>OY998233.1:13326851-15726851 GCA_963922035.1 Amblyjoppa proteus
TGATCGTTTTTGTTTTCACTATTTTTCGTATTATTATTATTATTATTATTATTTTTGTTCCATCTTTAAGTCTTCTAATTTTTAATCGCGTTTTATTTTCACTTGATTCCATTGCGATAAGGATACTCTTTTGCGTAGTCGGTGCGAATTCGGTCTTGACGGAGTGTTTCTTTAAAAAAAATGTTTTTTTTTTCTTTTTTTTTTTTATTAAATATATGAACTCCGGCGTGATCGATACGAGCGAGACTTTGTGAGCTTGCATGAGATGCGTGATTATTACGATGATAATGACGATTAGCTATATACACACATGCGTATATGCATATGTATATGTGTGTGTGTGTGTGTGTATATATATATATATATATATATATATATATATATATATATATACATACATATATATATATATATATACGTGGACACGGCGAAGCTCCGCGGGGAGCTGCGTCGTGGGCCCGCGAGCGCGATGAGCGACGACGACGACTTAAACGTGAATACGTAGTGCCATAGGTTGCAGTGGGCGTGAGCGCCGAGACTGTGTACTTAATTAATTAGATACGAGGATATTACGCCATGCGGGATTAGCAGGGCCGTGACGAACGAGCAGTTTGGCCACGTACGCGAGACATCGGCGGAAAGAAATTTTTAAAGAAATAATTAAACAGCGACGGGAGGAGCGAATGGCGCGAGAGATACGAAGGGTAAATGAAATTAAAAGAAAAAGAAAAAAAAAAAAAAAAAACGAAAAAGAAAGGAAATCAATCGTTTCGTGTACGTCACACGTCGCACTGTCGTACGCTTCGCCCGTTATCGCGATTAGTATTCTCGACTGCATTTACGATGATATAGCTTTAGCAAATCTATTATCATTATTATTATTATTATTATTATTATTATTATTATTATTATCGAAACCGAACGGTGTCGGAACTAAGGGAGAATTAAATCGCAAAAAAAAAAAGAAAAAAAAAAAAAAAACGACGAAAAGATGCGCGTGTACATTTTTTCGCGAAAGAGCGAAACGATGATGATTACAGTTGTGAGATTTTTCACCGTACGCGTACTGCGTATTATACGCCCGATTTGAGTTCAACTTCCGGCTGTCGAGGAAAAAATAAATAGGAAAAAGACAATCGGTCTGTTCGGCGAGTATGAAAAAATCAAAAGTGTTAGTACGAGGCCATTTTATTTTTGAGCGCATTTAAACGCAATAACGCGGGGAGCTTCGCGATTATGTCCTCGCGGAGGATAATTCGACGGAGAAAAACAGGCGTTACGCGGATCGACGTCGCGGTCGACAGTGCTCGGTGATATATTTTTATTATTTCGTGCCAACGGATTTTTCAAAAGCACAAGCCACAATTTGTTGATGTCGTGTAGTTACGTTTTTTGTTTCTGTATTTGTTAGTAACGTTTACGAGAAAATGAAAATTAAACAAAAAAAAATAAATAAATAATAAAAAAATAAATAAAACTGAGGAAAATCAATTGAAGAGGAAAAGAGAGGCGCGAGTCAGAGAGAGAGAGAAAGAGAAAGATAGCGTGATATATATGTATATATATATATATATATATATATATATATCTCTGGTGGTCTCATCGAACGAGACGCACTCGCGACATATATACGTAAGAGACAAGGCGCTCGCGTTTTACTTAGTGGCGCATTTCTACCGACAGAGATTAGGGAGGTAAAGGAGAGATAAAAGGAGAATAAAAAAAAAGTAAAATAAAGAAAAATGACAAAAAAAAAATATATATATATATTAAAAAAAAAAAAAAAAACTCACTGTAAATGTAAAAGTGTGTTTACATTACAACTTATTAGACTTTAAGGAAGGAAAACTCACCCGCACATTGTATACGACTAGCATTATAGTGATAATATATTACCGATAATGATACTGTTTAAACTATTGTCTCAATCAACGTATTTTCATTATAAATAAATGTTAGCCTTGTTGAGTTAAAAAAAAAAAAAAACGTGATTTTTTCATTTCTCATTGCGAAACACACTAAAAAAAAAAAAAAAAAAAAAGGTCATCGAACTCTCGACGAAAAGCTTCCCGATCCTGCTCGCGCGACGTTTGTTTCGTGCAACTATTGTCGTAAGAATTGACGGCGATGGCTGAAACGCAGTCACTCGAGAATCGAGAGTGAAGTTCGATCGTCTCTCTCTCTAGCCGCGAACGAAATTGGCGATCCGTTTCCTTCCTTCGAGCGCCGCCACCCCCGAGCGAACGTGTTTGGCCCTCATAGCGGGATTCCCCAAAGACCCACGAGCGATCGCGGACTGCGCGATGCCGAAGAAAACCTCGAGCGAGAGCGAGCGATCGAGCCGGACGGGCGAGGAACCGGGCGACGAGCTCCTCCTCTCCGCGCCCCCCCCCCATAAATCTCGGTTAACCCTCGTCTAATAAATATTTAACCCTTTAAATTTGCAACAACCCTTAGCGTGTTGCGATTTGCATAGGGCCTCTATTTCATTTACACATCGCATAATTGAATATTTAAATTCAATTGCCGGCCCGTTACGCGCTCGCAGTTTCGAGCCGCAAAACTGCAGTAAAACTTGTAACGGGGCCACTTTCCACCGAGAGACGAGAGAGAGAGAGAGAGAGAGAGAGAGAGAGAGAGCCGAGCCTCCGAGCGGAGCTCCGCGCTGCTTCGTGCTTCGCCGTTTTCGCCTCCCGCACTCTCCGTTTTATACCATCCCTTTTTAACCCCTCCCCGCCACCTCAAAAACCCACCATTGCCAAAATCACCGGCGCTACATTTTCTACACGGAACGACGATCCACCCCTCTCGAGGACCCTTGGAAAAGTATTTCGAAGATTATTTCGGCTCGACTGGAGCTCTTTCAGGACGTGCTGGATAGAACTGCTTGTTCTTTTTTTTTGTTTTCTTTCACTTAAAAATAAAAAGTCGTATTTCGCGAATCTCTCCGGAATTGGCTTCGTACCGTTGCTATTCAGTCGTCGGCAATTTTTCTCTACCACGGGGCAAAGAAAAGGCCAATTATTTGAGAGATTTAACTTCTTTCAATTTTAAGGCCAAAAAGATATGTGACGAACTTGTGTTCGAAAGACTTTCGTCGGAACCCATTAACGGTTAGTCCAAATTTCTTCAGAATTTTTCTAGAATTTCTGTAGAATTTCTGTAGAATTTCTGTAGAATTTCTGTAGAATTTCTCTAGATTTTCTGTAGAATTTCTGTAGAATTTCTGTAGAATTTCTGTAGAATTTCTGTAGAATTTCTGTAGAATTTCTGTAGAATTTCTGTAGAATTTCTGTAGAATTTCTGTAGAATTTCTGTAGAATTTCTGTAGAATTTCTGTAGAATTTCTGTAGAATTTCTGTAGAATTTCTCTAGAATTTTTCTAGAATTTCTCTAGAATTTCTCTAGAATTTCTCTAGAATTTCTCAAGAATTTCTCAAGAATTTCTCAAGAATTTCTCAAGAATTTCTCAAGAATTTCTCAAGAATTTCTCAAGAATTTCTCAAGAATTTCTCAAGAATTTCTCAAGAATTTCTCTAGAATTTCTCTAGAATTTCTCTAGAATTTCTCTAGAATTTCTCTGGAATTTCCCTAAAATTTATGCAGAATCCGAAGCTGTTGTGCCAACGTGACAAATTGCTGAATAACAATACAGACAAAAAGTAACTTCTCCCATCGAGACGAAAATGTCTATCCTCGTCTAATGCACTGTGGACGTTCTCGTGGATCTACGAGACACGCAGTCTACCGTGCAAGAGTTCGTAGAGCGTGTATCATAAACGCACCGTACACAAGAAGTCAGAATAGAAACGGCAACGATACACACAAGTCCTGGCGATCATGGCACGGTGTTACCGTACGTGAAAACGTTATGAGCTCCAGCATTAATTACCGTTAGTCAACATTTTTTCAGAATTCGTATTTTTTATTTTCATAAAAATGTAACACACTTTAGGAATTGGAGCTGTTTTGCCATCATGGCTAAGAGTACCGAAGACAGAGAGAAAAAAAAAAAAAAATCAATTCTCCCACCGAGACGAAAATTCGTATCCTCGCCGAGCGCAAATGTGCGCGTTCTCGGAGATCCGCGAGAGACTCGGTCCATCGTGCGCAAGAGTTCGTAAGGCGTTTAGTATACACGCTCGGTACACAACGAGCGAGAATAGGAGCGGCAGGGATACCCGAGAGCCCAGAGGAACACGGCACGGCGTTACCGTAGATGAAAATGTTACGAGCACGACGAAGAAGAAAAGAGCTCGACGACGGCGTGCTCGGGTCGCAGGCGTGGAGGACTGTCTTTCCGTTCGTGAGGATTACCATTGTCGCGTTATTCATGCTAACGATGATTGGTTGAGAGAGATCGGACTCGGCGATAATCGCCGTGTCACAAAATCGAGGAGGCGGTCATTGTGAGCGACATACTGACAGCATAATAAATTATACCGGTGTACACGCGGTATACACGGGATATATTTCCTCTGCGTAAATATGTATATACATATTTATACCTATATATATAGCAGACCGATGTGCAAACGTATACTTATGCACGATCCACTTATATTACCTATGATCTATACGTGTAGAAATTCATCTCGAAGCAATACAACTCGACACTTGTAATAAACACACATGGGTGGTAAAAATTAAGAGTAATTATTGACTTCTCGAAAACGGGGATTTCTAATTTTTTTTTTTTTTTTTTTTTTTCATTAAAATTAAATTATCAAAATTAGTTAATTAATATATATTTTTTTTTGTAATTATTATTTATTTTATTTTAGGGATTTCTCCTTCTTTTACCGATTTACATTTCATCGAATACGGAGCTCTGAATACAAAATTATAAGTAGTAGCGAAAGACATTTATTGCAAAAGTTCATATTTACAGTATTTTTTTTTTTTATACTCATTTTTATACCTGATGCTAATTTTACACATTGGCAAAGGGCCGTCGACCTGGGTACTTCAGCCCTCTCAAAATTACAATATAATATAACGACAGATTCTGGACTTACATAACAATCTAACCTACATTAAACAATTCATTATTTTAACGAGACTAGTCCTCACTTCGCCTCTTTTCTCTTTACCATTTAATAACCTGATCTGCTCAGGCTTCACTACCGAGTTGGCCGCCCTTTTAAAGGCTCGATAGTTGAACCCGTAAAATTCAACGTTGGAAATTTATTCGCAAGTCTCGTTAAAAAGAAATTAATGGGAAAACAACTTCTTTTTTTTTTTTTTTTTTTTAAAGAAATAGGAATTTATAATTTTAAGAATAAGAACTAAATTATGAAAATAAGTGAAACAAAAATTACTAGAAAACAAAGATTTTTTAAGAGAATATTCGCTCTGTGCGAAGCATTCGAAAATCTTAGACGATCGTTTTAGCAATATCCACGCATGCGCAGCCAGCAGACATGCCCGCTGCGCAGGCGTCATGCGAGACATTGAAATTACTGGAATACACGGCACTTCTTTTTCTCGCAGAGCGCCCAATTATTATTAATTTTTCCTCCACGCGCGGGGGAAAACCCTTTCTCCGTAAAACTGCCAGGGAAGCCTCGATCGAAGGTGGCAAAGGTGGTAGGCAAACATAATTCTTTTCCAACTCTCCCGATAGCCGCAACGCTCTCCGTGTTCCCTCGGACTCGTCATCGTAAAGCCCGATTCGTTTCGCCGATACGTTAATAAATTGTCATTACATATGCACACACGGAGCGCTCGCACTCTCTCGTATCGTGACGAGTCTCGTAATACCCACTTTCATTCCTCGTATCCTGTCTTTTCATTTTTTTTTCCTTCTTTTTTTTTTTCTTCTATTTATAAACCCCTTCCATTATTACCATACAGAGTAACGACTGCATGTAAAACGAATGACTCAACGAGCCGCTCGGCGTCATTCTCGCGGTGATATACTTTGACTGACAGACTCGTACAGCATTACGGAATATACACTTTTTACCTTATACTTTGTACCTCACACGTTTTTTTTTTCTTCAATTTTTTTTTATTATTATTTTCTTTTTTTTTTTTTTTACGGTAAGGCGATACGGAGAGCTCGTTGGCGCGGGCGAACACGGCGCCGACATATCGTCTCGGTGTCCTCGGCTGGCCCTCTTCTTCGTTCCTCCTCCGCGTCCTCGTCGTCGGCTCGGCGGCGGAGGGCTTTGTGAATAACGGCGAGTGTGGAATCGTTCCCACACCCACCCATCGGCGTAGGTGGTTGCTTACAGGTCCCTCGCTCCCCGTTTCGCCTCCCTCGCTCTCCTCCCTCCCGCCCGTTCCTCTCTTTTATCATCGCGCAATTTTCCTCTCTCGCTCGCGGTCTTCTTCGCTCTCGGCGCTCATTTGCCGCTCGACTTCTTCGCCGCTGCCTTCGGCCCGCTCTTTCTCCTCGGGTGCCGGGCCGAAGCCGCTATCGCTCGGCCATACCGCTCACTTTTCTCTACCTTCTGCACACACGTCGCTCATCCGGGCCGCAGCACATGTGATAAGTGTAACGACTGTGACCGAACGGCCAATTGGAGACCGAGCGACGTGTGTTCCGCGACCGGTGAATACGCCCATTTGTGTATTCAATGACGCGCCAATGCTGCGCGAGCGATTAATGGTACGCGCGTCGCCGTGCGCGCAAGCGCGCACGCGTGTGCGCACACACATGTTCACCTCCCGAACCTCCCACATCGGCGGCATCGGCGCAAGCGCCGTTGTCTTTGCGACCTTCTCGGAGACCCGTGAAGCTCCGACATGCACGCGCTTCCGCCTAAGTGTGCGCGTATCGCCAAGTGTCTGACGTGGCACTCGTCCCGAGGATCGCGAGGCAGAACCCGAGAGACCCGCGAACGAAATGCTCTCGTTACGCGTGGAAAGTTACCTGCACGACGTTCCTACAGCCGAGACTCGAAGGCACTGCTATGTGGAGGGTAAAAAAATTAAAAAATTCGGCTCGTACGCGCGACGGAACGTCTCGTCGAGACAATTTTTTTTTGTTTTTTTTTTTTTTATAATTTCACGATTTTTCTTCTCTTCATTTTAGTATATTTTAAGGTAATTTTGACGAATAAAAAAATTAGAGAATTTTGCGAGAAAAAAAGGTGCAATGGGCGAGAAATAATAATTGAGGACGCGTTTTTGGACTGGCAGAGTTTGCTTAAATGTAAATAAAGAAAATTGGACAATTTTTCGAGAAAAAAAGGCGCAATGGCCGAGAAATAAAAATTGAGGACTGGCACAGTTTGTTTGAATGTACAAAGCTTACATCGTCGTGTTTGTGGACCAATTTTGTATTAAATATCGAATCGTGCTGGATACTAGTTTACGGTTCTCCGTTGGGGAGAGCCGTGCGGTTTTTTTTTAAATTTATTTCAAAACCGTCAAAGTTTCGCACGAAGGATTCCCTTAAGTGTAATAAGAATTTATTGATTTTTAAAAATTAATTTATCGCCTCGCGTTGCGGCGAGCAGTTTGGTACCTCGAATATAGGTGTAAGCGGCTTGGGGTCGAATATTGATGGAACATCGTCATAATTGCACAATTTTTCTGAATTTTATTCCGATAAAAAAAATTACAAAATTTTTCAAGAAAAAGAGGTGCAAAAACTCTCGAGCAAAGAAAACTGACGAAGCGTTCTCGGGCAGACTTAATTCGTTAAATAAAAAAACATTTAATTATCACCATTTTATTATCGCTCTACGTAAAGTGTGAGTTAAAGATCAAATCGTCCGGAAGACTTCACAGTTGGGAAGAGAGTCGCGCCGATTTTTCTTTAACTTCAGAGCGCGCCAAACTTTCGCGCGATTCCATTAAGTGTAACAACAGCTTATTGATTTTTCCTTATTAATTTATCGCCTTCGCCTTGCGGCGAGGGTTCCCCCCCCCCCCCCCGATATAGGTATAAGCGGGCCAGAGTGGAATATTGGCGGAAGGAAGTACACGGCCTAACACGTATATACATACACTGCGAGACAGAGAGGAGCCCCAAGATCGTACCGTACAATAAACGGGAGGGGTGGCGTCAAGAGAAGAAAAGAAGAAAAAAAAAATGCCTCGTCGCGCTGCGCTCCCCGTAATTTCATTGGCACCAGCAGCGGCGTCAGCTGGATCTCTCGGCTCTTCTTCCCGCTAACCGGTGCTCTCTCTCTGGCCCCCTCGCGGGCTTATGCGTGTATATTTTCATAATGTAATATCGGCGTAGCCGCGCCACGGCGAGAGCGCGCGAAGCCTAAGGGAGCGGCTTTCTTTCGGGGGGGGGGGGGGGGGGGGGGGGGGTTCAGCGCGTTTCTGCGGAGCGTCGGGCATGACGGGGAGGAAAGGGCGAATCTGTTGGCGTGCGCGAAGAAGAGAGAGCGCCGAGAAACTTGTCGGAGGGACGGCGGGAGCGAGCGACGAGGGTGAGAAAGTGCGCGGAGGGTGTTTTGCTGGTAATTGGTGCCAATTTAATCCTGCCCTTCGCCCGGGCGCTGCCGAAGCCGCCGCTGTATTAACGCTAAGAGAGAATGCGAGGGTGGTTTCGCCCCCTTCGTCCGGTGGGTGGAAGCGCGCCCTTCCCACGCCGACCCCTCTGCGGGCCCGACGGCGCAGACATTCGCAGCGCACCGTGGAGAGCGGCCGATTGGTGCTGCGCCAGTACTGGCCCGAGACCTGCGGATTCCCCGACATCCAAACCAATACACCGCTATTCCGGTACGTGTAATAGCATATCCCACGCGAATACGTGTCAGTCAACGAGATAGCGGGGGAATGGGCGGCTGCGGCGGGGGGGGGGGGGAGTGGATGGAATACAACGGGAACCCCAAGCGAGGCACGCTACTCAACGGAAGGCCACACCACCCCGTGAGCAACCCTCTTATCCTAGACGAGTAGCCACGCAGCGAGCACGGTAAATACACGCGCGCGTGAACGCACTGGGAAAATATAATTAACGGTAATCGCTCGCGTATATGGAGCGGATTAACTTCGTGTGCGGTGGACGGGATGAAGCGCGCCGGCGCACGAGTCGGGTGGGGAGGGAAGCTTGGGACGCGAGAGAGAAAAACTTGTTCCAGTGAAGTTCTTCGGGGATGAACTTCAGGTTGAGGTTTTTTTTTTTTTTTTTAATTGCGGCAACGGGATTTCCTGCGGAATGATTGGAAGGGAAAGTGATATGATATATCCGAATTTGTTCATTATTATATTTTTTTTTTATTAAAAAAAACAGTATTGCCCTGCACCAACTGAGCTCCGAAGGGAAGTTTGCGACGCGAGAGAGAAAAGCTTGTTTTTGTTAAATTCTTCGGGGGATGAAAATCCGGTTGAGGTTTTTTTTTTTTTTTATTGCGGCAACGGGATTTCCTGCGGGATGATTGGAAGGGAAAGTGATACAATATATCCGAATTTGTTCATTATTTTTTTGATTTGAACAAAAAAAAAAAAAATCGCGCCGCACAACTGAGCTCCGTAGGGGAAGCTCGGGACACGCAAGAGAAACGCTTATTCTCGTGAAATTTTTCGGGGGATGAGCATATGGATGAGGTTTTTTGTTCGTATCCGCGGCGACAGAATTTCATACGGAATGATAGGAAGCGAAGACGATATAACATACGCCAATTCGTTGGTTAATTTTTCAATATGAAAAAAAAAAAAAAAAATATTGCCGCACTCGACTGCGTTCTGAATGGAAAAGCTTGGGACATGCCAAGAAGAAGGCCTTCTTCTCGTTACATTATTTGGGTGTGATGACATCCGCTTAAGCTTCTTTTTATATCCACTGCGACGGAACTTCGTGCGTGATGATTGGAAACAGAAAGCGATATAACATACGCGATTTAGTTGATAAATTTATTTATACGAAAAAAAAAAAAAATACAATATAAAAGAAAATAAAATATTCTTGCGTAGAGTAAAATCTATCGTCTCTATTATTGTAAATTTCTTCGAGAAATTGATGGAAAAGCGCGGGTAAGGATTGCCGCGAGGGTGTACGAAGGTCGTGTGCTACCAGTCTGAAAGGCAGACGATACCTGTAGGACGAGACCGGGGAGGGCCTTAACGTGGATTTCGATCTCGCGAGGCTCGGCAGCGACGGCACGCCATTGTTCCCGGGGAACGATGCGTTTCTTCCCCTCGCGCTTGCGGCGAGAGGATCGCGGCGTGCGGTGCACGATGCGAGGCCCTCGGCTTGACTCGAACTAACCGAGCGTTGGTCTCGGGACACTCATTCTCCGTTCCTCTCGTCTACTTTTGTTTTATTTTTATTTTTTATTTTTTTTTTTTCTTTATTTTTCATTATTCTCGCGAGCGCGTTTAGGCGAAGAGGGAAGACGGGGAGAGGATAGCGAGTCTTCGCCGGCGAGTCTACGTCGATGGCGAGCGCGGAGAGCGGCGATGGGGCCGAATAGCGTCCGCATAAGCGGGTCGCGCCATGTCGGGAGGAAGAAGAGGAATAAGAAGAAGAAGAAGAAGAAGAAGAAGAAGAAGAAGAAGAAGAAGAACAAGAAAAAGACGGAAAAGCAGAGCTCCGCTCTATACGGAAGAGAGCGAGAAGGATTGAGTGTGCAAGAGACGGCGAGTTCTCCGATGCCCGGAGATCTTGTATGCAAATTCTCCGGTGCATCTCCGTGGGATCCTGGCGGGATCTGTGGAGGATTAACGGGCCGGCTCGCATGAAAGGAAGAGGATACGAAGAGAGACGGAGCTCGATCGAGAGGTGCGAGCGAGCGAGATGGTTGAATGGACGGAGAGAGAGAGAGAGAGAGAGAGACGAAGAGGCGGCACGGTGAGATGATGAGAACGAGACGAGGAGAGACTCATCGGGCTCTCGGCCTCTCCTCTCCTCTCCTCTCTCCCTGCTGATGCAGCACGGTCGAGGAGAGCTTCGACTCTCGGTGTCCGTCTTCGAGCGAGCGAGCGAGCGAGCGAGCGGACGCCCCTCTTCGATTGGTCACCAAATAAGAGAACTGATACTTGGCCACAAAAGAGCCCACTGAAACGACGAATGCAGCAAGCCGTGAGAATTCTATGACTCGGACAACTCGAATCGGGAAGAGAACGTACAATGGAATAAAGGAAAACGTCACTTACGGTTTAAGAAATCTTGGCTTTTGGTCGGAAGTGACGTTAGACGGAAAAACTATACTTCCGGTTTCAAAATCTTGGAAAACGTTACTTCCAGTTTCAATATCTTGGAAAACGTCACTTCCGGTTCCAAAATCTTGGAAAAAATTACTCCCGGTTTCAAAATCTTGGAAAACGTTATTTCCGGTTTCAAAATACTTGGAAAACGTCATTTCCCGTTTCAAAATCTTGGAAAACGTCACTTCCGGTTTCAAAATGCTTGGAAAACGTCACTTCCGGTTTAAAAATCTTGGAAAACGTTCCTTCCGGTTTCAAAATCTTGGAAAACGTTACTTCCGGTTTCAAAATCTTGAAAAACGTTACTTCCGGTTTCAAAATCTTGGAAAACGTCACTTCCCGTTTCAATATGCTTGGAAAACGCCACTTCCGATTTCAAAATGCTTGGTTTTTGCATGGAAATGACGTCATACTAGAAGACGTTACTCCCGATTTAAAAACCTAGGTTTTAGATCGGAAATGACGTTATATGGAGAAACGACACTTCCGGTTACAAAATCTTGGATAACGTAATTACTGGTTTCAAAATCGTTCTTTTTTTACCGGAAGTGACTTCACGCCGAAAAAACGTCACTTCCGGTTTCAAAACTGCGGATTTTGACCGTAAGTGACGTTACGGAGAAAATGATTTAATATTCTCTAAAAATGTATCTCAAATACGGAGAGCGACGAAAACCTACGAATTAAGGAACTCTCGTGGCAGAAAGGGGAAAAAACGGAGCGCGGAGCTGTGTCGGATATCAAAAGGAATTCGAATCGTCGAGACAGGAACCGAGGCGGTAGCAGCGGCGGGGTATTATTATCAGTCTGGAGGTGCGAAGTATAAACTATTTGCGGTAAATTTTTGCAGGCACTCCGGTTAGATATACGATCGCGAAAGAAGTGACGCCCTACGTGAGCTGAGTACGAGGATGAATCTTGGGCGGAGTGTCTTTTGCGGACTCGCACACGCGCGGTCTCCACGGAGAGAAACACCGAGGAAACGGATTTTATCGTTATTGCTGCGGGTCCCGGCGACGGCGACAAGGAAGAGATAGGACGAACGTGTACCGTGAGAGGAGGGACGAGGAGGACGAGAACGAGGAAGAAAGGTGGACGAAGGCGTTGGTGCTGAAGCTGCCGCTGCTGAGCCGAGCTCGAGGGATTCCTCGCGCGCTTTCGCGCCTACGCGCTCGCGTCCGCCTTTATATTTTCTGCTCTCGCCGTGCTTTCATCATTGCTCCTGCTCTCATTTTTTTTTCTCGTCTATCGGTCTTCTCTTTCGTACGGTATCGCCGGTCATTCGTGTTTCTCTCATTTCGTTCTCTTTTGACGATTTTTTTTTTTCGCTACTTATCCTCTGCGAAATAGCTTGAAAAAATGAGCCGTAGCGGTTTTCTTTTTGTCTTTTTTTTTTTTTTTTTTTTTTTTTTTTGCGGTTGTCTTAACACTGCGCGCGGTCTCGAATCGCACCGTCCTTCGCGACTCCGGTCCTCATCCTCGAAGCTGCGTCTGTCGCCCGTTGTCCCTGGAGGATACTCCCAGGGATTTCGTTTCCGTTACGTCTCTCGTACTCTCGTTCTCTCGCACCGTCCCGATTCACTTGTGGAAGCCGAACACGCGCAGCCTCGCTACTCTCTCGCCTCTCTACCCTTCGATCCTTTTTATCCTCGGCTCTCGCGAGATTGTAGCTACACAGTCGCTTACATACCTGACACCACTCGCACCGTCTTTCTTCGGCGATATTATCCTTCGACACATTTTTTTTTTTTTTTTGCCTCCGAGAAATGGCATCATTGAGGGTTAGAACGCTCGATAATTGCCGTGCCCAAAAGCGGATTCGTCTACAACTTGTTATTATTAAAAAAAAAAAAAAAAAAAAAAATGGATAATCCTCACTGCAGGATCCGTAAAAAAAATCATATTAACTATCAAAACAATTCACATTTTCATATTTTTTTTTAGCTATTTTTATGAATCTTCGTACAAAACTTCACAGCTTCTTTTCATTCCGTACAGAACTGCGACATGTTTCCATAAAAAAGTATTGAAGGTTCTTAACCTCATTAATCGGTGTGCTCAAAAGTGGGATCGTCTACAAGTTGTTATCAATAAAAAATTAGCGATAACCTGCACAGCAGCGTCCCTAAAAAATTCCTATCAGTACCGTTAATGGTTTTTAAAATATTTTTTTAATCAATTTTCATCAATTTTCATAAAAACTTTACCGCTCCTTTTCATTCCGTATAGAACTGTCACATGTTCCCTGAAAAAAAAAAAGTATCGAAGGTTCTTAACCTCATTAATTGGCATGCCGAAAAGTGGGTTCGTCTGCGACTTGTTATCAATAAAAAAAAATTACTGACAATCTGCACGGCAGCGTCCGTAAAAAACTTCCTATTAACACCGTTTATGGTTTTCACATTTTTTAAAATCAATTTTCATAAAAACTTCACCGCTCCTTTTCCTTCCGTACGAAATTACTAGACATCGCCACTAAAAAAAAAAAAAAAACAAAAAACACGAATCTCGTTACCCACGTGAGATTTGCTGTGCGTGAGCGGATCTCTCGACGGCTGACTAACGAGAAATTCGGTATGTGGTTAAATTAGCCATGGCAAACACAGAGCAACGCATCGTCCGCGTCGCTCTTCGTCTCATCCTCTCGTGCCCGCCGCCTATCGTCCTCGTCGTCGGTATCCTTGACTGCTCGAGGTAATCGAGCTCGCGCGCCTAAATCCTATTAGAGGATTAGGGGGTGGGCGAACGGGTTGGAGGAAGCGACCCGCGTATTAGGTGTACCTCGAGTGGAGGGAGAAAGCCGAATGATTACGCGCGCTCATGTGTGTGCGTGTGTGCGCAGCGGGAATATTGGCTCAGTCGGTTGCGCGCGGGCGAAAAGCTCCCTCATGCAAATATCCCGAAAGCCCTTCGCACCCTTCGTCTCGCGTTGCGTCTAAACGGGACGAACGGGTCGCTCGATGTCGCCCTCTCAACCCCTTCGCTGTGTTCGACCCGAGATTTTTTCTCTCATACACGGAACTCGACACGAACCAAACACACCCTCTCGACCGCGGACGGTTCTCGTTAACACGCTTTACGCTCACGAAAATAATTACCTCGAGCCTAGAGATGTGCCGTGACGGTCATTTTTTGCAAGCGTCAAGTGAGCAAAAGATTACCGTCTTTTTGGTTTCCAGAAAATGTTTGTTGTGGCATGACGGTCATTTTTCTACGAGCTCACAAGTATGGTAAAAACTGCGAAAAACATCTATCTAGATGGGACCTTGACAGTCATTTTTTTTTTGTCACAAATTTGGTCAACTTTTTAGGACTCCAGACTGGTTTCAAACGAATTTTTTCTCCCCCCTTGACTTCGTATACATTCGTATTTTCATTTCTTATCAATTGATTCACGAATGAACCAACATTGTAAAATGAATACAAAATGAAATTCTTTCTCCTTAACGAGATTGGTACTCTGTTAATTTCGAAGTTGGGTTCGCCGAGGTTTTTGGAGTTAATGTCGCTGTTGTCACACAGTGCGGTTATTTTTGGGTACTGGTCAATTGACGGTCACGTGACTGTCAATCGACCAAAAAAGGGCAGGTCACGAATTCGGCGGCCGTCTCTGCTCGAGCCGCTTTTTCTCCGATTCTTCTTGCTCCCTCCTCCGACCTCTCTCGGGAGGGATCGGAGAGGGAATCGATTCGAGCGCTCGCTGTTTCTGGTACACAGCTTTCTGGCTCGCTCGCCACTTCTTCTTCTTCATCCGGCTCTTCGCCTTCGCGGTTTCTCGACGACATATCTCGCGCGTCTCTCGCGAGCCCGAGGCCGCGGGCTCGGTGTTAAATACGTGGCTGGCCTCTGCGTCGTTGTGTCTTGTTCCACGACGACGTACAGCCCCGCGCGCGCGCGCGCGCTGTTACACACCTCCCGCGATCCCCTTTCGTGCGTGCCACTCTCGGACGATACTCGAGCCAGCACACGAGGCGGTTCGATTCTTTCTCCGGTGATTTTTCTTTCTTTTTCGGATCTTCGTTTTCTCTTTTCCGCGTCTTCGCGCAGCATCTTTGGCAAACACCGCACGTACCTTGACGCACGCGTTCGCGACCCTATCGTCGCGTCGCTTCTTCCTCGCTCCCGTTCTCGCCAATTAGTCCGCGTGCCACGATTTTCCAGGATTCTCGTCACTCGGCGCGGCAGCGGCGGAAGGGACGAAAGGTGGACGAGGGAGTCGGAGGGAATCTCTCGGCGGGCATTTGTCATTCGCCGATAGGCGAGAGCGTAAGACGAGCGCGATCTTTTCCTCTCCGACTATCTCACCGCGGCTACGCGCCTGGGTGGTCGTTGTCGTCGCGGCTGCGAGAAAGAGAGGCGCCGAGGTCCTCGGACGAGAGACGGCCTTATCTCTCGCGACAATGGGCCGACGATCTCTCTCGGCGAGAGCCGACAGAGCGACTTTGTCGTCGCGGTCGCGTCTCCTTCTCGCTCTTCGCCGACTCACCTAGTTCGTTCCGTTTGTTCGGCGACGGGGAGGGCACGGGTGTGTGAATCGTCTCGCGCACATGAGACTGAAGATCCGAGCTCTCGCGATCGGAGCACACGGGCAACGGTGCGAATACTTCGGAGTTAATTCGAGGCTTGATTTTATTGGGAAGGCTGCCGGTAGTTTAGGTGAATCTCAAATCCACTTTCCGGTTGTTCGAGATAGTAAAAAATTTAATGGACGGAAGTGGAAGACAAACGCTGTATGCGTGAACTATTTCTTATCGGGAAAAGTTCGCAACCTTTGTTTTTATTATAAATTGTACATTTTTTTTAGCGATGAATCGTATTTATTGATTGTTTTAAATGTCGAATTAACTAACAATAATGAAACGTCGTCTCGCGCATGTGAGATTGTAGATCCGAGCTCTCGCGATCGGAGCACACGGGCAACGGTGCGAATACTTCGGAGCTAATTCGACGCTTGATTTCATCGGGAAGGCTTCCGGTAGTTTAGGTGAATCTGAAGTCCACTTTCCGGTTGTTCGAGATAGTAAAAAATTTAATGGACGGAAGTGGAAGACAAACGCTGTATGCGTGAACTATTTCTTATCGGGAAAAGTTCGCAACCTTTGTTTTTTTATAAATTGTACATTTTTGTTCAATGAAACCTATTTATTTATACTTTTTTAAGAGAAAGAAATCGTGTAAGTCTGCGAACAACGAACTTTTTCTTTTATTTTGCACCGTTTTCCCGGGAACTTTGACACTGCGACGTCGGTCCGGTAAACTCGAAACAAATAGTAATGAGAGGAACCGGGTTAAGAGGCACGGCAGATTCCGCGGAGTGTAACCCAGCGGCATACACATGTGTCTCCGTGTCTCTCGGTGGTCGACGGGAATGCTTGGCAGGTGTGTCAACGCGGTCGGCTCCACGGCGGGTTGTCATAGTGGCTCGATGCTGACACCGCCGCTGCTCTCACCAGGCTCGGCGGTTCGCGAGGCAACGACACGTCCCTGTCTAGCGACTTTTCCGCGACTCGTCATCCGGCCTCTCGCTTTTCTCTCTCCTACCTCCGGGCGAAAGCATCAGCGGGATCCTGAGAGGCGGACGATGGATGCGCGTTAGTTCGGCGTTAGGCTAAACATAGTAGCGCATTCGCGTCAAGCGTCGAAAGAGGTACGTTGCGTGTCTCTCAGTGACTCGCCCGAGTTCGCACCGAGAGAGACACTCTACTCACTTCTCCGTTTTTCGCGGCTCTTCCAGCCACCTCGCTCTCCCGTTCGTCTCCGAGACTCGACTATACTGTAATGAAAAATAAATAAATAAATAAACATCCATGACAAGTAAAATTCGCTTGTGGGCTGCCAAAGAATTTTTTTTTTTTTAATTTTGACTCTACGTTCAATTCTTACGATTGCATACGGGATTAAAACGATACACGGTAAAAAATAATTTCGTCAAATCGGAATGCGAAATTTCGGTAACAATAAGTGACAAACTCGTTTTTAATTTATTTTAATACACGAATTTGTCCTTTTATTTCACGTGTCATTGACAATTTCGGTTTGTACTTTTGTTAGTAAATCTAGAAAATTAACAAAATAAAAAGTTCTCGACGTTTGTGGACAAATAAGTTGTTGTAAAGAGTACAAGTTTTTTTTTTTTTTACCGTGTAACATGTCATCTTGGCAATCCTGCCATCGTTGTTTCAATATCGTGTGGAATTGTAAGAATTGAAAGTAAAATTAAAATACAGGAGAACCCCGTTTATTCGAGTTAATGTGGGGAGAGCGTACGTTGGATATGTGAAATCTCGAATACGAATAAGATACTCAATTCAAGCTAGTACTACTATAGTAGATTTTTCAAAATAACACCACTTTGTATAAACATTGGTTAATTGACGTTAACTTCATATAAACATAAACCATTGACTCTAAAATCAGAACTCTTTATTTGCAGCTCGCAATACAAAGAAAACTTGTACACTGCTATTCATGAATGTCTGGTCAGTTTTCCTATAGCAACCCTATTCAGATCATCCACGCATTCGTGAACAGCACGGTATAGTTTACGAGCCTATGCAACGAAGTTGCATTGACGGACTACTCCGCTCGTGAGCATTGCTGCTTTGTCTATTTCATCCGAGTTTTCCGTATTAGCCGAGTCTACACCTCGGTTAACGCGGAGGGCTCGGATGAGTTGGGTGCTTCGGATAAGCGAGGTTCTACTGTAAGAACTTTTTTTAAAAGTGTACACTCGCTGCTTCCGTGGTCTTACTTTGAGTAAAACCAGTTGATTGCTTCAAGTTTCGAAGCCACCAACATTAGGCAGAGCTCCACTTCGTACGCAGCTTCTCTGGCCGACGTGCTGCCAACTTATCCAGAGCAACGCAAAGCCATCGTAGGATCGCGAGAGGACTGACCATAGAAACGCGTTAAGCTGCTCGCACATAGGAACTACGTTATGTAAGGAACACAGACGAGCCGGTCGGACACGATCGGACACCGATGCATAACAGTAATTGGCTGGCACATCCGATCTTGATGTCGAATCGGCTCGTTCGTATGACAACAAAGTGCACACATTGGTTCTTGTGCGAGCTACTTTAGGCTAAACATAGTAGCGAATTCACATCGCGTCTCGAAAGAGGCAGACGTTGCATGTCTCTCAGTGCCTCGCGCTGCTCCGCGCCGTGAGACACGCTCAACGCACTTGTAATCCGTTTTTCGCGGCTCTTCCAGCCAGTCTCGCTCTCGACCAGGCTGCTGCTCTCGTGGTCTTAGTCCTCGATTATTTTGAGTTCAGAAGGCAGCAACTTCAGCTAGTGCTTCTCCACCTCGCACGCAGCTTCTCTGACGCGCGCTACCGGTTTATCGAGAGCATCGCGAAGCAACCACCAATTGGCTGGCACATCCGATCTTGGTGTCGAATCGGCTCGTTCGTGTGACAACAAACTGCACACATTGGTTCGTGTGCGAACTACTTTAGGCTAAACACAGTAGCGAATTCACATCGCGGCTCGAAATATGTAGACGTTGCGTGTCTCTCAGTGCCTCGCACTGCTTCGCACCATGATACACGCTCGACGCACTTGTAGTCCGTTTTTCGCGGCTCTTCCAACCAGTTTCGCTCTCGACCAGGCTGTTGCTCTCGTGGTCATAGTCGTCGACTACTTTGAGTTCAGAAGCCAGCAACTTCAGCTAGAGCTTCTCCACTTCGCACGCAGCTTCTCTGGTCGACGCGCGCTACCGTTTTATCGAGAGCATCGCGAAGCAACCACCAATGTCTATATGGAAGTGTGACATCTTGACGGTTATTCCTGGCAGCTCGGTGGAGAGAGCGAGATAAAACGAGAAGCCGAGTCGCGAGAGTCTCTCCGTTCTCTCTTGAACGCGGACCTTAAAGCTCCTCTCGCTCCATAAGTTCAACTCTCGGGGAAATAGCCAGAGGCCTCCTCTTCGCGATCCCGTCTGCGCACGCTTCTCTCGCAAGGAGAGCGTATTGCGTCTCTCCGCGAGATAGCTGCGAGATAAAGGGAGCGGAGGAGCATCCGACGAGGGAGAGACGGGGAGAGAGAGAGAGTAGCCTCGACACCAACCGTAAGCCGGTAAAGTGACGAGGAGCGAAGAGAGTAAAGCGAACGAGGACGAGAGCGAGAAGAAGAAGTGGAAGGAACGTCCCGTATTAGCTTTATCTCGTTCTCCCGAGTGACGTTTATCTCGTTCGGTCTTCGTCTTCTCGGCCCGTCAGAAATAGTGGCACTTCCCTGTCTCCTCGCCAGCCAGCCACCAATATCTATTCCGGCGCTACAAAACAACATCTATCCGCGCATCTTCCCAACTATAGAGTGAGGCGGGCACGCGAGCTAACCCGCCACACTGTCACACAGGCGACGTCTCTCACTCCCGACAGCTCCGTACGAGAGGCATCGATACGAGTATATAACACAACGGGTCGCGTAGTCATGTGTGTTATGCGAGCGAGCAAGGAAAGCTATCGGGATTTATATATAAACCGAGGAATTCGTACTGACGGTGATGCTGCGCGAACGGCGCGAAGAAGCGCTCCCGAGAGACCTCGAGGGAGTCGCGATGAAGACATGGAAAATGAGCCATCGGGACGAGTGAGTGCGAAGGACGAAATGGAGAATGGGTGCCGATAAACGAGGTAGGGAGAGTGGACGAGTGCCGACCAGCTGACGGAAATCCCTCAGAAACGACACGCGTTCTTGCACCTCTTCAATCTTCAGCGTCGCGCCACTCTGCCGGATTCAAATATTCGAAATCGAAACGCCAGGATGTGAGGAACATACCCGTGACTGTTAATTTTGTTTTACGGATGAATCTTATTTTTGTACCGCTTTTTTTATTCTTAAGGGCTCGAATCACAGTTACGAGAAGCTGATCTACCAGCGTTGGTCGGGCTTACGCAACGAGATAAGTCAGGACTAATTTTGACGTCGCTGCTCGATTCTTCAGCGTCAGCCTCGCCGGTTTTACTGACGAATGGCAGCGTGAGCGAGGAAGGTGTTGCCGATTTATATTACACCCGAGAGACGCTACTTCGAGCGAGCAGTGGTATAAGCTTGGTCACGGTGTTTTCGGGTTTTAGTGACGGTGGCGAACGATCGCTCGTGCTCGTTTCCGCGCATCTTCGGGGTGGTACACGTACGTGCAAGCTCGTGCAGCCTCGTCTCTCCGGTACCGGGCCTGTGTGGACCACGAAGAAGAAGAAGAGGAGGAGGAGGAGGAAGACGAGAGCAAGACGTCGCAATGCACGGCTCACGATGGTGGAGTTAGAGAAGAGGCCGGGACCTCTGGTCTCTCCGCTTGGTAGCACTCTCGCTCTCTCGCGCGTCGCTCCACTTCGACGTAAAAATATCTCTCGGGCCGCGGCGGTAGCAGCGGCAACCGAGGACCAGAAGCGAGCGTCGTACACACCCGTAAGAACGAGAGTGTCATCATCCTCGGCACACCGGGTTCCTCTCGCGCTCTCTCTATACCGGGTGGCACGTAACGGAAGAGCGAGCTCGCGAGGTCGTCGCGGGTCTTCGGAGCCGGCGATGGACGGATCTCGGCGAGGTCGCCGAGGAAAAAGAAAACCTTCGAATCCACCTCCTCCTCCCCGTCCGATCAGCCTCCTGACAGCCTCGTCGGCGCTGGTGGCCGCCTAAACCTACTGGCCGAATTCCGAGAGGCGCAACCGCTGCTTCAGCGCTGACCCTGGCTGAGGAACTTCGCGGAGGTCGCGATTGGATCGTTCATCCTTTTTATTCGGCGAGGTCGTTGTCGCGTAGGTGTGACACACACGCGACTCCTCGGGATCAGCCATTACCTGTTCATCGCGGCGGGAAAAGGTGGGAGAGCGACCGAGAATTATTCAACCGAGGTGGAGGAGGTGGAGAAATGCACGCGCGTGTGCCCACCCCGGCCAACGGTATATACGGCGAGGAAACAATGTCGATGTACACGCTACATAACCCGAGAGCCCGAGCTCACCAGGCGAAGGTTAGCCGTGCCGTAAATCACGGGAACGAGCATCGACGCCCGTAAAGTCATCGTGCACGATCATTCGTATCGAACAACGTAGGATGCGGGAGAGAGAGGAGAGAACGAACGCCGCGCACGGGAGTGGGATACATTGTACGGTGGGAGAAATCGATGGAGGAGAAAGATAGATTGACCGCACAATGCAGCCTCGGCGAAAGAGAGGTTGAAGGATTAATCCGATTCATCATCCGCTCACTGGGTCAGACACTCTAAATTCGCTGAACCTAAACATCATACGTATCGCGTGGATGTAAATCGCCGGCAATGGACTCTTACGGATATTGATAATTCACAGTGGTCAGATTACCGCTCATCTTTGAGACTGAAGATCACACTTTGAAACGAGCTGCGTCCCATTTTCGTAGATGCCAGACTCGAAGGAGTCCATTGAAGGCGACTTTCCACTAACGATTTCATCAAACTTTAATGAATGATGAATTAACGATATCCGGTGGTAAATGCGGATAACCGTAGGAACTGCTATGGACCATCTATATCATATAGGCCCAAATCCTGCTCAATGAACTTTTTCGAATTTTGATAATTCAACGAATATCGAACGCACAGTGATCAAATTCCCCAAAGATCGCACTTTGAACCGAGCTGTGTCCCATTTTCGTAGATGCCGGACTCGAAGGAGTCCATTGAAGGCGACTTTCCTCTAACAGTATCATCCAACTTTAGCAAATTAATTCACGATATCCGATGGTAAATGGGGATTGCTCTAGGAACCAAGATTGCACATTGGAAGGTGGTCCGAAATGGTACGGCAGTGAAGTTCCTAGGTTCGGGATTAATGGCGAGCGCGACGGTATGCGTCACACATAGTTTGAGCGGTAAAAAGGTCGTAGTCGGTGTGGGGTTACCAGCATGCTCTCTGTTATCCCCCGGTGCGAGAACACTTGGAATACCCTGCCGTAGACGACTTTGAGCTGCGCGCGGAGTTAGAGACTGGAGCAGAGTGGAGTGGAAGGTACGTTAATGACTCGTAGGTGACAGGTCTTAGATCTAGACCTCTCACAGCGAAGTCGAAAGACCAGAGAAAGCCGGAGGGAAACGGATAGAGACGGAGAGACAGAGAGAGAGAGAGAGAGAGAGAGGAGAGAGGCCAGTAAAGATGAGAACCGAGTTTCACCCGCTCGTACAATTCTCTCGTGCCGTGGAGAACGCCGCTCGCGCGCGGCTCGGATCTTTGGTACCCGTTGCCAACGAATAGTTTAGCATCAATCCCGACGTCTTATTATATCGTTATTAAAATAACCGAGCGCTAACGTTCACGAGACTTGGCTGGTAGCGACTCGTCTTCGCCAGGCATCATCGCGAGCGTGTATATATATATGATACATACATATAAATATATACGTATATATTTATATATATGTGTGTGTATGTACATGCGCTGAGCGTTCCGCTCAGTTTATCTCGGATTGAGCCGAACACTTATCTTCCCGAGTAACATTGTTTCGCAAGGCATCATTTTTATCGTCACCTCGATATACGATTAATGGATCCGCACGAATTCCGAGCCGAAGAGAAACATTTTCTTTGCCAATTACAGTACCGTAATTTCTCCAAAGCGCTCGCCCATTATTCCTGAATCGGTTCTTCAGAACGTCGCGGACGATTGGACGAAGAAATTTTGCCGCGTGTGTGAGTATAGTCATAGCGTAGGGTATCGAAGCGGTCTTAACGGAAGCGGGTTATTACGTTGGATAAATTCGTTCGGTGCGAAAGTTCCTCGGCGGGCGAGCGTAGGGGAGTCGGGCATCGTTCTGTGGAACTATCCTTGACGCTTGTTCCTTTCAGCGAAGAAGAACCCTCGCGAGCTCCTCTCTGCTCCCGTGCGAAAGGGGGATCTTTCATTGAAAAATATTGCAAATTTCCTCTCCTTTCGGCGTAACGAAGATCCGCCGGCGGGGGGGGACTCCCCCCTCCCCCTCCCCCGCCGAGAGATAGGCAATCGAGACTCCGCGACCGATAAACCCTCGTTCCCTCTCACGTTCGCGACAAAGAATCCGTTTCCTCCGCAGCGCTTTCAGACTTCGGCATCGCGACACAATCTACGATCAGACAACATCGCAATGCCGCGATTGTTCAAGCAATTTTGATCATTAAAAGAAAAAAAAACTTTTTTTCTATACTTTTTCGTAATTTTGACGATATGCACAATCACCAAATTATCGACAATGCTGCATACGGCGTGCCAACTATTTCAGGGATTAAATGAATTTTTATTTTTTAATTTTTTTGTTCATGTCGATGATTTTTATGACGATCGTGGCCGACGGAGGACCGTCAAGGAATCGGTTTGCGAGCGGTCACAAATCGAGCTCGCATCACCGATCCGACCTACGATTATATTTTTCGCGATGACGCGGCCTGTTGAGCGTACCTGCGAACTATTTCAGGGATTACATTTTTTTAAATGTTTTTAACAGTTTTCGTTCACGTCGATAATTTTTATGACGATCGTGGCCGTCGGACGGCCATTAAGTGGTCACGAATCGAGCTCGCATTACCGATACGCGATGACGCGGCCTGGCGAGCGTGGCTGCGGACAATTTCAGGGATTGAATAAAAATGAAAAAAATTAAATTTCTTGTTCACGTCGATAATTTGGACCATCAAGGAGTCGGTTTGCGATTCGGAAACCGACCTCGAATCGCCGATCCGACTAGCTGTTATATTTTCCGCAATGACGCGGCGCGTTGAGCGCCGCTGCGAAATCTACCCTCGATTACACTGTGCGATACAGTGTACAGTATAATCGTTCGGGAGCCCCCCCGCGGGTCTCGACCCCTCCAGAAGCGGGTGCAGCCACTGGAGAGATATTGTATTACGGCGTTGAATATTTAACGAGTCCGCCGAGTCACTCTTTCTCTGTATCTTACGCCCCATCCCTCGCAGGATCTCCGTGCCGCGCAGCACTCCGCCGAGTGCTGTGCTCACGGTCTCAGAAATCGGGGGAGGACGAGGATGGAACGGCGGGGTGAGAGCAAAAGTTCCGCATCTCGGTCGGAGCGTCGCGCGCCGCGAACAACCCCCAAGGTAACTTTCGCGGGTGTCGACTTCGTCACGGAGGCCGCCCCTTCGACGCCCCCTCGATACTTTCCTCTTTCTTCGCCACCTTCGTATCTCCGACCCGTCACTCTCTCCCCCCCTTTTTTTCACCCGCTATGCGATTTTCGAGCCGAGTTGGTAACGACCGGCGGTGAGGGAAAAATTTTGCGGTACGACGCGATATCCACTTACGCCGTTGATGGTAATGTCGCCTTTTTTTTTTTTTTTTTTTTTTTTTCGTCATCCCTCTTTCCCCGGTCGCTCACCCCTGCCGTTTCGAGAGGAAAGACACCGCGGCACGAGTCCCGAAGGGGCGCGAGGTCGTCCTCTTTCTCGCCGGTGTGTGTTAAATAAAAAGCTCGAGATAGCCGCGTCGAGGAGAGAAGCCTCGTGTCGTGCTTGCATAATGTAGGGGGGGGGGGGGGGGCAAAATGGCACAGTGGGGCGAAACGGAACGATGAGGAAAAACGCAATTTTCCAAGCATTTTTGGATACCCCATTGATAGATCTCGATTTTCTGCGCCTTTTTGCCTCGCATTCAAAAAAATTATTTCTTTTTTTCTAAGACGGCCACCGTTTATTTAGATCAAGTACAATATTTATTTGACTTAAATAAATATTTATTTCATTTTGGTAACTATTAACTTAATTTAAACGAATATTTATTTAAATCAAATAAATATTTTGCTTCGTCTAAATAAACGTTGACCGCCAAATAAATTATTTTTCTCGGTGCACTCTTCCATCGAAGAGTTAGTTGGTAAAAAAGTTAGTTAGTTGGTTGTTCGTTAAAGTTGAATAATTGCGTTTTGCCTCGCCGTCCCGTTTTGCCCCACTGTCCCATTTTCTCCAGCTCTCCCCCACTGCGGAAACCATTCTCGTCGTCGGTTCTCGATATCGAAGCTACGAGGAAGCTTGGGTTGAATGCGGAACGGATTCGTCTCTTCCGTCAATGTTTTGTGATGTTTATAGACGCAACTCTTCTTCACCCGAAAAAAAAAAAAAAAAAAAAAAAAAAAAAAAAAAAAAAAAAAAAAATGCTCCGAAAGAATTCGAGGGCACGAAATCGTGGTGTCCTGTTTTTGTGGCTCATCCCTGCAGTCGGTTGCAGCGGGGGAGGAAAAGGGGGAAAAAAAGGTCACGATTCTGCTTTCGCGCATTGTTGAAATCCTCGAAAAAGGGCGCTGAGAATGAATACCTGCGCGCTGGCTTCGGTTTACCGATGCCTCTGACAGAAACTTTCTACACGTCGATGGAACTGTGGAGAATCCTCGAAAACGTCCCTTGGTAATTTATCGTTCCCGTTATAAATTCGTTTGCTTCGTCTTCGAGTCAATCGAACGTCGAAGGATCGCTTCAACGTAAACCGGCGCTGTTGGTATATCGCTATTAAATTCGAGGAGGAACGACGCTAAGCCGTGGGATAAGCCGCGTGCGCTCTTATCGGAATAAAAATGAATCCTCAACGGGGGGGTTACTCGGAGTACCAATATAGTCGGTACAGTTGATAGTGGAAGCTTATTCCTCATCGATTTTCACCGTCCGTGTAGACTAAAAATAAAAAAAATTATAACGACACGAGTAAAGAAAAAAAAATAATTATAATACATTTTTCACGCTGATTATATTATTTTATTATCGAAGATTATAATAGACGAATGTAATCCGCCAATTGAGATCGAGTCTCCGAGTTCCGCCGCTCAAATTCTGATCGACCAATCGTAATGCCGTATTAACCGTGACTCTTTTAGATTTCCACCATGCGCTTAGTGCAATAATAAAATTTACAACAACACGAATGAAGAAAAAAAAAAGAAAAAAGAATTGCAATAAATTGATCACAAATTACAAACATTATTATCACATCAAATCCTAAAAATTATAATGCATCAATAGACATCGAGTCTGCGAGTTCCGCCTAAATTTCGCTCTGCCCAATCCTAACGACGCATCAACCGTCACCCTTAACAATTTTCACCCCATCAAGGTTCCCATCTCTTCGTCGCACATTCCCGCGACTAGCTCGACGTACCTACCTACGCCATAACGACCGCCGGATCTCCGATCCGTCGAGCTAAAAGAGTTGAAGGGTCGTCGGCACGATTACCGAACGCTAACCAGTCGACGAGTGAGCGCCGTGAAGTGGGCAGAGACGATTATTTTTGTTTTCCGGTGCTGCCGCTGCCGTTGCTGGTCTCTCATTGAAATCATAACCGCCCCCGCTCGTAGGAGATTGGCATAAGGCAAATCGGCCTCGGCTTCTCTCCCCCCACTTGGCCATTGTCCTTGTGTCGGCCCCCGTCACCGCATCGCATTATAATAAAAATTTTCGGCGGTTTCGGTCCTACACGAACATACACCGAGAGTATACGCCGGGCTCACGGAGAAGAATCCCTCTTGCGTTTCCGTGTTGGTTACCGCTCGCAGGTACAGCGACAGATCGCATACCTTGTGCTCGCATAGAGAACCAACCCCGTTGGTTCTCCGGTGCTCGACGCCAGCGGCTGGTCCCCGGTGCTGAGGCTGTACCACGAGGAGCTCTCTTCCCTTACACTTTATACTACAGTAGTATAGTAGTATAAAAGTGAACCGGTGGCAGCGAGCACAATGCGCCGTATCAAACAAAGCTGACGCTGCTCGGCTGCATGGGACTTCCACAGAAGTGTGGGTGGGTTGTGGCGAGGTGTAGTATTACTCATTCAAACGATCCCATCCGCGGTAGAGGGAGCGAGAAAATCGCTGCTTTTAATCCGTTCAAGGCATTCACCGCAGTATTCACTGTGCCGTATTCCTCGCCGGCTCGAATAAAGACTCGTCGCGGCTATTCCGCCGCCTCTTTCCCTCTCCGTTTCTCCACGGGCAAGAGCGATCTTCCTCGCGAGCGGCTACACGCGGATAGAAAAAAAAAAGGGACCTTACCCCTTTGAGCAGATTTTCGCTTTGGACTCCGAGCAAACCTCGCTCTCGAGAGGCCTCCGTACGGCTCTCCTTTGCCCCCTTTGTAGCTCTCCGAACGATTTTTTTTGTTTACCTTCGTTATTCGAATGATATCGGAGAGGCGCGCGGTAGTTTTTATCGTTCGTGCTTCTCGTCTTCTTGCTTCATTGAGAAGACGAAGAGAGCGGGCGGTGAGGAGGATGTGAATCGCATTATCGCAGATATCGCGTACACCTAGCAAGCGGTCGACGCAACACCGCGGGGATTCCCCCAATTTCGCTCTCAATTGGCTCGTCCGGTCGTTGTCGGTGGCGGGCCCACTCGAGCTCTCACTTTCAACGGAGTGTTGATCGGACGTCAAAACACTGGCCGGGAGAGCGTGAATAACGTATGGCGCGCGGTTCCTTCGCGTTGGAATTTTAGGTCGGCACTTCGCGAGTGACCGGGCCGAACACGATTCCCGATCGGGAGGACCGGCCCGGCTCCACCTGCCTCGCGATACAATCGTTCCGCCTCTCAAAGGCCTCCACTTTCCTTAAACGGATTTCCCGGGAAGAGCTAATTCCCATTGTCAGGGCTCGCCTGTTTCTGACGACTGTAAAGCCGATGGCGATAGTCGGCGTTTCGGGCCCGCGAGAGGCGAGCGGCAAACTGTCTTCCAGACCGGCAGCGTGTTTCGCCCTTGCCGGAGAAGACCCTTCCCGGTCGCAGCGACCCGGGTCAACCTCGATGACGCTAGGTGAGCGTCCCGCTTCACGGCCGAGCCTCAGCTTTGTTGCAACCGGAAAATTCTCGGAAGGATTTTCGAGTCCCAGACCAAAGATATCCGGACGCATGCAGCCGAGGTTGAGGCACGACTGCACTAAAAGTGCCCCTTCGAGCAAGGGATGCGTCTCCCGCTGGGAGCCCATTGTGCAGAAATCGCGAACGGCGCATTCCCCCCCCCTTTTACCTTTCGACTCTCTTCGGCGGCCACCCTGATTTAACGTTATTGTAATACTTGTACACAGTAAAAAAAAAAAAAAAGACGTTTGCACGTTTCACAAATGTTTCTTGCTCACAAACGTTCACAATCGTTTTTTATTTTGTTTAAAAAATATTATTCAGTGACAGAATAATTATAACAATGTCACTACCGATTTGAAAACTCAATTTTTGACCGGAAGTGACGTCATTGGGGAGGAAGTCACATCCTTTTTAAAAAATCTTGATTTTGTTTTTTACCGGAAGTGACGTCATCGGAGACAACGTCACATTCTTTTTCAAAATATCTTTTAACCGGAAGTGACGTCATTGGGGACGAAGTCACATCCTTTTTAAAAGTCTCGATTTTTTTTTTTTTACCACATTCTTTTTAAAAATTTATTTTAACTTTGAGTGACGTCATACAGCCAGAAAAAAAAGTTTATTAATCTTCAATAAAATCGGATATTAGAATATTTTTATTTGAATCAATTAAATTTTTATTTGACTCAAGGATATTTTTACTTGATTCAAGTTATATGCGATATTTAATTCTAATAAAATTTATTAGATTTCAACGAAACTCTATTAAGCCCATATTAAGATGAGCAATTTTATTTGCTCTAAATACATTTTATTTGGTTTGAATAAATTTTTTTTTTTTCTGGTTGTATGGGAAAACGTTACTTTCGGTCGAGAGCCGAAATTTTCCAACCGGAAGTGGAGCTCTCCGGTGTGACGTCTTTTTCGATCAAAAACTTATATTATCAAAGCGAAAGTGACGTCATAGAGAAATTTTTCAAATTTTAGAACAAGAGGAACGGACATTTTTTGTTTTTCTCGATCCACTCGTCGAGAGACGGAGGAACGTTTTTAAAAAGAATGCATTTCGTAACGACGTTCTTACAAATTTTTTTTTTTTTCATTAATCGTTATTTCACACGCCCTGTAATCTGATCGGGATTCTCGTA
Organism: Amblyjoppa proteus; assembly: GCA_963922035.1. Classification (NCBI taxonomy): domain Eukaryota; kingdom Metazoa; phylum Arthropoda; class Insecta; order Hymenoptera; family Ichneumonidae; genus Amblyjoppa; species Amblyjoppa proteus. The sequence goes on from OY998233.1 coordinate 13,355,921, forward strand.
GGTCGCTGCTGACAAGACCATGTGCCGATTGTCCGCGCGACTGCACGAGGGATTCGTGGATCATGCCGCGCGTATTCGTCGGCAAGGAATTACAGAAACGCAAATTGGCCGGTGTGACCGTGACGGGTGCGGACGTGAGCCACGTGCTCGTCAATGCTAGCTCCGCATGCCCCACTGCGGTTGTGTAATCAGCAGTGCCGCTATATTTCGGCGGCTCCGCGCTGGGGGTCGAAGCGGAAAGGGACGAAACTCGGTAAACTCAGAGAGTGTGACCGGGATTTTCCGCGACACAGCTCGACGGACGCGTTGTTAGAGGATCAACGAGAACTCTACCAATATTCGAGCTCACACGTTTCGACTATTACCACCCTATTTGTACACACGAGGCCCCTTTTTCGCATTCTTCCATTTTTTCACCTTCCGATCAAACGTCACTCATGATAATAAATTTAAAAAAAAAAAAAAAAAAAAAACGGAGCTCGCTGGAAAAGACCTCGACCATTTTTTTGTATCCTCTCCTAGAGTTACCATTTTTTTTTGTCGTTGTCGCTCTCCTGGCTCTTCGTCTCTAACGAGTCGTCGAGACGCTTCATCGCGAACCCTTTCGGTCGCGGTCGCCAGACTTTCTAATGTTGCAACCAGCGAGACGCACTTCTCGCCGCTGGGCTCGTCTCCGTGCGCGTTAGCAAGGGTGCATTCCCATCATTCGCACGCATCCGGGCAACGAACCCTCCGGGCTCGCCGCTCTCCTCTTCGTGTCGGATATCACCCTCTCGGTCTGGAGCGGCCTATACACGCGCTATGTTTACAAAAGTCACCAACAGATGACAGGGGTTGGCGGCGTTGAAGAACCACCGAGCGTTGTTTCGCCAGCCGTTTTTGCAGGGTGGTTCTATTGTGCGTTATCGGGGGGGGGGGGGGGTTGCCGTTGCCTGGCCTTTGGTGGCTTGTGTGTATGGATAGCGCAGAGCGTTTCATGCGCACGATACGCGTGTAGTGTGTATTGTGCCGCTGGCCGTAAGGCCCGTTGAAATATCCCATTCCATCCCGCCCCTCCGCGCTTCCCCTCTCTCATCCCCTTTTTCCGAGCGAGTCGCCTCGCGGCTCCGCAACTTTTCAACCCCGTAATCTGAACAACGGCCCGAGCCTGCGATGCTCCCGGTCTCGCTCGCTCGCTCGCGCACTCTCCGGCGTCAAGAGCATCCGGAACCACTGGCAGGAGAGAACCGTGGCGGAAAAACCACCCCTATGCGTGTTTGCGGAAGCCAAACCCTAAACGTTTCTTTTTTTTTTCTCTCTTCTTCTTCCCTCTGCGTCCGTGTGTGTTTTTGTAATAGTCCGGTAATACATCGCCGCGATCACGGTGGATAAATAGATGGAAGCGATGAATACGATAATCACTGCAAACAACAACAGATCTCGATGTTTCGTGTATCTCTTTTACGGCGCGACGAGCTCAACCGCGATACCGGCGAAGCTTTCACGCTCTCGTCGATACGAACTTTGATTCTTCCCAATCCAAGGGATCTCCGATTGTGTGAAAAATAAAAATACACTTTATCTTTATTAAGGTCGTCGAGCGGGACTGCATACATTTCGTTGCAACACCTCGCCCGATAATTCTTTTGTCGAGTATCGCGACGATGACGGAGAGATTCCGCGTTCTCGGAGAGATTATGACTTATCGACAGCGGAGATCGATCGGTAAAGCCGATACGATTTAATCCGTGTCGCGAATAATCTTGCATCGAGATTGGGATCAGCTTCTCATGCATACGCGCATTATTTTCGGTCGTTTTTGTGAGATAGAAAATATCCTGCAAATTTCGTGCAATCGAAAACGCAGTGACACGAATTCTAGCCAGTTGGCTTATCGCACGGTTCTCTCAACCAGAAAAATAATTTATTTGACGGCCATCGTTTATTTGGTTCAAGTAAAATTAAATTAATTTATTTGATTTAAATAAATATTTCATTCATTCAAGTAACTATTTATTTAATTAAAATAAATCTTTATTTAAATCAAATATTTTGCTTAAACCAAATAAACGGTGGCCGTCAAATAAGTTGTTTTTCTGGGTGCGCAACGACGAAAGTTCTGGCATATCTCAACAGCATGAGCGGTCTCATTTTTGGCACAGTGATTGATTGATTTACTTATTTAACGATTTATTTATTTATTTATTTACTTATTTATTCATTTATTTATTGATATGTTCATCAGACCTAAATAATGTATTTCGATACAAATAGTCGATAAAGTGACATTCCGATGCAGTTCTCGCTGTTAATCTCTCATTCGCCGTGCACCGACGTCATAATTGCAATTTGCCAGCCGACATTCTCATTGTAGCCGCGTTCCGATCGAAATAAGCTACCGGCGTTCACCGCCCACTCTTCGCGAGAGTCTCTCGTCTCTCGTCTCTCGTCTCTCGAGCGAGTGCACTCCACCTTCGTCTCGTCGGCGACATGAAAGTCCGCCGTGAAATGCGTACGGGCGAGATTGTGTTCTCCCTCGGCAGCGCCGAGCGAACGAGCGAAAGAGCCGTGGCAAGATATTCCCCGGCAGCGCAGTGGTCCGAGATATTCTGCTCTCTTATGTGCGGCCGCACCGTTCGATGCTCTCGAACACCGTGCCAGCGTTACCCGCGAAGATCGCTCGCCGCACCACGTGCTGCTTCGGATCGGAAGGGTGGTTGAGAACCACCGAGCAAGTAGTTCTCCGTACTCTCCGTCCCGATCCTTTGCTCGTTCTCTTGTTCCTCGTACTTCTCTCCACTCGCGCGGCTCAACAATCGCTTTCATTGTTTCTCTCGTTACATTACCTGAAAAACAAACAATCGCGATCGGAGCTCTCGATCCCGCGGGGCGGCGGCGAGCGAGGGTTACGTTTCGCGCCGCCTATCTGACATCCCCGTATCCTAACCTACGGCTGTTGTGACGTGTAATCTTTATACCTCGATTTTTAATTAAAGAATATAATATTATAGGAACGTTAAAGCTGATTTATTGCAACTTGCGCGTACACCGCGCGCAAGAGAGAGAGAGAGAGAGTGAGAGAGAATGATGGAGGCAAAATCGTGAGGCTCCTTTGAAGGGATGCCGCTAATACTCCTGCGACAGGGGTTGTCAACTTGCCCTCTTGGTTTTTGTTACTCGGGCGACGAGGGCACTGCACGATGACAAAAGGATCGTAAATTTCTTTAAATAGGGTCACGAAGCTCCGCAATACCGTGTTCATTTTTTTTTTTTTTTTTAATCATCGAATTGCACTTTCGGCAAAGAGAAATGATGAGATTGGAAAATCAAGCGGAAAATGATTGTGGATGTTTCTGCGACGATAAAATGTTTGTTGGATGTGCGAGCCATTTTTTTTTTTTTTTTTTTTTTTTTTTTTTTTTTTTTTTTTTACCGCGTCACAAAATTAATGAACTTGTAGTCTTAATTCTTATTGTACCATCAACAAAGATAGTACACGATTACAGAAGGATCGTACATTTTTTTTAAATATGGTTACGAACTTCCACAATATTGTTGATTTTTCTTTTGTCATCGAATCGTGTTTGTACACTGAGAGAAGGATCTAGTAAAAATTACCGATCATCTAAGAAAAATTACCATAGCGCACAGTAGTACGGCGTCAACGCGCCACGTATGGTAGAAAGTCTGAGATTATCCATGAATTTTTACCATAATATCTAAGAAAAATTCTTATAAATCCGGTACTTCCTACCGTAGGTGGCGCCCTAACGGTCTTCTACTATGTGATACGGTAATATCTCCCATGTGATATAGTAATTTCTACTAGATCCTTCCCTCAGTGTATACACTGAGAGAAGGATCTAGTAAAAATGATCAATCATCTAAGAAAAATTACCATAGCGCACAGTAGTACGGCGTCAGCGTGCCACCTATGGTAGAAAGTCTGAGATTATCCATGAATTTTTACCATAATATCTAAGAAAAATTCTTATAAATCCGGTACTTCCTACCATAGGTGGCGCCCTAACGCTCTACTACTATGTGCTACGGTAATATCTCCCATGTGATATAGTCATTTTTACTAGATCCTTCCCTCAGTGTATACACTGAGAGAAGGATCTAGTAAAAATGATCAATCATCTAAGAAAAATTACCATAGCGCACAGTAGTACGGCGTCAGCTTACTTATGGTAGAAAGTCTGAGATTATCCAAGCATTTTTACCATATCTAAGAAAAATTCTTATAAATCCGGTACTTCCGACCATAGGTGGCGCCCTAACGCTCTACTACTATGTGCTACGGTAATATCTCCCATGTGATCTAGTAAAAATTACCAATCATCTAAGAAAAATGACCATAGCGCACAGTAGTACGGCGTCAGCTCACTTATGGTAGAAAGTCTGAGATTATCCATGAATTTTTACCATAATATCTAAGAAAAATTCTTATAAATCCGGTACTTCCTACCATAGGTGGCGCCCTAACGCTCCACTACTGTGTCATATGGTAATATCTCCCAAGTGATATAGTAATTTTTACTAGATCCTTCTCTCAGTGTAGGGGAAAAAAAATGTATAAAATTGAAAAATCAACGAGAACATGATCGTGGTCCTTTCTGCTAAAATGTTTGTTGGTTCTGCGAAGGTGGTTTTTTTTTGCTACGCAAAGAAAAAAAATTCTATCGGCAATTTACCGCGCCGTCGAAGATAGAAAGCGATCGGACTCGACTGGATACCGGATATATGACGTGTTGCGCCGAACGGGTCAGTGACGCGGTCAATGCTGCTGCTGCTGCTGCTGCTGCTGCTGCTGCTGGTCGTTGGTATCATTGCGGCAGCTCGGCCGTTGGCTAAACTCTCATGCTTTTCGCCCACGCGAGAGACCAGTTTGTTTGGTTCTCGTTCGGTTCTTCGGGGGGCCGAGCGGAGTGAGGTCCTTCTCACTCGCGAGAAGGTTTGCCCTGCTCTATCCGCCGTTGGCTCGAGCTCGCCGGCAGCCGGCGGCCGGAGAACCGGCGGGAACGACGGAGAGGTGAGTTAGCGGGTTGTAACTGTATCAAGTTGGCCGTGACACGACTGAGCATAAATCACTTTCGCTGACCCGCGCGGGCTCTGCCGGATCGCCGCTACCACTGTGCATACACGCCTCGCATACTCCATCTGCGCTGTGCGCATGCGCGCCCACAAAATACAAACATACGAATCCCAAACGCGATAATCCGGTCCGTGGAATGATCAATCGGAGGCAGCAGGGCCGGCGGAGAGGAGGATCAGCTCTTAGCGGGACAATAGCGAGATTGCACGTTTTGGTTGCATCGAAGAGTTCCTCAAAATTAGGACCATGAAGACATGTGCACGACTTCAAAGCTCATCTTTGGCAAGTCTCTGTCAATGCACGGTTTTGGGAAGAAATAAAAATTCTTCACTTGTAGAATTTCATTCTCAACGTGAACTTTCCCGAGCAAAGTTAGTGCAATATATAGCCATTGTAACTTGATGACATTTAGTCTCATGCAGATATTTTAAGTGTCATAGAAAATGCTCTGGTTCACATCGCGACATTTTTTTCGCACTGCTTACGGATCCGTCAACTGTCTTGTTTCATTGCCGAAAAAAAATAGCTACGTAGAAATTTTGGGGGGTTAGATCGGGGCCGAATGAGGCCTTATCAGGGACCGATTAAAGGCCGTCAAAAATTTCCCCGGAGTGTTCTGTCAGAAAAGGTTTTAGCTTTCCGCCCGTTCGCAGTTGCCGGCGAGTGGCGGCACATACGGTGAGAGGATTTGTAACAACCCCCGGAGCCGAAGCGGACGGCGCCTCGACTGCGGCGGTGGTTGATTCAATCATGATAATTCCTCGAATGAAATTTACCGCCAACCATCACGCGCGTACACGCTCCGCTGTGCGAAGAGTCCCGGGTTACACGGGGATAGTCCGGATGAGCCTGTGGGCGAGTGTCGCGGGGATGCTCGACCGCCACGCTCACCGGGGGTGCGAATCTAATAACACCAATTGACTCTAGCCCGGCCGAGCCCGAACCCGCTCGATTTGCGGTCTTCGCCGCCGACGTCCCCAGTCTCGCTTTTCCCCTCGACGGATTTTACTCACCACTCGGGAATAACCTTTCGGGCTGGTGCTTCTCTCTCGGAGTCCGGCGATTTTTCTCATCGCGCGGTTATTCACTTCACTCGCTGCTACGCACAAAACGCCGTAAGATATTTTTCATGACGTATGCACTGTGTCGCGAGGCCAAAATACTGTAATGAATATGTAGTTGGCGATTCGTTGAGGTACGCGATATTAGTTAGGTTTGACGATGGGCGCACGAACGGACGATCGATAGAAAAACGATTGTCGTGTAAGAGAGTCTTGATTGGAATTTCAGAGAGAACGGACGTTTGACAGTTCGTGCTCGAGATACTTAGCTGTAATTGTAGTGATAATATCCGCCCCAAAACTTAATATGCGCGTTATTCATTAGCTCGGTCGTTACAATACTATTTTTATTTTTTAAATTCGTATTATATCTGCAAATAAATGATCGAACTTTTAATTCGTATTATATCTGCAAATAAATGATCGAACTTTCAATTTGTATTATATCTGCAAATAAATGATCGAATTTTTAATTCGTATTATATTTGCGAATGAATGATCGAATTATTAATTCGTATTGTATCTGCAAATAAATGACATCGAATTGCGGTCTTCGCCGCCGACGTTCCTAGTTTCGTTTCTTTTCGACGATTTTTACTCACCACTAGGGAATTTCGCTCTAGCGCTTCTCTCCTGTGAAAAGTCCAGCAATTTTTCTCATCGCGACATTATTCACTCTGTTTGCTGATACGCACAAAACGCACTGAGTCATTTTTCCTAACGTATGTGCTGTATCGCGAGGCCAAAACGCGCAGTAAAAAAAGTTTGTACTTCTTACAACTTATTATCCACAAAGTCCAAACCTTTATATTTATTAATTTCATAATTTGTTAATTTTCCGATGAAAGTACAAACTAAAATTGTTAATGACACAGGAAATAGAAGGGCAGGTTTCTACATTGAAATCTAAACAAATAAGTCGATCACTCATTTAACGAAATTATCTCTACTAAACTTCGTATTCGGTTTTTACGAAATTATTTTTTACTCTGTACTTTCTTTTTTTCTATTTTTACAAAAAAAAAAAAGTACAAACTAAAATTGTTACCGACGCGGGAAATGAAAGGACAGGTTTGTATATTGAAACTTTAACAAACTCGTTTGTTACTTATTTAACAAAATTATTTTTACGAAACTTCGTATTCCGTTTTAACGAAATTATTTTTTTACTGTGTACGGTGAAATAACCTTTCGCCCTAGCGCTTCTCTCCCGAAGTCCAAAAAATTTTTCATCGCAGCGTTATTCACTCTCTTCGCTGATACGCACAAAATGCACTGAGATATTTGTCATAACTTATGTACTATCTCCTCAGGCCAAAACACATTTGTCCCTTTTTTTTTTTAATTAATTCATATTATATCTGCAAATAAATGCCGTATCGTCGCCGCACCGATTGCGCAAGAGGCGGGTCGACGTCAGTTTCTCGGAAGTGTCGCTCTTCGAAGACATCATATAACCTATATTAAACACGGAATATAATTTTGGAACGGTCGTCGTCGTCGCGCCTGACTGACTTAGCGAGTCGAGTAAACGAGCGACGATTGCGGGGCGCTTCTGGCGGAGAGAACAGACGCGTCGCGGCCGATATAACTTGTCAGGATGGAGCGAAAGAATCGGATTCTTTTTTTTTTTTTTTTTTTTTTTTTAATAATATATACGATTAGCGTTTAAAGGAAAGGGGGCGAGAGCAGGAGAGCCGGAGGGTACTTGAGTGTAACGACTGAGATGTCTGTTTGGACAAGTGTCCTATTTTGATAATTGTTGGGCGAAGCCAGCCGTCGCGTTTCACGCCAGGCATTCAGTCGTACGACCGGGGAATCGATTTATCGACTACACCGATCCATATCGAACGCGATCGTCGCTGACGAGCTCCACTTTCCCGTCCGATGATTTACGAGCTCATCAACCCCCGGACGAAGCTTCGGCCCGTCTTGGCACTCGCCACCTTTTGGCAGCGCCGAGTGGACTCCCCGTCACTCGATTATCAATTCTCTCCTAACAAAATATCCGTGACAATCCCGTGAATTACAATCGGTTTTAAAGCGAAGCGTTTAACGGGTGAAAAGCTACGGGAGACAATGATGACCAGAGAGCAGTCGGCAACAGGGATTTGAGGATCAATTTTTGGACGGGGAGGAGAATGCAGAAGTTGAAGAGCCGTCAGTCAGGGCGAGATTCCGCGTTCCTGGACAGATTAAACTTATCGATAGCGGCGATCGGTCAGTAAAACCGATACAATTTAATCCGTTTCGCGAATAATCTTGCATCAGGATTGGGATCAGCGTTTCGTGCATACGCGCATTATTTTCGGTCGTTTTTGTGAGATAGAAAATACTCTGCACATTTTTGCGCAATCGATAGCGCAGGTTCACGAATTCTAGCAATTCGCCTTATCGCAGTTTCTTGCGACGATGAAAGGTCTGGAATGTCTCAACAGCATCAGCAGTCTCATTTTTAGCTCAGTGATTGATTGATTGATTGATTTATTCATTTATCGATTTATTTATTTGTTTGGTTACTTATTTATTTATTTATTGATTTGTTTATCAGGATTAAATAATGTATTTCGATGCAAATCATCGATAAAATGATTCCCTCCTAACAAAATATCCGTGACAATCCCGTGAATTACAATCGGTTTAAAAGCGAAGCGTTTAACGGGTGGAAAAGCGACCTGAGACAGAGTCATCTTTGTCTCAGGTCGCTTTTCACCCGTTAAACGCTTCGCTTTTAAACCGATTGTAATTCACGGGATTACAATGACAGAGAGCCGTCGGCAACAGGGATTTCAAAGTCAATTTTTGGGCGGAGGGCGGGAGAATGCAGAAGTTGGACAGCCGTCAGTCAGGGCGAGATTTCGCTCTCTTGGACAGATTAAATTTATCTGTCGGTAAAACCGATACAATTTAATCGATGTCGCGAATAATCTTGCATCGAAGTTGGGATCGGCGTTTCATGCATACGCGCATTATTTTCAGTCGTTTTTGTGAGATAAAAAATACTCTGCACATTTTGCGCAATCGAAAACGCAGGGTCACGAATTCTAGCAATTCGCCTTATCGCAGTTTCTTGCGACGATGAAAGGTCTCGTATATCTCAACAGCATCAGCCGTCCCATTTTTAGCTCAGTGACTGATTGATTTATTTATTTATTTATTTATTTATTTATCGATTTATTAATTAATTTATTTATGTATTTATTGATTTGTTTGTCAGAATTAAATAATGTACTTCGATACAAATCGTCGATAAAACGATTCTCTCCTAACAAAATATCCGTGACAATTCCGTGAATCACAATCGGTTTAAAAGCGAAGCGTTTAGCGGGTGAAATGCCACGGGAGACAAAGATGACAGAGAGCAGTCGGCAACAGGGATTTGGAAGTCAATTTTTTGGCGGGTAGGAGAATGCAGAAGTTGGACAGCCGTCAGTCAGGGCGAGACGACCCCCGAGGCCTCGTCCCGCTTTGACGTGGCCTCTCGCTTTCTCACGTTCGGCTCGCCGAGCGCGGAGCCCTTCCGAACCCCTCCCGACTCGGTCGCGCACCTTCGAGAGAGAGAGAGAGAGGGAGAGCGACGGAGAAATTTGGGAAATGTCGGGCGTATTGTCGCGCCGATAGTCAAATGGCCGAGTGCAGTGGCATCGAGAGAGAACACTGTATCCACGGTTGGATGGATCGACGAAGTGCCAGATGGGTGACTGATGCGACCGGCACCGGATCCGAGTACGCGGCTCGTGATGGGCGACAATTGGATGACAGACTTTTCGGGCGCGCTCCGTGAGCGCGAGCGTATCGGAGAGGCTGCCCGTGAAACTCGGCAGCCGACGGGACGATCGTTCCCTCGAGCCCTCGGCCGACGTATCCCGTTAATGGGGGGAACGCGAGAGCTAACGAAATCCACTCGAACGTAATTGGTAACTTTTGTCAACGAGCGAAAGTTTCGCCGTTTCTGGTGTTTGTGAGGGAAAGCGATTGGAAATCGCCGGGCCGGCTAACGGCGAAGCTTCGCGTCTCGACGGTAGAGATTTTTACTTTTTTTTTTAGACAAGCTCTCATCCACTTTAGATCATCGGTCGTCATTTTCGAACAAAAAAATTGCATCGCGGAGATTTTAGAGCTTTTAGATTGGGCCTTATAAGGGCGTGATTCGACTCCGAAAAAATGTCACCAGGGATGGTCAGAAAATGTTTTAGTTTCTCGGGCTAATAAGAAAAAGCGTCGGGAATCGCCGGCACAACTAACGGAGAACCTTGACGTCTCGTCTGTAAAAAGTTTCAGATTTTTTTTAACGCGTTTTTGGCGACACACGCCCTGGTCCATTTCACCCCATCGAGTCCTAAAATTCATCCGCTCTCTAACACTGGTCTACAAATTCCGGTCGGTACGGTAGGGGGAAAAAGACCAGGTTGCTTTCGATGGCCCGCTTCACCCTGCAGAGAAAAAAAAAAAAAAAAAAAAACCCCCTTACATGGCACACATCTACGCACCAACGAGGACACGAATAATGACGTAACAATGGGAGACGCGTACGCTACTATAAAAACACGATGCTTTTGTAACCGTCTCCGACCCGATATAGAAACGCGAGGACGAGAGGACGCGCTGAGTATGTGTGTTTATATGTGCGTGTCTCGTCGTTCAACGACTGACGTGATTACATCGAGCGGACTCGTACAATATAATGTATTACAATAATACTGTAGCGCAGAAGGTGAAACGAATAGAACGCTCCGCTGGAGAACCGACGACAGGATACGCTTTCGACGATCATCCGGGGTAACGATGTTTTCTCAAACAATATTTGAATTTATCTCGCAGTGCGTGTGTCGCTTTGCGATGCACTTTGGCTCCGGTAGGGCGTTAACAGGCTCATAGATTTCGCGTCATCGCATTCGACGTTAATTTCACGCGCTTGTGACACGAAGTCAAGTTTCTTCTTTTTTTTTTTTGTTTTGTTTCGTTGGTTTGCTCCCGTTAATTTGACAATTTTTTTCTTTGAAAAATAAGACTATCGTCGTATTCGACATCAATTTCACCCGCCTGTTGCATAAAGCCAACACTGTCTTTTATTTTCATGGAAAGATTAAATTTTTTTTTTTTTTTTTTCAATTTGCGTTTGGCGAATTATGGCGAAGAGCTCTGAGTTTTTTTTTTTTCCTCATCGATTTTACGATTTTTCAGTGAAAAGTAAGGACAATCGTTAAAAAAAAAAAAATAAAAATAAATAAATGTAAAATTGACAAAAGGATTTTCGAAATTTGTGGGAAACAATTTTTATTTTCCTGAATTTTAGAACTTTCTGTTTATTGTCAGTGACGGAAATAGTTTAAGATTATACGCATCGGTTGGTCCACGTTTCGCGGCACATGTCCGCGGCGCAGTACACGCTTTGCTCTCCTGCCTGTTTCCGAAAAGTCCGCGGGTCTAAATCTGGCGTAACAAAAGTGCACAGGGATTAATTGCCTAACAAGCGAGAGAGACGTGCCGGCATCCGAGAGCGCGGAAGGGAAGACGCGTATAACTATACTTAAGTTCGAATAAGGCTATCGGGAATGGAGAGAGAGAGAGAGAGAGAGAGAGAGAGTGAGAGACGCTTACACGCCCCTTATGTCTTCATTATGTAGGCCAGTCTTCTTACAGGTGCCTTTCCTGGGAACACTCGAGAGCCACTCGACTCTGCATTAGGAATAAATTTCCCCTATAGACCGATCACGTGTACGCTAATAGCGTCCACAAATATAGCCCGGCCGCAACCCTTCACTATTATTGCTCACGACATTTCATTATGATTTTTTTTTTTTTTTTTTTTTTTTTTTTTTTTTTTTTTTTTTAGACGAATTTTTGACAGAACACGACACCAAAGTTCAATTAGGCTTTAGTCTGTCGAGATAAACTGAAGTCTGCACAGACCTAATTGCAGACACGCAGAAAAATATACAAATGTTCATTTGAATTAAATGAATATTTATTTGCGGTTCACCCTTCAAATAAATTGTTTCTCTGTCTATAATAGTCTATAGTAGATAGTCCACATAGACCGAAATCTAACAAGAGCAAAGTTGTACAGTATGTATCTAAAACATATGTTATATTCTAAAGCCACAAAATGCAAGAATGGCTAAATACATAAAAAACTAAAAAAATAAATAAATATAGAGCGAAATCGCTGAGCGAAAAAGGCCTCAGAATTAGGTAGACAGGCGCAGACTCAGTCCTTGTTTCCGAAATCTACATTGTAGATGCGCATAAATCTACCGTAAGTAAATAGCGATTCAGACTTTTCTTTTAACACTGACGATCATCGCCAATTTTTTTTTTTTTTTTTTTGTGCGCGAAAAATGCCTCAGAATTAGGTAGACAGGCGCAGACTTAGTCCTTATTTCCGAAATCTACATTGTAGATGCGCATAAATCTACCGTAAGTAAATAGCGATTCAGATTTTTCTTTTAACACTGACGATCATCGCCAATTTTTTTTTTTTTTTTGTGCCCGAAAAATGCCTCAGAATTAGGTAGACAGGCGCAGACTCAGTCCTTGTTTCCGAAATCTACATTGTAGATGCGCATAAATCTACCGTAAGTAAATAGCGATTCAGACTTTTCTTTTAACACTGACGATCATCGCCAATTTTTTTTTTTTTTTTTTGTGCGCGAAAAATGCCTCAGAATTAGGCAGACAGGCGCAGACTCAGTCCTTATTTCCGAAATCTACATTGTAGATGCGCATAAATCTACCGTAAGTAAATAGCGATTCAGACTTTTCTTTTAACACTGACGATCATCGCCAATTTTTTTTTTTTTTTTGTGCGCGAAAAATGCCTCAGAATTAGGTAGACAGGCGCAGACTCAGTCCTTATTTCCGAAATCTACATTGTAGATGCGCATAAATCTACCGTAAGTAAATAGCGATTCAGATTTTTCTTTTAACACTGACGATCATCGCCAATTTTTTTTTTTTTTTTGTGCGCGAAAAATGCCTCAGAATTAGGTAGACAGGCGCAGACTCAGTCCTTATTTCCGAAATCTACATTGTAGATGCGCATAAATCTACCGTAAGTAAATAGCGATTCAGATTTTTCTTTTAACACTGACGATCATCGCCAATTTTTTTTTTTTTTTTGTGCGCGAAAAATGCCTCAGAATTAGGTAGACAGGCGCAGACTCAGTCCTTATTTCCGAAATCTACATTGTAGATGCGCATAAATCTACCGTAAGTAAATAGCGGTTCAGATTTTTCTTTTAACACTGACGATCATCGCCATTTTTTTTTTTTTTTTGTGCGCGAAAAATGCCTCAGAATTAGGTAGACAGGCGCAGACTCAGTCCTTATTTCCGAAATCTACATTGTAGATGCGCATAAATCTACCGTAAGTAAATAGCGATTCAGATTTTTCTTTTAACACTGACGATCATCGCCAATTTTTTTTTTTTTTTTTTTTTGTGCGCGAAAAATGCCTCAGAATTAGGTAGACAGGCGCAGACTCAGTCCTTATTTCCGAAATCTACATTGTAGATGCGCATAAATCTACCGTAAGTAAATAGCGATTCAGATTTTTCTTTTAACACTGACAATCATCGCCAATATTTTTTTGTTTTTTGTGCGCGAAACACGCATTCTCGTCGTTCTCACCGCTGTCGGAGTTTCTTCCCGGCGCAAGTAGTGCGTACAGCGTTTATAACGCGTGTATTAGGTTGTAGATGCGCCTCTGACGAGGCATTTAGTACACAGGTCGTCGAGCAAGCCGTGGTCTCGAGGATTGCCCGCGATACAGAAGGGGATAGAGGAAGGCGAACGCGCGAGCTGAATTCCAATAAGCGTTCGCCAGCAGAAGCGCGTCGAGCACGATCAACCAGAAATCTTGTTCTCTCTCCGTTGTGCTTTCGAGAAGCGACAGCACAAGTTGGCCACGGCAAAAGGGAGTGGAGACGACACCGTCCGGATACATCTGCACAGAGAGTCCATCGAGTTTGTCCATCGATTTGATTCGAGCGGTGTACTTCTGCGGGTCGTTAAGGATCGCCAACGGAGTCGTCGGCGCAGTCGACGAACGGCTTGAACTCATTGGTCGCCCTGCCTTATTTTCACGACGACGACGACGACGACGATGATGATGATGAGAAGAACGAAGATGAGATTCGGACTCTCGACGACGGCGACGACGTTGAATTCCTCGCGTGCCAACGCTCCGTTTCGCCGGCGAGGCGATACCAGTCTCTCGAAATTGTTTCTTCTTCCCATTTTTTTTTTATCATCGTCCGGCATCGAGAGACATAAGGCTCTATACAGTTACCGCTCTTCGAATGGACTATTAATGCATAATCGGTATATTATCTTCTTCTCGTTTATAGACTCGATCAGATCTCACACGATCTTTGCACGGTTTATCGCACTTTTTTTTTTTTTTTTGGGCGATCGTTTTGCGTTCGGTTTTGAAATTTTTGCCACACACGTCGACGAAAGCTTCGGTTAATTTTGTACGTCTCGGGGAGAGGCGGTTGGTCGGAGCGAATAATAAAGCGACCCCGAACTTCGTGGTTCGCGTTGTGTAAGCACGGAAGGATCGAAGGATAGGAAAAACGACGCCAGAAAGCGGCAGCGCGTGGTTTTTTGGTATGCGCGTAAAGGCCATGAGGAGAGAAAAGCGTATGCGGTTGGCCATTGCCACACAGAGGCTCGCGTCGGCAGCCTCCGGGGATGCGAAAACAAACCGGGGCGGGCTGTGCTCGCGGGTTTTTAACTTTTATATCCGTCGCTCACTTCGCGGAAGCCGCGCGCGCGCTTATCGGACGGGCAAAAGCGCGCGCGCCCGCGCTAACGCTTCTTCTTCGGATCAACAAACAGTCGGTCGGTGTACAGAAAAAGAAGACGTGCTTGGTATATGAGCGTACCAGCGTGTGCGGTACCACTGTTTCCAGCCTCCGGGAAGATGCCTTTAATACAGTTTTAGTCGAGGGCAAACGGGCGCACAGTTAAAATTATTAGTTGGGAGAATTAACTATTTATTGGGATAACCAAGAATTGACTGGGAGAATTAGCAATTTCTTAGGTGAAATAACAATTTGTTTGATGAAATAACAATTTGTTGGAAGACATAACAATTTATTGGAAGACATAACAATTTGTTCGAAGAAATTACAATTTGTTGCAAGAAATAATAATTTGTTGCAAGAAATTACAATTTGTTGCGAGAAATTACAATTTGTTCTGAGAAATAATAATTTGTTGGGAAAAATAACCATTTCTTATGAAAAATACCCATTGTCTGAGAAAGCTAACACTTTTTTTTTTTTTAGGAGAAATAACCATTTTTTGGGAAAAATAGCAATTTCTTTAGGGGAAATAACAATTTTTTAGGAGAAATAACCATGTTTTAGGAAAAATAACCTTTTTTTTTTGGGAAAAACAACCATTTTTTAAGGAGAAATAGCAATTTTTTGCGCGAAATAATCATTTTTAGGAGAAATAACAATTTTTTGGGATAAATAATAATTTATAGTCAGGGGAACCGATGTTGTTCTTAAAAAATTAAATGTCCCAACTAACTATTATTTCTCTCAACATAATTTTCATTAACTGCAATGATTTTAACGTCCACGTGGCCGCTGATATCCTCGTACGAATTCTCTCCAACGGCGTGTAAATTCGTTGTTCACTCAACTAATTGAATACGCGTTAGTCGCATTTATGGTACATGTGTACCTAATTCATACAGCCGTATGGATTCTCCTCTCGAGTTAACGGGCCAGTCAAAGATTAGCGGGTTCGCGACCGCCGCGAGCTGACGAACGAGCGGGTGCGAGGCGCTCTCATACAACACGCTCGGTCGCTTCGGATCACTCAACGAGATTACAAAACGTAACAAGCAAGAGATTTCACGCATGTGCGAGTCGACCGGGCGCGCGCGACCGGGCTCTCGTGCTTCCTGTACAATGCTCTCTATACGTATACGCGCACGGGATTAAATGTCGTGCACGCTCCTCTCGGCGATACGGCCGACATGCAAGCAAGCAACCTAATCCAACCATAGACATTATACGTTCTATCTGGAGTATACTATAATTGTATGCGTGTACATACAATGGGCCGGGGCGACGCTCTTCGGTGTGGTAATAATAATGTTAAAGTAACCGAGCGAGAGAAATAGTGGTAAAGGAGTTGCGCATGCGCATGCGCGTGCGGAGAAAACAAGAGTAGCCGCACTGTATGTTTTTTTTTTCTGCGCATATGTGCGCGTGTGTGCGAGCGCGGTTTGATTTCTCGACAATGGAAAGCCCAGAGGGGGCTCCCGCAAAATGAACAATATCATCAAATTTCATTATCGATATAATAATACAGGAGTCGGCTTGATTCAACGCGCGTTACCAGCTCCGGGAGCGTATCGGGCAACCCCCGTGGAGTTCAATGGCGCAATGCGTTCCCCCTTTTTTTTTTTCCCTCGGCCCGTGCGCATCCCCTGCGGTGAGTCGCCGCATGTGGACTTCTGTCTATTTTATCGGGCGCCGACGAGGAGGTCGAGTCGGTCAGTTTCGATGAAACCGTGGACAGTCTTAAACCGTACGCGCTCGGAGATTATCGCGAGACGAGAGAGCGCACGGCGAAACAGCAACACCGACGATCTTTCCGTCGGCGCGCCGATCTTCCGCAGGTCGTTAGTTAATTTTAATGGAGCCTTAACGAATAGAGCCCGAGAATATAGTTAACGCGCCTCGGGACTCTTAGATCCATCTCGTTCTCGGGTTGTGGAAGCGACAGCGCATTGGAGCACCTCCTCCGTGGCGAAAAGCCGGTACTGCGCTGGTACGAACGCCGGGCGAAATAGGCTTCGGCGTTGCCCCGTTGCGCGCGATCCATCTGTCGGTCGGCCGTTAATTCCGCCCGTTAATTTCGCAGAATCGGTTTCTGCTGCCGTTCGTGGTGGCGGACGAGCGCTACGGCGATACTCCGACGAGCTCTTCTTCCACCGCGCGAGATCGCGGAATCGCGAGGAAACGAACGCGGGAGAAACCGCGAGGCTGATTCAGCCGCCAGTTCCAAATGCTGCCGGGTCAGAAAACCATAATATATAATATATAATATATAATATATAATATATAATATATAATATATAATATATAATATATAATATATAATATATAATATATAATATATAATATATAATATATAATATATAATATATAATATATAATATATAATATATAATATATAATATATAATATATAATATATAATATATAATATATAATATATAATATATAATATATAATATATAATATATAATATATAATATATAATATATAATATATAATATATAATATATAATATATAATATACACTTCATTTTTACGACAATTAGGTTAAGAAACGTCATTTGGCCCGAAACCATGCACCTTGATCGCAGTTCTATTGAAAATTAGTCCGGTGACTTCACCGTTTTTTTTTTTTTTTTTTTATGCGCATGAATTCCTAATTGATTCGCGAGACCGCAGTACTTCGTATTTTTTCTCGATATTTGATCAGAGTATGTTAATTCTCGTTTTGAAAATAAATTTTGCCAGCTCTCCCGTAAGCGCCGTGTGAAAAGACCGATTTTCAAGATCTAATTACTCATTCAAATGGTCGGTAAAAGCCTTCGAGATTCTGCACAAGTAAAATTTGATAGGTGAATTACAATATGTCAAAAGTTCATGCACGTGAGTTTCGATTACCTTCGCGGCATAACTACCTTAACGAATAAGCTAAGGCCTATCCTTTGCTGTAGAATCAATGCTATTAATAAAAGCAAATGAACACATACACATATTATAGTAAAATGTATTAAACTGTACAAAGTGCAATATATTTTTCAAAATATATTGCATATACGACGGAAATATATTTTTCTATATTTGCCGCACAGAAACGATTTTTTTTTTTTTGCCATGTGGGGTCGAAGCAAAGTTTCCGTCTCTCGGCATGGTGCCCCTCGGTCGGCGCTTGCCTTACACAGCCCCGAGAACCTCGAACCGGGCCCGCTTTCAGGCCGGGCAAGCCAGCAGGGCAAAAGCCTGCAGGCAACTGGCGAACACGCAGAGACACCAATACTCGGATAATTTTCACTGTATGTGGATGCGACAGGCCGCGTTCACTCGCCCGCGCACACACTCACACGCACACGCAAGCACACAATGAAAGGAAACACGAAAGAGAAGAGACACGGAGACAGGCCGCGCGCAGCCTGAAAGCCAGAGGAGTCGGTTGTGTGTGTGTGTGTCCCAGCAGAACCGTCAGGAGAAGAGCCGCAGGAGCAGCGGCTGTCAACCAGCCGTCACCCTCGAATGCGAATGAATAATCATATCGGCCAATCTCATATACATAACGTTAACCGGCACTTCGCGGGGTAGTTCACTGTTATGCCTCCCTGTTTTCCTCTCCCTCTTAACTCGCTCGCCCCGGCACGTTCGCCACTGCCGGATTATAGTTCACCGCTCTTCAAGCCCAATGGGATTTCGAAGCTCGGTCGTCACGGACAAATTTGTCAGTCCCCGAGAGCGTTTATTCGTCTCGGCGGATGCAGGACACTGTGATCGGCCAATTTAATTTTCGCGGACTGCTCCCTTCATTGCGGGAGTGTCAGATTCAGAGGACGAGTCGGTGCTCGGTGAATCGGTCGTCGGACAAAAATTCGGACACGATATCTCCTCGCGGAAATTAAGCTTATGCAAATATATATATATATATATATATATATATATATATATATATATATATATATATATATTTATATATGTACACCTAGAACAATAATTTGATTTGACGGCCACTGTTTATTAGATTAAGTGAAATATTTATTTGATTTAAATAAATATTTATTTCATTAAAGTAACCATTTACTTCATCTAAATGACTGGAGGCAGTCAAATAAATTGTTTGTCTGGGTGTATCATCGAAATACATTTAATTCGATATATCGAAGATTTGCTATAGAAAAAAAAAAAAAAAAAATGCATTGCTTGTTTATTTTTATTTATTTTTTGTATGTCAAAAGCGAATCAATCTAGCGAGAGATTTGAGAATCCCTGAATGCCTCGATCCTTGGCCGTCTACTGTGCCCTGTGTGTATATAGTATCTACACGTGGTATAGTTATACCAACAGAAAAGGGGATGAGGGGAGCGGAGAGAAGAAAATCTGTAGTCAGCTGCTTTCTTTGCAAATCCAGCCCGCTGGATCGGCAGAGCGGCTGCGGTGCTCCTTCGGTACTCCTTGGCGATGTTGGCTCCGGGTGCCCCCTGCTCGAAGGCAAAAAGGGGCACCCAAGCTCGAAGCTCGCACACGGAAGTGTGTGACGCGAGCGAGCAAAATGCCTTGCCGTTTAAATTGATTTACCTCAGTTTTTCCGGTTCAGGTAGCTCTGTTCCGGAGCACCCTGTCTTTATTTCTTTTGTACTTCCCGGTGTTTCCCTCCGCCCGACACGTATGTCGTCTAACGTATTACGGACCCTCCGTCGCACATTCGCCGAATATCTGAGCGCGCGCGGACCTTTTTGCGCCCCATCTAACAATTTTTTTTTTTTCCCCAAAAAATGTGCCCTCGCCTTCGGGAAGAAAAATAATTTTTCGTTTCTTCAACATACAAAAATGGAACAAATTTAACGTACAATTAACGCGAAAAAATATTGCCAATCTTCGCGAACAAGAAATGTTTATAAGTCGCCGCAACCGAAGTACAATTGCGACAACTAATACCTGAAAAAAAATGAGTTTTACCGAACAACTGTAAAGTCGCGCAATTTAAAATGTTTTTCGGTCGACGACAGAAGATTCTTTTCTCACCCGGAGTTGAAAATAAATGTTAATTATCGATTGAGTTTGTCCGTATCGATGCACAATACACGTATGTCGTGTAAAGTATTACGCCCTGTCGAACACTCGACGAATTTCGGAGCAGGCACGGGCCTTTTTTGCGGCCCACACAGTAAAAAAATAATTTCGTAAAATCGAAATGCGAAATATCGTAAAAATAATTTTGTTAAATAAGTGACAAGCTCGTTTGTCATTGATTTTAATATACGAACCTGCCCTTTAATTTCCCGTGTCATTGACAATTTTACTTTGTACATTTATTTGTAAAACTAGAAAATCAACGAATAAAAAATTGTGGACGTTTGTGCACGATAAATTATTGTAAAAAGTACAAACTTTTTTTTTTTTTTTTTTACTGTGCATCTGACCGTTTTTCTCAAAACGGAAGGCAAAAAAGTGTAACTGCCCTCGCCTTGACGCTCGCAAGAACCGAGGATGGCCCATGGGAATTGTGTACACAAACAATACGTACATTACGTACATTGTGCACACATCGAAGGTATAGCGCACACATGCACACATCTTCCGTGTCACGCTATCGGCGGAGATGTTTAATGTTTCGAACTGTTTGAGCATAATATTTACACGGCCCGGTGGTGATTCGGGTAGCCCGCTTTTGGAACCTTTCCGATGGCGAAGAGCTTCGTTGCTTCCGGTTTTTGGGACAACCGCCCTAGTCCGGTACACACACGCGGTTTCCAAGCTAGACGCTACGTAACAACCAGCCACTCGTAAAAGCAGAGACACGTTTTGGTCTTATCGTCCGATCTATATTTAAGCACCCATAACGCAAATATCCTCGAGTGGCCGGGACAAAACTTGTGGCGGGCTTTTAGCAGCAGCTTGGAAATACTTGTATAATAAACGGGAAATGTCTCATTTTCGGCGGTCCGGGCGGAATGGCTGCCTGTGAGGAGGATCGGAGTGGGGTGGAGAAGACAGTTCGAAAGCGGATTACTGTCGGGTAACAAATACATGCCTGTAATCTGGGACATTACACCCAGCGCTACCGAAGCACAGTTTGTGTGGGCAGTTTTTGTCCGAATTCGATAACTTGGACTCTTTTTTTTTCGCTGACTTGTTGGGTGTGAATCCGATGTCTCGAGGGTAAAGACTCAGTTTATAAATACGATATTGACGACGGAATTGTTAACGACTGTGAAATCTGGATATTCACTATTATGCAATGATGCGGCCAAATCCAGCCGATAATTCGACTGTAAAAACAAATTCGTATGAAATTTAATGTACCGGACTGGAAGTTTTCACGAAAAACTGGCGTATTAAATTGCATGGATAATCGCGATAGAAAACTAATTTGCAGTGCATTAAAAACAATGGAAATACTTTAATTCTACCATAAAAGTCCTTTAATTTTAATAATATACTCTAATTTCAATTGAACGTATATTTTTCATGAAAATTGTACATTAAATTTAATGCACCAGTTTTCGCATAAAAACTTCCCGTCCGGTATTTTAAATCTACAATTTATTTTACCACTCTAAAATTAATATTCAACTCGAAAAAATCTCGGAAGAATCTTTTCTCGTCCGCCAGAAAAAAAAAAAAAAAAAAAAAAAAAATTCACTGGGAAAACTTATAGTTACTCGCTGGAGCCCATTTTATTTTTTATTTTTAGAGAGTAGTTCCCCCAACTAACTATCCGATGCCCCAAGTGATGAACGTTTCTTCGCCACGAAGATCTACAATTCTTTTTCACGTCAGTCGCCATATTTTTTCTATTTTAGTATTGTAATATAAAAAAATAAAAATGTGAAAGTAACAGGGAATAAAAATTGTGGGTGCTCGTGAATTTCCCACGAACGGTAAGGTCGAGAGTTTGGCCAGTGACACGGCAGTGTCCTCTCGCCGCGCCGATTCGCCGTGCGGGTGGCACGAAAGGGTTGTCCGGTCGACGGTCGTGAACTTCCACGATAGTCTGAGCGGATGCTCGTGCGAGGGACTGTGTAGCTTGTGTGACCCGGGCGCACGTCGACGATGTCAGTAGTCGATCGTTCGGGACACGCGCAATGAGCCCACGAGCGTGAGAGGCAAGTTTGTGGGCCGGGCGAAAGGATCTCTGCCGAGCGAGTGTCGGGGAGGTCGCAATTACTCGGCGTGACTTGCTATTTGCACCCCAAGTTGTCGACCCGCTAGTAGTAACTATTAGGTAGTCCGGCACTCTCGCTTCTTCTTCTTCTTCTTCATCATCCTGTTCTCCTCTGCGCGAGTCGTAACACCGTGCGTATCAGTCCAGGGTCGCTATCTGAAGCTCTCTCGCGCGCAGCCCCGTTCCTCCCCACGAATTCGACGAGGCGAAGCGAACACGAGTTTCAGCCTCATGTACGAAAACATCGGCCGATCTTTCGCCACGATATCAACCAGTTTTCCCTACCCTCCGCTCATTCGGGAGGGCCTCGCCGATGACTGGCGTATATCTATCGACCGGTTTCCGCTTTCCTGACACTTCGAACTACAGTCTCTGCGTGCTACAGTGTAAGTCACGAGCCGCGCTATTTTACTCCTGAAATTACGAGACTACACGTGTATGCACGGAAATAAGTCACTTCCGGTAAAAAAAAATGCGATTTTAGAAGCGGAAGTGACATATTTCTGATATGTCGTCACTTCTCGTCGAAAAATGAGATTCTCAAACCGGAAGTTACCTATCTCGGCATGAGGCCACTTTCGGTCAAAAACCGAGATTAGCAAACCGGAAGTGACGTTCTTATGGTCGGATTTTAGGACGCCGGTTTGAACTTAAGATCGCTCTTGAGATCGAACTCAGGATCCAACTTATGATCGAACTTAAGATTGAAGTTGGACGACACTTCATTGCGTGCTCAAGGTTCATCTTAAGTTCGAAGTTAATTTCGTACTTAAGCTCGATCTTAAGTTCGAATTGAATTCTGAACTTACGTTTGATTAAGTTTGAGTTCGATCTTCAGTTTAAACTCAAGTTGGAACTCAAGATCAAATTAGAGCACATCAAGTTCGAACTTTATATAGATCTTAAAGACCCAATGAAATTTGGGCCAAACTTCGAGCTTAAGTTCGATCTGAAGGGCGATCTTAAGTTCAAGCTAATGTCTTAAAATTCGACCGTCAATGTATCTGCCGAGAATCTGCTAAATCTCTTTCGGAGCGGGAATAAAAAAGTGTCTTCGTGTATTCGATACCGTTCCGTCATCGAGGCGATATCGAGGGAACTCGAGAGAGAGCTCCGGAGAGGCGTGAGAGACGGAAAAGCAGGGTGAAATAAAAGAGACCCACGGCGGGTCTGCGGCGAGTATTAAGAAGGCGAGATCCTCACATGGAGTGGATCCGATTATCGGGATATAAATATACGCGCACTCTCGGGGCGTTCCAGAGGTCCTCGGTCGAGGAAGATGCTGAGAGAAAGAGAGGACCGGCCACAGAAAGTGGTATTGTAGGGCTGTACCATAAGCCACAGTGAGGATAGTGTTATAGGCGCGTATAGTGAATACACGAAAGATGACGAGACGGGGGAGGTCGAGTTCGAACGGTACCGAGGGTCGAAGAAAGATAGAGAGAAAAGAAACACTCGAGAGGACGACACTTTCGAGTTTACGCGCGCAGGAACGAGCCATCGTAAAGTTTATCGTCGTCGAGTTTGCTTCTCTCTCCCTCGCCGTTTCGCATGTCCGCCTCTCTTTCGCTCGTACTTCTCGGCAGCAGAAGCAGCAGCGGGAAGCGCCGGTGGAGCATCAGAGGCAGCTATATTCGCGAAGCTACACACGCCGGATTGTCAAAATAGCCGATCTTTACGCCGCTTTTATAGCCTTGCACTCGTTGCTCCCCGATATGTTACGAGCGCGAAATCCGAAAGCTCTTCCGGGATTCGCGAAGGTTGGGCTCCATCGCGGGACCGCGAATTTAACCCGATGGCGCAGTCATTCCTATATACCAGGGTGAAGAAAAATCTACCAAAAGCGAACCATTGACTTGCGATAGATCTATCTTGGGCACCTGCAGGAAGTCCACCTGGGACAATTATAGATCTACTGTACAGATTTCGAAAAAACGTGTCAAGCGCAACAGTTTTCTACTCGAGTGTACTTTCGTCTATGCAAACCCAATTCATCAGCTAGACTTTGATTGTACGCGATATGAACTTCAACTACTGTACACTGTACCAATTCTACGTAGACTTACATCTACAATCGGTCCGGTAAACGGGTTTTTAGTAGATACATGATAGATCCATCGCTCGTCTATCGTAGACCAGATTTTTGTACACATGCTTAGGTGACAGAAATGAGTACTACTAAATGTATTTATTGACAATATGTTACACGGTATGGATGCTGGTACACTTCAAAGATCGTTTACAATTCATAATGCTATTGCTATTGCCAATAGGCCATCAACCCAAGTCCTTCAGCTCCGTACAGAAATGATTTTTCATATTTTTTCGTTAGCTCGGTTAGTCCGCGAATTGAACCCGATGGCAGAGTCATTCCTATAGTTCCAATAGTTTTCAAGTGCGAGACTTTCTACACAGTAAAAAAAAGTTTCTACTTTTTACAATAATTTATTGTCCACAAAAGTCCACAATTTTTTATTTGTTGATTTTCTAGTTTTACAAATAAAAGTACAAACTAGAAATGTCAATGACACGGGAAATAAAAGAGCAGGTTCGTATATTAAAATAAATGACAAACGAGTTTGTCACTTATTTAACAAAATTATTTTTACGAAATTTCGCATTCCGATTTTACGAAATCTATATTTTACGATTTTACGGGTCTACAGTCTTTGTAGACTTTCGGTCCAGACCGACCTAATTCATCAGCCAGACTTCGATGCTACACGATGCTTCACTTACTGTGAACTATTCCACTTCTACGCAGACTCGAGTCTACAGTCGTCCCGACTCAAAGCCCGACTTTTGTTAGTTACATAAGAGACATCCACCACATAGACAGCTCGTCTATCGTAGAGCAGATTTTTTTCGTGCACATGTTCCGGAGCCAGAAATGATTTTTCATGTTTCTCCGTTCCGCCCAAGACGCTACAATGTCGCGAGCCGACGAGAGTTTCCCATCGGCACCTCGACCGGGGGGATGATGAACACATGGCGAACAAACTACGCGACGCGGAGAGCACGAGATTTCGGACCACGTCCGGAGAAAGCCCTTTTACCCCACACGCCGGGGTGGGACCCACGTGCGCTCGAAGTTTGGATACTCCGCCAGTACCGTTAGCGTATGTTACCGAGGCTACAGTGAGAGAGGGCCCTTCGACTTTCGTCGACGTCTCGTATTACGCTTCCTTCGTGCGAGCAGCATCCATCGCTCCTCATCTCGGCCACCACCGGGGAGAGACTTCGTGAAGAAAACATATCGAGACCCCGCGGTGCGACAGAGTATTTCGAATTTTCGAGTGGCGAGGGGGGGGGGGGGGGGGGGTTGAGGGGGAGGGGGGGGGGGTTGCAGAGCGAGACGAGTTTGTACACTTTCGGGCCATCGGTTCTCCTTTCGATTCTCAGAACGAATTTCACGTCTTCCGCTGGTCCGGAGAGGAGTCCGCGTCAGGTTCGAGAGTCGGGGCTCACGCTCCGAGGATTCGGCCGTGGCTCCAGGCCACCGAGTATCGTATTACGGTCCACATCCTCTCGGTCGATCCTCCTACCCAAATTTTTCTCCACCGCTAAGGATATCGGTACATTTTATGAAACATAAGTCATCGATTTTGCATACAATTTTCCACATTAAATATTCATTTGTTACTAAAACAAGTGTCAGATTCGTGATCAGCGTGAAAAAATACATGGAATACAGTCCTGGAGGGACGAGAAACGAAGAGTTTACCTGTCATTTTTATTGACAATATTGCAATAATGAGTCATTTTGCGTATTTTCAAACTGTGATTTTTTTGCCTCCTGATGGCATCGAGGACAAACTTAGGTACCGATCATATTC
Organism: Amblyjoppa proteus; assembly: GCA_963922035.1. Classification (NCBI taxonomy): domain Eukaryota; kingdom Metazoa; phylum Arthropoda; class Insecta; order Hymenoptera; family Ichneumonidae; genus Amblyjoppa; species Amblyjoppa proteus. Next base: position 13,381,851 of record OY998233.1, read on the forward strand.
TACGGCAAAAAATACACAAGATGATGGATGTTACGGAGTTAAAATAATCAGATAAAGCGGTGTCATTTGAATTTCTCGAGTAAAAAATTGAAAGATCGAAAAAAAAAAAAAAAAACTTGGAACACATAAACTCTATGTATTTTTCGAGCCGAGCACAGATCATACATCCGTTTTGACCAAACGCGTAAGGTTGGTGTATTTTTTCGGGCTAAACCTGAGTCAGCCGGTAGTTCAGCCAAAAAGTTTAATACGACGTTGATGTTGGAAAAAAGTTAAAAATTAACATTTTTTACCATTCGGTAGCTATGAACAGCCGGTTCAAAAAAAAAAAAAAAAAAAAAAAAAAAAAAAAATTAAACAATCCCGTCGAAAAACCGACAATGTTTGCAATGTTCAGTTTGCACTCGCGGTCCGCGCGGTTGAGCTTGATTTATTTAATTTTCCTTGACACGAACGTTTCTCGCGAAACGTGTCATTCTGAGGTAAATAGCGAGAGCGGTGAGGCGGTTTGTCCGAGAGTCGTGCGTATTTTCGATACTAGTAGCGTTAGGCACGTCTCCGCGGGCGCGATGTATAACACACATTCCGCTCAACGCACCTCTCATGTTTTAAACGAAAATTTCCTGAGACACGTGTCGAGGGGGAGGACGAAGGTCGTTTCGAAAAACGTTGAATTACAGTGAAACTATCATTACGACTGATTGCCCGGTAATTTATAGTTGCTGCCGGTATTGAATGAAGTTCTGATTCGGGAGGGATTGTTGCGATCGGGCCTATTACGCGAATCCCGCCCGGACCTTTGATTCCTCCTCCCGCCCGATAAACAATAATCGAAAGGTACTCGAGCGTGAGCCCCGTACTTTGCGGTCGCACCGCGGATGCCCCATTGTATGGAGGAGTTCGCGATCGCGAGAGAGGCGCGTGTCCCTTTCCGAGCAGGGCAAGCCTAGAATTACGAGACCGCATGAACCTCCTCTTCGTCTTCCTCGTCCTCCACCTCCGCGGTTGTTGGCGCCTGGGCCGTGCGCGCCCGAAAAGATATTATTCTCCCGTTGACGAGGGCAAAAAGTGTTAGAGAAACGCTCCGTAAGCGTTTCGCCTCCGTTTCTGCTGTCCGATCTTTCGGCTCAGGACACCTGGAAACGCCTGGATTTTGGACAAACGACCTTTCTCTGGCACAGGTGAGCTTCGTCGGTCGCTCAGCTTCTCGGCTCGCGCGTATTTCGGAGCGAAGCAGCGAGAAGATTGACGGGGCGCGCGGTGTTAGCGGGTCCCTTTTTTTTTTCGTCTTTTTACGAGGAAAAAAAGGCGCACCGCCGTTGCTTAGCGAAGGTGGAAGGTGGAGGAAGGACCTGTTATTATCGCGTGACGCTCTACGAGGGACATAAAGCTGTCGACTAGCACGAAATGACCGAGCGCCGGCAAGGTCGGTCGGTTCACTTTTGAGTTCATGCGACCAGGAGGATAGTCCGGCCCATTACGAATCCCCCGAAGAGGAAAAACCGTAGCTGCCCTCCTTCGCCTTCAACCACGGTAGGCTTTTGATCTACATAATATAGTTGTGAGAGCGGTGCGCGCGGTGCGCGCAGCGCGAGAGGACAAATTAGCGACGAGTCGTTTAGTTAGCGTAATGATCGAACGGGCTCGGGCTTTGACACGCGATAACGCCGGCGAATCGGGCCCTCGCAGGGTCAAAGTTAAACGGGCGGTGGCGACGCGCCCCGCTGCCCTATGTTATTACGGCACGAAAGCAACCGAGGGAAAAAAATCAATTTTGGGCGAATCGAAACGTCGAAGCTGAAAGTCAGCCGGGTTTAACGGGCGACCTCGATTATGCCGGCAGGCGAGCTCTCGGCCGATGGGATAAGATCTGAATCGCGATGCGAGTCCTTTCGGCAGGTGTGCTCGCTGATGCCTCGACGACGAAGCGCGCCCTCGCGCGTTCATTAAAAACTCGTTAATCCCTCTCGCGGCCACCGCCGGATAATTTCTCTTACGAAGGCACGGGCGTGCGGAAGCAACGCTCTTTAAATTTTCTGCTCCGGACGATTTTATTATTTACCGTAGGCTACGGAACACCGAATTATTATTATTAATAATAATAATAATAATAATAATAATAATAATAATAATAGTAATAATAACAATAACAACAACAATAACAACAACAATAATAATAAGCATGACTTGCTGTGAAGCGAACTCGTCGCCACTGTGAAAGTTAGCTGGGCGGGTGAAGTTCGAGAAAACAATGTTGTTTTTCCTGGTATAAAAAAAAAAAAATTTATAATGACAATGATGCATGCAGAGTTATATCGGATAATGTCTATTCTCGGTTAAAAAGAAAAAAAAATGAAAAAAAAAAAAACCGCTATGCAGCTTGCGCATTGCGAGCCGCGATAATAAAGACTGGTTCAATTACCTTGATGAATTTTTCATTAGCGGGATACGCGCGCCGACGCAACGTCGGAGTTTTATGTTTATAACATAGGATGGATGGGAGTTCCCGCGCGCAGCGCCGATAATAAAGATCTCGATCGTTGCGGAGAACGTCCGTGGAGGGGAAGGGGAAAGCGCGTTACCACGTCCCATGCGAGCGGGAGTCGAGAGCGTTGCATTCCTGTCGCAGGAAGTCGCGGAGACTCGAAGAATTCTCGGAGTAATACATTGAAATTGAGACATGACAGTGCGTCGCATACTTGGTTTTTTTTTTTTAATTCTCCCCGCCGGCAAATTACATAAACTTATTATACTCGGTTGCGGATCGTATACGGGCGGTCCGACCTTTTCGAGAGAAGATGTGCGTTATGTGTGGGCAGGAAAAAAAATTATGCCGGTGCAACAGGAGGCGAGGGAGGCGCCCGAGTGTCTCGGATGAGCGTAGCGTCGGCTAGAGCGCCGGTACCGGAGTCCCGCCGTACGTAGCTAGCCCGAGCGATTCCATGCTAATCGCGCATTAAATTAATTTTATAACGTGCCGTAAACGTTTATAAGCGACGTTGTAGGATAGGCGACGAGGTAAAAAGAGAAGCGCGGAGGAGGCCAAGAGGGAGACAGGTGGTGCCCGTTTTGCCCGGAGAGAGAGTTCTCTTTTGCTCCGCACCCTTCCCCGTGCACGTGCCGGGCACTAAAGAGTTACCTTTATTGCTACCTCCTCTCGCTCTCTCGGTCTCTCTCTCTCTCTCCCTCTGGCCCGCTATCACCCCCTTTCCTGCTTGCATGCACCCCCTTCACCACGCGGGCCATGTTGTGTCTCCCGAGCGAACGATCGTTTTCATATCCGTACGGTGAATCCAAACGAGCCTTTTCTTATCGACCCTTTGCCCCTCGGCGTACACGATGCTGAAGGAGATAGGGGAGAGTGGGCGAATACCGGTCGGTAATACCGGCCAGACCGATCGCAAATAATCGCACAGTGACGCTGAAGTCTTGATCCTCGTTCTGTTGGGAGCAAGAAGAAAAAACTTATTGTTGAGACTAACTTCACGGTCCTGGGTGAGCTTAAAGATTTTTCACGAGATTTACGGATATGGTCGATTTTTTTGGGTACCTTGTGTCAACTTCACTTTTTTTTTTTTATTGAAAGTTTACTCTTACGATGATATATTAAGGTTGTTTTACCTTCGAGCATTCATCTGCTCTTTAATAGACGATAAAAAAAAATAGCGAAAAGTGAAAAATGACTCAAATTATTGAGACTAATTTCTCGGTCATAGCCGGTTTTGTACACGGTAAAAAATAATTTCGTATAATCGGAGTACAAAGTTTGGTACAAAATAATTTTGTTAGAAAAGTGACAAAGTTGGTTGTTAAGGTTTGAATATACAAACCTGCCCGTTAACTTCCCGTCTCATTAACAATTTTAGTTTCTACTTTTTTTTTTTTTTTTTGTAAAACTAACAACCGAATGCTGGGATCGAAAAATTAACAAATCAAAAATTGCGGTCGGTTGTGAACGAGAAGTTTTTGTAAAAAAATATAATTTTTTTTACTCTGTAGATTATGGTCGATTTTTTTTTTTTTTTTGTCATTTTGTGTCCACAATTTGTTAAATCGAGAGTTTACTTCCAAGATGAGATATTGAGATTCTTCCAGGATTCGCCTACACACCTCTAATAGACGATGCGAAAATAGAAAAAACGAAGTGACGTATAGAATTTACTCAAGATTTCCGTATTGTCTTGTTAACGACGTCGCGTACGAAAACGACGATGATCTCTCACGTCGGTATTTGCGAATCGGCGTCGAGTGTAACGTCGTTCGGCGGGCAGGGCGACGAGCGTGTAATTCAGGCGCCAGTAGGTAGTGCCAGTGCTCGATCAGACATGGGCGCGGTGACGACGTTGCGTCGCCGCAGTTTTATTGGAGAGCGGCGAGTAACGCAACGGGAGCCGGCAATCTCACTTTACACAGCGCCGAACGCCGGGGCAGGTAGGCACGCACGTGGAGTTTACACAGGCGTAACTGTTTTCTCCGGGCATTAAGAGCGGCTATAATATTGCAACGACACCGACGATGATGCTGTGAATATGCCCGTTTGCTGATAGCCGCGCTGACGATAAGCGGATATGATGTTTCTCGGCACGGTGAAACTCGTGACCAGAAGCACCGGCGTATAATTTGCTACTGCGATTACACAATGTCGGAAAAGAGGGGTTACGATAGTGTGACTTACGAGGAAAATAATATGAACAAAAAAAAGTATAAAAAAAAATAAGTCCGAGGAAAAAAGAGACAGTTGCCGAAAAAAAAGAAAAATGTATATATTAAAATCACTGCTCAAAGTGTGACCGGCTAAATATATAAATGGTGAAAATAAAATCGGGAAGTATCTTGGACTAGCTGTTAAATATATTAAACTGATGTTTATCGCAATTTAGACTTCTGTCAGGGTCGATTTTACTGTTTGGAGAACGACAGTTCAACGTCATTACTTAGATGTCGAAATGGATTATCTAAAAAAAGAATTTAAAAAATCACTGCTGCGAGTGTGATCGCTTGTTTGAGAAACAGACCAAATATATGAATGGCGCGAATAAAGAAATTCTCGAATTGTCGGCTATTAAAGTACTCGACGAGATAAGTGAGGAGTCGTTGGGCATGGTGGTTAATTTTTTGAAAATTCCCACTGTGATTACATTCATAATAAAATAAAAAATTACATAAAGTTTAGAAGAAAGATTGTGATAGTGTGACTGGCTAGGGAAATAATATATGAAACGAAGAAAAAAAAGCGCGGTAGCTTTTGGCACGTAGATCGTCGTTAGATGTCGGGCAAAAATTAGACAGACGCCGAAAAAAAAAAAAAATCATCGCTCTAAGTGTGACCGCTTACGTAAGAAAAAGACGAAATATATTAATGGCGCAAATAAATAAATTGTCAAAAAAATTCTCTAGGCCCAATCGTAGTTCAACGAAGTACTCAAAAAGTCAAGTGAGGGCTCATCCAGGTATTGGTGGTTAGTTTTTTTTTTTTTTTTTTTTTTTTTTAATCGCTCTGTGATCGAACAAAGTCAAAGATAAAGATTACGATAATATGACTGGCGATGAAAATAATATATGCAAAGAACAAAAAAAGTATAAAATAAAATAAACGAGACAGAAACAGAAAGAAAAATCACTGTTCAAAGTGTGAGTGGCTAACGTCAGCAAACAGCCGAAATATATGAATGGCGCAAATAAATGAATTCTCAAAAAAATTCTCCAGACTCAATCGTTGTTTAACGAAGTACAATCTAAGACTGATGAGGGCTCATCCAGGTGTTGGTGGTTAATTTTTTGCAAATCGCACCGTGATCGGACAAAGTCGGACAGAAAGATTACGATGGTATGACTTGCGAGGAAAATAATACGTGCAATGAACGAAAAAAAAGCGCGAGAGTTTATAGAAGCGTGTGGATCGTCGTCGGACGTCGAGGAAAAATGAGACAGTCACCGAGAGCCACGGTCGCGGTGGAGTGGCCACGGGGCTGCGAGCGATGCCGCGGCCGCGTTGGAACAACGAATGCCAGGAGGAGAGCTGGACGTTGCGCGAGCTCTCCGCGTAACTGGCATTCTCGGTTAAGTGGAAATGGGCGATGGTTCGTTAGGCAGGAACACTTTTTTGAGGCGCGTTCGGTACGTCAGTGTTTTTGCGTTGCAGCTGTTGCCGTTGTTGTCGGTCGTCGTTGCCGGTGAGAGTCGAACGACGGAGGCCCGGTCTGAAGGCGAGGTACGATGAGGAGGCGAAACCGAAGTCGCGAGGAGGAAATGAAACGTCCGCGGAGCTCCTCGCCGCGCCTCCCGGAGCATCGCGTCGCGGCATATGGACAGCGCATATACTTACCTCCCATATGTATAAACGCGTATACATAAATATGCTTTAATTTATAACTGTATAGATAACACACGCGTACGCGAATGACCGTGAATCGCAGAGAACGAGCTCTTTCCCGGTGAGGAACACACGCAGTCTCGTCGCGAAAAAAACTCTGAAATCGTCTTAAGATTCGCTTCCCTCATTAAACAAACAAGCTTTGCATACCTACCTGCTCGTACTGCGCATGCGCAGTTCCTCGTCCTCATCGTCCTCTGATCGGGCTCTCGCGGCTCCTCGTTTGCAACGAGCTCCGCACACGTGTTTCGTTCCTACCCATTGCTGTTGCATTCGCTGTATACGCGGCCTATCGCAAGGAGTACGTGACACGCGGACGCGCTCTCGAGTCATACACAGAATGCCAGGGGGTTATCGTCATTCGCCAGAGGCAAAAGATAGGGGTGTGCGAATAGCTTTTGAATTTAATTGAATTGGATGTTTACGTTCAACTCAACATTTGAATTGAATATTCAAAAATTTGAATAATTTTAAAAATTCGAATAATACGAATACTCATGAATATTACAAAAAACTCGAATATTTTGAATAATTTTTACGAATCGGACATTCGAATGATGAAATTCCGAATACAATGAAACTGAGTACATAAATTGTGACCATGGAATGAAAAATCTTGATTACTATAAAGCTGAAGAACTTACGCTCGATTGCAAGTTATTTCTGAAATACATCAAGTATTTAAAATACTGCCCAGCTCTGCTCTCAAATTAATACTTCTAATGATCGGAATAATTCGTTTACCTAGTTGGAATATTTAGACTATTAAGATCATTCGAATATATTGAAGTATTCAAAATATTCGAATATTATTAATTGTTCGTCTAATTTGAATTATTCGAATTATTAATATTCAATTCATGATGAGTTATTCAAATTTTTGAATATTCGCACATCCCAATCGAAAGACTGTGACGGAAAAACGTGACGGACTTGGTCAGTTGTGCTGTTTGCGATTTCCATCGGACATTGTTCCAACGTAACGAAGTACGTAAGGAAAATACACGTTACCGTCGTATCCGAGCGACACGAATTGGCCCTAGTAGCGCCGCACAGGGCCAGTACCGGCCCAGCGTCGTCCAGCGCCGGTTCTCTTCAGCATCTCCCAATGACTCCCCGAACGCGATAACGTCATGAGTCTTGTCGACCCGACATCCCAGCCAACGCTCCCTCGTCCCGACGACCCCGTTACGTCATCCTTTCACCGCTGTCAATCAGCGAGCGGTATCGGTCGTCACCGCCGCACTCTTCGTACTCCCTACATTGAATCGAAGAACAACCTGCCGTACACGCACGTCGGACGAACTCGTGACGCGCAGGACGGAAAGGTATGACGCGCGGCAAGAGGCATAGAATCGCGAGTGAGGGAATGCGAGGGAACAAGCCTTTTGACGCAAGGGGGTTTATATACTGCTTTGTTGGTTCGGCCACTGCTGCCGCCCGCACACGTCACATTAGGCTCATTTTCCACACGCGGTTTTACACGCGCGGCAATTACAATAATAACAGGCCTCCTCTGCCCGGCTCGTTCTGTATGTGCGAGCGAAACGAGCACTCTCCCCCCCCGCCCGAGTCTCCTCCCCCTCTCAATGCGCGCCCGCGTACACAACTGCGACCACTTAGGGGGCACCTCGCGCAGTGTGGGGCTTCCGCGCTCGTTTTGTTAAATTGATTTAACATATTCATTAGCCTATGCAAATGGCCCAAGTACGCGCGACGCAGAAGCGAAAACGTCGAGGGGGGGGGGGGGGGGGAGGGAAAGAAATTTTATCTGTGAAAGACGGAGGGATGAGGCGGAATACGTGGGAGAGCGGGCGAATGAGGTTCAACCACGGGGAGAAACTTAATATCTCAGCTGTTAAATATATTAAAATAATATTTATCGAAACTTTGACTTCTGTCCGGGACCAAATGACCGTTGGGAGAGCGACGGTTTACACACCGTTGCTTATAGGTCGAAATGCGTTATCTGAAAAAAAAAAAAATCAAACTGAAACACCGCTCAAAGTGTGAGCGCTTATATGAGAAAGAGACGACATATGTAAAAGGTGGAACTAAAAGCGAAGAAATATTCTTGACCAGCTGTTAAATATATTATAATAATATTTGTCGCAATTTAGACTCGTGTCAGGGTCCAAATTATTGTTTGGAGAACGAGAGTCAACGTCGTTAACTGTGTGTCGAAATGCGTTATCCAAAAAAAAAAAATAATTAAAAAAAATCACCCCTGCAAGTGTGATCGCTTATACACAGTAAAAAATCATTTCGTAAAAATAGGAATGCGAAATTTCGTCAAAATAATTTTATTAAATAAGCGACAAACTCGTTTGTCACTTATTTAAATATACGAACCTGTACTTTTATTTTCTGTGTCATTGACAATTTAGTTCGCACTTTTGTTTGTAAAACTAGAGAATCAACAAATAAAAAATTGTGTACGTTAGTGGACAATAATTTGTTGCAAAAAGTTAACTTTTTTTTTTACCGTGTATGAGAGACAAAAGAAATGTATAAATGACGGAAATAACAATATTCTGGACCAGCCTCGACGACGAAGGTAGACTCAATCGTTGCGTATCGAAGTACTCGACAAGATGAGTGACGATTTTTATATCGGTGGTTAATTTTTTACGACAATCGGCCGATCCAGTATTCGCCCGCTGTTCCACGCGCAGTTCGACGAGCGAACAGATTTTTCCGATCTCCCGTCATTCAATGCCACGCGGGTTTGAGGGAAGATCGGCGGCCGATCGGCGCTCCCGCGGGAAGCCCTTGCGACGCGAGACATTGACAAGTGCGCGCGAGAGATCGTCGAACGATCGGCGAGCGAACGACGGAGTCAGAAACGATTCCCGCGATCGTGATAGCGAAATCGCTTTTAACGATCGGTTCCATGAACGGATGAGAGAGAAGAGTACTCCGAGGTATGCCCGGGAACGAATACTCATTCGCTTTCTGCCTCGCACGGGAGATCGACGGTTGATCGTATCTCAAGATCCGTTCATAAACGCTTAATGCCGCGGCGTCGACTGCTAGACGATCACTCCGCTCGTTCTCTGTATTTGTACTGTATGCGCATACATATATATATATATATATACACACATGCAGACACTATGAATAAAGATCGAGAGACGCGGACCGATCGTACGCGCTACAGTCGCATATACTCACTTCTACCTCACTGACATTCTCACTTAATTACCCGAGGAATTTTTTTTTTCCTTTCATTCTCTTCCTTTTTTCCTTCCATCTTAACGAGTTTCGAGGTCGCGCCGTACACGATAATCATCCTCTTCCCCGTCAATGATATACACACACGTCCGTTCCAATTATCACTACTATTTGATCTCGCGAATTAAAATCCACCAGGAAATCTACTTCGTTGCTCCCGATACGCATCGGTAGGAGTGAAGGAAAATTAATTAATAAATCGAAATTAATTCCTGTGCGTAGCCGAACGTCACCCAGGATCGGATGCGTTGATGTCACGGTTTGACAGAAATGCAAACGGGAGAGAAAATCAAAATTTCAATGAAATGAAGAAGATTCGCGACATATTATTTTTAGTGCGATGTTTGCTGATCGACTTGCGATTAGGTATAAGCGGTAGCGGATCCACTGTCACAGACCGGTGGGCAAAATTTATCCTCGTGTACTGAAAATTGATCCGATGCATTAAAAATTTATCCTGATTCACTAAATATTTATTCCGATGTACTAAAAAAATGATGCCCTAAAAATGTATTCTGATGCACTTAAAATTTATACCGAGGCACTAAAAATGAATCCTGATGAACTAAAAATTAATTTCGAGGCACTAAAAATTTATCCTGCTGCACTAAAAATTAATTTCGATGCACCAAAAATGTAACCTGATGCAGTGAAAATTAATCGCGATGCCTTAAAAATTTAGTCCGATTCACTGACAAATTTATCCCGATACACTAAAAATGTATCTCGACATCTCGTTGAACTAAAAACAGATCCCGATGCATAATTGAACTTCGCCAATGGCTGCATGTGCGCCGCTTCGTTTCCATAGAAAAAATGAACAGAAATAAAATTAAGAAGAGCCCCAACATATTATCGCCATTTGCCGGTTGGCCGATCGTCCCGCGATTAGGTGTACACAGTAACGGATCCACCGTCACAGACCGGTGGGAAAATATCCTCGACGCACGTCATCCCGACTGCTCGTGGTTTCTGCGCATGCACCGAGGGACACGTTTAAGATAAAACGGTCTCCCAGTCTCTCGGTAGCACCGCAGTCTGTAGTTAAAACTTTATTATACCCTCTCAACTTTCCATCTCCATTTCTTGTTTCATCGTCGAATCTCTCTCTTAACATTTCTTCCGTCTCCCACTTTTCTTTTTACATCGAAAAAAAAAAAAATATATATATATATATTATTATTACATCTCTATATATAGTGTACATAGTTAGCCGCCATTCTCACGATAGAGAGCCTAGTACAGGAGCAGAAGCAGCCCGGTTATAATATAACACCGCGGTTCTACTCCTCTGGACGCTGCCGGTGGCGGTGCAACCGCGGGAAGGAACGCTTTTGTATCTCGTACTATATCTACAATGCCGCAATTATAAACCATTCAGGCTACCGACGTGCGTGCCGGTGAACAGTTAACGTCGAAGAGTCGCTCGCGCACGGTACACGAGCGATTCGCGTCGTATAGTATATCACTACATCCAACCATAGACAAATACATATGCACATATATATATATACAGGCATATACACATAGGTCTCTATATACAGATATAAATGCATGCCCGCAGCCATAAGCGAATCAGCTAACGAAAGGGTGTACGTACGCTGTTAGATACGCGAATGTACCGAGCAGTCCGCTCGGTACATTCGCAGGCCGGACCTGCGCGAAGAGGTGCTCTTTACGTGGCTGAGCAATGAACCTTCGCCGAGCAAGCGGCGAGCAAGCAGCGAGCATGGAGAAAGACGGGTGTGAGACACGCACGGGAGATATCGTATTAAGATAAAAATCCGCAAACGGAAAGCTTAATGTCATCGCGTACTTGGCGCAACGATTTTCCTTCCTTCGAGATCGCGGTTCTTGCTCGGCGCGCTCGCACGGCTAATGACAAGATGAAAGGTTGCTGCGGTCTACTCGGGAGTGGTGTTGTTTGATCGGGACGCGTTTTCCCGCGGTACCGAAAGGGCGGTATAGGCGATTGCATTGTGCAGGATGATGCGGCGATTCCAGGTGCGTTCCGCTGGGACCTCCCGACGGAACGCCCGCCGCGCAGTGCAAACATCGCGCACACGTTCGTTCCACTTATTTCGTCCATTTGCCGGGGCTCTCGCGCTCTCCGCACCAGTCCGCAGCCTTCAGACGGCGCTCAATAACCGGAAGTACATCACTCGACGCATCCGCCCGACCGTCTACGCGTCCCCCAATTCCGTCTCGACGCCCTCGGCTCGATAGCGCGGACGCTTGTCGCTTACGTCGGGCTTGCTGGCGTTAGTCTCACACTCTCTCTCGCTGGTAACTCCGAGCATCGCGAGTGGCGACGATTTCGCCGCCGATTCCCGTCAGCTCATCGAACGTCACGGATTTTTGTACACATGTATTATTTTTTATTTTTTTTTATTTTTACTGTGAAATTATCGAACGCGGCACGTTATTCTTAGCAAAATGACTTTTAGATCCTATTATGTTATTTTTAATATCTCGGTCTCGAGACTACTCGTCAGCGATAATTTTACCGTATCGTTGTTGCTTCGATGATCGTCCGAATACACTTGCTCGTATTGGTGTATATAAAAAAAATTCCACCCGTCTTATACGCGTCTTTAAAAACAGCCAAATTAGGTTCGAATTTTAGGCCTTCGATTACATTTGGATGTCTGTATCTTGTGTCCCATTTCGTCAGCTTGCGCTGATGCCGGAGGCCAATTTGCTTGCTCGCGGACGTCGTCGGCGACGTCCGAATTTTATACACATACATTAGTTTTTTTTTTTTTTTTTTCTGTGGAATTATTGATGGCGATACGTCATTCTTAGCTCACTTTCAGATTTCATTGCGTCATTTTTAATATTAAATATGTAATAGTTAATTCAGTGCTGAATCAGAATGCAAAAAAAAAAAATAGTTTAAAAATTAATAACCGACATTAGAAGCTTTATTACATAAACTGTTTCCGAAATTTCAAACACACGTGCGTTGCAATCGTGCAGTAAAATTTGTATTATCAATAAAAATTCTAGCAAGTTTCAGGCATAAGATTTGTAATTTTAATATCTGGTATTTTAACTCTACAAAAAAGTGCATTAGTCGCCAATCAATGCAAGCAATGTAAGCGACTTTCAACTACCAGTGCATTAAATTTACGATTTATTTTTACACTCTACTTGTCAACGATAATTTTACCGTGTCGTTATCACTTCGAGGGTGGTCCGACACACTTGTTCTGGCCTTATTGAAATAAAAAAAAAAAAAAGAACATTCCACCCATTTTATGCGCGGCCATAAAATCAACAAATTACATTCGTATGGAATTCCCTCCATTACGCCTATCTCGGATAGAGATTTAATTAGAGCAGTCTCCCGCCTCGGAGATAAAGTCGTAAAAACATAATCGTAATACGATAATTACACGGGGGTGTCCCGAGGAACGGATAAGAAGACGGAGCACCCCCGACGGGAAATTCCCCCTCTTCCGCACCGGCAAAAGATGTTTCACGCGCTATAACCTCCGGTAGGTTTTCGCGCCCGCTATGTTCCATTCACATTTCGCATTCGCGTGATCAAGGCGTCCTTGTGTCCCATTTCGTCGGTTAGCCGAGTGAGAAGCGCGGATGCCGGGGGCCGATTCACTTGCTCGCTCGCGGACGTCGCCGGCCCGCTCGCTCGTTCATTCGAGCTAGCGTTTTACGACCGCATGCCTTGCACCGCCATTCACACAGCCTCCCCGCAGATTTATTCACATGGGTTTCCTCGGCTGTCTCGTTATCCCGGGCGATTTCACAGAGAATCGCCTCCGTATACGACTCCGCAACGATACGACGGAACGCGCGACGTGCCGCAAGACTAGACATTATATTATCATCGGGTTTCCCGCAAGATTGTGCGTATCTAGTTATACCGTCCTTATGTTCCTTACCGACCGAGCAAGCAATGACAGCGCAGAACGAGAGAGTGAGAGAGAAATCGCGCGAAGCGAAAAGGGAGTAAAAGACGACGTGTTTGTTTCAAGCTATTCAGTCGATATTCCATCTCTAAAAAACATTAAATCCTTGATTTTTTGAAATCGTTTAGTTTTTTTTATTTATTTATTTATTTATTTTTTTTTTACCGGTTTCACAGAGAATCGCCTCCGTATATGACTCGGTGATTATACGCTGCATTGTCATCGGGTTTCGCGCGAGATCGTGCGCATCTAGTTATACCATCCTTATGTTCCTTATACACACTGTGTCACAAATAAATTGTCAATTTAATCTACTGGAAATTGAAATTTGCTCACGTTACTTACATTAATTGAACATTAATGTACTTTTATTGTAAATTTAAAATACGCGATATTAAAATTACAAATCTTTTGACTGAAATTTACAAAAATTTTCATTAAAAATACAAGTTTTATTGTAAAATTGCGACGCGCGTGTGTTCGCAATTTCAGAAACAGTTTATGCAGAAAAGCTTCCAATACCGATCATTAATTTTCAAACAAAATTTTTTTTACAGTGCAGTCAAAAAAGGTTGTACTTTTTACAACTTATTGTCCACAAACGTCCACGATTTTTTTATTACTTAATTTTCCGATCGAACCGTCCGGTTGTAGTTTTGCAAACAAAAGTACAAACCAAAATTGTTAATCACACGGGAAATAAAAGGGCAGGTTTGTAATATTCAAACTTGAACAAACGGGTTTTTGTCACTTATTTAACAAAATTATTTTTACAAAACTTCGTATTCCGATTTTACGAAATTATTTTTTACTATGTACCGACGGAGTCAGCAATGACAGAACGGGAAAGAAATCGCGCAAGGCGAAAAGAGAATAAATGACGTCTTTGTTTCAATCATTCAGTCGACAGCCTTCTCTAAAAACATGAAATCATTTCCAAAAAGGGAATAAAAGACGTGTTCGTTTTAACCCGACTACTTCGACTCTAAAAACGTGAAATTCTTTTTTTAGCTGTCATTTTTTTAAACCGATTTCACAGAGAATCACCACTGTACACGACTCCGCAACTGCTCGTTGAACTCGGGACGTCCAGATATTACATTATCATCGAGTTCCCCCGCAAGATCGTGCGAATCTAGTTATACCGTCCTTGTGTTCTTCGCCAACCGGGCAAGCAATGACAGCACAGAACGAGACAGAAATCGCGCAAGGCAAAAAAGGGAATAAGAGACGTGTTTGTTTCAACCATTCAGTCGATAGCCATCTCTAAAAACATGAAATCCTTTATTTTTTTCAAAGCGTGTCCCGGCCACGTATCTCGCGCAGGCTGATGTTCAATGAGCCAAAGAAAGAAACACAAAGAAATAAGCACTGTATAGGGTATATGTACATACATATGTATACGTATATATATATATATATATATATATATACACACATACGAGATCAGAAACAGCAGCAGGGCCTGAAGCGTGGTAATAACGACGTGGCGTGCGAGTGTTGCGTGTTTGGAATGACAGACGCACGGACAGGAGGTGAGCGAGAGTCGACTGGCTCTCACTAACTTGAAAAGAAGATACGACGAAGAAGCGGCAAAGCTGCGAAAAAAAAAACGCAAGAAAACAGAAACAGACGCACACACAGCGGAGAATACAAAAAACGGTCATACGGAAAGAGCTGCAACGGGCGTACGTCTCGCTACTCGTTCATCTTATAACGATGATCGTTTCGGTCAGAGGCGCGGTTGTCGTTT
The DNA here is from genome assembly GCA_963922035.1 of Amblyjoppa proteus. Taxonomy (NCBI): domain Eukaryota; kingdom Metazoa; phylum Arthropoda; class Insecta; order Hymenoptera; family Ichneumonidae; genus Amblyjoppa; species Amblyjoppa proteus. The sequence continues at coordinate 13,397,143 of OY998233.1, forward strand.
TTCCTCTCCTCCGCGGCTCCCGGCGCGGTTATGTTCCCGGACAGTGCGGCGTTAACGTGTCGAACCGTTTCGTGGAAGCATGAACATCCGGAGATGTACGACAAGAGTTGAGGGAATAAACGTGTGTCGCCGAGAGAGGGAAAGAGCGCCCGAGGAGTGAGAGAGAGGGACCGTGCGGAGTGGTCGAGAGTGAATTAATTCGACGTGCGGCACACACCGCACGCAACTTCAACGCGCGAGAGAGTCCGCGCCGCGTAGCTCGCCACTGCCGCTAGGCCGGGCCTCGTCTCCCTTATTGAATGCTCGATCGCTGCCCGGTTCAAACTATATCGCGGACACTTGCAGCTCGGACTCTCCCCCCCCCCCCCCCCCGCTCGGCTTGCGGCCGATCGACGCACATGTGCATACGCGTACGCTCCGCCAGGAGAACACTGGAATACCGCGACATAACTGGCGCGACAGGACGATAATAACCGCTCCGGTTCGAACTGCGCGAACTGGCCGCGATTACACGTGTTGTGTCATTGTGGCCCGGCCGGTGTCGGCCGTCATCGTCATCCGCGGGAAGGGAGAGAGAGAATCCGGAGAACCGCCGCAATACGGACGGGGAGCGTTTACATCGTTGCGTTGTTGCGCGGCGCGGAGATGAGCTCGGTGATGCGCTCATTATGCGCGCGTTCAGCGAGACGACGGCGCGATAACCGAACGCGGACGGACTCGCGGATAATACGACTGTTCGACGCTATCTCGACATGTCGTTGACGCGCTTACCCCGGCGCATGCTAATTACCGAGGCGCATTGCTCCGCTCCGGCGTTTTGCATCGCTGTCCCACGAGGCAAGCGCGCGTTCCGCAGTTCCGAAGCGAACACTTTCGCGGACGTCTTCTCCGTTCGGACGATTTTACGGATCTCGTTTTGCTGTCTGCTCGAGTGTTGTCTCCGGCTCGTTGCGTGCATGCACTCTTGTGCAGTGCACGGGCCACAGCGACCGTGATTCGTAAGCGCGTCACTCTTAATCTTCGCCGCCGCACGAAACGCACCGGAGGGAGAACGCCGATTCCATCGAGTGCGACACTCGACCACCGGGATTTTGACTGCCAGCTGTCAAGTGGTGACTTGCGGGTAATGCGCTGCACAGTTGATTCCAATCTTGCGCGGGGACCGCAGATGGGATCGTTTTCTTTTCACGCTACATTGTAATGAGCGATGCGGGCGGCGACGGAAATTCGGCCGGGCCTCAATCGGTGGGCGTACAACTTCAGATTTGATGTGTTGTTTTTTTTTTGTTATCATTACTTATTCGTATTTTTGTGACAATGTAGGGGTACACAGTAAAAAAAGTTTGGACATTTTGGAACAATTTATTGTCCGCAGGTGTTCGCAACTTTTTATTTGTTAATTTTTCGATCCGTCGCTGGTTTTGGAAACAAAAGTACAAACTAAAATTGCCAATGACACGAGAAATAAATGGGCAGGATTGTATATTCAAACCTGAACGAAAGAGTTTGTCACTTATTTGACAAAATTATTTTTACGAAACTTCGTGTTCGGATTTTACCAAATTATTTTTTACTGTGCATGCGAGAATTTTTGTAAAAAATAATTCACGTTGGGAGAAGTCGTTTTAGCGACCAAAATGTTTACTCCAGATTCCACTGGGAGGCAAAATTATTGCTGTGGCTGTTGGATGAGCAACAAAAAAATTGGCCCATATTCAACTGAAACGCAAATTTATGGCTGTTGTGAAAATAAGCAAAAACCCGACTTTTCGTGAAATTGGCTGTAAGTATTTTTTTTCAATTGTCATTTCAGGAATGTCTGTTACATAAACCCGTAAATCAATATTTGTCATGGAAACTCGAGTAAAAAAAAGCGAGAATTATTTTTGTCCCTTACGAGCCTTGAATTATTCTCGAGCCGATGCCGCCAGTTTCAGTGAAAAAAGAAACCAAAAAAAAAAAAAAAAAAAACCACTCTCATCGACGAATATTCCGAGCGAGCCTTCCAGCATTCTCCCGTTTTCGTTCTCCCATAGTCACTTACATATATTTTTTATCACATGTGGGATCCTCTCTCGCGACGTCGCGCGTAGGGTGGGACTCACCCGCGCGGCAGCGCGAGCGTCGTGTGTACTTGCCGGGAAGCCAATATTCCTGATGGCATGTCCCCGGAGCCAAAGCCTGTACGCCGCCACCCCCGAACAACATGCCAAGTGGAATGGCATCTAGCACACGACTAAGCTTTCATAACAATTTGCATCTCGCTGAGCTCGTCTGCGGATAGCATTAAATATGGATGGGTTTCATATGGGTATATACGCTCGTACAAGGGTACTGTAGGGACACTTCCCATATTCCGGGTGTCGCCAGGGACCCGCGCGACTCCTCTCTGCTCGAGCTGTGGCCGATCAAACTTTGTGACACCTCGCCGGCTTTCGCTTCACCCGAGCTTGCGTATGCGGCCTCGAATAATCTTCTTTTTTTTTGTAAAGTGCCTTCCCCAATTTAAGAGATCGGAGTCAGAAAAAAAAAAAATTGAGATCTTTCGCCGTCTCGGTTGGTCAGATTGGTATTTGAAACTCCGATCTGGTTGGACCAATCGCTGATCGGTATTCGGTTGCTGCTGATCGGATCGCCTATCAGTCTGAAGATATCTGCACGAGACCGAATTTCATCGAGTTATAACGGGTGTATATTGCATCGCAACAACTTTGCTCGGTGAAGTTCGCTTTGAGAATAAAATTCTGTAGAATTTTATTCTCCAAGCGAAAAAATGAACAATAATGAACAAATGAACAATATTTTTTTTACTTCTAAAACCGTGGATTGACAGAGGCTTGCCAATGATTAAATTTGATGTCATGCAGATATCTTCGGGGTCATGATTGCCTTCGTTTTTTTCTAAGTTTCGAAAAAAATCCGCGAGGCCTTGGCCGTCCGCTTGAAGGAATTTACCTCTTTACTTCGTTTTTATAAAAGTGTCTTCTCCAATTTCAGGGATCCGATTTAGTAATAAACTGAGATCTTTTGCCGACACTTTCGTTTTCCGTGAACTGCCACATATCGAAATGTGTAAATTCGCTCTGTCAGATCGGTTGAAACTTCTCACTGTTCGACCTCAACCAATCGTTGATCGATGCTCGGTTGCCGACGATACGATTTCGATCGATCTTTCCCCAACATCGAAAAAATGCCCAAAACCTCAACCAATCAACTTAAAAACTGATTTCACCAGAACGGCCTTATTTTCTTATTCCGCCACCGTCTCCTTCGGCCGTCCCGACCCACAAAAACGCTTCGAAATTAATTCCCGCAGCTCGGGCCGTTCTTCGCGCTACGAAGATTCCCACTGTAACGCTTCCATGCGATAAACGAGTTCCTCAATTATTTTTCGCTAATGAAAGTCTCTCGGGAGTGTGCTGTACAGTTTTTTTTTTTTTCTTTTTTCACTCACGGCTCGGCCACCAACCGCGGCGCTAATGCGATTGCTCGTTCGCGATAAGGATATGATGTTGCAGACACACTCTCTTGGGCAAATCGTTAGGTCCCGTTTTGCCTCGCTCATTGTGTCGGTGTTGCTTCCGAGTCTTCCGTTAGAATCCGCGCGTCCGCGCTCTCTGATGTGCGTATCCGCGAGACGGAGAGTGGCACACACGTGGACAAGGGGGAGGGGGGGGGGGGCAGGGGGGAATGGCGACAAGCGAGGACGGCGTGTCATCGGATACCTCGTGGAGGCGGAGGAGCGCGAGTCTCCAGGGAGCGGGATTGCGTCTCTGAGGTGAACGGGGTGTATTGTAGGGTGCAGCGTGTATCTCGCGGCGGTATATACGAGAAGGTGTTACGAGCGCGTAGTCTTATCCCGGGGGAGTCGAGCCAACACGGGAAACCAATTAGCCGGGTAGAACGACGTCGTCGTCGGTATCGTGGCGGAGCTCCTCTCGCCGACGTCAGATATGAGTGGTCTCTCAGCTCTGCAACGAGCTAGGTTCAACGTTCCCCGCGCCTCTATATGTGCCGAAGTCAATTTTCGCGCGAGGCACGAAGTCGTCCTTATCGGCGTAATCGCGCGGAGCTGCGGAGGCCGCGTTATGCTCGGGTAGATTTATCCCGCTCGGCGACGGAATCCGCGCAGCGATTTTATTGGAGGCATGGAGAGACTTTTTCATTTAATAAGGGGACGAGAGAACGTTCGTGGAATGCCTGGTGCATAAGTAAGCGACTGAAAGTACCCGCTACCTCGTTTGGGAAACCATGTTGATCGACTCCGATCAACGGTAGACTCGTGGTGGATCGTGGTAGAAAATTACTTTGGACTTCGACACTCGCCTACTTGTGTCTATAATCTATGTAGATTTTGTGCTATGGAGTAAGTCTGTATAGACCTGAGTCTACATAGATTGTAGACGCGAGTAAATAACTATCAGACTTAAGAGTTATTTTCGAAATCTATATCGTATGTTCACAGTTAATTTGTAAATGCCCGCGATAGTTCTAACACTAGTCTACCAGACGTAAAAGCATACAACTAAAACTCGCCGCTTCTTCATTTGGGTTGTCATGTAAACTGACTCCGATCTACAGTAGACTCGTGATAGATGGTGATAGATTTCGAATATGACTGTCGAGTTTCACACTCATCTACTTTCACCTATGATCTATGTAGACTTTGGTCTACACAGCCTGCAGACGTGAGTAGACAAAAATCAGGCTTAAGAGTTATTTTCGAAATCTATATCGTACGTTCATAATCAATTTGTAAAAGTCCGCTATAGTTTCGCCACGAGTCTGCCAAATGCAAAAGCATGCAACTGAAACTCCCCGCCACCTCGTTTGGGAAGTCATGCAAACTGACCGAACCGACTCCGATCTACACAGTAAAAAAAAGTTTGTACTTTTTACGACAATTTATTGTCCACAAACGTCCACAATTTTTTATTTGTTATTTTTCGAGTTTTACAAACATAAGTACAAACTAAAATTGTCGGTAACACAGGAAATAAAAGGACATGTTCGTATATTAAAATAAGTGACAAACGAGTTTGTCACTTATTTAACATAATTATTTTTAGGAAATTTCGCATTACGATTTTACAAAATTATTTTTTACTGTGTACGGTAGACTGGTGATAGTGCGTGATAAATTTCTAAAATGACTATCGAGTTTCACATTCGCCTACTTGCATCTATGATCAACGTAGATTTTGGATCTGAACTAGATCTGAACAGTAAGTCTATATAGACCTAAGTCTACCTAAACTGTAGACTCGGCTACTAAGTATGAGACTCAACAGTTCGTTACAAATCAACATCATCATACGTCCACAATGAATTTGAAAACGACGTCGATGGTTCCACCGTGAGTCTACCGTAGACCGGATTTCGTTTGCACGGGAAATTGATGAAAAATGCCAATGGATCGGCGATCGGCGATGATGAGCTGTTCGCATAATATTGTACGTCCTGTGAATCTCGCCTCGACAGAGAAAAATAGCGATGAACGGAGAGGGCGACGAGTTTTTGAGGTCCCCGGTAATATATACGCTGATGACCCGGCGTTTCTGCAGTTCGTTCATTTGGGAGTCTAATTTATCCGGTGGGTGAAATTAAAACGAATGCTGGAGATGAAAGCTTCTTGGCGTATGGACGCTTGTATATTCGTCTTTGTTGTCGGGTTGGAACTGAGAAGTAGTCCCTCGGTCCGAACTGACGAGACGCGGGATCAGATACGGTAGAAAGAAAAGAAGAAGAAAAAAAAAGATCTAAAAAGAACGGGAAGAGCAAGAGCGAGAAGATGCGGGCGAGTGAAGGAGCCGGAGTGCGCGGCGTGATTAGGGAGGAATGTTGATTAGATCCATCAGCTTGAGTCGACTTGAGAAGAAGAGAAGGAGACCCTTTGCTCGTCGTCTCTCCCCACCTCCCTTGTCCTTCCACTCAACCGCCGTGGCTCTCTAGAAAAAAAAAAAAAAAATCTGTGTATCGCTTATGTATGCGCAACATATTTGATATATCGCATCGAGGTGTCTACATTTAATTTTTTTATTTTTTTTTTATGTTACTTCGGCTCCAAAAATTATGTTCTTCGTATCAAAAAGCGAATTATAGTCGCACACGGAAAAATAATTTATTTGACGGCCATCGTTTATTTAGATTAAGTAAAATGTTTATTTGGTGGCTGAAGGAGTTAGGTCGATGGCCAATTGACACTATATTTATATTCTCATGACAACTTACACTATGCAATGCCACGTACCAAAAATTGTTCCATCTGGAATATTGTCAATAAACCCACGACTACTACTACTATTTATTTCATTTAAATAAATATTTATTTCATTTAAGTAACTGTTTACTTAATTTAAACAAACATTTATTTAAATCAAATTAAATATTTTACTTAATCTAAATAAACGGTGGCCGTCAAATAAATAATTTTTCTTGGTCCGTTCGAGCTTCGGCACGATAGGGGAGAGCGGAGCAAAATAGCACAGTGGCGCAAAACGGGATAATGAGACTAAACGCAATTGTCCAATAACTTTTGGTTGGTGGCGATGGTGGTAAGTGGGCCAAAACGGGTTTAAAAAACCGTATGTATCGCTGGAACACATCCAGAAAAAAAGTTTATTAATCGTCAATAAAATCGGATATTAGAATATTTTTATTTGAATTAATTAAATTTTTATGTGTCTCAAGAATATTTTTTACTTGATTCAAGTATATGCGATATTGAACACTAATAAAATTTATTAGATTTCAATAAAACTCTATTGAGCCCATTTTTAAATAAGCAATTTTATTTGCTCTAAATAAATTTTATTTGGTTTGAATACATTTTTTTGTTCTGTGTTCAAAACGGGGCATTCAAAAATTATTGTAAGATTGAGTTTTGCCCCGATCTCCTCTAGAACCTTCTCCCGTGTTACCGTAAAAAACGCCCGCTCGAAGTGCACAAAAGCATCGCGATACGATACTCCGAGCCGGAGAAACGGGGGGGATAGAGATTTCCGTGTCGGAGTTAAACGAGCTCCGCGTGATGCAGTGTCGGCTGTCGATACGTAATCGCTCTGGCATTTGTCAACCGTTGTTGGTACACTGCCGTGTATGATTCTCGATCTCTCCCACTCTCGTCGGGACGGTGCGTGTCGTTCGCCAGGGCATCGGCAGAGATCATCGGACAACGGCGGATACCCGGCGCGAGTCCCGAGGCTCAACGTCCGAGAGATCGTCCTCTCCTTCGGCTACATCGGTCGTTGCTAAACCATCGACAGCGCGTGCAAGTAAACGCTTAAACGAAAGAGGGACAGACGGATAGATGCTTAACGAGACAACCGTGCGGAAAGGTCAGCTCGGCCGTAACGACGATTAATTTTTTATTTTTATTTTTAATTCTCTACCTTAATCCATGAGAAAATAATTCTCGAAGGAGCAGCGCGCGTCGCTCGCGACGTGGGAAAAAATAATGATTTCGAAAGGAGTCCCTCTCGATGGTCCTTCCGCCAATGGCCGCTCCGGAGGCTGCGTTAGATTCATCGGCGATTCAATCCAGTTGGCCAATACGTATGCAGATGAGGAATAATAAAACGTGGCGCAGGATCGGATTTTTTTTTTTTTTTTTTTTTTTTTACTGATGTAAAATGTGCATCAAGGCGAGCTCGTTGCGATTTATCCAGCGAAATGGAGAGCTTGTACGATGCGTGGGTGGGCGAGAGCGAGGAAATATTGAGCTTGTCGAAACCCCATGGAGAACACGGATGAGCCTTTCGATCGAGTCTTCTTCGCTATCACACGGCGGTTTATGACAAATATCGATGACGTTTTTAAAGGCGCTAATCCCTGTCGATTGACCTGTTTCGCTACTTTTCTTATCCACGCATAACAAAAAATTGATAATAGGATTTCAACTATCCGAGTGTGTTACAGAGATAGGCACCGGTTCGTATTTACATAACAACGCGTATCACAAATGTCACTAAAAAAAGAATGGTAGTGCCAATAATAAATACAAAGATAGGCACCGATTCGTATTAAGATATCGCACCGCATCACGAATGTTACCATTTACTGTCCTCCGTGATTCAATCTGATAATAGCTGATGATAACTTGTTGGCGGCAGCAACAAGAAATTTGCTACCACGGCAGGTAATTCAAAAATAATTAATACAGAAAAAGAAATAATTGCTTTCCCAACAAGGTAGTTCGTTGCCCCTGTATTGAGTAAGCGACTCAATCGCGGCAGCAGAGTTCTTGCTACCGCGATTGAGGTAGCAGAGTTCTTGCTTCCGACAAATTGTTCTTTCCGCAAAACGCTGTAAAATTTTTTAATTGCCCCTACGATAAATAAATTAAATGAAAACAAAAAAATGCTGCCGCTGCAAGGTAGTTTGTCGTTCCAGCATTAATTGGGCAAATTGTACACGGTATAAAAAAAAAAGATAAACAGGAAAATCCTGTTGTCCCAGTGAACTTCTGTTGGACGTGTCGCGTTGCGTTAAACCATCGGTTCTTCGGTTTCGCTGACTAAACGGAAACACTATATGGTACCTATAACACCCACTGTCATATAAGTAGGTATAACCTTGCCCGAGCACGAAACAGCGAGAAGACTGACGAGGTTCCCCTATGACCGTCGTAAATTTGTTTCGTTTATACGACCGTTTTAAATTCCCTCGACGGTCAGGTGCGGAGCTTGTTAAGTCGGCCGTTGACTGACCGGCAGCGGTGCTCCGCGCCCCGAGAGCGGCCGCGATTCCGGAGTTCTCCGGAGGAAGGACGAAGGAGGCCGAGAACGAGAAACAAGAAGCAGAACCGTCGAGACGATGCCCTCTTCGCGGCGTATTTTAACTGTGGCCCGAGTGCGAGAGCTCAGCTCTTCGTGCCTATCGTCTTTCCTTATGACCGAGCGGAGGGCCGAGGAGCTGCGTGCGGCCGCGGGGTCGTCGCGTGGATTGACCGACATGAATCACGGACAAACACCCGCTGGCCCGAAATCGATACGAGCTCGTCTCGAAAGCAAAGACCTAAAAAAAAAAAAAAAAAAAAAAAAAAAGAAAAAGAAAAGAAAACGATAGTAGAACAAGCGTGAACGTTCGCGAAGAGAGTGCGTAATAGTGTGTATCGCCGAGTCCCTTTCGAACTCTCGTCACTTAAAGATTCTCAGCGCGCGCTCTGCGCGCCGCTTCATCCTCTCTCTCCGCCCAAATTGAATTGTCTCCGAGCGGGAAGGAGCCCGAAGCCTTCCTCGCACGCGTACAAGCATGCGTTAAGCGTATGCGTACGTGTTAGGGACAAGAAGAATTAACGAACTTGTGTCTTGATGCGTTTAGCCCGCTCGCCGTCGAGCAGCCGGTCGGTCGCGACTCCGCGGTAAGGGACGAGCACGACGATCGGCGAGGAGTCCGCGGAGAACCGGCGAGAGTGAGATCACTTTACAAGCGTCCTTGGCAGCATCTCGGCTTACCGCCTGATTTGTGCGACTGTACAATGAGGCTTGTAAATTCCGCCGTGGCGTTGTGAAGTGTGTAAAATAAGCGAGCGAGAGCCGGGAAAGGGATCGCTCGCCGTTACCGCTACGCGCACCCGGCTCGGCAAGCCGGCGCGGAGGGAATTTCATTACGTGGAAAATGTAAATATAATTGTGACTCGCTGACATAACGGTAAGATAATCCGTCGAGCGGAGGCGCTGGCTCGGCGATAAATCGTTATTTATTATCCCCGCGACCGGTACAAGAGGAGGGGGCGGCGCGGGGAATCGCGAGAGAAATTCAAGACTGTAACGCCGGCTTCGGCATCTCCGTATCCACTTTTCGCATTCCCTCTCGAACCCCTCGATGGAGGCGGCCGAGCCGCGGGAGCGTTTCTTCGACTACGTCGAGAAACATAAATGGTTGAATTAACCAACGTTAATTCAAGCATTGACCTACGTTCGTTGGTACAAGAGAAATGTTTGTTTCGATCGACAAATTTTGAATTCATTGAATCAAATAATCTATTTAAAAATACAATCATTTATTTGTACCAAATGCAACTTTGAACGCTTATTCGTATACATTGCGAAACATAAATGGTTGAATTAACCAACGTTAATTCAAGCATTGACCTACGTTCGTTGGTACAAGAGAAATGTTTGTTTAGATCGACAAATTTTGAATTCATTGAATCAAATAATCTATTTAAAAATACAATCATTTATTTGTACCAAATGCAACTTTGAACGTTTATTCGTATACATTGCGAAACATAAATGGTTGAATTAACCAGCGTTAATTCAAGCATTGACCTACGTTCAAAGATGTTATTTCGTTGGTACAACAGAAATGTTTGCAATGATCGACAAGTTTTTAATCGGCTGAATCAAATGATTGATTAAAAAAAAAAAAAAAAAAAAAAAAAAAAACAATGATTTATCTGTACCAAACGCAGCTTTGAACGTTTCTTCGCCTACATTGAGAAACAGAAATTGTTGAATTAACCAACGTTGATTCAAACATAGTTTGAATTTTTAAATGTGCTAGTTTGGCGGTGCAACGAAAATGTTTGTTTTGATCGCCAAATTTTGAATCGGTTGAATCAAGTATCAAATAGTTTATTAGAAAACCAATGATTTATTGCACCAAACGCAGCATTGAACGTTTGTCACCGTGACTTTTGGTTAATCCAACAATTTTTGTTCTCTCTGAGTTTACGAGCCCGGATGTTGGATCGAGCGAGCCCGATGCCGTTTCGCGGACGGCTTGCACGTGTACCGGCGAATGTGGCCTCTTATACAAGCCCAAAATACACACACACGCGCACACAGAGACACACACACACACGCTTTCTACAATACGTCTGTCGTGCTTTATTCGTAAAAGTTCTATCCGCCTCTCCTGTATCTCTTTTTCCGCATATATTATGCCGTCATCGTCGTCATCCCGTCGGCTTCTCGCGGCGCGTTCGCGCTGACTAATAAATTAATTGCTCAAGATTTACGTATCTCGGCCGTAAACCAGTCAACGGTTGTGCTACAATATATGACCGTGTGACGCTAGTGGAGGCGCGAGAGGGGCGGGAGAGGGGAGGGGACTCGGCGCTAATTACATAATTACACGTCATTACGAGACGCCCGATCGATTAATAACGCGGGTCACGCATGATGTCGCTAAACGCAACATTATTTATTAATTTTTTTTTTTTTTTTTTTGCGCCGAGGGTCGCCGAGAATCGGGAATCCGCAGATGAATAATATCGAGTCCGAAGACTTTTTCTTCGTCGTCGGCGAAGAAACCGCGAGGAGTTCCGCGGATGCAGAACCGCGCGATGTGCACGCACGTGGGCGCGCAACGCGATGTTTACGGCGATCGCCGGACCCACGAGGGAGGACGAGGGAGAGCGAGAACATGAAGCGCGAGAGGCGAGAGCTTTGTAATTTATTGTCTTCCTGCTACGATGACGGCCGGCGTGCGCCTCCTATCCATTATCTCGCGCTCCAGCACAAACTCTCCGCGGCGAGCATGGATGAAACTTTCGTTCCGGACTCGTGTCGAGTGCAGGCGCCTTCTTCGGGCCTCCCGGCTGATCCGCCTCGCACTCGACGATCCTGACACGCGAATATTTGTTTTCCAGTCGGATATGGTTTTTTTTTTTTTTTATCTTTGATTGTTCCTTTCAACGCCTTCCCGGAATGCAATTGTACACGCTGGATCCCCGTCGAGCGCAGGGATTTTCCCACGGCGGTCGACTGAGTTAACCCATCAACGGCCCTCCCATGGTTGCCACTTTGGATCAAGCATAACTGTTCTTGAAAATATGTTGTTTAGTTTCGGTAGAGATATTCTGAAAAATTTTGACGGTTGGTGCAATGCATTCGGATTTTTTTTTTTTTTTTTTTTTTATTGTTCATCATTTCGGACTTTCATTATTCGGAATTTCAGTTTCACATAATTCGGAATTTCAGTTTCGCATAATTCAGAATTTCCGTTTCGCATAATTCAGAAATTCAGTTTCACATAATTCGGAATTTCAGTTTCGTATAATTCAGAATTTCCGTTTCGCACAATTCAGAATTTCAGTTTCACATAATTCGGAATTTCAGTTTCACATAATTCAGAATTTCAGTTTCACATAATTCAGAATTTCAGCTTCACATAATTCGCAATTTTACTTTAACATAATTCAGAATTTCAGTTTTACATAATTCACAATTTTAGATTCACACAATTCAGAATTTCACTTTCCCCCAATTCAGAATTTCAGATTCGGATGATTCACGATTGAATTTTTTAACAATGTCCATCGTGTCCTTTTTTTCATTCGTTCCCGTTCGCAAATTGAAAAAAATCGAGTCTTTGATAGTGAAATTTTATTAGCAAAGAATAACTTGTAACAAGAACAGAGGAAAGAGGTTTCGGACCGGAGACGGCATTCGTCGATCTCGGTAGTAACATATTATACAGCGACGCTAAACGTGCGCCGAAATTATGCGTTTGACTACCCAGTTGAATCCGCACCGGTCGAACCGCGAATGGAATGGATAATACGTGTTTCTTCGACATTCCTCCGTCGCCTCGGACGGAGCAACGCGCGTTCTCCAGTTCGATCAAAAAATTCGTCACGGCCTCTTTCCCTCGCTCTGCCTCGTTCGCCCAACCAATTCTTCCACCGAAATTCCACGAGGAGGAGGCCTCCTCCTCGGCATTCGTCGCCGGCGAGAAGAACCGAACGGTTCTGTGAGATCGAGCCTCTAACAGCAAGGACAACCGCGGGGGTGGAATACGAGATGCGGGCACTGATTTATTTAAGGGGACTACGGGCCCAGACATCCGGTTTGTCGAATTACGATTTAAGAGAGTGACGATGTCTCGGCACTGCTCACGAGGAGAGATAACGATACTAAGTGAAAGAGGGCGAGAGATTTTAAAGGGAGCGAGATACATTATTGACGGGCGCGAGTGGGAAAGGCGAGACCGAGACGGATGATACGAAAATTTATTCGCTCCGCCCGAGAAGAAGTTGAGTTTCATAAGAGCACTTAACCAATATGTAGGAGGACAGAATATGAGCGCGTCATAATGAGATGGGGAGAGAGAGAGAGAGAAAGAAGACGAGTCGTACGAGAAAATAAAATAATAATAATAATAATAAATTAAAAAATAAAAATAAAAAATAAGTGAAGAGAGGGACGAGTAAACGAGATTCTCGTCTCATTCGTCGGCGCGTTAACAGTTTATCATTGCATCGACACAAGTCACGTAGCGCTCTCGGACCACTTCAAAAAAAAAAAAAAAAAAAAAAAAAAAAATGCACGCACAGGCCGTTAGTAGGAAGTGACGTCGGGACGCGTTTGCCCGCGAATTCCCCGGTAAATAGCATAAGAGCGTTCGCGTTGCCGGCACGACTTAACAGTTAGAAGAGTCGGTGCAGACTCGCTCCCTGCACGCCGAGTATGCTGCGTATATACGAAGATTGTTCCATTCGTTAATAGTCTTCGAGTCGGTCGCATCTGGACCGGCTGAATTCTATCAGGTTGAATTTTCCGATTCCGCAACGTTTAAGGTAGTGAAACAAGTACGAGTATAATAGCGGGGAAGCGGAGCTCCGGCTACGATCGATGCATTATTAATGTCCTCCTCCTCACTTATCCGTTACGCCTCCTCGTACCTACCGTACTACTTTGCTCGATAGTTGACGACTCGAGATTCGGAGAGACTCCGTATAACAACGGATGAACGCTGCGGATCGAGCCAGATTCCTTTAATCTTCTTGCATCCATTTTCTACAACGTTAAAAAAAAATTGGTTGGAAAATTTGATGGCAGTGAATGTATTTATTGACAATATATTACACGAATGCTGGTACACTTCAAAGATTATTTACATTTCATAATGCTATTGCTATTGCCAAAAGCCCATCGGCCGAAGTCCTTCAGCCCTCTGGAAAATTTAATTAAATTAATTAAATTAAAAAACCGGTGTATTAGATTTAATATATAGTAAGTTTCATTAACACGTCTAGAATTTCGATTTAATGTACCCAAGCATCAACTTCAACAAACACATGCGTATTAAATTTAATCTACCGGTTTGTGAATTTAAAAAAATACATACATACCGTATATAATTTTTTTTTTTCAATTTATTTATTTTTCAAGAATTAACTTCCGCAACGATCGATGCATTATTAATGTCCTCCGCTTCACTTATCCGTTACGCCTCCTCGTACCTACCGTACTACTTTGCTCGGTAGTTGACGTCTCGAGATTCGGAGCGACTCCGTATACAACCGATGAACGCCGTATCGATTTTCTGTACCGTTAAAAAATTTGGCAAATTTAATATCCAACATATCAAAATTTTACTCCGAAACTGGTACATTAAATTTAATATGTGTGATATTCAATAACTTGCCTAAAATCTCGTTTTTAACGTGCCAAGCATGGACTTCAACTAACACATGCCATTGAATTCAAAGAAACATGCACATATACTCTATATGCAATTTTTAGAAGATTTATTAGTTTTTCAATTTTTAACTTCCGTCGGTCCGCCGATTGGCGGTGGTGCGTGTCACAAAAATGCATTGGAGATTGTCTCAGTTTGCTGCTGCCGTTGCTCAATGGTAATCGGACTGGACGCGTACACACGCTGACCGTGAAGATGACGCCTGGTATGACAACGTGTGGGAGTGCTGTCACTCATTGTTTAACGTTTAACATCACCGTCTCTCTCTTGCCCGCGCTGGCTGAGCTGGCCGAACGGTTGCACGATTCATTTGCCTATACAGACCCCCATCGTCGCCTCGTGCCGCTCTGTCACATCGCGCGATATTCGTCACCAGCTGTGTGTATATGTATATATGTATATATATATATATATATATACACACATATACACGTATGTCGCTCCGTCTCTCTGTATCCATTGAAAACGAGCGCACTTCGCTCAATGAGATCGTTGACCATACGCCAACGTCTATGAACTCGAACTTTGACGATTCTGAACTCTCGAATTCCATCCACTCTCCGTACACATGACTCGTCCCAAATTTTATCACCGAAAGCTCGCGTCGTGCGTATCGTGATAGTAACAAGAGACGGGACGGAAAATCAATTTTTGGCGAATGGAACGCTCATTATTAATTGGATTCTATTTTTTTTTTTTTTTTTTTGCAGAGGCCACCTTCCTCGTCACTTTCGTACCCCGGCCCGGGCGGCAACGACGATGCCCGCAGTCCCGGAAGCGGGGGCACACCCGGACCCCTCAGTCAACAAGCACCCACCAGTCTGGACTCATCCGATCCTGGTAAGTGATAAGTGGACATATTTTATTTTTTACAAATGTATATGCATATCGCACTCTTAACCTTAAACAGTAAATAAGATTTGTGTATTTAACAAAACCCCTTTTTGTCCACAAACGTCCACAATCATTTTGTTGTTAATTTTATAAAAAAAATATCCGTAAAATGGACAAAATTTTTTTGTAAACTGGACAAGATTTTTTAAAATAAAATTAACAATAAAAGAATTGTGGACTTTTGTCGATAAGAAACGTTTGTACCTATTTTGCTGTGTACACATAATGTAACATTTTTTTTAATATCTTCTAACTCATGACTGGGGTAGATTTTGACCCCATGCGTTTATTGTACCTACGAAGGGCCTCGGAGTCGTAAATGGGGGTTTTCTTCACACGAATCTCGTCGTTTTTTAATAAAGAAGAGAATGGCACGCGGCGAATTTGATTTTATTCAAGTTTAGGAAGTGAAAATCACAATTAAAGCCGAAAACGTAAGGAAAATTGGCAGAAATCGCACTTTTCAATATCGGCTCGGATGGTTTTCCACCGCCGGGTTAAAAAAGTTGGTTTGCGAGATTATCTCGAAATAGACCGAAATTCGATACTTCCATCGTTGCCCTTTCGTTCCCGCCGTGATTCGTCCGCGTGTGATCAACTTCGCGCCAGGTAAAGTGACTCGAAAATGCACCGTACTGCGATCCGATAAAAGAAGGCTGGATCGTACCGATTGGATTTTCCACACTCGTATCGACCATAATACGAGTTTAGAAAATTAAATCTCTCCGAGATTCAAACCTTTCTTTTTTTTTTTTTTTACCAAGTTTCTACCAAGTTCTTTTTATCTCGTCGTTTACCGCGTGCAAACGGCTGTGAGCATAACTCGAGGCCACGGAATTCGGAGGAGTTAAAAGAGTGGCATAGTTCGAGCTGTTGGCGTGCAGACGAAAAAATAATCGTGAGCGTTAACATCAAGGGAGAATGAGAGTTCGTGAGGTAGCTACTCAAAAAAAAAAAAACAGAATGAAAAAGGAAGAGAATTCTCATCGATCCGCCGGGCGGATCGATGCGGAGAGAGAAGCGTGCTCGCTTTTACACGGCTATGTATAGCCAACTTTGTATACACATGCATATAGACGGTATTATACGGTAACTCGCTTTTGGCTTGGCTGACTGGTGGCTCAGTTGTTTCGGTGCCCTCCCCGCTTAAGGACAATATCACGCGACGAACGAGTCGATGACAATCGAGACTCTCGTTGTGTCGGACGACGACTCAACGGCTCTTCCCATACATGCGCGCGTGTACACATGTGCGCGGGCACATTACCACCCCCGTACGAATTTTACGAACACCGTAGAAGCTACGACAACAGCGAGGAGACGTGTACGCGTCAACACTATCAGCCCGAACGGGCCGCACCGTCGAGGCTAATGAGCGCGCGCGGTTCTCGTCGCATTGGCGTAGTTTGCACCGACAAAAATCGGCCAGATTTCACTCCGAGAAAAATTAAATAAATTAAAAAATTAATATAACGCATTGCAAAATAAAATCTTCAGAGACATTTTTTTTTTGGAGCAATTTTTGACATGGTCATGTCGAAGTTTGGACAATTTGTGGTCCGCATCGTGTCGCGAAGATCCGCGAGAATCGGGACGCATCGATGATTCGCGCGACTCGTGTGTCGTCTCTCGTTGGGCCGAAATGAATGTGCGAGCGGGATCCGCACGTTCGCGCCAATGGCGAGCGTGTATACGCGCTGTCGGGTTCAGTCAGTCACCGGAGGGAATACAAGTTCACGACACTGTCCCATAAAGATTCATTAAGCCCGGTCGTCTATATTCGCTGTCGTGCCAACATTATGTGCCGCGCGCGCGCGCGAGCTCCGAGCTCGATATGCGCGGCTATGCGGTAGACGCGAAACTCGCGAGCGAGGGAGATGAAGGAGAGACAAGGAGAGAGTCGATGTGACGGAGCGGAGAGCGTCAAAACGGCTACTTCTGATCAGTGACAATAAAAATAAATACCATAAAAAAAAAGAGCCGGCGTTACATCACGATAGAGAAATAGATGAATGAGACCTTGCCGCGGGCTCGCCGGACGCGCGGCGCTCTTTGCCTCTCGTTAGCTCCGCCGATCGATTGCGAGTCACGCCGCAGACTCTCGTTAATCCTTATTCTGTATGGAACATCGACGATGGTCTTGCAATACCATCCGCAAAGGCGCCGGTTTTTCTATCCCCGGCGAGACTCGGGTTTTAGTGCGGAAGGAACGGCGAGGACTCACAGTGTTAAAGATTTCTGTTTGAAAATTCATAAAATGTATATGAAGTTTTATGCATATGCAGTGTATGAAATGTTCATCGACGCGTATGTAAGAGTATTGCGTTATCGGTATATTAAATACAATATTATTTGTATAAATACTTGTAATAATAACATCATTTTCATATACGGATGTCTTAACTTTCAATACCATCACGGGTAATTTTAATATACAGGTTATTGCATTTAAGATTAAATTATTAAAATTCAAATACAATGTATATGTATTCTAATTTCGTATACCGAGGTTGTATATTGAGTATATAAGTTTTTATATTAAATGTGTTGGACATTTCATAACATTTTTAACAGTGCAGTGAGCAGTGTAAGGAGACTGCATTTAGCATACACCAGATCCGATGGTGGTCTGGTCATATTTTGAGACTTTTATAAATGGTATTTGGGTTAATTCTTCATCAATATTTCTTGTCTCTGAAAGAGATCATTTTTTTTTAACTAAAGAATTTTTTTATTCGTCTGTAAATCCGATCGAATCAAACCAAATTAAATGAGATCGTATTTGATCAGATCAGATCAAATCAGGAGCATCAGAAATGCTGTTTAGGTTGAATCTTCTCCCAATTTAAGCTTTGCAAATTTAACAAAACCCTGTTTGAAAGAGACATTTTTTGAACTAATGCGTTTTTCTTACGCGTCTCTAAATCCGATCAGCTTCAATTCCATCAATCTTGATCGAACAAACCATTTCCGCCCGTGCTTCCGTAGCCGCGGGTTAAATTCGCCCAAAGTCGAGGATAAGATCGCTCGCGGTACGGAACGACACGTCGTGTCCTCACTCGAGCGGCATTTTTTTTTTCCTCGTTTAGTCGTCGTCTACTCACACCTGTTTGTTTTTCGCCTACGGACGAAGCTCTACGATAGTAGTCCAGGTAACTCGTGTCACCGGGCCACCTACCCTCCCGTCTGTAGTTTTGGTCGCTGGTACTTCAGCGAAGTTCTCGCACACTCGTCCAGTTCTTTTCTGTCCCGACAATCCCCTCCGTCCGCGCCGCCCCGGTCGTGGAACCCTCATTAACGCGCCAGCCTGTTTGCATCGAGATATCATCAACCGCCCCAGAGCCGTTCGTCGTTCTCCTCATCGTCGTTTCGTGGCTCGTCCCTGCGACGATCGACAACGTCCCGGGCTTTTCTCTTCAAACCGTCCAGGTATCCATCCGACCGCTCACCGCGAAACCCAACCAAGCTAACTTACGCGTTTCCTTCTTCTTTTTATTTTATTTTTTTTTAATTTTTTATACGCAACTAACATTCCTTTTCCGCTATCAATTATATCGGCCGCCTCTTCGCGAGCTCGTCCGTGACTCATCCGCATTGCGACAGCATACAATATGCCTCCCAGTGATACAAATGTTTCCGAGAATTCTCGGTAGCGCGCGCGCGAGTTCTAGAGTTCATTCGACTCGATCTGAAGAATCTAAGACAGCCTCGTCTCCCTCTCGTTTCTTCCTTTTTTTTTTCTTCTTCTTCGTTTTTTTTTTTTTTTTTCCTCTCGCTCGCTTTCGTTTTTTCACCGCTCCGTCGCGGGACGCTTGAATGGAGAGAAGATATCCCCGTCCGTCCTGACAACTCTCGGTTCGCGCGACCACGGCGGGACCAAAGATCGCGCCGTGAATTCCTGGAAATCGAGAGTGGCCTGCCCGGCCGTCGAAGATGCCGCGATGCTGCCATCGGCGAGGGGGCGGCAAAGGGGGAGATAGAAGTAATGAGGCTGATTCCGTGTTTTCTGTGTTTCGAGAGAGCCGGAGAGCGAGAGACTCGCCTATCGGCCGGTTATCGGTGAGCTCTTCTCTTTTCATCCTTCCTCCCCTCTTCTCATGCTGCTTCTTTAAACTTTTGCTCCGACGAGCGTTTTCTCTCCGCGTCGATCGGGTGCACTGTCTCCGGGCTCGACTCCCACTCCCGCCCCTCTTTCCTGCGCTATAATGAGGCCTTCATGTCGTGAACTCCCTCACCTTGCCCGCTCGCTCGCTTCGACACTCCCTTTACTTTATTTTCATTTTTTTTTATTTTTTAAATTTTTTTTATATGCACACGTATATAGATATACGTTTGTATTCCTGGCTATCGCGAGGCCCGATGCGTGAAATGCCGTAAGAACGAGAGAACACCCGGCCTCCCTTTATTGGCAATTTGGCGGAAGGTCTGCCTGCGCGCCCGGCGAAGCGCGCACCCGCGACAACTTTTGCGCGTTCTCTCGCGGATTCCTGAATCACCTTCTCCCGACGGACCCGCGCTAAAGCCCATCAGCAGCACCGGTTCGATCTTTATCGGCAGCGATCGCTAACGATCCCGGCATCGTGAGATCCTGTACGCGATCCGGAGAGGATCACGCTCCTTTCTCTCGAAAAGTTGAGATATCGACCATTGCTCCAGTGCGGTTTCGTCCGCTCGCGCGCACCGAGCAAATTTAATCGGTGGATTAACCGGGGCGCTGTGACATAGGTTCGAAGGCGTTATTCGATTGGTACGACAAAAATCTTTGTTTATGTTGACAATTTATCGTTCAACAAAGCGCACAGTAAAAAAAAAAAAATGTGTACTCTTTACAAACAATTATTGTCCACAAACGTCGACAATTTTTTATTCGTTAATTTTCTAGTTTTACAAACAAAAGTACAAACTAAAATCGTCAACGGTAGAGGAAATAAAAGGACAGGTTCGTATATTCAAATAGGTGACAAACGAGTTTCACTTACTTAACAAAATGATTTTGACGAAATTTTGTATTCCGATGTTGTGAAATTATCTTTTACTGTGCGATGCTTTCAACCCATAAAAATAATTTATTTGACGGCCAACGTTTATTTGGTTTAAGTAAAATATATATTTTTTTTATTCAAATAAATATTTATTTTAATTAAGTAAATAGTTAATTAAATTAAATAAATATTTATTTAAATCAAATAAATATTTTACTTAAACCAAATAAACGGTGGCCGTCAAATGAATTATTTTTCGTGAGTGTTAGTCGTGCTGCTTTGTACTTACGTGACGGCGATTTTTTGTTAATCCGACCATTTTTTTTTTTCCCCGGTGGAAAAAATTAATTGCATAGATCGGTGGTTTAACGATTTTTCGTTCGTTTTCTCGAACTGGCGCAATCTCGGCCCTCGTTTGTGCGCACAACACGACTCTCTTGTAAAACAATGAATCTCAGAGTCCATTGATTCGAGAGAAAGAGAATGTGGAGCTTTCATCGGGGGAGCCCTTATCTCTATCGGTTCGCTCGTTTCCCGCTTTTCTCGTTAAATCGACGCGGTCTACCGGATAAAAATGTTATCGCCTCGCGAACATATTATTAATAACGTCCAGTCGTCGTGTGCCTAATGCTTGTAACTTCACAATTAGCGATAAATAACTTATCGAGGATTCGCGATTGGCGAAAACAAAAATCGTGGCAGCGGATGGAGATCGACGATATTTCATCGTTTCATTCCTAACTCGATCGATTAGCTAACTATTAGTTATTAGCTATTTTACTATTATTTCACTACTGTCAATTTGTTAGCCGCTGCTTATTACCGACATTTGTATATTTAAACAACTTTTTTTTCCGCACAAACATCCACAATTATTTGGTTTTTAATTTCACCAAAAAAAAAAAATCGCAAAAATGACATACATTTTTGTAAAATCGACGAGATTTTATTGTAAAATTAATATGAAAACAATTGTGGACGTTTGTGGAGAAAAAACGTTTGTACTATTGCACTGTCTGCACACAGTAAAATTGGTACGAAAATTTCTTGTCCAGAAAAATCAACGATTCTTTTCGCGTTAATTTTAGAAACAAATTTTGTTGATTTCACAAAACACATTTGTCAATTTTCCAAATACATTTTGTAAAATCACCAAGAAAATTATCGTAGCCCTTTGCGGACGAAAAAAGTTTGTCGATAGTGCAAATCGTTATTACTGTATGCGAAAATACACGGCCGCAGTAAAAAAAAACAATATAACATTATTATTCACATCGTTTGCCACTCACGAAATTTTTTTTATTTGAAAAATTCATTTGATTTTAATAAATTTCGTTGGATAGAAACAAATTGTTCATACCATTGTACCGATAAACGTCGAAACGTGGGTGACTAAAAAAAAAAAAAAAGATGACTGTAAATGCACGCGTCGATTTCCGCAGTACACACAGTGCCTCGCGATTCTCCTCCCCTCGCTGCACTTTTCATCCACTCACCTCCTCGCCTCACCGCATAAATACATATATATCGGCACCGCGCACCTCCGCAACCGGGCAAAAATCAATTAAGCCGCTTGCGTGAAATATCGAGGCAATTACGCGCTATTGCCAAATCCAGCGGTGGTATCGATGGCCGGCACATTATCCGGAGCTCATACCGTCCTGCATATCCGACATTCCATTTTCCACAGTACTCACGTACCCGATGCTCCAAAAATAAAAACGTCGAAGAAAAAAAAAAAAAAAAAAAGAACAGAACGATCCTTTAAAATAGAATCCGCCTGCTGTTCATATCGGTTCGACGACCGAGCGCGATTCGCGGTAAAAAAAAAAAAAAAAAAAAAAAAAAAGGGAAATCAAGGAAACATTGGCTGGAAAAGAGAAACATGAAAAAAAAAAAGATCATGAAACCCGATCGACGCATATGGCAGTGGAATGACGGGTGTGTTATGTTCGTAACGAGATAATCGAGCTCGCGCATAGTCTCGCGCTCGGCGGGATCGCGAGCGAGCGGCGAGCGGGCTGCTCCCCCGGTGTTTCGAGAACCGCGAGAGATATCGGTAGGCCTCGACCGATGTGTGCGTGGTGCACATTAGCAACGTGTGGGAGCCACTCGCGTCCGTACGCGACGACTCATGACCAATATAAGAGAGTGTTATAATGAGTGATGTGCGTCGTGCCGCAGAGAGTTGCTGCAGCAGCGCTCGAGTGTCGAAGCTGCATCGGGCACGACCGGGCGATATTCCCCTTCGAGAGTTGCGAGAGAGGGTCGACGCTCGAATTCGAAGTTCTTCTCGGCTGTGGTCCGGCGAGAGAGGAGTCTGGCCGAGAGTGGCCCGGCGCTGCGCCACGCTATCTCGGTTCGGTTATTCCTCTCTCCTACACGTACATCCGACCGAGTCCCGAAGAGAACCACCAGCACGCCGGCTTGCCGATGCTCCGTTCTCGGTTCATCGCATGCAGTAAATTTCCCTCGGTCAGGTTAGCGGCAGAGCGGCCCGGCCGCGCCAATTGGAACACGCGACGACGAGGAGAGTCGCGCGCGAGTCAAAAAAAAAAAAAAAAAATCGGCCGTCTCGGGCCTCGTACGTGTCTCGTTCGGTTTTCAACTTTGTTCGGCGGCGCGTCGCGGAGAGACGTCCGGGAATCGATGATTTATGTCGGGTAAGAGCGAGCGGAATAATGACAATAATTAATGGGAACAATGGCGAGCGGCAGAGGCGATACAATGTCTTTGATGCGTTTATTCAGACGATTAATTAATTAACGGCATGTTGAATAAATAATAAAATGAATGTAGCGGCGTGCACCTAGGAAACGAAGTATCGCCCGTGCTCGTCGGCCGTTCTTTCCCTCGCTCCGCGATGGTGCATGCTAGACGTCGATTAGCACACAATGCGAACCGGCGAGAAGACAGGCGTGTCCAACATCGCGGCCCGAGACTCCTCTATCCGCGGTGCGACGACGCGATAGCCGAGCGCAACGTCGGAAGTGCGACGGAGATTTGACGCAACGTACCTACGACTGAGCTCCGCGCACGCATGAGTCTACAACCGGGTTCGATGCAAGCTTTTAGACTCGCGTCGTGATATCCGGAAACGCGATGTGTGAATCAACGCCACTCCCAGGCGAGGTATAACAAATTTATGCGCGCGGCATCTTAATGTCTCATTCAAGCTAATTTTATTGACACGATTAACTTATAATTGCGGGACAATGTGCACGGTTGTAGACGAACGGTCGTGCGAAAACAAAAAATCTGAAGTACGGTAGAAGCGTGGTAGAGCTGTTAGGAGCGTCTACCGAAAGTGTTCTTACTGGGACGATTGTAAATTGCATGAGGTACTATTTAGATTTCGAAAATGAGTGTCAAGTCTCGTTGAGGGAAACTTGTTTACTCGAATCTACAATCTACGTAGACTTTGGTCTACGTAGACTGTCTTCTGCAGTTTAGAATCCATGTTGGATGGATTTCACACCGAAGTAGATTTAACTGCAGATTTCAGATCTTAACTGCAGATTTCGGTCTATGTAGACCGAAATCTATATGGTAGATTCTACCCAATAGATTTTAGTAGTCCAGCTTGATACCCTGTACTAGCACAGTCTACATAGACTGAAATTAAGTTTCCCAGTGTCAGGCTTGAAAGTGATTTTCGGAATCTATACAGCGCGTCTACAATCATTTGTTTTTTGCATCTGCACTATGCCTAGACGTAAGTTCATTAAAAAAAAAAAAAAAAAAAAAACCGTAGCGCCGCGTTGAGCACCTCTGACCGACAGCTGTTCCCGAGCACGTAAGATAACCCAAACTCCGGAGCACTCGTCGTCGTAGTCGGTTTCCCCGGGTTCCCGTCGCTCTTGCGGTCGTGCCGCACAGAGGAACAGAGAGAGCTAGGCTCGCGTGTGTATCGACTGGCGTTTATATATATATATATATTTTTTTCAAACTAGCCAGAGCCATGCATAAATAGCCGGTCGGCAGAGTGTGCGGAGCGGCGCATATGAGACGCTCCCGCGGTCGCTCACCAGAGCAGAGGAGATCATCGCGCGCAGCAAAAGCCGAAACAAGAGCAGCGGCGGGCATCCCGGCAGCATCGGCCCCCTTTGATTGTCTTCTCGGAAGCCGATCGACGAATCTTTTCGACTGTGGCCTCAGTCCTATGTTTTTTTGCTTTTTTTTTTACGCGCCCAAAGAATTTTTTTCTTTTTTTTTTTCAACCAAAACACCGCAAAGCGAAGATAAACTCGTCGACTAGGAAAACTCGTTAAAGTCGTGTCAAAGTAACGTCGACGTTAAGAATTATGATTAACCTTATCTAAATCAGAGTCGAACGGTAGGTACATAACTGCGTAATACCCGCGCCAGTCTCTTCTTGTTGAGGTCGCAGTGACCGCTCGTTTACTTGACGTTCGTAATCGCGTCAGTCCCATACTGCGCGACGAGGACATGCCCGGGCTGGTGCACGCATTCGTAGATTAGTATCCCATTAAATACGCGCATACATGAGTGGAAACGTTCAAACCGCGGAACAGTTGAAAACGCGAAATGTTGGAGAGCGGCGTCGATGACGCTTGCGCGACGATTCGCCATGTAGGTTTTTTGTCGGAGTATAACGGAAAACGGCTATTCATCGGACAATGTCGGCTCACCGAAGTCGAATTTCCCAAAATTGCGGCCAATGTTTGGAACAACCTAAATTGACCGACATCGACGGCTCTGAATTTGAGGTTGATTTTCGGCCGAAGCTCTTTGCCGACCGTCGCTTCGCTCCGGTATGTTCCGTTTTTCGGACTACGAAATCACCGGTTTCCTCATAAAGGCGCCCGCTCAAAGCGATCGAGGAAAGACAAAGTCAGTCGGTAACGCAAATACAAAAAACAAAGTCATTAAGCCGGTTTCGGGAAGGGAAACGGCTCAGCCGAGGATCTTTCCTCCCCCCCAAAAGCAGTCGATCTTGATTCGAGCAAAGCACAACTCGCTCTCTAGGTATAGCCGGCGGAAAAGCTGTGCAGGGATGAGAATCTTCCGCCGCCGCTACGGGCCGTAAACACCATTTCATCCGACGAAAGTCTAAGTCTCTAAGCTTTTCCGCAAGGATTCACCATTTACTTGGCCCGGCGGGAAACCACCCCCTTCGGCCTTCTCTCGCTCTTTCGCTGCCTCTTACAGCCGCCCTTCTGCACGGGGTGCGAGGAGCCGCGGAAGCGAAAACTGAGAGAAAGAGAGCGATAGTGAGTTAGAGCGGAGAGAACTAAAACCCCGGGCGCTCGCGTTCCTATCTATCCTTCCATCTTCTCTGCATTCCTTGGGGTATTACACGCCCCACGACAGCCAGAGAGTTTCCCGGCTCGCCTTCTTCGGGGCTTTCGCCTCCCCACCGCGTACCCACTCCTCGCCGTACTACCCTTGCGTATAACCGTACACCTTGGGCCACGATCGCGGAGCCGTTTTCTTCGGCCCCGAGACTTCCCGCACCTAGGAGACTACGTCGAATCCCGATGCGGCCCCGGGAAACAACGCAAACCCATTACGGATTCATCGTGCGCCATTAGCTAATTCTTCCCCAGTTTCTCCACTGATGTTTCGCCTTTCTCACTCCTTTCGCGACTCGTTCTCCCGTACCTCTCCGAGGCTGCCGCGACTCCTGGGACCGAGAGCTGATAGACTTCAACGAGTCGTCTGCCTCCACGGGCGCATCTATATCTTTTTTCTTCTCCTCTTGCGTCGGTGTAGTCTCCTTCGTGTTCCCGTCCGAGAAGAAAAGTCGAATACCGATTCTTCACATAATTGCGATGTTCACTGTTATTTCCAGTACGAGTCTGGTGGCTGAAGTTGCAATTGGCTCGTCACCGAATTTAGGCGTTTTCAATAGTAACTATTCGATTCTTAATGGAACGAACAGTGATTATTGTTCCATATGTGGATGCACTATTGATAAAGTTTCATACCAATTTTACGGTTCCTCTTGATTTTTCGTGGATCTTTTCGCGTAGGGATACTTCACTCGTGACTGATATCTCTTCAACGCATCCTGTTCGTGTTTTGCCAAACTGCTATGGGAAGTATGGATGAGAAGAGGATAGTATGGGGAAATAAGGGAGCCAAAGAGCCAGTAGATGGAGGGATATACATATAGCAGCGAAGGCACGTCGTAGGAGACGACGCCGACGACGCCGACGACGACGACGACGACGACCATCGACCGAAATTGCTCCGGCGTTCAGATAGGGTGAATGGAGTGGCGGAGGGACCAAACCCGCGGGTGTTGCGATGGAAGGAAAGTGCAGTCATCCGGAATAAACGAGGAGGAGAGCCAAAGTTCTTGGTTGAAGTTCAGTCTGCCGGGTGGGTTGGGAATGAGTTTGCGTGCTGTGCGGGAAGCACGAGGAGGAGAGCGAAGAGCCGCCTCGGCATCGCGGTGATGAAACTTTGCCGTGACGAGAAAGAGGGGTTGTCACACCGTTTTCCAGTCCTCCGCCCTCTGCGTAGGGCCGGAGAGAATCCGCGCCGTAAAACCGCCGCGACCCTCAACCTCCGGGAATCTTCTACAGCCGCTTCTTTCGCTCCTTTTTGCAGCTTTTCTCTCCCGCCATCGAGACATTGGCATCCTCTTCGCCGAGAGCTCTATCCAGAGGCGCGACACTTCTGCATAGAACCGCACTGGCCAAGAGTGGTTCTTCTTAGCTGGCACGTCGCTGGCGCGGTAGTCATTGATGCGATTTCCAGAAGTCACTTTTCCTGCTTTTGACTCTGTCTCTCCGTGTTCGATATCGTCATCTCTCACGAATTTTCGGATAAAGCGTGACGCAGAGACATGTCAACTCTCAACGTCAGTGAATTTCCTCCCGCTGCTTCTTTCGCTCTTTTTTGCAGCTTTTCTCTTCCGCTACCGAGACATCGACATCCTCTTCGCCAAGACCTCCATCCAGAGACGCGATACTCTCGCATGGAACCGAACTGGCAAACAATCGCTCTTTTTAACTGGTGAGTCGCTGCCGCTGAAATCGTTGAGGCGATTTGCAGAAGTCACTTTTCCAGTTTCGTGACTTTGTCTCTCCTCTTTCGATATCGTCATCTCTCACGAATTCTCGGATAGAGCGTGACGCAGAGATACGTCTACCTATGCCAATGTTCTTTTTCGGTTTTTTTTTTCTCTCGTGCGAGAGCCTTTCCTCCAAACGAGAATGTCGTAAATGTCACGCGGACTTCGCGGCCCGGGCCAGAGCCGAGAAATTTCTTAACGTCTTCAGCGTGCGTCGCTAGGCGCATCCATGGGGGACCTCACACATCGGGTAACGTGAGTTACACAGCTATCGTTCCGGTGGCAGTCGCGCGGCTCCGAGTCCCCTCTCGATATAAAGATGAGACCCCGGTGTGACATATTTTTGCGCGTGTCTCCACTGCCGTGCTCGCTAAATATAGGTGGCTCCAACACGAAAACCTCTGAGTCAGAATACGCTCCAGAGGCAAAAATACACGAGAAGTCTCGTGTTTAAAAAGTAAAAAAACAAATCTGTTTTCACCATTTACTCGCGACGGATCTATCATGGGCGTCTATAAAAAATCCGGCTGCCAGGACAATTGCTGATGTGCGATAAAGATTTTCACTCATCGATAGATCCACCGCGAGTCAACCGTGGTGGAAGCCAACACAGCGTTGGCCGGTCTTCACCCAATGACGGCCAGTGCCAGTCCTGCATGGAATTCCCACCAGGGTAACCTAGACCAGATTTTGTTTTATACTCGTCAATGTCGGCTCGTTTTCTGTTCGTTCGCGGATGTAACGGGCTCTAGGGCGTTTCTTCTTCTCCCCAATCAGCGATTGAACGAGATTGTAAACGGTGAATTGTCAACGAACCTCGGACCATTCGCGGATGAAACGGATAGAAATGAGCGTGGCCCGCGATCGCGGAAAGGCATCCCTGAAAATTCGGAGACCGGTCTTATTCGGGTACGCGAGTGAGCAGGATCAGCACCGCCAGCATCACAGCCGAGGAGGAAGGCAGCCGGAGGGAGACGGAGAGGAAGAAACGACGATAGGAAAAACATAGCGAAAGAGGAAGACGATAAAAAAAGCTGCGGGCCGACGGGGGAGAAGCTACGCTCGGGCGGTCGAGGTCTTTTTTTATATTCCGCGGTGCCGAACAGACTCTTGCTCTCTTGCTCTTGGTTTACAAGCATGTGGTCTACAAAGAGGTTGCCACGTTGTTAAAATAACCGCAGCCAGCGGCAGCGAGGCGAGCCGAGGCTGCGGAGAGTTCTGTCTCGTATACCTCGTACACATCATACACCCTTCATCCTACGCGCCACCCCCCCCCCCCCTTCCGCCCCCATTTGGATAACCCTCGGTAAGGATTCTTGCTTCGAAGACCGCGTACGAATACTGCAAGGACATTGGCTGGAGCGCTTCACAATAGTCAAATGAATGCTACATTTTTAAAAATCGTTTATACGAACTTTTACGCATTTTTTGATTATAGTGATGGTTATTTGTATCAGGACAAATGTCCTTAACCTGGAAAAACATTAATTGCAATCGATTTGCAAGAAGATTAACTGGTTAAATCAAAAAGATTAAATGACTTAAAAAAAAAAAATGATTTACAATTGATTTGTAAAGATATTAAGTGGTCTTTGCTCATTTTCGAAAAGGTTCATATTCGTTCAGTTTTTTTCAAATAATAAGCTGTAATTTTTGCTGGATCTCGATGTATCACGGCTCATTCTTTTTCTTGAAAGATGCTCTACGAATTCACCGTCTAGATGTTCGATAGGATTTTTCGTTAAAAAATTACAGCTGTTTTTTCATGAAGGAATTTCGTTGATGGATAATCCAAAAGTTGTCGTTTTTTAATGGAATATACAATTGAATCTAGATGGAATCGAGAGTAGATGGTGAATTCGTGGAGTATCTTTCGAGGAAGAGAATGAGCCGTGCTACACTAAAATCGAGCAAAAATTACGGATTATTCTTCGAAAAAACTGAACGAATGTGTACCTTTTCGAAAATTAAGAGACCAGTTAATATTTTTGCAAATTCATTGTAAATAATGTCTTTCTGGGGCAAGGAAATTAGCTGCAATACAAATAACCATCACTATAATCGATAAATGCGTAAACCTTTGTATAAACGACTTTAAAAATACAGCATTCACTTGACGAGTGTGTGTCCAGAAAAATAAATTAATCTCAAGCGTCACCGGCAAATAATGGTGTTATAGAATGCAAATTAATATTTATTTAATTTATAAATTAAATATAAATAAATTCCGTCAAATAAATTGTCTTTCTGGGTTTGAAGCGGTCGCAACCTCCTCAAAGTGTATTAAATTTGGACAAGAAATGGCAATAACAGTACACAATGCAAGACAGCGATAGTGCAAGATAAGAGACCACAGTCAGGATAATATTGAATTACAACGACAGTGAGCTAGAGACAGCGGACGAGACGAAGAGATTAAAGGCCCGAATGGGCACGGACAGAAGATGAGGAAGAGACAAGAGTGCGTGTCTTAAACATTGTTTGACGCCGGGAAGAAGAGCGGTGACCAGCCGAGTGGGCGTAAATTCTCGGCGACTCGACGCGAACCGTTCGATCATCGCGCGGGACTGTTGCAACTTGCTGGCGGGCTGGTCCACGACCGTGTGTAAAGCTCGGGGAAGCCACCGAGAGCGTTTCTGCTTTCCGCGTGTCGCACGGAACCGCGGCGGTGCTTGCCCGCAAAATTTATCGCGTCCTTCCAACGCGCCCGCGAGCGCGCACGCGACAGGTGCATCGCGCTCGTCGTCGCTGCATTCGTCTCCCGCATACTCTCTCCTCTGGCGTCTAGGCATCGAGAGAAATACTCTCAGAAAATCGCCCGCCCACGGAAGACGATGACGGATGGTTTATAAAATATATAGATATTTTTTTAATTTCATGAGCATCGCCGTCCGTCTTTAACCGCTCGAATAAAAAGCGGCTCGTGCGACGGAAAATGAGAACCACTGCGCAGCTTCGAGTCATCGCGCTATTGTCGAGTATACAACGAAACCGCGGTAATAAGAGAAACAGACAGAGAAACGGAGTTTTTGAACGAAAAAAAAAAGACGAATAAAAAAAAACCACAAATTACGACCGTAAAACGTGCCTCGTGCGCTCTCGTCAAGTTTGACAGCGTGCTCTATCGGTCTTTCATTCCGCGTCTCCGTCGGTCTCTCTGGCTCTGGTTCGCCCCAGCGCTGTCCTCGTCGTCTCCGTATGCACGCGGAGCTACATGCTTTTCTCCTCCACCAGCGGCAGACGCTCGGCCACGCAGCATGCGGACAGAGATTTTTTTTTCTTGCTTTTTTTTTTTTTGTCGCGCCCGGACCTCCGAGCCGGTGACTTTTATTGCGCGTACCGCGTAAATGCGCCGTTAAACTCGAGCCTCGCCGAGGCACCCAGTGAGACTATCTCGTTAGTCGTCGTAGTCGCCGGGACGACTCGCCGAGGGCACGTGATTGAAAGAGAATTTATGAATACAACGTCGTAGAGAAGATACAGCGATGGTTGCCGCATTTGCCGGCGCAGCGATATTACACCGAGGCATTCGAATCTGTTGCAACCACGCCGAGGATGTCTCACGATCGGCGAAATCGCGCCGTCGAACCGAGGAAACTCGATCTGGAACGAAAACGACGTCGTCGTCAGTGCGTGTAGATGCGATCTTGCCGATTTCCTCGAGGACTCTTTCGCGAGAGCGAGGCGAATTAATTATACACTTTACCTATACTTTATATCGGGAGCTGCGGCATTATCGGATATACGGCGAGCGAGCCGAACCGGGCACCTCTCGGGCGTCGGAACAGCGCTGACTTAAGTGAGAAATTATTCTCACGCCTACCCGACACCACTTATATTTCACCGCTGTTGTGCGTACATCGGTGACGTTCAACGACGCAACGGAATTCATTAAACGAATTCGATTTACGAGCGACTTTGCTGATATGCCATATACACACGCGAGGTAACTTCTCCGACGGTCTTTTCCTCATTGGCTTATGAAACACGGATAAGTGAGACATCGAAATAACTGCTCCTCCTCCCCTCCCCTCCCTCCCCCTTGATACAGTGGTAAAGCGGGAGCGTATAAATGATTTCTCCCGCACCCGTCGACCGGTTATCATTCGAACGTGAGAAAGTCGCTTAAGTGCCGAGCGATTGCGTACTGAGAAGCTCGATTACTCGTGTAGAATTTTTGCTTTTTCTTTTTCTCTAATTTTACCATTTTTTTTTTTTTTTTTTTTTTTTTTACCGATGAACGTAGTTAAAAATATAAGTTGAAAAAATGGTAAAAGGAAGTGGAAAAAAAATGTGGGTGTTGGCGGACATGAAATATTCGTTAAATGTAGAAACCTTTTTTTACTTTCTACCGCCTGGCTGATTCATCAGCGTGTGCCAAAAGCTAACGTCACATAGATTCATTCGCGAACGCGAGAGAGGCACTTAAATGTCCAATGACAGCGTACAGAGAACCTCGATTAACGGCGCACAATTCTTTTCTTCTCTGATTTTACAATTTTTTTTTTTTAATTTTTTTTTTTTACGAATGAACGTCGTTAAAAACATAACTAAAAAAATTGTAAAGTGAAGCGGGAAAGAATGTGGGTGTTCGCGAATAAGAAATATTTGTTAAATGTAGATACCTTTTTTTTGCCTCGTGGCTGATCCTCTCTTTAGCGTGTGCCAAAAGTTAACGTCACAGAGATTCATTCGAACGCGAGAAAGTCACTCGAATGGCCAACGACAGCGTACAGATAACTACGATTAATCCTGCATCATTATTTTAATTATATTTTTATTTTAATTTTATCATTTTTTTTCGCGAAGGAAAAAAAAGCCTAGTTAAAAAAAAAGCTTAACCAAAGTAGAAAAAAATTTAGCTGCTCTCGAATAACAATTATTCGTTCGTGCATAATTTTCTTTTCTTCTCCAATTGTACGATTTTTTTCGCCAAAGAACGCAGTTGAAAACATACCTAAAAAAAAAAAAAAAAAAAAAACAAAAATCATAAAGCAAAGTAGAAAAAGATGTGGGTATTCGCGAATAAGAAATATTCGTAAAAAAAGTGACCTTTTTTTACCTCGTGGCTGATCCTCTCTTCGGCGTGTGCCAAAATTTAACGTCACAGGGATTCGTTTCGGGATTAATCGAGAGTAACCTATAGTTCATAGTAAGGGAGTTCCCCTCGAGACGAGATAAAATGGGAGTGAACCCTCCAGCTCGCGAATAGCTATCGAACTTAGGCGGCGGCGGGGTTGGGCGGAGGGGGGGGGGGTAAGAGGGAGGGAAGGGAAGGGTTTCCTCCCGGGAGTAACGGGCGAGCGACGACGCCGTCGGAAATTACCTCGTAAAGTCAAAAAGCGGCTCGATCTCGGCGAGACGAGAAGGTGGAGGAACGCCGGGGCGATTCGACTTTGGCCCGAGAGGGTGGCTTTAATTTATTTCCGCTCAGCCACCGATATCGGGAGTGAAGGAGAAGGTGAGAGCACTCCCCCCCCCCTCCCCCCCCCCTCCCTCCAGCGAATCGACCTCTTCTTCATCGATTACGCAAAACTTATTACGCGACCAAGTTACGAGGTTGGCTTTGCCACTTGCTCCTCAATGCCGAGAATCACCGGGAACGTTCTCGCGATCTTGGGGAGATTCTGGAAAGAGGGGGTGGTTTTGAAGCGAGAGATAGAAGAGGCGCGTGGAGGAGTGACAAAACGAGAGGAGACGAACGAACGCGATCGGAAGGGCCTGGGGTGGAAACGAAATTCCTCCAAATTCGGTAATAATGAAAGTCAGCGATGTGTATGATTGAAAACGTGAGGCAGAGGCCGGGCGAATGTCTGAGGGAGCTTTGTCGGCCGTGGGTTTGTTATCGGCGCGAGTACGAACGTTAGGGGTGGAATCGCGCATTTGCCGTGCAGCTTGAGTGATGGATAGATTGATAGATGTTTATTCATGCTCCAGGACTGTCGGTCCTTCGCACGGTAATAAACTTTCGTAAATTTATGACACTTGTTTTCTCTTTGATTTTGGAATCTTTTTGTTTTTGCCATGTGTTCGTTAGTTTAACTGTGAAACCGTGGAATTAAGGGCAAGAACAACTGTAACGATGGGAAAAAAGAGGCGGAGAGTGCAATTCGAACTATTAAAATGGAACTGGCGCAAGGCGGGAGCAAAAAGTGTAAAAATAGAAAACTAAAACTAGATTGCAATAGGATTGCCCAGCCGGTAAGAAATTAAAATACCGATGGAAAGGGCATCCATAAAGCATGGAAAAGGCGACTAAAAATAAAAATGAGGGGAGCCGAAGTGAAAAATAATTGATTACAATATGAAGAGCGCGAAGGAAAATAATCGAACGGATGAGCGAAGCGATGGAGAGAGGTATGGCAGGTATGTATCGATATCGATAAACGTCACAAACTATTACTCCGAGACTCTCATCATCGAAATTTCCATCGTCGCCGGTTCGCTCGTTCGTTTACTTTATAGACCGAGGGGGGGGGGGGGGGAGGGTGGGTTATCGATGATCGAGAGATCACATACGGAAAGAGACGGGCTGTATATTCGGATTAAACTTAATATTCATAACTATTCGCGGGCATTCTAATGCACAACCGCGGCTCTATAAATCTCTCTGCTAGATATGCATTTGGAGCCAGGAACGGCTACGAGCTTTTCGCGGAAAATTTATTTTCGTCGGGTCGGTAACACCGCTCGTATACGATACGGTGCTATATAAATTGGAAAATAATTCATCGAATCGTCAATAATTAAATGCACATAGCCGGATTTAAACCGGGCATTGACAACGAATATCGTGATCGAATTATTGCGGCGCACCGGCCTGATTTCGGACATTGCCACTGACTCTGAAAAATTCATTTTCACTACCGCAAATAGCGACGATGATTTTGGCGAACTCCTGTAGTGTATAAAGGTAATACAAAAAAAAAAAAAAAAAGATAGCGTTGCCTGCTTCCTTCGTGTAGGGGAAAGCGGGGCAAAGTGGGACAGTGGGGCAAAATGGGACAATGAGGAAAAACGCAATTCCCCAATAATTGTTGGATACCTCATTTAGCCCCATTGATACATCTCGATTTTCAGCTCCTTTTTGTCCGACTTCCATCCAAAAATTATTGAAAAATGGCGTTTTTTCCCGCCGTCCCGTTTTGCCCCACAGTCCCATTTTGCCCCGCTCTCCCCTACGGAAGATCCGAGGTTCGTCCCGATACAATGAGACGACGACTCAAGCGATACGTCGGGGTGGAAAAGACACGACGAGCGTAACGTTGCCTTGCCACCCCATCGGCAGAAAGCTCCACGCATCGCCGCGCTCTCTAAAGCGACCTGCTCCTTTTTTTTATTCGCCACCCGACTCCCGATGAATGGAAGAAGAGCGTCGAGAATCTACGGGGTGAAAGTCCCGCACTCTCCCCCGAGAAACCGGGACGCGCAGCCTGCTATCCAAGGGGGACGACGATCAGCTACGATGCCATGGAAAGCCCAACGATGCAACAACTCGTGGTCGGTTGCATTGTGTCACTTCTTCATTCATCCCTGATTTTGCGGTTGGCTTGCGTAGCGAATGCACAAAAAAGAGAACTCGGTCCCTCATCGATGTCGTACATACGAGTGGATATTCAACGATCATGCCATACACGGGCACACAAACGTGGTGGAGAAAGGAAAAACAGCGGAGAGGAATCGACGTCACTCGGCTCTTCATCTTTCCCGCTGTCGTTCTCGTGCGTTTTTCCGATGATTCTTGATTCTCGAATTTCAACGTGCGCCGAACTCGCGGTGGTCCCCCTCGGGCTGCTCTCAACGTACTTTATCGGTCGGATCTGTGGATAAAAAAAAAAAGAGAATTTACCGGGCAATCGAACCGAGGATCGGATTCGCTATCTCGGCCATTTGGGATCGATTACAGCAATCGTTTTTTGCAGAGTGCCGATAATAATGGGGACGGTGCTGTGGGAGATACCTTTCGCCCCATGTTTGTTGTCGCGTTTATCGAGGCGTCGTCGTTCGAGTGGAATTTTTCAGCCACACTGAGAAAACAAACATTTGAATGGGGAGAGCGGGGAAAGAGAGCCGAGGGCGCTGGAAGAAACGAGCCGCAGCCCTTCGCTGCTCGCAGCACCGACGGACACGCCGGATCATCTACTCGTGATTGGGACCATTCAGGCCCTCGACGAGTGTGACGACGAGACACGACAGTTGCTCTCATCGTCACAATTATGTCGAGAGAGACCGCATGGATCGGGATCGTGGGAGAGTTGGCCCAAAGCGATTCGAAACACTAAAAAAAAAAAAAAAATAGAAACTCATACGGCGATGATATTTGTCATACCGAATATGGGCAAAGTTTATGATATGTATTATTCAATTTAATAAAAGAAAAAATTGTCACAGCACTCGGGTATGGAATTAGCTCGAAGTTGGTTTCGAAGTTGGGCCGAGGCGATTCGAAAAAAAAAAACTCATACGACGAAACGGTTCAAGTAGAATATGGGCAAAGCTTCTGATATTTATTACTCATTTTATAAAAAAAAAAGGCACCACCACATGGATATGGCGTTGGTTGGCATCGGAGTTGGGTCTAAACGATTCGAAACGCCAACAAACGATGATATTTTTAATACCGCATATGAGCAGAGATTGTGATATTTTGTTATTAGCAGTAGTAGTGGATTTATTGACAATATTCCAGATGGAAGAATTTTTGGTACATAGCATTACATAGTGTAAGTTGTCATGAGAATATTGTCAACTGGCCATCGACCTAAGTCCTTCAGCCATGGCTTTTACATAATTCATGAATATATATATATATATATATATATATTGCATATTGTGAATGGATAGTTGACACGTTCGTGCAATTAACTTTTTCGTTGTTCATTATTTAGAGCTTCTGGTATATTGAATGTGATGGGTGTTTAGCTTTGCATATTATGTTTTGAGCGGGTTGTATACATAGCGGTTTTATGATTTCTAATTGTATGCTAGCAAATCTTTTTGTAAGTTCTTTAATTCTCATTCCTATCGGCGTAATGCCTGTAGCTTCGTGTAGAATAGCATTTCGGGGATTGTGTAGCAGGTTTTCAGGGTGGCGGATACGTGTAAGGCGACGGATGGCACAAGTTTCTGCGGTTTTTACTTTTTTCATTGCTGATTCTTTGTAATTTACGAAGATAGGCTGGCCATATTCCAATATTAGTCTACATACTGATTTGTACATTTTTTTCAAGTGTTTTATATGTATATCGCGATGGGTGAATGTGATTCTTCTGAAGTGTGAGGCTCTTTGTGTGGCTTTGATCTTGAAATGAAGCTTTTGATCGATACTTATACCTAAATATTTAGCGTGTGTAATCGGTGAAATTTCGACATTAAACAGGTTGATTTTGGGCGATTACCGGATAATTTTATGGTTGAAAATGAGTAGTTGCGATTTCCGAGGATTCTGCTTGAGTCGCCAATCGTTAAACCATGTTACTTTACCTGTGGCGTTTTCGAGCGACTCAATAGTTTTTTTGTACATTTTTTTCGTGGGCATTTTGTTATTAGTTTCATTAAAAGAAAAAAAAATGTCCATATCACCCGGAATTACTGTACACGCTCCGGAATCTTGCCCGGGCATATCGCGACTTGCCCACTTACACCCGAGGTCCTTTTCCATTCAGTGCCGCGGCACTAGAGTGAGTCTCTTCAACCCTCTCGCAATCGGGGGCGGCCTGCAGGCCGCGATTCTCCCGTTTCCGGCTCTTTCTCTCCGTCACCCGTTGCCAGGATTCCACCTTGGCGTCTCGCTTTCTCGCGCCGAACACGACGAGGGACGCCGAGTGGGAGGCCGCTCTCTCCGGGCGATAAGAATGAAATGCCCGTGGAGGCGCCTCGGCACAATGAAGGTGTCGTTGCAGGAAATTATACAGCAGTTAGAGAAGAGCGTCTCGCACTGAGGAATTGTCTCTTAGCGTGGCATTGTCTGTCGTCGTCGTGTCTCACTTCGTCTTCTTGCACTCGACGACTCGTTGCCTGTTCGGGCAATCCCCTCGAGGCCGCAGAAGCGAGGAGCACCGCTTGTCTGACACCGCCCGGCACAATGAGAGATCTAATCGCGGGTAAAGTACTTAATATCTTAAGGTCGGCGAGGTGTGGGGAGGAGAGACCTTCGGCGTCTTCCGCGCCGGCGGAAAGCGAAGCAGATCGGGAGAGCGACAGAGGAAGGAAACCGTCGAGCGAAACAGAACGGGGGTCGATCTTCGTGTCACGATATCTGATGAAGAGAAGACTCGCCCCGGGTGACAGCTACGCGGGTACGGGTCTTACTCCGACTGTACGGCCTCCTCCTTCTCGTTCCGTTTTACACTTCGTGTCATCCCCCACTCCCGTTCTCTCGCCCTCCTTCTGACACAGTTTACTAATAGGAAGATATCTTAACAAGGTGTATTACAGGCCGTGTATACCTATACTTATCTTTCATCCCCGTAATCAGAAACTGGGTGAGACGGAAGTCAACGAGGGCGGGAGGGGAAGGAGATTAAACGAAACGTCATCGGAGAACACTCACGGCTGTTGATCCAATCAATCCCAGCCTGCCCAGGTGGGATTCTACAGTAACTGGAAAAACGACGCATCGCTGCCAAGGGCACTGGCTTCCGGTACACCAAAAGGCCAGGTCGTTCTCTGGTCTACTCCATTGCTTGGTTGAGCAACATAATGAAATTTCTCTGCGACGTCGCTTCCGGTTTGAACTGCGACTTCGCTTCCAATCAATCCCAGTCTGCCCACGTGGGATTCTGCACTAACTGGAAAATGGCGTATTGCTGGTATGGCACTTGCTCTCGTACATCAAAAGGCCATATCGGTCCTTCTCCGGTCTACTCCACTGGTTAAGAAAAATTTAAAAATTTCTGTGCGGTGTCGCTTCCGGTTTGAAGATCTCAGTTTTAAAGCCGATGCGACTTCACACAGAAAAATTAGAAAAATTTCTTCTCACTTCCAGTTCAAAAATCTTGGTTTTCAACCGGAAGTGACGTCATATGGGAATGTTACTACCGGCCTAAATTCTCATTTCATTTGTTAAATCATCGGTTCATCGGTTAAATTTCGACCGTCGATAAAGCTCCACCGACTCCATAATACACTTTTCTCGCCGTTACGTTTGTGCCGGTCTCGAAGTAAGGCGAGAAAGGCAATCGTTTCTCCTCCGGTCATAACATCGCGAGGCTCTGTATATACCATATTTCGCCTACTCGGTGTGTATTGAGGGGGAAAGGGAGACAGGATAAGAAAAAAAGAACAGAATTGCGAAGCGAAAGCGCTCTCGTCGCTTAGGGCTGTTGCTGCTCGTTCCATTATGTGTCAAATATCGGGGCAGTGTAGCTTTGTAATTTTTTTTACTCCTCCGCCAACTACGTCTCCACCGTCGCGGAGTCATCGTCGCAGCGACGATGTGCGCGGTTGTTTTCTATCTTCGCTCTCTTCCGGCGACTTCGTTTAATATCGCGCAGTGACGACGGAGAGGAACGACAGTAAGAGGCGCGCTTCTGTTTGAGATATGAAATCGAGGCTTAAATATTCCATGGAGTGTCGTCGGGACTTGGCTCGGGAACCCCCGGACATCGGTGAGGCGACGAGGTGGCTTCTCCCTCCCTCCCTTCCCTTTGATACCGTTATAAAGCATCGTTACCCGCTAACGCTCGCGCGCCCGTGGTGAAAACCGCCTTTTATATTGCTATCTCACCCGGTTGATTCCCTTCTTATAATGCAATCTTAACTTTATTAACGGGCGAGGGCGCGCGGCTCTCTCCACTCTCGCGTTACACGCGCTCGGAATTGGGTGTAGCGATGAACCACCCCGTCGAGCGTTAGTATTTATAGGACTCTACTTATTCACGCCCCGCCGCACCCTCGCAGAAATTTTCATTCTTATCTCCGTATCATCGGCCGTCAGCCTCGAAGATTCCCAATGTCTTATCTACCTGTTCGAGCCTTCGACGATATTAATTTACCTCAAATTCACTGAGCTCCGCGCTCCGTTTGCCAACCGCGTTACTCGTCGCCCCTGCTCCGCTCCGCAGTAATTTCTTTATTCGTCTCGCGTGGGAAAGACGACCGCACTCTCGTTTTCTCTGTGCAGCCCCTCTCCGTCTCGTTCTCTCGTCTCTTTATCTCTGCGCCATTCGTTTTTATCACGCGACTCCCGCGGGACGAGGGCCGGCGAACCGGAGGATCCGGAAGAGGACGACCGAGGGTACACACGAGGCTGCCGCTGCGCGTTTCTGCGGCAGGCGAGAAACTTAGAGCAAGCAACGGTGATAGAGAATGGAGAAGGAACAAAAAAAAATAGGGCGAGTCTGTCGCGGTCAGGCGCGGGGTACGGGGATTTCCCGCGCGCCTCCACCGACGTGCCCCGTGGGACCCGCGCGAGGGTGACGTCTGACTCGGAAGGAAACGAAAAAGCCCTCCTCCGCCGCTTCCTTCGCGTCTCAAGCCTATGCGACTGCGAGCCTCATTCGCCAAGGGGATTGAAACACCGCTGCTCTTATTTCTACACCGCCGCGCTCCTCACGCCGCCGGTGGAAAGGCGAAAGGAGGAAAAAGCACGCCTCGCCCACGGCGAAGGCCGAGATAGCTCGCTCGCGTCACACGTGACGCGTAGCATGATTACGTTATTTCCCACGCGCTTCACCCCCTTCCTCGGCGTCGCGGTACGTCTCGTCTTGCACGACCCTCCGAAGGGCTGCACAGTTCATTCGTTATTTAGAGCGAAGCTTCCCTTACACCCGTTTTGTTACTTTTTTCGCTTGCACGACCCGCGAACCCGTACGTGAGTCCGCGAACGCCCTCACCGGCAGCTCGTCGCATCTCATACACGGTCCTTTCGAGCGAAAATTTATTTTTCACCCCACCCGCACGCGAGACACGCCGCTCTCCATTATCCGCAGCGAAAGCGCGACTTTGTGAAATTTTCATGCACTGCGAGATGTCTCCCGGTTGTTTCTACGAGCGGGCTTTTGCTCTCGGCTGCTCAGACACTCGCGTCCTGTTCGCATACCTTCATTGCCGCCGTTTTTTCAAACTCCGAGCAGCGCACTCCAACAATCATTCTCTGCGAGCTTGGCGAGCTTGACTTTGCCTTTGGGACAGTCGTTCAGTTTTATCGCCATCTTGACCATTTTTTTAATACAGTTTTTTAAAGATTTGTTTTTTTATCTTTTTTTTTAATACTGATTTTCATAGATTTTTTTGATGCATTTTTTATTGCAGTTTTTCATACATTTTTTTAAATATATTTTTTTTTGTTTTTATATATTTAAGGGCATACGCTACATAGATGTAAATCGGTAAGATTTTTCATAAAAATCCATTAAGCCGTTTTTGAGATATCAGAGTCGCCGATTTTGATAATCATGTTTCGAGAGAAAAACTTTCAAAGTTCGGTCGCGCCGCTGCCCGCGCACTTTGCCACTTTGCACATAATGGTCTCCAACTTCCGTAATTCGTTGAATTTCGACATAAAATTTCAACCGCATATTCTCGACACAAAACTATTAAAAAATAAAAAGAAAAAATTTTGGCAAATTTTACTGTGGCCTGCACCGTTAATCAAACTCGCAGTTTCTTCATATGCGTCAAGCGGTCCGGTTAATCGAATAATTCGCCCGCCGCGCCTCGTATTCTCGGCGAAGTTTCGTTACATGGCGTCGCGTTACAGTCGGAGGATTGGAACGATGTGTCGAGAGAAGAAGGAATTAAAATCGCTCGAAGACGTCGGGCGAGGACGAGACGCCGGAGAACCTGAAGAGGCGGTAGAACGGCAGGACGTGGAAATTGGGAAGGGGCGGGGTGGGGAGTTGGCGGGTGGTTTTGGTGTGAGAGTTGATCGAAGCGGAGTCCGGGTCCATTAGGAAGCCCCGAGGGTCCCTCGGAGCGAAGCGAAAGAGAGAACTCCCTCTATCTCGAGAAGTGTCACCGATGATGAATAGTTGGCATGAACAAAAAGAATGCTAACCGCCCTTGCCGGGCCGCCCCTCCGCCCGCCCGCACCGTTGCTCTATCTTCCTCCAATACCGAAGGAGTTTTCCGCTTTCGAAAGTGGCAACCGGCTCGATACTCCGAGGACCAAGTGCGAATCCCGCCGTATCTCTCGCAGCGACCGATAGCCTTTCAGAAAGAGTCCTCGTCGCGGTTGTCGAGCTGGAAGGGCGAGCAACGCGAGCGGAGCGCCGCGAAGACGAGAACGATACCATCTTAATTAAAAGTTGCCAATTCATTTCGCTCGACCCGCGTCTTTCCACTCCGCGAGAGACGCGTTCGCTCGCTTCTTTAAATTCTTTTGTCTTATGGATAAGGAACCGAGCGGAAGAGTCCGCCCCTCGAGTCGCGTTGCTCTTTTCTACTGGGGTTACTTTTCGCGGAGTTTCCGGCTGCAGGGGTGGAAAAGCGCGTCGCTCGTGAGGGCTGAAAATGATATTAAGGAATTCAGCTTTCAGTACAGTTCTTACGA
This sequence comes from Amblyjoppa proteus, assembly GCA_963922035.1. NCBI lineage: Eukaryota > Metazoa > Arthropoda > Insecta > Hymenoptera > Ichneumonidae > Amblyjoppa > Amblyjoppa proteus. Next base: position 13,438,991 of record OY998233.1, read on the forward strand.
GCCACGGTAAAAAGGGAAGACAAAAATTGAGTCAAAGGCGGCTCGCAAGGGGGGTGCAGAAATAAGTGCGCGGGTGTCTCGAGACCGAAACCGTTTGTCAAAGGTGCCGCACACGATGTTTTCTCCCTCGTTCGGTTTGCTGTGTTTCGCTCGACGCCCTCTCGGTCGTTGGAATGAGCTTAAAAAAAAAAAAAGAAAAAATCTTTCTTTTTCGCACGATTCAACATCTTTTTCTTATTAGGCTCGTACATAATCGCAGGGCTGCGGGGCTGCGCGCGGTAACGAGGAGGAATGCGGGTCGCTTACGTTCCGGCGGCCTCTCGGCGTTTACCGATGACCCGGCCGGAACAGCCCGGTACCCGCAGACGGCGGCAAGAAACTGCTAATTCCTCTCCGACGTCCACCGCTGGAACTTTGTCGATAACGTGTTATTAATAACCTTCGGCGGATACCGTAATTTATTCGTCGCGCGCTCCGATGCGTTTCGCCCGAAGAAAAGAGCTCTCTCGCTCGCTCGATGGGAAAAGTGTTCCAGGCAAGTGGGTTAAGGTGATACTTGCGACACAGTCCCGCCAAACGTCAGTTTCAGTGAAAATTTCGAACACTTCTCGATGAGATAAAAATCTGAAAAAAATCAAGTGTACGGGAGGTGCTGTAAAGATTGTTTTTGTGAAATAATAATTGCAATTTTTTGTTAACTAACTCAAGATAAAAATCATTATTCGACAAATTACCCGGCAACTTGACTATTTTATTCTATGAAAATGATTCGTTTATTTTGTGAATTTTTTCAGATTTTTAAATCCACTTTGAATTTTTTGACTATCTACACGTTTTTCCCACTAAAAAAAAAAAAAAAAAAAAAATCGAAATGAATTTAAAAATCTGAAACAATTCATACGTATTCAGAAAAATGAAGGAATCATTTTCATTACAAAAAAAAGTTAGCTTTCCGTGAGATTTGTTGAGCAATGTTATTTTTCATAAATTTGTTAATAACATCTTGAAATGATTATTATGCAAAATCAATCTTTTCAGCACCTTTAATATGCTTGATTTTTTTTTCTTCAGATTTTCATATAATTCAAAAGTGTTTGCAATTGCCTCTCATTTCTTGGAAACTTATGCGAAGTGAACACCTTTCGCAAGGACTACCTTAACGCTCTGCGAGTGCGCTTTGCGTAACCGAACAAGTGTAAAAGGCCCAGTCGGCGTTCCGAGTTTGCCGACGAGAGAGGAACGGGCCTTTCGGTGCCCCGAGCGAGCCAACGATTCGGCATGGCGAAGCACACGCGAGCGGGGCACAACCCGAGAACCAAACGCACGGTGGCAACGCGTAAATAATTAAGAAATTGCACCGTCTGAGGGCCCTCGGAGTCGTTCACCGGCTGAGTTCCTCTCACCTCCCACCCGCAGAACACCCGGCGTATACCTTTTGCCTATGCCGAGATGGTCGTCCGGGCTCCACTCTTTTCTCTCATCTCGTCTCTCCCGTTCACTCTCGTCGGCGGGTTCGCACCCTCTAACCACGACCACCGTGCAGACCCATTTCGCCTCCGCCCACTCTAATTACAAATTTTCTTCGCCGATGCAACCCCCCCACCCTCCCACGCCGAGGCGTCTACTCGTTGCAGGAGCGCAACCCCCGAGTTAATTTAGTTCCCAATTTGTATAAAATATCTCCCGGCTAATGAAGCAATTTGAGGCTGTCTCGCGCCCCGTTAACGTATGGAGTCTGAGAGTCTCGTACCATTTTCCATCCTCCCCCCCCCCTCTCGTCCCCCTCAGGAGCCCTTTTTCTTCGGTCATAACGGAGACGAGTTGCACCGACGCTTACGGCGTACCAACGCTGGCTACTTTTATTTACTCTGAGATGGATTGAGAAAAAGGCGAACAGAAAAAAAACAAAGCCAAGAAAATGAAAAACTAGACTGGAAGTAAAATTTGCTTGCGGGCTGCGAAAGAAAAAAATTCTTATTTCAATTATACTTTTAATTCTTATAATTCCATATGATATTGAAACAACGACGGCAAGATTGTCAACGTGACGTGTCATCGTTTCAATCTCGTATGCAATTGTAATAATTGAAAGTACAATTGACATGAGCATTTTTTTCTTTGGCAGCCCGCAAGCGAATTTTAGTTGAGTCAATATTTTTTTTTTCAGCGTAAGGTAGTGAATAAACGTTTCGTTGTCTTTATTTTTCTGTTTTGCGGGGAAAGTTTTCACAGAACAGCTGCTGCTTGCCGGTGCAGTTTCTCGAGTCGCCGTTTTTAAATAACCGTATGCGGGTGATTCAATTGAAAAGCGGTAAAATCGACCGTTCCGATCAAGATATGCAGCGTGAATAAATTATGAGAATTAATTCGTTTGGGAAGCGCATTGCCGCGGTCCGTCGACAATTTCTGCAGGGAAAGACGAACATCGTGCATGCTCGATGATCCTTGTTCTGCGGACTTAAAATAATCGTACCTTGTCTCATCGAAGTCGTGCAAAGCACCGCTAAAATTTTACAATTGACGAAATATTTCTCAAATGCGGATTGAATAATGAATATTCGTGGGACGAGGATGATCGTCGACTCGTGCGATATTGTTTCTGAGAGCGTGCGGGAAAGAGATTCGATCCGCGAAAATGCGATAAGACGAGAGCTCCGATTCGTTCGAGTCGATCGTAAAGGAGAGACCCTTCTTTCGGATCACCGCCGCAAATTGCATCGTACGCGGTAACCCTCGGATAGCCATGTTTTATGCAAAGCGCATTACCACTCCGGCTGCGACGCGGCAGCTCGCATCGAACACAAATAGATAATAAAGCCAACGTCAAGTGTCGAACTAACCGCTGATGCTATCAAAGATCGATACGTCGATTTCACCCGACAAAATGTATTTTAATTTTCTTTATCGGTAATAAAAAAAAAAAACAATTCCATCGAAAATCTACCGGGATTGATTTTTCGTAATGGAAAATTTGTTTTATCAGTTATCTTTGATCGATCAATGATTACGTATTCCGATATTTCCCAGGGTCAGAGAGTAGCGATAATGGCGGAGGAGGAGTAAGAAAGAGTCTCGATAGGCAGCGGTTCGACGCGGCAGCACGCATCGAACACAAATAGCTATTACAGTCACCATCGAGTATTCAACTTACAGTTGATGCTATCAAAGATCGAGCCATCGATTTCACCCGAAACACGTATTTCATTTATTTTTGTCGGTAGTAAAAAAAAATTCTATCGGTTATCCCTCACGATTGATTTTTCGTAATAGAAAATTTGTATTATCAGTTATCTTCGTTTAATCGATGATCACATAACCCAACATTTTCCAGGCTCTGAGAGTAACGATGATGGTAAAGGATGAGTAAGGAATAGGCTAGATCGAGTAATAAAAAAATGCTACCGGAAATCTCTCTCGACTGATTTTTCCCAACGAAAAATTTGTATTATCAGCAATCTTCGATTAATCGATGATTACACACCCCGACATTTCCCAGGCTCGGAGAGTAGCGATAATGGTAGAGTACGAGTAAGAAAGAGCCTAGATCGGCGACGCTTCACGTCACCGCGTCTAAAGCGTCGAGCTCGTAAAGCTGATCCCTGTATAATTTTCAATCGCCCTCGGATTTGACGACCTCGTCACGGCCTCGGTTAGAGGAAGATCGGCGCAGAAGAAGAACCAGCACCCGCTCCAGCGAGAAGATATTCCCACCACGGCACCTTCGACGTGCCCGGTGGGCTTTTCCTCAGCCTCCCTCGTCCTTTTTCCATCTCCCTCCTCTCCTGGGCCACGGGAGATAAGGGTGAAATGACGAGGTCGCAACGACCGGTAAAAAGGTGATCTCTTCTGGATAATGTCGTGGGAGAAAGTGGAGAAACTCGAGGAAGGACGCGAACACGCTGGCGTATTCACCCTGTACAGAGGGCAAGAGTGGTTGGTGTGACGCTTCCCTCCCACCGAAGGAAACTCTGCCGAGGTGCCTGCGGAGGCCGTAAAAAGACAATACCGTTTTCTCACCCCCCGTGACTCCCGGCGAGCATCGCCGGTCTCATCGAGTCGTTTTCCCCAGCACCGCATACGCTCCTGTGGGGTGCGACAACAAACTCCTCCTCAGCTTCGCCATCTCCCAACATTTCCCTTTTTTTCCCGTTTACGCCCTCTTTAACCGTTTACTTAACTTTCTGTTTCAGGTAAGTTTCCATCACGATACTTCATCGATCGATATATCCGAACCCGCCGAGGATCGCGCAGCGATAGCGAGTGAGTAATAAGAAAATAATTTATGCATCGCGATCATTGATAGAGAGGCCCGACGATGAGCAGCGAGAATGACAGGATCGCGACCCTGATTCCGCGATCTCGACTGCCCGAGGCCGCTCGCACGTCGGAGGATCGATCACACACCCCACGCGTCCATCGCTGATAGACCGACGTCATAGAGTTTTCACTGGGAACGAGGCGCGTTATACGACTCGGCGCAATCGTCCTATGCAAATTTCTACGGGCCGACTGCCGCGGCCGTTTCTAATGTCTGTCGGAAATTAAAACGATCAGTTGCGCGAACCGCCCTCTCGCTATCCGGACGAGCACCGTTAGGACCCTTCGTCGCATCCCCCGTCGTCAATCTCTCCCGCTTGCAGCCTCGGTTTCTCGGCGCTGCTCGCTGGGGCGTTGATCGTGTTTAACTTTAACACGCATCCATTGATTTCATTAGCCGCGGCAGTGACGCACTGGTTTGCATCGAGGAGGGCGCAGGGGGTGGTCGAGGCACTCGGCTTAGATTGCATGATCGATGCGCAGTGCAAGAGAAATAAATTGAAGGATGGATAGAAGATTAAAGAAGGAAAGAGGAAGGGCGTTGATAGGCAGAGGGTCTGTTTCGTGTTCAGAAAAAAATCTGCCGCGAGTCTATCGTAGAAAAACTTTTTTAGTTGGAGGCGCGAAGAGGATTATTGCACGCGAAGCGGTTGAACGAAGGGCGAGACGTTTATTAAGGTAGTTTTACTGGACGATACACTAGTTAAAGGAGTGCCAAATTTTTTCGATCGTTTATCCAAAATTTTGTGAAGTCTCCGATGTTTTCGTGTTTTCGCAAATCCATAAACTGATAAATGCAAATTTCCATGACAGATTTTCGTTGATTTTTTTCAAAGAATAATCCTTATTTTTCAACCAATTTTAATGTACGATGGCTCGTTTTGTTCCTTAAACGTTGCTCTACGAATTCACCGATTAGATTTTGCAAATAGTTTTGTCTGTTTAAAAATGGCAGCAGTTTGTTTATATGAATGAAATCGCACCGGTTAAGCAATAAGCCGTATTTTTCAAACGCTCAAGCCTATAAAAAATCTACTTGGTGAGTTCGTAGAGCAAAGTTTATGAAACATAATGAGCCATAGTACATTGAAATCGCTTAAAAAATACGGATATAAAAAAAACTCAGCAAAAACGTACTATGATGGAAATTTGAATTTACCAGTTGTTGTTCTTTGAACACCATCGTGATTATTATTTCTCTCGATTGACGACACAGGCAACAAATCAACTTCCTTTACTGCCAATAAATCATACAATGGAAAAACAATTGTACAAATGTAGCACTCGCTTGACTACACTCTAAAAATAAATTGTAAATATAATGTACTGGAACTTGAAATTTGCTTACGTTACTTACATTAATTCGACATTAGTGTACTTTTTAGGAAAATAAAAATACCAGATATTAAAATTACAAATCTTTTGCCTGAAATTTACAGAAGTTTTAATTGAAAATCAAAATTTTACTGTAAAATTGCAACGCACATGTGCTTGAAATTTCCGAAACAGGTTTATGTGAAAAAAGCTTCCAATACCGTGCATTAATTTCCGAACAATTTTTTTACAGTGTAGCGTGCCACGCAGTCGCTACCTTAAGCACCGTCGACTGCACAAACGTACAAACAGCCGCAAGAAACGCGTATGAGCCCTCGAATGTAACGACATCAAGTCGAAGGTCGGAAAGCAGATAAAAAAGACATTAGTCACGAGACCGAAGAGACGCGCCGTACGCAACGATAATTGCTTCGACCTGTCGGCGGGTGTCCGTTTTGCCTGTCTGACTTCGCTGCCATTCCTGCCGGGTCTCCGTCTCTCGTTCGCCGATCGCATGCGAATTTGAATAAGCCGATGACTTATCCTTCCCGATCGAAACCCACTTATCCAGATTGTACGAATTCATAAGCGCGTTGTCAACGTCCTATTAATCGCGTCGCTTCTCCGAGTATGTAGCTCGAAATAACCGACCGATAATCTTCCGGAGGTCGTAGAAGAGTCGGTTTCTCGAGGTTCTTTCGGGATTGACAGTTTACAGCATCATCCTGACTGTATTAATAACGATCATCGTCCCGGTGGCTCGAGCAGGTGAGCGTCATGTCACCACAAAACGAGAGCCCGAATCTATCGAGCGGAGATATCGTGGCCGACCGGCTTGCAGTGATAGAGACGATCGGCAAATATCGAAAGCCGATCGATCGGCAAACATCGTCGAATCTGCCTCTTTCTCCAGCGCTCGACGGTCTCGGTCCGAAATCCGCGAGGCGGCCAATAACGAACGGCCGGACGATAACTGCGCCGGTTGAACGATCCGTCTTCTCGAAAGCCCCGATAGCGGTGCGCGCAATTACATATCGAAAATCGAATTACATCAATTAACGTCGATCGTACGTTAAGAGCCCGAACGAGCAATCCATTCCGTTCTCACGATAATCCGCGGATCGCTTTCCGCCGCCCGCCGCCCCCGAACCGCCCCTCGGTTTTTAAGACGAGAAACTAAATGTGGAATTGACTTATCGAATTTGTATCGATTCCGAAAGCAGCACTTTGTCCCACTCCGTTGTCCCCGCGCTCCCGAAGTATAAAGCGAAGCTCTATCGGGGATACTCTGTCATTGCCTCCGAGCTCGAGTCGTTGCGGCCGTCCAGTGGCAGTGGCGAGAGGACTTTGCGAAGAACATTAACGGACGGACGAACGACTTTCGAGATCACTCCATTCGCGGAGCGGAAGGGAAGATGGGACAGGGGAATGCGAGAGACAGAGCCTGCCGGGGCACTTTACGAGCCGAAGTTTTTTCTCTCCTCCATCTTTCTCGGGCTCGGTTGGCCAGAGGCGAGAGCGAGATGCACTTCGAGCGCGGTCACAATCCGAGCGAACGCGGCTTACCCGCCAGCCCCGACGTCGAGATTGCGTGAAGCTGCGTGAAAAGAAGAATTAAGCGTGCGAGAGAACACCGACGGTGGTCGCTCCCCAGTTACTTAAGAGCGGGATCGATCTTAATCCAGAAACGGTACGCGTTACCACGGTATCCGTGGTGTAACGTTACTACCTCGTCTCTCACTCCAAATCTCCTCCACCCCGATTGGGAAATCGAAATCTCACTTTTTTTTTTTACGGGAAGTGCCGTTTTACACCGGAAATACGTCACTTTCGGTCGGAAAATAGGATTTTCAAACCGGAGGTGACGTATTTTCAGTATGTATTTGGTTATGTTACTACCTCCTCTTCCTCACACTCCTCTCATGCCGATTGAGTAACCACAATCTCATTTTCGAGCAGACACGACGTTATACCGGAAATATGTGACTTCCGGTCGAAAAATAACATTTTCAAATCGAAAATGACGTATTGTCGGTGTTTATCTATTTATGTTACTACCTCGATTGGGAAATAAAAATCTCTTTTTTCGACCGGAAGCGACGTTATACCGGAAATACGTCACTTCCGGTCGAAAAATAAGATCTACAAACCGAAAGTGGCGTATCTTCGGTATATATCTATTTGTTTATTATGCAACAATAGCAAAGGTGAATGGCAAAAAAAAAATACGAAAAGCATTCACAAATGAGTTGTTGCTTACGCGAGACGTTTATCTCGAATGTCGTGGAGTGACAGGGACATGAATCAAGCTTCACATAGATCCGCGAGGCTAATCTGATTCCCCTTAACAATGTGCACGCGTCGGAATCTTCTTACATTCCCTCGAGCATCGCCCCCCCCCCCCCCCCCCCGTATATGCGAAGAGCTTTCCCGATGCCGGGATTGCACGCGTTTCCACGACTATCGGCTGCCTTTCGCCGGCCATCGGCTCGACGGATCTATATAGATTTTGGATTTGCCGAGAGAATGAAGAAAAGGGGAGCGCCAAATCCGCGCTGCAGAGAGCACGAATCTCCGAGTAATCTCTCGCTAATAACAACGATTTATCGTTTCTCCCCTTTCACCCCGAGCGAATCCATCTCGACTTACCTCAATCCGCGCTCTTCTCGCTGCGTACACGAAAGATAAAGGTCTGTTTTTTCTTTCAGGCTTTTCTTAGAGAAATCTCTTACAAATAAGCGAACGAACCAAAATGTCTCGCTATTCCCGATAAAAAAGAAAAAACAATAGGTACAAAAATTAACAATCGGTGCATAGAAAAAAAAAAACGTTTGGCAATATCAACTTAAGCTGCAGTTGCGGGTGGCGAAGGAAATATTTGGTCGATCGAAGAAAATGTTTGTTCAATTAAAGTAACTATTCGTTGAAGCAACTAAATATTAGGTCAAAATACTAAATACTCGTTCAATCAACTAGATATTTCTTTCAATCGACCAAATATTTCCTTCGCCACCCGCAACCGCAGCTAAGTTTGACACTGGCAAACTTTTTTTTCGGTGTGTCTTAAGATCGATTTTAATATCGGAGCACGAATGAAAAGGTTACCGCGAACTTAACGCTAAACTTTTGATCTTAAATTTACCGCGACAAATCCAGCGATATTCCGGTACATTTCGGCGCGCATGCGCATCGCCCATCCTCCACAGAGCGCTCCGAGAGAAACAACGGATTCATTCTTTGGCGAGCGCGACGGAAAGATTTGGACCGACCGCTAGCCAAACAAAAATCTGGCAATACACACTCTCTCTTCCTCTCTCACAGTTCGTTCTTTTTTTTTTTTTCTCCTCTTTTTTTCTGGCCTGCTGGTGCAAACACCGCGCGGAGGTACGGAGATTAGATTATCGCAGGCTGAACAAAGCTTGTACGCTTTCGGATAGCGCACTGCGCGCCGAACCACCGGTCGGTGTGCGGCGAAGCTGCGAGCTTCTCCCGGTCGTTATTATGGTTCTCTTCCGGAGTGCATCCAGCTACTCGCGTCGCAGGTAGTACGACAATAACGCGCGAGCGGTTCTCCCGTCGTCGACGCGCCAGAGGAAATTGCCGGTCGAGATACGAGGAGTTAGCCGGTGCGAGTTTTATTGTCCGCTCATTTTATTTATTTTTTTCTCCCTCGACTCTTGACGAATGCGCGCGCGTGAGAATGTGTGCCACTCGGTCCGTCGCCGCGATTCCACTTATGAAAGAACGCTTTCATTAATGGAGCTCGCTCGGGCGACGGGGAGCGAACGGGCGACAGAGAGGAGCGAAAAAAAAATTGTTCCGATAAGGTTGGTCGACACTTTCTTTGTTTCTTTCTTCCTCCGAGAATCCGAAGCAATGCCCCGGCGAGTGTGAATTAACCTGCTGTTAAATGTCTAGTGCGTGTCGGAGATAACGCGGTCGGGCCAAGCGATTGCGCGGGTTCCGGGACACAAATATTTGACCGTGTAACTTGCTGTGCCCTCGGCATGTTTGTCCTCTTGGTTTTTCCTTCTTTCGGCCACTTCAACCCTCCTTCTCACTTTTCTCTCCTTTCTTTCTCACTCCTTCGCCTCCCCGTGGACCGCGTCGCGCTCTTCGCGCTCCAAGATAGATCTCGCTTGCTCGCTCACCCGGCCAGCGGCCAAACGGGTGTGTGCTGTTCTGCAAGACGTGTAGCGCGTATTATAGAAAATTGTCGCAGAATATCGACGGTAAATATTTTTGTGTTACGCCAAAGGCCAAGGTTGGAGGACCATTTTTTTTTATTCCAACGGCCTCCAGACTAGTGCAGATCTGGCATCGCTTCCCGCATCTTGATGCGACGTCAACGGTATAACTGGAGAAGGACCGGGCATATAAGCTAATTTAAATTGCACAACGTCATCTACCGTGTCAATACGTGTCAACACGTGCAGATCGTGTTACAGAAATTTATTGTAGAATCGCGGTGATGGAAACTTTCATAAAACAACACATTCCAAGGTTGGTGAACCAATTTTTTTGCATACCAACGTTCTGCAGGCAACTGCGAATCTGGCATCGTTAACCGTACCTTGATACGGCGTCAATCGTACAACTGCAAAACAACCGGGCATATAAGCTAATTTAAATGGCAAAAAGTCATCTCCTATGGATCATTCTCAGGTTGCTGAGTTAACACGCGTAGCTCGTATTATAGAAATTTATCGTAGAATTGCGACGGGCCAAATTTTCCTAATACAACAAATACCAAGGTTGGAGAACCAATTTTTTTTTTTTTTTCATCCCGACATTCTCCAGACAACTGCGAATCCCACATCATTTCCCTCACTTCGATACGGCCTCAACCGTAAACAGTAAAAAATAATTTCGTAAAATCGGAATGCTAAATTTCGTAAAAATTATTTTGTTAAATGAGTGACAAACTTGTTTGTCACTTATTTGAATATACGAACCTGTCCTTTTATTTCCTGTATTTTTGAAAATTTTAGTTTGTACTTTTGTCTGTAAAACTGGAAAGTTAAAAAATTAAAAAAATGTGGACGTTTGTGGACAATAATTTGTTGTAAAAAGTACAAATTTTTTTTACTGTGTACTGGAGAGCATCATGGCACATAAGCTAATTTAAATTGCAAAAAGTCATCTTCCGTCGACGATCCTCAGGCTGGGCTAACGTACGAGTAGGCTGAAGATGCTCCGCGTATGCGCTGCGTAAACCGGGAGCGAGATGAGTCCTCGAGGAGCCAATAACACGAGTGGGCAGCGCGCGAGCGAAGAACACAATAACCGAGCGACAGCGAGAATCAACGTAAAATGTCCTCGAGGGTCTCTCAGGAGGCGGCAGTAAGATCGAGCAAATATGTTCAAACACCGTGCGCGAGCGAGGCGCGGTATGAGGCCGGGTTGGACAAGCAGTCGCCGCGTCGTGCATAGCTGGCCCGAACTTTGTTAGCCTAAGCCAACTTCGGTCTCTATCTTGGGGGATGAGCAAAGTAGGCAAGAGTGTGGCTCTTCATAACATAGCCAGCCATTCAGCCACCGTGAAACGTCGTCCTGACCGGCGTTCCTCGTCTTCCACGGTGAAACCGCTCCGCCGAGGAAAGACGAAGCCGGCTTCTGTGGACCCTGAGCACACAGAGCTCACAGACGGTGAGATGCGGTGAATAAAACCTTAAGAGAGCGCGGGTCCGAGTTGGCCCCGCTGTACACGAATTAGTCTGCCGGCTACCGGCAGCCACGATGACCGAAATAAGAAAGTCGAGAGCCAAAGCGAAACTGCCACTTCGAGTCCTCTTCGGCATCGAGAGAGAGACTCGTCTCCTCACTCCGGACTCCGGCGCAGCGACTCGTCCTTAAGGCTAATAATAATTATCTCTGCTTCGCGTGAAAATCAATAGGATTCAACACGTAGTGGCTTCCTCGCGCCGGCTTCGACGCGGCACAAACATGTTTGGATATTTAACAAACACATCACTTGTCGACGAAAATTTGCATACTTTATTTGTTCACCCTTTACTTCACAGTTCTTTTTTTTTTTTTTGACATCGGATCGTAGTTACTTATTTCTTATTTTCGAGTTAAAAGGTTTGCCAAATTGCCATTAAAAAAATGACTTTAGGAAACAAGAAAAGTATGCTACTGCGTGAGCACTCTGGTCCCACGGTCTGGTCTGGAGCAAATAAGTGATATATTTTTATAATAATTTATCCAACATTTTATGCATTTATTGACAGTTACGGCGGCTGATGCGCATTATTGCATGTGTCGTCAACCGAGAGAAACATTAATCACGATTGTCTTGCTGTGTAAACAAGACGATCACAAGAATAAACAAGACAAGGACAACTGCTAAATGCAAATTTTCATGATAGCAGCTTCTTGTTGGGTTTTTGCAAAGTATAATCCGTATTTTTGAATCGATGTTAATGGATCACGGCTCACTTTGTATCTTAAACTTTGCTTTATGAATTCACTAAGTAGATTTTCTTGTTGTTTTGACCGTTTGACAAAACAACAAGTTCTTTAGCCGGTGAATTTTTTTTCTCGTAAACAAACTACTGTTATTTTTAAACGGCCAAAACGGTTTAACAAATCTACTTGGTAAATAAAAATAACTGTGGTTGAAAAATAAGGATTCTTCCTTGAAAAAACTCAAGGAAAATGGATCGTCATGGAAATTTGCAGTTATCAGTTTATGTATTTGCAAAAACATCGTTATTAATAGTGTCCTAGATTGAGAACATGCAGTAATACAAAGACTTTCGCCACTGTTAATATTACACAATATTTCGAATAAATATTGTGAAAATTTAGCACTCCTTTGACTAGTGTTCCGTGCAGTAGCTACATTAAATGAGATAACTTTTTCTTACCCTGTATATAAATAAGATATGATAAATCACAAAAAATGTCTGTGATACGTGAAATATTACAAAGAAATATTTTATTTCTTATATGGATATATACATATTTTGGGATCTATTTCTGTAAATCTATGTCACCAAATGTATCGCAATAAGATTTTCTTCTTCGAATATATTTTTAGCATGTAGAGTAAAAAAAAGTTAGTACTTTCTGCAACAACTTATTGTCGACATAAGTCGATAATCTTTATTCGCTAATTTTCCGCATCCGCACCATTCGGCTCTAGTTTTACGAACAAAACTACAATCTAAAATTATGAGCCAGGAAACGAAAAGACAGTTTCATACATTAAAATCTAAACAAACGACTATGCCACTTATTTAACAAGATTATTTTTACAAAAACTCGTGTTCCGATTTAACGAAATTACTTTTTACTGTTAACATTTCATTTCCGTAAAAAGGGGGAAGAGAAAGAGAGGGTAAAGTACATTTTCCCAACAGCCGGGTAGACTACAATTGCGCTGTAATGCACACGCGAGGTGGAATATGTATCGTCGTCTATGGTCAACGCGCCGCTCGTATGTACACCGAGAGAATAATAATTTCTCGTTCAACTACTACGGAATACTCGAAGTTTTCCTTTCCTGTATCTTTCTCGCTCTTTTCGCGGGAATTTACCGTTAAACGGGCGACGAGTATACGTACGGACGATGCAGCGTGCGGTGCGAGAAGAGTTCGAGTGACCGGTACGTGCGGCACCGAGGCTGCCAGAGGAACGGCGAGGCGTTTATCGGCTCGTTGTACAACCGAGCGAGAGGGACATCGTAAAAGAGAAGCAGCAAGCCGGTCATCGATGCTACATGTGCCTCGGCTCTATCCCTCGGAGCTTCATGCCAACGAACAGTTAAGACAGCGCGAGAAAGAGCCGGTGAGCTCCGACACGCTATAAATTAAGGATAAAACGAAGAGGAGAGTGCGCAGTTACTCCGCAGGATTGGATAGATGTATATATGAGTATACATATGTATAACTGTATATATAAGTGTCGGGAGATGGAGAGAGTATACAGCGATCGGAACGGTTAACGTCAGGGGTTGGCCGAAACCATCCTACCTTTTAACACCCTCGGATCCTCCCTCGGAGAGGAGCACATCGGAAAGCGCGGGGGAGCACGCAAGTGTATCATTAGAAACGACACCTCTTCTTACCTGTTTATCTTTATTTATTTTTTTTTGCTCCTTTTGCTTCCTCATGGAGGAAGCTTTGTCATGGTGAAAAAAAATGTTAATGATAACGTGTTTAGAATGTTCCAAAAGTCGAAAAATCACATTTAGAAAAAATGACCGAATGTATGAAACAAGTGTCAGCTTCGTGATCAGCAACAGTGGTTTTTTTGCTTCCCGATGGCATCGTGGGGAAACCTAGGTACCTATCATGTTCGACGGCAAGAGATATACAAGATGATGAATATGACGTATTTAAAATAATTAGATGAAGCGGTGTCATTTGAACTTCTCGAGTAAAAATTGAAAGATTGAAAAAAAAAAAACATTTGGAACACATAATTCTATGTATTTATCATGCCGAACACAGACTCTACATTTGCTTTGACCAAAACCGTAAGGTTGGTGTATTTTTTCGGGCTAAACCTGAATCAGCCAGCAGTTCTGCCTAAAAGTTAAATACGACGTTGCTGTTGGAAAAAAGTTGAAAATTGATATTCTCATATCGCTTCCTCATAAAACTTGCAAGTTGAAAGTTGAAATTTTGATGTCACTTTCTTATAATGCTCCTTTTTTCGGAAGGCTTCCTCTGCGAGAAAGCCAAAAATATAGTAAATGCTTTCTCATAGAAGGAGCTTTGCAAAAGCGCCATTATGAGAAAGTGATATAAAAATTTCAACTTGCAAGTTTTATGAGGAAGCGATTTAAAAATAATTTTTTTTTTCCCCACACAGTAAAAAATATTTGTACATTTAACAAACCTTTTTTGTTCGCAAACGTCCACAATTATTTTGTTATTAATGTTACAAAAATGTTCGTAAAATTGACATACATTTTTGTAAAATGGACAAGATTTTTTTGTAAATTTAACAAGAAAAGAATTGTGAACGTTTGTGGACAAGAAACGTTGGTACAATTTTTACTGTGCAGCATTCAAGATAAATAAACTCGGCCTGAAACGCGAAAGTCATTGACAGAGGCTCCCAGATCGGGAGTTGAGGATATCTTATAGAGGGGCAACAATCCGCCCGGAACGAAGGAATAAGGTGTTAGACCGCAAAGCCACGCCCCAATTAGGCCCTCGCGGGCAGTATCCGCGGTTTACGGCTTGGCGGTGACGTTGCTGGGCCAGCGCACCGGCGAAACACACACACACACACACACACGAGCGCGCGGATGCGGAGTTTCGCACAGTGTAGCAAGACACGAAGCAGGCTAGGGCATCGCGCGGTGCTATTTATGATGAGAATGTCCGCACCTGCGGTGACACTCGCCACCGCCATGGCCTCGCACCCCTACGGGAACACGCGTGGTTCTCTCTGCGGCGAGCGAGGCACCGAGAGAGAGCGCGACGTGTTTTATGGTGCGCAGATAGAGCCTCACGCACAGCCCCGGCGAGCAGCTATCCGCGGCATTAGCTGCAGCAGGTGATATACGACGAGTGTATCGCCGTAGCCGCGAGGTGTACGGGGCTGCCGATGGTGTTCCCGGGTCTCCCACTTCTTTACTAACAAACAACGTACGAGATCTCCGCGTCTTTGCCCACTTATATCCTCAAGAGCCGTTCCGAAACGTCCGGCGCACGTGCGGCTTATCTTCTCATAGACTCGGCTTTCCGTGAAAAGCTCGCTCGCCGCTTCTCCCCGTAGGTTCCGAGGCTCCTTAGCGAGCGAGGGTAGTTTTCTCGGGAATATATAGGGCAGTTGCGAACCGGAGGGTTGTCTCTGGTGCTGGAAAAATTCCACGCACTCGAACGTCTTCACTGCCGCGGATTCGGGAGGTTTTTACGGTTCGCGCGGAGAGAACAAACGAATGAGGAAGAAACAAACGAAAGAGAGCCAGCAAGAATTTTTAGCGGTAGTGGAGGAGACACGGGTGTATCCTCGCTCGCGTTGCGAAGTCATTGGCAAAGTGCCTCGGCAGCGTGCTCTCTGGAAGTGGATCACTCGGATGGGAAAGCGAGCGGGAAGGAGAGCGGAGTGACGTCACCGAAGATAAACGTCTATCAATGTCGGGATATCGAATTTGTCGTCTCTTTTCCTCCGTCGTCTGTTTTTTGCCTCCGCGCGGTAAAAAAAGAGGTACTGGTGGACAAACATTTTTTTAGTCCCGTGCTTGAGCTCTCCGGCTCGTGGATTCTACGGATCGATGATCGCATTTTTCAATTACTCGTTAATCGACGACCGAATCCCGTCGGGGGACGATCGGGGGCCTTTTTCGTCGCGTTTCGATGCCAGGGGTGCGTTCGAACGCAGAGACCGGCCGCTGTTCCGGAATTAGCGAAACGATCCGCCCGGCTTCCTCTCCACATCCGATGAATCACACGTGGATCATCCCCGGTTAAGCGCGACGGGGCGACTTCGGTACGAGCCTCGAATACTCGTCTCTCGCGCTCGGTCGCCCCCGCAGCCAAAATCTGCCGGATACGTAAGTTACACGATTCGATTTCCGAGGACCGAGATCGCGTGCTCGATCCGACGTCGCGCTGCGCGGAGCGCCTCAATAGGCTCTCACTTCATGCCACTAGAAAATATAATACCCACGTGTGGGTGCGTCTGTGTGTATGTGTGTGTGTGTGTGTGTGTGTGTGTGTCTGGGCATGCAGATTCTCGGTGTCGCGGTGGGGAAAAAGGAGAAATTCGGAAGTGGAAAAGGCCTCGGGCGTCGTGTGGCGGACCAGTAGCGGAGCCCGCCGCTACAGCGTATCGTTCACTCTCCCGGTTTAATCGCATTCGGATGCAATGTTGCGGAAAATTTCGTTTGGACGAAGAACGGGCGAGAGGCCGGCCAGTCGATTCGAGAAAGCCAGAGAAAGCGAGGGCGATGAGAGGGGGGGGGGGGGGGGAATCAGCGAGAGGATATCCCGCTGCGACTTTGTCTCGCGACTATTCCGTGGACCCCCAGCGGCGAGGAGCACCGACTACCGGTACTACGATACTCCGGCGCATTCTACTTGTTACGAACGGGCCCGAAGGAACGTTTGCATAATATCTACCTATTGGACTCGTGTTCGCGCTACTTTCATACCGCGTATACGTACGTGTGTTTATGCTGTGTAGAGACGAAACGATATAATGTTACGATAGAGGCGAGCAGCCGGGACTTGCGCCGGCTACCGGTGTACGCCACATTGTTCTATTCCCACTGACAAGCAGCGAGTCGTGAGGAAATGCCGTGGAAAGAAGACAAAAAAAATGTATATATATATATATATGAAAAATTATACAAGAAGTCGCGATGTGTGGATAGGTTTTTATATATAGAGTTGATCTGTCGGGGAGCGTTACGGCCTTGTCTGGGGCAAAAACCGGGCTAAGCGCGCTCTGTGCGCGAACGGGAATGCCGGAGCTGTTCTCTCCGGCACTGCATAACTTCGACGGGGACAGGGCTGCAACGAGCTATTTACATTTAACACCGAGACCGATTGAATCTTGATTGGAAAATCCACTTAATTAACGACGCGCCATTATGTTTATTGCCGGGCGGCAACGGCGACGGCGCAGCGCCGGGGATGCACGGGTGATACGAGCGGATGCTCTTCGTACTGCGGATGCAGCATCGAACAGCGCAGTGGCGAACTCGGACGGCGAGTTTAAATAATTCGTTGGGGATTCGCCGGGTGAGGGAGGGAAGAATGGGGTAAAACGGGACGATGAGGCAAAATTCTGTTTTCCAATCATTTTTTGTTCATCCATTTTCGCCCCATCTATGCATTCGGATTGTCTGACCCGTTTTGGCCCACTATCCAAAAAATGATTGGAAAATTGCGTTTCGCGCCCACTGGCCCGTTTTGTACCCTGTTCCATTTTGCCTCGCACTCCTCTACATATTTTCTGTCAGACAGATTTCAGGCAAAAGAAAAAATTATTTGACTTATGTTACGCAAATAAATATTTGTTTGAAGTAGATAAATATTTATTTAAAATAAATAAATATTTGTTTGAAGTAAATAAATATTTGTTTGAATTAAAAAAAATATTTGTTTACGTGTTACCGGTTAAGTAAAAAAATGTTCTGGGTATTGGTGGATTACCGGCCAGTAGAGAACACCGGTTAATTTTTTTTTTTTATCGAGCGGCGATTTCAATTTGTGTATTGACTTATCCTGTCAGGCGCGAAAAAACAAAATATCAAATCCACCTTAATAATGTTAGCCGACCGATAATGTTTTTTGTACCGCGTCTTATAAATCCCTGTTTTTATTTTTACATCTTCATATAATCGTGCACGCGTTCAACAGTCGTGCGGAGGTCCGCGACCGCGCACAAGTAACAAACGACGTGCTATCATAATTAATTACCGAGAGCGACTAATTACCGTAATTATATGTCGCCACACCCGTCGGCCGAACGATCTCGTTAAGTTATCTCACCACCTCGAGCCCGGGACTCGTCTAGTTCCTCGATAATACCCGTTTACCCGCCGACGGAGAAATTACGAGAGCGAACCGCGCGTGTAACACGAGTAACATCGGGAGATTCGTACTTTCTTCCGTACCGATAATACGATCTCCATTTATTACCGTACCGTCGAGTCTCGGCCTCGGGAGGCTGGCAATCCTCCACGGTTCGCCGTGCAAGGAAAATCCTCGGGAGTCACTCCGTTTTCCCATCGATGTAACCCGCGTATTACCCAGCGCAACGAGTTATCACCATTACTGCGTCGCGGGTTGCACACACTCGCGGTGCAGCGAAGCGATCATCGACGGTGAAGGAGTACGAGCGATGATCCCCGCTAACCGGGTATCGCTGTTTATCGCACAGCAGACGGAATACTAGCTCGACGGCGTGTGAGCAAGACCGGCGCGACGTTCTCGTTTTCCACCGCGGCTTTCTGTTTTATAGAGTTCTAAATTGCGTCGTCGAGTCCGAGAGCGGGCAAGAAATATGACAGGGGATCGGCTTCGATCGGTGGAATAAAGAATCCACCGACGGCTTCTTCCCTCCGACCGGGCGCGATGGCCCAAGGATGGCGCATCGTGCGCGCCCGCGATGCCCTCGTAGAGCCGCGGATGGACACCGATGATACTCCACTTCTGCTGCTGAACGAGCGGAGAGAAAGACGTATCGAGCTGCCCGGGCGAGGGAGGCTGGCTACCGAGCGACAGGTGGTACCGGCGACAAAAACCATCACCGGAGTCTCCAGGATTACGAGAGTCGCCCGGCGAACCGCTCCCTTCCTCGCGGCTTTCGCACACGCGATCTCCCGCTCCTTCCCTCCGCGCGTATCGCCGCTCCAGCTGATGAGCAGCGACATACACACGGGGCGATCGCGCGCTGCGCCCAGTTGCATAGAAGGCGCACCGTTCCCGCGAACGAGCCACTTCTCGTGGAGGCGAGACGGCCTTCCACGGCCTTTATCTCCAATTAACCGCGGTACAACGACAAATTAGGTCGTGCAGGGATGCGTCCGGAGAGAGAGAGAGCATGAAAAGTATCATACACCGAGCCTACCATAACGATCCGGGGGCCTGACCGAGCGACATGAGAAACGTTGTGAAATATACCGTGCTCCTTAAAATCAGAAGGGCGGAGCCGAAGTCCTTCTGCACGGAAGATAGGCCGCTCTGATTTTAGTCAGGCGATATACATTTATATATATATATCTATATGTACCTTCTGAAAGGTCTCGCTGATATAGTACCGTGCGGTGGTGCATGTTGCGACGAGGCTATTCCCTTGCGTATAAGATATTAGCGAAACGATACATTCGCCGCGGGTCGTCGACAGTTTTGCTTCCATTCCATCCTCTTTATTCAATTGCTATTAATTCGAAGAAATCTGGGGTAACGTATATATAGTGGTATGTACGATCGGATAGGGACAAACGACTCTGTGACGTTGAGTTTGCCGAAGCTCGCTATTGGAGCTGATTATTCTGCCGCGATCCACGTGAGATCCTTTCGATCAAATAGCGCTGACGCTTTTGAGCTTGGCGGAAGAGTCGTGGATGGAAGAAAAGACAAGTGAACGATCGAACTGGTTGTATGCCGCGGTGTTTCCTTCGTCGATCTCGATCCTGGCCTCTCTAGATGCTCACGCAGCCTCCCGCCACTCGATCGACGGTTACGTTAACACGTTCCGTTCCGAAAAAGACGTCTTTATTCTAAGGCTATTAGTTGGAAGAAATCTGGAGTAAAGGACGTAGCCAGGCGCGATCCGATAGGGACAAACGACTCTAGGATGACGAGTTTCTCCAAAGCGCGCTATTGGAGCTGATTATTCTGCTGCGAGTCACGTGGAATCCTTTCGAGCAAATAGCGCAGACGCTTTTGAGCTTGGCGGCAGAAATCAGAGATGGAAGAAAACGCAAGTGAACGGTCGAGGCCGGCATGACCTGGAGCTATCGAGGCTCTCGAAGCTGGTTCATGCCGCGGGGTTTCCTTCGTCGATCTCGATCCTGGCCTCTCTACATGCTCGTGCAGCCTCCCGCCACTGGATCCACGGTTCTGTTAACACGGCACTGACTCCCAAGTGTAATATCGCAGGTTTCGTGTAAGTTCGCGTCACGAAACACGACGGAACTCCGCGGCAAGATCTCTCGCAGTTACGACGGGGTTCGAGGGAACCGTTTTCATTGGTCGTCTTTAACGGTGAATGAGAGGAGATCCGGAGGAAGGGTTAAAGGAGAAAGGTACTCCGGGCAACGGTGCGAGGTCCTCTTTGCGAACGAGTTCGTCGTTAATATGATTGGACCCGCAGATGTCACTCGTTATGTAAATGCCGGAGTGTTTACGAGGAGAAACACCTACGGTAACTAGCTCCTTCGAGGTCTACGCCAGCCTCCCGACCTCCTCCGGTCCGTGTCTTCGCGGCTTTGTCGACTGTACTGCCGGCGGAGATAATACCGAACGTGAACGCTTTTACCAGCCATTTGGTCGTTAACGACGCTCTGGAACTATTTCACCTCGACAATACGCCGGGTATCGTCCGAGTGGCGAATCCCATAAACAGCGGTGAAGACATCGCTCCGGATCCTTTCTGTAAATTGTCCTCATTCATCGAAACGGGAATTCGATTTACCACTTACATCTCCATTTTTTTTTCCCCACCAATCCACTCGGCACTTCGTCTCGTTCGTCATTCGCGAAAGGATTGCGGCGAACAATCACGACCGAAAGGTCGCCTAACCGGTCGATTATCCGACAAAGCGCAGTAGTAACAATAACCTTTTTCGTTTGCGTAACGAGGCAGCACTTGCTGATAATGCCGTGTGTAGGGTATATAATACGGCGTTTTCTTGTTTAGCTGCCACACGACTGGAATTAACGGAGAATCTCGCCACTGAGATTATGTACTCGACCTTTAGTTATCGGGTTATGTCGAATGGTGATTAATGTGCCCGACAAGCATAGAAAAGTACTTCGAACGGAAGGCAACCTTTTTTTTTTAATAGTTGTGTTAACCATTTCTGTTGCTTAACCAAGCACGTAAACGAGGCAGACGCCTTCGAAGGTGTTCTTGGTCGGTGCAACCGAAGGATTTTTTTTTCAACAATTGCTTGCCTTTCGGTCGATAAATTTTTTTCTCGAGGTAACCGTGCATTTTTCCCGGACCGAACGGATAACGCATCGGAATGCAAGAGCCTTTCGGAGTCTCGACGGCGAAGGTGAAGGAAGCTATTATTAAGAAAAAAAAAGGGAATGAAAAAGTAAAAAATAAAATGAAAAAAAAAAGGTAAAAGAGGGATGCAAAGCGCGAAAGAGAGTCTCGCAGACCGACGCTATCTCTCACGTAGAGTCGTCGAGGGCGCTGGAGTCCCGGCGCGAGACTTTGCGTCTAATTGCGTTAGATAGCACCGGCCTTATTAATAACTCGAGATTTCGCCCGGTGCAGCGCACTCTACCATTGCGAGTGCGGGCGGCCGAAACGCACACGCGCGCGCGCGCACACACACGGTGTGTTCAACGATACTCGGCAGCAGTTATACTTATGCGGGTCCGGGAACGAGAGAATCCCGCGAGGCCAGAGACACAAGCGGAGACCCGAGAGAAACGTACCAGGACCCCGCGATATCACGTGTGTTAAACACGTCGCGGTGCGCACAGTGGTCGACGTTCCCGGGCTCGGAACTGTGCGAGCCTGCCGAGGCCGAGGAACGAGTCCTGCGCGGAGGAAGGCCAGAGGACGGCTGGCGCAGCAGCGAGAGGCGGAAGATAGCGGACACGGCATTTCACTTAATGATAAGAAGAAGAAGCGACTCGCTCTCGTCCTCGTCCTCGTCCTCGTCTCTTCGTACCGAGAGAACGATGCGGACACGAAGAGGAGAGCATCGGTGACCGCTCGGAGCGGCGGTACGGGCACGTTGTGAGAGGCGCGATATAGAGGTAGAAAACAACACACACGCGCACGCACACGCGAGAGGACTTTTCGCTTTATCGCACGGACCAATCTCACCGACGCCAGTAGTAAAGTATCAAAGAACGATATTCGAGGCATTCTCCGCTCTGCCTATGGCACGGAGCTACGAAAAAAAGGTCATTTTTTTCTTTTTTTTTTTAACTCGGCTGGTGGATTTTTTGGTGAGTAGGAGAGACGCTTCTCGCGTTTCTGCGGGGAGTGAGAAAAAGGCCGAGGCATTTCCCACGCCTGATAGCGCGCGGATACTATCGGGCGCGCGAGGCGAACTTCTCGTAACAGCGTATTCATATGTATATGCCTGTCTCTCGTGCCGTACGGCCGATCCATTTACTATAGTCCCTGGCTCCGGGGGTTCTGGTAAATATTACTGTTTTGCGACCCGATCAACTTCACCGTGCACCGCGGTTCAACGTGCGGTGTATTAGTCGGCTATTACCACGCCGAGAGCGGGAATCGAGGCGTGTCGTGCACGCTTTATCGTGTCAAGTCTCTCGACCACGCTGGGAAACATTCGCCATCTTGGATCGGGAGATCTCGAAGATCTTGAGTCAAATGCCGTACGATAGACCGAAAACAAGGTTTGGTAATGTCAAACTAAGCTGCGGTTGCAGACGGCGAAGGAGATATTTGGTCATTGGAGAGAGATATTTAGTTGATTGAATGAATATTTAGTTGATTGAATCAATGTTTAGTTGATTGGACGAATATTTAGTTGATTGGATGAATATTTAGTTGGTTGAACGAATATTTAGTTGATTGAACGAATATTTAGTTGATTGGACGAATATTTAGTTGATTGGATGAATATTTAGTTGATTGGACGAATATTTAGTTGATTGAACTAATATTTAGTTGATTGAACGAATATTTAGTTGATCGAACGAATATTTAGTTGACTGGACGAATATTTAGTCGGTTGAACGAATATTTAGTTGATTGGACGAATAGTTACTTGAATTGAACAAACATTTTGTTCAATCGACCAAACATTTCCTTCGCCACGCGCAGCCGTAACTTAGTTGACGTTGCCAAATCTTTTTTTCGGTGTCCGAATTTCGTGATTTTTTTCTTATTACCAAAAAGCATTGAGATGCTTTTGATTTCGCAAATTTATCGGCGTTTGACCATCGAGTGACGATTGGCAAGTGATTCGCGCATGCGCGGTGGCAGGCGAATGTATCACGTCTCGCAAAGAAATTTACCGAAGCTTCTGCAGAGCAGTTTACGGAAACTGTCGAGTGCGAGTGATAATAACGGAGCGAAGAAGAAACTAGTCGAGTCAAAGAGATCCGCATTTGAGTGTGTATTTGTACACAGTTTGGTACCGCGGCTACCGGTACGTCGCGTCGGGAATGTGTCCATCCTCGAGCTGCCTCGAACAAAAGTCCGCAACGGAGTTTACGATCCCCCAGAGTCCCGTACGGTCGAGCAAAATTCTTCGAGGGCTCGTACACGGAGTAGACTGAAACGTCTAAAAAAAAATTATCACTTTCATCATTTTTCAGTAAAATGTCTACCTCCACATTTAATCAACACCTTTCGCGGCAGAACGTCTGAGCATGGAAAAAATTTTAATGTCGTATATCTTAAATTTTTATATAATTAACATATCAATTATATAAAAATCCCGAATTTAATATAATTCTAATATATTTTGTGCATATACTTTATAGTGCATAGGCGAGGGTTGGTCATTATTATTATTGATCACGGTGATTGTCGAGAGGTGTCTCGCGACAGGTAGCTGGATCGTCCCTAGAATTGAATATTCTTAATTCTTCAACGGTGCGTATACGGAGTAGAGCAATGTCTAAAAAAATTATAATTTTCATCATTTAAAAAAAATTATCCACTTCCATATTTAATTCATAACGCGAGCGAACATCCTAACACAAAAAAAAATGTATATGGCATATATCTTTAACTTTTATACAATTAACGTACTAATTATGTAATAATTTCGAATTTAATATATTTCTAATATATTTTTTGCATATATTTTATTACCGCATCTGGAAAGAGGAGGGGGATGGAGGCGTTGGTCGTTACTGTAATGATTGATCACGCTTATTATCGAGAGATGTCTCGTGACAGGTAACTATATTCGATCGCTCGCGGATTTAACATATTGTTAATTCTTCAATGGCTCTTATACGGAGTAGAGCAGTGTCTAAAAAAATAATAATTCTGATCATTAAAAAAAAAAAAAAAATGTCCACTTCCTTTTTCAATTCATATACTTCGCGGGCGAACATCCTACATACAAACAAATGCATATGAAATATTATTATTATTATTATTATTATTATTATTATTATTATTATTATTATTGATTTACAGAGAGTAAGTTACAAACTTCACATATCTCCAATTTTTATACAATTATCATATTAATTGCATAAAAACCCCGATTTTCTAATATATTTTTTGCATATATTTTATTACCGTATCTGAAACGATGCGGTGATTATAATAATTGATCGCGGTTATTGTCGAGAGATTATTTCGCCGAAGGTAGCCACGCTGGATTGCATATTTTTAATTTTGATCTCCGCTCACTCGTTGCTTCTCCTTTGCGCCGCGGTTGACGGGCTCGTAGTTCCACGGTGCCCCCGACGAGCGGGTAGAGTGAGACGATATGACTCCTCGCAAAAAGCTTCGTCGAGACTCTCTCGCGGGTTCCCGAAGGCGAACCGAGCGGTCTCGGGCGCGGTGCTGGACTCCGCCGAGAGCGCGCGGGTCACAGCGGTCTCGGAGACTTTTTGCCGACGCTAGTAGCGGAGAAGAGATACGCCGGGAGACTTCTCGTCTCTTCTTCTCACTGTTGGTATGCGGAGCGCGGAAGCTCGACCGTGGAACCCCCCTTCGGCACGCGAGACGACAACAGCGGAGAACGACGACGATCAGGACTGCAACGAGAACGAGCGATGCGCCACGGCAACCGTCGCGATTCGTCGTCAAGCAACTTTTGACCTCTCCGCGAATGCTCGTTTTCTCATTCTGGTCTGATTGCCGATTCCGAGTGTCTCGCATCCGGCAGCGAACGCGCTGCAGATTAGTTATCTCACTCGCTCTAGCGCTCGAAACGACGGACGTGTCGAGTACACAGCTATCTCGAAAGATGTTGCAGATTTGATGCGAGATGATAAAAAGAAAAATGACTTGTTTTCAATTTTCAGTTCACTTAATTTTCGTTTGTTAACGGGCGTACTTTTTCGTGGGCAAGGCACGGAACACCTAAACGAGTCGCGGGCCTCGCCGTCTGTTCAGTTCCGACTGCCTGATCGCCAAATTTTCCAAAATCCCTCGTTACGGCGCATCGCGATCGCATCGCGAAGAACGAAGAGACGAAAAAAACAAAAACTCTTCAATAGAGTAGAACGCAAATCCGGTCCTTGCACGTTCTCCAGAAATTAACTGCACGAAGATACGATCGTCGCTTTCGCACCTGCTCAGCTGAGCTATACTCGGATGCTCCCAGTGAAGGATCGAGCGAGCCAGCGAGACGAGAAAACGAAGAGGCGAACGGCGTCTTCGTTTTCGCGGCGCGGCAGACGTACATCCGGTCGTTCGAGTGAGACCGGGTTTTCTCTCGTGGAATGAGTTATATGCACCGGGTAAACCGAGTAAACTCGTGGGGCCCGCATCGGTACCACAACCGGCGGCGATCTTGTCCTCGCGGACTTGGCAGCGCGCGCACATTCGAGGTCGTGACCTTGGCACGAGACTCGGGAGTCACGATTCGAAGAGACACACAAGCTGAGCCCCGAGGAGGTTAGTCTAGCATGCATTGTGCCGGTACAGTCGTAGGCCGGGAACCGCGACCTTGCCTAGATGGCCCACTCTCGGTTACACCGCCGTTAAAATTTCCTCGGCGTCTACATCTTCTGGTCGAGAGGCGACCGTCAGAAAACACGACCGAGTTGTTCCATCGTAGCGTTTCGTCTGCCATGTCTACAGGAGGATTTAAAAACTCAAGACGGTAGAACGAGATAGTCCATTTAAAATTGACCATACGTTCCTTGATGTACTCGAGTACTTGATGTATCCAGTTCGCCAGTGCTTCGCCACTACTCCAACCTCGTACTTAAGTACTTCACTACTCCAACCTAGTACTTACGTACATAGTACTTACGTACTTCACCACTCCAACCTCGTACTTAAGTACTTCACTACTCCAACCTAGTACTTACGTACCTAGTACTTACGTACTTCACCACTCCAACCTAGTACTTAAGTACTTCACTACTCCAACCTAGTACTTAGGTCTTTCAATACTCCGATCTATAACTTAAGTACTTAAGTAATGAGACAAAGTACTGAAGTACTTAGTACTCCGATAAACTACTTAAGTACTTCAGTACTCCGACCTAGCGCTTAAATGCGTCAGAACTCCGACTAAGTACTTAAGTACGTCAGTACTCGGCCTAACTACTTAAGTACGTCAGTACTCGGGCTAAGTACTTAAGTACGTCAGTACTCGGGCTAAGTACTTAAGTACGTCAGTACTCCGGCTTAGCGCTTAAGTACGTCAGTACTCCGACTCAGCAATTAAGTACGTCAGTACTCCGACTAAATACTTAACTACGTCGGTACTCCGACTAAGTACTTAAGTAGATCTGTACTCTGACTAAGTACTTAAGTACATGAGTTCTTCGACTAGGTACTTAAGTACTTCAGTATTCCGAGTAAGTACTTCAATATTTCGACTAAGTACTTCAGTATTCCGAGTAAGTACTTCAATATTTCGACTAAGTACTTCAGTATTCCGAGTAAGTACTTCAATATTACGACTAAGTACTTCAATATTTCGACTAAGTTCCTCAATATTTCGTCTAAGTACTTCAGTATTTCGACTGAGTACTTTAGTATTCCGACTAAGTCCTTCAGTATTTCGGCTAAGTGCTTAAGTGCTTCGGTACTCAAGTACTAGCCATCAATCATCACTTAGGTACTCCAATACCTCCCAGTGCTCGGCAGGTACCGCAAGTATTTCGAGTACTAAAGTACTTGAAACGCTCAAATGGTGGTATCCAAAACAAAAATATTTATTCACATCCATTATTAGACCCGAACCCAGCCGTGTGGCTAAAGGCCTATTTTTTGTTTAAAAAGAATTTTGATCGTGGAATTGTTTTCTGAAGCTCCCTGTACTTTGCAAGGCAAGATTCGCTTCCGAGGGACGATTTCGAGCCGCTGGTAGTAGTCGCGTGTCCGTGTCGCCCTGGCCGCTGGACATCGCAGCCACCCGCAAAAACCCTATTGAGTTAATCAACTAATTTATCATTAAAATTCCTCGATGCCTCTCGAAAGAGAGCGAGAGCACGAGTTGGCGTTCGAGCGAATGGTCATGCCGTATATATACCCTCCGTCCACCCGGGTTTCACGAGGGCTTGACGTCGTTGATGTGCGTCGTCGCCGAGCAAGAAGCAGCGGATCACGTCTCCGTTCAGTTCAAGTCCGCGAGACGAAGCCTCGATTCTCCGTAACCCGAGCCAAATTCATAGAACACCAATTAAACCGCTCTTCGACGCCTCGTGCTCCTCCGAACGATCTCTCGTTCGCGAGTCTTCTCGTCCGCGTTCACCACGTCTCGACGAGAGCCTTACGCTGCTCTCCATTGCGGGCGAAAAAAAGTCGACCTAGTTTCGCAGTTCTGTGGCACGTGATGAACACCTGCAACCGACTGATCATCGGCTTCTGGGACGAGTTCCTCTTCTGCCTCTCAATTCTAACACGACGAGCTCATACTGAAGTTTTTTTTTTTTTTTTCTTCCAACCGCCTTGAGATTTTTATTCGGACTAGACTATTCGGCTCGTGCTGGAACGCTGGTCGAAAAATGAGATTTTCAAACCAGAAGTCAAATATTTCCGGTGTTACGTCACTTTCGGTCGAAAGATGAGCTTTTCAAACAAGAAGTGACGCTTTTCCGCTGTGACGTCACTTCTGCTCTCAAAACGAGATTCTCAAACCGGAAGTGACGTATTTCCGGTCGAAAAATGAGATTTTCAAACCGGAAGTGACGTATTTCCGGTCAAAAAATGAGATTTTCAAACCGGAAGTGACGTATTTCTAGTGTGACGTGAATTTTTGTCGAAAAACGAGATTTTCAAACAGGAAGTGACGCATTTCCGGACGACGTCACCGTTCACTTGTGGTAGATTCTGTTACGTGCGACTACCGAAAGTCCGTCCGTCAGGACGATCGCAGACGTGCGACATGGATTTCGAAAATAACTGGCAACTTTGAAACTCGTCCGTTTAAGTCTGCAGCTTGCGTAGACTTAAGTCTACACAGTAGACAATACCATTTAACTTATTCGACGCTGGCAATCCGGAATGTCAAGGTTCGCGTGGAATCTCGCGTGATGGTTGATCTTCGCACACTCGTTCGCTTCTTTCCTCGATGACGATAAGATCGTCTCGTCTCATGGCAGCGCGGCCACCTATTAATAGCGATCGCCGATTGATGATTTCGTACGCGGAGCGCGAACCGCGCGAGCGATCGACGGGAACGATAGAGAAGAAGATAAAAAAGAATAAATACATGTACACATATATATATATATATATATATATATATATATATATATATATATATATATAAAGAAGAAAAAAATGTGAAAAGCGTTCTATCCGAGGGAAAGAACAGGATCTCGTGTGCGCGGGAGGGTAATGAAGCAATACGTAATGCAGAGATGACGCGAGGTACTTATTACGCTCGCACATAAAGCACACGAAGTACGAACGACGCGCGATAAAACTTGTATTCCACCGCGCAGATGCTGTCACGGCCGACCAGACACGCTCGAGTCGCCGGTATCGTATTAATTACGCGTATTAGACACCGAGAAGGAAGGATCGACGTCGATCGGCATCGAGCCTCTCGTTTCTTCTGCTCCCGCGAACAGAGAGAACGAGACGGAGTCGCTCAGCCACCCACGCGTGGGAAAACACGTTATTTATTTTAATTTTTATTTCATATGTAAGTTTTTATTTCTTTTTTTTTATTTTTTTTTTTTTTTCTGAATAAAAACATCGCGCAACTCGCTTGCCCGCTGTTCCTGTCGGTGACGATCTCGGCTCAGGGACGTCTTCGCGGCTGCTCCGCCTTCGCTCGATCATCGTCCGTTGATCTCGCGACTCGCGCTTCTCTCGCCGGATCGTCGCGTTCGCGGGACGGTGCTTAAGTTACAGAAAAATCTGGAGACGGTCGAAGATCGCCGGTGGCCGAATGCCGAGCTGGGATTCTCGGATCGGCGGTGTGCAGATCGAAGCGAATCGTCTGGCGCGTTCAGCCCGGGCAAGTATAATGAGCGAACGAAAACGCACCGACGGGAAGGGAGACTCTTGGCCAGCTAGCAAACGCGTCGTTGACGAGAGATCATCGGGCACACAGTAAAAAATAATTTCCTAAAATCGGAATGCAAAATTTCGTAAAAATTATTTTGTTAAATAAATGACAAACTTGTTTGTCACTTATTCGAATACACGAACATGTCCTTTTATATCCCGTGTCATTGACAATTTTTGTTTGTACTTTTGTTTGTAAAACTAGTAAATTAACAAATAAAAAATTGTGGACGTTTGTGAACGATAATTTGTTGTAAAAAGTACAAACTTTTTTTTTTACTGTGCACTTAGCGTGTCGAAGAAAAGTGGAGATCCCTCGTTTCTCATTTAACAAATTAACATTCTGCGCTCGGCTTTATCTCTTTGAGGAGTAACACTTCGTCTCGAATTGTCACACGATCCATTGCTCTTTTTTCCAAACTACTAATTCGACGGTCAAAAAATATTTGTATATTCAGAAAACATTTCTTGTCCATTGAATGATACACAATTTTTTTTTTCTTGTCATAACCAGAAAAAAGTTTATTAATCGTCAATAAAATCGGATATTAGAATATTTTTATTTGAATTAATTAAATTATTATTTCACTCAAGGATATTTTTATTTGATTCAAGTATATGTGATGATATTTAACTCTAATAAAATTTATTAGATTTCAATAAAACTCTATTAAGCCCATATTTAAATAAGCAATTCTATTTGCTCTAAATAAATTTTATTTGGTTTGAATAAATTTTTTTTCTGCGTGCTATTTTACCAATTTTTCTTTCGATTATATATACGATGCGACGAAAGGAAATCTAAGGTTGCAAAGAATAAAAATTGCGGATCTTCGCGGCGTTGTGTAGGGCAGGTCGAACCGTACGGGTCTCCGGAGAAGCGCCCTTTGGCGCGAGACGAACACGACGAGTTTTTCTCGGGTCGGAAATTTGTTAAGGGGAATGTCGAAGAAAATAAGTGTCGTTGAGACGCTGCATCAGGGTAGGCACGGCTGTCGCCGTAGCGGCTCCTCGACTTCGGGTGACACTCGAGGGGCTCTCGCGGATGGTGTTGATCGGATCCCTGGAATCGAACTTCTCGCTGTGCGGTGCCCGTCGCTGCAGAAACTCGAAGCTAGCTCGACGAATGCCCCGACTCGAAAAGCTGTCTGGCAGCCCGGACGTGTCTCTCGGCCGCTTCTTTTTTCGTGCGTCCAGCACGGGAGGGAACGACGGAGAGACAGGGAGAGCATCCCGATCCATTAGCCGCGAATAAGAGGGCAGGTAGAGAAATCAGAAATCGCACTATCGAGCAATCGTTTGTCGTCTCGGAAAAGGGAAATCATTGAGCCGGACGTTTTTCTCATTCAGCGATTACACGGAAAAAATAATTCGGCGTTCCAAGTGAAACGGTCGTGTCGGAAAAATGTGTCGGTCGCCAACCGACTAATGGTCGATCGATTGGTAAGTAACTTAGGGGAGAGCGGGGCAAAATGGGATAGTCGAGCAAAATGGGACCATGAGGAAAAACGCAATTTTCCAATAATTTTTGGATACCCCAATTCTTGCCCCATTGATACATCCCGATTTTTTGCTCCTTTTTGCCTCACTCTTCCATCCAAGAGTTATTGAAAAATTGCGTTCTGCCTCCGCTGTCCCATTTTGCCCCCCTCTCCCCTATCGTTTTACCCAAAGAATCTAATAACTCTCTTTAATTAAATTCATTAAATTGAGAAATAAAAATAATTTATATCGATGACTTCTGACGATTTTCGAGACTCCGTTCGGAGATTCAACTGCAAACCGAGACGAGAGTGCGAATCGATGATTTCTCGAGTCTCCGCATTATATTTTTTGGTCAGAGTCCCGGTTGGCAGTCAGTCACCGCGCGCCCTATTGAATTTCTTTCGGTCGACGCCGCGCCGGCGTTACCTCGACGATTCGACGGATTCCACACTGGCACAGCCCGATCGAGCCCGCAGCACCATCGTCGCCCGGGAGTGGAGACGAATCGGGACGGTCCTTCTCCGAGCGCCACGATTAATTAAGGACGATGCTTTAACGTACAAAAATCGTCGCAAGAAAAAGGCCCGACCGCGAAACTGCTGGCGCAGTTCGGACGGAAGAATCAGAAGTCCCGGCTAACTCACCGCTCGTCTCGAACGGGCCAGCTCGTCCGTCCTTCGTCTGGTCGCGCCTGCGAGCGCAAGAACGTGCTACAAATTAAACCTGATCGCGAGAGGCGAAACCATCCCGAAAATTCCACTCCGCCACTGGACGATCCGGCATAGCGCCGGCCGGATGAGCTCTCCCTCGGTCGCGAATCGAATCGCCGACGAAGCCGATCTCGGAACTTAGAAACGCACCGGCCCGATCGCAAATTCGAACGATAGAAAAAAAAATCCCGTTCGACCTACGTGCCGCGCTCGGCGAGAGCAACCGGCCCCGTCGTGTTAACTCCCGGATAGACGTAATAAATAGCCGATAGACGCACGAGAGCAAAACTCGACGGCGATGTCGAAGCAACCGCGAGTACCCGCGACTTTTCTCGCCAGCGCTGAACAGCAGCGGCCGATGCCCACGCTGCAGATTATCTTGAGAAATTACGAGCGCCGAGACACTCTCATTCGCCTATGGCTTTCCTTTTGCAGCAAACAAGACTATTTCTCACATGCAACAAAAAATTATATGTATGTATGTCGGATACATTGAAAAATTTATGTGCGTTATGTAAAATGCGTTTTTGTCAAAAAATTGGTATATTTTTTTTATTATGTTTTTATGAAAATGTATGTCTTGAAATATATCACATTTTATATGTTTGATGTATCATTGATGATACAAAAATGCCGAATTTGTATGTATTACGAATTAAAGAATTTTTTTGTTGGGGTTTTATGGTGATCGCCATGCCGTAGAAATGAGGAAAAAGTATACAAGCCATGCCAAATGTAACCATTAATAATTATCAGAAAGTGTAACGCACTCGCTACCGTCTCGGATAGGGTCACACATATTTATATATCTTTCGAGATAATAAATATAAATCGAGATAATAAATAAATATACATTCATTTAACAATCCTCGAATGCAGAATAAAAATGTTTAGGGTAAAAGTGGCGAATATGGAACGGTCCATATTTCGTTGATTTACGTGTCAATCGGGGTGGTCCATATTCACCACGTTTGGCCTATATATTTAGGATATATTGAAAAATTTATTTGAGTTATGTAAAACGTGTTTTTGTCGAAAAATCGGTATGTTTTTGATAGATTTTTCAATATATTTTATAATGATAATTGATGATACAAAAATGCTGAATTTGTATGTATTACGAATTTTTAATTTTTTTTATTGGGGTTTTATGGTGATCAATCGTACCA
This sequence comes from Amblyjoppa proteus, assembly GCA_963922035.1. Classification (NCBI taxonomy): domain Eukaryota; kingdom Metazoa; phylum Arthropoda; class Insecta; order Hymenoptera; family Ichneumonidae; genus Amblyjoppa; species Amblyjoppa proteus. The sequence goes on from OY998233.1 coordinate 13,471,788, forward strand.
TAGAAACGAAGAAAAAGTATACGAGCCGTGTCTACAATGTAACCATTAATAATTATTAGAAAGTGTAACACTACCGTCTCGGGCAGGGTCATACATATTTATACACATGTCGAGAGAAAAAGTATATGTGTATATATCGTTACATATGCATATACATTCATTTAACAATCCCCCCGAATCTTCCCAACTAACTCGTTCTCTCCTTTTTCTGTTTCAGACGCCATGGGTAAGTGGGGATTAACGTTTCGGTGGCCATTAACCATAAAACGCTTACGTCTTTCCTCTATCGCAACCGCGCCTCAATTCCGCTATACCGTTTACACTAGAGCCGTGGAAAAATCGACGTCGTTCCGATAAACACGCAGGAGGCAGGTGGTAAGATATAATATGAGACCGAAAATCAACAAATTAGACGATTCGAGAAATTAAGTAAACAAGTATTCGTGTGTGTGTCGAGCCAATTTTGAAAGTATTTCCACATTCAGCATGACCAAGAAAATCTCCGCATGAGACTAAATTCTATTGAGTTGTAACTACAACGGCTGTATTTCGTATCGCACAAACTTCGTTCGGGGAAGTTCACTTACAGAATGAAATTTCACAAATGAATAGTTTTCCTTCTCATCATAAAGCAGTTCATTGACGAAAACTTGCCAAAGATGAAATTCCATGTTATGCAGATATCTTCCGAGTCATGATTCGGCGATTTCTCTGCACTGAATGTGCAACCGTTTCGCTTACGTCGTTTCTTTCACATCCAGGAAAAAAAAAATTATTTCATTTAAATAAATATTTATTTAAATCAATTAAAGTATTTACTTACAGCATATAAGTATTTATGTACAGCAAATAAATATTCATTAGCGGGTAAATAATTTTTCTGGGTGCGTCACAACCGCGCCTCAATTCCGCTATACCGCTTGCGCTCGAGCCACGGAAAAATCGACGTCGTTCCGTTGAACACGCCGCAGACAGGTGGTAAGATATAACGTGAGCAAAGAAAAAATCGACAAATTAGACGATTCGAGAAATTTAGTAGAGTTTATGTGTTTGCCCCGAGCCAATTTAAAAGTATTCTCAGATTGAGCGATCTCTCTGCACCGAACGTGCAGTCGTTTCGCATACGAAGAACACACGGAGAACAGATCGCGTTGTGGAGCACACCGGGTGAGGAAGCGCGCTTCTTTCCACTCTTCGCGAATCGCGCGATAATAAGCGAACGCGCGACCGCCGCGCCGCTCTTAATTAGATTAATTAGAGGGCAGACGAAGCGAATCGTCTGGCGCGTTGAGCCCAGGCAAGTATATAAGCGAACGAAAACGCACCAACGGAGAAGGGAGACTTGGCCGGCTAGCAAATGCGTCGTTGTCGAGAGATCATCGGGCAATTCGCGTCGAAGAAAAGTGGAGATCCCTCGTTTCTGATTTAACAAACTAACATTCTGCGCTCGGCTTTGTCCCCCTCTTCGTTATGACCCCGGTCCTCGTCCTCCCTTGCAATACTTCGTCTTGAATTGTCACACGATCCGTTGCTCTTTTTTCAAACTATTAATTCGACGGTCAAAAAAGATTTTTATATCTGAATATAACATTTCTTGTCAACTAAAAGAAACACCTTGTCAGAAAACATTTCTTATCAACTAAAAAATACACCTTTTTTTCTAGCCAATTTTACCATTTTTTTTTTTTCGATTGTAAATACGATGCGATGGAAGAAATTCTAAATTTGTAAAGAATAAAAATTGTGAAACTGCGTCGGCCCACAAAGATCAAAAATCGACACAACTGATAACTCTTCAAAAAAATTCTACCTCGGCTTGTCCGTTTACTATATAATTTGTAGTGATAAATGATTATAATAAATTTGATTTACCATTGCAATAAATCAAATATAGGCCTATCCGAAGGCAAATAAAAAAAAAAAATTAATTGCATGATTAAGAAGCAAAGAATTAGCAAAAGTAGTTAAATTACTAAGGTTTAATTGCATTAGCTACGCCGATGCCTGTTTGTGGATAAGAAGCGTTTCTCAAATGCGTAAACCTTTTTTTTTTGTCTACTGTGCGCTCGTTAGTCACACTTGTGAGCGAAGATATCGTAAAATATGATTCGGCAAACGTGACTCTTTATATCGAATAAAAAGAAGTTCATCGATCCCTCGCGATCCGGCTCGGTGCCGAAAGTAAATATAAAGCGGCGAGTAGGATATATTTGGGTAGAGTGGCCGAGAGGCATGCGCAGCGACCGCGAAAGCCCTCGCGATGTCTGCGATCTCGAAACCGGTACGCGCCGAGCGAGATCGACCAGTGATTTTTCGTCGTCGTTAGCCTGGGCCCTCCGCTTGCCGGCCTCGGTGGATCTCTCGTCGTGGAGCTCCTCTTCGTCGTTGACTCTCGCGCTCGCCCGTTCGCCGTCGATCGTTAACGGCCATCGCGTAATTAATACATGAACGGTAAATCCGCGGGAGAGCCGAAGCCAGCGATACTCGGCTGCCTTCCGAGCGATGCTTCCTATAAATATGTATGCGTTATGTTACCGTCCGTGCGAGTTCTCTCGTGCGAGATGCGCACCGCACCCTGCAACTGCGCGCCGACCACGACCGCCAGACTGGAAACGCATATACATCGCAATATATTCCATGAGTAATTTTGGTTGTTTCTTGCGGCGCTGCGAATAAAAAATTAATATCGAAATAACTCATCTTAAAATAAAGAGGCAGCAGCGGACGAATGATAACGAATAGTAAAGCTGCAGCGATAGTTCGTACCCCATCGTTACTATTTGTTGATCCTTCACGTACCAGATCCTTGCTCAACGACGAGCTCGAATTTGCTAAGACGCAATCTTCGAACGATTCGAATAAGAATTTGATGTTCCAAAAAAAAATTTGTAAACATTCAGAAATGTAGCTTGAAGTGTTGCTTTTTTGACAAGGCGGAGGAAAATTTATTACGTACATCCGTGTCGTTTTTATGCTTAAAAGAAAGCATCTAGCTAGCGTCAATAAGTAATGAAGCGATGACCAAACTTATTGTGTTTTTTCTACTTCCGATGCATCTTCTGCTATCAAAACGGGGATCCTTCGACTTTAATTCCTTGTCTCTCACACACTTTTTGACTCGCTCCGATAGTCTAATTTTGTTCTGGGGTCGTTTATTTTAGAAGGAAATCTTAATCAAATTATGCATTTTAGCGTTTTGCATAGAAACGTTTCATTCACGCAAAGTGTTTTTTTTTTTTTTTTCTAAATTCATGACTAAGCTACTAGTGAGTGGTACCGCGCGTATGTATGGCCTTTATAGAAATAGAAAAGCTTTGTGACAAGTATACACCCTTCCAGATTGGATACTTGGAGATACATTGAACAAAAATTTGCCAACATTTTGATTACGATGGGTCCTCAATTATCGAATTGAAAGGGTGTGTATTTATACTCTCTTAACACAGTTTTTGGCTTCTTAATGACATCTAGAGTCACTTCGATATCATAATTTATATCAGACCAATGTGTTTGGCATAGAAAATTCGGCTATTACAACAATTATTCTTGTTTTTCAAGGACATTTTGCCCCAATTTTGTAATACTCTAAAAATCCATAACATCTAAGGTTCAAATATATTTGGCCGCGCAAAGGGAGATTCTCGCAGGTTTGTCATTAAATAAAAACAGCCAGCTCCGAGGCAACTCGATCAACGTATAATAAAAACATTTTCTTCAAACATTTTATTATCTACGATCAAAGTCGTCTTTGTAAGTACACATAGCGTTGAATTGTCGATATCATTTTGATTTATCTCATGTTCTATCATTTTTTAACGCATATTTTCTTCTTGTTACAGTACTAAAATATGTAATAAGTGTGATTAATTTGTTGTAAACATTGTGAATCATGTAAATATTGTACGAAAACGTTTTCATGTATTTTAAACCAACCTTGTGAGTGCCACATTTGGAACCTGGTAAAGGAACTTTTTTGCTTCGAACACATTTTTTAGAACCCTGAGCTCTGCAGCCCTTCTCCCTGCATATTCCTATTTTCTTCGTGAGCTGCTTGAATCATTGATATTGAAATTTCGCGTTTAATCGTACTATCTACAGTCGGTAATATCTCATTATTCACGTACTTTGCACGATTTTATAAAACCTTCGTTTTGACATTGTCCGTCCATCGACAGCCACCTACCAGACAATACCTTGCCCCCCGTTGTATCGACAGTGGCTTGTTGCGATAACAATCGGTTTCCTTCATTCTGAGTTTTCATTAATAAAAATAATTACTTAATATACCTGTATCCATAATCTACAATTGAAATTTCAATACATGTTCGTACTTGAAGGTGTCAGAATACAATTTTTGCATGCGTTTGTACTCCTCGGAATTCTCCTCCATTGTCCCATGACCATTGGCCAAACGGTATTGGAATCTCAGTGAAAAATTTAAAATATTCCACATCCAAAATCTAAAGTTTTAAGAAACAATTGCATTACTTACTAATTACTAGTTGGAAAAAAAAATAATTTCAATGATCAAACTCACGTAGATGCAACACCAAAATTCGCGTCGTAATTCACAATAAGGCTATTCGTAACGATTTTCGTTCTCGTTATGTTGTGCTCCGAAGAACTGAACAGGTCGTTTATACCCTCTACTGATATTAATGCTGTAACAAACGTGATTTTTTTTTAGCTGAGCAGTTTAAACTATCATGAAATTGTAAGGGATATATGAATTTTCGAAGAGCTGTAGACTTACGAACACTGGGGAAATCACGGTGGCAAATAATTCTCATAGTCGGGCAGAAGAGTATTCTGTGAAGTTAAAAAAAGATTCACATGAGTGTATATGAAGCGGTGAAAAAACGTTTCATTGATAATGAAACTTACGTAGTCATCGCCAAAATGATGTCGTACTGCTTTGCGGGGAACCTGACCCTTTCTTCATAGAAATATTTCTCCGTTTTCGATATTACACTGTCCACATCCCTGATGTGGTGCGATGTAGGGAGTTGCCATGTCATCCTGTTATAACGAGGAAAAAACAGTGTTAAAAGTATTAAATAAAATGCGCACTGAGATTGCGACTTATAAACTCACCTTGGCAATGATTATACCAGCAATGTTTAGACGCACTTTCGGTTTATTGAGTGATCGGAATAACCCGTCTATTTCATTCAAGCAAGCCAACGTAAACCTCAGAGCTTGAGTTATAGTACGATGTCTAGAGGTATTATATAAACGTGTTATTGAATTACATGTGTCATAATGTTTCGAACGTTTTTTCTAGTAAAGATCGTTTACCTGGTGGTATTGTAATCGAGAACAATCAACAATTCTGGGTAAATTATTTTTGGAATTTTACGTTCGCTTGCTTTGCCTTTTGCGCCTTTTTGTCTTTTAGCAGTCTTTAGTTCAGGTAGATCTATATCGACGGAATAATAAATCTTCATTCTAGGGTAAATCAGGGTGAGATGGCCAGGCGGGTGAGATGACCACCCGTAATATCTTTTAACGTAACAAACGAATGGTGCCACCGCTTGCAGAGTTTTTAGTATATGTGGATACAATGTGATTGCACAAAAAATGTTAAGATTGTACGTGCAAGGGTCAGTACGAGCGGTGAATCCCTATTTCGAGGTAGCCAAAAAGTTCCCGAGCTATATTTCTAGCGCTCTAGAAATATACTAAATTATAATTTTGCTAGTAAATCAATATTGCACAATGTAGTTGGATCTTTCAAGAAAAGATTGGTGCGAAGTAAACCTATTTAAAAAAATTTCTTCCCTGAATTTAAGCAGTGGATATTTTTCCCGAAAAATGGGTGATATGGCCACCCATGTTCCGGGGGATATAGCCACGTCAATGGTCGTGGGCCACCGTCTGCAATAGCGGGGGTTGGCCATCTCACCCGGATATTGCGGGCGAGATGGCCACATCAATGGTTGTTGGCCATCGCCTACAACAGCAAGCGAGATGGCCACGTCACTGGTGGTGGGCCATCACCTGCAACAGTGGGCGATGGCATTATCGCGTGGATATTGCGGGTGAGCTATCCACATGAACGGTAGTGGGCCACCGCCTGCAACATCCGGCGGTGGACATATCACCCGAATATTGCGGGTGAGATGGCCACGTCAATGTTGGTGGGCCACGTGGCCATCTCACCCGCACTGTCCGGGTGATATGGCCAGTAAAACTTTTCTTTTTAGTTTAGCAACTGAAACATTTAGCAGAAGAGTTTATTGTCTTTCTGTAGGTTATATAGACAACATGAAATATAGTAAAAAATGTTTTGTGCGATTTCGTTTCTTCTCTAGGCTTAATTGACTACCAGTATTACTGTGGCCATGTCACCCGTAGTGTCCGGGTGAGACGGCCGATCGCAAATATTTATTTACAGAGCTGCAATTAAATAACGCATTGAAAATATCAAAAGTTCTGAGTTAGTTACTTTAGTTCAATATTTCTAGAGTTGGTTACAATAAAAATGTAAAAGTTTTTTAAACGTTAAACCTCTAATTTTCGTTGTTTAAAAAACTATGGCCATATCACCCCGATTTACCCTATTATTTCCAAAAATGCTATTGTTAAGTAAAAAATTGTCTATAGGTCACTGTAATTGCCTCCAGCTAATTGTTTTGAATGCTTTATAAGTGCGAACAATCCCGCGTCTTCGTAAGAAGTAATCGCTCCACCCATCGTATTGGGTATCTTGGAAATATCATCTACTACGTTCAGAAGCTCTCCTATCAAACGTTTCGGCAGAGATCTTATTAGATACCCCGAAGAGATATTTGCTTCCTGAAAGTATTTCGTCACATTTTTGTATCATTCGAAAGATATTGAAGAAATTCTGAATACCCACAATGACGATTTTTTCAGAACGATCAGTAAACTACTAAAGCTGCTTGCAACCGCTGAAAGTCCTGATACATTGTGAATTTACCAATGTCGCTCATCGCCTATAAATGAATTAAATGTTCATTTACCAAAGCGATCTTTCGTTTTCAATCGTTCAAACTCACCGTTGTCAGTGGCGTGTAACGAATTTTTTATACGCATGTCGATCACTAACTGCCGACCATACAGGAATGTATTTCGTTGCTAAGGATTGGGCCGTGGGTTTAAAATTCCGTTCAACTCTTTCGTTGTTATAGAGAGCAAATGTATAGCTTATATTCTCGCGGGCTTCTCTTTTGCGTCTCATTCCCGTTAGCGACATAGGAAATACTTCATATAGAAGATCTGAGTAACAAATGTTTTTCCACCAATGTCAAAATTACATGGAGTATGATTTTTATATTCGTACCTTTTTTTAAAACGTACCCACGTCCTCGGAGTCAAAAACTGCCAGTCTCTCAGCCTTTGTCATCTTCTCGTGAATGTTTAAGTCAAAAGCCGTGGTAGCATGTACAGCGAAAATTAGAGCCATCAGTATAGAATACATGAAGACCTTAGCCATATTTTTCGAGGTATTTTCGAACTTAGGTTTAGCCTCCAACGTAGCCTATTATCAATGTTTCACAGAACTATTTTTACTCAACTTATATACACGTGTCGCCGTTTTTTTATGCAATAGAAACCGCAAGCATCGTGCAGTAAATCTTTATGAAGAAGATAGCAGGTTTCGAAGCTGGTTTATTGAGGCGCTTTTTACTATACAAGTCACGATGTTCGCTTAGAAGCATGCAAAATATATCTATGTTTACGAAAAGATAAAGTGTCACGGAAGTTGACTTTGTCTGTGTATTGTTACGGCTCTTCGAGACATGCGCGGGACGGATAATTCGGAATTGCGAGTTTTAAGACTTCCTTGCGGCCATGTGGTGTTTATTTTATGACGGTATCTTTGCATTGTTCACAAACAAGCGAATCTTTGCTATTGTTGCACTCTTTGTTAATCGTGAAGGCAAGTCCTCTTACGGTTGTAGTAGTGCAACAAACGATAAATGCAATTTATTTATAATAAGTACCTTCGATTGTGTAAATCATGTCAAAAATTTTTTTTTTTTGCCGTATATATAAAACCGACCTTTTTTCTACTTTTTGAATCTGGTAGAGAGACCCATTGGTGTGGTTCACATTCGTCAGAATCTTCAGGCCGCCAGCCATTCGCCATGCATATCGGGATTCTGTGGAGCTGCCCGACTTAAGAAATATTTTATTTTACCGAGAAACTCAGAACTTAGAATTCACAAAAAAAAAAAAAATTCACGATTGCATTGAAATATAGCGTTATATATTTGCAAATGCACCCGAAACCGCGGATTCAAAAATCGCCAAGCTCTCAACCCTCGTCATTATCTCGAGCTTGTACAGCACATGTCACGATACGCCCAATGTCAAGCGCGGTCGTCAGCTCAAATGACTGCAGCACCACCGCGACGGTGAATATCGATAAATTATCGATCGCCACTATTATACAGGAAAATAATAACTGTGATATTCAATGTTGCAAGCCATCGGAAACATTTCATCTCAATCGGGTATTCCAAGTTCCAAACAACATTGAATCAAACATTTAATATTTTCGTCTAAGAAGATCCGGTCTACGGTAGACCAGATGCAGTGGAGTCTTAAAGTGTCTCTTTCGTCGATTCGATAAAAATTTATTCCGTTTCCCTGACAAACTCATCCGACTCTGGTACAGAATATACACGTGTACCCATATACCGGAACGCGGGTACGCTGTGGTTGAGTGACGGACGCCCGAGCTCACGAACGGACATGTGGTCGGACACAAACGAGCCTTCGCCATGTGGCCCACGTCTTCGTACAAGCGGTCGGGAACGAGTGAGCACTCGGTTGTTCACTCGGTCGCGCGTTTAACGTAATTGACGGTCACGGCTGTGAGGGGGTATTCATTAACACACGAAGCAGAAGCTGAGTACCGGCGGCGGCGGTGGCGGGAGCAGCAGCAGTGCCGGAGGGAAGGCAAAGTGTCCTCAGGCTTAGATCGATGGACCGAGAAAGGGCGATCGGGCCGAGCGTGGGCGTCGCTTCTTCCCATTCGCCGTTGTCCCGCGAGTCGAGTCGGAATGTATACGAAAGATAAACGATGAAGGATTTCGTGTGGTTCGTTCCAATGTACCGTCTGTGCTCCCGAACATAATAGTCAAATTTCACAACGCCCATTTATCCAAAGCCGAATGGATAACTTGGAGTGATCATTGTTGCTCGTCGTTGTATCGAATCCCTTTACCTGGGACGTTAACACGGGTCGCCGCTCATCATTTCTTCGATTTCTATGTATCCCCTCATGTAGCCACGGAATTCTACCGCTCAGGGTCGGAAAGCCGACAGCTTTCCTGACGATTCTACCTCGGAGGTCCGACAGCGATACAGTCTTCTCTCGTCTCCCCCCCCCCCCCGTTCGGTGCCGTCTCTTCTCGTTTTCCCAATTTCCGTCGCCATTGTCTCCTCGTGCCCGAGCGGAGCGAGGCCTAGCGGCCCGATGGCTCTCCCCGCGAACGAACAAACAAGCTCGAGTCCGTAGAATGGCTTTTGTCTGAAAGTATTTACCTCTCAATTCTCAAACAATTTTGAATAACCCCTTCGTGCCGCGGTGTGTTCGCCATCGCCGGTTCTGTTTCTTTTGTCGCCACCTCGCGCCTTCGTCGGATGACACTTTGAAGAGGAACGCTCCCAGGAACGAGATAAGATAAATAGATTCGGTGGCATGAGGAGGGCGGTTCTAGCCTGAACCATTGCGGTTCTTGCGTGTGGGAACGATTTTACGATTGTCCGAAGCAACTTCCTCGTCGCTCGAGATCGAACTCTCGCCAATAATTAGTATGCAAATCCGGCTGCTCACCGAGCAAAGGGTTGCGAAGCCGCGGACCATCGGCGTAAAAGACCGAGACTCGCGGTCGATGATTTTCCCCCCCGGTTGTCAACAGAGCCGTCAGTGGAGCGGTAAAGGAGGTGAAATCCTGGGGATGGCCGCATGGCGAACACCGTGGCAGAAGCGGAACAGCAACATTCGTGTTAATGCGTTTTCGGTCCTGGAAGCGCAGTAAAGCCGGCGTGGAGAGAGCCCGCTAGACGCGCCTTTTATAGCTCGTTATTCCGCGAACCGATGAGAATGCGCGGGCGGGCTTCACTTCGACACCCGTATTCACGGTTTTTTCTTCTCCTTCTTCATCCTCCTCCTTTTACTTCCTAAACTGTACACTATAAAGCCCGGGTTCCCGCTACGAACGGCTATGTAGACAAGTCTTAAAACCTCGGTAACGGGTTTATCGCGTAACGCGAGCCTTTGCGGCTTTCTATAAACTCCGTTTCGAACTTGTGTACATCGAGGGGGTGGGCGGATCGGCGGATGACAGACAGACAGACAGTCGAAGGGTAAGACAGACCGACGTGTTTGACCGGGAATTTTTTGTAGCTCTAAGCCAAACTCAGAGGCATTTGGCGCGATCGAAGAGGCTCGCTCAGATCGACGATCCTTCGAGCGAATCCCTTCTGGGTGTGGTTGTTCCTCGCGAGTCTGGTAAATAAGACCCAGAGAAGGGAGAGTCAACCCGCGATGCGTGTTACTCTTTCGCACCCAAAGGTCCTCCCAGTTCTCACGCCTCGCGGCTACGGGGCGAATTAAACCCGGGTGGAAAAACGCGTGCAGAATGAAGTTGCGGGCGTTGCGGTCTCCCGACAAATAGATTACGTGCCGGGTGGTTTGTGCGCGAGCGAATTCGGCGCGGGGTGCGAGGATGAGACGGCGAGGGTGAACTCTTTCTCGCACGGCGCTGAAGCCACCCGCCGTCGTCGTGGAAAATTGTGCGTCGGTGTATGTATGCGCCTACACAAGCAGAGCGTACGTATTCCTACGTCGCAGCGGAGGTCCGCCGAGCCTCACTCACATGCCACTCACGTACTCATCCACCGAGAACCCGGAGAGTCCCGAGCTCCCAACCCTCCTTCGTTCCTTTCCTCGTCTCTTTATTCCATGCAGAATACCATTATCCACGTATATAGAGTGGGCCGGTACCCTCAGCGGTCTCCCGGTCCGCTCTTTATGCAAGAGGAGAAATCGTATCGTGCCCGGCGAAATTGCAACGCGTTAGCCGCGGCGTGCCGGGGGTGCAACGAAAACCACCCCTGAATCCACTAACCATTCGCGTTATCAAATCTACGTAGTGGTACGTATCACCGCGGCGTCGGAGGAGGGAGCGAGTGGAGAGTATGGGAAGAGAGACCAGAGTTCCCGATGCCGCGGATAATGTGGCTTGCGGGCTCGCGTCGCACGGATGAAGGAAGTCGGAAGACTGGCGTCATTAAAATTCCACCCTCGTAACGTCCATCGGGAGCTGGCGCGTGGCCGAGAGACCGAGAGGAACATCGTCTCGCACGGAGGACATGCGCACGTATCGTGCGTTATTATATGTGGGATCAACGGGGAACGAAAGCGGGGATCTTCGGTACCGTCGTTTACGATTTATCTCGTGATATTATTGCCGTTCGTACGACGCGGAGCTGGGAGTGGCCGCACGAGCGCGCTGGTATTTCTGCATCGACGTTCCGTGCGACCTGCCGTCGAGTTCGACTCGCCGGATGAGAAGAACGGTTAATTGCCGTCCGCGTTAGAAATTATCGTTGTAACGATTTTACTTTCACCTAGCTACCGGTCTTTCCCAATCTCTCGGGAATCCGGCCGACTCTCGGCTGACCACCGTCTCATAACAGGCGAGAGATTTTAATTCCCGATGAGAGGAGCCCCCGAGGTCGCGTCCGGGGTCGTCAAATTACGTCGTTCCCCTCTAATTACTCCCGGGCGAATAATCGGGACGTGCTCTCCTCCGCTCGCGCCTCCGCCGCGTCCTTTCCCGGCATCGCCGGCGATATCGCAGCCGCGTAAACGAGAGACCTCAGCTTTACAACGCTCGGAAATCCTCCGGATCGTGCACTTCGGCTGCTCGAATAGGCATCTCGAGTACGCTCGGCGCTCCGAACGCGACATATCGCGACGAGCTGCCCGATGGGTGGGCGTAATGGATGAAGAAACTGACCCTAAAACTCCTCGGCAAGTCGTATACGCGTTTTAGTGTCCGAGAGGGTCGAGACTCTTCCCCTTCTCCCTACTTCAGATTGCATAAAACCACTGTCGCAAAAAGTACGCGTGTTGCGTTCGCATATAGATATATTTATACCTCAACGAATTCGCGGTATTCGGCGAAACAGCTTGAGCGAACGAGAGCCGAGCGGCGGACGTTCGAGGATTCGCGATCGTGTAAAAGGGTGTCCCGTATGAAAAAAAGAAAAAAACAAACCCCCTCATCGCCCGCCCTAAGGATGAAAGCGAGGTCTCTCGGTGCTGAGTGTTCTCGAGTCGCGGTTCGTGTCCCGCGGATTATTCGACTTCCCCCGGCGCACTTCGTCTATCGGCGCATTACGATCGCAGGCGCGAGAGGACGTTGAGGACGAAAAAGACGAAGAAGAAGAAGAGTCGGCGGGCCACGCGGTGCTCCCGGCGGCGTCGGGCACACCGTGAAATCTTCGGCGTGACGGACGAGTGACTAAATCGTCCCTTAAAATGCTATCACTCGCTCGGTGGATTCGAGACCGTCCGGTTCTATTGGGGTGCGCAGCGCGAGGCACGCGGCGCTCTGCGCACACCGCGCAGCGCCGAATATAGATATAAAAAAGATTGAATAAATAAATAATAAAAAAAAAACAAAAACACAGCGACGAGTATGCTCTCCTCTGATCTCACCGCGGATCTCGAATTTAATGTTGTTTATCTACTTATTACGTCAGTGGGGGCTAATTGGGCATATTTGAGATTCGATTCTGGTGCCGCCTCGCTGTTCTCTCAGCGCGCATTGAGATGCTCTCACGTACGTTTTAGCCGTATATAGAATAGCGTAGTGACGCTGTGGTCCGGTGCGTCCGTGTCCTTTTAGAGGCAAGAGGGAGGGAATACCTCGGCATTTGTCGGTGAACAAGGCCGAGAAACAGCGCCAAGGAGCCGATGAGACTCATGCTCCGGGGGGAGCTTCGGGGATAATACCTACTGAAGTTGAAGAAGCCTCGCGGGCTGCAAGAAGAGTCGCATAACTTTGGCATGATCATGCGGTGGGACACTCATAGCCGTCGCTCTCCCGTCATCCGTCTTTAGGGAAGCATCGCGCGCCACATTGCAGATATCTTCTCGTTGTCCGACATCTTTCGCAACGAAGAGATGCATCGCTTCATTCCGCGGTTGAGTCCTTCGATCTCTGGAAGAAAGTCGACACATTTTCATTGAGGCGGTTGAAGAGCTCTCCGATAGTCAAATAGCTTCCGTATTATTTTTTTTTTTAATGACGACATACCGGAAAGGCTTCACTTCCGGTTTCAAAATCACATTTTTTTGACCGGAAATGGACGTCATACCGGAAAAGCGTCACTTCCGGTTTGAAAATCGCATTTTTTGACCGGAAGTGGAAGTCATACCGGAAAAGCATCACTTCCGGTTTGAAAATCTCATTTTTCGAGCGGAAGTGGACGTCATACCGGAAAAGAGCACCACTTCCAGTTTGAAAATCGCATTTTTCGACCGGTAGTGGACGTCATACCGGAAAAGCGTCACTTCCGGTTTGAAAATCTCATTTTCCGACCAGAAGTGGACGTCATGCCGGAAAAGTGTCACTTCCGGTTTGAAAATTTCATTTTCCGACCGAAAGTGGACATCATGCCAGAAAGGGGCCCCTTCCAGTTTGAAGATCTTATTTTCCAACCGGAAGCGACGCCATAGCGGAAATACGTCACTTTCGGTTTAAAAATCTTAGTTTTCGAGGTGCACGCACGCGCTCTGCCTCGACGTCGAGTAGAGCATATATATATATAGATACATAGATATATAGAGTGTATATGTATATACAGCTATATCGAAGATGTATAGTTGTTGTAGCTAAACCCGGTGAACGACGCGTATGCCGGGCGGCGACTCGCGAGACTCTCGGGCCTCTCTCCGTTTAAGGACCCTGCTCTCGGATTCCAGAGCTCGATCACAAACGAAGCCGCCCTTACCGCTGAGACGCTTTGATAGTTCATAAAATGAAACGGATTTTGATTCGGGCCCTTTCGTAATCCAATGCCATCGACTCTCTTTACCCTTACCATTCATTCGATTTATTTATTTTTGCCTTCGGCGTTGCACCCGTCCTATCGGGTTGCCCGCCGCGTGACCGGAGAAAGAAACACTCGCGACGGCGTCGAGAGTGTGGATGCTCCGACTCGCTGGTCGTGTTCGCTACCGACGTTTTTATTTTTCATTTTTTTTTTATATCCACTTTTGTCGTTTAATAATAACAATAAAAACAATATTAATAATAATAATCCATTCCTGGAGTAATAATCGCTTCGAAGGGGCCAATGGGAGAGAGGATTATGTTGACCGGGACACTCTTAAGATACCCAGAATTGCGGCCCGTTATCCCGAACGAATGTCGAGATCGGCGTCGAGATAACCGAGCGATTCGCCGACTTATTTTTCCATCGAAAAAAATTAAGGTAACACTCTGCTCGTGCTCGCCTCCGCGGTTCGAAACTTTCACGATGGACAATAACTCCCCCTCGCCGAAACCGGCACCGCGGCTCGGCTACTATTATATTATCGATCTCGCAAAATTCGCCAAATGGACTGGCCGAGCGCGTCGAATTGACCGTTACCGAAAACGAATAACGATTCTCTTATCTCAATGGTGCGGGCTCGCCGTTCAGTTCTCGCATATACGACCGAGACGCCTCATCGGAGAATTATATTCGAAGAAAAGAAAATCAAAATAAAATAAAAGACATCGACATTCTGATGGTAATAAAAATGATAAAAAAAAAGAAAAAGAAGGACCAGAGGAAGCAGCGCACGAAGTCGGTCTCGGCGCGCCGGACCCGGAGATCGGTAACCTCCTCCATGAGGCATCTCCCTCGCTCGCCGCGAGCTTCGAGGATCGCCCGTCGAGCGATCCTTAGCCTCACAATTTATCGTACAATTAGCACTGTTTATTCCGTCACGGGGCGAATAACTCGGTCCATAACGCGCGCGCGAGCGATCAACCGGTTTTATGCAAGCAAAACGCAAGACGCTGCCGTGCGGTCCGTACGGTTACCGGTGGTTCGCGCCGGGCCGTTGCGAGAGTATCTCGGTGAGCGTTAACGGGGTCGACGAGAGCAGTGCCATTTTGCATCCTCGCCACCCGCCACCCGGCAACGCAGGGCTCTTGGGTTAAACGGACGCGCGGTCGCCGAGAAAATCGACGATCGGCACCGGGGACGAGTCTCTTGCAACTCAATAAACGCCTCCTCGGACACCATAATCGTTCGCGAGAAGGCTCGTTTAGCCTCCAGATTAGACAAGAAGACTCGCCGTTTTGCCTACTTGAGAAACCGCAAAAGTCTACCGGAGATATTAACGCTATCACGGGGATTTAATCCGCGGCTTCTTGCCCCGCCGCTCGGCGAACGAGAGATCAAGTCTCCGTGTTTTCGTACTCCAATCGGTATCCTTCTCGTTGGTGAAAAATGCTTGAATCTCAGCGAAACAGGTACTCTCCCTGGCAGGCGAGGTCTCCGACGCGGCGCAATAAGGCATTATCGTAGCCGAGGCGATAAGACGGCGAGAGGACCGCGCGATCGGTAATACTTTTGCAGAGTAACCGGTACGAAGACTCTTCTCATACGCCATGTGTGACACGAGGAGGCGAGAGGTGGAGAAAAAAAAAGAAGAAAAAAAACTATAAGTGTGGAGAGGAGAGCTCGAAGGTGCGCGTGAGAGAACTACGTGGACCACGTAGGTTGTCGGCGGATCACGTAGCAGGGTCAGATCCGCACGAAAGTGGCGAGCGCTCGGTACCGAATACCAAACGTTCGCCACCGCCGCGCGTCCCTCCGCATTGGACTCTCTCGTTCTCCCGGCGTTTAACGTTGTTTCCGAGTGCGACGGTGGCGTTCCAACCCCGCGGATGACGGTGGCGTGCCGTACATAAGATATGACCGGTCAACGGTCCAAGCTCTCTCCCACAGAGAGAAAAGAGCGCGCGGTCGGAGCGTAATGCAGTAATAAACGTGAATCGAGCAAATTCGACCCGAGGAAAAAGCGGACGGCGATGATCGGTGGCAGAGAGCTTTGTGGCCGGATCGGGGGCCGATCGGAAAAGATGGGTGGATGAAGGAAATAAGAGGCTCGAGCGATGGATAACGGAACGACGGAGGGGGAGGAAGTCGGGAATCAATATTCGCACCCTCGATCCTTTGCCGATCCCACGGGAGAGCACCGGGCGATTTTCCCCGTTGGTGATCAAAGGGACGCGGGAGAGCTGCACGCATTTCGGCCAATATTTCATGAGCGGCGCGTGGTCCGAGTGGCAACGGAATCGACTGCGACCGGGGATCTCTTTGAGAGTCGCACGGCGATATGGCCCGGAGCGCTTCGACCACTCGGCAATCGCTTTGCGGGAAAGCTTTACCTCCGCAGACTGCCAGGGGCTCGCAGGAAATAATTATGGAAGACACGCAAGAGGCAAAGAGAGAGAGAGAGAGAGAGAGAAAAAAAGAAACAAATTGCATCGACAGTGTTGCATCAAACATGCAGGAGGATTAAATTGATCAGCGTGCGAATGTGCCCGAGATCCGACTAACTGTACAATTAGAATTGGGTTTATGTAAATGTCTTCGGCACGGTTCAGAGATTTCCTCGCAAGCCGCCTCTCTCTTCTGCCGGTCTCTTCGGTTCGCGTCGCTCTTATCTCTTTGCCGTTCCCTCTATCTCCATCGGTTCATTCGTCGATCGTTCCTCGACTCGCTTTACAACTTAACGAGGACCGAGTACCGACTGTGTGTGTGTGTACTCTGTGACACGTGACGATCGGCGACTCAACCGTGGTAGTTCATACGGCACGTAATCGATCGAGCCGCGAGTGGAGGGAGCGCGCGTGCAGATCTATGGATCCGAGGAGTGCAACGGCGATCGGAAAGATCTATTGAAAAAATTACTAACGTAGGTACGCGTTCACGTGGTGCGGATGAACGTAACGAGAGAATCGCGCGCTCCGCACCCGTTCAACGTGTGCGGGTTTACGGAGCATCCGTGGCGCGGTGAAACACGGCTCGGGAGACAATTTTGCGATCTCTTCGAGACGACGGTGAGGATAATCAGCGTATGGCGCAGCCGAGCGATCAACGGAGAAATGAAATGCCGTAGAAAATGTGAGTGAACGAGAGGGAGAGGAAAGGAGAGACCAATATGAGGCGCGTCGCCGCATTGACTGAAAGAAGCCACATGAGATTAATGTAGCCCGATAATATTTAATTACAGGACAAGTAACGCGGCAATATCACGGATATTGTCGGGCCGGAGAGATCGAGCGAGGAGAAAAGAGCTACCGCCTGTTTTACCTTCGGAGGACTACAACGACACGACTTTCCGATCGTATTTAGCCTCGTCCTCATTCCCGTATTAATTTCGCATCTTTCTAAAACGTTTCGAGTCCGATTCCATCGTTCCGGCTGGCCCAGTCGTTTCATCGTCAAAACTAAAAAGGTCCAAGCCCAATTCCATCGTTCCGCCTGGTCCAATCATTTCATCGTCAAAGCTAAAACCGTCCCAGTCCAATTCCATCGTTCCGTCTGGTCCAATAGTTCCATCGTAAAAACTAAAAAGATTCGAGTCCAATTTCATCGTTCCGGCTGATCCAGTCACTCCATCGTCAAAACTAAAAAGATCCGCCGTCAATTCCATCGCTCCAGCTGGTCCAGAAAGTGCCTCTGATCCACAAGGTCTACCGCAGTCCATATTCTTTTTCCAGATTCCTCCCGATTCTATCTTTAATCGAAACTTCACTTCGCAACCAAGACATTAAGGTTTCCCCTCAGGTGTTCGGCAACTCTCATTCTCCGAGGCTCACCCCGTTCCACTTCCGGTCGACCGATTTTCTTTTTCCTCTTTATTACCCCACCGGAATTTCATCTAAATTCATGAAACTATTCGTCCGCGCGAACTTAGCCTCGAAGTAAGCTGTCGGTCCGGCGGAAAGTGGATTTCTCTCTTTCGCCGTCTCGTCTCGCTGCATTGTGTCGCGCTCGTGCATTCCGAACAGCAGTATGTCCGAGAGAAACGAGAGACCCTCTTACCGTCCGACTCGGTGACCGCGGGTATTCCCTCGGACGTGTTTTAGAATTCACGTGGTGGCATCGGCCGAGTCTCCTCGTCGTTGCTCCCCGTGCCTTCGCCTGGCTCGCTCGGTGGTCACTCGGAGGCTCCTCGGACATTTTAGTGGGGCCCCGTGCCTCGCATCTACGACGAGAGTGCTCCGCGTTCGATCCTCCGGAGAGCCGCGGGCGAAACCCGGCCATGCCTCTCTATATCGTTACCCCCAAGACCCCAATGCGAGAATAAGAGCGGTGAAATTTACACGCTCGGAGCTTACACTTTATACACACTTTTAACCCTCGTAACGCGGAGCGCGATCGTGTTCTTCCCGCACTCCGACGTCCACTCGCGTATTACAGACCGCACTCGATAAACATTTAAGACGATAGCGTCCGAGCCGCGTAGTCCGCGGTACCGCTCTCCGGTCTTATCGGTGGAATAAATACCTCGAAATGCATGTATGTATGTCGAAATAAAATTTAAAAAAAAAATGCACGAATATGGAACGCCGAGCGCGAATTCTCCCTTCAATCCTACAGTTACTTCTTTTAACGATCAAGAAACGAGAAATAAAGGAAGAGCGATCGTGAAACCGAGAGAGGACAAAAAAATGCGGTTCCCCGCTTCAGGGAGGTCGTCGTACGTTCGTTTTCACGATTCGGAGTGCATTTGGCAATTAAACGGCGAAACCATAATTTTCACGTCTGTCTCCCCTCGCATAATGCGCCTTGCGTTGCTTGCAAATGATAAAAAAATAATTAAAAAAAAAAATCCTGTACGCACACACATCGCGGTCGAGGCGCGCGGGGCATCGGGAGCGAGGAGCGATTACGCCGCGCGGTGATTTTGCGCCCGTGTGTACGAGAGTCGAATGCAAATGATGACGAAATGCCATCGGTAAGGGTCAGTGGGAGGGGGCGGTGAGGAGGAGCTCGTTCGGGAACGACAAGCGCGACGAGCCGAGCTGCGCGTCAGGACACACGAGTCTCTCTTTTCTCGGACTCCCACGAGAAACGAAGGAGGACGAGGCGGACGGGACGAACGGTGAGGTGGAAAAAGAAGAGGACGAGAGTTCGGTTATGCGGCTGCGGCATGACGCTGCTGCTTTGCAAACCTCTTCGTTAAAACGGCCGATGAATCCCACAGTGCAACTCATGCAGCAGCAACTGCACCGGCAGCGGCGGTGAAACGGGAAACGCGAGAGAGTCGTGCACGCACGGTGTGTGCGGACATGTGTGTGCGCGCGCGCGTATGTGTGGAGAGAGAGCCGTGCACGGAGCTTGTATATTATGCACGCTGGATATAGGTACGTTCGGCCTCCGAGCGTTTATAGCATTTATTTAGCAAAAGAGTTAAAAGGACGGAGAGGGGTAAACGAGAGAACGAGAGAGAATGCGACGATGTACGTGCAGCCTCGGGTGTACACCTCCATTGCGCAATCGGAAAAATAATAACCAACTAGTACCGAGCGGGGAGCAGCGTCGACGCGGAGGAGGAAGAGGAGAGAAGGTGGAACGAGAAGAGGAGGAAGAAAATGAAGAAGCTGAAAACGAGTTGCGCGCTCTTTCCAGTTAGTAATAGGCTGACGCTAATCGACGTCGTTTCTCATATTATGACGAATCGCCTCGCGTATTATTAAACGGTGCGTATAGTGCGGCTCTCTTTCAATTGAGGAGATTCCGGTGGAGCGGAGAACATTTTTATGCTCCTCGACAGATCGATCGCTCAGGTTGCGTGTTTGTTCGCAGGTATTGTAGTCGAGTACGGTGAGGCGGGAGGGGCAGAGCGGCGTTTTGCGCTCATCGTCGAGTCGCGGAAATCTTGGCGAATCGGCGACTTCGGCAAGGTCCGAAACTCTTCTCGGTTCGCTCGGGAGGAAAAAGTGAGCGAGAGAATAGGTCGCATAATTTCTCAAGGCCTACCAGTTTTGACGGTGTCAAGCTCGGAAGGTCCCCTATCTCGCCGCGATATCTCCCGGTCCTCTCCCAGTCGCTCGACCGTCAGACGCGTCTCTTTCATTCTCGCCTTCCACCTTTCTTTTCTCACTGCTCGTCCTGGGACGGTCGCGGCACTTCAGCCTTCCGACGATGCGTCCGAATTCGGTTGACTCGCGATCTGGCCGGCTGAGCGCGAAGGGTTGACTCGACGACGCGAATCCTCGGCCGAAAACCGCAAAGCGATCGTCTCGACGGCTCATCGGGAGGCCGCGAACAGGCAGAAATTCTTTTGCCGCTCTTCTCTCCTATCGAAGAACGGTCGAGCCCTCGGGCAATTCTCCGCCAACTATCGCAGCCGATACCGACGAATCACGCGTCTGCGCGACTGACGATCCGGTGAAAGTTCCAAAAGTTACGACGCTAACCCGCGGGGTCAAAGCGGGCTCTCTCGCACGATCGAATCACACGCCCCTCACTCGCG
This sequence comes from Amblyjoppa proteus, assembly GCA_963922035.1. Taxonomy (NCBI): domain Eukaryota; kingdom Metazoa; phylum Arthropoda; class Insecta; order Hymenoptera; family Ichneumonidae; genus Amblyjoppa; species Amblyjoppa proteus. Next base: position 13,492,327 of record OY998233.1, read on the forward strand.
CCGTGACAGTTTGCAAACGAAATGGAATCGGATCGACCGATCGATGAAAATATGTATGAAAAATAAAATAGAAAAAAAAATCACTATGTCATTATCCGCGGAGTTGAGTGTCCATGCGTGCCGGAGGATTTGTAAGGTACAAAGCTTGCGAGATCGAAGGTCGAGATCTGGAAAACGCGATCCGCCGGTGTTCGCCACAGCCATCGCTGTACATACGATATGCGCCGACTAGAGTAGTTGACCAACGTGTAGAACAGCAACTATCTACACGGCTAGCGTGCACACGACGGGCCTCGGTCAGCCTCTGCGCGGAGCCACGACTATGGACACCTAATGCAATGTGTAGATGTTGCTCGATAATAGTGACGTAGTGACGACGAGGCATCAGTGTTTCTAGCGAGTTCCCTCTCTCTCCGCGGCTTCCTCTTCGCCTCCTCTCGTCGGGGTCGGCTGCAGCCTGCATAATTAATGTACAATTAAAGATCGGTGGTGCATCGGCTCGAGTTATCGCGCCTCGAGATATGCTAAGTGAGTTTGAGTGCATGAGCGCACCGAGTGACACGGCAGTACGCTGCGCGCCTCTCGAATTCGCAACCCTCCGCGGCCGCCGGTTCGACGGTTCGTAACATCGCCACGTGAGCAACGCACCGTAGACTAGTGAATTGCGAAACTCGTGACGCAGTTAAGTCGAACTTGGATGTAAAGTTGTTTTTTGTAAATCGCGAAAAAAAACATTATTTCAGACTATTTTTAATTATCGACGTTATAAATTATTGGAAGGTCCAATAAATAAACTTTGATTTTTTTTTTTAATTCGGTACTTAAAGAGTGATCAAAATATTTATTGTATTCAATTTAATTCTTCTATCACTTATTCGTTATTTTATTAATTAAAAAATAATAGTATATGAATGTTAATTTGAGATTTAATGAAGTCAATTTAAATTTGTGACGACAAAGCAAAAAGTGCCGAAGAGAATCGGGAGGATTTTTCTAATTCACTGGTTATCTCGGCATTAAATCGGTCCTAAATAAGACAATTATTTTTCTGAATATCATAAAAAATAAAAAAATAAAAAATGGAATGTCCCAAACAATTTTAAATGATTGAAACGCCTTATTTTTTTGTCAATAGATTTTTTTTGGGGAAAGATACAATCCAATAAATAATTGATAATTTTAAATTTCTTACTTACGTGGTGATCAAAAGATTTACTCTATTCAATGTATTCGTCTTTGATTAATTCTCCTGTTATTTATTTATCACGTTAATTAAAAAAATTATAATACATGAATGTTAATTTAAGTTTTAATAAAGTTAATTTAAATTTGTAATGACAAAACAGAAAGTGCAAAGGAGAATCGTGTCTGAGCTCCGCGGGATTTTTCCACTGATCCCTTTTCACCGGTTCTCTCACTGTCGAGGATCTGCGACCAACCTCTGTGCCTTCTGCACGTGAGAGCTTCACTCTCTCTCTGTCTGTCCCCTGTGTACGCATCGACGTTACCTCTCCCGCGAATTTTCATTACAGCTCGCAGGGAGACGGGGACAGAGAGGTCGGTTATGTTGCAGAGTGGCTGAGAGGCTACGCGCGTAGCGGATCCGAGAGGGATCGAGAGAAGGTAACGCGCCGTGGCGCGGCCATAATTAATTTCCGCGTAATTAGCGGGCGCAGACGCCTCGGCGGAGGCGGTTATCTCGGGTGGACGATCGTTACGCGCAGCGCTGACATAGGTAGCACAACGAAATACGGCTCCTGTTATTACAGCGGATTAATGACTCTTCTATCTCCCCGCTCCGTCGAGCGGTTTTCGTTCCTGACGTTTCTTTGCGCGCTCGAAGATGCACGTTCGGTTACGAGTCGAGAGGAAAATTCGCGTTCGGCTGTCGATACGTGTGACGGCATTCCCAGCGATCGAATGGGATATTGATCAGTAGCAAAACGAAAAATGGCTTCTGTTATTGCAGCGGATCAATGACTCTTCTATCTCCCTGCTCCGTCGAGCGGTTTTCGTTCCTGACGTTTCTTTGCGCGCTCAAAGATGCGCGTTTCGTTACGAGTGAAGAGGAAAATTCGCGTTCGGCTGTCGATACGCGCGACGGAATTCCCAGCGATCGAATGGGATATTGATCGGTAACAAAACGAAATATGGCTTCTGTTATTGCAGCGGATTAATGACTCTTCTATCTCCCCGCTCCGTCGAGCGGTTTTCGTTCCTGACGTTTCTTTGCGCTCTTGAAGATGCGCGTTCCGTTACGAGTGGAGAGGAAAATTCGCGTTCGGCTGTCGATACGCGCAACGAAATTCTTGGCGATCAATTGAGACATCAATCGGTAGCAATACAAAATGCGGATCCTATTATAACGCAGCAAATTAATTACTCTTCTATCAGCCCGCTCCGTCTCGCAGTTTCCGTTCCTGACGTTTCTTTGCGAGCTCGAAGATGCGCGTTTCGTTACGGAATTATCGGCGATCGATCGGGATATTGATCGGTAGCAAAACGAAATACGAGTTCTTTTATTTCACGCGAAATAATGACTCTTCTATCTTCCCGCTCAGTCTCGCGGTTTTCGTTCATGAAGTTTCATTGCGCGCTCGAAGATGCGCGTTTCGAGTCGCCTTCGGCTGTCGATTCCGCATGGAATTCCCGCCGATCGATCGGGATATCGATCGGTACGGGCGATGCGAGTCGATAAACTCCGCACGATCGGTCTTTCGATATTTTTTTTTTCTCCGTGCGATCTCCACGCGGGGCACGCGTGGAGAAGCCATTATAACGAAAAGCAAGGTGGCCTCCTATCGCCACAAGGTAGCTGTGAGAGCCCTCATGCTTTCCTTGCTTTCGTCTCTCCGCGTGCTTCTCGTCGCTCGCCGGGATACCCCGAGATCCTGGATAACAGTTATTAGGGGCTTTTTATAATGCGCCTGTTCCTTTCTCTCTCCAAACCCTCCCCCTCTTTTCTCTTGATTTTTTTCGCCAGCGAACCAGTAAACCGGCGTCCCATCCAACGAAGAGCGCGCGCGCGATATCAACCGCATTTTTTTTTTATACTAAACTATGGAGTGTAGGGTATTATACTACTGTATACAGCATAGTGTGTAAACCACACTACAGCCGACGACCGCGTAAACGTATGCGGAGTGGACACTCCCTGTTCCCCCTTTCATTATATATAATTATTGGCATTTTAATAACTAATCATTTTCCCAACTCCCTCTTCGGCCGGCTTCACGTCGTCGTCGTCGTCGTCGGTCCGCAGAAGAAGCATGCGGGCGGAGAAATGGGGGGCAGCTTCCGAGACGTGGCCGCTACCGTATCGCCGGCCTCTATCATCCTTCTTCTTCATCGTATCTTTATTTTCTTGTTCCTTTCGGTGATCCCTTCGAGCAAACTTGTCGTACTTCCACCGCTGATACTACTGTAATTCTTCGTAAGCAAATTCGCTGAGTGTATTTCGTATGATTGAGTAAGGCGAGGATACGAATGCTCGGACCGTTAAGAGCATCCCTTGATTCAAACAGCTATTACTCAGTCAGTGAGTGATTTTTTATTTTTATAAGTCCAACCAACCTTAAACTCGTAGCTTCCATTTTTCAAAACACATGTATTAAGCGTAATGGTAGCGCATCATTTTTGCTTCGTAGAATTTTTGCCTGGTAGAGTTTTTGCTTGGAAGAATTTTTGCCCGGTAGAATTTTTGCCCGGTAGAATTTTTGCCCGGTAGAATTTCTGCCCGGTAGAATTTCTGCCCGGTAGAATTTTTGCCCGGTAGAATTTTTGCCCGGTAGAATTTTTGCCCGGTAGAATTTTTGCCCGGTAGAATTTTTGCCCGGTAGAATTTTTGCCCGGTAGAATTTTTGCCCGGTAGAATTTTTGCCTGGTAGAATTTTTGCCTCGTAGAATTTTTGCCTCGTAAAATTTTTGCCTGGGACAATTCGTAGCTGGTACAATTTTTGCCTACTAGAATTTTTCGAGCATTATATAGGTCCTAAGGTTCGAAAAAGGCCCGATAAAACCCAGACAGGTCCCAATCCGGCGCTCCAAAATTGCGGGGTCATTGATCTCTACCTCAGGAGCCCGTAGTAGAGTAGGTGAATAGAATAGGTGAAAGTTGATAGTAGGATAAAATTAAAAAGCATGTGAAATCCTTTTGAAGCTCGAGCAAAAAAAAATGTCTTCAATCTCTTCGGGATCAGCTCGACACATCATCGGAAACGACATCAAGATCGAAGGATCGTCGTGCAACACGTGTGCCACAGAGAGGCGCTTGTCCTCTCCTCCCTCCAACCCTTAGCATCGTAAATATCCCTGCGCGTAATTAAAAGCTATCGATTCGACGTAAGCCCGGGGTAATTGCACGAGTTACGCTCACCGAATAATCGCTCTCGTCGTCGTCGTCGTTGCCCATTCGTCGGGCCGCCCTCCACGATGAGGGAGCAGGGCGAACCTCCGCGGGTTCCCTGAATCGCTAGCTGGCGGCCCTGTCGCGTTGATAACGGAATATTTACATATTATCGCACGGTACTAGGCGACCCACGCAGTCCTGGATCCTCCCTGCTCTGCACACTTTTATCCCTTCTCCCCGTCCCGAAAACGTTTAACTCTCGTCTCTCTATCTGTATATACAGCCAACTTTCGCCCTTTACCCCCCGTTTTTTCTTCTCGGTCCCTCGGAAGGGCTCCGGAAAAGAGGATGAGCCCTCGCTGAGGATCACGCCCGCCAAGTTTTTTCCCTGGTATCGTTTTTTTTTTTTTTTTTTTTTTTAGAACCGTCGTTGAAAGTCCCAGGTGGGACTTTGCGGAGGCCGCGAGGGCCGACTTGACGCGGGTAAATTGTTTTTTTAAAACCCCTTTGTGTACGCCTCTTCTTACAATGTGTTGAGAGGCAGAGCTTTATTCTCTTCTCACCAGCGCATTGCGCGTGTAGACTGTGATTTTTTGCGAACTATTCGGCGATTCGCTCTTCGCGATCACAGACGCAATTACGGGTAAAATTCTGAACGTTTTTTATAATCTAGGTTATTCAACCTTAATTTCACGCTAATACGCCAACGAATCGGTGACACAAAAAGGGCGATGCTTCACATGTCTGCAGTGTAAAAAATATCTGCGCGAAAATTGACACGAAGTATGTGAAGTTTTTAATCGTTAATCGATAGATCAAATTTAAGTGTGAGTTAAAATCGATGCTCGCTGTATCCAATCGAGTTTATCGGACGTGTCCAGCGTACCGAATTAATTATACCTGAGTTTCTTTTGCATCAAATTTATTATACCCGTTTGTAAATTAAAAAACGTCTTAATTTACTTTATTAATTTTGCATTAAATTTTTAACACCGCAGACATTTATCGATACATTGAATAGTGTAACAAGTGTCAAGTTTAGCAAGATTGAAAAAAAAAAAAAAAACTGGAATATAATTTGTGTCTGGAGTCAATAATTCGTCGGGAATGTGGGAGGATGCGGGGACAGCGCGTGCACTAGTGTTTTATGTGATAAAAAAATGCAGGTCCGACATCAGATCCTGAGCACGGGTCTCTCGCCGAGACTCATCGCGTGACGCCGGCCAATCATCGCCAGCGTGGCACACACAAACTTTTCGTCCGTTTCTTGCAGCTCTCGGGTGCATGCCTCTCTCGTTCGTGCATGTGTCCTAACGGTCTCTTAAACCACATACGTGCAAAAAGAAGAGGAAAACCATTTGCATTATAATATATGCAGGAACGTTTCGCCGGGCGCTTCTCGTCCGGCTCATACGAAACGCATAAACGCCGTTTCGGAAGTAAAACGCGTTCTAATTAGTTAATATTCGTGTAGTTCGTTTTATAATTTGTCGTGCCGCTTGTTCGTTTCGTTCGCGTGACACACGGACGCCATCCCTCTCTCTCTCTCTCTCTCTTTCTCTCCCCCGAGTTCGCTCGCTAATTGCTCAAATATTAATGGACCACGTCGTCACTGAGTTTGAGTCGAAAGAGCCCGGGCACGTTCTGCCGTTGCGATTTATCGCCGGTTTTTTATTTGATATCCATTTTAGAGTTACAACCTCCCTGGTAGAAAGTTTGGGACGTTGATTCAGGCCCGGATCAGACCCAGACCAGGCCCGGACTAGGACCCAATCAGGCCCGGACTTAACGCCAATGAAAGGTCTAACAGAGATTTCTTTCCAAAACGATCGCTCGATTAATTCACGCGAGAGGCAACAGCCCAGATCCTGACCAGGCCCGAACCAGGCCCTGACCAGGCTGCGACTCAAAGTCAAAGAAAAATCCACCAACGATTTTATTCCGAAACGATCGCTCGATTATTTGACGCTAAAGAAGACAGTCCACAGCCTGAGCAGGCTTGGACTCAACGTCAAAGAAAAATCCACCAGCCTTTTCTTTTGCGAAACGATTGCTCGATTATTTCACGCTAAAGGAAACAGTCCAGACCCTGACCAGGCTGCGCCTCAACTTCAAAGAAAAATCCACCAACAATTTCATTCTGAAGCTCGATTATTTGACGCTAAAGAAAACAGTCCATACTCTGACCAGGCTTGGACTTAACGCCAATGAAAAGTCCACCAAGGTATTCATTCCGATAGAATCGCTCGATTATTTCCCGCTAAAGGAAACAGTCCAGACCCTGACCAGGCTGCGATTCAACTTCAAAGAAAAATCCACCAACAATTTCATTCCGAAGCTCGATTATTTGACGCTAAAGGAAACAGTCCATACTCTGACCAGGCTTGGACTTAATGTCAAAGAAAAATCCGCCAGCCTTTTCTTTTCGAAACGATCGCTCGATTATTTCACGCTAAAGGAAAAAGTCCAGATCCTGACCAGGCTTGGACTTAACGTCAATGAAAAATCCGCCAGCCTTTTCTTTTCGAAACGACCGCTCGATTATTTCACGCAAGAGGTAACATCCCCTCGTCTCTCGATGCCCCGCAACTTTCCGTCGCATAATTTCCTCATGTATAGTTTAACCGAGCATCAACGGGCGAGGATCGAGTTAATCGCTCGCTCGAGCGACGAAGTGGCCGAGCTTTATGAAGCACGCAGTAATAGTTACGCGCGACGACGGCCAAGTTGACGACCGAGCACAGCGAACGGTATCCCCGGAACGAACTGCTCCTCTCCACCCAGAGGATCGGTAAACTCCCCGTCGCGTCGAAGGAACGGGAGCGAGACTCCGGAGGGGACGCGATCTCCTCCGTCGTCGGCCGTAGCTGGGAACTCTCCGCAGCGAGTAGACTTTCCCCGAGAGCGTGCCGACGTCGTCAACGCGGTATACGGAGCCAACTCGAGTGTAGTTAAGGAGGGTCTCGAGAGCCGCTTCCAACGGGAATAGGAAGACCAATACTCCGCACTTCCGTCCCTCTTCCTTCCGAAGGACGCATAAATCTTCGCCTCTCTCGGCTCAGTTTCCTCGCGATGCGCCTCCTCAGCCCAAGCGCCTCTCTCCGCCTCTAGGATATTACGTAAAAGCTCGAGTGCCGGCCGCCTCTGCTGGATACACGAAGCGCCCAGGCAAACGTGGTAAACGTAGCCTGACTTCGTTCTCCTGGTTATTACACGCTAACGTGGACAACGGCAGAAGCAGAAGAATAAGGAAACCAAGAGGAGCGCAACAAGACCGCCGGTTGTAAAATATACACGCCCGTTGCCTGTCGTCGTTCGTGCGAATAAATAGTTTGCCCTCGCTTGTAACGCGCCTCTTCCCTGACGTGCGGCTCGCAGCCCAAGTTATAATCGAATTACACGCGACATGTGTCGAATAATTTTGTCCTGTCCGGAGTCGATCGAATGAGTTTTGAGGGGTCGTTCGAGGACGGAAAAGTTCTTTTTTTTATTGTTATCTTCATTTCCAACAAGCCCCTTTCCATGCGTCGTTGTCCTTTCTCTCTACACACCCGCGACACGAGAGATAAGACGAGGCGGGGGTGGATTTCTCTCTAAGCCCGAGCAAGGAATCACTTTGCTATCGGCACGTAATCGAAACCCATTGCCGGGGCGGGTGTAGAGTATCCGAGATTCTCTCGGGTTTCAGTCGCCGTTCCTCCCCGCGCTTGGCTCTGTTCCGCGCGACGGAGGAACGAGAATCAAGTGCCTGTTTATACCCCTTTCCATCGGTGTAGGAGGAGATCCTCGCGAGGACGAGGAGCGAGGGACTGGAGGCGGCAAGACGGAGCGAGAGATTGGAAGCGGCGAGACGGAGCGAGGAAAGGGGATGTGGGAAAGGGGTTGGCTGAACGGTGTACACGATGAGCTCGTCGTCGGCTCCGAGCGAGGACGATGGCGAGGCTCCGCCGAGCGCGTGAGCCGCTCTCGAGGGGGTAGGTAAATGTAAGCAGTAAGCCATTTTCCAGACGATGAGGCGCGAAGCCCCGCTCTGCCCTCTTAGCGTCGGTAATCCCTACCCCGGCAACCGACGACGAGACTGGGAAGCGATGGCAGCGGAGCCGGCGGTCGCACGGTGGCTAGCAGGGGAAGCCACCCTCAGGTGCGAGAGACCGGGGCTTCCCATATTTAATACCGGTAGCGGCATCGGCGCGGCTTTCGCAACCTCGAGAATAGCTTTGGGTCTGGTGAAAATAATCTTTTGCTTGTTTCACTTTCGGCGTGAGTTAACACAAGATGACTTGTGATCGGGAAAAAAGAAACACGTTAAACGCATTGCCGACATGATTAATGAGAAAAATGCGTTGCAGCCGATCATTCCTGCCGATTCTGAGTGCTTCGAAAATAGCAATCACTGCTTTCCGATCCCCTTCTGTTTCTTCGGTCCAACTTCCCAAGTTGTTTATTCTTCGTCATTAGCTTGCACGGCAATCGCGCGGTGGACAGCGGGAAATACCACCCTCAGGTAGCAGAATCGGCGCACCTTTCGCAAGCTTCATAATAACTTTGGGACTGGCGACACAGCCAAACATAATCTTTTGCTTCTTTTACTTCCGGCTGGAATTTACGGGAGTGAAACAAGGAAGATTCGTCATCAGGAAAAAAGAAACGCAATAGATATGATCAATCAAGCTCAGCAGATATGATCGATGACAAAAACTTGTTGCAGCCGATTATTCCAGCCAATTCTGGTTACTTTCGAAAAGTCCAATCATCACTTTCCGATTACTTCCTCTTTCTTCGCTCCAACTTCCCGGATTGCTTATTCTCCGCCGCAAACCCGCGGCGGCAAACGCAGCAGTAGCCGGATGAATCGCAGCCACGGCTGAGCTACACCGCGAATATATGAAGGACAGCGGGTTAACAATATTTCATCCACGGGAAGTCGTGAAAGTCGAGAGAGACTGGAGCGTACTCGAATAAAAAGAAGAAAAGAAGAGAGAAAAAAACCACACACACACACTATCGGTCGAAACGTCAATCCTCCGTCGAATCACGAGCAAAATCGCCCGGTATATAAAGAGGGCAAAAAAAAAAAAAGAAAGTAAAGCTAGTTTCCTGCGATTTTCCTCGGCTAGGAAGTATTTAGCTCGCTCGTGCACGAATCGCTTTGGCTGCACCGACGGATCGGCGTGTACGACGGCGCACACAGACCATCGGACAACGGCCGATGGTGTAGTCTGGTCTTTTTACGAGCGAGATAATTGCTCGGGCATGAGAGAGCTCCCGGTGCTCCGCGCGCTCGCTGACTCGCGCATGCGGAGGTCAGCGAGAACGAAGGTGGAGTTGAAGGTGTACCGGCTGTTGGACCAGCACTTTTATGAACGCACCAACTCCCGCACTACACCGTGCGCATTCGCGGTAGATGTACGAGGGAGACGCGTGAGATGCGCTGCGTTAATAATATTGTTCTAAGAAGCATCGCGAGAGCGGCTGCAGGAGCAGGTCGAAAGGAGGGCGCTACCAAGACGAAGAGGACGAGGAGGAGCAAGAAGTTCGCCGCTCGATTCCACGACACTTGATAAGAACTCAATTACCGTTTTACGCGATTGTCCCTCGCGCGTCTCTCCCTCCCTTTCGGTCCCCGCCGTCGGACACCCCGTACAATTATTTTTTGCCAATACAGTTTTTCAACCCGGAGCAAGTCTTCTCGCACCTACGATGGGATACTCACCGTCGCGCGAAGAAGCATATCGTGTGGGACCGAGAGAGTTCATTCGTTCAAATTGCCCATCGCAATCCTTTATTGCAATGGCGTTGGTTACTTCTTGTTTTACCTTCCTCGTTTCATTTCCCAAGTCCCAGAGGGCACTGAATACATTCCTAGGATTTTTCGCCTTCAACTGCCGAGCATCATTATCCTGCTCAGTACATTCTTCATCCGCTGATATATCTGGGGGAGAAAGGGGCACAGTGCGCACGTTTTTATGAAACGTGCACGAAACGGAATGTTCTGTTCCTATTAAGGGGTATTCGCAGTTTCGTCTTTGCCGACCTGCTCGTCAAAGGTATCCGGATTACCCTGAAACATAAAAGTGGGAAAGCGTCAATTCCGGTTTAAAAATCTTGGTCCTTACCGAAAGTGACTTCATATCACGAACACCAAATAAACGAATCCATCCATCTATCTATCTATGAGAAAGCGTCACGTCATATCAGAACACGAAACAAACGAATCTATCTATCTATGAGAAAGCGTTACTTCCGGTTTAAAAATCTCGGTTTTTGAACGGAAGCGACCTCATGTGGGAAAACATCACTTTCGGTTTGAAAATTTCATTTTGCGACCAGACGTGACGTCATACCGGAAATACGTTGCTTCCGGCTAGAAAATCTCATTTTTCGACCGAAAAACCGGAAGCGACGTTCTCCCCTATGGGGTCACTTCTACCCCTGCAGGTAGTGCAGTTGCCACCGCGCTCACTTCTCGTGTCATTAGTCTAATTTAAACAGACGTTATTCGGTCAGTGAGAGCGTTGGCACGTAATTAGGGAGGAGGGTAATATGGTGCGTGGCGACACAACGACACTGTTATGCGTCCCGTGGGCCGTCGACGATATCGGCCGGGCTCTCTCACTCGCGCTCTGCACAGTTCTCGAGCGGAGAACCCGTTCGCTTTGCGCTCTTGTTGCATTCGCCGTTGCTCCCTCATCCTACCGAAACCTACGACTATACAACCACCGAGTTGTATACACACGACTATATCTTGCTGTGCGCCACGCCTTTGCGAAGTTTCCAGTTACCGAGAGGCGAACGGGACGAACGAACTAACTGGAGAACCCCCACCGATGCACCTGCCAGCCAGCGACACGGCCACCAAAGTGCCTTCACTGAATAGTCAATGAACTCTCCCGCTCTCACTTGCGCAATTCGCCCGGCTAATCTCATTTCGCCTGTTTCGGCTGACTAGTCTCTTTCACAGCCACCAATGCGCTCCTCACTAGTCATTGCCGCTCGGTTCACGACCGATGACACGCCACCAACGAAGAGCATCTCCATTGGCGTTTCGAGGAGGCTCCGACGATCGTGTATTGTCACGCGAGAAACTGAGAATCAATTACCGAAGACTGATGGCGGATAGCGCTAACCTTCGCGGCAAATATCGAATATTCCCTTCGAGGAAGATCAGAACCCAAACCGCCGAAGCGAATTATTCATGGGGTAATCCACCGACATCGAATGCCCCCTTCCACGCGTGTCCTCGATTAACTCCGACGCTTCGGGTCCTGTGCAGGAGATACCGCGTCAATTGGACTGTTAAGCCCGACGAGAGTTAACAGATTTCCGCGAACGTTAAATGCGCATAGTTTGAGCCATTCGTTGCCGGTCGCGGCCAATGGATGGCGAAATAGCGTTTTGCTCGCGTCAAATAAAAAAGAACCTCTCTCGTTTCGCGATAGGGCGCGCGGTTAAATCGATGCGTGTACCTGTATCGATGATATAGGTACGTGTCTATGGAACGGTAATGGCCGACCGTAAAATATTTATCGTGGAAATTAGTCGGTCGATGATGTATGCACCCGAGGGGGGCGGCTCGGGTCGAGGGGCGGGAGCGTCGAGCTTTTGCCCCGCGTTATCCGGATTCACCGCGCTGCCGTTCTCATCACCCTTCCGCAATACACGGGCCGCATACACCGCTATGTTTATACAGCGTTCGCGTAAAATACTACTGGGCACTATAATGGCCGCATGAAAATCCGCGGACCGGGGAACCGAGCGATTTGAGCTTTTGTGCGTTTACAATTAGCGCGACGCGTCGACTCTCATTCCTCCCCTATGGCTCCGAACTTTTCATCCCCGGCCGACCGCAGACATGATTAAATATCGATGCCTCGACGAGTGTCTGTTCGGCCATGCGCTGTTGTTATTATCGAGCGCGTATATCACATTTTATTACGTTTACTGACGCTAAATTGGGCTTCTTTCTTTTTTTGTTCCAGGTAAGTGCAATTGGATAAGAATGAGAACTGGAATTCCTGAAGTGCTGTCGCCAACGACCAGTGAGTAGTTTTAGTGTAAAAAATGAAGAAAACAAAATATTGAAAAATTGAGGCCGAATCAGACATCGCGGCAAAGTCTCTGAAGGAAGTTTACGAGTTGCGAGGGAGTGAGGGAAAAAAATAGTGAGTCGGAGGGCGACCGGAGACCGGTCACGAAGAGGTTCGGGCCAGGTGCAGGTCGGGATCGCGAGTCCCGCTCGCGCGCTCTTTCGCAGTCATCGTCGTCTTTCCGGTCGCCTTCCTTCCGACGAAGGAGCGCGTGAAACACGAGAAGCTCCGGGCTAACTCTCGCACGGGGTTGAAACGGCTACGGCTGCGATGAACGAGGCAAACCACACGCGGAGCGCGCCTCGGCGGGTTGGATGTTGAACTACGAGAGGAAATTAATAGGTCACGCGATACGACAATTTTATTATTCGTTCCGTGTTATATCGAACCAACCGTGTAATAAAATTCGGAAACGAGTTAATGCTAACCACGCTTTCGGTCCCGGGAACATTTGTCATTTTACGATTTAATGACCCTGTCGTCGGTATTAGTTGGGCATCGGTAGATTGGAACGCGTCGACCTTTTCGTGCGACATTTTATTCCTAGTCAACTGTACAATTATTTTTCTCTCAGCGAACCATACTTTTAACTAAAAAAATATTGCAAAGTGCAGAAAAACAGTTGTAAAATGAAGAAAAAAACTCTCCAAAAATGGAGGAAAAGAATTGTCAATATAAAAAGAAATGTTAAATGTCCGAACTTTTTTTCACCGTCTGCGAGTGAGATTTTCTATACCATCGAGAAATCAAGGTTAACCTGGTGAACGCGATGGAGAGAGAGGACCGCTGAGAGAGTATTAATTAGCAATTACCATTGTTCCGGGGTTCGAGGCTCTCGAGAGCGGCTCTCCACGCGGCGATGGCAAAGTGGGGACCGCATCTCTCTCTCCTAGGCTCCAGTAGGTAGAGGCAGTAGGAAACAGCAGCCACACTGACGCGGAGATTTTCTGAGGTAGAGCGTGTAGCCGCGCCTTTCGCTATTACATGCTATTTAGCTAGCGGCCTGCATGCACCGGGCGTTCCATTATTTTTACGACTGTGCCAAAGCCAAACGCTTAAGAGCCCTCCTCTAGACCAATTGTCCGTTTCTGCCCACATACCCCGTGCCCGCTTCAGTGGTTCTCATTGCCGAGTTTTTATTATCCCTTGACGTTGCCCATTGCAATCGTAACCTCAAACGGATGCTCCATAAATTGACGAAACGAATCACTCCTTTTGAAATTACAACGCGTATATATAGATAATTTCGACTAATTTCTTATGAAATTTAATTCGACTGGTACCGCTATCATTCGTGACCGGCAGTTACCTCCACCTGAACAGCTCTCTCGTTCCTCCTTGTAGTCACGAGATCTATACGTTGAGTTAGTGTACGAGCTCTTGAGTCAACGAACGGTGCCAGCCCCCGAAAGTCGATGCACAACAGTTTCTATAAAGCTTTTGACTGATGGGAAAAAGGAACCATTTTGCATCGTTGTCTTTGTATCAGACTTATGGGAAAGCCAAATGCATATATTTTTCTTTGCCCCTTATACGGTTGTTCATTTATTTTGCCGTTCTCAAACAAATCGTAGATTTGTCTGAACTGTATCGAAGAAAATCGATGTTGTCGACTATCATTTGGATATTTCGTATAAGCACGACAACTGTTGCCATGTGCAGGTATAATAATTATAACGGTAAACATTTGGTCGTCATACCAGAAACTTGTGGGAAATGCATGTTTCTCTTTACTTCATATGTGATTGTTCATTTATTTGCCGTTCTCAAACAAATAAATGATTCGTATAAATTGTACGGAAAAAAATCTATATTATCAAATATGATTTCGATCCTTTCTATAGGCAAAACAATGCTGTTGCCATGTGCAGGTATCAAAATGGCAACCGTAAACATCTGTTTTGATCGAGTTTGGTGTGACGCTCGAAATGTCTACCAGGCGCAAGAGATCAATCCGTATCCGTAGATCTGACAACAGTCGTAGTGTGTACATCAGTCCAGACAGAAATGGTTACCATCGAAGTATCTAAAATACTAGATTGCTAAAACCTTACAATCCCATTTCAACTTCGAAAGATTTGGGTACTTCGTACGGGCGCGACAATACTGTTGTCTTGTACAGGTATATAAATTGCAGCCTTAACCATCTATTTTGACCGATTTTGATGTGACGCTCGAAATGTCTACCAGGCGCAAGAGGCCAATCCGTATGCGTAGATGTGACAACACTCGTAGTGTGCGCAGCAATCTAAACAGAAATGGTTACCATCAGAATACGTAAAATACTAGATTGCTAAAACCTTACAATCCCATTTCAACTTTGGAAGAGCCCGAGGTGAAGCGACAAGAGTGAAGTTGCGAAGAGCTTTTCGCAGGCTATCAGCGAACTCGAAAAAGTGGGCATCAAGTTGCCCTTAGGCGGGTCGCCGAATTCGAACTTCTTTGTCGACGCGGTAGCGAAGTGCACATCCGGGTCTCGTATAGCGTTGTAACCTATCGAGTCGGTTGTGGGTGTGCGCTTTAAAGTTCGCAGGTCGAAGTGGCGCGGGCGCGTGTGTGTGTGTCTCTCTGAAATGTTGGCGAGAGGGTGAAATAGAGAGGAAGCGGGAAGAAGGGTAGCTCGGTCGTTGGGTGCAATGACGTAGCGGCGGCGACGGAGGAGGCGTTGGTGGCGCTGAGCTTCGCAACCCGGCGTATCGATTCCTTCGTCGTCGGGTGACGGAGGTGGTAGCGAGGAAGCAAGGAAAACCAACTCCCACGCAGAGCGCAGAGAGGCAGCCACCCCTGAAGCTACCACCCACGAGGGCCCCGGAACGGAGCGGAAAGCGAAGCGAAGCGAGGCAGAGCAAAGCGGAACGCGAAGAGCCACGACGAAGACGACGAAGAGCCCTCGGAGTAGGGCGCCCACGTTATGTAGACATATACCTATGTACAATCTCCACATAGTACATTACACCGGTGTGCTATGTGCGGCACTCCACACAAGCAGACTGCCGTACCACCCTTTCCCTCTCCAGCGTTCCTCTGCGTCCCCTCTTTCCTTCCGTCGTCCCATTCGCTTCAACCCTCCAGTCCCAATCGCCATCCCCCGGACCACGACTGCTGCCCTTGTGGGATGATCGGATCGGTCGAGCCTTCCGCAGTCTCTTCCAAACTCGGACGGTGGTCAGAGGCAGTCGGGGAATCGACGATCGTTAAACCGGCAACCGGTGCGATCATTAGCCGTTTCCGTTCGATCGGCGAAAAGTTGCGTGTCTAACTCCGGTCCGGCTTTTGGCTCCGTCTCCTCGTTCCCCGAGAACCAGGCGTTAGCATGCGCCCGGTGAAACACACAGCGGCAGGAGGCCAACTTCCCAGATATGAATTAACAGAGTTACGGAGTTTCCACGGCCGCGGCCGCGGTAGCGGCTGAGAGTCGCTCGCGAGTTATGCGGCTTACCAACTCGAAAATGTCGCTCCGGACGGCAGACTCTCGTACTAGCTAGCTACACAGCACTGGATGCACGCCTCTCATACCCCCCCCCCCCCCCCTCGTCCTCTTTCGCCACTCTTCCCACGATTCGTGGTGACAGTTACTAGTCACGGTGAGAGTGGAGAAGCGAGCTTCAACTTATCGCACTGGTAAACCCAAATATATAGATTTTCGGAACGGGTACAAGCTCGCGGCAAATACGCCCTCGAATCATCGATTTTACCATTCATTCGCGCGCTAAGCGACGTGGTCCATATTCACGGCTTGTACTCTATCATACGCTCACAATCATCAGGGAAGACGGACTTTCGATAGATGGCCATAACCTGCATCGCAAGTCAATCTTACACCAGATACTTTTTTTTATACCGTTAACCAAGAGAAATGAAATCGGTACAAGGATAGGAATTATGAATAATCCTGATGGTCATATAACGGGGTAGGGAGCCAGAAAGAATGTTACAGACCCTTGGTTTGCCAAGCCATATGAGAAACCCATATTCGCTAGTTGAACTTTGTCTTACGCCGACGATCGTCCCGATAGGCAAACTTTCGGTAAATGGCCACAACCTGCATCGCAAGTCAATCTCACACCAGATTCTCTTTTTACACGGTCAAGCATGAAAAATCAAACCGGTACAAGGGAAGGAATTGTGAATAATCCTGATCGTCATAGAAGTCGGCTGAATGGACTAGGAAGCAAGGAAAAAAGTTATAAACTCTTGGTTACCCAAGCCATATTCGCCACATCGACTTTATCGGACGCCAACGATCGACCCGGTAGGCAAACTTTCGGTAAATGGCCATAACCTGCATCGCAAGTCAATCTTACACCAGATTCTCTTTTTACACGATCAAGCATGAGAAATCAAATCGGTACAAGGGTAGGAATTGTGAATAATCCTGATGGTCATAGAAGTCGGGTGAACGGGCTAGGAAGGAAGGAAGTTACAGACACTTGGTTAACGCGAAAGCACGCCGTTGCGTTTGCCCCGGTCCCGAAGATATATATTCGAGTCGGACTGGGGGGGGGGGCGGCGTTGGGGAGGAGGGGGGGTACGTAGTACTCTACTCTCGACTACTATAAGGGGGTCAGACGAGAGAGAGAGGCGCACACGGCGGAAGGGCCATGGCCCGCGAGTCGGCAGTGCCAGGGGCCAGAGGGGCGCGCGAGAAGGGGCGGGGGAGGGGGGGGAGTATTAAATCATAGAGCCGAGCGCCTGCCGCCGGTTTACTGCCGGATAAAACGCAGTGACTGTTATGTTATGGACCACCTGTATGCGACCGCGCGCTCCCGACGACCCTGAACTCTCCGAGTGTTCTACATACGTAACTCTCTCGCACTTTCGTTGAACGAGCTCGGGGCTCTCGCTCTCTGCCCCGGCGTATATAGGGAACGCGGGTGGAAAGCTGACGCGAGGCGAGCTTGTAGTCTGCGCGCCAACTCGCGGGTGAACACCCTTCCAACCGACTGAGGTGCACATTCCTTAAAAAAAAAAAATGGTCTAATATTTCGTTTATCAATCACTTTGACCAGGTTTCTTTTTTCACTTAACAGTCCTACGAGAATCTGCGCCCTCGGTCGCGTGAAACTCTCCATGCTCACATTCATCCGCGTCCCTCGTTACGAGCCAGAATTACATGAGACAAGAAGTTTCGAGTATCCGGGCGCAAGAAATGAGACTCGCGGAAGCGGAGACTCAAGAGAGCGGGAGGCTCAAACTATCGCATTAGATGATGAAAGCCCGGTTGCGTTTCGAGTCGGTGCTTCCATACCGTTCTCGCGCTCGAGTTTTAGGTTTCCCGCAGATCGGTATCCGCGATATTATAAATATACATGTAAGACTATGTCTCGCGCACCCTTTCAGTGCGCTCCCGTCCTTTCCTTCATTCCTCTCGGCCAGAAACTCGCAGCGCCCCTTCCGGAGGGCCCATCTAAGGAGGCGAATCCATGTGGGCACTCGTTCGGCTCGCGCATCCAGCACTCGGTGAAATAGCTATGAGAGGCGCAGCGACCGAACGCGAGCCCACGTTCGCTTTCAGGCGGCGGTAGTCGTATGTAGACCGTAAAGTATAAACCCGCCGATTCCATATCTGCTCACCGTCGGGAAGGCGCGGGGGCCGCGAGAGAGCGGTTGGCTCTTATCGCCATCCGCGGAACCCCCTACCGGTCGCGGCCGACCGGGGGAATTAATACAATAAAGACATCCAGCTTGAATTAATCGTTTGCATCTACGGCGGCTCTCTCGCATGCACCGCGTCGAACGGGAATGGAAGGTCGGAGCGTCGTGAGCAACTCTCATTGTTCTCTGTGTAAGCCGCTATACACCGGGAGTTACGAGCATAAAACGCGTGACGAGGAGGCGCAACGTTTTTTTCGCTCGGTAGGAAAGCCTGACAGGTCCGACCCGAGCGACGGGGCTGCGCGATGGGTGTAAGGCGGAGAGAGAGACGAACCGCAGTCATTTATATAAATGCCGACACTGTCGTTGGACTCTGCGTCGAATGAAGTTTTCCGCCGCTATTAGCGGGAGTCGCGCGTTTTGCACACGTGGATGGACAGAGTGTCATGCATCGCGGCTCCTCTCGGCGGCGCGGGAATCCACCGGGAACGGGGAATAGGGCCCGAACGGGGGCAAAAGGGGGCACAAAAGGGTGCCCAACGAACCTAGTCGGGAGGTTTGTTAGTGCACCCGTAGTGCAGCCAGAAAAATAATTTAATTGAAGGGTCACACGTAACTAATTGTTTATTTAATTTTAATCATTTAATTAAAGAACTGAAGAACTTAGGTCAATGGCCAATTGGCACACATATTTATGTTATTGCGACAATCTACGTTATGTCATGCTATGTACCAAAAATTGTTCCATCTGGCATATCGCCAATAAATCCACTATCACTACTAGCAATAAAATCAATATTTATTTCATTCGAATAAATATTTGTTTGCGGAGCGCCCGACGAATAAATTTTTTTTTTCTGGGTATAAAGATACTCCTTCGCGGATAAAAAGAGATTGTTGAATTAACCAAGCATTGCAATATCTTCGAAGGTGCTATTTGGTTCGTACAACAAAAATGTCTGTTCGAGTCGACTGAAGCAAATAATCGTTTAACAAGACGATGCTTTATCGTACCAAAAAAATAACAGCTTTGAACATGTCACTGCGATTTTTGGGTAATCGAACATTTTTTATTCACACCGTACCTACCTGCAAGTAGTCACGGCCAGGCTCGACTTGGTGCAGGATCGTTGTGCAGCCTATGCATAAATCAGACGGAAAGTCGCGGACTTCCGCCCTAAAAAAATAAAAAAAATAAAAAAAAGTCAGGAAATGCAACCGAAGAAGAATGCGCCCGAATGAAGAGGTCGATTTTTCCAGCGGCATAAATTGTCAGTTCTCCGTCCGGCCTCTCTCTCTTTCTCCCGGGGGGGGGGGGGGGGGCAAACCTTCCTTTTAATTGCGCGTCGCAGTAATTTTTTAAGTGTGCCTTACCGCCACCGCCACCTCGTAATCTCTGTCGCCTGCGTGCTCTGTAAATTGGATAGCCACCAGTGAGCCGAACGAGCCGAGCTTAAACGACGAGTTGCCAACTGGATTAGCTCGTACATGTGTACAAGGTATAATGTCCCCCGTGCGTGCGCATGTGTCGGTGAGTGAAAGCCCCGACGACGTGGATTTTCGAGGTGAAGTAAATTCGTTCGGTTGGTAATTGTGGCTCGCTCTGGCCACCTTCGCTTTCGAGTTGGCCGCGGTGGGCCTTATCGACGACGAACCTCCCTCGTCCTCTCCCTTCCCGCTTCGACTCTTGCGCCCATCGGCCACTCTGTGTGTGTACTCGGAAACGACGACGCACCGGCTCGTTCTTGCGATCACAATAATTATTATTCACCTTATCTGCCTTGATTTGCATTATATTTAAATTTAAATACACACGTCGGGTGCACAGCAACACACATTCGTCTGCCTCCGCTCTCGTTCCCATCACTCGCCGCACCGAGCCGCCCGCGGCGGTGCAAACGTTTATGCATTTTATTTCCTATCCGTCGACGAGGACAGGGACGACCGTCGACGGGCTCTCTCGCTTTATATTCCCCACTTTTCGGCCTCCTTCGCCGGTAGCCCGCGCGTTCATTCGGCACGACGCTCGTACGTCTTCCATAATCTTCGAGGTCGCGACGAAAAAAAAAAAAAAGAAATAAACAAACGATACCGAGACTCCCCGTCGGGAAACCGGTACCGCGCGACGAGGCTCTTTTGTTTAAAATGTAACCATGTACGTTCGGCCTGCGCCCATTATCTTTCTCGATATTTTCAGGCTAAGTAATGTTTCGGGAAACAAAAGAAAATGCATTAGCAATTTACGCGTTTACTTTTTTTATGAAAAGAAAAAAGTAAAAAGTACACGTAAATTTAAGTTCAATTACTATCCATGCCTGCGCGTCTACAATCTATTTGAGTCTATGTAGACCTTGGTTAATACAAGACAAGCATCTACAACCTAATCGACTTTGGCGCAACGTCTGCCCGCGATTGACTATATACTGTAGACTTTAGAGTTTGCTCTGTATAGACGGAAGTCTATGTAGACTTTGGTTCTTGCGAGACGAGAGTCTACAACCTAGACGACTTCGATGTGAAGTCTGCCCACTATAGAGTGTATACTGTAGAGTTTAAAGTCTCGTCTATGTAGACTTTGGTTCTTGCGAGACGAGAGTCTACAACCTAAACGGCTTTGACGTGTAGTCTGCCCACTATAGAGTGTATACTGTAGATTTTGTAGTCTGTCTACGTAGACTTTGGTTCTTGCGAGACGAGAGTCTACAACCTGATCGACTTTGACGTGAAGTCTGCCCACGATAGAGGGTAAACTGTACTGGACTTTACAGGCCAGTCTGCGTAGATCGAAGTCTACATCGATTGTAGACCCAACTAGACAAGTGTCGTATTTAACAGTTATTTCCAAAGTCCATCTCAGCCGTCTGCAGTCTGGTAGGCGGACCTTTCGTCCCAGGACAGTAGATCTACCGCGAGTCTACCGTAGGACAGCCTTTCTTCGTCACACAACCCGAGTCCAATCGCCAGATGCTTACCAGGGTCAATTCGCTAACATTTCATATCGATATCCTCATCGATGTGAATAATGTGTCGTTTGTGTTTGTCTGAATGGGCGGCCGATCGATTGCAAGAGACGGCCGATCAACTTTGTCAAAGTGTCGTGTAGACTTTCCTCGCTCAACCCCTCGACGAATACGTCGACCCTTTCAACGTCGCGCCGTCGTTATCACGACCCCTCTCCTTGCTCCTCCGCGACGCTCTTCTTGCGCGCTCGGGCTGGCTGCCTGGTGCCCGTCATAAACATATCGCGGTGGAGTGAGACCGGAGCCATGCCGACCTGCCTCAACTAAAACGTTACGCGAAACGGGGCCGTAAATAACGTCTTAAGTGTACCAGCAGCGTCGCGGCGGTGCGTCTACCCCCCTACGAGCCTCTTCACCGGAGGCTAGCTGTATTCGTAGTCACTTGCGGCAACTCCTGCTCCTCATCTGTGTGCCCATATATATCTGTATATACGAACTAACACTCTTCCGATGATCCTCTTCTCTTCACCCTCTTGCGATGAACCCTTGTGATGTGCCATTGCCGCGCTCGAACGCCTGCTAACTACCGAGCTACCGTTGAATTTTACGCGTCCGTTAATTCGAAGCGCGCGACCTGCAAGACTGGAGGGTTCCAAGGTCAAGAATATCCCAGTGGGGTTGTCTCAGACCAAGTTTCTTTCGCTTTTTTCTTTCCTAGCCATCTCAGCTCAAGAATGACTCGAGGCTGCTAATGGGCGGAAAGGAATTTTTCTTTAAATATCCGGAGTGTCGTTGCCTATCGGATATCGCGCTGAAAGTCAAGCAAGCTCCGCAGCTCTCAACGGGAAAAGATTACATAAGATATAGATTGTCGAAACGCCGAGCGGGAAATGTATTCTCGCTTTCGAATCCCGGCAATGGTGGTGAAAAAATGATAACGAGAGGATTGCCGAATGGAAGGTGGATAGTCATCGGGACAGATAAGAAGCGTAGAGGGGATCGTTGGTCCATCTTCGTTCGGAGGGCGTCGCAGCCGGAGAGGCTGACGTCTTAGGGCGTCGCGACATCCGTCATCCTCGAGCACGGGGTTGGTTGGTCGATGGTGTTTCTCCTCTGAGCGCGCACCATACATAGAACCAAGCGGGAGTGGAGGATCTTCCCTGGGGTTTCTCCACCCCGTGAGATAAAGCGGGACGGCTGCAGGGTCAAGGAAACGCGCAGACGCGGCGGTGGCTGGCGAAGCTCGGGAATGTGGAAGCACCGCCAGCAGGCGGCAGAGCAGCGGAGCGAAGGCAGCAGAGCCGCGGCAGCTTTCTCCCTCGCAGACTCCAAACAGCACGAGGCTCCTGTGAATGGCGACCCTCGCAAACCAATCGTATTCCCGTTTCCATCCCTCTCGCCGCGAAAACTCTGTCGCACTCTCTCTTCACCCACCGCGGTCTATATTATCCTCGGGTCTCCTCTCATTCTCACTCGCCTTCATCCCCCGTATAACGCTTACCCTTTCCTCCTTACTTGGAATGGCCCTGCTGGGATATCGACGATTCCGGGCAAAACTGCCTCGGCCACTGCCGCCAGCGCTCCACCGAATTCATGTCGCGAAGAATACACTCCACGACCATGATTGCACAGCGACAAAAATCTACACACGTCGATTACGATCGGAGAAGATCGCCGCCGGATTTTATGCATCTATGCGGAATGTCTGAAGTCCCAACGGAAGATACAGCTGGTACCCCACGCGGAAAAAAAGTCTGGTCTACGGTAGACTCGAGACAGTTATCTTCGTGGTCCACATTCCACCTCTACGATAGTGCCGGAAGTACACTTTCGGTAGATTTCCGTAACAGATCTACCGCAAGTGAATGATAGATGGAATTTTTCTTTTGTTCATGTAAGCACGATCATTCTGGCGACAATATACGCCCATTGACTCCGATTCACGTACACGAGAAAATCGGCACTGGATTTAATGCATTTATCCGTAACGCAGCTGACACTCCTTTCGAGAAAAATAAATCTGGTCTACCGTGGACTCGCGACAGTTATCCCAGTGGTCTACATACCATGTCCACGATCGTCCCGGTAAGCGAACTTCGGTAGATACCCGTAATAGATCCACCGCAAGTGAATGGTAGACGGGATTTATTTTTTTTGTACCCGTGCACGCAGTCGCTCTCTTGTGCACACACGACAGCCGTCTCGTATGTAGGCTACATACACTGTGCCGTGCACGACACGTCGTTCACGTGACGCTGCCGTTTCCTCGATCGAGAATAGCAACACTTGGCGCGCGAGAGACCAGCACCGACGGCCATTATCGGCTTATTATCTTAATTGTATGGAATTCCGCCGGTCGGGTATGCGGGGAGGCCAGAGGAGAATGACGTCGAACGACGGGACCGTATAATGCGCCTACTATATATATATATATATATATATATATATATATATATATATACATATATATATATATATGCGTGTATGTTACATCAGTAAGCTATGGTTAAGCGAGAAAGCAGCTAGTCATGCTTTTGCGTTCCGAGATCTCCTAACGTTATCGGGCAAATTTATTTTACCGACGCTATAGCGGGATAAACGAATCGCAAGGATCTCGTACGGCACCGAGAGTACAGTCTCGAGTAATACCGAGAGGGTGGATAGAGGGGGGTGGAGACTTTCCTTTTTCCGGCTCTTTCTCCATCTCGCTCTCGGGGTGGTCCATCGCGAGCTCCGTTCGTCGTCCTGCCGAGAACGTCCATTACTACTAGGCCAAGGGGCTCGCGTCGTGCGCGCACTTCTTGCACTTAGCGTTATATCCAAGCCGGAGGGATGAAGAGGTGGAGAAGGCAGCAGCAGCGAACCGAGCAAAAGCGAGTTTGCTGGCTTTCCCTCTTTCGTTTTCTTCCTACGGTAGATATACCATCTATATACATGTGTATATATACATATACATGTATATATATATATTGGGAACATGATATCGGGAGCCAGCGTGTTTCCGGGGAAGCGAGCAGGCAAGAAAGAAAGAAAGAAGAAATAAAGAAACGTGAAAGAGGAACGCTCGCGCCGAGGGTACCCGGGACAAAACAGCTGACGCCATGGCTGCCAGACAGCCACGTTCGCCGTCTCCATCGTCCTTCTCCGCCTCTTTCTCCTTCCGCTTCTTCCTCCGCTCCGCTTGCCCCCTTCGTCCCTTTCCTTCCGTCCCCGGTACCACCATCGCCGCCGGTGGGATTTAAAAACAATTCGGTAAATTGCATCGCGAGGCGGAGAGGGGCGAGGGAGGAATGCACAGCCGAGCGCAATATCTCCGTACCGCCGCCTCTCTCATTCTGTACAAACCCCCCCCCCCCCCCCCCGACCTCCTGTTATATCGGTATAGAGAGCTACGGGTAGTCACCGATACTGATGTTGGTAACAATGTTTATCCGCTAATTTTGACGTTGCCGGAGATGAGAGCAGGGATAGTGCAGAAAACAACTGACAAGTCCGAAACTGAAGCCTGCAAAAAGTCTGTAGTCTATAGTCGATAGCCCAGTCTACCGTCGATAGTCCAGTCTATAGTCGATAGTCCGGTCTATAGTCGATAGTCCAGTCTATAGTCATTAGTCTAATATATAGTCAATAGTCCAGTATATAGTCGATAGTCTCGTATATAGTCGATAGTCTAGTCTATAGTCGATAGTCTAGTCTATAATCGATAATCCGGTCCATTGTTGATTGTCCAATCTATTGTCGATAGTCCAATATATCGTCGATAGTCCGATCTATCGTTGATCGTCCGGTCGATAGTCGATACTCCAGTTTATAATGCATACCCTATATTCTAAAGTTTATAGTCGATTGGTTAATATATCTATTTTTATAACATATCTATACTTGCAGTCTATATAGACGACGATCTACATAGACTCCGGTATAAATTTGAATATAGCAGATAAATTTCATTCTGCCTACAACCAAAGTCTACAGACTTACGATCTATGTAGACTTTAGTCTGTATAGACTTTAGACTGGTAGACGCGTTTTCAGACTCTACAGTAGTTTTGGGAATCCATAATGTACGTCTAAAGTCGATCTACCACGAATCGACGGTAGAACAGATTTGTTTTTTTTCCCGGTGGGTGCGCACCGTACGGTAAAGCCAACAAGTATAACAGTGCAGCGACGGCACGACCCGCGAGACGAATTCGTCCGGGTGGGCCCCACAGTAGCTGTATGATTGCAACGGCGGCGGCGGCGGCCGCTTTGAGTCTCGCGTTTTAACAACCTTCGGTGCATAAATTAATCCAGAAGCCCGATATCGTTTGATTCGCCGCCATGTCGCGCTCGCGATCGGGCAAGCGGTCCGTTCTCGTTGCACCCGCTCTCTCTCCCTCTCGCCCGTCCGTGTTCCCTACGGTCCTTCGATCTTCCTCCTGTTCCTCCTTGCCCCGCGCTCGGGTGTGCAACGCCAGAAAAAAATGCCGGTGCACCGAGCCAGTAGGGGGACGAAGAAGAAAGGGCAGACGCGGAGAACGTCATGCACGCGACTTATGCAACGCGCACCGTATGCGGGATTATATTGTACGAGCCATCTTGATACAGACCTTTTTTTACGGTTCCGATGGTGTTATTAATTTCCCTCTGACGACTCGAAGCCGGAAGGTTCGGCGAGAGAAACCCAGCTGCGGGCGCGACCGTAGCGCGACTACATAATTTTTCATTTTTTCATTGTTATTATTTTACTTCTTTTTTTTTCTCACCGGTATAATGTCCTTTCGTGTTTCGAGTATTACCGACGAGACGCGCATGCGTCGATTCTACCCGCACAGTTTCCGCGTGTAAAATGTTAGCTAATTACGTTATGCGCAAAATGTCTCGAGAAGCTCGAACGCCTCGAGGATCGGTTACGCATGAAAAATAGATGACTCTTTAATTGCTGCAAAACAACTCCCGCGGTAATGACTCGCTTAGCGATTCTTTTCTTTCTTTTCTTTTTTTTCCGTCATTCCACTGGAATTGCCATCTTCGAACAACCCTTGCGAGTGGCTTTAACTGGCGTTTTTTTTCCCTCGCTTCCTTATTCCTCCTAGCTCTACCCTCGACGCCCCCCTCCGATCAATATGCCGCGGCCGGAGCGCGGCCGTAGTTGCTCCCAGCCGTAAATGTAATTGTTGTTCGATTTCTTGCGTCTTAATTGCCTCGCGCTTAACGACGTAATTACCGAATAAAAACGGCTCGCGCTCGCGGGTCAGCGTGGTATTTTTTCGTGACGCCCGCCACCGACGCTCGCGATGCCGTTCCCCAGCAGCTCGGCGCTTTCCCGCACTCCCTGCGTGTGTCTCTCCGCCTCTCTCTCTCTCTCTCTCTCCGTCCGTTTCTCTACCAGTTGTGCGCGTTCCGCCGCCCCGAGGCGGAAGAAAGCCTGCGTGCGCCGGGCCAACAAAAGTACCACGACCGAAGCGCGGCTCTCGCGGTTCTCGTCTCGACCGAAGCGCGGCGCCTCCGCCAGGCCGAGGCGCCGGGTTGCCCGACGCGCCGAGAGTTGGCAGCACGAGCAAGGCGAGCCTCGCACGCCGATTGTCAATCCTCCCGCGGCCTCCGAGGAGGCCGCAACTATTCGCTCGCGACTCCTCCCTCGAATTTAAAAACACTCGGTTTTTTTTTCTTCTCCCACACGCTCCGAGTGGTCGCCGGCTCATTTGACCGATCACGAGAGCCATCCGAGAGCCGCGCTTCGGTCTGTTAATCACTCGGAGAGAGAGAGAGAGAGGGAGAGAGAGAGAGAGAGAGAGAGAGGGAGAGAGAGAGAGAGAGAGAGAGAGAGAGAGAGAGACGAAAAAAAGACGTTTACGTCGCTGAAATTGATTAGCGTCGATTTAAAGAAATTGAACGACTGCCAGGACTGTTAAATCCCGAATTAATGGCGCAGATTATTACGCTGGCGGTGTATCGGCGTCGACGATGATTTTTCATCGGCGGATAGAGCGACACACGGCTAGCCCGTTAAACCGGGTCGGCCGAGAGGCATCCAAATGAACAAGATGATTTCAGTACCAACTGACTAAAAAGGAAAGAAACTGTGCACACAGTTGAATAAAAACCCATTGCGAGTCGTAGGCGAAATTATTAAATCCCAATCGTATTCTGGATAGAAATGATAAGAAGCGAATGCACTTAACAGTTTGTACTTGGAAGACAACAATATTTTTGATGGGAAACATTTTTTTCTTTACTGTAATAATATCAACTTACTTACCAGCGGTCACTAGCGAAGAACAAGAATTTTACCTTTGACACCTGCGCTCGCTAGCGTTTCAAGCCAAATCCGATTTCAAGCAAAGATAACTACCTTGCAAAATGGCAGCTGTTCCACCATTTTTCAAGGTTCTTTTGCTAGATATCCTATCCAAGATATCTTTGCTTGAAATTGGATTTGGCTTCAGCGGTCACGCCAGTGACCGCAGATATTAAAGGCAGAATTGTTGTTGTATGCCAGGGATCGCTGGTAAGTAAATTTATATTATTGTAGTAAAGAAAAAAAAATGTTTCCGAACAAAAATATTGTTGTCTTTGGAGTACGAACTGTTAAATGCATTTGGTTCTTATGATTTCTATCCAGAATACGATTGGGATTTAATCATTTTGGCTGCGATTAGCAAGGGATTGTATTCTAATGTGTGCACAATCTGTTTTCTTTTTAGTTAGTTAGTACTGAAATCATCTTGTTCATTCTGATGCCCGTCGACTACCCGTAAAACCGCGAGGGGCGGTCGGAAGGGGCTGAAGGGCGGAGGCGCGAATTTTGAAAAACGATTTTTATGCTAATTGCAGAGGCGATCGTTTATGCGTTATAGCTGTTTCGCCGAAATCCCCGGTATTATCTTTATTATTCGACGGTGAAAATTTAGCGACGCTGGACGAAGCGCGAATGGGGCGGGGGAGGAGGGGGAGGGGGGAACGAAAACGACGGGATGTTAAAAATTGTAATTAATAGTAGATAATCGCGTTTTATACATTTTTATGGTCAATTTGTAACCGAATCTCCCTCGGGCGAATCGAACTAATTTTGTGTGCTCGCTTGCCCCCCCCCCCTCCTCTCCAGGTTACACAGGCGTGCAGAACCGAATCCATGGCCCGTCGGCGCTCTCCTTCTCGCTCGCTCGCTCTCTTTCGCCCATCGTTTTCGAAATATAAACAGTGGCACTTCCATGTTTTCCGGATTTAATTAGCACCATCCGAAAATGCTGTTATTAATCGGTCGGTGGAAAATCGAGAGCCCGTTTTCGGGCGACTCTGCAATCGTTGCGTCCGCCGATAAACCTCTCCTACCCCTCCCACCTCTGTCTCCAATATATTTACAATTTCTCGTTTCCGTATAAATAACCGCTCGATCGCATTTTCCCACGAATTCGCGAGGTGAATTTCAACGAGGAAATTAAACTGCTATTCGATACACTATGCGCTCGTTACCCCGTTCCATATATTCCGAAAATCGCGATTAAACTTTCAGCGTGCATAATATCAGCGTGGCGAAAATTAAAAAATAAAAAAAATAAATAAAAAATCTCACGCTGCAGATAAAAAAATTAATCGACTCTCTTCGCCCTCTTCGCCCCCTCGTTATTATGTTTATTGTATGTTCCGTCCGCCCGACCAGGCCTCTTCTCGCGCTCTTTCGAAACTGGAAATCTCTCGGGTCTGTCTCGTATCCACCTCGTCACAGTTTCTCACTCTCGTCTCCTTCACTCTCGTTCTCGGCCACGCAGCACGGCCGGACACTCGTGTGTGTGCGCGTATATTTCTTTTCTTTTTTAATTTTGTTCCTTTTAGGCCGTAATTCAAACCGTCGTGGGTCAGTTTACCGGGGAAAGAGGACATTGTATGCGTGCGCGCGTGTGTGTGTGTGTATGTGAGAGAACACACGGGGTGGAAAGGCGAAGCGGGCCAGGCGCGAGGACCGACGAGATAGTTTATCATCATTTAGTCCCCCGACCTGCCGCAACATTTTAAATCTCTCCTATCTCACGAGCCTCCCTCTCTCTCTCTCTCTCTCTCTCTCTTCCTCTCTTTTGCGCGGTACGAGAACGATTCGGCTCTCTTTTCGCCGAGCCCGAGCTCGCTCGCCCACATTCGCGCTCATCAAACACCCGGGCACGTTGCATTCACGCGAACTCACCGTACGCGGCACTACGTACGTTCTACATATACGCGAGAGTAAATACGAAATACAAAGAAAAAAGGACCAAAAAAAATGGTAAAAAGAGGACGGAAAAGAGCGAAACGAAAGGTAGAATCGCGTCGAGTGCGACGCGGTGCGTCGGACTGCAATCCGACGCATCGTGCAGCTTCGATCACTCGAGGCTACCTGCCGATTAAAGAAGATTAGCTTCTTTACCGTCCATCCCTACACAGTAAAAAAAATTTGTACTTTTTACAACAAATTATTGTCCACAAACATTCACAATTTTTTATTTGTTAATTTTATAGTTTTACAAACAAAAGTACAAACTAAAATTATCAATAATTCAGGTCAAATAAGTGACAAACAAGTTTGTCACTTATTTAACAAAATAATTTTTACGAAATTTCGCATTTCGATTTTACGAAATTATTTTTTACTGTGTATGTACAACATGTGTTTTTACTGTGTATGGAACAAGGTCGATCGGAGCTCCACCAATCGGCGCGGAGGATTCTCGATCGTGCCGGTGGAAATTGAAAATTGAACCGGGCTCAGTGTAGGCGGCACCACGTACATTTTACACATACGCGAGAGTAAATACGCAAGAGTAAAAAAAGCACTAAAAAGGGCGAAGCGAAAGGTAGAATCGAGCCGAGCCGATGCGAACGCGCGAGTAAATACCAAATAGTTAAAAAAAAAAAATGTAAAAAAAGTACTAAAAAGGGCGAAGCGAAAGGTCGAATCGAGCTAAATCAATTGCGAGGAGTAAAGAGGAAGTAGTCAACAAAAATGTGTAAAATAAAGTCCTAGAAAGGCTGCACCGAAAGGTAGAATCGAGCCGAGCCGATAGCGAGCCTACGCAGTGCGCCGGAGTGCAGTCCGACGCACAGGTTTGATCACTCGATGCTATTAAAGAAGGTCAGCTTCTACATCGTCCATCCCTGCAGAGCAAGGTTGATCGGAGCTGCGCCAATCGGCGAGGCCTGTTCGCCATCGTGTTTATAAAAATTGAACCGATCTTCGATTTCCAGATGGTCAGACATCAACGGCACCCACTCTCACCTTTTCAGCTTGCCCTCTCGCGCAGCCCTTCGCGAGTTCTTCGCCATTCTCCTTCTCTCCTCTCCCCCCCCCCCCCCCGCTTCTCCGGCGAAAACCTCGGGGAGACTCGTGATCGCAGAATTTACGCTAAGTGCACAGTGCACTCGCTGTACGGATCGGTAATTCGGAGAACGTGGTCTCGGGGTCCCGTCGGGTCGTAAGGTCGGTCCGGCAGAGTGCCAGAAAGACGGAGAGATGCAAACACTGTGCGTCCCTGCGCCCCGCCGCGATCGCGAGCTGACACAGTCGTGCTGGTTTCGTCGATGGGAACCCTCCGAGCCCTCCCGTCGAAGGACCAAAAAAAAAGTGCACGTTATCCGAAACGAAGAGGTCGAGAATAAAGCGAAAGCTCGAGCGAGAATCGAGAGCTTGCGGAGTCGGAGCTGAGGCACGCACTACCGGCAAGCGAACCGACCCGTGCATGTAAGCCGACGACGAGCGAGCGAGCCGACTCCATACGACGGCGAGAGAAGGCCGATTCGGCATTGTAGCGCTAATTAAACCCCGGCTCGGTGCGCGTGTCACGAGTCACGGGAGGAGAAGCCTGCGGTGACGTCACACGCGTGATTCCCATCCGTTCTCCGTCCCTTCCTCCGCCGGGGTGTTTCTCTGTACCGTTCGGCCGCCGCTCTTCTGGCTCTGCGATCGTCGTCTCTGACGCTTTCCTGTGCACTCGCATCGGCTATGTACGTACCCAGTTTCTATAGATATATGCACATATGTGTTTATATGGATTCTCGTATATAGGCAAGTTACTACGGCGTGTACGGCGTAGTAGGTACGTACACCCGTTCCTGGCACCGCCATCAATCTCGATCGGGCAGTACGATCGTGCGCGCTATATATAGTACGGTAGATACAGTACGGTGTAACCATAGGAAACAGTGAACTAAACTGCGAAGACTATAGCAGAGCGGCAGTCATTGCATTTGCTGCTGAACGACCCGCACCCTTCCGAGCAAGCGGCTGCGGTAAAGTGGAGAAATAAAACTTTACGCGTAGACTGGAGAAAAAAATACATATATTGTTACTGTCGAGCAAAGTCGATTAGACTCGTATTTGGTTTTGAGGCGGATAGCATTAATTAGAGTCACGACTATTTATCACGAGAACGAGTTGTCAAACGTTAGCAGTGATACGAAAATACGGATGAAGCAACTGAAGATTCGGTCGGGGAGGTTCAAATAAACATTTTGTTGGTACTGCTAAAAGATTATTTAGTTCAACTATTTTTATTTTTTTATTTTTTGAACAAAATATTTTTGATACATTGAAATATTTTGTTCGGCTGATTAAATATTCAACCGCATTTTTTTTTAACTCTCATTAGCTCGTCGATCGATCATTTATACGTTTGTCATTTAACATGCCGAGCTGTTGCACTCATCTATGTAATATTTTGTATCTCAGTCGAGTCGCATCTTTATATTCGTTACAATCTATATGATTGCATTAATCAAAAGTGGGATCAGATACGTTGTTTAGCTGGTACGACTGGAGGATCAATTTGTTGAAAAATTATTCGCTTTGGTCGATCGAAATGTATTTGGAGCAACAAACGATTTTTGTTGCCCAAATAACGCTTTTGAACGAATCTGCCCGGTTCTCGGTTAATCCTCCAATATTTATTTTATTTTTTTTCGGTATACGTAACGATTTTTCATCACTCGCCGCGGTGAGCAGTCGAAAATGTATTCAATGCCGCCTACTGTAATTTCGGCAACAGATAGAGAGTAAAAAACCTGCTCATTTATCCTCCACTTCCATTATTGCAATACCTGCTGTAAAGTGGAAAAAACAAACGGTTCGCCCACACTGAAAAATAAAAATATATATATATATGATTGGGCTAATGAAACGTGCGATCAGATGGGTTCATATGCGTTGTTTGGCTAGTACGACTAGAGGATTAATTTATTGAAAAACGATTCGCTTTGGTCGATTGAAATTTATTTGGAGCAATAAACGATTTTTGCCGAACAAAATAACGCATTTCAGCGAACCTCTCCGATTCCCGGTTAATCCAACAATTTTTGTTTTATTATTTTTCATCACCCGCCGCCGTGAGCAGTCGAAAATGTATTCAGTGCCGCTGACTGTAATTTCGGCCAGAGACAGAGAGTAAAGGGCCTGCTCATTTATTCGCCGTTTGCGTCATTGCAATAGCTTCGCGATCACGCGGTTTTAATTAAATGTGCAAATTTTCGTACTTTCTGACGCGGCGCACAAGAAGCCTGGGGGTAAAGAATGGCGTTAATTGAGAATTTGCGTTTTACGAGGAAGTCATGAAAGTCCGGGAGTTCGCGGGAAACGCATGCACGAATGTCGGGCTGGTTGCTCTTGCGCTTCTCGATTCTCTCTTGACGCCGACTCCGAGACCCGTCTTTGCCATTTGCCTCTTGCTGTACTCAGCTGTCGGTCTCGGGCAACGCGTTTAACACCTCGGCGAGATCTAATCGTACTCGCTGGAACTCTCTAGAACTCCGCTGTTACGTAGCGTTCGTGGATCGCAGACCTTTGCATTATACACTGTGACATACAAACAACATGCGTTAACACGCTAAAAGTTTCGTGGCGGTTTTAGTGATTGCTAACAATATCTGACTATCAATTTTCATCGGCATTCAGCAAACTTGCAAATAAGCAAAAAGAAGAGAATTCCGCGCGATGATCCAGCAACCTTATTTCACCCGAGTAAAAAAACGCTCTCGTTATCGTGTCCCGCTTGATCTTTTGCTGCGGTTTTTAGAGGTACCTAAAAATATCCGACTGCCAATTTGTATCGGCATACAGCGAAATTGCAAATATCTGGTGGCATTTTTTATTCCACAAAAATCAACGAAGACCGTTCAAAGAGCTCAATTTATTGAGTTCATGAAACGGAACTCACGATTTTGGGAGGAAGAAAAGGGAATGTTGGGCGATGATCCGACAACGTCATTTTGTCCGAGTAAAAAAAAAGTTCTCTTTATCGTCTCACGCTAAGTCCACTTTGCTGCTGTACGCGTCCGCATGTGTAAAGAAGGCACAGGGGAAATATAGTCGGAGAAGTCGCAGTGCTGACCGCGCGTCCGAGCGGAGCAAAACCTTACCGTCCGTTTGAAGTTGCTGTACCGTGAAAGAACGAGTGCGCGGCGAGTATCGGCCTGGAAGGTATACCACGCGTAGCTGCTCCACAGTAGGTACGAGCGGTCCTATATACGGAGCCCGAGGAAGCCGAAGCATGAATATCGCGATCGTGCGGCTTTATAATTAATTACTGTTGCCAGAGCGCGCTCAGTGAAGTCGTTCGCTCGGCAGACAGGTAGGAACTTAACCCCGGTACGCATACGTGTATATCCGTATAGGATACCTCATGGGATACATGAAGAAAGAGAGAGAGAGAGGAGAGATGCCTCACGCTCGTGCGAACGCGTCTTGTTTATCAATCTGATGAGAATTCTGAAGAAGAAGTCGAAGGCATAGACGAGTGCTTTACCGTCGCACCGAGCCGATGCTGAATTGTTTGGTCCGCGGGTTTCTTTGCGAGAGTTGAGACGAGATCCCGAGGTGTCGTCTCGTCTTGATCCTCTCCATATAGATCGTAGTGCATCTCAATCGCAGCGTCCACCTCTTCGCGATCGATCTGGATCGGCGGCGTGGATGCGCATCGGCGGAGATCGACGTCTTTGGCGAAGCGGTAAAGACGGAGCTAAAAAGAAACCTTGCATTTCATTTGGCCAACAAAATATGCAGCTCGCAGTCCATCTGGTCTGGATGATCGAACAAGCTTAAGAGCGCCTGGGTAAATTTCTGTCGGCAAGTTTCCATTGCGCTGACGACTGGCGTTGTTCGGCCGGAAAAGAAGATATACGATGTGGACTTGTTTTATCCGCGGATTTCTTCGTGAGAGCTAAAATGAGATCCCGAGGTGTCGTCTCGTCTTGATCCTCTCCATATGGATCGTAACGCATCTCGATCGCAGCGTCCACCTCGTCGCGGTCCATCTGGATCGGCGGCGTCGATGCGCGCATCGGCAGAGATCGACGTCTTTGGCGAAGCGGTAAAGACCGATCTAAAAAGATACCTTGCAGCTCATTCGACCAACAAATATCCAGCTCGCAGTCCATCTGGCCTGGACGATCGAACAAGCTCAGGAGCCTCCGGGTAAACTTCTGTCGGCAGGTTGCCGTTGCGCGGACAACCGGCGTTGTTCGCCGTGAAAAGAAAGGATACACTTGTAACAGTCTATTCGGGAATAGTATAATTTCTTGAGGCCGGAGCATACACCACGGAGACCGGAGGCCCCGTTCCGGCTGCCTTCGGCGGTTATCCGTCGGCTCGATCTGAAGATTATGTTCATTGGGAAGAGATATATGCCGCGTATACCGAACGGAGAAGGATGGAGCGTGAGAGGCCCCTGAATAAATTACGTTCCACCGTGGTATAAACGTGGGCGGGGTAAGGTGACGGCATTAAGATTAGGTCGAGCTCGAAGTGCGGAGGGACAAAAGGGGGGGAGGGACAGCGATGGGGGACGTAAGAAGGAAGAGAGCAAACGCGAGCGGGAGAGAGGGTGAGAGAGCGCGAGGAAGGAGGAGAGGCGGCATGCCAGAAGGAGAGCAGGTGCAAACTTGGCCTGTCAGGAAGTCGCTTACAGCTCGAGGACAAAAGCTTCCCGAGGGACTCGTGTGCGCTCCCGAAGCGAGACCTGCACAGGGAGAGATCTCTCTCGCTCGTTGCTAGAGGAGGAGGATGGTAGGAGTCGCGCCGAGATGGAACGATGAGAATGGCGCTCTCCGCTAGAGCTGTGGAGTGAACCCGGCGAGGAGGATGAGGATGGGCCGAAGAAGAAGCCGCGGAACGGTAGGTCTTCCGAGAGGCGGAGTGAGATAAGAAGAAGAAGAAGACACAAGAGCAGACGCGGAGTGAGAGAAGAGGGTGAACGGTAGGTAGGTAGGAGAGCCTAACTGTGAAATAACAGGGTGGCCTTCCGCCACCCTCCGTTCACCTCCACCCGGCTGACTGCCTAGCAGCCTCGGTGAGCGAGGAGATGCGAGCCTCATACGTCACTTCCTTACGGCGAAAAGAGGGTGGCCTACGGCTGAGGATGGAGGAGCAGGTTATATTGATTTATTTACACCGGAGGAGGAGGAGTTGGTGGAGGAAGCGGGCTCCGACGCTAGGAAGATGTGGTTATTGAGAAAGTATACTCGTAACCCGTACAACCAACCACGTTTTTGATGTAACAAACTTCCATATTCACCTCGGGCATGTCCACGATTGATCAGCACATGCACTTCGCCTCCTCCAACGTGCCGCAAGAGTGACGCTTCGTATTACTCGGACACCCGCTTCCTCCTCCTTCGTAGAATCCTCAACATCGAGCGAAGAGCAACGCGGAAGCATGGCGACGGTGTAATGAAACTTTTTAAAATTTTATTTCGACTCATTCACCGAAACTGATGTGTCAAAAAAAAAAAAAAGGAAACACATAAAGTACAAATAAATAACAACAAACTATTGAGGGAGATGAGTCCTGAATTTTACGCAAAAGATCGCTTCAATAAACACACAGTGGCGAAGATAAATAAAACACAATATGAGAGATATCATTATTATTATTATTGGGACCTGAACCGAAAAATATTTCGACATCGTACGTAATTCAAGATAAATAACAGATTTATATGTATATATAACGATTTATGGTCTGTCCAGATTAATACTCTCGGGTCGATAACAGAAAATAAATATAACAAAATGGTACAGACCGATAGGATAAAACTCTCCAAAACTCTCTCAACCCTCACTCAGTGTCCATCCCTCAATTTTCCCTCACGGTCGTCAATTCAATTAAATAAAAAGCAAGTCGATTTACAGTTTAATAGCGGAACCGTTTTGACTTATCTGAGTAATGAAGGCAGAAGCGCAGCACAGACAGGATGCGAAGGCCATGGATCAGTTGTCTCGGATAGAAAATGATGACTCCTGGCCGGAATAGAAATTTTGCACGACGGTATAGACTCGACGTACTTATATTAAACGAGGTGGACAAAAGCGTCCACACTCGACGAGAGTTCGATGAAGAGTCAATACAAATTATCGGGTTTCGGGCTTCGCGAGTCCCTCTTCCCCTTCCTAATCTCCGAATTTACTTCTATCCACGAAACCCGGCGCGGTCTATCTTATTTCGTTCCTGTTCCTTTGACATTAAAATTTCCCGCTACACTATCCCCCTTTTTGTACGAGGTTTGATCCATGAAAACCGAATACAAAAACCACAATTCTACACACTCATACCTACACACTCACACTCATACCGTGACTCCACTCCACTAAGAGTCTCGTCCTATTCTTATACTAACTCACATCTATACAGTTTCTTTTACAATCTTTAGTCTTCTCGGAGTCGTCACAAATATTATATGCATAATTCGTGGTCGGTAAGTCTAGCTGTTACAGGCTAATCATGTTTTACAGGCTAATCATTCTCTTTTTTTTTTTTATCTTATACATAGATACACTATTTACATCTTATGAACTAGGATCAACAACGCTTGAGATCATATTGAGAATTTTAAGACTAAACTAAGGCTTATTATTATTACTTCATTTGTTACTATTTACAACGGTTTGAAAAAACAATTAAAAAAAAAACAAAAAATGGGGAGGAACGTAAAATATAGGTAAAGCCATGGAGGGGAGAAACGAGTCGGGTGGCGGATTCCTGCATGAACGATCAAAGGAACGCTGCCTGGGGATGTCAAATCAGAGACTTAGAAGGTTCACGGAGCATTCAGCGGCGGTATGCATCGGAGTTTCTCTTACTTCAGCTGCACTCTGGATGTGGAAACGTGCTCTGGACGATGGGAGTAACGTTCTAATTTATAACTGTCACCGAGTGTGTCTCGACGTGCGATCGTTGCAAAAATAAACGCCCCGGTACGTTCTCTCGTCGTCGGTGCGAGGAGAAGAACGTCAACCCTCTGTGTGCAGTTGCGTGGCTTTGGTATAAGTACCGCGCATCGAAAGGACGGGAGCACCCGGTTTTCCTGACGGATACATGACGCGGTCATCGTGCATCCGAGGGATGGGTACACATTGCCTCGGAGACACAAGTGTACATTGGCCGATGTCGCATTGAAGGAGAGTGTATACGGAGGATGAATCGTTGTCACGGAGTCGCTTATTTTACCTCTCACCCGTTCGTTCCATCTTGTTTAAACTCGCGGGCTGGATATCCCGGCGTCATCGGGCGTGGGGGAAATTCGGAGGATAAGTCGCGAGGACATGGTGAAAGAGAATGTCACAATCACGCGCACTCGAAGGCAAGTTAAACCCTCGGTTTAGTTGGGAATACTGTCGGCAGTCGTGACGACAGGGATGATCCGCGGAGAAATCTCTCACTTAGTTTTTAACCCTTTAACCGTTAGGGGTATGAAACGACACCGTGAACCATCAGTCGGAGTCCTCGGGAGCCCAACATACAATTTCGGGTAAAATACGGAATTGTGATTTCGCGGCGGGGGGGGGGGGTCGTTTAGTAGTAGTAGCCTTAGTCAGTGCTTATCAGTGCTCGGAAGACCATCGGTCCAGCTCTGGCTATCTACGCTGGACGGAGCAGGGCCGATATGGCGTTTTGGCGTAGGGCAACCAGTGTGGAGCCGGCGATGTGTTGTTTTTCCAGTTAGGGCGGAATCCTACGTGGGTCAAGGCGCGGGGTTGATAAGGCCCCAGCTAAACGTCGAAGGGTTAACAGTGACCGCATCATTGTGTCCGAAATCAAACAATGACAACGATGATCCCCGCGGACATGTCTCATTTAGCTTTTTAATCCTTTAACCGTTAGGGATATGAAACGGCCGTGAACTGTGAGTCGGAGTCCTCGGGACTGCAATACACAATTGGGAGTAAAAAACGAAATTGTGATTACGTCACACGGAAAAAAATGCTTAGTAGTGCTAGGAAGATTGTCGATTTCATATTTTTTTAGTTGAGGTGGGATGCCACCTGGGTCGAGGGGCGGGGTCAATAAGGTCCCAACTAACCATCCAAGGGTCAACAGTGACCGGATCATTTGGCCCAAAATCGAATGATGAAATGCTGTGCCTTCGCTGTCCAGTTTACACGGTTGTTTCGTATCGGGACGTGAAACGGCGATGAACGAGTGTTTATCCGAACGTTTTCGTGTGCCCCAGGTGTGCCTCGCTCTCTTTCTCTAATTATACGCTTTAGCTGTCTCGCGGACGAAATGGTTTTGAGGAAGTGACCGGCGCAAAGCGATAGACAAGTGTTGCGGTATAATAGTCATTGGTTGTGTTGGTCGTAAGTATACGACACGTATAGCGAGAGACTCTCGAGATCCTCGCAAGGGAATGCTCGGAATCCGAAACGACTTTTAAAATTCCCACGGTAAATCAGAGTTACGGGGTTGCGACGGGGTGATGTGTATGATTACACCCTGTCTCCTAACGACTATAAATCTCTTCCGTCCCGCCGCGTCCTGTCCTCCGCAGTTTTTATCCGTCTATCTCTTTCTCTCCTCTCTTCTCCTCAACTTGCGCGCTCCGATCCTACAGGTATATTTAGAATACTGTGCCTACCTTCCTCGGATCGGTGTCTTGGGGGACTCGGGCGGAGCTGGCACGGCCCTAAACGACATCAAACGGTACAGCGCCGAGCCGGAACCTCGTTGCGCACCGAGATACAAAGGTGACGCGAAAGCGATACATCAGAGGATTACTCGAAGTCGGTTTGCCAGGCAGAGTTACCCTAATACCGATTACACCCAAAAAGATTGCGAGTTACCGAGACTCCTTCGACCCTCTCGCTTCCTTAAAGATCCGTGATGATTTTTTAGGACTGGAAATACCACGATGATTGGTCCGATTCATCATATGGGATGAAAGTGATGAATATGGCCCAGCTCAATTAACACGTAAATCATTGGTCTATGGACCAGGCCATATTCATCACCTTTACCCAATAGGGTAAAAAAAAAAACATTGATGTTATTTGGTAATGATCCATCCGAATCTTAGGATCGTTTCGAGGGTCATCGGCCCCTGGGGGAATATATTAAACGCATTCTCGAGAGGTCCGATGATTTCTCATCCCGCTTGTTCCGTGAGAGGCATGGCAGCATTTAGCTAGGCGACGCATAGTCTCCGGTGCTCCGTGCGTTCAACCGGCAAACGCGATCGCTACTCGGATGCACAAGTCGAGCCATTAGCGTAATAAAGGTTATCCCTGCTATCCGTACCATATAATATATCGTATATTGTGGAAATGGGGGCAAAATGGAACCCTGTCCTCCATTCGCGATGAGACTCTGCGGTCCAAGAAAAATTATCAAAAAATAGTCCGTTTTGCCGCTCGTGCGTGGTAGAAAAAGGATCGTACATTTAGCCAGCAAATTTCTCTTTCGTGAAGGTCCACAGTTATTTTCGTGGTTATTATACCATCAAAAAAAAAGTTCCATATACGTTGTGTTGAAATTTTAAAAAATGGTAAAATCAAGAACTAGTGCTGAGTTTCGCGAATGAGAAATGCTTGTCGATTATACGAATTTTATTTTTTACCCGCTCTCCCCTACACGGTAAAAAATATTTGTACATTTAACAAACCTTTTTTGTCCACAAACTTCCACAATTATTTTATTGTTCACTTTACAGAAAATATTCGTACAATTAACAAACATTTTTGTAAAATGTACAAGATCTTTTTGTAAAATTACCATGAAACGTATTGTGGACATTTGTACTTATTGTACTGTTTACCTACCGGCTCCGAAGCCCATTATTTCCGGAACTGCTGTGCCTGCGCGCGCACGCCGTCGGTTTTTCCACCGGGTATTCTGGAGGCCAGCGTCCCGGGGATCCTCCAGGTGTATCGTGAGATATCGCTGATAAGCGTGGTTGAACGCTTATCCGCAGCCCGGTTCGCGGCTGCGGAAGAGGTCGCGCTCGCTTGGAAGAAAAATACGAAGACGGCGGTGAGCGGGACGAAGGAAAAGGAGTACTCGCGGAAGCATGATATCCACGGGGATCGAAATATCGGGGGCAATGGGACCCCGCCGGGACTTGGCCACTACTACCAATACTACAAACTCCCGGGCGCAAGCCAGCACGGCCAACGCCGGCCCGACGCGCGGTCGTAATTCATTTTTTACGAGAGCCGAGTTTCGTGCGAGACCCCGGAAAGAGGTTTCACGCCTGATTTATGGAGTAACGATTAAATGCAGCGGAATAGAGAGAGAGAGAGAGAGAAAGAGTGAGTCCCGAGAATTCTCCGGTCCTTTCAGCTTCGACAATGTATAAAGACAACGGATTCTCGATTCCCGCTGCGAGCCTACCGGACTACCTTCTTTATTCTCAGCGTTATATCCATCTATAGGCAACACTTGAACGGTCCAGCGAGCCTGGTTGATATACGACCTCTCGAATATACATAAAACCATTGATAAGTATTACATTGTACCGGAACATTGTCTTGTGGCTTTCTTTCCGGACGGGTTATGTGTTTTTTTTTATCTCTCCTTCGAGGAATATCGACGTTCCGGTGACGTCACAGCTGCGCAATTCCACCGTGTGGATCGGTGAGGATAAGCAATTGTACACTTTTTTTTTTAGAATATAATTTTCACAGCTCCTCCGTCCGATACGCGGGTCTTTGCTATATTTTCTGGAGATAAGATAACACAGCTCGGTTGTTCCTGCGAGGCAACGCCACGTTCCCGACTGCTCCACGAGGAGCTCCTCGCGAGCCCGGAAGACCCCATCCGCCTCTCTTCTTCTCCGTGGGAAATTACTTCGCTCCGCGGCTTACCCCTATATCCCCTAGCCGGTCCCTTTTCCTTATACACCAGGCGAACGGACGTGTATCCTCATTCGGTCGGGGATCTTCGCCGGGGAAATAAAGTAGATACCTTTCCTATTTTTCGCATCTTGGGGGGAAAATTGCAATACCGGCTGGTGGATGCTGGATGCGCGGACCGGGGAGGATCGGACGGCTAAGAAACCGGGGTGCCTTTCGCTCCGCCCGAGACAGCCCACGGGGATCAACTCGCCACGCGCTTGAACAACTACCGAAGAGCTATGAAAAAATAAATAAATAAAGACGAAATGAACGACACAGAAAAAAAATGATAAAATTGGCGATGAAGTATATAATGTGGTGGATTGCAAGTAGGGAGGGTCGGGCGGCTAAGAAAGTGGGCTGCTTTTCGTGCCGCCCAAGATAACGCACGGAGCACAACTCGCCATGCGCTTGAATAATTACCGAAGAGCCATGAAAAAATAAATAAATAAATAAAGGCGAAATTAACGACTTGGAAAAAAATGATAAAATTTGCAATGAAGGATATAATGTGGTGGATTATAAGTAGGGAGGATCGGGCGGCTGAGAAACTGAGGTGCTTTTCGTGCCGCCCGAGATAACGCACGGAGATCAACTCACCATGCGCTTAAACAATTACCAAAGAATTATGAAAAAACAAACAAAAAAATGATAAAGACGAAAGGAACGACTCGGAAAAAAACGATAAAATTTCTGATGAACGATATAATATGGTGGATTATAAGTCGAGGAGAGCGGGCCAAAATGGGACAGTCGGGATAATAGGATACTGAGGGCAAGCGGCAATTTTCCAGTAGCTCTTAGATGGTGGCGGTCGTGTTGAGTGGGCAAAACGGGGCTTGAAAATCCTGATGTATCGTTGGGACAAAATGGAACATTTAATAATTATTGGAGAATTGAGTTGTGCCCCACTGTCCCATTTTGCCCTGCTCTTCCTTACCTACGGCGAGTGCGTGCTGCACTCGTTCTCTAGAACGCTGACGGCGATCTCGATCAGCCCGACCGGGGATCTTCGCTGGGAAATAAAAGCTACCTTTCCTATACACAGTAAAAAATAATTTCGTAAAATTGGAATGCAAAATTTCGTCAAAATTATTTTGTTAAATAAGTGACAAACTTGTTTGTCATTTATTTGAATATACGAACCTGTCCTTTAATTTCCTGTATTATTAACAATTTTAGTTTGCACTATCGTTTGTAAAACTAGAAAATTAACAAATAAAAAATTGTGGATGTTTGTGGACAATAATTTCTTATGGAAAGTACATTTTTTTTTACTGTGTATTTCGCATCTTGGGAGAAAATTGCAATACCCACTGGATGCTGGAGGCACGAACCGGGAAGGATCGGGATGCTTCTCGTGCCGCCCGACCCAGCATACGGGGATCAACTCGCCATGCGCTCGAACAATTACCAGAAAGCTATGAAAAAATAAAAATAAATAATAAGGACAAAATGAACGAGTCGGGGTAAAAAAAAAAATGATAAAATTTGCGATGAACGATATAATGTGGTGGATTATCGGTACCTCCGGAGAGTGCACGCTGCCGTCGCTCTCCGGAGCGCGGACGGCGATCCCGATCAACTCGACCGGGGTAATTCACCTGTCGCGATATTTCACTGACGGTGCACGCTCGGCTTTCGCGTCATCGTGATGTGTATGCGCGTCCATTACAAAAAAAAGTCGTGGGACACATGCATGCATCGCATACGCGCGTCTATGTATATAGGGCTGCGGTACGGGCGGTGTACGTGGACAATCGTCGAGACGAGAGCGGATACCTGGACGTAATGCAACATGCTTTTTATGCGTTTATTCAATTACCATAATTGCGTGATTATTCCCGTCGGTTGCCCTCGCGCGTCAGGCACCGAGTACCGGCGCTGAAATGTGTAGTACCTGTACTCGAGTACCCACCGGCGTACTCGCGTACACACACATCGGAGCGGGCTCTCGCGACTGGAGGGCACCGATGACAGAGATCGTAAAAGTGAACGAAGAATGGATATAAAAAAAAAAAGTGTATAGATAAAAGATACACGTAACCACGTAGGAAATGGCACGCGATAGAATCTCGCGACGAGACGCGGTGACGTTGACAATTACCTAACAACGATCGCGATTCAGGCTGAATCATTATTACAAAAAAAATAAAATAAAAAATAAAAATA
The DNA here is from genome assembly GCA_963922035.1 of Amblyjoppa proteus. Lineage (NCBI taxonomy): Eukaryota > Metazoa > Arthropoda > Insecta > Hymenoptera > Ichneumonidae > Amblyjoppa > Amblyjoppa proteus. The sequence continues at coordinate 13,535,599 of OY998233.1, forward strand.
GACCGTTAATTAAATTCTTTTTTTAATCTTCAATTTAATATTTATTGTTGCAGGCAAATGGTGTCCGCGTAGAGAATGGAGTTCACCACCGGACGCGCAAAGAGCGGCGAGTGACGCGGCTCGACGCGGCGTTCTCTACTCCTCCGTCTTTCTCGGCAGTCCCGGTAAGTAAAATCATTTTTTTCTTTCTTTCTATTTATTATATTTAATGTAGAATCGTGCTATACGGTGATCGCGTGCGTCGCGATTCAACGAGCTTGATGGTAAATTCGTGAAGGGAATTTTTTTCTTTTTTTTTTCTTTCGTATCCCTCTTGGCGTATCCGCGTAGCGAGGGTGCGAACGAGCCGGGTGAATATACATCCTGATTTAGATGTATGAGTGGCCGGGTAATACGCGCGCGCGCGCGCGCCGGTGGGAGGAGCTAATCGTTTATGGCATAAACAACTTTTAATCGCGCCTCGGGCATTCGCGCCGGCTTGAATAAATATTGATATCGGGTGACTCGGCGGCCAATCGGAATCGCGGGTTTTTTATAACAACGCGTGCGTGCTTGCGGATTCGGTTCGCGTTTACCGAAACACCCCCCCCCCCCTTTCTCGTGTACGAACGGAAAGATACCGCGAATTTCGCGTGCCGCTGAATCGACAAGGTTTCGTTTTGCCTCGACTGTTTGCAGGTATCGCTATAGTACGTTAAATATTTAAACTTTGTTATTGCTTCGACACCGATTGCCCCGCTCCGAGAATATCCGAATTCTCATCCCGAAGCTCCTCGGCCTCGTGCCAATCTCTCCTTCTCTGCGTCGCCGCGAAAAGAAAACTGTATTGACAAGCGGAGCGAATTACTCTCAGGGCGCATGCGCCGTAGATCCGTGTCACGTGAACACTGCGTGTCGTACTTCCGGCCGAGAAAAGCCGTGAAAAATGTTCCGAACATTAATGTAGACTTAATTATGAAATTTGAATTGATAAACAGGTATATTAAAATTAATTGAAAAAATGGAGTTAAAATTAGACGATCGATATGTACGTCTGAAAATCGACTCGAAAAAAAAAACGTTATTGACAAGCGGAGCGAATTACTCTCAGGGCGCATGCGCCGTAGATCCGAGCCACGTGAACACTGCGCGTCGTGCTTCTGGCCGAGAAAAGCCGTGAAAAATGTTCCCAACATTAATGTAGACTTAATTATGAAATTTGAATTGATAAACAGGTATATTAAAATCAATTGAAAAAATGGAGTTAAAATTAGACGATCGATATGTACGTCTGAAAATCGACTCGAAAAAAAAAAAACGTTATTGACAAGCGGAGCGAATTACTCCCAAGGCGCATGCGCCTTAGATCCGTGTCACGTGAACCCTGCGCGTCGTACTTCTGACCGAGAAAAGCCGTGAAAAATGTGCCCAAAATTAATATAAATATAATATAAATTTGTATTGACAAACAAGTATATTAAATTTAATTGAAAAAATGAAGTTAAAATTACACGATCGATATGTACGTCTGAAAATCGATTCGAAAAAAACGTTATTGACAAGTGGAGCGAATTACTCTCAGGGCGCATGCGCCGTAGATCCGAGTCACGTGAATACTGCGCATCGTATCTCTGGCCGAGAAAAGCCGTGAAAAATGTGCCCAAACTTAATATACACTGAATTATGATATTTGTATTGACAAACAGGTGTATTAAAATTAATTGGAAAAATGTAGTAAAAATTACACGATCGATATGTTCGTCTGAAAATCGACTTTCGTCTCGATTTTCATACGATGCGACGTATATCCGTGTCACGTGAAAACTGCGCGTCGTACATCTGGCCGAGAAACGCTGTTAAACATTTTTCCCTAAATGAATACACGGAATTATAAAGTATTCATTAATAAACCGTCGTATTAAACTAACAAACACAATTCAGGTTCAATTAACGATTGACATACAGGCCTGAAAATCTCGATTACATTTTTTTTTTGCCCAACACTAAAGAACCCCGCCATTCAAGGCTTGACCGAGCATCAATAAAATCGAAGCGACATCTTCGCCTCAAAGTAACAACCTCGCAAGTTATTTGATTCCAAAAAATACAAAAAAATAAATTAAAAAAAAAAACATAAAAACGACCTCACGCTCCTACGAGTCCCTTTAGCGAAAGCACCTTAGCGGACATAGAGCCGAGAGAGATCGGCAAAGCGCGCGAGTCGAGTCGCGAAGGTCCGGCCTCTTTCCGCGCACCTAATTTTTTTCTTCCTCCTTCACTTCCTCCGCGTCTTCGTTCACTTCGTTTTTCTCTATTCCTCTCATTGCCCGTTTTCGTTGCACTCGCGGTCCTCACTTCTCGTTCCATCTTCGTCGGCGGCGTGCTCGCTATTCGCGCGGCGACGATGGCCCGAGCGGCGAGAGCGAAGGGACGACGGAGAGAGGAGAGAGGGAAATGGCGAGATGCACGGACCGACGAGAGTGAGTTTAGCGCGCAAGCCGAGAGAGGATGGGGTCACCATGGCAACGTGGCCAAGGCGGGAATGCGACGGTAACCATGGCAGCGAGAGCACGGCTTTCTCGGAGGCCGCGCTCTCCGCAGCCAACCTGTCCGTCGGTTCTCGCTCGGCCCCCGAGCGAGATCGTCCTCCGTGTCGGCGCTTCGCCGGGCTCTTCCTTCCGCCCACGGAAGGCTCATGGACGCGACGTGCCGAGTCCACACTCGGCACCACCCGCAAATTACAACTTCTTCTCATGTATCCATTATCCCCGATGGAATTCAGTTCCATTTCGCCTCACGCTCCGAGCATTCGATTGGCAATGAATTACAAACACAACAAAAAAAATAATAAATAAATAAATACAAAGATATTCCTGGTCGGAGAGTCGCGCGGTAAAGCTTCGGTCCATCAATCGAGCGCATGTCCATTAGGCCGGGTGTGCTCGTCTTCCTCTCGTTTACGGAGGTTTTACAAAGACCCGTACACGCTGTTAAATTTCTATTCTGCGAAATCGAATCGACGATCAGAGAATCGCAATCAGTCATCGTCTCTTATCTCGAGATTGCCGGTAATTTGTCCTAACGAGCCTGTATCATAAATGTCACTTCGGATTAATCCGTATGGAAGGAGGGTTTTTCTTTTTTTGACTTTTTTTGTTTTTTCGATGGAGCTGTCGGCTCGGCTGAGCTGATTTGCTTGAGGCTCAATTTAGAGAATGCCGATAGATCAATAATTAAAGTGTAATCTAAACAAATTAACATTGTGCTGTAGGAACGGGCAATAAGAAATACGATTCTGGATCTCTGCAAAATATCCTATATTGTGTATTTTTTGCCCCATACAGGACGGACGGGGTTGTTTTTTAGAATATGAAAAAAATAAATAAATAAATAAATAAAAATAAAAATGGTCCCTTTTTCCAAAATGATGGTACGGAAAAAACTTCGGTTGCTCGGCGTTCAAAGTCAGAACATCCGCTGTATCTTTTCACGGCCGATGACGAAAACTTCCCTCGCTCTGCCCCCGAAATACGATAACGAGTACGAAAAAGTCGTCGCGAAGGAAAGCGAAAGGAATATCATTTTTCGCTACCCGTTGAAATAAATATTCGGCGGCCAGCTAAATTGACGCTGATGCACCCAGAAAAATAATTTGTTTGACGGGCACCCGCAAGTAAATACCTATTTCATCTAAATAAATATTTTAATTGATTTGAATAAATATTTATTTACATCAAACAAATATTTATTTAAACCAAACAAATATTTTAATTGATTTAAATAAATATTTATTTTCATCAAACAAATATTTTAATTCATTTAAATAGATATTTATTTACATCAAACAAATGTTTATTTAAACGAAACAAAGATTTATTTTCGTGTCGCACGTCAAATAAATAATTTTTCTGGGTGTGCTGGAGAGTGCCATTGGCTGGGATCTCGTGAAAGCTCCTCTAAATCGAGTGTGCGAGGTCGGTTGCAATAGCGCTGTTCGGGGGGGTAGTAGCTCGCCGGCTGGCAGAGGGAAACCAACGGAAACGAATTAGGACGAGGCCGCAAACAAATTCGTTGAAATTTCCGTCGAAAAGCAAGGGGGAGAAAACGCTGGTCCGTAGGAGATCTCGTTACGTTACACAACCCCCGACAACCTCCCGCTATGCTGATGCTGCTGCCCTCGAGCTGCCTAGCCGAAACCTCCACGTGTATATATACATACACACCCATATAGATGCATATATACAGTATAGTATATAAACACATATATATATATATATACACATCCATACATACTCTCCGGTCGGTTTTCGCTTGGTCCTCGCTGCGGGCAAGCAGCTCCGGAGCGTTCCCGGACTGACGAAGATAGAGCCAGTTTATACGATATAGAACAAGCGGGCGAGCGAGAGGGTCGAGCGTAGAATTCCCTCAGTTTGGTTTTTCGTGGGTCGCACGTCATGCCTCCCGCACAGCCGACCACCTCCTCTCTTTCTCGTCTACCACTCCGGCGAGGTTCTATCTCATTCCGGCTCCGCGCTGCGACCACCGCATCGGTTCTCTATTCTCGTGTATATACGTTCGCTTTCTCATTCTCTCGTCGGTCCGGAGTGCAGAGTGTAACGTGTAGCGTAATGTAAGGGTTGCCGGAGCTCGGGCGTCGGGCAAGCGCGCCACACGGCTCTCGGCCGTGTAGTAACTTCGGGGGGTGAGAGAGCGAGAGAGTTTAAAACCCCTCGGGGCTTGAGGTCCGTACCCCCCCCCCCCCCCTTGCTCCTCTTCCGTTAGATTTATCGGATGTTTTGGTTGGCGGCCATTGTTAGCCGTTCGCTTGCTCGCGTTCTCTTCTCTTTTCGCTCTTTTACCTCTCGTTCATTTCTCACTCATCCTTTAGTCGAACGAAGCAAGGCAACATCGCCGGTGGACACGGTCGAGCTGTGCGAGTTCCTTCAGAGCTTTTCTACCCCCGCCTAGCGTTTCATTGGGTTTTAGTAATTTTTTTTTGTTATGTGGGAATGTCTTTAGAGGGAATGGAAAGCGATGGATACCGAGTAAGATAGACTGCAAGATAGACTGCAAGATAGTCGGCGCGATATTCGGCTAAATATTCGGCTGAATATTTAGCCGAAATCGCGGATAGCCATCCGCCGCGTAAATTTGAACTAAATATTCGGCTAAATATTCGGCTAAATATTCGGCTAAATGTTCGGCTAAATATTCGGCTAAATATTCGGCTAAATGTTCGGCTAAATATTCGGCTAAATATTCGGCTAAATATTCGGCTAAATATTCGGCTAAATATTCGGCTAAATATTCGGCTAAATATTCGGCTAAATATTCGGCTAAATATTCGGCTAAATATTCGGCTAAATATTCGGCTAAATATTCGGCTAAATATTCGGCTAAATATTCGGCTAAATATTCGGCTAAATATTCGGCTAAATATTCGGCTAAATATTCGCCTAAATATTCGGCTAAATATTCGACTAAATATTCGGCTAAATATTCGACTAAATATTCGACTAAATATTCGACTAAATATTCGACTAAATATTCGACTAAATATTCGACTAAATATTCGACTAAATATTCGACTAAATATTCGACTAAATATTCGGTTAAATATTCGGTTAAATATTCAACTAAATATTCGGCTAAATATTCGGCTAAATATTCGGTTAAATATTCGGTTAAATATTCGGTTAAATATTCAACTAAATATTCAGCTACACATTCCGCTAAATATTCCGCTAAATATTCCACTAAATATTCCGCTAAACATTCAGCCAAATATCGCCACAAGTCTCCTACTCTAACTGCCCTTGTCAATGAGACTTAGAACAATTAGCATCCGCGAATCGCTTCTCGAATTCCATTGCAAACGTGTCCATCTAAACCGTAAGAAAAAAAAAATAAAAAATACCCACCCGATCGTAAATCACTTGAACATATTTTCACATACAATTGTAACGAGCACGCGCAAGTTGCCCTCGCTATTTTTCAATTTTTTATTTAACCTTTTGTCGTATCGAATTTCATCTCTCGAATTAGAGAGGCATTCGAGGAATAATATTATTCTCCCGGTGGGTCTCATCTCATCGTTCCCTGACGAGAACGAACGATGCCCCGAGAGTACATGTGCCCTAGCGAGAGAATTTCTTCTTCTTTCGGTACAGCGCCGGGCCGGCTGCTTACGGCACGACGTGTTCTTCGATTAGCAGGCAACCGACCCGACCGTGACCTCAGCTTCCCCTCTCACCTCACCTCGCTCTCCGCGAGGTCCGCGAGCTCTCATCCGAGATCCCGTACCCGGCCGTTTCGCTCGTTCGCCGTTGCATAGCTCTATAGGAATCCTCTCCTCTCTTGGCTCTTGCGTATACTCCCTCGCTCGCTGTATTTTCATCTTTCTCATCTCTGGCCTCACGGTCTCGTCCTCCATCTCGCGGCACTGATTGGACGATCCATCACCGAAGAGGTTCTCTTCTCCGCGCTCTTTTTATCTTCCTCCTATCCTGCTTCATCCACCTCGAACTCGGTTTCTCCGGCATCGAAGAGCCTCTCCGCTCGCCCCTCCGCGTCGTCGTCGCCGCGGTTCCTCCTACACCGATGCCCATGCTATTGTACAAGCTGTAAAAGATTGTACGCAGAGTCGTCTTTATGTCGGTAAGACCGAAACAGAGTCGAACACCGGGCGCGAGCAATCGATGAACTTTTCGATCTGCTGCAATTTTTCAAAAATTCTCAAAATCGTTGCGAGAGACGAAAAGAATTTTGTTGGAGCTATCGACATTTTTCTTTTCTACACAGTACATTTAATTGAAAAGCTACATACATTTGACAGCATCTTGTCAAAACGGAGATACGTCGTGCCCAGTTTGGAAATCTCATTCTTCGATCGAAAATACGTCACTTCCGGTTTGAAAACCTCATGTTTCGACCGAAAGTGACGTCATACGTCACTACCGGCTTGAAAGTCTAATTTTTTTTCTGCCGAAAGTGACTTCATACCGGAAATACGTCACTTCCCGCTTGGAAATCTAATTTTTCGACCGGAACCGACGTCATACTGGGAATACGTTACTTCCTGCTTAAAAATTCATTGGCCGGAAGTGACCTCATACTGGAAACACGTGATTATTAGTACCAGATTAATTGGCTAATAATAAACAGCGCACGATGACAGAAAAAACTTCGTGGCACTGCAGTTCTGACAAGCGATAAAGCGAGCTTGATGGCTATCCGCGTATTGTGCTCAACTCCTCTGTATATGTATGTATATATATATATATATATATATATATATATATATATATATATACATATATATCTCCAACTAATACGTCGAGTTTCACGAGGAAATAACGTGCTAGGCGAGCCGCTAGGCGCGTTAGACTATAGCTCGACGAGTCCGCAGGTATTCATTAGTTCCTTATTCAAAGGGGAAACGCGGAATAGTTCCGGAGTTGCGCTGCCGCAGTCGCTGGCTCCAGGGTGGCACAAAGCACAAAGCTCTGTGTCGGCGGAACAATGAAAGCCGCAGATTTCATGAAGCCTCGGCGAGAGAGCGAGAGAACCGGAGAGACCGAGAGCGAAGCGGAGAAGAGAGAAGGGCAACCCTCCAGATATAGGCACAATGGTTTAGCCAATGTGCACCCCTTTCACTCTCGTCCTCGCTATCGTGCTTCCTCGTCCGTCCGCTCCCTCCGTCCTTCTCTCAGTGTAATATTCATATGTGTTGAATATATTAATGCCCGGAGAGATATGTAAAGCGTGGGTGAGACCGCGCGGAAGGCGCGCGAGCGCTCGCGGCCGCCCGAACGCAGACAGAGTCTCGCGAGAGCGAGAAACAGAGAACCCGCTCGCGCACAGCAATATTAGTGAAATGTGTCTCCGAGCGAACCATGTGCGGCTCTGATATTAAACAGCACCCGTCGGTGCATCTGCGCACCGGTTTTCCTCCTGTACCGTCCGCACCGACCGCCACCCCCAGCTCCGCCGTCTACTTCTGCTTGTCTCTAATTCAAGCTTCCCTACACTGTTTCTCGCTCGGTGTACAGAGGAGATAGCGGCGAAATTTTCACTGCGCCTCGAATTTCCGTAGGTAACTCGTCTTCCTTCCTTCCTATATATATATATGCGTGTATATATAATACACCTCTCGTCGCTCACTGCACCACCTCTTTCACAATCCGGCGAGTCGCGAAATAATGTTCCCTCACGAATAATACCGTCGTGACGTGTGGGTGGAAGCTTCATTCCGCACATAGTTCGCGCTATGAAGTATATGTATATACGTACGTGTACAGAGGTTGCATCGTTCCCGAAAGGCTCGTCGCGCGAGCCACGAGAGTCGAGTTTCTATATCGCCGAAGCTCACTCCCTCACCCTCCGACCCGCCCTCCTGCCTCTTTTTCGCCAAGAGAAAACTGGAGGAAGGGGTTGCCACGCGGATTCTAGCGATATTTTTTCGAAATATGAAATTCACGCTGGAGTAGTTCGTCATGGGGTCTCGGGGCCGCGGGGTCTGGAGCAGCTGCGTGTAATGGCCACGGTGCCCTCTCCTCGTCCACCCCTTTTTTTTTTCTTTTTTTTTTTCTCTTTGTATACTTCGCGGTGGTACACTGTACGTATATATAACGGTGTTTCTCTCCTCCTCCAGCCGCGTCTGGCACCCCGATGAACTCTCGTTGTCGGATGCGATAACCTATCCCGAGATGGGGTTCGAGTTTCCCTCGTTCTCGATTTTTCTTTTTTGTTTTCCATCGTGCACGTACCCCGAAAGCTTTTTCACAGGATTAATCGAATTCCACTTGCGCCTAAATATATATTTATTTATCGTCGATAAATGTCCTACGTGCGCATTTCTTTCTGTCTCTGGGCTCTTCGAGTAATCGTTCGATGCTCCTGCACTGAAGTGTCTTATCTGGTTCAAATGTGTTGTCTAGTTCAAGTGCGTCATCAGATTCAAAGGCGTTATCTGTTTGAAATGCGTTATCCGATTGAAATGCGTTATCCGATTGAAATGCGTTGTCTGATTGAAATGCGTTATCTGGTTGAAATGCATTATCTGATTGAAATGAGTTATCTGGGTCACACGCGTTATCTGGTTCAAACGCGTTATCTGGTTCAAACGCGTTGCCTGGTTCAAACGCGTCATTTGATACAAACACCTTATCTGATTGAAACGCGTTGTCTGGTTCAAATGCATTATCTGATTGAAACGCGTTATCTCGTTCAAATACGTTATCTGGTTCAAATGCCTTATATGGTTCAAACGAGTTATCTGGTTCAAACACATTGTCTGGTTCAAATGCCTTATCTGCCTCAATCGCGTTATCTTGTTCAAATCGTCTTTTTTTATAAACTTTCAGCGATAATCCTCAAACATTGATCCAATGATAACTTCGTACTCCGCCATCACACCGCATCTCCTAAACAGGACATTCGTTAAGAATCACGCACAGTAGTGATCCACAGGAGCTCCGTCGTGCCTCAGTGTGTGTTTCGTTTCTGCTGTTCGAGAGACCGGGAATCGCAGGAACGCATAATACCGCCTCGTTGCAGTACCAAGCGAGAGTTTCGCCTCATCCTGGTATCCTTCGCCCAGCTCCAACTCCAGAACAAGCCCCACCGCGTCATACGGATGTGGCAAGTAGACTGGGGTAGAGATCCAGAAATCCCGAACGAAACGACAACGATGGAATAATTAAAATGCGGTATTTACGAAGGGACCAGAGAACCTTCGTCTCCCGCTGCGCGCGAGCCTTGCCAACGCTACCGCGCATACCGCGCACACACACGCATGCATGTGATTGAGAGAAGGTACGAAATAAAAAGAAAAAGCTGGACGAGAGGAGGGAAATAAAATGAGAAACCGTGCACACGAGGAGGGCGCAGAAGTGTGTGACGCGGGATGCACGTCGCCGACATGTCGGGAAGCAGAGACGGCGGGAAAGGGGATGGAACTTGAGCGGTGTGAGGAGAGAGAAAGAAATATTGAGCAAGCTGGATGGGAGAGGACGATGGTCTACAAGTAGGACAAGGGAGAATCGAGAGGCAGGATGAAGTAATATAGAAAGAGAAACGAACGGAGGGTAGGATTTCCCGATGTACGCTGGACGATGGAAGCGGAGAGGCACGGTTCGGTAGGTGGCCGTTCGACGGCGGGACGTGGGGGGGGGGGGCTGAAAACCCATGGTTCGGCACACCCCGCGCCCTGGACGGTGATGCTTCGGCGAGAGAGAGTTCCCAACGTAGCCGGGGAACTCGGCGAGCGCGGAGGCGCGTCGTCGTGCGGAGGAGCGCACGCGGGCCAACAGCAGCAGCAGCAGCCCCCAGACCCTGCAGCTGTCAAACGCAGGCCGAATCTTCTTCTGCTCGTGACAGCCTGGAAATGAAGAGAGTGCCCCACGTAGGGTATCCTAGCCGGCTCGTGCTCTCCTCTGCTTCGCTCGCTTTCTCTGTGAAATAGAGAGGGACAGGGAGAGAGAGAGAGAGAACGAGAGGGAGCCGGGAGAGCCGGGAGAAGGCTCTCTACGTACCTACGTAGGAACGTGCGAGAACCCTGCACGGAAGATTGTGTGCGGGTCCTGCGTTCTGTATGATACATGGGTAACACACGCTGTTCGCATGGAACACTGCGGTACATTTGCGCGGAAGTGTAGATTGGCCTGTCCGTTCGGCCGTATCGGGCGCATGTGCGCTAGTTGGAATTTTGGAGCGTTACATCCTGACAAGGCCCTGACGAGGCCTCTTCGGAACCTCGCCAGGCTACGACTCAAAGCTCTACCATTCTTACTAGGGATGGAAATGTATAATTTCTGGCAGAAGTTGTACCTGGTAGGAATCTTAGAGCGTTAAATCAAACCGTGCTAAGGTTCTAACAAGGCCCTAGGGGTTATTCTCGAGTCACTCGTTTGCAAAACGTCTACGTTCTGTCTCAGTTCATATCTTCATATGTTCATGTATTCATATGTTTATACGCGTACGGCAACCGAACGTTTGCAAAACGTATACGTTCTGCCGATTCATCCATATTTTTACACGGTTAGAGCGATAGAACGTTTACGTTTTGCAAACGAGTGACTCAAGAATAACTGCCCACTTGTAACGAACAAAACATTTTTGCTAGGGATAACAACATACTGGTATTCGGCCGAAGTGGTTTTAGGTATCAGGGATGGTTGAGCACAGTTTTATGTTAAATAACGATTTGCAGCCTAGTACAGCGTGCGATGAAAATAAAAATAAAAATCTAGAGCCTCAGTTTTGTCTCTTAAGGGATTCGTGCGAAACGACTTGGCAGAAATTTTCGAGCATTGCATTCCTGGCAAAGTCCTGATGAGGCCTCTTCAGAACCTTGCCAGGCTTCGTCTCAAAACTCTACAATTTCTACTAGGAGCGTAATACTCTAATTTTTACCGGAGTATCTGGTGGAAGTTCTACCTGGTAAAAATCTTGGAGTGTTACATCAGACCCTGATAAGGCTCTGATGTATTGATCTAATGACCAAGACATTTCTGCTAAGGCTAATACCATACTTATTTTCGGCTGAGGTGGTTTTAGGTCAGAAATGGTTGAGCACAGTGACTTGTTCAGTAAAGATTCGAAAAAATTGTAAAAAAAAAAAAAAACAAAATCGGCCCCTCAGTTTTGTCCCGTAAGAGTTTCGTGCGGAGTTACGAATGACATTTGGTGGTTAACATTTTTGTCCGCAGTCTTTGACCATTGCGTCGGTAGACAAGAATGTTGGCGCTCCTTAACAGGATCAAGAAATGCCACTTGTCAAAAAAAAAAAAAAAACCTGCCGACTATGCCCACTCTTCTCTACTGGGCGTCCAGAGGGAGTCGAAAGGGAGGGTTAGAAGATCTCGGGCCTCTTTGGCCCTTTGCCATTTGCGCATCATCCTCCTCTCGACTACAGCTGTACGTCCCGACACATTGTGCGACCTACAATCTGTCCAGCACAGACCGATGCGCAAGTCTCGCTGTAAGAAATTTCGATGAGGGCGCGCGAGTGAATGAGAATCGAGCCAACCCTGCTGCCCGCCGTGGACGGGGTTGCCCTTTAAGCTCGACACTCGACGATTACGTGGCACTTTCATGGCGAACGCGATCATTAGCACAATTATTATTGTGTCGGTGGGCGCCTGCAAGCGCGCGCGCGCGCGCAAGTTCCCGGGATATTGCGGACTACAATGAGCACGACCGATCTCGGCGGCCTCCAGGACTTCGGGACAATGGTTATGTACAGGTATATATATATACATATATAGTATATCGTTAGGACTCCGAAGTGCGCTCGGGCTAAAGGTGGCGAACGCGCTCTCGCGAGGGAACCTCAAAGAGTTATAGGTACTCTATAGTTTAGTGGAGTCATCGCCCGCGCCGGTCGAGGGAACGAGCCGAGAAAAAGAACAGCGCGGAGGTGACTATTGGTCAAGTACAAAAGAAATTTACTAATGAAAGAAAAGAAAGAAAAAAAAAAAGCGGACACGCTTTTATACTGTGGAAGTCGTCGGAGTCCCCGTGGCATTAGAACTGACAAAGGGGAATTAAAAGGCCGGAGCGTGTGCGCGAGTATTGCTCTTTCACTTTCCCGAACGATCGCCGAGCGTTCTCATTAATAGACTTGCGAAACGGTCCCGACTCTCGTGCGGCCTCGCTGTAATTATTATTGCGAGCGGTCTGCACGACTTTAATTCATTCCACTGTTATATAAACAATCGTTGTTTGCAATTGCTTCAATGGTACACGAAGAAAAAAAAGAAATAAATACAGACCGAGCAGGGTAAACGAGACGTTGCGACGAACGCAGCCATCTGCGAGACGGAATACGCGCGCGTTTGAGTGTGTGTCTGATCGCTCCTTTCCCTTTTCCACTGCGCCGGCCGACCACTTCGCCTCTCTCATTTTCGTCTTTTTTTTTTCGTTGTATTCACGGAATGCGATCCGTTTAACCGTGCACGCGTTATGTTATGTCAAGTTACATAAGTCCAGAGGTTGCACCGCATGCGAGAGTGTCCACGCGAAAAGTATCTCGCAGCCGAGAATAATAGTGCGCGAGGCGGCCGCGGGGAGAGCCTGAGATATCGCGGTGCTGCTTATCGGGGCGCGCTTCGCGGTCTCTCCGTCTTTCGGGCGATACCTTTCACTCTCACCTCGTTCTCCACTCCGTCCCGCTATAAATCGACATCGGATATTGTGTATTATCATTCGCCGCGTATGATTTAACCGAGCGCGCTACGGCTTTTCTGATCTCCTGCGCTCAGCGGCGAAACTCTGCGAGCGGCCTTTTCGGAGCACACGAAGTGGTACATCACGACCGCGTCGAATCGTAACCGAGACTTGTTCGACGTTTGAAGCCGAACCCGCTGCAATATGTCACGCACTCGCGGTGCCTTGCTTCCCTTCAACCTCCTTCACCTTCTTTTCTTTGACCTTTTTTTTTTCTTCGCTTTTTTTGCTTTTGTTCCACTTGTACCTTTCCTTCGGCCGTTTGGTTGTCCGGTACGTTCGCTCGTTCGCTTCCACGCTCCCTTCCCCACCGCGCTGCAAAGAGAGATATGTCTATTAGCCGGCGCTGCTGCACGGTCCGCGAGTGCACCGTCTATGCGCACAAGAGCCGAGCTATATTATTTCATGTGTTTACATCGCTGCTACACGGGACTCATTCTCTCGGACACTCTGGCATCGTATCTCTCCCCCGCCCTTGTCGCGATATTACGAACCAGTCGTCGTGTTATTACGGTGTTACATTCCGTCGAACATGGCGACGTCTCGACCCACGCCCTCTTTATCCCTCGCGCGTACATCGCGCACAATGCAATAATCTCGTGAGCGAGTACACCTCGACAGTTGTTTTTATTATTATTATTTTTTTTTTAATACTTTGTCCGGTTCCTTGACCCGATTTTTTTTATTTTCCTCTCTCGTATTTTTGATAAACGGAGAGTACTAAATGGCGAGAAGTATTTGGATAATAGTACAATGTCGATTTTAGAAAAAAATTAGTATATTTGTAGACTTTAGGGGAAAAAAATACTATATTTGTAATACGCGATTATTTCGACATTTTTTATAAAGCGTCCGATTTTTGAGAATTCTTACATATACAGTAGAACCCAGATTAATCGGGAAGCGGATTAACCGTTCGGTATCAGAGGTTTTTTTCTTATTTTTTAAACGCGCGGAGCGCGGGAAAATGAAACGGGTGATGGACGAAAATCGAAGGAAGTTCGAAAAGAAAAACAAAGTCACTGAGTACTTTAACAAAAAAGAGATAATGTATTAATAATGAAAGAAAATGCAACATTCTAGTTCACACTATTTAACAATGAAGTGTAAGTTGTACCAAATGTCATTGCAACTAGTCAAAATAAAGTATCATTAGCCATTATTGACGTATACTTTCGCTATCTAGTTCGGATTAACCGGGATTTCTATTATGGGGACTATTCGGTCCTGAGTATCCCGGTTAATCAGGGTCCTAACTATACATGTATCATAAAAAAATATTCTTTAAATTTCGAACTCCTCGACGAATCGTTTTTTTCCAGATACACGCAGTGAATCTTTACCAGACCCTTGTCTCCATACACAAGCAAACGCGAACCACGCGTCCGACGTCTTCACGAGGACACACATATGAGATTTAGAGAAAAAAAAAATTACGCTAAACGGGCATATCAAAGATAAATACATACATCCGATTTATCGATTGGCACTCTCGTGATCCTCGTGCTATTAGCGCCGATCGTCTTCTCGCGCCTCTTCGGGCCGGTCCGGTCCCGCTCTTTCGTAATTGAGACGTCCAGGATGGCTCGAGGAGAGCAGCCGGAGAGCAAAGTCGGTCGGGAGAGAGTGGGAGAGAGAGAAGGACGACACAAATTATTATGCCAGGGCCCCGGGGTCCCCTTATCTCTCGGGCGGCTTGTTTCTCACCCCGCCTATTAGTTCCTCTGTGTCTCCCGGTGAATCTATACCTCCTCCTCCTCCTCCTCCTCCTCCTCCTGCCGCCGCTCGCTATAATCTCTTGCCTCACTTCGACGCTTCGGCAACCCTTCGTCTGGCACGATCCGAGACCGAGTGAAAGACCCGCCGTTGCATCGGGCTTCCTGCACGGCGAACCGGCGCGCATCGGCATCTCTTCGGCAGCGGCATCGGCATCGGCGGCGGCAGCTTCGTCGGCATCACCGGGCGAGCACGATATCCACCCACCGGCGCGGAGAGGACGACGATACCCGGCCACCGCATTACCACGGTCCAGCACCTCTCGTGAAATACTGCGACTCGATTTCAACACCTCGGGGCTCGTTAATTAGCGCTCGGCGAGCTCTCGCGGTTCTCTCGCTCCCGACCGGCGCCCGAGCCACTCCACTTTTATTCGTCTCACTCTCTACTCGTCTACACAAACAGGCCGCCCTCGTCCTCGTTTAATTACACGAGAGGCGCGATCGTCCACGCGTATGTGTATCGAAAACACTCGGCGTACATGCCGGAGCGCACACCGCCCGCACGGCCAGGTTTCGTTCTTTCGTCGGTCAACGGAAAGCTACATTCGTCCTTACATCCTGGACAAGTGGCTTGATACTCCTTAAGGAGTGAACCATGCTGGCGATTACCCAATGAGATTTATGAGTTGAGGTTCGACGACATTCCCGGTAACAAAAATCAAGATTTTCAAACCGGAAGACACATTTAACCATGTAACGTCATTTCCGGTTGAAAACTGAGATGAACCAGGAGTGAGGTATTTTCGGGGTAAACGTCCTTCCGTTCAAAAAATCAAGATTTTCAATGCAGAAGTGACATTTTCCCGTATGACGTTACTTCCGGATAAAAACCGCAATTCTGAAACCGGAAGTGAGGTCACAGAGAAATTTAATAGAGTATTAGCAAATCATTTATTTAATGAGAATTATATTAGTACATGTCTTAATTAGTACGGGTTTCGGGAGGAATTCGTCCTTTCGCTGTCGCTCTCGCTTCGTGTAACGCTGGACGTTTCGCGTCAGCGTGTTTAGGCGCTTGGCTGTTATCTACGCTCTAGACAATAAGTGCCCATTTATCGCGTTTGAAATTAGACATTCACAGTACTGACGTCTTGAGTACTGGCAGAACTGCATTGCTGAAATTCTAAGACTGGGCGCTGACTCAGTGCTTGATACTTCAATACGGTCCTCGAGTACTCGGTGTATTTGCCCAGTTCTGGCCAGGCTTTACCAATGTTCGGAAGTCCATTGACTTCGCACCGGCCACCTTCGCTCGTTTGTTATTCCTCGCGGTGATTAGATATCGATCGAGCCCACAATTTCATTTGACTCGCGAACTAATTGTCGACGTTCTAGCGGGCGGTTGGGGAGGAAACTGAGTAGCGGCAGAGCGCGTGTGGCGATCGGATGAGACCCCGTGGGCAAAGGGTGGCTGCGCAACGATTTCGAGAGGGTGCGTGGTGGATTCTCCGGGGTGGCTCGAGGAGAAGTCCGAATAGCGTACATACCGCGCAAGTGTTCGTACGCATACGCGCGCGCACGTACGCGCACGCACAGCGGAGACCGCACTCGAGGAGCGAGAAGGGCGTCGACGAGAGCGCACTCGACTCGAGGGCCCACAACAGATTGCCGGGACGAGAGAAACAATGCAACGTGTTCGCCTCTGTGCGATTTTCGCGGGGCGAGCCCGCACGCACGCACGCACGGGGATGTTCACGCACGCGTTAAACGCGAGGGAGAAAGAGACAGAGCGAGCTCGCTCCGAATTTGCCCCGGGCGCCACTCGTCGACGGATAAAAACCCCTGGCGGAGCCCTCTCGAGGGGAAAGAACCGGAGAAGAAAGCCTGCGTTTGGCGGGGCGTCGAGTTCGACGCTGTTTCCAAACACATGCACTCTTGATACCCGTTCCGGCGCAATGAAGAGCCTCGACTTTAACTCCCGGCCAGACAAATCCCACCCCGGAGTCTTCGCAGCGCCGGATTGAGACGCGAGACTTCTAATAAAAATCGTAAACAAAAGACAATTTTATTTTAAATTTGACACTAATAATGAAACGAAGAAAAATACTCCGAACTGGAAGAACGTCCGGTCGGAGATTATTCGGTTCTAGAAGGAAATCGATCCGCGGCCGCGTGACGCGGCTCTGAAATTTGCGAAATTGCCGCAACGATCCTCGAAGCGATCGAGAGGACCCGCGGGGCACCACTTACGTGCGTCGATCGCTCGCGTCCGTGTGCGTGCGGATTGCGAACTCACCGCGGGGAATCCGACGAAGCCCCCCTACCGATAATATGTAAAGTATCCGCGGTATTATGTATTTATTATAAATGCGGAGAGGGAGATATATATAGGGAGTGGGGGGTAGGGGGAGGGGGGTGCGGAGAGATCGTCGGAGATCGCTCATGGAATGTACAGTGGACTCCTCCATACCCGGCGAGTGCAGCGTCGAGAGCCCTCGCATCGAATCAAGATAGCCGATGAGGCAAAACCGCATCGGGGACGAAACGAAAAATCCCCGGATAATCAATTTATCACTGCAGGTGCTCGAGACGCATTAACATATAACCGAAGACTCACGTGATGCTGAAGATCACGGTGTATCTGTAATAGGAGATGATGCCCGCCGCGCGAGATAGCGACGCTAAAAGTTATCGTAAAACGTCGCGCTTTTATGGCGCATCACGAGATTATGATTAATAAACGTTTTAATAACTTTCTACCGTTTACCGACCGAGTAAATACGCGCATCAACGGCGAATAGATTCGTTATTGATGCGTCGATAATTTTGAGAAACGTGATAATTACTCCGAGTCCCGGGAGTCATTAATTTTTCCGAGGAGCGGGAGGGAGACGAGAGTGGAAGAGACGAGACACTAAAAGTCTCTTACAGCTTGTAGCGTTATAGTGCGTTATGTGGCCTATAGCTGCCCGTCGGCTCCGTCGTATCTCCCCAAGTACGCCGTAAAACGGCCACTAATGCGGCACAATCTAAACGCGTTGATTTACGAGGGCATCTCTCGACGCGCGGAGCGTCTCGTCCAGATTAAGGAGGAATGGGGACCTCGAGTTCTGCGTCTTGCGCAGGGAATCTCCTCGGAACTGGGGCATATCGGGACACTCCTGACGCGAGCCTCGCCGGCTAAACCGCCTGAAAAATCGGGACGGGTTTTACTTTGAAAATGTTTCCACTTGTGTCTGGAATTCTGCACAGAAAACTAAAAATATGAGGAAGCAAACATTGTTGGATGAACCAAGGTTCGGGGGTAGATGCATTAAAATGCATTAAATTGCTTCGGACTTTCGGGCTCGAAGAGAGACTTCGGACACTTCGATGGTCGGGAAGGAAATAAGGCATTCAAACGCAATGTTCTAAGCCTCGATTAATAACAGTATTTGTTTTCTACCGTGCACGATACATTTTCAAGCTGTGCTCGACGATCGTAAATTTTCGAGTTATTTTCTTCGCGTTTTCAGTATTCGATCAAGCGTCGATGATGACGTGCAACGCTAAGCTATAATCGTCTGTTTAGTAAAAATAGTAAATCGTCAATTAAATAATAAAATAATAAATTAAATAGTGAATTCGCCAATTAAATAGTAAAATAATCAATAAAAAAAATTATTGGATCAACCCAGGCTCGGAGAGCAGATTAAAATGCGTTGATTGCTTCGGACTGTCGGACTCGAAGGTTGCAAATGAAATAACGCATTCAAACGTAACATCCTAAGCCTCGGTTAATAACAATATTTTTTTGTACTGTCCACGAAACATTTTTAATCTGTGGTCGACGATCGTCGATTTGCGAATGATTTTTTTGCACGCTTTCAGTGTTCGATCAAGCGTCGATGATGACGTACAACGCTAAACTATCATAGTTCACTTAATTAAGGTAGCAAAAAGTAAATTAATTAATAAAATTGCCAATGCATTAGGAAAATAGTCAATTAAAAAATTGTTGGATCAACCATGGCTTTTTAGCAGCAGACGCATTAAAATGCGTTAACTCGTTCGGACTTTTGGACTCGGAGGTTCTAAACGAAATAACGCATTTAACCGTAACGTTCCGAGCCTCGACTAAGAACAATAATTTTTTTTTCCACTGTGCAACGTACACGTTTCAAGCAGTGCTCAACGTTCGTCAATTATCAAGTCATTTTTTTTGTTCGCGCTTTCACTGTTCGATCAAACCTCGACGATGACTTACGAGGCTAAACTCTCGTCGTCACTCGTTGGGACAGCGTGTAGATCATGACGAGTGACGAAAAATATTATAAGCCCGCTCGGTCCGACGCCGAAGAATATAACAGGCATGAGCGAAAAAGAGACGAGAAAAAGAGTTAAGAAGAACCGTAAGAATGTAGCATTCGGGTCTTCACTGCCGTCGTTGTCGTAGCAGTCGGCACCAGCGGCAGCTGCCGCTGTTTTGTCTGCGTGCGAGCGAGCTCGTCGTCGTCTTCGAACTAACGCGCCTCTATTCCCGAATACCGAGGGAACGAGGGAACGAGTCACGCCGAGGCGCTATTTCGGTTTCGTTAAAAATGCATCCATCGAGCCACGTCAACGCACCTATTCGCCCGGCGCGTTTCACAGTGGTGTCTTCGGGCTCGTCGTCTCCGGAGTAGCGCGACGTCTCGGGCATCGATCGTCGTTCCGACGATCTCGGCGATACTATATATAATACACGTCTTCATTCGACCGCGGGAGAACCCGAAGAATTGTTGAAAATAACACTCCGCACGAGAAAACACATCGATTGTTAATTACATTCATATTGCGGACCAGAAGATCCATGTTGAGGATAAATCCGAACGTCGGTCGCGCCGAAAAATTAAATGAAAATCTTTGGCAATTTAACGCTCGATCTTAGGACCAAACGGCTGTTGGATTTGTATTCGGCGCGGGCCTTCGATTTGTATATTTTTTATTTTATTTTTCCATCGCTCTGTAACGGCCCAACATTTGTTGTTTCCATGCCAGCCTTCGGTTATTCCTCGGAGGTCCCTCAGATTTTTTTCTCCAAATCAACGAGCGAAGCCGAAGAGCTCCAAAGTCCACCATTGCGATGATCCGGCGCGGTGTCCGTGGCTCGGCTTATTCTCCTCCTACGTTCCAGCGGGACTCACATATGCCCACAATCTTCCCCCTTTCACGCTGGATGAAAAAAATGCCGTCCGGATTTTTTTCTTAATACTTTTTTGGTTCTTTTTTTTTTTCTTCTCTCCAACCGCTCGTTCCCGAGTCCCTCGAACCGGCAGCGCTCAGCGCGAGCGGGAGGCTTCGACGATTTGCCTGCGTCCAAGAACGAGCTTTCTCGAACCCGCCGAGCGAACCCGAGGGAGAGTGAGAAAGATCGAATGGAAAAGAAAAAAACAAGAGGAAGAATACGAAGAGATGAGAAAGCCGACGATCGGATCGAGATGCGTCCGAAGAAGAAGAAGAAGAAGACGAGAGGCGGCTGGTACGATACTATACGTTGATGGTGCTACGAGCGACGGCGAAGATGTAGCCTGGGGTCAGCAGAGAGCCCCGCGCGGCACATAAGATGGAGTCTGGTTTGATGGAATGCTGTTGCTCCTGCAGCCTCCGCGTCCCAGCTGACCCTCTCCTTGCCTCTTTTTCACCCTTTCACCCGCGGCCTCCTTGTCCTCGCTCGTACCTCGCATATAGTCTTCCATCTCGCATCAAGACGACTCCGGCTCCTCGTCGGCCGCAACACTCCGCCTCCGGGATGATCGCGCGCGCGTGTACGACGCCGAGGATGAGCTGGAATTGAGAGTAGAGAAGCGAGCTGATGAGGAGATGGCGCAGAAAAGTACCGGATAGGCTCTCGAGCGATCCTCCCGTATCTTGCGCAACCGCTCGAAACTTACCGGCTTAATTTCATTTTTTGCCATCGACTTTGCAACGAAAACTGTGATGGGTTGGTCGGTTTCATGTTGTTGAAACTGTACAGGATTGTTTTTTCAAGATCTTCATGCAAACCACATTTGGTCCTCGAATATTGTGACGAAAAAGTACCGTACAAAAAATACGCCGTGACGCTAATTTTTTGTTCGCGTCGATTGTCCAAAAAATGATGAATTGAGTTTTTCTTTTCATTCCATAAAATGTTTGATGTGAACGTCATTTTTGATCGGGATCACATGAGATCAAAAAAAGAGTAAAACATCTATTTAGTTGGGATTTGACCGTAATTTTTTTTGGTCACAAATTAGGTAATCTTTTTAGCAGTCTGGTAATTTCAAAGGATTTTTTCTCCCTCGTTGGCTTCGTAATCTTTCGTATTTTCATTTTTTTTTAACAATCAATTCATCAATGAAACAATATTATACAATGTGTACAAAATTAATTTTTTTTCATTAACGAGATTGGTACTTTATTAATTTTTTACGTCGGGACCGCGGAGATTTTCAGAATTAATGTCGCAGTTGCCATACTGCGGTCATCTTCGGACCGTTCATGTGACAGCCGATTCATAAAGAAAATGACCGGTCATAAAGTCGCGCTCATCTTAAACTGATAACGTGGTCTCTCGTTACGTGTCTTGAAAAGTTATGTATAGGGAGCGACGCGGATTTATTTGGATCTACATAAATCGGGTCACAAGGACCGAAAATCATCTCTCGAATCTTTCGATGGAAGAGTCGATATAAGTGGCTTACCGTCTCGTCTGCCGAAATTCCATGGACGCGTTGTTCAACGTTGAACACTGCAGGGCGGACGCGAGGCTCGTGCATTCACGAGGCATTGTTCGAGGCCCTCGGTCCGGCACGGAAGCGGGTAGCTCGGTGTGCATCGAGAGATAGAAGATCAGAGATAAGTTCTCGCGCAGAATGATGCATCGATCGCCGGCGCGATGGTAAACGGGAAAGAGGGACGCGAGTGCCGTCGGACCTGATATCGCGAAAAAACGTGCAGAGGAAAAATGTCTGTATCTTATCCCGTTGAAAAATGCCCCCTCGTTTTCGAGTATGCGGCGTTTTTTCGGTTTTTTTTTTTTTATGAAGCCTACGGATGTACAAGAAACCAAAAGTAGTGATCGAGAGGAAAAGATCTCGGTCACGCCCTCTTAGCGCACCCTTAGCCCTGAGGGATGTAAGTCAGCGGAGCACTTAAGGCAGGGTGGAGTTGCGGCCGCCAGACCGCCGTCGCCGTTAACTTCTTTCTCGTTTCTTCGTTCGTTTACTCGCTCGCTTGATCTCCCGGCGCAGTCTTGCGCTGAACAACCCGCGAGGATGCGAAATGCCCGAAAATATAGCGAAAGCTGGCGAGCAGCGAAAATCCAACGAGTAAAAAGAAATTCTTACACCGTCAAAAAAATTGCAAATGTTTTCAACAGAACATTTCTTATCCACACATCTCCACCATTTTTTCATTTTCATTTTTTTTTATCGACAAATATGGCAGTTTGTAGACAACCAAGTGTTTATTGAGTGTGCAAACCGTCTTTACCGATTATTTTCGATTCTCTTCGCTATCAAGTAATTATTGTTAATCCTGCAACGACCGATGACTATGACGTTCGTCCTCTTCAGGTTTAAGAGTTGTCTCTCGAAGATAATTTGAGGGTATTTCTCTCATGGATTCTCCTCTTCCTCTTCCTCATCGCTTTCTTCTTTCTTTTATTTTCCATAAAACTTCACCGTCATTCCGCTTTCATCAAGTGCTATTTTTAACTAAAACAGAAATCGTAGAATTAACGAGAAATGAACATATGGCAGTTGGTGGACCACAAATGTTTGCTGAGTGTACAAACCATCTATCGATCACCCTCCGTTCTCTTCGCTACCAACTAATTATTGTCATCTCTGCAACAGCCGATGACTATCAATTTCGCCCTCTTCAGGTTTGACAGTTGTCTCTCGAAGAGAACTTGAGGGCATTTCTCGCATGAATTCTCCTCTTCCTCTTCCGCATAGCTTTCTTCTTTCTTTTATTTCCCATAAAATCCACCATCATTCCTCTTTCATCGAGTGGTATTTTTAACTAAAACAGAAATCGTACAATTAACGAGAAATTAAAATATGGTAGTTGGTGGACCACAAATGTTTGCTGAGTGTACAAACCGTCTATCGATCACCCTCCGTTCTCTTCGCCACCAACCAATTATTGTCATCTCTGCAATAGCCGATGACTATGAAGTTCGCCCTCTTCAGCTTTGAGAGTTCTTTCTCGAAGAGAGCTTGAGGGCATTTCTCTCATCGCCTTCCTATCTCTCATGGGCTCTTCTCCTCCTCCTCCTCTTCGTCTTCTTGTTTCGTTTTTTTGGTCTTCGGTACAGCTACCTCGAATAATATATGTATATCGGTCGGCGCGCCGCAGCCACGATGTAACCCACCTCCTCCTACACGCCGGACCACGGCAGCATCAGCAGAAGCAGCATGTTCGAAGGTTGTACCTTACAAACCCACGCGAGCCGGGCAGGCGGAGGCTACCTTTTCTTACATCGTTTAACGCAATATTGGTCTGTCCCTTCGTTCCTCCTCTGTTTTCTGGGCCTTCTGGCTCGTTGACTTTGCCCTCTTCTTATTTCCCCAAAAAGGTCGTAAGAAAAGTGAGCGCAGCCTCGCGACGCCTTGATCCGGCTGAAGAACTCCGATGGCGAGTCTCGCCACCGTGACAAGTTACACGCAGTTCGTGTCTTCTCCGCTTGTCCCCTTCTTGTCATTCTTTTTGCTCCCACCTCCTACCGAATCCACCTATCTCTTCCATTCTTTCAGTTCCATCCACCGAAGAGCCGTCTATTCTTCTGCTTTTTCCTTCTTAACTCGCTTCACTCCTTCATTCACCGATTTTTATTCGATCGGTTCCCTCCTTCCTCTCGCAACGGACACGGTTCGTCAATCCGTGGCCTCTGCGTCTCCCGATGGTTCTTGCGCACGCCACCCCGTTCCGCTACGTGAACTCTTCATCCCGGTCTTGTTACTGCCTTTCTTTTCGTCTCCGCGTTTCCGATTCTCAAGAGTTTCTTTCGCGAAACAAGCCCGAGAATGATCGCACCGCTACTTCTCGTCAAACCTGATTCCCGGCTCGAGATCAGCAGGATTAATTTCTTGGCTCGTTGACGATGATCGGGAGAAAAGAAAGAGATGAAAAAATCGGTAGCACAGTTCCGATATCCTCGTGCGATTACGAGTGAGCGCCAAATCACACCGATTCATAGGTTTGATATTCGGCTCGCGATAATATTCCTAAAAGCCTTGTTCTTTTTTTTTTGTTTCTTTGCATCAAAGCTGTTTGTCTCGAAGCGTCGCCGTCGAGATTCCCGCTATCGGACACGATGACACGTACAGCTCTCCTCTCGCGATCGTATCGAGGAATGCAGTGCCGCGAAGAATGCCCCTACACGCTTCTTGTTCGGAACGAGTAAACGAACGAGACGACGACGAGGAGGATCACTTTGAGTCCTCAGCCGGTTCGCCGCAACAGAGCCCTCATCGGAGCCTCTCGAACGCGGATCTCCATAATTCGCCCGGCAAAAAATCGTTAAGCCGTTGAGGAGTTCTCCTCCCTCTTCAG
Organism: Amblyjoppa proteus; assembly: GCA_963922035.1. Classification (NCBI taxonomy): domain Eukaryota; kingdom Metazoa; phylum Arthropoda; class Insecta; order Hymenoptera; family Ichneumonidae; genus Amblyjoppa; species Amblyjoppa proteus. The sequence continues at coordinate 13,560,087 of OY998233.1, forward strand.
TCCCGCACTCTCGGTCCCGCTTCGTGAGAATTAACCGGGGAGCCAGAGCGCAGCTGCGCGACGTTCCTCGTCACAGTGCAATACCTGAATGCGCGCACGCGATCCAGGAATGAGGATCATTCACACGATCGTCACATCGCCTCGTCAATACTAATTAATTAATTATCACGGATCACTTTCCCCTCCGTCTTCCGTTTAAGGCCCCTCCGACTCGCTCCTCCGCGACTCGTTTACCTTTTTTTTCCACCGAGACCAAATAAGACCCAGGCGGAGTCAATTTGCCGGTTCGCTACAACCTGTCGAATGCGTTTGTGAGCCTCTCCGTGCGCTCTCGCATAACTTTGCTCGCTCGAGCGTTTGACGATAATCCGAGTCGATGTAACGGAGGCGGAAGCCTCCTCGCTATTGTTACTCCGTGACACGGTCCATTTGGGCGATTAGCATCGATATGCCGCGCGAACCAAGCCGCGCTGGCTCTCCCACCCCATTCCGCAACCCGCTCACCCCGCTCCGCCGCACATACACATTTCGTTGCCGATGATTTTCACCATCGTCATCGGACGCTATCTCTCGGCCCTCGCTCTCACATCGAAGACCGCAAGCTCTCGGGTTGCTGCACAGCCAAACGGATCGACACCACCGTTCACCGCTGGGCAATCGCCATGCTGACGCCGCAACCGACAACGGGCTCTGCACCGGAGGACAACGGCGCGGCTCCGGAGGGGGTTGGTTGCGCCGCGTTGCGGCCTTCCTGCTGGTGGCGGGGTCGCGTTGGGCTGGTTTTGATCGTGATTGCAGGCGCGCCGAATTTGTCGCCACGTGTTTTATTGTACGATGAAATTGGAGGGTCGTCGTGAGGCTCGCGCTCCGCCGGCGGTTGTTGCTTCGAACGGGGGTGGAAACGGCGGCGGAGCGCGGTGCGGCCTCGCCGAGGCAGTCGTGGATAACAGGGCTAGCGCAGAAAACAAAGTGCTCGCCAGGAAACGCAAGGAGAAAGAGGTGGTCGGTAACAAAACGGTCGCGTTAAACTCGACGCGTCACTCAACGTCACTCGAGAGATGTGTGCGCCACGGTCATGTTCGAGAGAGAATCTAGCCGAGACTCGATCGCGCTCGCTCCCCATTTTTTGTTTGTTTTTGCGTGTGTGTGTGTGTGTGTTTTTTTTTAAACTACGGGAAAACGGGGGATAAACCCTCCCGCGTTGTGCTACGCTCGGAGTCTGATAAACAATAAGCGTGACGACCGACGCTCGAAATAATACTCAGGGGAAAAAAAAAATGACTGGTGATCTCCTTTGCCGCTAAGCGCGCACACGGCGAGACAATCGGCGATGATAATAATTCATTGCGATTCAAATATCACAACTCTTGTTATTCTCGTATTGTTGTTATTGTTGTTATTATTCCGTGTACGATTGCTCGGCGAATTCTCACGTCGGGCGCGTTCGCGGGGGTGGAACGACGAGCCGAGGAGAGCTCGCCGGTGGGGTTTATTTAAAAACTAATTTCGCTCGTGAACGCGCGCCCGAGAGAGCGTCTCCTACGTCCGCGTGTACACACACGCTATATAACCCGTGACACTTCGGTCTTCACACGGATCTATAGATAGATAATCCCGACAACCGCGACGCTATATCCCGAAACGCGCGCGTGCGTAAAGCACACGAACGCGCGCGCACCGACACACGCGGACGCGTGAATCGCCCTCCAACACGCGAGACAGAGATTCGGAGGAGGAAAGTGCACGGAGAATCGGGAGAAAGAGCGAGGGCGAGGCCGACGTCGGCGTTGAACTCCGATGGATTATTTTCGTTTTGTGCGAGAGAGTCCCGACGACGACGGGCGACCGGCGTGACGCGTCTTCTTCTTTTCTCCTCGGGACTCCGCTATGCGCCAGGATACATTCTACGGATTTAGTATCGAAGCGAACTCGCTCTAGCTGTCTCGCCACGCTGCCGGCATGATTTCCTATAACTGAATACACAAACAAATCAGCCCCGAGATCCTAATACACTTCCTCGTGTCATAGCCATTCGGAAGTCGAGATATCACCGCGGCCCTAATGGTGTGTTTTATTTTTGTATTGTAAAAGGATAATAAAACTATTAGGCGAATATCGAGGATCGGGAAGAGACGAGAGTCGCCATTAATTGGGCATCATTTGGGGTTTTGACTGCAGCTTGCTAAAACGCACAAAAAATATGTTTTTGCGCTTTTTTAAATTCTTAATCCAACTTTTCGCATTGCCCGTTTTTGGTATGATAAATAAGTCACTGAATAAATGAATACATCGTATGGTCGGAGATAGCGTTGACTGGTAACTCGCTTTATTGCGAAAATCCTGCGGATGAGTTAAACTCGGCCAGATAACAAGTCTAAATTACAATACTAATTTTTCAAGAAATTCGAAAAATTACAAATGACCAGATTCACTCGAAATTTTTATGGGATCATCGGGCGATCGTATTCCATCTGTGTACACGCTTTTAGCCAGATAATTGAAGAATTGTAAGATTTAGAGTGCGTATAGACATTTTCGATGAAATAAAAAATGGCGTACAAAAAAAAAACAACAGAACACTTTTGTATGAAATTTTGTGGAAACATTGATTATCAACTGCACTTGCTGTGTGTAAAATATCGCCTTGATCTATGAGGAAGCAAAACACCAAAAAAAGACCATTAAGTGAATTCCGAGGTTTAGGAAGAGACAATAATCGCCATTGAACATCATTTGGGCTTTTATCTGCCGCTTAACAAGTCGCTCAAAAAATCTGTATCGTACGCATATTTTTATTCTTAATTCGATTTTTCGCCCGTTTATTCCACAATAAATAAATAGTAACGTTGATTAGTAACGCGCCCCATTGCCAATCCAACGGGTGGATGAAACTCGTCCAGTCAATTGCGACCGAATCGGTGTCCCGATTAATAAACGCGACGGAGAAAGCGCCCTGAAAGAGCACGATGTGCGCTAGTGCATATGGTATAATACGCGAGCGCGCCCATGGCGAGCGTCGTTCCCAAAACGCCGCTGACGTGCCCGCTGGCCACATGAGTAACGTCGACTCATTATTCTCCGTTGGATTTATCAGGTCGGTTCGCTCCCGATAACGCTTTTCGTTCGCCGGTCGCAACGGCAGGCTCGTTCCGTTGGGGACCGCGCGCCCCGGAGATTCGACGATGAGATAGCTATGCATTTATGCGAAGGATGAGGGCGGTTACGCGGCCGCTTTCTGGCTTCTCTCACTGTGTCTATCTCTCTCCCCGCCGCGATTTCTCCCTTCAACGACGCCACCCTTGTATGTTCCCCGGTATGTTGTATACATCCTACGAGCGCATTATATCGCACCGGCGCAAAACCCTCCGAAGACCGCTATCATAGTCGGATGAGAGCGACGAGAAGTCTATACACTGTGCGGCGTGTAGAATAAACAGCATCGAGAGGAGGAGGAGGAAGAAGAAGAAGAAGAAGAAGAAGAAGCCGGAGCATCGGGCGATTTCAGTTCGGGTATGAGAAGAGCTCGTAGGGCGCTAACAAGACGGCCCGAGGGGTCCCCGGCATGAGTTATGGGCCCGTGCGATCCAGCGCACACCCACACAGAGCCAGGCCTTTCCGCGTCCTCCGACGAAACGATGGAAAACAAACTCCGCCCGACTCATACGCGCGCGTACGCTGACTATGTGTTCTTTAAGAAACTCGCGGGTATCGCACTACTGTGGTTTATAGTTGGCGGATAGGAGGAAAACGCGTGTGATATCGTTGGCGGGGAACGAAGCGCCGCGCGGCAAGTAGTTACGGTCCGCGTTGGTACGGCCGCGCGAGAATAATATGAGCTGCCCTCTTCGGATAGTGTACGGCGGTGTTGTGTGGAAGCTGACACGTTCCACACAACGGACACCGATTCTCGGCAGTCTCGCCGAGGATAAAGTGCCATTATAGTACGAACGAATAGCGAGCTGTCGCCAGTTTTCTGGCTCATTACTGGCCGACCGTGCTCATTTCTCTCGCGCTTTAGCTCCCGAGAGAAATTCGTCGGACCGAGGACTCGCTTTCTCGTCTTGTTACAGTGCTATCTCGGCTTGATCGATAACGGCCATTATTCCTTCCTCGTTTCGTCATTTATCTGATTAGTTTTCGATTCGTGTTGGAGGCGGGCGGCCGATTCGCGCACGACTTCCGGTCGCGGAAGAGCTCTGGAATTCTGGCGATTACTTTTTGCGATTCGCATCCTAGTTTTGTGGAACCTCCGGCGTTTGTTTTCATGATGAAGATCTTAATACACATTTTTGGGTAAAAATAAGGAGAGCGAAAAAGTACGGGCCTTGAAACTGGTGCTGGTTCTGGTTTCGAATTCCGACAGTGTTGCAGCGGAAACTCACAAAGTTCGATTATCACTCAAGCAAACTTAAAATTTTTTAATTATTATCAACGCCGTAACAACGACCAACCGCAGGTACTTCAACAAGCGGTCAATGCAATTATTTTTTGGCCAATCCGCAACATTGTCAACGAACTCCAATTTACCATCTCAAATTCTTAATGGAGTTTCGGGCAAAGTTTCGTAAACAGCGAGCCGTTTTATCTTACGACGAGGCCGATGTCGCCGCTGTTGCGGAACGGTGGAATTTTCGTTCGGATGACGAAATCCGGATGGTGCGTGTGGATGACAGGAAGTCGAATTTCGGGTGGATACAGCCGGGCGCGTTGTGTATCCGTGTGCGAGACTCCGCTCTCGCCCTTTTTCTATATCACTCGGTGACGCGCTACCCAGTATAAAAAAATAAATAAATAAATAAAAAAAAAGTTGACTCGTGCATCCTTCCAGCGAAACGTGGCATTCGATAGTAATACACGCATATGGACGCTGCGTCCCGAAACGTATGGGCACGTGCTCGTCACATGTCCGCGCTCTGGTTGCGGTCGCAACGACTATGCGTTCCGGCGACTCCGCCGCAACTATGTTATATCTCGGCTCCGAAATACCACGTTTCGCCGGATGACTCCCGAAAAAGTACCGATTTTCGGTCCAACAATGTCGTCTTAATCTCGACGCGTCTCAACCGTCTTCTCGCTTCCTCTCGGGCGCTTAGTCGTCGCTAAATGCACCTATCCGCGAAATCTCGGGCTAATTAAGACGGAGCCTCACGTGGCCAATAGCGGCAATTATCATAGTAACGGCGTCGTTGCCGTGCGGGCACGACGACGCATCAACGTTTCGCGAAAACCGGCGGACACGGGAAACCGGCTTGTATGGCATTGTAGCGTGTCTGTGTGTATCTCGTTCGGTTGGCGTGCATTAATTAGTGCAATCTCCGTACGTGCCGCTGCGGAGCGCTGCTGCCTCCTCGCCGAGCGAGCGACGTGATGCTGCAGCGCGGATGCGATATCGTCGGGGCCGAAGGAAGGAGGAAGTGACGATATCCTTTGCTCCTTTTCTCTGGAATACCCGTGAGCGAATTACAAAAAAGGGGCAAAAAAAAAAGAAGGCCTCTCCGCCCGCATCGGATCGCCCGGTTCGGCGGATCTTGGGGGCAGGTGAGAAAGAAATCGAGGAGGTCCAGCGTGACGCATCGCGAAACGTGTCCCCTTTCCTGTTACACGGGACAAACCTCCGCGACGGCTACTTTGCCATTAGCGTAAATCCCGATAAACTCGTGCGACGATAATTCTCGCAAATTGATCCACGCACATATGGGACGGGAGAGCTGAATCTGGCCCGTAGTGTAGATCAGATTTTTTTCGTTTTTTTTTTTGCTTCCTCATATAGGAAGATTTGCTCCCATGAAAAAAAAAAAAAAAAAAAAAAAAAAAAAAAAAAACAATTCGAGATTTTTATGAAAACGTGTTGAGAATGTTCCAAAACATCGGGAAAATGTATTTAGAAAAGAACATGGATGTAAGCGTGCGTGTCTCAGACCCGAAAAATTGAAAATCTTAGAACTGGAGAACGGCTCAAGCTATCAAGCTGAAATTTCTAAGGCAGGGTCAATCCTCAATGTTTCGTTACATTTTTAGCAAAATGCTTTCGGTCATAAGAAATGTTAGGAGATTTTAAACTTTGCTGAAAAAATATGTGGCTAAAAAGTTAGCAAGCTAAAAAGTTGTACAGAGAGGAGCTAATATCGACCGATGAATCCTCTTAAATTTGGTGACAATAGATCGAACCATTTGAATTTCACGAGATTTTCAATTTTTTGAATATCAGAAAAAATGTGTATTCTCATTCTGACATGAGTGTCCGTAACAAACATGGAGTTAAGAGTAAAATAAGCCGGAGCTTCGTCACCAGTGTAAAAAAATCCGCCACGAATGATCTCGAAACGGCGAATAACTCCAATTTCCGTAGGAAATCTTCATCGTGAATATTGCCACCATTTTTTTTTACGCGTCTGTATCTCTACACCTGATACACAGTAAAAGTGGTGAATATGGTCCAGCTCGATTAGCGCGTAAATCAATGATGTATGGAGCGGTCACCATTCACCATTTTTATCCCATCCGGCATGTTCGGTCGAAGCCCGCCAGCTAGAACAGAGGACAGCGCGCTAACGCAGTCCTCTCTCATCCGCGGCCCGTCTCGTTCCCATTCGTGATGCAATTTTTCTCCCGCACCGCGGGGCTGCACGCGGTGCACGTACCGTACGCGTCCCTCCGTCCGTCCGTACGTACGCGTAATAGATACGTTCGGATAGATAGCACTTGGAGGCGCCTATGATCTCCTCGGGGCAGTTTGCTCGCTGACCGTGACGGCGTCGGCGGCGGCGGCGGCGGCGGCGGCTTATTCGCGAGAGGATCAGAATCCGGCGTGAGCATCGGGAACCGCAGGCACCGGCGCAGCATCAGAGTGGAAGAGTCGTTACCGCCGCGAGAGCCTATGCGATCGCCGTCCTCTTTCTCCCCGCCGGTGTGTGTCCGTTCCCGTTCCTCTGCCCCGTCGATTCCGCCGACGCCGCGCGATCCCGCCTCGCGTCCCGATCGATCTGTATTCATAGGTCGTACGGCATAAAATACACTCGGCATGTCCATGAATCAGATAACTGTCACAGCCGCTCCGCCGATGTCTCAATCAAGCAGCACTCTTCTCGTTCTCGTTCTCGCAAACCCGCGAATCGAACGATCGCTTTCGCTCACTGTCGATTTGTTTTTTTCTCTTTTTTTTTTCGTTTTTTTTTTGGCAGGCGTGTTTTTATTTTTGTTCTTTTAATTAATTCTGTCAGTACAGCGAGCAAGGCGTTCTATACTTATCGCGCGATAGTCCGACGATTGGCGCGATCCGGCAGCGACGGCGGGACTAACGCACTCGATCCGGCAGCGATCTCTTCGGATCTCGACGAGCGACGTCTCGATTCCCCGTCCGGTTTCCGTGCGATCGAGCCTTCGTTCCTCTCCCACTTTATTAGCTGCTTCGATCTTTCCGAACCGTGCACATACGATCTTCCGATCGATCTTCCGCCGGGAATATCTTCGAGTTTTTTATTTTCATTTTTTCTTGAATTATTCCTCGGCTCGCTGAGCTCGCCGATAGAACGGCAGGTTGCTTGGTGAAAAAAAAAAAAAAAACGAATGAATTCCGATGACTGTCTCCGATATGCGGAATACGCTCCCTCCGGTCAGTCCGACTCGACACGATTAATAAAATCGCCGCAGGATAGATCGCCGCTCGACATCGGAGTTTAATTTGCCATTAATAACGCCGGCTCGCTGAAGGCGAGCCTCCCGCGTACAATTATTTATATAATTTATTGGACGGCCGTTGACCGGCTACCAGGGGGAAGGCCGCGCCGGTAGCCTTTCGTTAATTTCCCGGGCCGGCATAATAACTAAAGTCCGCAACTGGCGACGGCGGCACCCACGCGGCTAAGTCGTCCAGGACCAACAACAGCCGCTGATGCAGCGGCAGAAGCGTGGATCTAAGCAAAGGTTAAACGCCGTGTAACGCTCGCCCGCGAGCCGCGCACTAAATCATCTGCGTCGCGCGGCTCATTTGTAAGACAAACTCTCGGCCCTGCCTGGCTCCCTGACTATCCGCCACTCTCGCTCTTGCCCTCGGTTCCCTCAGCGCATATCTCCGTTCCTCTTCTGCTTCGCGATCACGTGCGAGAAGCTCGCGAGTATAAAGCAAACTCACCGCGAGCGAGCCCGCGCGAGCGCGGCCCATCGCACCCACAATCGCCAATTAATCTCTCGGCTAAGCAGCCCTCGAATTAAGTACCGGGTCCGGCGTCGTGTACACACCGGCTCCTCCGACTCTCCGCGCGTGTATCCTCTCTCTCTCTCTCTCTCTCTCTCTCTCTCTGACTGACTCGCGCAATCTTTCGCGTATAATATCGCGTGCGCGTGCGAACCTTGGAACTCTCGGTACACACATGCGAATTAAGCACGTTTCCAGCGTCGCGGAAAATCACGCGAGATTTCACGAAGGCGCTGAATATAAATTTACACGGTTAACGTGGAAAAAGAAACGAGATTGGCCATCGAGATTGGGAAAGGTTAACGTGGAATTTAGTGGTTTGGGATTTTTTTTTAATTTTTATTTTGCTTCCTCATGGAGGAAGCTTTGTTTTCGCGAGAAAAATATTTTTCGAGATTTTCGTGTCAGAGTACTTAAAATGATTCAAAACGTCGAGATATGCCATTTCTAGCTGGCGTCCGGACGTATGTGTGTGACAGAATTGCGTCGTTTGACATTATTATAACTCGGAAACGGTTCGACATAGCCGGTTGAAATTCGGTACGTTAGTAGAGTGGTCACGTCTCTTCTTTCAGTGCAATTTTCATGAAGATTGAAGCTCGTTTCGAGATTTTATACGATTTTGAAATTTTTGAAAAAAGGTTGTCGTAGCTCTAACTTGAGTAAATTTCGAGAGATTGTCCTAAAATTGCATACAAATATAGTACTATAATCAGAGATGTTTGGTGTTGAATTTGGCCGAAATCTATCATAGCAGTCAGATTTGATGGAATTTTTATTTTTTTTTTTTTAAATTACTAAAAACAGTATAATTCGAGTAAACATCGAGTAAACAACGTATCGAGTTTAAATTTGGCACTGGAATGGACTAACACTGTACAATGTTTCGTATTAAACTTGGCGAATTTGGATTGAACCATGTAGATTTTATTAGAATTTTGAAATTTTGGAAATTTCGGAAAGTATTTACTTTACGTCCGACGAGAGTTTCTGCATCGAATATCGCTCCAGGAGTAAAATAAGTTCAAGATTCGTAATCAGTGAGGAAAAATACATTAGATATAGACACAAAACGGCGAATATTGGATAATTAAAAAAATCTTTTTCTAAGACCCCGTATTTTCGTTAAACGAAGTAGATATATAGATTCGACAAAGTGATACGAGTTGGTGCATTTTTTCGTATCGCTTCCTCACAAAAGTTGGAAAATCGAAATTTTCATATGGCTTCCTCATGAAACTTGCATTTTTTTTTTTTTTCATGAAGATGAGAGAACGATGAGACTTTTTTGAGATAAGTCGATCGAGTTCGAATGACGAGTTCCATACGTGAATCGTCTGTCTGTCTCGTGCACTGTTTCATATGTTATGTCGCGTGCCCGTACGAGCATCGGAGCTCTCGGTACACATACGTGATTAATCACGTTTCCAGCGTCGCGGAAAATCACGCACGATTTTATGAACGTGGGGAATACAAATTTGGACGGTTAAAGTAGAGAAAAAACAAGATCGGTGATCGAGATTGAGTAAAGGTAAACGTGGAATTTAGTGGTGTGTGTTGTTTTTTTTTTTTTTTTTTTAATGAAGATGAGAGAACGATTACGCTTTCTTGTGATAAGTCACGCTCGATGACGCGCTCTTCGCGATTTCGATCGACGAGTTACACGTGTGTTTCCTCTCTCCGGCTCGCACAATGTTTCATTTACAATATCGCGTGCTCGTGCGAACCCTACACATGTATGAATTAAGCGCGTTTCCAGCGTCGCGGAAAATCGCGCGAGATTTCATGAACGTGGGGAATGTAAATTAACACGGTTAAAATAGAAAAAAAAAGAACAAGATCGAGGATCGAGATTGAGGAAAGGTAAACGCAGAATTCAGTGGTTGATTTTTTTTTTCTGCAGACGAGAGAAGCATGACGCTCTCTTGGGAGAAGTCTTGCCTGATGACGCGGTTTTCGCGGTTTCAAACGAGTTCCTTGACCTCGCGATCACCCCCTTAACCCTTTCCCTCGACGGTGTTCGTCTCGTCGCTCCTCTTTCTTTCTTCCTTTTTTCTCGGGGAACACGTAAGGCGAACGAAACGTCCGTCCGATTGTCACTTTGTTCCTCGCGTTGAAGTCTTTCCCCGGGCTCACCGCTGACTCTATACGCGCTGTCGCTGCATTCCATTCACTGGCTGCGAATGCTGCCGGACGGCGATGGAATTTAGTAAATATCATAAAGCACATAAAGCACGAGGAGGGCCGATGTCGCGAAGCGGAACACACCGAAAGATTGCCCGGCTTGCAGGAATATCCCTCAGGGCGGCCGTGAAACGCGATATCCGAGGAGACTCGCTCGGCATTCGAACTCCACTACTTTTACCTCCTCGCTGACTCGTTCGTTATCTCGTTCCTGCATGTTCCTCGGTTATTTCCTCTTCGTTTTTTTTCCTGCTTTTTTCTGAACTTCGCCGAACGTGGACAAGAAATGTTCGTTAAATGGACAAACCTTTTTTAGCCTCACAAAACATATAAATGTCCGCATTCCTTCATGTTCTTCGCTTACATCCTCTGAATTTTTGTTTCCAATTTATTTCTGAACTTCACCGATACGGACAAGAAATGTTCGTTAAATGGACTCACAAAACATATAAATGTTTTCATTCCTCCATGATCTTTGGTTATTTCCTCTGCATTTTTTTTCCTATTTTTTTCTGAACTTCACTAAAATGAACAAGAAAGTTCATTAAATGTACAATCCTTCTTTTAGTGTCTATCCACCCAGAAAAATAATTTATTTGACGGCCACTGTTTGTTTGGTTTGAGCAAAATATTTATTTGATTTAAATAAATATTAATTTAAATTAAGTAAATAGTTACTTAAATGAAATAAATATTTTACTTAATCCAAATAAACGGTGGCCGTAAAATAAATTATTTTTCTGGGTGTGTGCGTACTCGCGTCACGAGACATATAAACGTCCTCATGCCTACATGTTCATTATTCAATTCCTCCACGATCTTCGCTTATTTCCTGTTAATTTTTTTCATATAATTTTTTTCTGAACTTCGCTGAAATGGACAAGAAATATTCGTTAAATGTACAAACCTTTTTGTACTGTCTAAGTACGTACTGGCGTCACAAGAAATATAAACGTCCTCATTCCTCAATGTTCATGATCTCATTCCTCTGTGTTCTTCGGTTACTTTCTCTCAATTTTTTTCCGAACTGCCCTGAAATTGACAAGAAATATTCGTCAAATGTAGGGACCATTTTTTAGTGTCCAAGTCCTTCCGGCGTCACAAAACATATAAACGTCCTCATACCTCCATGTTCGTTAGCTCATTCCTTCATTAATTTTTTTCTGAACCTCGCTGAACGGGACGAGAAATGTTCGTTAAATTTCCAAGCCTCTTTTTAGTGTCTAAGTACTTACTAGCGTCGCAAGGCATATAAATGTCTGGCCGTATCCGGTGTTCTTTCAGTTTCTCCCGTTCTCAAGCCACCCCCTCCTCGCCCCTCGTCGCCACGCATCACCTGCATCACTTTCTCTCATTCGGCAGGGCAAGCAACGAGATTCGAGTGAACTCTCGTGCGCGATGAGTCTCCCGCTCGCGGCTCCGCGGGGAAGACTCAACCCTCCTGCAGGCCCTCGCGGCTCCGGCTCTCCGCAGGATGGGTATAAGGAGTTTATTTTTGGCTGCCATATGCGAGGTTATTTCGACGATGCTTGACGACGCTTGGCTGAGCGCGAAGAGGGAAGAAACAGCGAGATAGAGAAAGAGAAAGAGAGAGAAAAGGGAGAGCGCTCCAGAGTCGCCCTAAATAGAGTCCCGATCCACGAGGAGGAAGAGAAGAAAAAAAAAAAGGAAGAAGAGGCAGAAGACGACGAATAAGACGTTTCGCTCAGCGTCGCGCGACTATGTGATATTCCGAGCTCTTGATTACTCCCTGTGGAATTTTTTCGTTTTTTTTTTTGTTGCCTTTCGCATCTCATTTTGCAACGAAAATATGGTTCGATTCGCTCGGCGAAGTCATCGGGTCGAGTGTGTGTTCCCATTGTCCGAACGCTTTTAACGTGTCTCAGCGTTTTCGCCTTCGCCGATCGCGAGCGAGACACGATGTTATGCCGCGAGATAGCCGAAGCTCGCGAGGAAACAGCGCGGCGCGGGGGCCGCGCGGTCGACGCGGTACACACTCTCGAAATAGCCGATCGTCATCTTCGGGAGACTTTCCTCGATCCTTCTAAATATAACGCGTGTTCGCCAGAGAGAGAGCACGAGCGTGAATACACAAGCACGAAAAAGCATAGCGTGCTCCTCTCTCCTCCCTCATCGTTCTCGCCCGTGCGGAGTTGCGTACCTATTCTCCAGTCCGTATAGCGTCGGCAGAACGATTGGGGAGGACGGGGTGAAACGGGGAAGACAGGAAATAAAAGTCATTCGTAAAACGGGGAAGATAAGAAATAAAAGCCATTCGGGCTAACCCGATTCCATGAATTGATTGGCTCTTGAAGAACAAAAAAAAATACAAAGTGGAATTCGTATGAGCCTGAAGATATGAGCCGAAATGCATGCGGATATGAAGTATGAGACAAAATTTCATAAGATATCGGCGATATTTTGCACCGCAGAAATTCCGCTCGGGGAAGTTCACTTAGTGAATAAAATTCTTGAAGAGGACAATTTTTGGTTTCGCTAAAATTGTGCATTGATAGGGGAGACCGGGGCCAAATGGCACAGCGGGGCAAAACGGAACAGTAGGGAAAAAGGCACTTTCCAAATCACTTTCGGATGCCTCGTTTCGATCCATCGATGCATCCAGATTTTCTGCCCCGTCTTGCCACACTCTCCCATCCAAAAATCATTAGAAAATTGCGTTTCTCCCCACCGTTCCGTTTTGCCCCGCTGTGCCATTTTACCCCGGTCTGCCCTAGACGTGCCGAAGACGAAATCTGGCGCCGTGCAGATATCTTCAGGGTCGTAAATGCCTCACAATTGTTCCGAGCATCGCGATAAAAGTGGGTTTATCGCTTTCGACCTCACCCTCGCTACGAGAACCAACTTTTCCGAGTAGGTTCAATGATTTTTCCAAAAAATGTATTGCTGCTCCATTTTGCACCTGCGGATTAAAGCTTCCGAATTTACGCATCGGTCTCCCGTACGTGTTGCAGATGCGCGTATTCCCTGTTGGCCATTGTCGGACCAGATAACTCCGTTGATAGAAATCCTCCGGGTTATTCTGGAAGAGGATGTGAAAGAAGAGAAAAAGAACATAAAAAACAAGAGCGAGAGAGGACAGAAGTGTTTCCGTCGTTCGGTGACTCGCAAGCGCCGGGCGCGGAGCGCGTGCAGGGTCGACGCATAAACGTATAATTGGCTGCACTTAAATCTCTATAACGGAGCAGTAAAAAATGCGCGGAGCGCTTCGTAAATCAACACGAGGACGATATGGCATCCTCCATCCCCTTGTCCTCCGGCTGCTCCGCGCACAAGCTACCGGGTGCTGGCCGTTGCCGCTGCACTCCGTACATCCCCGACTCTCTTTTATGGTGTGTGTATGTTCCAAAGCTCGAGTACTACAACCCTCGTAAAATTCCTCCCGTCGTTCGTCACAGTGCGGGCGACCGTGTACACAGGAAGCGTGCGATTCTTCTGCAAACGTACCGGGATACACCGGGTTTCGTGTTGGAACAGCGTTACATTCATCACGATAAAAGAAATTTTGCATTTACACGATCAAAAATTTAAAAAACAAATTATTCTACTTATCATGACCCGCTACGCGCCTCTACCGAAGAATGTCCATACCGGTCCGTTTGCAGACGATTGTAGACGCGAGTACGTCACTTCCGGTTTGAAAGTTTCAGTTTTAGAGCGGAAGTGACTTCACAACGGAAACACGTCGCTTACGGTTTGAAAATATCATTCTTCGACCGGAAGTAAAGTCATACATGAAATACTTCACGGTTTGGAAATCTCACTTTTTGACCGGAAGTGACCGCATACCGGAAATACCTTACTTCCTGTTTGAAAAATCTCATTTCTCGATAGGAAGTACGTCACGACCGGTTTGAAAATCTCATTTTTCGCCCGGAAATATGTAACTTCCGGTTTGAAAATCTCATTTTTTTCCGACCGGAAGTGACGTAATTCCTGTATGACGTCATATGCGGCCCAAAAATACGAATCTCAAATTGGCAGTGACGTATTTCCGAAAACTGCATTACGAGTCTACAATCGTCCCGTTGGACTGACTTTGGGTAGACGCACATGATAGATCCATCACGAGTCTACCGTGGACCAGATTTTTTTCTTTCCGCGGCTCTCGGAGTGACCGAGATAGAATAATGGGGTGGAGCGCGGTATGCGCGGGCGAGGAGAAAGATAGATAGAGAAACGGGAAGGTAGACGAGTAACGCGCCATCGCGCTGGACCATTCGTACACGCTACATTAACCCGATTCCCCGAGCAAATTAACTGCAATCAGAGGAGAACGGGCGGTCCGCTCGGCCATTTCGCTATTCCGTTAGCCATCGCCCCCCCGCCCTCCCCCTCCCCCCTACGTCCTCGTAGCGTACACGCATTATGTATATCTGTAGCATATACTGATTCTGTAGTGTATACATCTATACAGCACAGTTATACGGTTCTCCGCACCCTCCTCTCCGTTAACCAGTGGACCGCTCGTCCCGAAGTCGCCATTACCAGATCCGCGACCTCCGACTACTGCTTCTCTGCCTTTCGGTATAGGCGAGTACGTGCTTCCGTGTGTGTATGTGTGCGACGGGTGGAGGGCGGGGGAGTAGCGACGTTCTCGTTTTTGTCGCGTGCCAAAGCACCGCTCGGCGCTAACGGCCTTTACCTCCCCCGTCGGACGAAAACAGCGCGGGTATTAAAAAAATTGACGCCAAGCGTATATACACTAGAAGCCACCCCGGCTCTTTCCCCGCTGTCTCCTCTCTCCCTCTCTCCGAACGAACTGGCAACGATGACGACTCCACTTTTTTCCCCGACGCTGCCCACCTTATCTTAGGGCGAAGAGTTTAGACCAGAGCTGTGAAAATACACTAAGTACTTAAAGTAGGTGTTGAGGTATCGGGCAGTGAGTTAGTACTCAGAACTTGAGCTATTGGGTTCTGCTAGTACTCAGAACTTGAGCTATTGGGTTCGGCTAGTACTCAGAACTTGAGCTATTAAGTTCTGCCAGTTAATAGCTCTTGAACTTGAGCTATTAAGTTGTGCAAGTACTTGAGCTATTAAGTTCTGCAAGTACTTGAGCTATTAAGTTCTTCACGTGAGCTATTAAGTTCTGCAAGTACTTGAGCTATTAAGTTCTTCACGTGAGCTACTAAGTTCTTCACTTGAGCTATTAAGTTCTTCACTTAAGCTATTAAGTTCTTCACTTGAGCTATTAAGTTCTTCACTTGAGCTATTAAGTTCTTCACTTGAGCTATTAAGTTCTACGAGTATTCAGAACTTGAGCTATTAGCTTCTGCCAGTACTCAGAGCTCGAGCTATTAAGTTCGGCC
The DNA here is from genome assembly GCA_963922035.1 of Amblyjoppa proteus. NCBI lineage: Eukaryota > Metazoa > Arthropoda > Insecta > Hymenoptera > Ichneumonidae > Amblyjoppa > Amblyjoppa proteus. The sequence goes on from OY998233.1 coordinate 13,575,795, forward strand.
AGTACCAACATCTTAAGCTATTACGTTCTGCCAGTAGTACTCAATACGTCAGTACTCGAGAACTACTCAGTGATCGGTATGTGAAGTATTTGCTACTTCAATACGTAATGTAAGTACTTTAGGCATTTGCCCACCTCTGGTTTGGACACTTAGCGGCGTAGAAGGATTAGCGGACATCAAGAGGAAACGGCGTGGTCCAATGTCAAGAATTTCAGATCGAACTGACTCAGAAACTATACGGTGGGGCGTAAAAAAAACGGATCATTGTAAACGGATCGAGACGTTTTCCCCAATTTTACATTTTTATTTTGGTCAATGAGCCATAATTTCTGCCCTAAAAATGGTAAAATCGGGAAATGAAAAGTTTACGAATTTCACGGAGAAGAAGCGTTTGGTTGACTGTGAAAACCTTTTTGACAAACGCAGGTTTATTTTTAGTTCGCTCTTGCGAAGAGCCCGAGGGCCCTCGTGATCGATCTTCCGGCGTTCCGGTCTGTCATCCTCCCCTACCTTTTTTTTTCCACTCTCTCTATAGCAGTGCACAAATTCTTCGCGTGTACACACGCGATCGTACAGCCCTGCACGGTGAATCGAATTCGAGAGTCGTTCGAGCGACTATTCGACGGATTCAAAGTTAATCTTGGCCACGAGGCGGAGGGAGGGCGAGCAGCCCGGACGGCGAGGTCGCGAGGAGTGCGGCGGGGACCGACTCGGCGCTGGGGCGCGACGGACCGGAGACCTGTCATCGCGAACCCCCGGGGACCGTACCCGTGCCCTGATCTCTCTGTTACGATTGCAACCCCGCTTCTTCCTCGGATCATATAGCCTGCACAGTAAGAGCGCAGCCTCGCACACCTCATCTCCCGAGGCTTTCGTCCTCGATAAGGTTCCCCGGTCATTTATAATCTCGACTGTACGCGTCTCGTGGACTCCCGGGGATTTCTCTTTTTACCCGATGTCACGAAAAACATCGTCGATACGTCGTATAAAAAAAAAAAGAAAAAACAAACCAAAACAACAATTTATGTTTCATGGTCTTTGGTCGTTGCGTTATGAAAACGGTGATTTTCTCACACGCAGCATCAGCGCGAGAGGAGACAGTCGGGATAGCAAAGCTGTCTTAATATCTCTCATTACCGGGTCTCTCGCGGGAGAGCCGGCCCCGTCGCTCTCCAGGGAACTCGGTAGTGGCGTGCAATTAAAAAGCTAAGATTGATAAATGACGGGGAATTAATGCGCGTACCGGGGTGAGCGAGAGAGTAGCGAACTGGGCTGGAGGGCAATATAAAACGTTCGAGGGAGAATGAGAAAGAGAGTCGGAATAGCGATTCCTCGCGCGGGTTTGATGCTCACGAACGAGGGGAAAGCCCTCGGAGCAGGGGTGATTGCGGGTGGCTTAATGGTGTTTGTATGCATGGGAACTGGCGTACGAGGGGTGAATTGGCCAACCGGAGGGTGGCCCAGGGCATCGCAAGACCGGCCGGACCCCGAAAATTGCTCGACTTCGCCGACCCCTCGTTCGCCGAGCGATTGCCCCGGGATTTCCGATAAAATTTTCAAAGACATCGATACCAACGCTCCGCGCCCGGCCGGCAAATTCCTCCGATAAAATTATTCATTCGCCCGATGTCTCAATCGCACCGGACCATCTTACTGGCACACTGTTAAAAATTTCTGTTCGAAAATTCATATCATGTATATGAAGTTTCATGCATAAACACACTGAGAGAAGGATCTAGTAAAAATTACTGTTAATCTAAGAAAAAATTATCATAGCACATAGTAGTAGAGCGTTAGGGCGCCACCTATGGTAGGAAGTATTGGATTTATAAGAATTTTTCTTAGATATTATGGTAAAAGTTCTTGGATATCTCAGACTTTCTACCATGGGTGGCGCGCTGGCGCCGTACTACTGTAAGCTATGGTGATTTTTCTTAGATGATTGGTAATTTTTACCAGTTCCTTCTCTCAGTGCCGTATGTGAAATTTCATTGACACGTGTGTAAGAATATTGCGTTATCGGTACATTAAAAACGATATTATTTGTACAATATTTGTAACAGTAACATAATTTTCATATACGGATGTCTTAATTTTAATATGCAGGTATTGCATTTAATATTGAATTATTAAAATTCAAATACAATGTATATGAATTCTAGTGTTGTAATTTTCATAAAATTTTTAACATTGCAATGTTCTCTTCTCTCTGTTGCAGGCGACGCGAGTAACGCGAGTATCGGAAGTGGCGAGGGCACCGGCGAGGAGGACGACGACTCGTCGGGAAAGAAGAACCAAAAGAAACGGGGTATTTTTCCGAAAGTCGCGACGAACATCCTCAGGGCTTGGCTGTTTCAACACCTCACGGTAAGTCATTATCCGCACGTGATTAACGATTCTTCGATCTAGGAAAAAAGAAAAAAAAAAAAAACAGGACAGAAAAAACAATAAACCTCAAGTATACACAACAAGTCTCAGCCGCGTCTGACCCGTCGTCTAATAAAGATAGATTTGGCTCCGTCGAGGGAGAATGGGCTGGAGCGAGGAAAAACCGAAGGTTCCGAGAGTACGGGCGAGCACGTAATCTTCTAATGCGGAGATAAGGAGCGGCCCCGCGCGGTGTGTCGGTCTATTCGACCCTCGTCCCTGCTATGCGTCGCCGCGGTCTGCCGTGTATTGTCTGCGCACAGTAGTGAACACGCCCGAGCGCGAGAACCCACCCTTCATCCCTCTAATGATTCACGGGTAATCTGAGCCGCAAAAAGCACAACGCGATTAGGACCCCCCCCATTGGCCCCTGCGCGTAGGCGCGTGTGCGCGGGGCTTTCTCGTCGAGCGCAGTTGCGTAACGTGCGTGAGTCGCCTGTGTGCGGGTCTTCCGTGCGCTCGCGCCTCACTCCATCAGCCCCGAGGACGGCTCGCAAATACCCAGCACGTAGATTTCGGGTGTGATCGGGTTACCTTGCCGAGCGGTAATCATATTGCAGCCTCGGTTAATGCCATTACCACCGCGCACGGTACAGCGCTAGGGGGGGGGGGGGGTTGCTCGACACCCCACGGACTTCGGCGTCTCTCTCGAACGCGCCTCCTCCACCCTCTCGCCCTCTCCGCGCCACCGCCGGAGCACGGTACGGAACGCTGTTTACCACGCATACGGTGTATACAGCGAGAATCTACCCTCGTGCCGGCGGGAGCCCTGTATTGGATATGACGCGTTGGCATAGTGGGCTTTGCCAACGGAAGGTCTCGGATGCATGCATGCAGCATCCAACATCCACCCTGTCCTGTTACCGGCAACGCGCCGAGTTAACCAGCAAACTTTTCTCATTCATAGTTCCGAGCGGCTCGTGTGTGCATTTAGTTTCTCACGTGTGGTCGGGTGGTGGTTTGTCGAACGCGAGAGCCGAAGAGCCGTCGTCGGGGCCGCGCTCGCCGGCTGAACAACGCCGAAGTTCCGCAGCGAACTTTGTATCTGGAACGGGAGTATCGACAGGGATGAGGCGAATCGGCGGGGCACGGTCGCTCGAGAGTTCGCGGCTTAGTTCGTTGAGAGGAAACCATAAAAAAATATTGGCATAGCGGTGAAGTCCGGGTATTTATTCCTGGGAGTCTGGGAAAAAAATAAAATCATGCATCGCTTTGTTGAAGGTAGAAGGCGGAGGCTAAATTGGATGCGCGGCTGATGGGTCTCGTACGCTCGAGAAATCGCGTGCGCGAGGCCACTCGGAATATTATATCGCGTGTATTAAATTTATATGTATATGCGTATGAGAGTGGAGTATGGAGGAATCGTCTATTTCTCGCGGAAACTTTGCCTCTGACGAATGTAAATTTTATTCTTGTCTCTCGGGGTGCTCCTCGGAGCCGCCTCGGAGCCTTTCCCTCATGATTTGTGTCGAAGCGGAGACGTTATTCCGCTTCGAGAGCTCTCTTGGATTTCGTGAGCTTGCGCTACCCTTTTGATTCTTCATTTTTTTCTTCTTTTATTTTTCATCCTGCCGTCACCGAGACGCGGCTTTCGCTTTCTGGTCGTACGACTCCGCACGATGCTGGCTTCGCCTCTGGAAAATCGACGAGCAGTCCCGCGCGATCTGAATGGTTGATTTAAGATCGACGTGTCAAGGGAGAAGACCATAGGCAGGTAGAAACGACGATTCAACGTCGACGACCATTCAGCGACCAAATAGTTTGATCGATACGGTCTAGGTGCGCTCGAGATAGCGCTGTCTTGCCCGCCGCTTCGCCGTCGTCGTGCGAGGGCGAGACGAGCCAAGACAGAGGAACGGGAGAAACGCGAGAGCCTCGCCAATGCTCCTTTATTTTCGGTACCGGAGAGACCGGCCGTGGGGGGAAGAGCAACGCGACGAAAGCGGTGAAGTCTCTCGTGCGGGGGTTTGCCAAGAAATCCCGAACAGACTTCGGTCTCCGCGGGTTACATGCGCGAATCGTGGCTGGATTCGCTCGGCTGGCGGTGGCGAGGGCGCCGCAATTAGTCTCTTCGTCATTACCAGCGATTAACTATACGAATCCAAGCGGAATACGATCTCGAGGCGTGTATATACGTATATCCATGTATATATACGCCGGGGCACTCTCTTGAATAAATCGCATATGCCAAGTGCATAAACTGCTTAACCAGTGACAACACACATAGCGCATTCTGCGCAATATAAAGAGAAGAGACGCTGGGGAGAATGGGACACGGTGCGCTGTCGGGCGCACTGTTCCAGTTGCGGTTTTCAGTCAACTTTTCTGGGTGGAAAATAAAAAAAATTGTAAAAAATTTCGTGAATTGTTCGGACACAGAACGCTGCTGGCGAACGTCGGATTTCGGGTAGCGAGTGAAGAAATTTCGTGGGGATGCGACAATGGCACTGTTTCCGGCCGATGGAGAACAGCGCCATTCTTTGTCGTTCATTAAAATCGTCGATGCTCCGGTGATCTCATTATTTCCGGCTAAAATATTTTCTGACATTTGTTCAGAATTCTTCGATCAGTAAAAAAATTAACGCGCGTCGCCAATTTTTTTTTTAGTCGATTTTTTTTCGCGAAATGTTCGGACACAAACCACTGCCGATAAACATCAGATTTCGTGCAACAGAAAAAATTCATTCCATAAAAAAAAAATAGCACTGCTTCCCACCTATGGGGAACGGTGCAATTTTTCGCCGTTTATTAAAATCGTCGCGCGAATGGTGAAAAACATTATTTGAAATTCGTCCGAAAAGCTTCGATATCGACGAAATTGGGACAGATAATTCCTGTTAAAAAAAGCCCGCACGGCGGACCCCGATCTGGCCCAATCGTATTGCCTCGCGCACCGCGGATCGTCAATTTTCCAAAAAGTAATAATGGAGCGAGAATTCAATGATCATTTCGTCCCCCCGCGGAGTGCATTATCTCGCGGCGAGTCCGCGTGCCCGCACGTTTGGCCGTTTTCACGTGTGCCGAGGTGAGGGCCAAAGAATTCGCCGAGGCGCGCCAATAGTCTCGCTATGTCGGCGGGTCAGCGAGAACTCGCGCCAATCGCCGATCCCGAGGACACCAGAAGAAGCGCGCGCGCGGTTTCGCGAGTAAAAAAGCCCGAGAGTGCGAGAACGCGCAGAATGAATACTACAACTGGCCGGGCGTACGTTTCGTATGCATCAGAGCGAGAGAGTCCACGGAGGCCAAAGGGGGGCGGGGGGGATCGAGAGATCTGACCGCATCTCCGGGAGAGCCGCGCGCCTCGGACAGCCAGATATAAATTAAATTAATTTGATGGAGGCGGAATCCCCGGCTCCGGTGTGCGAGCAGATTCGCTCTCTCGGCCGGTCCCCGTGTGTGTGCGCAGTCGGCGCTCGCGCACTATCCTGGCGCATATTTGCCCGACCGCGGCCACGTCGTATTCTACCGACACACCGGTTTGATTAAATTTCGTTCCCCGTTACGCGGATTGCTCGTCGACACTCCTCTCTGCCCCGTTCCACTCTACGGCGAATAACGCGCCGCTAAATTCCACTCGAAGGGGTATTATAGATATAGCAATGGCGGGCGCGTGCGCACGGTTTCGTACCGCGCGCACAATCGACTCGCCGATTTCCTCCTGGAATTATAGGATCGCGTTTACGTGATAACGTTCGGAAAAAAAAAAAAAAATTAAATTCTTTTACTTTATTTCCCGACGATCCGATGCGAGTCTTCCGAGACGCATATTTTTCGAAGAGACATTTTCCGTTTTTGCCGCTGAGCGAGCCGATTCCCTCCCCCCCCCCCCCCGCCCCTCCCGGTTCCGAAAGCCACCGGGCAAATTCAAATGGCCGTCCCGACTCGGGGGTATTCTCTCGTTCTTTTACATCGGAGAATGCCGGCGAGAGAGAACCGGGCGGATTCGTTTCTCTAGTAAGCTGCACCGGCAGCGGAGGAGCAATAACAATTACGCCGGGAGGTACGCAGGGACGGGGAACAGCGAGCGATAAACCAAACCCCCCGTAGTCTCGCTATATAGCGCCGCGGCGGTGGAGAGAAGAAAGATTGAAGATGAAGTCGACATATATAATCCATTTTAATTTACTCGGAAGATATATCCGTCTAGCTCGCAGTTTCCTCGCCGGAGAGGGACGGAGAAGTCACCGGGAGCGTTTCTCTCGTCCTCGTAGTCGGAAATTCTCAGCTTCGCTCCAAAGCCCCCCTCTTCCCCCCTCCCCCCCTCCTCTCGCCTCCCTCCGACGGGCGATCCCCATACTCGCTCGAACTACCCCAGACGCTGCCGTAGTCTTCTTATATCAATGGAAACATTCAACGAAATTACATTCGCAGTCTCCGTGCTCGAGGCTTCTTCTGCATATAACCCGGCCGGAGGTACACACTGCACGCTAACGTTTCCACCCCGGACGCGGCAGCAACAACTCACCAAGTATGGCGGGTGACGGCCGGGAACAACTATGCTTCGCTTGTGCCGCTGCGGAAATTCGCGATGTTATGTACCGTATTTGTTTCGTGCTGCCTCGGTCGAGTCGGACTGCTTCGGCACAGGTGCGGGGGAGATCGGGACAATATGGGACAGTGGGACACAACGGGACAGACGTTCGGGATGAATCGATGTGGCAGAGTCGGATGTCCTAAAATTATTGTAAAATTCTGTTTTTAAAAAGAACAACTTATTGAAGTGATTGCAAACTTGCGCAAAATTCCGGTTTTAAAAACGCAGTTTTACAATAATTTTATTTACATTACAATATTTAACTAATACTATATTTTATTATATTTCAATTTACAATAATTTAGATAATAAATACGATTTTGTCCCGTCGATGCATCCCGATTGTCTCCTGTTTTCCCCGCTGTCTCATTTAGCCCCGTTCACCCCACGTATGGCGCGAATTCCAATGTCGTATGTACGATAGCTTCCGATCGTAGGAACAACAGGAACGAGGGACGAGTCTCTCACGTCGCGCGCGAGCCGACGAAACGGTTTACGGGAACGTGGCGTGTGGCCCACGGATATCTTAAACAATTTGCATAGAGAATCATAGTGGCAGTTTCTTTCCTTTTTTTTTTTTTGGGGGTCGTAAAGGGGATTTCCGCACTCAACTTGACTGTCATGGCAGAGGAGAGCGACGTTTCTGCGTACCGTTGCGAGTTACGCGGGAAGGTCCCACGGAGAAGTCTCCGCAGAGATCTCGAAAGGCGCTCGCGCTCACCCCCCTCGGCGAGCACACAACCGAGCGTTTTATGCCGCCATAACCGTAGCGTTGCATGGCCCACTTAGATCCGCTATCTCCTTTCCAGCACAGCCTCGGCGCGGTGCTCCACCGAGGAGAATCACCGTGAGGGCTGTCTCTTTCGAGCTCTCGCCAGCGCGGCATCTATCGTCCCGTTTTGAGGAAAACCCGAGCAGGAAGAAGTCGTAGAAGCCACCGCGTGCGGGAGGGGTTTCAGGGTGGTTTCAGGATTCACCTCCGCGCGAATCCCGCTCCGTGACGTCTCGATTCCGTCTCGCCTCCCAAAACCCCCGCGCAAAACATTTTCCCCGCGAGAAAGAGCATTCGAACGGCGATAGAGAGTGGTAAAGGGTGAGTCGGCACGACGAAATCCCGGCTTTCTTGCTCTTTCACCCACCCGGGAGTCCTCGCTATCGGAACTCGTTGAACTTCCGGTGCGCGCCTCCGGAACGCTCGAGGGGTGGTTCCGGAGAGCGCGAGGGAGGAGAACGGAGACTCGACGTGCCCGTTGTCACCCCATCGGCTCCAAAGGACCCCAAGACGACGGGACATTTGCATACATCGACCGGCAGTTTTACGCTCGAACAGATTTCCCACCCTCCGCCCCCCCTCCCCCCCAGCCGCTTGCCGCGCTACTTCCGCAACGTTTCGACTGCTCTTCCTTCGCGAAAACTATGGTTCTCTTTATTCTCCCCTTTCGTCGATTCAGGAAGTCAGCGCCGATCTTTTCGTCTCCATCTCACAGCGGAGTGAAGGCTCGAAGGCATCGCCTATCGACGACTCCGTTCATCTCCACCCCCGTTCGCCTATGCGCGTCATTCCGTACCACCGACTTTTATATATACTTGATAAAAAGTGGATGTTCCGTCCGGGGTTGGAAAGCCTCCACTGCGAAGGTGTCTACACGCTATCTCTATACCTAACCGTGCGGTCTATCGGGGTACGAAGAGAGGAAACCCTCGTGAGCATACCGCGCGCACAGTAGGTGATGGAGGGGTCAAGCCAGACGACGTAATTTCCTCTCCAGGGGCTCGCTATGGCTCGCCTCGAAGCTGTGCGATTCTGTGTTCTCTCGCCCCGTCCGAAAGCCCGAGAGCGATAGAGCCGGGCCAACCGCACACCGAGAGAGAGAGAGAGAGGGGGAGAGCCGTCCTGGCATCCTCTCCCGCAGAATAGGAATATATACGCGCCGTACGAGAGGAAGAGGAGAGATGGCCGGTTACCGCGCCAACCTCCAACCTTCAACCTCTCCGACGCGGTCACCCTGCACACTCCTCGCTCTCCCTCGGGCGCGCGCCGAGTGGAAACCCTCGGGCTCTCCTCGCTACCCTGGCGCCGCAGACGCCGTCGCCATTCGGCGTTTCTCCACGCCGCCGCCGCTGCTCCGGGGGACCGCATTTGAATATAATACTTGGCCCTGTCGAGCGTGGCAAGTGAAGCAAACTGTAATTATGTTGATGCGCACCATTGTCCGCTCGTACATGCACCGTCGACCGTCGCCGAATCCTCGGCTCGGAGATCCTTCAGCCTCCCCATCCTCCGAAACCCCCCCCCCCAACGGTTTCATTCTATTTTTCTTTATCTCTTCCTCGTTTGCCCACGCTCAAGTAAAAGCTCGTGTTTCCTACGTTTTATTTCCACGATATTCCATTCATATTTTTTTTTTAGCTTTTTTTGCATTTCTCCGCGTCGCTAGTTCACTTTTTCTTCCAGGGAGGTTTTTTACTCTTCGGCTTCTTTTTTTTTTTTTTTTACTTGCTGACAAACGCTTCGCGGCTATGCGGGTCGATGGGGTGCAGCAAGGGTGAAAGAGCTCGCGGAGATACCACGATCTCGGGCTCCTGCGCCTTCAGCCACGGGCACTACCGTGGATACGAAAATTTATTGCGAACCCGCTCTGGAAGGAAGCATCCTCTCTCTCTCCGTCTTTCCGCCAAGTTCGATCGAGTCTCTCCGGCTGAAATTCCCCACGGGCGTAGACGTCGTAGCTTTCGCTTCCGAGAGATGCTGCGCTCCGCTTCCCGAAGGTGAACTCTCTCGCTGGCATGGTAATTAAAAGAGGTCTCGGGTGAGGCCGGGGAGATGCAGAGAGCTCCAGAGATAGGGTTCAAAAGACTACTATGGGGTACACAGTCTGCCTGAAAGAGCCCGAGGTACACTTCCTATCTTCCCGGAGCAAGTTCTCGTCTACTTCACGCTCACTCTTATACCCTCGATACGCAAATTTATTGCCTGAATCTCCGGCAACCAAGGATCGTCTCGGAGGAAGCTGGGAAAGAGGCGAGCAAGAGGAGGACGAGGAGACGGTGAACTAAAAGTGAGGCACACTGGAAATGCCCGTAGGTTATATCGAAAGTTTCCCCGGGAGTTTCTTGATGATCCGCGAAGAGCAGCCTACCTTGGATCTTCCGTTCATCGTACGTTTCGCAAGTTCGACGCCGACGCGACGTCGCAGTTACAAGACGATTAAAAAGAGGTCGCTTCGCGCAGCTTCTGCTCGCAGTGATAGCGAAGGAGACTCGGGAACGAGCGCTGCGAAAGATAATTGCAAAAATTATTGGCGCAGATAGAGAGCTCCGCATATCCGGCATCGTCGACCAGGTCGTTCCCTCAGCGGCGAGATGTGCGGCAACCGAGCCGCGATATCCTGCGCTTGTACCCACGGCAAACCTAATACCTATCCTCAGCATCCGCGGCTCTCCGCGCTAAGGGCGAACGGGACGGAGAGACTAGTTCGGAGGGAACAGGAGAAGCGGAGAGGCGTGTGCTTCGCCGGGCCGGGATTAGACTGTCGCCCCGCCGACAGGGTAATCCCCCATTTTTGTGAAATTTATCGCCGTTAATCCCTCACCCGCGCTTCCCCGTGCCGAAGAGAGAGAGAGAGAGCTCCTCCTCGTGTCGCCTCGTGGAATATCTCCCTCACTATTTTTCTCGTCCTCTTCAGCCCTGTTATTTCTTTTTTTTTTCACTCGCGGATAGGATATTCCCGGTCCTCTCCTCCTTCCGTCCGTTTCCCTCATCGTCGCCGTCCGCGTGTCCGCGTCCTCGCTCCCCCCCCCCCTCCTCCCCCCCCCCCTACGAAATCCTCTTGTCGATATGAAAAATAATAAAAACGTCCGACGAGTCTTGCCCGTCGCGGACGCGGGAGCATTTCACTTCGCACTCTTTCGCAGCGAGGGGATAAAGGCGAGAGGAAAAGATAGAGTCACCGGACGACCGTCCGCCCGCAGTAGCGGCGCAGGCTTGGGCTATCTCGCTCCCGACGTTCCGTAATCCAGCCTGGATTTAAAACATTCGTATCTTGAATATGCATTCGCGGATTTAAAGCTCGTCGGGTGGCGAGCTGTGCTCCTCGGCTCGCTGTTATGCGCGACGGCGCATCGTTATAATATCCCGGGTTCTCCTCTCCCTGGTCGACGACCGTCGAGCTCACCGTTTTGCCGGCACTCGGCCCGATGCGATGACCCCGCCTCTCGGTCCGCGGAGATCCCCGGGGATTCGCGTGTATTATGATCCTGTTTCACGACCAAACTTCCGACGCTTCGCCGACGCTTCATCGTGACGCAGGATCATAGCGATTGGGATATTCAATGTTTTTTTGTTCGCCGGTTCGTTATTCAAGATTCGAATCGTGCGGAGAACAAGGTTCCGCGCCGGTATAACGACATCCTGAAGCGGAGGATGCGATGATCGTCTCTCAGCTTTGTTGGAACCAACGTCGGGTTACATTCCTCGAGCGACAAGACGCCTCCCCCTGGGCAGCGCTTTCGTTCGAGCCGTTTCAGCCAGTTTGAATTAATCCAATTACGCGTGCCCGCCGCCGTGTGCGGAGAGTGCGGTGTACGTGTGTGTATTCGGCGCAGCCGGTAGCCTCCTGCGACTCGAACGGGTCCACGGACATTAGCTTTACTCCTCTCGCGATCCCGAGACTTTAAGTCTAAGCCTTAATGGAGGTGACGCCGCAACGTCATCCATATGCAAAGGGCTCTCTCATGCTGGCGTAGAGCGTGCGGACTTTCTCACACGCCACACCGTATATCGTTCGCTTATGCACAGCGTGTACCGGCGTATTTAGCCAGGTATGTGTACGGAGTCGGCCAAGGATTAGTCACGCCGAGATTTCTCGGCGGAAAGAGAAAGAGAGCCTCGATCGCTCGCGATCCCGATCGTGACCCGCTTCATTATACAACCTGTATACCGAGACCGCGAAGCACCGGTCACCTCACTCCAGCTTTGTGGAGAACCTCTTCGGGACTCCATAATCGAGGGTCTTGACATTTATTTTATTTTTTCCGGCGATCAATAATAACTCGCATAAACGTGGCAAGCGTGCGGATGAGATCAGCGTCCGGATTCGAGGATAGCGACATTTTCCTGGTAAAACGGTTTGCTCATTCTGGCGGATTACAGAAACGGAGAGTCCGGCCACACTTGCTCTGCGCCGTTTTATCCTGAACTTCGATTCTCGCACCGCTCTCGGCTCGATGGTAGCAAAAGCTGACGAAGCGAGGCGGTTGTGTTCCCCTCTTCGTACGAGAGCGCGTCGACGTTAATGATCGTTCCGAGAACACCAATCCCATTAAGGTGTGTTACCGCGATTCCCGGTAGACCTCTAAATTCCTTCTAGGCGCACATCCGAAGACACAAAGATGAGGGAGGAAGGTTTAACGTGCGAGAGAGATCGCCGGGACATTCGTGGGAGCTCGACGGTAGCGGGGAATCGTCGACCACGTAGGAAGCCGAGCCGTCTCTGTGTATCGCTCGGTTGGTGTTGGTCGAGAGGGAGGATATCGGTGGCACCCCATTAAGGAGAGTGCCGGACATCTGGGTGCTTTATGGGTTGCACGAGGGGGAGAGGCGGGTTTGGTATCTCGGGCAAAGACGGAGTGACGGAGAAAGTGTCTGGTACCTGGCTACACGCCGTCCTATGTAAAAGCGTAGAGTGGTATCGTCGAGTGTGGGCGACTTGTGGCGTACACGTGGAAAACGTTGTTTCGTACGTTGGTGGATTTTACACTTACACGGAGAGACTCGTGTGGACGTCAGGTCCGATGTTCCAGCGTTGGGCTGTGTAAGGGTAAACGCTATATCTGTCCTGGCTATACACGTAATACGTTGAAGGCTGTTTCGGGGCCGCGGAGGAAGGGAGGAGGGTTGGAGCGGTGGTCATCGAAGTGGCATCAATACTTGATGCGTTTCCGCCCTTTCTCTTCCCGTCCCCCCGTCTCGATCGCCGGCCACCCTCGTCGCACACCACGGCCTGTACAACCACCAGCGTACCGTATCGCAGCGAGAAATGGAAGTGCCGGGGTCGCCCGTGGGGTGACTCGCGGATTATATTATTCACAATACATTGAGCACTTTCACAGTGGCCGCTGGGAGATTTGGGAATGGTCCCCCTGCATCGGGGCTTGCGCCTCTCCGCGCGACTCGCTGCCCATTTGTGTGTTTTCACGTGGACAGTTGTATAGAGATCGTTCGGTGGTAGTTCGTCGGTGATGACGTGACCCTGCACGGACAGTCCAGTACGAAGCTCCCAAACGTTGTTTTCCAATGCTGGAAAACCCGCCCGCTATGACGATTTCTGGCTGCGGAGTGCGGTTCGTAGTTGATGCGCCAATGCAATCGATCGCTGTCGCTTTTACCTCGGCCTCTTGGACGTTTCCGCACTTAGCACTGGAAGTATGTACCGTTTATAGAATGGCTCTAGCACGCGCTCGCGACAAACCCTTTACTTGCCCACCTTGAAGAGCTATAGCGCATACAGCCCGAGAGGTCGAGGGGCTTGGAGTGTGTATGTTGTGCAGCGACCCCTAAAGCTCTAGCCATCGCTCCGGCGAGACGCCGACACCTGCCAACCCCGACGCGTTTATTCCTCGTGCCGCGACTGCTATCGTTGCCCAGACGGGTCAATATTTGTAATGTGCAAATGCATTCCGCCTTCCGGCGCTTGGACTCCCCGTGTGTCCTCATTCTCGTCGCCAGCACAGCGCTCTCCATCTTTCTCGATCTCCCGTCTGACCGTTTGCCTAAGCGGACATACCTTAGATCAACGAGGTGTGTGCTGCACTGCACGCTACACTCGCCAACACCGGATCCTCAAGACTGTCCTCTGTCGCCCTCGGTTTCTCGCGGTTTTTGGCTCTATCTCTTGCACGCCACTTCCTACACTTCCTGCCTCCTCAGCATAGGATACTGTAACGAGGGGCACTTGATTACTAATTAATCGCATTCGAGGCCATTCATGTATGCAGACGGAACGGGGCAAAACGGGCTGGCTGAGATATAAAAGCTGCTGGTATAAGACCGGAGCTGAGAATTGACTGTTTACCAACAACAAAACATAAAATTCGCAATAATTACTCTGGCATTCCGGAAATTTTTTGTAATTGGCACCGATTTAGCAGTTGCTCCATTCTGCCCTGTATGCACATTATGGCCGAGAGCCCATCTTGTCCCAATATTTCCCAGTTTTTCAATGCATTTTTTTTCAACATTCTATCGCGTCTCATTTAGTCCTGTCTTTACAGTGTACACTTTTCCCGTTTTGCCTCAGTCTAGCCTACAGTTTTGCTGGTTCAGTGACTGGTATATTTCCCGTTGAATGTGTTAGTCGCGATCTTGCATCGATATCCTGTCGAACTTCGGGGCTGTCGGATTCCCGAAGGAACCCAATTTCTTGGTTGTAGACGTCTCGGTACAGGCTTTATCTACTTGTGCGGTGCAGCCTCTGAGATTCCTCGGAGTTCGCTTGAGGGCGCACGCAAACCACCAGTTAAAAAATACGTGCCGGTAATGTCGATACGTATACAGGTATAGCGTTGTTGCTCTCTATAAGTAGTGAAGGAAGTTTCTGGTCAGACGGAACGATCAAAGCGAACGAGAGTGCGCGCGCAGCTTAGCCGAAGCAATAATTTATCCTTCGGGGCGCATTATCTTGTTGCGGGAGATTATACTTGACCACGGTGTACAACGGAGGAACACATGCAGCGTTTAATAGTCTCGTGGGGGGTTGCGCATCTTTCCCCTACACGGTCTAAACTTATCGGCTATGTATAGGTATATTCGTAGCGCGCTAAAGTGATGAGAGGGACGATGACCTCGCAGCCGTCTCATATCCGTCGTATCAAAAGATCCTACTGAAATATCGAATGCCCGACCCCCCAAAGTTCGTTTCTTCGTTGAAACTTCGACTCCGGCTGCTGCCACCGCGAAGATTAAATATTACATGCTCCTCGCTGTCGCGATTAATATTTCAACCTGGACAGACTGGTCCAGTCGTCGCGCCACTCTATACATCAATAAATGATCTCGACTCTTCGGTCCCGGAGTATCCAGAAGCAACACTAAACTCATCCATCAAAATCAAACTCCCGCAGCCGAACGGAGAAAAAATAATTAGTTGCCAAAACCAACTGCGTGGTTAGATACGTCTCAGGTAGGTAATTTCGTTGGGCGAACAAATTGGTTGCTCATCATGTCTGGCGACGTCTCGTGAATTAATTTGTTGATCGAACCAATTGGTTGGCGGCCAAGTGATTTGTTGGCCTAACCGAATAAATCGCATGGAGCGAGTTCAACCACGCAGTTGCTTGGAGCGACGAATTATTAACCTCTGTAAGAGCTGTAAGAGTTAATATCCGTGGGATAAAGAATAATAATATTCCTCATTTCGAATTCAACTCACTTCGTCGTCGGTCTACTACTTACAACTATTTAAATCTCGACGGATTGTCCTGACCTCGCTCCACTTTATTTATCCATCAATAAATTATCTCGACACTCCGGCTCGGATTATCCAGAAGCGGCACTGAATTCGTCCATCAAACATCCAACGTTTCTCCAACATCCTCGCGGAGAAAAATAACAACTTGCCCAAAGAAACTTGTGTGGATAAACACTCCTCAGGCGAGTAATTTCGTTGGATCAAACAATTTGTTGATCCAACCAAATAACTCACCTGCATCGTGTTAATAATATAAATCACCTGGAGCGACGAATTATTCATCTCCGTGGATGTGCATCAAGCCGACTGCAAAAGAATGAAATTGATTCTACAAATGTCTCGCCTTAAGAGTTAATATCCGTAGAATAAAGAATAATAATATTCCTCATTGGGAATTCAACTCGCGTCGTATTCGGTCTACTGAGATCCGCCATGGGGATGGCTGGCACGTTACTGGTCGCCAAAAATGCTCCCTGAATCCAGTGAAATACGGCTCTCCGGTGACCCCCCGCGCGAGGCTCACTCTCTCATTCGTCCCTCCTCACTCGATGTGCAAGGGAGTAGGATAGCAGCTATTGTGACCCAGGCACGGAGGAACGTTCAGCTCCGCGTAGAAGTAGCGAAGATAGAGATGGAAGCGAAACGAGCGCAGAAAGGTTCCTTCGGTTCGCCCGGTCGTCTTCGCATGCCCGCTTCGTCGCACTTTTGCTCCCGAGGCCCGGAAGACGGCTTCAATTGCACGAGAGGACGCAGACCGAGGCGTCGAGCAGCTCCGCCGGTGCTTCTGCCGCTGCTGCACAGTATAGAAGCTCTCCGGACCATCCTTTAATTCAGGCTGACAGGTGAACCTCATCCTCTCGTGCTTCTCGCTCTCCAGCTCGGTCCACCCGGGCTATCCCTCGGGGTAAGATAGATCCGTTCCCGGGATTTCCTACGGGATCCGCCGGGTCTTATATCACGGACAGCCATCTCTATATAAGCAATTCTCCGGCGGAACTGGCTGGCCTCCGAGACGTTCCTAGGGCCGGGTTCGCTCTCCTTCGCAACCCCTATTCGAGACGGCGAGATCCGCACCGAACTATAGAGCGATCGAGACGGAGATGTGTGTACGCGTTGATCAGACCTTATAGTCTGATCCTTTCTCAGCGTCACGATCTCCTGTAAGTGTGTAACACGTTCTTATTTTCCCCTCTCAAATGATTCCTCGGACTATCCGCGAATGATGTAAAAAGCCCTTTCAAGCACGTGCGCGAACGCCGGAGGATACTTCACGCTGTCGTGGGAGATAGCTACAACTTGTAATCCGCGCCTCGCGCTTCGCGGCCTTCGCGCTTATATGGAATACAAAAAGTTTTATAACAAACCGAAAAATTCACATCGCCACGGTACGACGAACGATTTACCACCCGGAACGCTCGGTGTGGAGTGATCGTACTTCTGCATTGCGGCCGTATAAGGCAGAGAAGTTCTCGCGCGAAGGAGCGAGTGTCGGCGGTGTGTGTGTGTGTGTGAGGCAAAAGCGAGATCAGCGAAAGCAGAAGAAGACCGGAGGCGAGGGCATTTACGCTTCTCGGATCTGGTGTTTAAAATCACTGCGATCGACGTTTCTCGTTGGATCGCGTTGCGCAATAGACGCGCCGTTGCTCGACGCTAATGAAACGTAGATCGGTGATCTACTGCTTAATCCACTCCTATTCAATATTTATGACCCTGAAGATGTCTAAGATGACGTCAAATTTTTTCTCTGGCAAGTCTCTGACAATGAACTGCTTTGAGAAGAATAACAAAAATTGTTCATTTGTAGAATTTTATGCCCTGAGTGAACCAGCGAAGTTTGTGCGATGTAAGACAGGCGTTATAATTCGATGAAATTTGTTCTCATGCAGACACGATGACTTATTGCTTACTCCACTCCTATTCAATATTTATGACCGTGATGATGTCTAAGATGACGTCAAATTTCATCTCTGGCAAAACTCTGCCAATGAACTGCTATGAGATGAATACAAAAATTCTTAATTTCTAAAATTTTGTTCTCTAAAGTGAACCAGTGTTGATTGTGCGATGTAAAACAGGCGTTATAATTCCATGAAATTTTGTCTCATGCGGACATCTTCAGGGTCATCAATATTTGGGAGAGACATGACGGTCGGTTAACAAACAAGAATGAAACCGCTTTTTTATCGGGTATTTTGGTCCACGTCGTGCTTAGTTAACGTCAATGGTCGCGTGCTCGTTTTCGCGATCGAGCTAAGATCCGCGAGCCCACGTG
This sequence comes from Amblyjoppa proteus, assembly GCA_963922035.1. NCBI lineage: Eukaryota > Metazoa > Arthropoda > Insecta > Hymenoptera > Ichneumonidae > Amblyjoppa > Amblyjoppa proteus. The sequence goes on from OY998233.1 coordinate 13,593,496, forward strand.
AAAAATGGGGGTGCGGGTCCGTTCGCTACAATGTAAGGAGATTAAGTCCGCGGCCGAAAATTCTGTAACCCTATACACACGGAGGTAGACTTTGCGGCACGTAGGGTATTAATATTGTGCAGCCGTGTCGGATTTCCTTGAGCTCGGACCCTCGCGCCGGATCAGGATCTTCCGTGCAAAGAAAGTCCCCCCTCATCACTTTATCGCTTTCTTTTTATCTCCGTTTTTCATCTTCTTATTATTATTATTAGACTATATTATGTGCGCTTCGGGTGCAGCTGAGTTTCGTTAACGCCGAGGCGCTCACCATGTCTTCCTTAAATTCACACGTTTCTGTCACGGAAATTCACACGTTTCTGTCGCTTAAATTCACACGTTTCTGTCACTTAGATTCTCACGTTTCCGTCACTTAAATTCACACGTTTCTGTCACAGAACAACGAAAATATTCACAAAACATTTTTTAAAAATCTCTGTAACGTCACTTCCCGCTTAAAAATCTCCCTACTAAACTGGATGTCACGTTTTCCCGTTTGACGCTGACATTTCCAGGATTTTTCTTCACAATTTTTTTTTTTGGCTTATCTGTCATTTATTTCTCAGCCTCAATGCTCTCACAGATTCTCGATTCTCCCCCTCGGACTTGTGAAATTCGGAGTGACGTCATACCGGAGAACATCACTTCCGGTTGAAGACTGAGATCTTCAAACCGGAAGTGACTTTTTCCCGTATGACACAGAAATATCGGGGATTTTTTTATTACCATCCCTACCGTTTATTTCTCAGTCTCAATGCTCTCTCAGATTCTCGTTTCTCTCTCTCTCTCTCTCTCTCAAACTCGTGAAATCTATCTCACACGTTGGTTACCTGCTTCCCGCTCATTCCAGCCCACTCCCTCATTCGCGCCGGGTCCGGAGCCTATCTCGGCAAGCGAACGACAGCTTTTTGCGTTCGCATAGTGATAGGCCGTAGAGGCATTCCGCGGTGTCGTGCTCGTTTGCCCGCCGCCCGGTAAGAATGAGAGCCAGCCGAAAGGCTGTTCCCGGTCCTCGACGACGTGCTTGTTCTTCGTCGTCGGCTTAGTAGTCCGCTTGCCCGCGCGAGAGGCCATAGAAAACATTCGCGGACCGCGCGGTCTCATCAACGCCTCGTCCGGGCTCTCGCTCGGTCCCGTGCTCGCATCACGCTTTCGTACTCCACCAAACCCATTGGCGCCCCCGGCAATGCGATCTACACATTCCTATCTTCGCGAAGAAACGAGCTCCTCGTATCGTTCCCGTGACACAACGGGGCGTGCTCTCTCCACGCCGGCGGAGCATCGTCGGGCACTTCTTGCTCTCATCCACCAACGGCCGGTTCGACTTCTCGCTCGAGTTGATGACTGGGTAGGTTGGAGAGAGAGAAAAAAAAAGGAGCGAATTAACCCTTAGTTACCTTTACTTCTCGTAATGTCCCGGAGACATCTTGACACTGAAAAAAAAAAACGGCAAAGAAAAAACCATCGCGATTAAATGAACGATCTTCACGATAATGTGTTAACTCTTCGCTTTTCTAATACCGACCAATCCGGGCGCCAATCAACGCCGCTACGTGACCGTGGTGCGAATGAGAACTGGAAACGATTTAATAACCGGGGCTTGGCAAAACGGAATCCCGGGGCAAAATGGACCCGTTTACTACGCTCGAGACGAAACTTCTCTTTATTTACGTCCGCCGAGGAGCCACAACACTTCGCCGATTGTGTTGCACAATTCCGCAACTACAATCGGCCGAATCGTCGTATAGCCAAAAGTCGTGGGTCCGAACGCACTTCATCCGAATAATCAAACTTTCGAAACATTATTCTGACGAATCGTAAACTGCCGAATCTTTATTTTTCCGAATCTTCGAATTTCCGCAACTCTTATTCCGAATCTGCATTTCCGCGAACGTTACTCTTCGGTAATAGTAATTGACCGAACGTCATTTCTCCGAATCGTCATTTAACCGAACGCCATTTTTCCGAATACTAATTTCATCGAACTGCATTTCCCCGAATCGTTAATTTTCGAAAGGTCAAGTTACCGAATAATCATTCCTCCGAATGGTATTTATCCGAAAAGTCATTTATCCAAATATCGCGTTTGCGAAAATTTCATTTATCCAAATATCGCGAAAATGCGTTTATCCGAAAGTCATTTATCCGAATCGACTCGTACTGAACTTCTGCGATAGTTCTCTACTCGTCTGAACCCATACAATTTTATTCCCTGCGATGAATAGATATAATAGCAGATGGTCAGAATTTTCACTTATACTATTTAGTTTCGTGATGCGATTCATTGGCGATTCGTACGAATGAAGGTTCGGACAAATGACGATTCGGACGAATGACGATTCGAATGAATGACGATTCGGACGAATGACGTTTCGGTGACTTGATATTTGGAAGTTTAACGATTCGGGAAAATGACGTTCGGTGAAATTATTATTCGGAAAAATGACTTTCGATCAAATGACTATTCGGAGGAATGACGTTCGACCAATTATTCGGAAAATCATGAATTCGGAGAAATAACGACTCGGCATTTCGACGATTCGGAAAAATAATGTTTCGAACGATTGACTATTCGGATGAAGGGCGTTCGGGCCCATGACTTTCGGCCATGCGACGATTCGGCCGATTGTAGTTTCTGCGAAATGATGTGGCTTCCGTACGCCGAGAGATCGGCAAGGACAGTCCATTTTGCCCCGCTCTCACCTCAGCTTTCTTTCCGCAAACAACCGGAGCGCAGCTTAAAAACTAATATAACTGCGGTCTCTGGATATATTTTTAGAAAAAAAAAAAGAGCACATCGTAGCGGTAGAATATCCGGAGTACAAGCGGAACTCACCAAAGTCTGGTGAGGAAGTTGGCGTGGAGTAGCGAGGAAAAATCTACGCAGGGTGGGAGCGGTGAGAGCAGCGGCAGAGCACAAAGCGGGGAGAGTAAAAATATCTTTCCGCCGTTATTTTTCCTTAAATAGTGCGAGAGAGGCGTTTGCGCGATGGACCGGAGCCGCAGGAAGGCTCTCGCCTTCCTTGCGGTGGGAAATGTTTCAGCGAACGTGGCGGAGTGAAGGAAAGAGACGAGGAAGCCGAGGAACGGCCGGCGAAAGAGAGCGAACGGGGTAAAAATAAAAGTTTTGAAAAAGAGAGAAGAAAATAGAACGAACGAGAAAAAGTAAAAGAAGAAGAAACGAGATCGGGAGAATCGAAAGAGAGTGCTGGAACGGAGCGAGAGTTGCCGAAGAGTTGCGCCGGGCGCGAGAGACGAAGGAGCGGGGGAGGGAGAGAAGTGAAACTCTCGGTGCGGGTTTTCGCAGGGTGTTCGGCGCGGGGGTTGGCTGAGTGGGAAAGAGACCGAGAGAGCCCCGGTGGAAAGGGACGGCGCTCGCAGAGATTTATGACAGGCGTTAAGCAGTAATGAAATTGCTCGTTGCTCGTTTCTCGGGTGGGAACTGGGAAAGAGCGCTCGCAAGCGAAGCTCACGGAGGCCGCGTTCGCGTCGGTATAGTCGAGGGCACGGCAGATAGGAAAAGAGCGAGAGAGGGAGAACGGAGAGGAGAGGCGTATGAAGAAGCTCCGACGATGACGCGGGTCTCGCGCGGCATTGGCGAAAGCGGCCGGAAGGACGGGAGAGTGCGGTGGAAGATGGAAAAGAAACTATAGTGTAACGTACTCGTGAACGCTGTACCAACAATCACGTGGCGCAATTACCTTGCCGGACACAGCTGTGTGTACGGTGTGGCGTACACAGGCCATTAGGCAGGGAGGCGGTGTGCCGCGAGGGGGCCGGACCGAGCCTCGCGGCAGCCTCTGAAGATTTTTAATCGTTCTTTCGCGTACGACGTTCGTTTATCGCTCGTCGTAAAGATACGCTGTGGGCACATCGAGACGGCAGAACGAGGGAGGAAATAAACGAAAATGATACACCAGGTAGTACGCGAAGAGCGGCGTTGATCCGAATGGCGCACGTCAGTTCGATCGACGGATCCATCGCGCTGGTTCCGGCTGCGATAAGTTTTATCGCGGAAAATCGAGATGGGGTGGATAATAAAAGCGATGTGTCGTCCGCATGGACTGAGAGACGCTGCCAAAACACAGCGAGGAAACACAAAATGCTGGAGAAAAACGAATTACTACTCATGGTCGTTGTTGTATGTATGCATAACCTGCGGAGAGCCGGTCCACCCTCCGGATATCAAAAACTGTTGCGGGAGTAGAGAGAGGGGAGTGCGGGAGGAACCAGAAGGGAAGAAGCGAGTGCTTGGGTTATAAGAGAGTCTGGAAAGAAAAAAAAAAGAAGAAAGAAAAAAAAATCGCCGAGCCAAACGAAATACATATCCGTATCCGACCGCAAGCTTCCATTTCCGGTCGCTGCCGACGGGCACCACTATATTTCCGGGACATTTATCCCAGTTTATCCCGGTGGTCCAAAAAGCGAATGGAATCCGGTCTGCGGATGGCGAAGAGGCCGAGGACGAGGGGCAGAGGACGCGGAGACGACGGAGCTTCGGCTTTGGCTCTCTATACGTACGTACTCTATATACGGGGTTGCCGCTCGACCGATAGCGCGGAGCGGGCGAGGGGGGGCGAAAGACGGAAAGGTCGCTTTCCTATCGGCCCTCCATGTCTGCCGTTCGGGAGTCGATGGATTTCACTCGACGATACCGAGCAGAAGCGAAAGTAGCGGGGAATCTTTGAATGATAAAAAAAAAACCCATTATTCTGACTGTCGTTTTCAATTTAGGTCTTCCTTTTTTTGTGTATCAGGAGGTAGAAGATAGGAACGTCCAGAGTTGAGGAACAACTGTAAAGGCATGGAGTGCACTGCGCATACAGCAGTGTTTCCCTCGGAGAGTGCTGGTCAGCGGGCCAAGTTTGTGATGGCCGTGGCGAACGGCCAATCAAATCCCATCGTCAAAATCCGGTCCGCTGCACTTTCGCATGCTCTGTCGCTGTATGCAAAATCGTGCCTTGTACCCTAGAGATGACAATCTGCCGTCTCTTTCGCGGATGCCAAAAAATGTATATTTTCATCGCCAGTGCCGCATAGCTCTGAGATGAGTCGTGTTTCACCACGTCGAATCCGGAGATGAATCGCGCATTCATATTCCGATGACAAATAAAAGCGTGCTGAAGATAACGATGATAACCTCAGGATCTGGCGGGATTCCGTGACTTCGCGACAGGTGTACTGGGCAGCCAGATTCGGTTCTTCTCTAAAAGTCACGGCACGGATCTCGTTAATGACCCGAGACATCGAGTGTCTTTCTGGAGATTCCAATGAACGCCACTCTCGCCATTGGAAATTCTTCCAGCTCGCCCGGAATAGTAACAATAGGTCAATCTCGCCACGCAAACATATCTAATATGTTGAAATCCAACTTTAACTGTATTTCTCGTATAGACCTCCCTCCCCTTTGGCCATCCCTTGTCTCTCGTAAGCACTAAGTATGCGCACTGGATGGAAAATCATGCCTTCTACGAAACCGATGACAATCTGCCGTCTCTTTTGCGGATGCCAACAAATCCATTTTTTCATCGCTAGTGTCGCGTAGCTCTGCGATCACTGGACTTTCACCGCGTCGAAGGTGAACATGAATCACGCATTCACTTTCGGATACCAAATGAAAGCGTGCTGAAGATAACGATGATAACCTTAGGTTCTGGCCGGATTCCGCAATTTCGCGCAGGTGTACTGAGCAGGTTCGGTTCTCCGTTTCTCCTGAAAGTCATAGCACGGATCCCTATAATGACCCGACACATCGAGTGTCTTGCTAGAGATTCCGATTCCAGCTCGCCTAGTAATCGTAGCAATTTGGTCAATTCCGCCATGCAAACGCACCGTCTACGTTCAAATCCAACTCTCCCACTGTATTTCTCGCACAGACCCTCCCGTCCGGCCTTCCCTCCTCTCTCTCTTCGACTCTCTCCTCCCTCGACGGGTTCTTGTCGGATCTCTCTCGATCTCTCAGCCGCGGCGGACCGCGGCGCGACATGTGAAGTGGATGTTTTCGAGGAGGACGCATTGTTTGTCGTGAGAACGCGGCGCGTAGAGACGCGCAGAGATATATTGCGAAGCGGGACCGAGAGAACCGGCGGTAGAAAGGGATATACTCGCTTGTGGAGATAGCGATGAGGGGAACGGGGGTGCTCGAAGAGCATAGCAGAAACGGCTGGATGAGGGGGAAGGGGATGGGGAGAGGAACGGCGAGGGAGCGATGAGGGAAGGAGCGGAGGAAGCGAGAAACAGAGCTGGTGCTGGCATCGATCTAGTCGTCGGTTTGGCCGGGAGCGACACGGGGACACAGGTGCTCCTCGGCGTCTACGGGCTTAGTGTCTGAACCAACCCCCATAACACCCCTGCCGCGAAACGTACTTGACGTTCTCGAGCGCGTGCTCTCTCGGATATGCCAGCACTCTCGCGCGTCCCTTCTGTACTGCAGAGTACAAGGTACATCCTATGTGCGCTGAACACCGGTGGCCATGGTAAAACCGGATGGAAGCGCTTCTGTCGTTGCCGGCAAACTTTTGCGTACTCTCGTCTACCCTTATATTGATTTCCCGAGTCTGTCTACGGCGTTCCGATTATCAACACCCACGGGGAGGGGAAACGGGGGGGGGGGGGCTACAATTATTCACGGGTCACTTCGCTAAGATGTAAATATTGCACGGTCAAAGACGGTTCTTACATCCAACGTTGTCCTCGGATGTCGACGACTTTTCTTCTCCAGTGTACAATTTTTTTAGAATTAAAGATACGGCTTAAATAATAAAAAATTGTCAAACCTGGTAGACGGGTAATGTTGACTATACAAACCGTTAATTTATTTTGCTGTGCAGACAAACGTGCCACGATACATTAAATTTGTAAGTAGCGTCTTCGGTATAGAGCGGAGGACGGATCGGTCGAGGCTCTTCGCGGTCGAGGAGGAAGATTGGCGCGACAATTACAGGTCGCCTGAGAGATTTATGGTAAAAGTAGAAAAAAAAAGAAAAATAAAGAAGAAAAAGATTCCGATGGAGCGCGAGTGGTTTCGAGAGAAAGGGAGAACGGGGCCGACCGCCGTCGCGACCCACAGAAGTTTCGTCCCGAAAGTCGCCAACGTGAATAAATTAGAATTCGAGTATCTGCGGTGATGTATAATGTAATGGATAGCCGTGGATAGAGGAGACGGGCTCGTGTCCTCCTCGACGTCGGGGACTGCCTGATTAATTATTTCGATTTAAGCCCGAAGCTAACAACGCAGCGCGGTCGACGGTATCGCGGACAGGACTCCGATGGACCTTCCAACCCTTCTTGCCCGTTCTTTTTCCACGTCTTCTATTAACAGCCCGAAGCGCTTTTCGACACTTGACACCGTCACTCCTTAGCCGGAGCCAGCGGAGATCTCGCCCTTTCCATTTCGTTCCTCCATTTTCTTGATTATCCTCGCAAAACGCGAGTCCACGGTCTCGTCCCACGAAATCCTCGCGGGACTCGTGCCTACATAGTTACACAATGTCGCAACAAATATCATAAGCCCTCGGCGGGGCTCGAAAGAGTGGCGCTTTTTTACGATCCGAGGGATAGCGGAGAGAGAAATACTGCGAGAAATGATGGAGTCGCCAGGAGCCCGGGAGTATTTCTTTCCTTCTCATTCAGCGAAGAAAATAAGGAGTCGAAATAAATGGAAGGCTGAGAGGGCGGTGACGGAGGGAAAGGGAGGAGGGAGCGAGGGAGACGAGGAGAGAGACGTTCGCCATCCTCGTTCCTTTCGCTTTCTCGGCTCGGAGATCATCTGCCGCTATAACAGGCTGCCAGCTGGCAAAAAAGTCAAATACGAAGACGACGACGAATAAGAATAAGAAGAGGACGACGAGGTGGAGGAAGAAGAAGAAGAAGTAGAAGAAGAAGAAGAAGAAGAACAAGAACAAGAACAAGAAGAAGAAGACGACTACGACGAGATTTCTCCGAGTTCTCTCCCTCGCTGTGCGATGCTATGTTGATGGCGTGTCGCTGCTTATTTTCAACCAGTTGGCTGCCTGCATACCTGGTTAGATCCGAGAGGGATCTCTGAAATGTTCTTGGCTCTGATCCGAAATCGTATACGCGCTAGAGGGGCCTTCTTCTTCCTTTCGCTCCATCCACCCCTTCGCTCTCTCGCCGAGCATATTGCACTGCTGTCTCCGACTCGCCTTCCTTCTGAACGTCATCGCGTCCAGCGGAAAATCTCGCCGTAGACGACAGGGAAAATAGGAATGCGTCAGGGTGCGTCCCGTCGCGCCTCGGCACCCAGAAGCGCTGGTCAACCCTCGAAGCCTCCCGTCTACACAGCCGCAAACTCAATTCCCAGCGTCCCGCTATCCGCTCCCATTACCCTCTCTCTACCGCGAAAATATACGGAAGGAAGCCATTCAGGCTTCTCCCTCCGAAGATGCAAACCTTTTCCACATTTCACGGGGATATTCTAACTCCTTCGAATCTCTTCCCACTCCCTCCACCCCCCAGCCGCCCCCCCGTTACAATCTTATCGGCGTTCCACCGCGGAAGGCTTTCGCCGCGAGACCCTCCGACCGGGAATCTCTCGCCGGTGACTGGTAGCAGGAAAGCGAGGAAGAACGAACGGAGGAAAATCGAGGGAGCGAACGAGAGGGAAGCAATACCCAGTGTGGCAACTCCTGCTTGATCCACGTAGTACCCGCACCCCCGAGGGTAGAGAGAAAGCGAGAAGGCGAACTGTGCGCCAGAGAGTAAGGGAGGCAAACCCTCTCTCTCCCCCCCCCCCCTGGACTAGGTGGAAGGGGTGTCGTGATAACGTCACGCTCTGACAGAGTGCCGCTGCTATCGCGCCGCCACACGCCACCAGAGAAACAAAATGGAACCGACCAGTCGTCCCCCATACCGTGCACCGACCATCCACCTTTCCCTTCCTCTCCGCCGCTCTCTCCCTTCCTCCCTCCGGGCGCAACGTACCCGTGAGCGCGTATACCATGTACTCCGTGCTCGTATCTAGAGTACGGTACGTGTACGTACCTTTGCCCGAGAGGCAGCGTGCCGAGAATTCGCTTTCTCGCCGACGTGCCAACGTGCAAACCCGACCGATGACCCGCGCCGGCAGCGGCATAATCTGGAAGTATGCATACACACTGGAATGTCACACCACCGGGGACCTCACTCAACCCCTTCCATTCGAAAATTATCTACATCCGCGAACGACAGCGGCACTTGAATAACTTTTTTTTTTCTCATCAACCGGTAGACTTCGACGCTGTTAACGGGACTGTGTACGAAGTTTCTGCAAAACGGCGGGGACTATATAGGAAGTTTCTTCTCTGAGAGAAGGATCTCGGAACAAGTAGCAACGCATATGCACTGAGACAACGATCTCGGAAAAAGTAGCAAGTCATATGCACTGAGAGAAGGATTTCGAACAAAGTAACAAGTCATATGCACTGAGAGAAGGATCTGGGAAAAAGTAGCAAGTCATATGCACTGAGAGAGGGATCTGGGAAAAAGTAGCATGTCATATGCACTGAGAGAAGGATTTCGGTAAACGTAGCAAGTCATATGTTCTGAGAGAACGATCTGGGAAAAAGTAGCAAGTCATATGCAGTGTGAGAAGGATCTCGGAAAAAGTCGCAAGTCATACGCACTGAGAGAAGGATGTCGGAAAAAGTCGCAAGTCATATGCACTGAGATAAGTATCTCGAAAAAAGTAGCAACTAGTATGTACTGAGAGAAGGATCTCGGAAAAAGTAGCAAGTCATATGCACTGAGAGAAGGATCTCGGAAAAAGTACCAAGTAATATGGTAAATTTCGCCCAGATATGTGAAATTTTCACAGAGTCATAGCAATTTTTATCCAAAGCATATGGTAATTTTTTTCCATAAGGCGTTTTGGCAAAATTTCACCTGAAACTGAGAACTTTGTCGATGAAATTTTTTATGCACGTGTACGATGTATAAAAAAACAAGATCCACATAATATGCCAGTATAACCTACGAACCCAAAACAAACGGTCCGCGATCGCGACGCCACCGACTACAACCTTTCCTAGTAGGAAGAACTTACGTTCTAGCAGGAATTACGGGATGCTCGCGTAATATCTACGACCGTTGAAAATTACCATAATTCTCTCGCAGAGTGTGTTAACTTTAATACGAATGTTTGCTAGGATGTCGCTGCAGTTCCCACATACACCTCAAAGTTCCGTAGTTTTCTATTTTTTTTCCCTCCATTCATGACTCACTGGCTGTACCACAGTTGATTATTTCGCGGCCCGTCACAAAAGCCCGCCAAAAACCTATTAATTCGGAGTTTCGTGCATAGTCACCGGGACTCGCCCGCTTTGGGTAAACTCGTATAATGAAACCGGCGATTATTCATTGGTGCTGCAATTCGCGATAAAGGTCGAAGGGTGGGAGGGCTGTCGGCTGATTGGTCGGGTTACGTGTACGGCAGTGTGTTGTCGTACTTTTTTGTTCTCTTTTTTTTTTCGCTTCAATAATCGAAGCGAGAAGAGTCCGTGCATATAGGAGTTTCCATGTATATAGGATCCCTAATGTTTGGCGGGTGCTCATTCGGTGGGAAACGCGTGCGAGGGAAGGGGATCGATATGACGGTGCATACTGCACATACGCGTTTCCGGCAAGGACACACGCGTGCCGGCAAGGGGGGCGGGTGGGGGGGGGGGGTGGAAGGACGGGGTTGGATGGACGAGAGAGCGCTCAAATGCACACAAGGTCACACGGGTGTCCGCACACGGAAATCCGGATCGGATCCGCGCCACCGAGGCACGGGGGTTTCCTCGTTGCATGCAGGCCGGACCACGACGCATGTATGCTCGCCCGACTGAGACACACCGATCGAACTGTTCGGCATTCGGCGCGTTGCCGATCGTCTGTGGTAGTGACTCGACGAAAATGCACCGTGTACGCGCGTACCCTCGCGTACCGTCGCGTACCCTCGCGTACGAACGCACCGAGTCCCCCCCCCCCCCCCGCATGTGTGCTCCGCGCCGCACGTGCGAGCAGACAGCACTCTCACGCGTGTATCGCCGCCGCCGCTGCCGCGTGTGTGTTAGCCTGTGACGCTTTTGCAGACTCGTTTTATACCGAACGGGAAAATAAACGGCGCTCACGGAAACGCCGATACGCGACGGTAAATATATGTATGGACGCGTATATTTTGTATCCGTGTTTATTCCGCGGGACTGTCCGTGTGTATCCGTATCAGGGTTCGATGCGTTCGCGCTGGTAACGTCGTCGCACTCGTTCGTTCTGTGCGCCTATATCAAAGAGCCGCAATAAATAGGAAGGTCCGATATTAATTCCGTTAATTGTAAAATGCATTCGGCGTGACCGCTACACAACCGGAGCTCACCCGGGGTATCCGGGACGAGGGTAAAAAAAAATAAAATAAAATCGATAAGCATGTGTGTATGTGTGTTTCCGCGTGCGTTTTCCGAGTTTCGAAACGAGAACGCCGCCAGCTCGTAGTGGGCTAATGGGTATATGTATATACAATGGGGTGATGGGGGTGGGGGAGGAGGGGGGGGGGTGATGCCGGTTTCGCTGGCTGGGTGAAATAAAGAGGAGGCGAGAGCGTGAGGTGGAAAGAGGAGAGCTTGGGCACTACCGGTGAGGCAGTTCTGCAGAGTGTGCGGGAGGGACCGGTTGCCAGAGCGAGAGCTTTCCCGAGCTGTAATTAAAAGCGGAATGTTAATTACTCTTTGCATTACCGAAAAGCAGCATGGGTCGGTTATATCGCTGGATGGAAAAGCTTGCTCCCCGCGCCAGTGCTAGACCGGTCCTTTGCACCCTCTGGCTAAATGTGTCGGCGAGAGGGAACCCGGAATAGCCCGGTACGAAAACTGCAAATCAGACCTTTCGCGACTATTTTTTTTTCATTTTTTTTTTTAGTACGCTGACGTTAATTGCGTTCCGATCACTTTTGGACAATGAAAAAATGCAATATTCGACAATTATTTGTGCTTCAGAAATGGCGACGAGCTTCCATTTTTTTTTATTTGCTTAAAAAAATTGCCCGATCGGAATATAAGAAATTTTGGAAATTACATTCTTTTTCTCTCGATATTTTCTATTTTTTATATTGGGAGCCGTGAACTATTTCATACGATCCCGGCTCCGTTGCGAACAATTTTTCTCTCGGCTTTGTAAGATTTTTTTTATCGATAAAAATAAAAACAGGTTTTTTTGATCCGACATATTTTATTTCACCGTAGATCAGCGCGAACGTTAAGTAACCAAAGTGCTAAAACGAAAGGGCTATATCCTGTAAGCGTTCGGTTATGAAATATCCATAACGTGCGTAGACTTCCATCGCTCGCTAGCACACGTTTTGCGGATACGAAGAATTTTCCTTTTTCTTATGCAGTAAAAAAAATGGTAAAAATTCAATGTATTTATTAATTTCTTTCGCTATATATATATATACATATATATATATATATATATATGTATATATATATATGTATATATATATATTTTAAATGGTACTGTTCCGATAATTTTTTAAGTATTTACACCCGTGGATTATTTGATACGATCCCAGTACCTTTACGTACAAATTCTCTGAGCGTTGTCTGTATAATTTTTTTTATCGATAAAAATAAAAACATATTTTTGTCCCTTTAGGACAGCGCGATCGTTAAATAATGAAAGTACGAAATCGAGAGGGTTGTATCCTGCGCACGTCCCGTTTGAAATGCCCGTAACGCGTGTAGAATTCGGCCGCTCGTCGTTAGCACGCGTTTCGCGTCGTCCGCGGATACAAAGAAGGATGACGAGGAGGCGACCGGGGCGTGGTCCACGGACGCGAGAATCCGCTCTCGCTGGCTCAAAACCCTCGTAAATACGGGGCAACGATTCCGCCAGAGAGGGAACGTAACGCCGCCTCGGTGGAGAGACGAGGAACAAAGGCGCAGCAAAAAGGACGAGATGATTTATAGAAACTTAACTCCCCGGGGTTTTTCTCAGTTTCGGGGCCCAAACATTCTCCCGGCTCTCCTCTCGCTCCCTCCCCCGTGGATTTATCTCTTATCCTTCGGAGGACGAGAAACGCGCGCGAAACTCGACGACTTTGTGTCTATCTCTCTATATATATTGTGTTTCGTGGGTCCTGTCGGTCCGGATCTCCTTCTCATTCGTTTCTCCGGACGAACCGGCGGGCCCCGTAACGGTGAGAAGTGCGAGGAACGATTGCCGAAACGGAGATTTCTATGAGATGGTCGAATGGTTGCGCGAAACGAGTCCCGAGACCGGCTGGAACTGCCAAAAGAGGAAGAGGAAAAATAAATTTTGCGAGAGATCGGGAAGGGAAGAGGACGGCGAGATGGGGAAGAGGGAGACGGATAAAGCTCGCGAAGACCGCGGGCCCCTGTTATATACGCCATCCTCCCTCTCGGAATATTTAATTACAGCCTTAACGTCCGCGAGAAGAAAATAACGTGAGCCCAGGTTGGGGCTCCTCGAAAAGCCCTCCGTCGGTGCAGCGACCGACACACACCGGCTAGCTCGGGCGCCCTATGTGTTTACCTCGTACTTCTAATTGCTTTCGTTGGCGAGGCCGCCTCTCCTTCTTCCTTTATCTCTCAGTATTTTTTCCGTCCCGCTCGGCCATTACAGAGCGAGAAGGCAAAACGAAACGCAGATAGGAAAAAGGATCTCTCATGCTGCACAGCTCACTGTGTTTACGAGCGTCTCGGACGAACGCTGCTAGACGGACTCTCTTGCCAAGCAATAATTATTAAGAACCGAGGTTTAGTGTGCCCCGAAGATCATTCCTTCTTTTTTGTTTTTTGTTTTTGTTTTTTTTTTTTTTTTTTTTTCGGTCTGCAAATTCACTGTACCGGCGGATTGGCGCGGTGGTAGCGGATTTAACGATCGGAGGCTCAATGTCTAAGGAACTGTTGCTCGCGTCGTTATCTTGTCGGTCGGTGCAGATGTTAAAAAAAAAAGCAGATACCAAATTTCCGGTCGCTGGAATGAATTGCATGACTTTTGCATTGATATTTTATTTATAGGGGAAATTCGTGCTTTTTACGAAAATTATGAAATTATACGATATTATACGAAATTATATGAATTTATTGATTATGAATTTATTAATTATACGAAATTATACGAAATAATATGAATTTATACGAAAATTATGAAAATTATGAATCGTGCGAGTTTCAGACTGCCACGGATGCCTATATAGCCGAGGAGGCAAAATGGCACAATCTAATGAATTGTTGCTCGCGTTGTTATCTTGTCGCCCGCACCCAGACAAACAATCTATTTTACCCGCATACAAATGTATATTTATTTTACATAAATATTTATTTAATTCAAATAAATATGTACTTGAAGTCCGAATGACTTCAATGGCCTATTGGCCCATCCTAAGCCATTGTAATGTATAAAAAAAGAAACCAAAAAAATAGAACTCGCATTGTAACAGAGATCGATAAATTTCTTTTACTACTGTAACGATTTGTCTGGATTAAATAAATATTTGCGGTTCACCCTTCAAATAAATGATATTTCTGGCTGCGGTGCAAATATAAAAAGAAAACACACACAGAGTTACCAAAATTTCGTCTACCGGGATGGATTGTAGAACAATTGCATTGATGTTTAATTTATCAGAGAAATTGGTTCTTTTTACGTAAATTCCGTCCGAGTTTCAAACTCTCCCGGATGGCTCTATACACCCGAGGAGGCAAAAGGGCACAAACGGCCATGTTGCTACGAGGTTCCCGGTGGCCAATGGCGGGCTGAGCACCTGCCTCCCATCGTCTCACTCCACGAGGCGAGTTCTCCCGGTGAGCGCGTGTGTGCGTTACATCCAAGCACGCGCGTTTGCATCCACCTCGCTCTGCGCTGCTCGCTCGTGCTCCCTCGTTTCCGTTGCACAGTACGTGTGAGCAGGGTGCATGCGCGACTGTGTGCGCCCCCCTCTTACCCCCTACCCCCCCCCCCCCCCGTTAACCTCGGGCACGTACCTCGCGAGAGGGTTGCAGAAACCTCGGTGGTTGGCGAAAGAGGAAAAGGGAAAACCGAAACGAGGGAGTTGCGAGAGAGGGCGGAGACCGTCAGTCACCGCACCCTTTCGTTCTCTTTGATTCCTCGTCGCCCCGTCCTACCCGTCGTCGTCTGTGTTTCCCTTCTCATTCACCCCGGCGGCTTTCCATTCTTCTCGTATTCTCCGAAGACGACTTCCTCCGAGAGTCCCTAAAAAAAATGTTCGTCCCCGATGAACGGATGCTGTTTCGAGGTCAAGGCCGTGTTGCTTATCGATGCAGGATGGAGATAGAGAGACTGCGACGTTTATTGCGCACTCTGGAACAAACTCCCTAAGAGCACCGTGAGACAAGGTACAAATCACTCCGTAACAATTGTGTACAAACCACAAAGAAAATAACATCGAATAATGGATGAACATAATATTTGAAAAATAGTACGAAAAGAATTTAAACGAAAAGTAACATAATAAATTATAAATAACATAAAAATAGAGACATGCCAGGCCTATATCTATATACAAATATAGACATGAGCGATAAAAGAAAGAGGCAGGCAAAGTAAGTGTAACTGACTTAAAACTAAACGAACAATGATCATAGAAGCTTCAACGCAAAAATAATAGAGCAAACAGTACGAAAAAAATAATAAAACTACCGATCACTTTGGTCTCGCGATTAGAGTACTAGCCTGGAGAACAAAGTTTCGGGAGGTCTCGGGTTCGAATCCCGGTGCCGTAGTCTTGCTGGCAGAAAAATATCGTGACGCGACGTATCTCCGACGCCGTGAGCGAATCTAGAAGGTCGAGTGTTACTGACACCCAAAAGCACAGTTAACGTTCACTCATATTGAGTAAACCCCCAAAGTGGTACGGTTCCCACTAAAGGAAAAATAACAAGTCCCGTCGCTAATAACCATAGCAATTGATGCGACGTTAAATAATAACAAATAAAACAAAATAATAAAACTGCAGTAGAGAAGAATAGGAAAAGGTAGAAATACCAAACATAATGACAGTATCAGTAAAGATAGATAGTAAGTACGCAACCCTCGCAACAGCCTCTCCTGATATTGCCACCTCACATGATCCGGCAGCGCGGCGAAGAAAACGCGCTTCAACGAAACCATCGAGAGAAATAGAGAGAGAAAGTCGTATTTATTTCGTACTCTGGAGCCATCTTCCTAAGAGCACCGTGCAGATATACAAATCCTCGAAAACACAATAGAGTGAAATATAGAACAACAAGCAAAAACAAGGGAATCTTAAAATTACCATAAAATAACTGCTTGGTAGCTCTCACTTAAAATACAGAAAATACAGAAAATACAGAAAATACAGAAAATACAGAAAATACAGAAAATACAGAAAATACAGAAAATACAGAAAATACAGAAAATACAGAAAATACAGAAAATACAGAAAATACAGAAAATACAGAAAATACAGAAAATACAGAAAATACAGAAAATACAGAAAATACAGAAAATACAGAAAATACAGAAAATACAGAAAATACAGAAAATACAGAAAATACAGAAAATACAGAAAATACAGAAAATACAGAAAATACAGAAAATACAGATCTCGAGTTATGGGCACGTACGAATCGAACTAAAAAGCGAATCGTACAGGAGGAAGAACCCGTGGAATAATATAATTGGCGCTGAGATATCGGAGCATGAACTTCCTCACCCCCCGTACGGTATATTAATGAGCCGCGAAAGAGCTCGACGCTCGCGCGCTCGACGTGACGTTAATTGTACGTTGTCGAGAGACGGACACGGCGGAGAGAATGAACGTATGTAACGTATGCGCAGTCACATTGTCGGGCCGAGGGTGTGCGTACGAGAGATATCGACGACTCACGCGTTCGACACTCGAGGTCGTCTCGTCGGGATTCGGAGCTCTTTATAGTCGATAAACATTAACGTACGTGCATAACCGCCCTCCTGCCGCGTACCTGCATAGCACATATGTATATACATAAGCCTATCGCAGGGAAATGCAAGGTGTTGGTACTCTCCGACGAACCGCGTGCGTGTCCCCTCGCGAGCGTCGGAATGAAGAGTGAGTTCGATAATCTGGGCGATGCGCGCGCGAACCGCCACACAGTGACAAGGTCGACCTCCGCGAGCGATGACAATCTCCGCGGTCCGCGTCCTCGCCGCGGCTGTGCTTGACGCCGTGCCAATTATACGAACCCCGTGCGAGCAATTTATACGCCGATGCATGCTTTGCTTACCGCATGTACAGGTTAAGGCTATATCTATACGCAATCGTCATACATTATACAGCTACGCGTGGGTTTCTTCGCCTTCCAGAAAATCTCCGGTACATTTGTCTGCATTACCGACGGAGCGGATTTTTTAGCAATCCGCAAAAACAATCTGACGGATCTATTAGACTTTATTCGACGTTCGGCGGAACTTTGCGTAATTTTTTAATCCAATTTTGTAATCAAATTTAATAACTATTAATTACGATTACGACATATTGTTGTTTCTAATGTAATATCTTCGGCTGTAGCGATTTGAAAAAAAAAAAAAAAACTAATGCGTATGATAATGGACGGTTTTCCTGTAAATGTTCAGTATATTTAATCTACATTACCGACGGCATTGATTTTTTTTTTTGTAATCTGCAAAAAAAAATCTGACGGATCTATCAAATTTTATTTGACGCTGAGTGGAACTTTGAATAGTTTTGTATACCGCTTAAAAAAAAAAATTGACAATTATTAATTATGATTATGATACATTGCTGCTTCTATTGTAATATGTTCGACCGTAGCGATGAGATTTGAAGAAAAGAAAAAAGAATGCTTATGAGAATGGTCAGGACGGGAGAAAAATAATAAGAACGAGAAGAATGAGAGGTGGAGCTGAAGCCCAGGGTACCAGTTAAAATCTTCATTGCGGTCAGCCATATTCTTCGTCCGTTTATGTTCCTCCTCGGTTCTCCGCGGCCTCGAGTTATAGTACACGCAGTCTCTCCCTGCAAGCCTTCTCTCTCGTACCAATCTTCGCGTGATTCACTCGATGCCTCACCTACACTTATACCGCGCTCTCTATGTGCGGCCGCGAGAGCACCTAAGGGCAACGATGCGTACACGTGAAGGTCGAAGAGGGGTGGAGGGGGTCTTCTTATTATTATCTTTCTTTCTCCTTCCATCGTTCGTTGCGTCGACGTCCGTTCGCCTCGTTGCACTCTCTGGGCAATGCGCTCCTATGCACTTGAAAGCGCGCCGGCCGGTAATAAGGCCTTGCGCGCCGTGCTCTCTGTACATCATCGTAGCTCAAAGCACTGAATTTCCCACGCGCCACCGCAGCCGCGATTAGTATATGCGTTGCCGGAGAACAAATTATCTACTTGCTATTTTCGCATTTTTTTCTTTCTTTTCTTCCCTACCCGCCTCTTATCCCCTCCCCGCTGGGAAAGCATCTCCGGGCGGAGAGTACGACGCTAGGGATATAAGTACATAAGGAAAAAAAAAGTATGGCGTTTCAACGTCAGCGCCATTGGCAACGCGTCCAGCTTTGTGTGTAGTCTGACGCAACAAGGTAACTATCCAGTATGCAAGAAGATGACCCGCCGCGTCCGTTTCTTCATCTCCGCTCTTAACCGCTTCTAATACCAGTACTCCGGACATTTTTTTACCTCCATTGCTCACACGAACCTCGAAAATCTAGGTGAATCCTCGAAGAACATCGTGAAACCTCAACTCTGCATAGAATATACTTTCTCGCGCCATCGCTGACTTCCACCGAGAATAAATCCACGGTTTCAAAGTTCTTCTCGCGCTATTCTCTGTATTTCCGTCCTTCATAAATATGTTAGGGATGTAGGTGCGTAAACAAAAAAAAAAGTATGGCGTCCTGACGTCAGCGCCATTGGCAACGCGTCCAGGTTTGTGTGCAGTCTGACGCAACACGGTAAATATCCACTGTGCAAGAAGATGACCCGCCGCGTCCGTTTCTTCATCTCTGCTCTTAACCGCTTCTAATACCAGTACTCCGGACATTTTTTTACCTCCATTCCTCACGTGAACCTCGAATATCTAGGTGTATCCTCGAAGAACATCGCGGAACCTCAACTCTGCATAGAATATAGTTTCTCGCGCCATCGCTGACTTCCCCCGTTCATCCACTGCCTCAAAGTCGTGTTCTCTCGGTTCTCTCATTCCCGCGCTCTTCCTCTTCGCATCCTCGTATTCTTCTCGCGCTGCTCTCTGCGTTTCCGTCCACCATAATAATTCCGGCCCGCGGGAGTGATTTTTATTTAGCCTCGTTTCATTGCCGGACGATGGCCTATGGGGGCAGCGAGAGAGCCCGCCACGCTATGTTATTAGCGTCTGGTGCTCGCCGTTATTGCCCTGGCTCTACCGACGTTCTTTCTCATTCCCTTCAATTCTATCTGCATTCAACGTGTGTGTCTTCCCATCTCGCTCACTCGCGCATTCTCACACACGCGGCAGAATGGTGGTGCTTAAAAAAAATAGGAATACAAGAACGAAGGAGCGAGCGGCGAGAAGTCGAATGGAGTCGAAACGAGAGGAATCGGACGAATGAGAATTCTTCGTGTACGAAGCGAGACGCCATGCCGAGGGTCCGGCACATCCTTGCCTCTACTCATTTCGTTTCTCCTGCTCAATGTGGGGATAACGAAGAAGTTTCACTTTCGGCACGAAGATTTGCCTATTCGACATCCAATTAGAACATTTCTATTTCTAAAAAAATGTTCAACATATTTATCTTAGAAATATTTGCCAAAGTTAAACGTTTGTTTGTTCCAATTTTCAACTAATAGCGCGAAGCTTTGCCTATTCGATATAGCAACAAGAACATTAAAAAACAAAAAAAAAAATGTACAGTATAAATATCTTGCATACTTCTTGCAAAGTTGGCTGTCTGTCTCAATTTTCAAAAAATTCCGGAGGTCCTCCCAAGGGCGACCGAAAGTAATGACGTCACTTCCGGTTGAAAAAATGAGATTTTCAAACCGGAAGTGACATACTTCCGGTAGATTTTTAAAAACCAAAATTTCCCATTTCTAAATTTCATAGACCACAGCGAGGACGCGAAGTACTCGGGCCGCAACAACCTGCTAGTATTATGTATAGTTATTTACATGTAGTTGGAATATCGCAACCAGCGATATGCCAACTTACGAATTTCGCGTGTCCCCTTAAGCGCGCGCACGTAGCGACCGTAGAGTCACAAAGCGTGCCGCGCGTCCCGTGGTCCTCCGCCATGGTCCGTTGTTCGGTACGCAAGACATCGGGTTTGTTTTACGGCGCAGTTAAATGCGATTTAGGTTTTAATTAAAGCTAACTCGGCCTCTCTTGGCCGTGTATAGCGAGGGGGCGGTCTTTCGCGAGCGAGACGGAAATCTCGTGCGAGGGAAAGAACGCGCGAGAGGAGCACCGGAGAGGAGAGCCGAATTGCCAGAGGCCCTTTCTCGGCTGCGTTGCACGAGAAAGGGGGAGAGTGCCGGAGACGAGTAACGCAAGAGAGAAGCATATACACCGGCCACGGTCGGCGATAAAATATACACGCGCGTTTTTTCCATCCTTCCTTCCATTTCGTAGCGGCCCGGAGGAGAGCGAGCGCACTCGATCGTTGGGGCGACTCAAGTAAAAAAAAAAAAAAAAAAAATAAGAAAAACATAAAGAACGAGGAAGAGAGCGAAAGAGCCGAAGCGCATGGAAGCATGGAAGCAGCAGGCCGGTAGAATCGCGAGGCCAAAAAAAGAGAACGTCATCTCTCTCCCCCCCGAAGCGGCGACAAAAAGAAAACGCGTGTGCTTGACTCGCGGAACCGCTCGTCTCTCCTCCGGTAAACGGGCAGGAAAGCTCATAAAGACGGTTTACTGCCCCTTACCGCGCGCGTTGTTCGGTTCACCGTTGGTCCCGTCTGCCGTCTCCTCCGGGTTCGCCAAGCCCGCTGGATCGCCGTCTTGCGATCCCGAGGATCGTGGCTGCCCGCATTCGCCGGTGAGACACGCACTGGTCCAGCCCGAGAAGCGGAGGAACGCCCGCCCGCGAGAGAGAGAGAGAGAGAAATCTACAGCGGCCCCCACGGTGAACGCGCGGTGATTGATACCGCGGGATTGAGTGATCATCCGCCATAACTTGGAGGAACGACGCCGC
The DNA here is from genome assembly GCA_963922035.1 of Amblyjoppa proteus. Classification (NCBI taxonomy): domain Eukaryota; kingdom Metazoa; phylum Arthropoda; class Insecta; order Hymenoptera; family Ichneumonidae; genus Amblyjoppa; species Amblyjoppa proteus. Next base: position 13,614,681 of record OY998233.1, read on the forward strand.
TGCGAGAGCGAACGAGGGAACAAGCGAGCCCGGCAACGGCGAACAGATGCTGTTTTACCCCTTGGTTAAGCCCTTAGACCGAGGACAATAAGAACGAGAGATATTGCCGTAGGTAGAGGACGAATACACTTGGAGAGGCGCCCGTTACATCACTCCCATTCGCAGTGCTCTTATTCTCGTCGGAAGAAGATGAGAGATGAGGGGCACAGGAAGCGGGAAGACCTTGACCGAGAGACGCGGAACGGAGAATTGATCGAGGAGGACGGCGGACGACAACGAGGTAAACAGGAAGTGCACCGGAGGAACACGAGTCTCATGAATCTTATTCATGGATCCGTGCTTCTTGCTTCCCTCGATTCCTCGCTTCAACTTTTTCGTCTCTCTCGACTCTCCCGCGACCCTCGGCAGCCCCAGCGCCGCGGTGGAGGATGCGTCCATGCATGGACCACGCACAGCGAGCCGGAGGATTCTGGGCAGCGCTTCTAGGAAATTGTATCTTGGATTCTACCGGAGCTGCCACCCCCAGCGACGCCGGGGCGTCGCGGAGGGTGAGTTCATGTCCTAGCGGGGACGGAGCTTCGGCCCGGTCGAGACTGCGAGAGGTGACCGCAACCAGGGAGTGCACGTTGAGTATTTCCAGCGGTACCAATCTCTCCCTCCTCCGTCCGCGCGTGTGGTGGAGCCGGTCTCTCTCTCGCAGAGACTCAGGAGCGAAAGCCGGAGGGAGGGCGAGCGAGATTGGTAGAGAGAAAGCGAGGGTCTGGCGTAATGCACGGGCGAGTATGACGTGTGCGGATAATTGCAGTAGTTGCAGCCAGGACCTCGTGCAGACCTCGCAGCGTTGGTAGTGATGGCGAGCGCGCTCCTCTCCTCGACTCCACTGCCAGACCTGCTTGTCTGGGCCCCACAGCTATACAGTTCGCCTCTGCGCGCTCAGGCTTCCCTGACTGCCTCGTCCACGGTCTCTCACAGCCCGGTGTAGCCTCGTTGCATACACACAGCCAGTCTGTTACCTCTCTCGCTCCTGCACCGACTGCGAGCTTGCGGTGGCAAAGGGTGTCACCACTCCCCCTCGCGCCACTAATCAAATTCAAATGCATATACCCACGCGCGCGCGAGCGCGCGATCTCGCACTCCGTGCAACCGGGGTTAGAGCGGACGGTACACACACGGCTCTCTCGTTGATGAAATTATGGTCGATTGCACTCTGCGCCACCGTCCGGTTGTGTTCCACCCGCATCACCGCTATGGTGTGCGTCTGTATGCGTTTCCATGAGTATACATGCGACTGTGCAAGTGCACTGTGCGAATGTGCGTTGCTCCAATGCATTTTGGGTCGAATCGGGGAAACCGGTCGGCGATCTTTACTCCTGTCCATATCACTCCGGTGAAAGGATCTCGAAAATCGGGTCGAAGAGTCAACCCGGCGAGAGTACTCTATTCGAGATGAGACATTTTTGATTTAGGTGCGGCGAGTAATTGGCTGAAACCGTCCAGTTGTATCTCGGTTCTGCTTGACCCGTTCTCATCTACCACCCCCACCTGGCATGTCAACGACCGGGCAAAGTCGCAACATTAGTCGTGACATCGGTACGACGTCTTATCCGTATTGAATGATCATCGAGTAGATCATCCCTCCACTGTCTCACATGTAACCGAATACGAGAACCCAAGGAGCGATGGAACGTCGTGCTAACATCGGCGCCGAGGATGATCCGACAGACTTCTCGAACAGCGCGCCGCAAATACACATTATACCTGAGCGAAACACCCGTCCCATGACGCAGGGTGACTAGAGGCAACACCATAGTCCCCGCACAACACCGGCCATGATGCTCTGATGCACATAATGGGCGGGATGTGCACTTGCCGCGGGAGCCAATTATTCGATACTGCAGAGCGCGGTCGCGAGCGCGCGCGCGCGCCCGGCTGGTTCGCTGTACACGTATGCCGCCACCATCGGCTCGCTATCTCGCGGACTCATCGACTGTGCACTGTGTTAGGACACAGACACGTGCATGTGTTCGCGCGAAAGCCAAGCGCAGTCAAACTGACTGGCGCTGTACAGTTTTAATCCGGCGAGCGAACTGCAGAAATTGTACCGGTCCGGTCAGCTTCAACGTCCCGGCATTGTCGCGTTTTCAGCGGGTACGCAGAGTACGTATGGGCCTCTCGGCGAACTCTGCGCCCGAGAACCGGCGGAACGGCAGCGTTATTCTCTCATTTCGCCTTTTCTCCACCTTCCGCTCGCTCCTCCGCGGAGGTCTGCGAACCCGTCCGGAGCGCGTCTCCGGGACTCTTCTCACTTTGCCCTTTCGTCGAGTCCTCTATTTTTCTCTCCTGGCCATCTCGCAGCAGCCCGAAGGGCAATGCGCATCGTGAAGGGATCTCGCCCCAAAATGTGCATGTACAAAGAGCGAGGGAGTCGCGCCGAACGTTTTACTCTTCATGCATCTTAGAAAACTCCGATGTCGAGACCTCTCTTTTTGGGTCTCCCGTTGATTCCCCCGTTCTCCACAGGCTGGAAAGAGGAGCTCACCGATCGGGTGTGGAGAGAGGAAGGCAAAAGGTTCGGCCCGATTCTGCCTCGTCTCGCGATCGGGAGGATGAGAGGTGCCCGATGAGACGAGAAGCGCCATTACAATACCAAATGCTCCTCTTCGCAGCATCGCGGTCCGAATCGCGAGAGCTCTTCGTAGTGTGCCGGAGAGAACGCCCGTCCGGCCTCCTACCTCTGCCAATGCTTCTGCTCGATATACAGCATTATACCTTCGCCGTCGTCCTCGTCCTCGTCGTCTTGATGCCTGCGGACAATGGGCAAAACCCTTCAATTGTATTGAAATCCCTCGCGAACAAATGTGCGGCCAAATTCGTCAATAAATCTACAAGTCAACCGGGAGAAGGAGGTGGAACAGTGAGATGCGCAGCATCCCCGAGACTGTTTCCCATCGACCGGTGTGTTTCAGTTTTGCGCCGTTGGGTCGTTCCTCTCAGCCGACCGGGACTGTTCCTCGGAGTCAAAAACGACCTGTCTGCCGAGCCGCTCTGCGTCGAACCACGGACGAGACGCGTTTTCTTCGTCGTGACGGGATCGATACTACTTCATCCCGAATCTTGAACCGCGAAGATGGAGGCTATTTTAGCGATCGCTCCGAGACTGCAATTTGCTTCGGGGCACCTGGCGAACGTGCGGTTCCCCCGATCGTCTCCGTTACCGATTCTCCCCGTCCGCTTCACTCCCGATAATTGAGGATCTCGGGCTTCTCGCGCCCGACAAGAAACCCCCCGTACCATCTCTCGGACGATTTCGAATTACAAGGAATCGTGTAATTGCGGAGTTATTTGCAAATTATTGTTATCGTCTCCGTGGCCCGCCACGGACCGATGCACCACCGTCGAATCGTGGCTTCACGTCGGACGATCGGCTCGACCGTTTTTCGGATACCTCGTTCATGCAATCTATCTCGTATCCTTTCGCCGTCTCGTGCACCACCCGTGCTTCACGAGCTGAAGTATGAAGGATCAAGTTTTACGTTATCGGTTCTTCGATCTCGTTACTCGAGGCAGTGAAAGCGGGAAATCGCCTTCGTCCCGCTCCGGCCCTCCTCCTCGCTCCGCAGTAATTCGGATACGATAAATGCGAATAAAATTCAACGTTTCCCGACGGGAATCGAAAGTCTGCAACTCTCGAACGTTGGTGTTTAGGAAGCGTCCAACGTTGCTTTGTCGCGAGTCTTTCTGATCCCCGACAGTTATTTATAATCCCTGGGAAAAGTCGCCGAGCGACTTTCTCTCAAAAATGTATAGCTTGTAATCGTCCCGATGCGAACCGAGAGACGGTGGACTCCCGTGGGAAAATAGAGAAGAGCATAGAGAGAAGCGGACGCTCGACGATCGTTTCCTAAGAGCTGCTTATGCAATTTTGATGATGTTTCGTCCCCCCCGCTCTTGGTCTCTCTCGTCCGTTCCAAGCGATTCCGCCTCCCAGCTTTTGGTGTACATGTATTCCCGACTGGCCCTTGAGGTCTATCGTATTTTGCCCGTCCCTTCGCGTCTCTACGTCCCGGCTCGTCCTTTCTCGGCCGCGGCGAAGGGCGAGAGAGAAAGAGGTCGAGGTAGAGCCCAGAGAAAGCCTCTCGGCAACCCCCGCTGTATATCTATTCGCGGCATTTCCAATCATTGTAAAACCCCCGACAGAAATATAAAACCATAAACCGATCGGGCGAACGATATGGATTCATATATAATGCAGAGACGATCCGGTAACTTCGATGTCTGCTGCTGTTTCCCTGTAAAGCAAAAAGCAAAAAAAAAAAGAAAAACAAGTAGTGTATATTATACATAGGGGTAAGCAACACACGTGTATGCGCCGCAGTCCTGCGTATAATGGAAGCGATGCGTTATCTTGGAAATGGTTTTACAAGGGCTTGCGACATCCCCCTTGGTGTACATAAACTTAGCATAGCGCAACCCGGCCGCCGCGTTACAGGCTCTCGAGGCACGAGTCCGAGAAGGAGAAAAAAAAAAGCTTAGGGGAATCCTTCGGTCTTCCACCTCCGTCCTTCCCCGCAAAAAGGAGCGAGTGCGGAAGTGATGGAACAAACGGTAGACGAAAAGAAAGAATGGAATCACGAAACAACCTTGCGGTGTATTTCACGTCCTTCGGGCGAATTTCGTCCGCGCTCTTCCCTCGGTTTATTCGAAAGCGCCGCTTCGAACGAATTGATCGGTCCTTGCGGAGGCGTTACAGTCTCGGTATCTCGGTCTATTCAAAATTTCGAAAACTACACATGTTACACGCACATGTGCATGCACGTAGCCGAGTGCTCCGGCGTCGAGGAAACTTTTCTCCGCCCGAGAAACACCACATCCGTGTAACACATATCCATCAGGAATTCCGTGTGTATGGGAAGAGCGGAGACGAGACTACGTGCGAACAAGGCAGCCGCAGCGGCAGCAGCCATAGTTACCGGGATGATCTGCATGCGTCTCGCCGTTCCCGGACTCCTCGTCAGATCCGTTTCCTCCTCGTTTTGCTTCCTCTGATTCGGTGCTCTCCGGCGTCGCGACGAATGAATAAGCCGGGGTTACACCCTCCGGTCCAGGGGGAGGGGGGGGGGGTGTTCGGGGGAGAGACACCCTCGAGGCGCGACAACAAAGACCCGGTCGTCCGAGTGTCGGCCGTATACCTATACGGCCGACACTCCTCTCCGCACCGCGAGCAAGTCGTCCTCTCCTCGCCCACACGGCTCTCCCCGGGTCCTCTCGTCACCGGAAAGCTCGCGTCCCGGCGAGATGGCTCGTCGTCCTCGTCCTCGAGGTGACTGCATCGGGAAGTCGCCGAGAAACGCTTTTGATTTATCGCTCTCTGTTTCTACCTCTCCTGCCTCGGCCGTTCGTCGTCGTTGTTCTTGTACAACGCTCCGTACAACCGAGGCGTAATAATGCGTACTTAGAACGACGAGCGACGCGAGAAAGCGAGCGAATTCTCGTTGCTCGTTATTATCATAAGCATGAGCGGAGAGAGAGAGAGAGAGAGGGAGCCCGGACGAGAGAGCGACGCTGAAACTTGCTTATACACGAGGAATATAAACCGCGTACACAACATAAAAGCCTCGCTCTCTCTACCCCCTCGCTGGAATTAGCATACCGGTTTATTAATTACGAGCCTCGGCTGTGTGTACCTGCGCGTGTACGTCGGTGGTGTACACGCTCGAGGTATACGCACAGGATTGCTCGCGAACAAAACGGGACGGGGAGCTCGCTCACTCGAATCCCTATGCCGCGCTCGCGGATCTCACCGATTTCATTCAAATTTTTTATTAATTTTTTTTTGCTCTTCCTCGCGACATAAATCTCTCAGTTTTGCCTCTTCTCGGGCGACGATCCCCGTGTGTGTCTTTCTTCCCTCTGAGGAACTCTCGCGATGGCGTTCACTGTCGGGCTCGTTTGTGTCAACCGGAACGATTTTATCAAGCATTTTCAGTCATTCGGTTATGGCAATAATTGCCATTCGATTAAAAGAACTCAACGTTCGATACATTAGGGGAGAGTTGGGCAACATAGGACAGCGGGGCAAAACGGAACAATGGGGGGGGGGGGGGAAACTCAATTTTCCAATCACTTTTGGATGCCCCGTTTTGTCCTAATGGATACATCCGGATTTTCAAACCCGTTTTGCCCCACTCACCACCCACGCCAGCATCCAAAAGTTATTTTAAAATTGCGTTTTGCTCCATTATCCGATTTTACTCCGCTTTCCCCCAAACCTTTGAAGCAGGGTGTATCGTAGATGAAACGCTTCTTTGAATTCAGAAAAAAATGCATTAATAACTAATCGATGTATTAGAATATTCACATTCGTAAAAAAAAGTCTCGTCATTTTTTTAACCATAACGAAGGTTCCTCTATGAGGAAGCAAAAAAAAAACATTATGCTTCAAAGGGTTAATGAGACTTATCGCTATATTACATATCGTATACACCCTCGAAGTATGTGTGCAGTCGGATTGCTCGTAAACAAAACGGGACGGAGATCGCGTTCACTTTAATCCATATGCTACACGGTGTGAATCTCATCGATTTCATTCATTTTCTTTTTTTCAATTTTCAATTCAATTCAATTTTTTTTTCTCTTTTTCCTCGCTACATAAATCTCTCGGTTTTGCGCTACGAAAAGTAGGAAACCCTTTACTCCGGAACTTTCCGCCCGAGGAACTCTCCCGATAACCTTACCGGACGATCGGTATCGGTTTGTGACATCCGCGACGATTTTATCAAATCATTTCCAGTCATTCGGTTATTGTAATAATTGTCATTCGATTAAACGAGCGAAATGTTCGATCCATTAACGAGACGTATTTCTTTTTATGTTACAGGTAAGACCATGTTTCCGCTACACTTAAGTCCGAGCTGCTTTCGTGAGTAAACCATCTAGACGTAGTGTGCGTTCGTTCGCGAATTGGAAAAAGTCATTCCCGCCTGGCGCAAGGGTATCGGTTAAAAAAAAACATATATACAGGAGGAAATCGAATGCCGGGTAAAGAATGCTCTTTCCCGCTTCGTGGGGCAAGAGCTTTTCCGTAGAACGACGAAAATCCCGGTTCGATTGGCGTGGTTGCGTTGTACGACCGCGGCTTGTAGGGGGTAAAAGGTACCGGAAGCACAGTGAACCAAAAACCCTCGGCGAATCTTCTTATCCAAATGCAATCCGGGACGCACTTTGTGGGAAGCGAGGCTTGCCCGAAAACACGCGTGTCTGTAGTATTGTAAAGATCAGAATTCTCGTTTCTTCCTGCGGCTTCTCCAACGACAACCTTAAACGTACAGCATAGGCGCGCATATGTGATAAGATAGAGAGCGGGCCAAAACGGTCCACTTCAACAGATTTTCCGCTGGTCTGGAAAGAAACTGGAAAGTTTGAACGCCCGAATGGAAAAAAACTGGTCCGTTTCGCCCCCTTCTTCGCTGGATGCAGGAGGATTTTTGGGATTGTATATGCGGATATTATGGAATAGAATGGGAAGGAAAACGGAACGTCGAGCGGGCGGAAAGAGTAGGCCTCGGAGGCCCATAACCCCATCAGGGCAGCTCCCATGGGTCGCATAACCGGGCTCTGCGAGGGCATCTCCGATATCTTTCACTCACTTTTTTTTTCTTTTTTTTTTTCCTCCCCTCGTTTCCTCGTTCACCCGAGCAATTTTTCTCTCCCGTCACCGACAGCGAGCCGCGCGCGATGCCGCCGAGCCGTGCCCGAGATACGTTTGCAGCGCGTGCAACCGCTCTTGAGCTTCCGGATTCACTTTGATGATCCGAGAGGAGAGCTGATCCACCGACGCTTTTTCGCCTAATTATTCCTCTTATAGGGTCGCTTCGTGGGCCGTTTCGGCCCACGAAGAATTCTCCATCCTCCTCTCCGCGACTCACCCCGCTTCGCGCAACCGTTTTTTCGCCGACTTACAAGTGAGCGACTTTACAAAGAGCTGCGCTGTCGTCGCGACATACCTGCCGCGTACCGAGAGTTCTTCTTCCTTCGGCCAACCGCGAAGACTCGTATCTCGTTTCTTTTCGCGCAACCCGGCAGAAGCCGTCTTTGCCTCCCTTTTCCCTCCCGCTATTCTCTCCCTCCCGCCGCACCCTCCTCGCCCGCCTCCGCCCCGCAAACCGCGAGTCGATTTCACGAGGTGACGAGCATAACGACCGGGAGACTCGATACGGGTCGTTGGATTTTGCCGCATGCGCGCGCGATACCGCACTGCGGAGATTTATGGTCGAGGACAGGAACGGCGGCTGGAACGGGGCTACGAGAGAAACGCGGGCGATTCGCGTTTTAATGCACCTACCAAAATGTACCTGCGACTATTTATTCTGTTGAATCGTGGATTCGTCGATGAATTCGCGATATTTTTAAGACGCATCATCGGCTCCGGGCGCTTCCAAGGGAAGTCGCTGATTTTCCGTCCGCAAGGGTGCTCGAAGAGCTTCGAGAGTGAGAGCTCTTAATTCTACTGGCCATATTGCAATGTGCCCGTAGAAGCGGCGAAAAGTTAGGTCGACTGCGAAGCTTCCCCAAACTCCGATAATGGAAGTCCCTAATAAATTCACCGGTGTTTTTTTTTTTTTTTTTTTTAATATAAAATAATTGTTAAATGCACTTAGGGCCGTACTTAGGGGTTTTCAGCGACTATATCGACGCACCCAGTTTCCCTCATTCAACCATCGCTATATCAATTTCTTTCGACCTTCTTCTCTTTTTTTTTTCTCTGTACATTATTATTTTCGCAAGTTCCGAGTCTCGTCACGTAGGGAAGAGTGGGCGAATGCCGGCCACCGAAGGGAGAACCTTAATACCTCGGCTGTACACGGAGAAAAATAGTTCTGTTTCTCTTACAAAATGTAGTTCGTTAATAATTTCTTGTTGTGGCAGCAAACATTTTTTGTTGCTACAGCAAAATATTTGCTGCCACAGTAAAATATTTGTTGCCACAACAAAATATTTTGTTGTCCCTATGTTAACCAGGTAAATCAGTTATGATTACAAAGTGCTTGTTGTCACAACAATTTTTTTTTTCTCCGTGTAGAGTGAAGCTTCCATGAGCGATCTTGAATCAGTACAAACCATTCCGTTAGGGATGAATTTGCAAATACGCTTTAGACGTATACATACGTTCTTTAATCCACTTTCGTTCCTTATCTGACACGTTTCTGTGAACTACTCCATCCGACATAAATTCCAGAGCAACATTGAAAACATTCTCGGTAACGTCACTTTCGCTTTGAAAATCTCATTTTTTGACCGCAACTGACGTCATACCGAAAATACGTCACCTACGCTTTAAAAAACTAATTTCTCTAGCGGAAGTGATGTCATACTGGAAACACGTCACTTACAGTTTAAATTAGTTCTTTAAAATCAGTCTGGTCGATATCACCTTCGAGACGGTATTCGCCCACTCTGCCTGACGATTTACGAAGATCTTTATCCGCGAAGTCCGCAGACAAGTGTTGCCGGTTCGGTCTTCCATTCTTTTTTTTTTTTTTTTTTCTACTTCCAAGAGTTTCACGCGAGCGTTTTATCGCCCGAGGGCGTTTCGTCTTGACGTTTCCCTCTCGACACCCCAAACCATGACGACGACGACGACGACGACGACAACGATTATGACAACGATGAGTTCGCAACGGTAGCGGAGACGCATGCGGCTGCCGGGCAGAGCGGCGAGTGCGTAAACGCAGAGTCGACATGATTAGCGGCCGTGTAAACAGATATGTTAAAAGACGTGAGACAGAGAATGAGGGAGGAGGGTGTATAACCGAGAGCGGCGGTGGTGAAACGGCTCGCCACGCCGGGTCGTCGCGATGCATCAACTCTTGCACGCTTTCCTCGCTGGCGTCCGTTAGAGAGCCCGGTCTGTCTCTCCGTACCTCCGCTCTAGGCATTATAGTCATACAGAAGAAGCTGAAGCCCGCCGCTGATGGCTATGGCCCGAGAGCACTCGAAGCGACGTCGCGACGCCCTGGGTTAAGTGACGTTTCCTCTCCGGGCTCGGTCGCGACTGCACTTCCTTTTTTTTTTCCCCACCCATTTCCTTCAAATTTCAACCAAACTGCGAGAACCGCACAATTTTCCTAGGGATAGAGTAAATTTAAGCTCGTGTTTACGCGGCACTGCGGAACATCGTCGGAACCCGAAGTAGCAACTCGAGTCGATTAATGATACCGGCTAAATAACGCGGGTGTATTACCGGTTAATTAAAGACGGGTGTTATCGATAAATCCAGAATGCCAATTTGTCTATGCGATAATCGAAAATCAAGTGAAAAAATAAAACAGAGAAAAAGGTACAATTACGTAAAATAAAATAGGCGAAATTAAATTCAATTAGAAAAATTTAGTCAATTACGAGGGACATCTATAGTGGCGATCGATGAAAAAAAAAGATCTACTGGACAGGAAATGATACCGGGTAAATAACGTGATAAATGGCTGGTTAATTAACCGAGGCTATAATCGATCGTAGCAATTGGTCTATGCGATAATCGAAAATCAAACGAAATTTTAATAAGACACAAATAAAGGTTAAATAAAGTAAAATAAAATAGGCGAAATAAAATGAAATTAGAAAAGGTGACGAGTGAACGACGAGAGATATTTATAGTAAAGATCGATGAAAAAAAACATCTATCGGACAGGAAATTCGTCTTTGATGCAACTCGTCGTCTACCAAGTATCCCGAGGATTTCTTCGACGTCTCGCCAATTTGAGGGTAATTTTTTTTACCGTTAATAACATTCTCCCGCATCTTTGACAAAGTGCATCGGTATGAGCGGTGATAATCGAGAGCGTTCCAAGATAAAAATAAAAGATACCAAAACCGGTAAAATAAAGTAAAATTGAATGAAATTAGAAGCGTTGACCGATGATAGCACCGATCGATGAAAAAAAAAAAAGGATCGATCAGTCAGGGAATTTATCCTCCGTATACCTCGCCATGTGCCCGGAATCCCGAGAATTTCTTTGACGTCTCGCCAATTTGAGACTATATTCTTTTTATCGCTAATAATATTCTCCCGCATCTTTGATAAAGTGCATCGGGACGAGCGATGATAATCGAGAGCACTCCGGCGTGGCAAATCCGGCCGAGTGACGTGCCGCCCAGCCTCGGCCGTCGCGGCCACGTCCCGCAGTCTCCCCTGGAAGCGCGAAGGTGAAGAAGAGAGTTCGCGATGCGCGGGCAGCGGCTTATTCGCGATTCGCTTTAGTCGCGGCCAGCTCGCGTTCCCTCGGCATTGTCGTGAGTGAGTCGGGACGCGCCGGCCTGCGACGAGAGGGAAGAAAACGCGCGTGCACACACGCCACACATGCACACCGAACGCCGAGTCGCTCGCGCGCTTTACCTCGCAACAGCCATATCTTTTCTGCTGGCAAACACGAGGCCATGCATCTCGACGAAGCCGCCCGTGCCGCCTCGCCCTCGCGCGCCTCCCGTTCATCTTCCACGATCTTCGCGTCCCGAACGCCTAACGAACTCGACGTCCACTTAGAGCTTGAAAGGATCCCCGTAACGAGCCCGGTGAGGATCTCCCCCCCCCCCCCCCTCCTACGCTCGCCTTCCTTTTTTTCCGTCATTTTATTTCATTTTTCGTTTTTTATTTATATTTTTTTTTTTCACCTCTTCTATTATACTCTCGCGATCGCGCTCCGGTCTGCGCGAGCTATTCCTACGAAGCCCGCGCAAGCCTTTGAGCTTCCTCCGCTCGCCCTCCCCGGTGCGTCCTCTCCGTCCCGCCGATATATTACAGGTTCGAGGGAGGCGGCGGGGGTGACCCAATATTTTAATAGACCGCGACCGCGCCGCACGGCCCGTAACTAACCGACTAACACGCGCGACTCGCCGGGAGTGCAGTCAAGAGATCGAGAGGATCGAGAGGATCGCAGAGACGATCGGGAGAACCTCCGGCCGCGCTGCGGCGACTCTCCCTCCCCGCGCGCCGGGCGGTGATGTACGGGCAATCAGCCGCATTAATGCACCGCGTGCTGCGCACACCCCTATAAACCATATTTATAACACTTCGTCCGCGCAATATATCCAGCCGGAGAGCCGTCGGCGCAGCGAGCGCGCGGCGGTCCTCTATAGATAGATCCGCATCTTTCACACTCCACCCCGCCCTCCCCCCCCCCCTCTTGCACCTCCCCCCTATCGCCACCTAATTTTTGTGCCACCGCTTTCGGCCGTGGTCCACAAATGATAACCGCAAGTTGGGCCGAGGACGCGTTAAAAAGTCGTTCCCGCGGCGTTCGGTCGGTCTATCGTCGGTATGCGACTTAATGAAGATTGAGAGTCGAACAGAGCGAAGAGTCGACGGCTCTGTTAATGCAACGGCGATTATGATGTACGTCGGAATTGCGAGATTGTCGGGAGGATCTCGTAAACAGGAATTTCGGTCCGCGGATGCTCTCTCTATCTCGGCTCTGCGCCGTTGCGGAGAGGAACGGGCGGGAGAGCGAGTCCGTGGCTCCGTGTATCTTCGGATGTTGCATTCTGCGAAATGTATGGTCCAACCATAACCGGAGCGGGTCTGTGTGCGCGTAGCGAGAGGTTGATTATGGGAGGATTATACACGGGCTCGGGGCACGGCCAATCGTTATAGATAGCGCTAATCAGAGCGAATCACACACGGTATCGCAGCCGGCCGATGCATCACTCGTGCGCGCGGTAGGGAAATTCGAGGTCGCGGGACGGCAGAGCACGCTTCATGGTCCACGGTGGGTGCTTTAACATTGTATTGGTGTATTCCTCGTTGTGACATAGAGAGACGCGCAGTTTGGACGGTGGTGTGAGCGCATCGGAGAACTCTGCCATAGAGCGTGTTTGGCTCCCTGCGCGTTGGCTGTTCGCGATACACAACACCACCCCCGACTCTCCACCCACCGCCATCCGAATAGCCATTATTATTCATATATTCGGTATCACGTCTGTTCGTGGAAACCTACACGCGGGCAGACACATATTCGTTGGGCATGTATGTGGAGTGCGAGAGGGTTATGGCGGGAAAACGTGAATACCATCGGGGAAAGCGACATGGCGAAGATCGTAAATAGCGTCAGGTAACTACTTTGCTTATGCTGATGTGGGTCGGCTGTCTGGTAATGCCTGTTCTGGTCGGACTTTACTAGGAATTCCGGGAGGTGATGATACTGAGGAACCATTCTTTGATAGGTGCGGCGTAGACAAGTCGTTGGTCAGCAGTCAAATACCATCCTATGTTGATCTTCGCTGCGTAGGGTATTCGGGTGAATGTCCTTAGCGAGTATTGCGAATGATATGTGTATCATCAAAATATCATTGAGAATAATCTGAAAGGTATTGATCCAATTGCCCCTAGGTTTCCGGCCCCGGGGAACCAAAACTTGTCGATGTTCTATAATAGAGTGATCAATACCATCGGGGAAAGCGACACGGCGAAGGTCGTAAATAGCATCGGGTAACTACTTTGGTTATGACGATCTGGGTCGGCTGTCTAGCAATGTCTGTTCTGGTTGGATTTTGCTAGGAACTCCAAGAGATGATAATGCCGAGGAACCATACTTTGTTACGTCAGTGTAGATGGGCAGGGATAACTCGTTGGTGAGTAGATCAAATGCCACTCTATGCCGGTCTTCGCTGCGTACTCAGGAGGTTCGATTTATTTTCTTTCGTGTACATATCTTTAGCGACATCTCCGAATGAAAAGTGTGTTCACAAAATATCGTTCAGAATAATCTGAAAAACATGCACCTAACTGACCCTAGGGTTCCAGCTCCGGAAGACCCAAAACTTGTAGATTATGGATAACAGAGTGATCAATCGATTGTTCGGTCTCTTCTGTTCGATCCAATTAGCATCCCAATCGGCACCGTTTTGGGCGCTAATGATCTTGTCGACATATTACCCGGTAATCCACAAATAACTTTAGATAACTACTTGGGTTGGCCGTCCAGGCTGGTAATGCCAAACTGATCGGACTTTGCTAGGAATTCTAGGAGGTGATAATGCTGAGGTTCTATTTTTTATTAGGTGGGGATATTCGTTGGTAAGATCAAACCTCACCCTATGCCGGTCTTTGCCGCGTAGGGTATTCGAGAGCATGGATTCTTGTTTTCTGAAAAAAAAATCTTTAGGGACCCTTCCGAATGAAAAGCGTGTCCTCAGAATACCATTCAGAATAATCTGAAAGACATCGACCCAATTGCACCTAGGAAACTTGTAGATGTTCTATAACAGAGTGAACAATCGATCGCTCGGCCTCTTCAGATCGATCCAATCAGCATCCCAATGCGTGCCGTTTGGTGCGCTATGACGATCTCTTCGACGTATTACCGGAACCCCCGTAATCCGTCAATAACCGGCGCCTTTTGATAAAAATAATGCGTGTGCACCGCATATAGACGCGGCCACGCGTGTATCGTTTCACGACGTAGTGACTATAACGAAAACGGCGAAACGGAGGTGAAACACCGGTACGCCCGCCGATCTGCCGGACGAAATCCCGGCTCGGGTTTGGCGATCCGTGGCGATTATGCGTACGTCGATTCGTCCTCCGCCTCTTCCTCGTTTTCCTACCGAACGCGAAATCCGGTGCATCCGTTCGCGTGCATACGCGCATTTCGGCAGAGTGCATGTCTGCCGGCATCGAACCGAGGAAACACACAGAGCAGATCAACGGAGATCGGCATAGCGTCGATGCGTGCCGGCCGCGGGTTTCCGTGCGTATGGACGGGCCGTAACAATCGGCAGGATCGGCGGGCATGTTACCATCGGAAATTTCGGTCCGCGCGCTACCAGCGAATTCTGCAGGCTTCTGCAGCCGAATGGAGAGACGCATCCGCCGATGAAACGGTCCGCGGCGCAGCGCACATGAAACGGCAGAAGGGATATCGAGAGTGGCAGGATTGAGTGAACAAAAAATAAAAATAAAAAATATATACATAAAATAATAATGATAATAATTCACGCGTTACCGGGGCGATGTCGCCGCACGCGCGCGGACAGCCATCGAAAGACGAGAGAGAAAGCGAGCGATGCGGAGAGAGCGAGCAGCCATAAAACTACGAACGGGATTATATCGAATATATGGGGCTTCGCATAAAAATATCCGGCTGTCAATCCTTTCGCCCGTTATTCCTCGTCCGCTGGCCGGGATTCGCGCTCCCTCACGCCGGTGCATCGATGCAACTCGCGCGTACGCACGTGTGTGCGCGCGCGGGCGTTTGTGTGACTAGTGGTGCAAACCGAATTAGCGGGGCGAACACAGCAGTAGGATCAGACTTTATAGCTATACCGGCGGTTGTTCTGGCCCGCGCGCTCGCGAAACTTCGCCCGTTAGAAAATTTATTCTGTTCTCCGGGCTTAATTTTCGGATCGTCGAGTTTTAGCTAATGCAATGAAGATTTGTCACAGGCACTCACAGTGAGAGTCGCCAGATTGCAATGAAAAAAATAAAAAATAAAAAATATAGGCTTTCGACGCTACAATAGTCATTGCGATACGGAGTCGTCGGCGAAATGACTGCAAAATGACGTTCCGCCGACCCTCGAAATTTCCACGACCCAAGATCGCTAATTTCTCCAGCGCGTAGGAGTCTGAGTGACTAGTTGGCCAAGCCAATTTGGCGGGGCGAATACAGCAGGAGGATCAGACTTTATAGCTGCACTAGCCGTTGTTCCAGCTCGCGCCATCGCAAAACTTCAGCCATTGGTAAATTTTTTCTAATTCGCTGGATAAATTTTCCAATCGTTGTGTTTCATCCAATGCGCTGGAAATTTATCACCGACACTCACAGTGAGCCTCGCCGATGGGCGATAAAAAAAAACCATGAAAAATTTGCTCTCAACACTACAATAGTCTTCGAGATACCAAGTCGTCGTCTAAACGGCTGCAAAATCGCTCTCCGGCCGTCCTCGGAATCTCAACGACCAAAGATCGCTAATTTCTCCGGCGCTAACGAGATCCACCGGATGCGGAGTGCCGTCGATCCAAGTGCGGCGGGACTTCGAGGACGCGCGATCGTGCAACTTTTATATCGCGATGCGAAACGAGAGTATTCCGAGCGGTCCGTCGAACGACGGAGACGTCGAACGCGAGCGTACTCCGGCGAAGCTCCCGGAGCCGTCGAAGCGGCCTCTCGTATACGCACATGCGTGCCCGAGAATCCGCGAACGGCGATGATGATAATTAAGCCGTCCCAGCGCGTTCGCTCACGTACCGAGCGAGTCCTTTGTACGCTCCTCGTCCTCTCCGCTTCTCATTCACTTATCGCGACGAGATATAGAGACTTTAGAGCTTCCTCAGGCTGCGCGAGGGCGCCCGCGATACTTCTCCGGTGCAAAAAAGACCGGGGATCGAGAGAACGAGCACACCTACCGGGCCGCACACCGCTGATGCACCGCGATGCGCTTCGACCGTCCGGACACCGTCCGAGACTTGTCTCTCCGTTCGACTGCCGAGCGGCACATAGAATCAACCTGGTGTACATAAACAACACTCCCGAGTGGCACTAGAACGCGCTAATGACGAGTTATTAAATAACTATAATGATCCCATCGTCGGGGGCCTTTTTATCCGGCGGACTGCGCCGGGCTCTCGGCGTTGCACACCGACGCGCGCATGCTCTCGTCCGCGTGTGCGCCTCCGACCGTGTACGGGGACTGAAATTTTACAGTGTATCGGTTGCACGCACGTTGTTATACAAGGCGCGGACTGCGGGGAACGAGAGTCGGAGGGACGAGGCAAAAGTCTCGCGCGGAGATGAACGCGACCTCGGTAACCACCGCGAGCCGTTGCGAATTTCACAAAGTTAATTGAGCGCAGACAATGACTGACCGGAATAACTACTTAGCGGAGGGAGCAATTGGGACTTCCTTTAGCGGCGGCAAAACTACTTTTTTGCACCGCCCCCCCTTGCAACAATCTGTTGCCGGTTGCAACACACCGGAGAGTACAGATGCACCGCTCGCTCATCAGAGACCGCGAGCGCGTGTCCCTCAGGAATTTTATTCTTGGCCCTAAAGGATCGCCGAGCACCCTCGTCGCTTTCTCACGTACCTCGAGCCACCGTGTAATCCGAACCGATGTACCGATTAGCCTCGGAAAATCATTAATTTTTTTTTTTTTTTTTTACCGTTAACGATTCGCAGTGACCGATGCACAGTCGATTAACGTCTGGCCTGATTTCCTGTGGAAGATCCTTTCAAATCGGCCGCGCATTGATAAAGAACATGGCACCGAATTGTTCAGGATGGAAACTGATATTTTTGACAAACTTCTTCTCTAGTTTTTATTGAAAAAAAAAAAGAAAATTAAACTCATTGCATTGCTAGGGAGGGGGGAGTGTTTTGTCTATTGTAATTTCATTATACAATTCGGTTGTTAAAATTTTCAGTAATTATCATAATTCGGCACGATGTACCGATTAGCCTCCTAAAATCGTTAATTTTTTTTAGCTTCTGTTAAACCTCTACAGTGTTCAATGCACAGTGAATTCATTTCGGACCTGGTTCCCTATAAATGGCCGAAACAGATATTTTCGACAAATCTTTTTTCCAATACTGATAAAAAAGTCAATAATAAAACTGTAAATGTTTAACAGATCGTACTGCTAGGGAAATTGTTGATCGATCGTAATTTCATTATAAAATTCGGTTTAAAAAATTTTCAATAATTATTGTTAATTTTTCATAATTCATATCGTGCACTATATATACAAATGAGAATAGCTAGTACCAAAATATTTGTAACATATTACCGAAAATCTTACGATCCCTTTTTTTCCTGAAAAAAAAAAAACAGTAAAAAAATATTCTAAATATTTGAAGCTGATAACATTTAACATAACATATTCAATAATAACGTTTTCAATAATTATTGTAAATCTTTGACAATCCATATTACGCAGTATATCCAAATAAGAATAGCAAGTATGACAATATTTGTGACACATTACTGAAAATCTTACGATCCGTTTGTCTTTAGACCAAAAAAAAAAAACCCTGCCAATTCGCGTGCGCCAGTGTCGAAAATTATAGGAACCAGGGGCGGATGGGGTGGGTGAGGGGGTTAACACGAGTGAAGAGATACGAATCGAGAGACAGAGAGAAAAGCCCCCAAGGGGGCTTGGAAAGCGCAGCACGGAGTTCCGATAAACGCGTCATTACAGCGTTGGAAATCGGGCTCTCACGGCTACCTATCGTTTTCGACGTGACTTTGGATACTGCACCGCTGCCGTGCGACCGGCAACACACATGTACACAAACTCATACATCCACATGTACACATATCGATATCTGTTTGTTATACACGTGGAGATATGCATACGCTCTATAACACCCGAACACGTCGAGCCAGTAAAATCCGATGACCTGTCACTAATTTTACGCGGGGTTTGCAACGCGGGGTTTGCAACGTCTATATAGGTAGTCTCGCGCTGCGCCCCTCGCAGTTCTCCCTTGTCCGCCCCTCCGCCGCGGCGGTCCCCTCGTCGATACACGGTTTTGACGTACACATACGAAAATCGACGCTTCCACTGGACACTAAACACCGCCCGAACCGCCGAATCTCCTTCACGGCACGAATGACGTTGCCGCTGTTCGCCGTTTTACTTTCATCTCGGTCGGGAATCGAGCTAACAAATGCATTCATATCGATCATACGAATATCTCTCAGTTCGCTGGTGGAGAACACCGGTCGAAAATGGCGAACGGGGGTGGAGGAGTTGTCTGGCCGCGACGATGATCCGGCGGAACGATGTGCTCTCGGTGGCCACCTACGCCGGCGAAGTGCTCGGAGCAACGCTCCGGGCACTGACAATCACCTGTCGAAATTCTCTTGCTCACGGTTTCGCGCTGCCAAGTGAGCAACAACGAGAGCGGCCGAACGACGTGCGGTCGAGGCGGAGTGCACCGTACGATAGCCCTCGGGAAGCTCTGCAACGTTCCGTCAAAGCTGGACCGTGTTCAGCACCGCGCGACTCTTATCCCGACCGCTCAATCGTTCTGGAGCGATGGCGGATCCGCGGACCGCAACGACGGCCCGCGCTCTCGGTCTACTTTACAGTAAAGGTGTGGGGAAGAGCGGGGCAAAATGGGACTGTGGGGCAAAAAGACTCAGAAAATCCGAACGTATCGCAACTGAGAAACAGGATTCTATTTCCTACTATATCGAATAGTTCCCAGGAGGAACGTCTATATAGGTAGTTTCTGATAGTTTATATTCAATTGGTTAAACGATAATTGTGGTTGCAACCATGGTTTCTTGCCATTGAAGTAACTATAAAATGCACAAGTTCCCCTGAGGAACTATTTTTTATGGTAAGAAACCAGTGTTGCACGGAGAAAAATAGTTTTGTTTCTCTAAGAAAATGTAGATCGTTAATAATTTATTCTTGTGAAAGCAAAAATATTTGGCTGCTACAGCAACATATTTGTTGCCATGGCAAAATATTTGTCGCGACAGCAAAATATTTTGTTGTCCCTATGTTAACCAGGTTAATCAGTTATTGTAACGAAATTCATGTTGTTTCAAAAAATGTTTTTCTTCGTGCTTTTGCTATATAATTTTTTCTCATAGCGACGGAGCAAAATGGCCGTCCAAAAATGATTGCACCGAGTAAAAGAAGTGGTTGGACCTGATCAAGGTGCGGTGAGAAAATTTCAAAGCTGTTATTTTGTCGTCACAACTGAAGCATTGTTTTGTCGAACGATTATTCGCTTCACTCGATGGAAAATATGTTCGTTGAACCAAACATTTTTCTTCTAACAAACAAATAACTCCTTCGTACGTCATCGCATCGTTAATCCAACCATTTCTTTTTCTCAGTGTCGAAATTTGCCTTTCGCCCGACTGCCCCATTTTGCCCCGCTCTCACCCGTGCATCTATTTTTTTAACCGAAGTTAAGCGTCATTTTTAAATTCAATATGAGACATAACGATGTGTATGCACCGCATTAAATCCGAAATCACGTCGCGACCTTGGTGTCCCTGGCTTGGGGGCGAGAAGAGAATCTCGACGAGAGAGAATTCCTTACGGCGTTTCGATCCAATATCGGCGGTGCCAAATTGCTCGGTCTGAATGGACCAGGAACGCCCACTCTCCTCTCTTTCTCTCCCATCCCCCAGCCTCTCCTTTCCTTCTACGGCTCTTCCGACGCCGAAGATATTCGCGGCGTGTAACCCCGTCCTCGCTATAGCCCATTTCGGGGACTCTTCGCTATATCCTATATAAACGCGGGCACGAGGTAGTTCGCGCTCATCTCGACCCGAGTATGGGATTCGACCTAAACTCTCGCTATATATATATATATATATATATATATATATATATATACACATATGTATACATACATGTAGGAAAAAGAGTTGGAAGGAGAGGTGAAGTCGGAGCGTTAAAAAGATGGGGTGAGCAGGAAACGGCCCGAGGGTTTGGCGGGTTGGGGGCTTACAAGACGAAATAAATACAATATTATGCAAACGGTCGCAGGGGCTGATCGGGAGGGGTGAGAAGCTGCCAGCGGAGATGACTGTAGGGAAAAAAGCGAGTGCGAGGAGGCAAAGCCTCGGGAATCTCGGGAATCCCGAATAAATTGACACTAAACGGGGAGAAGCGTCGCGTGGCCGAGGAACTGGGATGGGAGCGAGAAGGAACGCTGTCGGCCCGATGGAAAATTTGTCGGTCGGGACGGAGAGCAAGGAGCAGGGAAGAAAAAAAATTTTACGCTCGTGTATCGCGCACGAATGGCTTCGGCTTGCTGAGCGGCGCACGACAAGCCGTATCACCCAATATCACCTAACAGCTATTCCGTTTATACTACACGGTAGTATATAATATTCTCTGTTTATGTTTTCTGCGCACGCGTGTGTTGAATCCGTAGGGCTGGGAAATCTGAATGAGCGGCACGATTGCTTTGGCTCTTACTGCTTTTATTTATTGATTTACAATATCGTTGCGGCCGAGCGAAATCAACAACTGCTGGATATTATTAATTGAGATTGCAACTATTTATCTCAAATACCGACTGTCAAAGTCTGCCCTCATTGACAGTCCGACAATTGGTAATCTGTACGTTTGTCATTTGTCATACCGAGCTCTTCCAATCGTTCAATAATATTAATATCGTGTAATATCGTGTGTCTCGGTCAATAGTCATCGCCATATTGGTTACAATATTTATGCACATTCTGTCGTGTCCCAATGACAGCGAGTGTTCATTGACCATACAAGAAAAACACGATTCCTTCCAGCATCGATTTTGTCTAATAAGCTTCTATTTTATTTTTTGTCCGCGTATTTTTTTTTAATATTTTTTTTGTCCCCGAACATCCACGATTTTTTTGTTCATCTCAATTTTACAATTTTTCTTTAATACCAAAAAATCAACGTAAAAATAAACTTGCAAAATTAACGTGAAAACAATCGTGGAACTTTTTGAAATAGTAGTATTAAAAAAAAATGTAAAAATCTTCTTTTACCGTATACATTTTTCCAATCGCACTCCCGACGATAACGCGATACTTTCTCGCTGTTTTCTTTTCGATTCCCGCAGCGTGTCCGCGCGGGGCGCACTAAAATTGGAAAAAGATCGTGGCATCGCCGGTTCGATGGCTAAAGCTGCGGGGGTGTGGTCTCTTGGCAAATCGTTGCTGCGAGCGAGAGAGCAGGAGCGCCATTTTCGTTTCCACCCGTTACCAGCACGGTTTATTATATAGAAGTCTATACATACATACACACACACACATACATACACACACTCAATGTATATATAGCTATAACGTAAATGTTATATGTACACACGAAGCTCGAACTCCCACGCTTCCTGCTGGGTACGCGAACCTAGACGACGACGAGGAGGCAGGCCCCACGTGCACGAGCGTCGTCGACCTGGCACTCTCGGGAATCGACGTTCGTTCTCTCTTTCCCTCGCCCTATCGTCCGCATTGGCAACTCCCTTTCTCATTCTCTATCTATCCTCTGGTTCCCTTCTCTTCGCCGTTCGCTCGATGGCCCCGTAGAAAATTATACGCTCTAAATGGATAATTAAATAGCAGAACTGAACTGACTGAAAGACTGACTGGGGATGATTGCCGGGTTCCGGTGCGAGCATGAGCCGGGGAATTGCCGCCCGGGGCAAACACACCGCTCGAGCTGGCGGCGAACCAGTCGTGTACGACGCACGGACACACGTGTTGTATGCACCAGCCAATATGGAGAAACTAGCGCGCGTGCGAGGCGAGCGAACTCCCCCCTGCACCACCCCGAGCGGGTTATCGTAAAATTCGAATGCACAATGTCTATGCGGACGTTATAATTACAAGCGATTCCCACAATTATCGGAATGGGCACGGATGTCGAGGGTAGAAAGGCTCTGCTCCACTTTCCTTTTAATTCGAACAGGCTAAAAGATATTTAACCGTTTGACGAATATTTCTTCTTCACGAACATCCGTAATTATTTTTATCTTGACAATTTTGGCATTTTTATGGGCTGAAAATACGATCCGGGTAAAAATAAAATAAAATACGAAAATCAACATGAGAAAAATATGTTCGTTAAATGCACAAGTCTTTTCTTTATTGTGTCGAGTAGGGAAGATCAGTGCTATTCGGAACGTAGGGGAAGTTTGAAGCACCGTAGTAAATTGGCCTCAATGGTATAACCGGTGTATGGCATTCCAAGTTAGCAGAGTTCACGATACGACAAGTCAGGCTTCGGAGTGCCAAGATCCGATTGATTTACAGCGGTAGTTCCGTCTTGCTCCGTGCACCGACCAGCTCCCACGTATCGCAAAGAGGTCCTTGTCAATCCGCGATCGAAGATGTAGCAGCATTTGTAAAAAAAAAAGCCCACAACCTTATCGCAGTCAGATTAGAATCGTCTGTTGGTCGGAGAATAATACAATCGAATCCTCGCCGCAGGATATACACATTCGTGACTGGAGAGTCTTCGCGATAACGCGCTATCATCCAGCTCTTCCAATTCGCATTTTATCGTACCAGCGAAACCCGATCTCCCGACTCATCCTCCCGTTTTCTCTCCCACCGCTCTCTCGAGAACATCGGTGGTGAGGCGACCATTTCGTACTTCGCTATTTCGTACACAAGATTAGTCCACCAGCGCAAGGTCCGTTCGCGTTCGTAACCCCCCCTGAGTCGTTTCATTAGTGCAACACAATCGAGTGGCCACGGCCACTACACGGAACGTCGGCGATAGTGGCGTGTATATAGTCCATACTCCCCGGTCACCCTCTATGGATTCGGTGAGGGAGGGAGTGGTTGCCGATAAGCTAGCAAGCGGGCGCACTCGCGGCCTGGACTAATCAATGAAATTGGGAGACAAAGCCGGTGGCCAGTTAGAGACGTCAAGGATGGGTGAGGACTGGAAGGGAAGGAAGGGGACGAGGTCAGAGGTCAGTCGCGGTCTGAGGTGCAGATCGAAGGCCTCATCCCCGGGACACTCGACCTTAATCGGGGAGGCTGGTAATCCGGTACATCTCTCGAAGGTCATTCGATTCGAGAGAACTCCGCCGGAATAGGAATTGGCGGGGCGAGGGGAGGTTTCCGGGAGGGTGTTATGTACCACGACCAAGAAACTAAGTTAACACACCCTCCAATTGGCGAGGCGTCGACCCGTTTTTTTTTTATGGTAGATCTTGGTGGTTTCATTTTCTGGACTATCAGGACACCCGTGTCAGTCTGCGCGGCACTGTGCATTCGGTGAGATCAGAAATGCAGTGGTACAGAGCAGTAAGGACTTACGAAGCCAGAAAACCCCAGTTACGGGCGACAAAGCCGGCAAGAGCTCCGGCATCGTCACCGCGGGTTGAGGGGAGGTTTCCACAATGGTGTTAAGTACCACAACCAAGAAACTAAGATACCACAGCCTCGAATTGACAAGGCGTCGACCGTCCCTTTTTTTATGGTACATCCTGCTGGTTTCTTTTTCTGGACTATCACGACATCCGTCTCAGTCCGCGCGCCACTGTGCGCTCCGTGAGATCACAAATGCAGCGATACGGAGCAGTAAGGACGTATGGAGCCGGTAAACCCTAGTTACGGTCCAGAGAACCAGCACAGCGATTCGCACGTGGTAGTAATAAGGTATCGTCACTGCGGGGTGAGGGGAGGTTTCCACGATGGTGTTAAGTACCACAACCAAGAAACTAAGGTACCACACCCTCGAATTGACAAGGCGTCGACCGTCCCTTTTTTTATGGTTTTATGGTACATCCTGCTGGTTTCTTTGTCTGGACTATCACGACATTCGTCTTAGTCCGCGCGCCACTGTGCGCTCCGTGAGATCACAAATGCAGCGATACGGAGCAGTAAAGACGTACGGAGCCGGTAAACCCTAGTTACGGTCCAGAGAACCAGCACAGCGATTCGCAAGTAGTAGTTATGGGCCAGGAGCTCCGGCATCGTCACCGCGCCGCCGGTGGGTAGACAGGGTCGCGTGATAATGACAGGTCTGGGCGTCACGGAGTGATTGAGGTGGTCGTGTCACAGAGACCCCGTTCAGACACGCCCTGCCCGACGTCCGAGCAGTTCGGCCCTACTGTTCGTAGCTGGCCTAGCTGCAAGAGAGCCGGAGTTCTCCTCTCTGTAGAGGAGACGCCCGGAATCGATTCCCGGAGGACACGATCGCTCGGTCCTCGTACCTCGGCAGTCACCGGCCATCCTCTCGGATTTAGGTCGATAGCTCCCAGCCGCCGTATCAGTGCGTTTCGCTGTCCGGGACCGGCCGATATCCCGGGAACAGAGACACCGGACAGCGCAAATCACGGTGGATATCGGCCTCGTCCGGATAGCGAATGCCAATTTGATTATTTCTCTCGTTTCGCAATCTTTCGATCGAAACGATTTCTTTACTGATCGATTCCTCGTCGATCCTCCCCGAGGCTCTCACGGACGATTCACTCTCCGCACCGTCGCGAGTTCTCTCTTACTTTCTCGCGATGACTAAGCAGATCTCCGAGCGACGATACCGTTCGGGCGAGAGCCAGAGAATCGAGCTCGCGGCATATGGAGCTCTGATTCGCCGCAACACGACTCGAGCGATGAGATAGAAAGACGCGAGAGAGACCCAAGGCGGAATCTCGTCGGTTCTCCACGACGGAGGCCCGAGCGCTCGCCGGCATACCATCTTCGGGTAAGGCTTATCATCCGGCATATCGGCTCGACCTCGCTGGTATACACCGTGCTCTCCGGTCGTGTAGGTCGAACCAGGCGCGTCCGGAGACGCATACCGACTCGAATTCCATCGTATTTCCTCTACTGATTACATGCACCGGAGTTACATCGAGATGTGTTGCCCTGCACCAAGAGAGGACTCTCCTCTTGTCCTTGTTCGGGCTACACAGGAACAATGCATACGTGTGCGCGCAACACCAACTATCGTAACTATGTGGGTAGGGTCCTCCAATCACGTGGGAAATCACTCGCACCAGATACCAACCGGAGTCGTATTGCGTTCGTTTTACACTCGTTCACACACATACACACACACACACACACTCCCAGGACAGAATTCCCATGATGAACATTCTCTTGCGAAAGGAAACGTTACGTACCTACTTTTTTTCCCTGCGAAATACTCGATTATATTTCGGATGAACTTCTGGCGTTCTCGCTGATGGAAGCGATGCGGCATGATAAAAAGAAAATACTCCATTAACTACCGCGCCGACCTCTTCCTCCTTGTTCCACGAGGCGTCATCGCCCGTCCCGCGCTCCCAACCGAGTGACTGTAATAACGGCACATTAGAGGATTTTACCACGAAAATTGAATAACCTCCTATACCAGCCTCAGGGAGTAACGAGGTTATTGCCCGTTCACCGAAATGCTCGGCAACCACCACCGCGGCGTCACATCCCCCTCAGAGTCCTCCGGTCGGTCCTCAGCATCGCCGAAGAGCTGCGCCCGCCATCAGCGGGAGGACAGACGGAATGAAGGCATTAAGGGTGAGTGACGCGCTAACGGCCCTCCCACTCACTGTTCTCCTTCTCCTCCTCTTCCTCTTCCTCTCCTCTCCCTCACCCTCGAGTGACGTCGTCCCGATCGGCCGGTCCTCCCTCCGTCTCTCCCTCGGCCGAATCTGTTGTTCGCCTTCGCTCTATCCCACCGTCCCTTTATTACCCTCTCGCGAAACAGTTCTCTTCCGTCAAATCGCTCGACCAAGGTAATCCCTTCGAGATCCGTTTGCTCGGAACGCAACCAGCCCCGCTGTCTCACCCCGCGCTCTCGGATCCGCTCTTGGTACGTGAATCGCCGGGACTCGGCGGGCGGTCCGGGAGGGTTCACCAAAAGCCAGAGGTTCAACCCTCCTCCGCGTCTTCCTCATCGCACTCCTTCGTTGTTCTCATTCTCCGCTCCGATCCGTAATTCGGCACCGAGTTCTGGACACCTCGTCGCACCCTCCGCCCAGTGAGGATCGGGAGAGAGCGTCGACGAAGGCGCGTGATGACGAGGCGCGATCTCCGGTGATGCTCCCACGCCCCCCTGAACGCCCCGCTCGTTAGCCGGAGTCAGCAGCGCGGTCGTCATCGACGTGTCATTCGGCACCGCGTGAGCCCCCACGTTCCTATCTCCGTTCCATCTCCTTCTCGCACTGCCTCTGGCAACAGCTCGTCTCTCTTTCCCGATCCCCTGACATGGCCATTCTGACGCAGCATCAGCAGCATCAGCCGCACCAGGAAACTCTCGATGCCCGGCTCGAACGAACGAATCAACGAACACGGATCCGACAAATTGACAGGGCGAGATGACGCGGTGAGAGAGCTCGGGGGCAATGGAAAGACTATCGTTTTGACACGATTGCGAAATTGAATATCGCTGATTCGGAGCGCCTCTCGCTTCGCAGTCGACGGGGAAATTAAACGATTTCCGGAAGGGGAACACGATCTTCGATCGCGAGTGGAGTCGAGCCGAGAACCGAGGAAGAATAGTTTTTGACGTCGTAGGGGATAAATTGACGGAGAGAATAATCGATAAAAGGGTTCCAAGTTTTTTTTTTTAAATTAAGACGATCATAAGTTTGAGAAAAACTATGTAAACCTTAAACTTCTTGGTAAATCGACACATTTTTTTGATTACTCCAGTTATGTCCAGCTTAGTTTTAGATACAACCGAATAATGCATTTTTATGCAACTAAGAAAATTAATTCGTGGAAACGTATGCAACAAATTTAATACTATGGCGATTAATCGACTTCATACATCGCCTACAAGAAAATTAAACGATTTTCGATCGCGAATGGAGCTGAGTCGAGAAATTATGAGGGATATAATTTTTGACGTAATCGGGAATAAAGTGACTGAAAATATAATCAAATATAAGACAAAAGTATTCGAAGTTGAAAAAAAAAATTAACACGATCACAAATTTTTAAACGTTATAAACCGTAAATTTCCTGATATATCGACATTTTTTTATAAGTTCCTTCGGTCATGTCCACAGCTTGGTTTTATGTAGTGGAAGCAAATAAGGCATTTTTATGCGACAAATAAAATTAATTCGTCGAACTAACGTATCAAATTAATGTTCTTAGTCGCCTAAAAATGCATTATTTGATTCCGCAACCTACAACTAAGCCGTGGACATGACCGAGGTAGTCTAAGAAAAAATGTACCGATTTATCAACAAATATAAGTTTTATATCCGTCAATCGATATCCGTCGAGAGTGAGAGTTCGCGAGAGGGTAGGTCATGGATGTGAAGAATAAGAAAGGAGAACGGAAGGAGAATGTTAGTGCACCGCGAAAGGGTCGTCACGAGGCAATCGGCCTAAACTACGGACTCATTTACACACTTAGCCGGTTCACTTTCCGCGCTCGTTCTACTCCCGCCTTTCCTCCTCCCTCCGCCGTCTCATCCACCTCCTCGTCGAGAGGCCGAAATGGTTTTCATATTGTCTTTTTACCGCTCATTTTCGTTTTATCGCTTGTTCCGCCGCTCCACCTTCCAGCGTGCCGCTGCCGGGGATGCTCCGCGCTGTTCTCTTCAACTACCACTCCTACACACGCCCGCTGTATAGCCCTCGCCGTTCCGAATGGGTTAATTCTCCCTTCCTCTTCCTCTTCGGCGTTGAAAATGGCTGGCCAACCCCTCGATGCTTTTCCACTCTCTTCGGCTCGTTCCCGCGCTCGCCGGATCTGTCGGTACATCCTCTTCGGTGAGCTCCATCGCGCACGCCGAAGGGTGTACAAGAGAGATTTATGCTGACTAGCAGCTCCATCGAACAGTTCGTCTATTCGACGCTCGAGAAATTCCCCGACGAGTTTCTCCACTCACTACCACCAATAATTATTGGGAAGATAAGTCTCGCTAAAAAAAAAAAAATCGCTATCATCGCATTGGGAGATGAAGAAGTCTCAACTCTGCCGTATCATTATTATTGGAGTTTAACACGACCAGGCAACTCAGCTCGGCAGGGCGAGTAGAGCGGGGTGGAAAAGGGTGGTCGAAACCCTCCAGTTTTCGTGGAGAACCTAAGCGCCGAGCCGATGTCGGGTCTCAGCAGGACGGACTGCCGCCAGCACTTAAGACTATTGTTTTCAATGTAATTGGATATCTCTTGCTCTCTCGCGCCGGTATCTTTATCTCTTCCTCCCCCTCTTCCGCTCAGTCACTCCGCGCCGCCGTTCATTCCCCGGCTGCACAGCGCCTTCCTCCCTCGGGTGCCCCGGCGGCGGTCGCAGAAGGAGCATCATTTCGGGATGGTGCACAATACACACACACACACACAGCAAATTGTAACGAGGCTGAGAGGGTGGCGAAGCCGACCACTTCCTCGCCCCCCCCCCCCCCCCCGACGAACGAAGCTTCGACAATTATCTTGATTGTTTTATGCATATAACGAGGGCGCAGCGGTCACCAATGCGGACCCCGGCAGAGATACGGAGACAATATTCTCGAGAGCGTTCTACCAACCGGCAACCCCCTTCCGCACCCCTCAGCACTACAGCTACGTTATTAGGGTTTTACTGCATAGTCCCGAGAACTGACGCGCACGAGCCGTTTGCCGAGTCGAGCTTTCGTCGTTCTCCTCGTCTCCTCGTCGTTTTCCTGCTCCGGCTCGCTCCCTCCCTGTCGTCGTTATACTTCCGGCAAACCGGTGTCTCTGTGTTCCGCAGGAGTTCTGCGCACCTGCCTCCTCTTATTTACAACCTCGTGGACACGGGACCGGGCCGAGCCGCGACCCTTTCTCTCGACGGCGCACCTTCGATTATGGTCGCAGACGTACAGACACACACACACACACACACACACACACACGTGAGAACACCCAATTGAACGTATGACAGTTTATACACTTCGTTAACAAGGGTCCCGAAGTCCGTAGTGTGTAAACTATGACCAGCGGCAGATTGTTCGAAGTATAGTTTCTCAGCCGGTAGTGGCGCGGTAACAACTACCCCAATATTTCTCGGACAGCCCTATCCTCGATGATTCACGCTGCCGTAACCGATAATCGACGAAGTTTCACTCTGAAACTTCGTCGATTGTGTACGATTTCGAAAAATTCGATCTGACGTCGCTTCCTGTTTGAATATCTCAGTTTTCAACCGGAAGTGAGGTCGCAAAGAAAAATTTAACGAAATTCATTGTGACGTCATTCGCGGTTTGAAAATCTCAATAATCGGATTTATGAAAACCATAAGAATATCGCCCGATTAAATTATCCTATTTAGATCATAAATCGTTCTCGCTAGAGCCCATTTTTACCGCGAGTACATTTGTCCATTTGGAAAAATTCATTCTGACGTCGCTTCCGGTTTGAACGTCTCAGTTTTCAACCGGAAGTGACGTCGCACAGAACATTTTTACAAAATTCATTGTGACGTCACATCCGGTTTGTCTGCGGTTTGAAAATCTCAATAATCGAGCTTATTAAAACCATAAGAACATCGCCCGTTTAAATTATCCTAATTAGATGATTAATCGTTCTCGCCAGAACGCATTTTTTCCGCAAGTCGAAACGGACAACATCCTCTTCGCTTCGGGAGACACATTACCATTCATTAAATTTCCATGCTCCGCACAACAAACGCTATTGCAAATCGGAAGTGACGTCACGAAGAAAAATTTGTAAAATTTCATTGTGACGTCACTTCCGGTTTGAAAATCTCATTCATCGAGTTTACGGAAACAATGCGAAAGAAATCCTATCAAATTATCCCATTTAGATAATTAATCGTTGACGTCCTCCTCGCTTCAGGAAACACATAACCATTCATGAATTTTCCATGGTCCGCATGGACAAACGTTTACCGCAACCGGAAGTGACGTCGCCAAGAAATGTTAAAAAAATAATTGCGACTTCACTTTCGGCTTCGAAAGTTTCAACAATGAATTTTATGAAAATCAAGAACACCATTCGATAACATTATCCTATTGAGATCATTAAACCTTGTTCTCGCTAGATCGCATATTTTTCCCAAGAGTCAAACGGACATCCTCCTCGCCTCGGGGAACGTATTACCATTCATGAAATTTCCATGGTCCGCACAATAAACGCTTCCCGACCGATTTAATTAGGATAAGAATTGCCGCGACGAGGATCGGGTTAGCTCTCGTTGGTGCACCTCGCGCTGCGGTGCTCGCGGACAATGCAGCGGGTACGGCGACCGTTCTCGCGTGGCGATCCGAACTGCGCGTTACACACAGTGGCCGTGTAACGCACACTTCCACCGTGCAACGAGAGAACGAGGGCAGAGGAAAGTGAACGGTGGCCGGAGTGGAGCAGAAGCTCCCTCTCACAGGCATGGCTCGCCTCCAAGAAACATGATATACCGGGCAGCCGGGCTTGCGGGCTGCGGCCGCTACCGTGGTTTCCAAAAATACCGCAGGGCTTCGACAAAAAGTACATGGAACGCTCCACTCGGATATATACGTTATAGGTACGGGCGAAGAGGAGCAGCGGCGAATTGGGAGAGAACTGCTGCAACGGCGATGTCGAGAAACGAGGGACGAGGGGAGGGCTCGGATCGTAATACCCGGAGCGCCACGTGCTAATTATGTAAAAATATGATGCGGTACGGGAACGTGGTGGCCGACGCTTTTATGTGGCCGACGATGCGACCGGCTCCGGTGGCTCTACGGTGGCTACAGTACATGCCCGCGTATAAATATGTATTTTCGTATATATAGGTACGTCGTTGCCGAACGGTGCGGCGAGAACGGCTAACCGGGCTGCTGTTCGCTGCGCATCGAGCTTTTTTTTTTTTTGTAATTTTTTTTAACACTCATTCGCGATCTCTCCGGTAGTGTCTCGTCACTGACACGATATTTTTTTTTATAAGGGCGGAGGGGGGAATGGGCATGTACCGGTGAGCCAAGCGACCGTTAAGATCTCAGATAGAATGTAATGTTTGTTTTGTCTTTTAATTTTGGTTTCTCGGTAGCCATTGCGTTTCGATATTTTCAATTCTACTTTGAAAAATGTAATTTACGGAAAATCCCTTCGACCGGTTCGATATGGTGATCCGCTCTCTGCATTGAACCTTAATATCTCGGATAGAATGTGATGTTTTTTTTTTTTTTAATCCTGACTTCTCGGTAGCCATTGCGTTTCGACATTTTGAGTTTCATTTTGAAAAGTGCAATTCACGAAAAATCCTTCCTACCGGTTCCATACACCGACCCGCGCTGCTTCGCTCTCTGCATTGAACCTTAATATCTCAGCTAGAATGTGATGTTTGTTTTTTTTTTTTTTGTTTAATATTGTTTTCTCAGTAGCCATCGTCTATCGACAATTTGAATTGCATTTTGAAAAAATTAGACTTATAAAAAAATCTTTCGGAGTGATTCGATTCACTGACCGGGGCTGCCGCGCTCTCTGCATCGAAGACGCCTGAGAGAGTCAATGAGAGCACACTAAAAATAATTACAAAAAATAATAAAAAAAAAAGTTCGAAGAATATCGCACGTTATGTTTCGCGACGCCGAGTTTCTGTAGCGTCGGCCGGGCTCGATAGTTTCCACGATGTGGCAACGCGTCCTACCGATACTGTAAACCGCGGTATAGACGGTATTTATAGAGGGTACATCTAGCAGCAAAGTACACGGGTGTATGCACGTACCGGGATATACATCGATGTTATTCCACACAAAAGTTTCGACCTCCGTAGCCCGTCCGCGGCGGCGGGCATTCGTGCGTGTCCAGAGATCGTCGAGTATCTCTTCCGCACGCCGATATATAAAACATATATGCTAGCACATATCGAGATGCGGTATCGATCCTATCTGCGCAAAAGTGCATCTCCCTCGGAGCTACGTATACGTCGCTTTTTTTTAATATATATATATATATATATATAAAATTTTTTTTTTCTTGTTCTCCATCTCTCCCTCGCGGCGGATCCTCTCGCATACGCGGAAGAAGAGGCGAGCGCGCTCGCGAGCGGGATGACAAGTCGCGCGGAAGGACCGTTCGTTCGGTTGCGCGTTCCCGAAGAGAATATGTATACATACGAGGCGAGAGGCGATATACGCTAACCGCAACGCATCTGCGCCGATGCGCCTCGTGATAAAAGCCGGCCAGCAATGCACACAACGGCAGACCGCCGCGTCGTATCGGGCGAGCTTCGCTCCTCGGTTGCATCCTCTACAAAACCGAGAACACAACTCTTTTCTCTCCTTCTTTTTCTCTCCATCGCGAAACATTTTTTTTTGTACCGTATTTTTTTTTTTTTTTTTTTTTTATTTTTACTCAACTCCCTCCCGCGGCAATAAATAATATTTCGCAGGTGCGCCACGGGGGAAAGATCCGGCGAGCTTGTAACGCAACCGAGCTACATCGCTACTCGCTCTTCCCTGTATACACGCGGTATCTGTACCGGGCATATGCGCCACGGCTGGTTAAATGCGCGATATACGAGGATGCGAACGGAATGACGCGGAGGTTTTTTTTTTTTTTTTTTTTTTTTTTTTTTTTCTCCAAATTTTACTGACGAGGTTCTTTTCTCTGTTTTCAGCATCCGTACCCATCGGAAGACCAGAAAAAACAGTTGGCGCAGGACACGGGGCTGACGATCCTTCAAGTCAACAATTGGTGAGTCGACTTCTCGATTTTCCTTGCGTGATAGACATATTTTTCATCCTTGTTGGACAATTTTTTGTCGCAACGGAAAACACAGACGAAATGAATTGATGAGCGACGCGTGAATCTTCCGCCGACAATGCCAGAAAATCGTCGTTCCGATCTCGGTGAATTAATTACTTACCCGCACGTATGGTACGTGTCGGGTTGGCTTTCGCGCTCGGCGAAAGCCAACCCGAAGTGTTTCGAAGTCGGCGCGCCACTTTCAGATAGCGAGCGTGTAAACATCGCCGCAGTCATCGCGAGGACAGCGAGGCGAACCGGAGAAGCCGCAGAGACGGAAAGCGGGGAAAAGAGAATCCCGTAGTTGCCGCAGCGAGGCGTACTTTACCGCCCGGCTAATCTCCCGATGCTGAAGTGCCGCACCGTGTTGTACGTACTAGGACCCTATTATGTAGCGAGTTTACGATTTTCGGTATCTCCTCAGGGTCTCTCTCCCGCGCCGCCTGAGAACGAAATGTGCGCCGCGAGCCCGTTCTCGATACAGTCGCGTGCACGTATCGTCCAACCCCTTCTTACCATGTAAAACAAAAGGGAAAAGAAAAAAGACGAGAGAAAAAAATCTAATCTACCCTGCGGCATTGATACGTTGTTTTACCACATTTGAGTAATTCTCGACAGAGTCGCCTCTACGTCTCGTACAAATCTTTCATGCCGTGTAAAAAAATCTAATCTATCCTGTCGCATTGATATTTTGTTTTACGACCTTTGAGTAATTCTCGACAGAGTCGCCTCTACGTCTCGTACAAATCTTCCTTGCCGTGTAAAAAATCTAATCTACCCTGCCGCATTGATATTTTCTTTTACGACCTCTGAGTAATTCTCGACAGAGTCACGACTACGTATCGTACAGACATTCCTTAACGTGCAAAAAAAAAAAAAGTAACAGCTAATCTACCTTACCCCATTGATATTTTTTTATCACCTTTCACTACTTCTCGATATAGTCTCGTGTACGTATCGTATAACCCTACCTTACCGTGTAAAAAAATCGAATATATCCTGCTGCATTGATCTTTTTTTTTTTTTACCACCTTTGAGTAATTCTCGACACAGCGCCTCTACGTCTCGAACAAATCTTTCTGATCGCGTAAAAAAAAAAAAAATGTAATCTACCCTGTCGCATTGCTATTTTGTTTTACCACCTTTGAGTAATTCTCGATACAGTCACGACTACGTATCGTACAATCTTTCCATACCGTATAAAAAAAAAGAAATTAATCTACCCTGTCACATTGATATTTTGTTTTACCACTATTGAGTAATTCTCGACACAGTTGTGTGTATGTATCGTTGAAACATTCCTTACCGCGCAGAAAAAAAAAATGAAAAAAAATCTAATCTACCCTGCCCCATTGATAGGGTAAACATGGTGAATAAGAACCAGCCCGATTAACACGCAAATCAATGAAATATGGACCGGTCCGTATTCCCCACTTTTACCCCATATTTTTTTGCCACCTTCGAGAACCCTCTCAGAAGAAACCCTTTCCCACAGTCGCCAAGAAACACCCTTTATCGGTTCGACACGGTGTACAGAGATAGCCGTCTAATACCCAGGCGGAGGGCAAGAGGGGAGGGATGGATGGATGGATTAATGAAAAGTCTTCGAACATCGGAGACCGGGAGCAGTGGAATATTATCCGCGGCAGACGCGTGTGACTAATTCCCACCGAATCCGGCTTTATACCGGCGGTAGGCGAGAAAGGGTTAAGACGACGACTGAGAAGGGGGGGGGGGGGGAGGTAAGGCCGGGAAGGCGTCTTCGCCGAGGGCTTAGGAGACGTATCGGGGCTTCCGTGTAGCGGAGGGGACCGAGAGCCTCGTAGTCGTCGCACACCCTGAGCAGAGGAGGTCGCGAGTCCGCTCTGATCCGTCGGGGCTTTCGCCATCATGGCGTTCCTGATGGATGTTTCAGCTCGGCACCTGCGACCCAACAGCCCGGTATTACATCGTCTGCCCCCTCCCACTTCCTCCGAGTGCAAATTCGCACGGTTCGAATTCGCCCTCGCGATCCTCTCCGATGATTCTTCGACCGCCGCCCAATTTCCGTCTCCCGTTTCCCGATTACACCGGCGAACGGAAACGAAAAGCGCGACAATCTCGCGCGAGCTCCCGCAAGCTCCTCGGGACACCGTCTATGTTTAGAAAGAGACGGGCGTTGGAAATAATTTCGCGAGACGGTACGTGTTAGCATAACTCGGTTTGCGGGAGCCGCGAGATCTCGCACAGACCGACCACAGAGAGCCGTGAAGTCGGTCCGTGAATCAAACGAGATAGGAGCAAAAAGCGACTTCCCTCCTCGCCCCCCCCCCCGCCCGTCCGTCTCTCCTCCGGGCTCTCTCGCTCCGTTCTCCCCGTTCACCTTCGGGCCTCTCTCGTATCTTCGAGCTTTTCGCGAGAGAGATTTCGCGAGGGATATAAAACGCGGAATGAATGACCAGAGACACTTACATCGGGAGGCGAGCGGCGGAGCGGGAGAACGAGCGCATACCGAAAACTCACGATGTCTTTGCTCACTACCGTCACCGAATTCAACAGCCCTCTCGCCTCCTCCGTCGCCCCCCCCCCCCCCCCCCCTTGGCCGGTGAGGGTCTCTTAACCGCGCCTCTTCGCTTTATAAATAAAATCGCACGTACACAGACGGCGCATACGCGTCCCGAGAATCTCTTGAGCTCTCTCTCTCTCTCTCTCGCTTCTCCACCGAGCGCTGTGCCGTTTATAATAAGAGCGAATCGATCCAACCGCGAAAACGAAATGCCACAGGCGACTCGGTCGCGCTCGCTTTGCAAGAATTTCCTGACCAAGAAAACTTGACTCTCGCCTCGGCGAGCGAGCCGCGATACAGAGAAAGACGGAGCGTTTCGTAATTGAGCACAAATCAAGTTTAAGGAGAGCTCCCGCGTCGAGTTAACATCCGCCGGGGGATTTGCGACCTCCGCCCGGGCATTCGCTTATACTTCGCGCCCCATACCGACCTGGTTACTCTATAACTATATCATTCAGCTTCTCTCGTTGTTCGTTTTGTTTTTGGTGTTTTTTTTTTTTTTTTTTTTTTTTTTTTACTCGAAGGCGAATTCGCATTCTTATCCACGCCCACGATGGTCCCACGAAGCGGCGGCAATTACGGCTCGGATCCGAGACGTTAATTGCCCTGGCGCGGCCGCTTTTCCGAAATGGCCTTTATGCATCGGCGTTTCAACGTTACGGAGTGTCAGGCCGTCGGATAGATAAGTGCCGGGAAAATAGTCTCGGGTATCTTTCCATTGAGTCCGGAGACGGTGAAGTATTTCTTCGGAAATACACACTGCTGCAGTCTTCGAGTCGGTTAATGAATTGATCAATCGGTCCGGTCGATCGCAGACGAGATTTTGTTATTAGAAGAGGGCGGATTCCGCGCACGAAGACGCGTCAATTACCGCTCGGATTCGAGACCTTACTGGCCCTGGCGCGGCCGCTTTTCCGAAACAGCATTCACGCATCGGCGTATCAACGTTGCAAAGTGTGGAGGCGTCAGATAGATAAGTACTGGGAAAATCATCTCAGATATCTTGCTCTACAGTCCGGACACCGAAATTTCTTCTTCGAAAATCTACAGAATAGTATACGACACGCGCATTAAAAAATAATTTCGTAAAATCTAAATACGAAGTTTCGTAAAAATACCTTTGTTAAATAAGTGACAAACTCGTTTGTTAAGCTTTGAATATACAAATGTGTCCTTTTATTTCCCGTGTCATTAGAAAATTTTAGTTTGTACGTTTTTTTTCTTCTTCCAAGAACGCGAATTCGCATCATTATCCACGTTCCACGAGAAGCCGCGGCAATTTCGTATCCGAGACGTTAATTTCCCATACGCTTTTCCGAAGCCGTCCTTATGCATCGGCGTATCATTACGGAGTGTCAAGTCTTCGGACAGATAAGTGCCAGGAAAGTAGTCTCGGATATCTTTCGCCCCGTTCGGACACGGCGAAATTTCTCCATCGGAAACACGCCAGACAGTGGCAGACAGTGGCGGAGACACGCGACAGTATGGCGGTACACTGTATTAGGGTGTAACCGAGGATTCTCGGTGGATAGAAACTCTCTAGTTGAATTATTTCCAGCGTGGAAACTCATGTTTCCGTAATGTAATTAGAGCATGTGGCTGTGCCGGCGTCGCGAAGCCCGTGGCCCAGCAACATCCTGCTGCTGCATGCATATCGGGGAATAGAGCGGACCGGTAGCGTAACTATATGCCGTAGTTGGGACACGTAGCTACCCCGCTATCGCGAAGGCAACGGTGGGCTCGCGCCGGGGTTAGAAATGGCCTCGCTAATTAGAATACCGGACGGGATTGCAAAGAACGGAGCGGTGAGGAGGGAGGTTTAGGGCGCCGGAGTGAAATAATTCGTAAATAAAATAGTACGGGCGTATATATGGGAATAATGCAGCCAGATCCTGACTGTGTTTAGTGGTACAGCTGCAGAAACGTCCAGCGGAGACGGGGCAAAACGAAAACGGCGTCCTCGGACGAGAATCGTCGCCTCCTTAGGCGCCCCGGTTCCACTTCTCGCATCTCTAATTCTCAAGCTACGGGGAACGATCTCTCTCTGTCCCGTTGCCTTCCGACCGTTCCTCTCCCGTTTTCTCTCTCCCCACGTTCGCCCACAATTTTCCGTCACATACATCAACCCGGACAGTAGTTAGAACCGTTGCCAGCTTGTTACCCCAGCGACGTTCTGCAGCACTACTGCTGCTGCTGCTGCTGCTGCTGCTGCTGCTGCTGCTGCTTCCGCTGCTATGCTACTGAGTACGTACGTGACTGCACGTGCGCTCGTGTTTATCCTGGAAAATGCGCCAGTCGAGAAGCACCCGGAGTATTTGGTATATATAAAGGCGTGCTTATCCGAACGTCGCTCGAGTGTGATCAATTTTACGACTATCCAAACGCTACCGTCCGCGAAGAAGATGTGGGAAGATACGGCGAGCCACGGACACATCGAGACGTGTCGGATTAAACAGCCTTTGGGAATTCGCGATTTGACGGAAAAAAACATCCAGGGTTTACCCGTTATTCATGCTTTTTTTTTATTAGGCTTTCGTCGCTGGGTAACGAACCGAATAACGATTTTCGAATTCCGTCGAAAATACTCCATTGCGTGTATTCTCTTTCGGTAGAGCATGACAGGTACGTGACTCTTCCGAGATTCCTTCGCGAACATGCAACGTTGAATATTCCTCAGGCATTAATAATTAATAATAATGAATAAAGTTTTAAATTGATGGAACGGGATGATTAAATTTATTATACGAAAATTCGGTGCAATTAATCGATCGGTTTTTTTTTTTTGCCATTACCAATGTCAAATTATTCTCATGCCTTTTTATTAATACCCCATTGCGAGTAGATTCTCTTTCCGTAGAGCATGACAGGCACGTGGCTCTTCCGAGATTCCTTCTGGAACATGCAACGTTAAAAATATATTCGGCATTAATAATAATTTATGAAGCTTTAATGACTAAACCGGTATAATTAAATTTATTACACGATAATTTGGTACAATTAATTGATCGGTTTTGTTTTTACCATTACCAACGTTTAATTACTCTCGAAAGCGAGAAGCACTCGTACCTTTTTTTACTTGGAACTGCATTGAATTAATAATCGAACATTATCGGGTATCATTTTTATTTAATTGACAGAAAGAACCGATCGAGCCGACGTTTCTTGAATTTTAACGGCGTGACCAATTTTCGAGAATACGCAGCGCACTGCCGCCAAGTCTGGTAACGCACCCGGTGAGGCTGAAACGAGGAGCGAGCAGCCCCGCAAATTTGTACTAATATTCTCGCTAATTCAACGACGGCTCTGCACCCCTCTCACCCTCTCTCCCGCAGCCAGGCTAATAAACCAGAGGTTATTTATCGTCCTTGCCGCCTTCCACGACGTGAAATGACTCCCCCAGTCCCCGGCCCCGTCTTCGCGATACTTGGCACTATCTCGCTCGTACGAAAATCGCGCTTTCCTTCGAACCGCTCTATGCTGCGTTTTGCGCCAAGGCTTTTCCTCGGTGCATTTTTCATTTTGCTCGCTTCGGGCAAAATCCGCAAATATCTTGGGACTTTCGAGGTTCGGCTGGGTGTCTCGAGTTAAATCTTATTTTGTAATTTCAATTCCGCTTCCGGCTCGACAGCGACAAAATCGATTTCGTTGCTTCCGAGTTTGTTCTCCATGATTGGCCGTTTTGCTGTTTCTCTCGTTATCTTGTTATTGTCCAGCTCTCCGATGAATACTCCGGGAGTCACAATTGCCATCGAGAACGCCCTCAGCATCGCCGAGATCGTTAACATCATAACTGTACGCCGTTCCGAGACGTAATTTAGATCGTTCGTAAAACGGCGAAGAAGTACTCACGCCTCGCGAGCAGCGGGCAAACGAGAACCGTCGCATCTTTGCTGCAGCATCAGCAGCAACAGCGAATGCAGCCGTTGCAACTACTATAACCGAGAGATAACTCGCTAACGAGACATTTTGTTTTACAAAATCGTCCGTGACGTCTCGGAGAGAGGCCCGGGAGCTACGAAGAATACCGGCTCGTAAATTATCCGACAACCGGATGTTGATACTCTCATCTTTCTCCCGACTCACTTACCATCCCCGAAAGTTCCACCGAATATCTCCCGGCGCTCGCGGCTTCGTACTAAAATACACAGTACTGCAGTCTTCGAGTCGCCGAATAAATTGAAAAATCGCTCGATCGGAGACCTGATTTTTTTTACACTCGGGTAATTATCGCAATAGCGAATAGTCGATATTGCCGGAGACAATACCTACACTGTAAACAAAAAAAAATGTTTATGACATTTCATGTACCAGACTGGAAGTTTTTATGCAAAAAAATGGTATATTAAATTTCATGTACAATTGCGATGAAAAATTAGTGTTCAGTATATGAAAAACATTGGAAATGCTTTATTTTTAATGATTTACTTTAATATTACCATGAAATTCATTTACTTTCAATGACAAAAGTATATTAATTTTTCATCATGATTGTACATTAAACTGAATTTACCAGTTAAAAAAAAAATAATAAAAGCTCCAGTTCGCTACATTAAATTTTCAATTTACAATTTTTTTTACGGTAAATACACACTGAGAAAACTTATAGTATTTCGCACTATAACGAATAGTTGTCAGGGGGACCATCTATATAGTAAGTTTCTTATAGTATATATTCAATTGGTTAAACCATAATTATGATTGTAACTATGATTTTTTAGCATTGTTGTAACTATAAAATGTAGACATTCCACTTGCCAAATATCTTTTTATGGTAAAAAGTCAATATCGTTACTTTTACCATGTAATTTTTTCTCAGTTCACTCAGAAAAAAAAAAATAATTAATTTGAGGGCCGTTCCGAAAATAAGTATTCATTTTCCGTGTGCTCCCCGACTAATCCAGGTGAGAATCGACCATCGGCTACGGGACATTCGGGAATTACTACGCCATGCCTCGAAGAATAGCAGCGCGAAAATACATCATGAGGTTATTGGTTCAGGTCAGAGTTTAATCGCGTGTGTTGCGCCCACAACGAGAAATATTGATGCGAGTATACACATAATGTATATACACACAGCGAACTAGCACCGTGTGTATCGGGCTCATGGCGATGAGAGGGTGAACCTATAGTTGCTGCGTAGGGTTGCGCTGCGCTTTCTGCTCCCTGATCGCGTTCGGCCTTCTCTCTATGGCCGTAGTGTGAACGAGCTCCGAGAGCTTATATTGGGTGGCTCCGTCAAACAATCTCATTTGGCCCATTCTCCACATCCACCTATTGCCGCGCCACCGGGGATAGAGCAAGAGAGCCGCGGAGCGAGAGCCCACCCTTTTGCCAAAACTCACCCCTCCGTACCTAGAGGAAACAGCCCGACGATGCGGTGCGGTGGTACGGCCGCCGCACAGTACACCCTTCCGCTACCTCCGCATCCCTCGTCCGGGCAGCACAGCAGGCAGCGTCGGGCGTTCAACGTGCAGGAAACCCTCTGGGGGCCTCCGGCAGGAGTTGGATATCTAATTAGCGGGGGCTGATCGGTAATTACTACGATTAATCAATCCGTTTTCCATTTGTGCGCTCGAGCTGAGCCCGAGCGCACTGGAGAGAGCCCGCGACCGAGTTAACCCCGCGGAGTAAGAGGAGCGAGCCGAGAGACGGGCGAAGGGAGAACGTGAGCTAGTTCGTTACGGGACAAGAATCCGCAATCGGATATACGAGAGAGGGAAAAGTCGCAATCTCGGACCGGATGCGAAGATCGGGAGTGGCAAAAAAAAAAATGCACTTCGCGAGTTCGGAGGTCCGCTTTCCAACATTTCACTCGAAGGGACGTAAAAAAAAATTCTTATTGGATCATAAATATTTCCGAAAAGCAGGACGCCTCCTTGGTGTGCGTTGGCTTTTGGGGAAAAAATATAAAGTAAAAGACTTGCGTGCGAGAGACCGTGACGCACAAGTCTCCGGACGCGGGCGGCGATATCGCGCTATGAGAGGATACCCGCGCGACGTGACCATGCGACCCGGTAATTTATACTATTTATCGCCCCCTCCGAGGCGGAGGAGGCGAGGAGAGGAAGAACACATACGTACAATATACGTTTTACCTGTATCTATAGTTTCGCTCGTGGAGAAGCTCGTTATCTCGTCGCGGGAGGATTCGCGCTGGTTTCCCGACGCCGGTGCAACGGGCTGCCTTATTCCTTTATTTTTAACCCCCCTCCCCCCGCCTTCCTCTCCTCATTCCCACTCTCTCCCTTATTCTTCGCGAAGCGGACTCTTCGGAATTTGCATTCGAATTACACGGCGGGGACAAGGAGCCTCGTGTCTCTCGTCGTCGTCGGGCGGTCGTCGTCGTGTTATGCGGTGCGAATATGCATTGCCGGACCGAGATGCACCTACGCGCGTCAGAGCCGAACTCGCATCGGAGCGAAAACATGTATAGAGAGAGAGAGAGAGAGAGAGTAAATCCACGAAGACGGGGGGGGGGCGAGTCAGATGGAGCAATGACGGCGATAGGAGCAGCGCCGGACCGGCGAACGGACGGGTGAATCGCATCAGCATCGGTAGCGTTACGAGATACCGAGGTGGGGAAGTGATAGAAATCGACCCCGGTCAATATGCATACGTTTTCGACCCACTCGACAAACTTTTTATTGCATTAGGCCGCTCGGCTGGCAGTTCGATTCACGCATCTGCCGCCGCTGATGGCGACTCCGTCGTCCTCCTGCCCGCGTCTCTGCACGCGGCTCTCTCAGCCAGCCGATGATCCGCCAGTTTTCGTCGTGTTCGAAAGCTCTATCGGTCTCCTCGGCTCACTTTACGCTCGCTGAGTGCCCCGGGGCTCTATCACTGGCGTAGGCAGTGAAACAAGTCGCCGACACTGCGCGCTCCACGGACACCCCTCGGGAGGAACCCGATTCGCGGAATCCGCGGCGTTCGCGGGGACCGAGAAAATCCTGTTTCGAACGAAAAAGTAAGAAAATAAAATTATAAAAGAAGGAAGAAAAAAAACGGCGAAAAATAAAGGCGAACAGTGCGTCTGCTGTCGATATCTTAAGCTCGAGAGAGAGTCGTTTCTCGATCTCTCTTTCGTCGCCCACGTTGCCTTATCCCCAGCTCGTTCCTGTCTTCTCTATCTCTCTATATTGGTGTTCTCGAAAAAGTAATTCCCTTATCGAAAAATCTGA
This sequence comes from Amblyjoppa proteus, assembly GCA_963922035.1. Taxonomy (NCBI): domain Eukaryota; kingdom Metazoa; phylum Arthropoda; class Insecta; order Hymenoptera; family Ichneumonidae; genus Amblyjoppa; species Amblyjoppa proteus. Next base: position 13,657,530 of record OY998233.1, read on the forward strand.
TCGCTCTTATCTCTGCCAATGAGGTGGGGAATCGGGGCAATCGGTACGGGATAATAAAAGAGTCGGGCAGGTACATCGTCGGGAATCGACGAGACGGAAAGAACGAAACTACGCTGTTGGTTTTGCGCATAAGAATCCCCGACGGCGTTAGCGGCGGTGTCGTGTATCGGTAACGGGCTAATGCAACGAGCATTGACGACGCGAAAAGAGATCTCGTATACATGTATGGAAGTCCACTGTATCCTACTTTAGTAGATGAGTATTATAGTGCGCAGGGTCGTCGAGGGGACATATGGAGGTCTAAATCTCTTGATGCCATTAGCCCCCGACTTTGTAAATAGTTTTCGCCCGAAGAATAACAATCGGGTATGGGAGTCGTTCTCGAGACTACTTCGAGGGGGACTTCTCTCGACTACTCGTGTAACCCCAACGTGCTCTCGCGCGGGAACAGCGAACGAGCCGAAGGGGACCGTGTATGGCGGTGGAAACAAAACAACAAAAAAAAAAAGGAGAGAGAGAGAAGCGATCGTGCAAGACCGTGGAACACGCAAACGCCCTCTCGTCTCTCACCCACTCGATCTCGCCGTCGCAGGAGTCGATCGTGATCGATCATCGAGGGATTACTTTCCCGGATAAGGGATATACTGTTCCTTCTTCCGTAGCACTCGAGAAAGGGTTGCCCGTTTCGGCCGCCGCCCCTCCATAGTCCTTAGCACTTTCCAGAAGAGACGGACACGACGGGGGAAAAGCTATATTGGTTTTGCGTCAGAGGATTATCGCGTATTAACTCGTAGGGAACGCGAAACGGTGAGAAAGAGGGAAGAAACTCAGCTGCAAAGGGCTGTCGAGGCTCACTTTACTTCTTCTTGCTTGTTCAACTTCAGGGCTCAACCCTTTCCCTATTCGAGAAGGGTTGTTGCATGCTCTTGGGAAAGGTAACCAAACATCCTGTCGGATTAAATTTCTCTGTAAAAAATGAATTACGGAATCGCACGAGTGGTTTTCGCTTTTTTTCGCGAAGTGATCCAAGATGGCGGGTGAATAGAAGATAAGAACAGGTGTCGCGCAGCTCAGAAGGAAAGTCTCATTTGGTTTTTAGATAGCTTTCGGATTGCTGCATCTTCTCACAAAACATAACCAAACAGACTGTCGGATTACATTTCTCTGAAAAAAAAATGAATTACGGAATCGCACGAGTTGTTCTTGCCTTTCTTCGCGAAGTGACTCAAGATAGCGAATAAACAGAAGAGAAGAACAAGTGGCTCATACCTCGGATGGAAAGTCTTTGGTTCTTGGATAGGTTTCGGATTGCTGCATGGCTTTTGCGAAACGTAACCAAACATGCTGTCGGGTTCCATTTCTCTGCAAAAAAAAAAAAATGAATTATGGAATCGCACGAGCGTCTCTTGCTTTCTTTCGCGAAGTAACCCAAGATAGCGGGTGAATAGAAGAGAAGAACAAATGGCGCGTAGCTCGGAAGGGAAGTCTCTTTTGGTTCTGGTTTTCAAGCCACGACAAAGAGATCCTCTCGACGAGACCGGTGGTGATCTTGTGGCCGCGAGAAACGTCAACCGTTAACGACAACGCAAAGAGACGAGAGAGAGCCGGAGAGACCGGAGAACGGGGAAACGGTGAATCGTCCCAGAGCAGATCCAACATCCGTTGAAGGTAGCCGGGACAATGCTTTCATCATTGCCGGTGCCTCTTCTCTCTTTCTATTATCTTTTCTTTTACGCTTTTTGCCGCCGCAAAGGATCCATTGTCGTCGACGTCGTCGTTCTCTTCCTCTTCCCACCTCCGCTGCTTCTTCATTCTCGTCGCTGCTGGATGTAGGTGGCCACGTTTTACCCGCTCACTCGACTGAGCTATCAGTGTCTCTGCGGCTGCACTGCGACAAGAGCAAAGGGTTTTTAACGACGAACCACTCTTTGACTTTGATATCCGCGGATCTCTCTGCCATATAGTTTGCACCGATTCTTTTTTCAATTGCGTGTGAATATCATAATTATAAAATATCATTCTATTATAATATGTTATCCTAACATTGTTATCATTTTCCTTACTTCTTCATTTTTTTATTTATTTTTTTTTCTCATGCCGCTTCGGTACTTTTCTCGCTCAGAAAACGGAGTGACGGAAATCCTTCATTTTTTTCTTCCCTCACTCGACCCTCCCAAAATGAAGACATCTCCCGGGGTATTACCTCGCGATTGTGGGATGATTGTCGTTTGGGAGCCCTGCGGGAGGCCGCCAGATGTTTTGCAGCGACCCAATCAGACGACCCCCGAAGCGGTCCTCTCGGTGCTTCAGGAGCGACCGCGACGAGGACGACGACGATCAACCATCAAACAATCTGCGCAACCCTCCACGAGATAGCTGTGCGATGCCACGTCCCGCGCGGTCTTCCTTTCTTCTGTCTCGGAGCTTTTTCCCCGAGCCGACTCCACCGCCGGTCCACCAAAACACCGGGTACGCACACGAACGTTCAAATGTTCTTTCATCGCGAGCGCGCAAACAAGCGAGCATATGCCTTCGTGGGCGTTTTCATTACTCCAACCCAACATTGATGATTCTCCGAGGATCCCCCACAGCATCCCTGCAACTTGCTCGCAACTTGCTCACTACGCATATCCAATGGTCCATCGAAGGATTGCCTAATTCGCATGATAATGATCTCGGTCTCAGAGTTACGAAGTCGTTCTACAACGGCGTTTCTATGACGACAAAATTGCTTCTTCGTGTTGTCAGACAACAGCGGAATAGCGAAGTCTTCGCACATCAAGAGGGAAACGGCAGGGTCTTGCCTCGTCGTATTTGCGGTGTTTCAGTTGCCATAAAGGACACCCACGAATGGCCCTCGAGGATAGCCCCGAGCTGTATCTCCTCCCATCGGTGTACCCGGAAGGAAGTAGAGCCTCCGTGGTAGTGTCCGCCATTTTCCCTACAGTGATACGCGTATTAGTATGGGATGAAACCAGCGACGGCGAGGTCCAGCCATGGTTACGGCCTCCTTGAGTCCTTCGTACGCCATTCGGAAGCTCGTTTGATGGCCCGTGGAGCCGTTATTGTCTCGAGACGAGCATCCAGCACCGGGTCTCGTCTTCGTATCGTGTACGAGGATACAAGATGCTGAGCAGTCCCGCGTGGCCGTCGAGACCCGCTGACCACACATCCGATAACGACGTAAGCCCGCGGAGCCGGCCCGAACCCCGAAGGGGAAAAGGAAATTGTTAAAAACCGTCCGAAACGAGGCAGTTCTATGTTTCTCTCGCGTCGTTGTCCTTCTGTTGTTTAGCTTTACGGTCACACCGGGCTCCATCTCTTCTCTCCTCATTCCTCCCCCAGATCATTCCTCGCTCTTCCGTCTTTCCTCTCTGGACCGCTCGTAAGTCGACGGTCCCGCTCGCTCCCTCGGCCTCCGCGGTGGTAACGATTACGTGATAGGGTGAAGACACTCTCTCGCTCAACTGCCAGTCGCCAACTGCCGAAGGAGGAAGCGCCTGCCCGAAGGAAAGGCGCGAGAAAGAGCAGTAACTAAGTTTTTATTGGGTACTACATTACGAGGATGCGATGGCCTCCGTCTCGGCGGCGTCTAAGTTGAGCGGATAACCGTATATCTCCGAGGTGCCTCGCCCGTGCCCGGAGAAGAATAGAGAGAGGGTTAAATGACGCGAAAGAGTAACCCGAGGCACCTGCATCACCGTTAGGAAACGTTGACCCTGACCGGAATCGATTACTTATCCTGGCCTCATCGTTTCGCATTTCCTGTACCGATGACCGATGTCGCGCCTATCGGGACTGACCATGTGCGAATATCTGAACGGTGCCGGGGTTATAAAAACGGCCCAAAACTGGGATAGGTCCGATTGCCAAGTCTCATTTGCCAATTCTCGGACAGTATTGGCAAACAACATTATCAGTAATGGGTCTATGCAGCTTGCCAGTACGCCGCCAAGTCCAGAGCTGCCAATATGTCAGCGACAGTTACAGTCGCTAAGTCTTAATTGCCGGCTCTGTCCCCGTACAGATGAAAAACTTCACCATGAATGGACCAACCTTGATTGCAAATACTGGACAAAGTCTCGAGCCGGCAATACGGCCCAATGCTAGAACAGCCCTTGTTGCCAAGTCTTGTTCAACGACCAGGGCCTAATTGGCTCGGCCTCCAACGACCGACCCAAAACTGACTGTCTGCCAGTACTGGTAGCTCCGGCACCAGTACTAGGCCAGAACTGTGCCATTCTGATATTCCTACATGGGTGGTTAACATAATTTTTGTTCGACTCATCGGCGAGAATCGATGAAAGACCTCCTCGCGATTGTCTTCGCAGATTTTCGGTCGGCTCATTCGCGGACTGAAACAACGCCCATGACCAAGGGAGCGCTCCGTTTTCCCAGCCACCCTTCCTATTCCAGCGTCGCGCTACACACCGTGCAATACAGCGAGAAACAATTTACGCTAATTACAACGCCCGGCTAATTGTACGCCAGGCTCCGTACCCTCAGCTCCCCGGGTTCTAGCGGCCCAGCTCCAGCTGCTCTGACATACCCAGCTCGAAACCCACCTCTTTCACTTTGCCCGCCTTCACCCTTGTTTTCCTCTGCTCTCCTTCATCCCTCCGGTTCCCTACGTGCAGGTCCCCCCCCGCGACTTGCTTCGGTTCGCACGCCCGCAAAGCCAGCTCGCGAACTTCCAGCCGGTCGGGTTCTCTGGAATCGCGCCTCGCTGCCTCGATCCACTCCGGCGTGTACGGAAAGCGCGAGCTAGAAACGCCATTTATAATTCAGGAGACGCGTCGCGAGAGCGCGAGAGAGGAAAACGCCAGGAGAGCTTATGTGCGCTACTGTGCGACTGCCGCCTCCGCTTCCCATCGCACCCCGGCCGTGCCCCACGACTCCAGTTCTTCCGTTTCTCTCTTTCGCGTATGCAGCGGAACGGGCGATCCCGGGTGAACCGGCGGGCGACGTTCGCGGGGCCGGTTCGCAGTTCGCATTCCTTCCTTCCGACGCCTGGTCTGCGACATTGCTGTAAAGCACATAGATGTATAAAGCATGTATTCCGCAGTATGTACGGCCCATGGCGAACGCGCTGTCCCACGGTATTACACAGTCTCGTTTCTCGCCGCTGCGAGCGCGCGCGCGCGCGCCTCGACGCGACCCACTTTCCGCGATCTACGGCGGCGGACCGAGTCTCTTACTCCACTACTCCCTCGATTCTCTTAAAAATTTTAAGGGAATTCCTCAGTGGCACGTATACCGGCTCGCACTGGGATCGTACCTAGCAACGGCGGGAAAGCTCTCTTCGTGATTACTCTTTCCGGTATGCGCTTGTCCCGACAGCCGATGGACCGGAGGAAACTGGCTGACGGATAAAACGAAAGCTCGGTAAAAAGCCAATGAAAAAGATACAAATAAAAAAATGCATATTGTTACGTTCTCGTGGAATAAATTACGCGCGTATTTGGTTTTGGGGCGGATATTGTTAGCACAATGGCAGCTAAATGTCTTGAGCACGAACTGTCAAACGTCTGTTCTCTTCGAAAGTCCGATCGAGAGTCTTGTCATCTGGTCAATCGATAATCTGTCCGTTGGTCATTTGTCATATTGAGTTATTATATTATATGTCATATTGGTCATCTACGTGATATCGTGTGTCTTCATCCCCGTCTCTACATTCGTTACAGTATACAGTTGAACCCCGATTAAACGCGTCAGATTAACCGGGAAGCGGATTAACGGTGCGTCTTCCGAGGTTTTTCTTTTTCTAGACTCGCTTACCTACTATTAATGAAAAAAATATCTAAAGCTTTACATTCTAGTTAAGACTATTTAACAATTAACCCCTTCACGGTCAGAGAAACATATTTCCCTGTACGTTAGGGGCTCCTGACAGCGAAAGGGCTAAGCAAGTTGTACCAAATGTCATTGTACCTAGTCAAAGTAAAGTTGTATCGTTAGCCATTATTGACTTACATACTTTCGCACTCTAGTTCGGATCAACCGGCGTTTCGATGATCCGGGAACTCTTCGGTTCTGAGCGTCGCGATTAACCCTTGACGTACGGGTGTCTCGCTCAGTAAGACACAGGAATTTGCCAAGATGGAACCTTCGACCGATCCGTGTAACAAGTTAACGTGCCAAAAAAAAATCTGAAATAATTCACAGACCTACTTTACAGCGTCGTCTTTTTGTTAATGCAGAAGAAAATATATTACGCACATCCGTATCGATTTCCTGCTTAATAGAAGACATGCTTCTTTGCGATTGGCAAGAAGTTCCCCGGTGCCTGAAGGGTTAAATCGGGGTTCTACCGTGCACGTTCTGGCATCGCCAGCATCGCGACTCGCGCGATCAACTCCACCAGTCGATCCTGTCCGAATACGATCGGGCAGATCTTCGAGCGATCAGGATCTCGAATTATAATGCCCTGCCGCCGTACGCCTTCGATACGCAGTTACGGTATCTTGGCGGAGGATATCGCAAGCTCACCCCACCCGGCGGAGCGCGCGGCCTTCCAGAGTAATCCGAGAAGCTCCGCCGGTAGCGGCATTGTGATTCCCCGGGGACGAGGCAGCTCCATACATTCCCGAATCTGGAAAAATATTCACATGCAAAAGTGCAGAGGTCTCCCGCTCTTTCTCTCGTACGAGAATTGCGGTGAGGGGGCATCCCCGTACGGTGGCTAGGGTGGGATGGCTTGAGCTCGCTTGCACGGCAAACGCCGTTTATAATAAAACACAATATGCGGGGATTTCCTTAAGTTGCATATTCAATGATTTCCTCGGAGACCTCCGGGATCTTTGCCCGGTTCTTCCTCTTTTTTTCAACCCTCCTCTCTCCGCCTCCCCCGCGAGAGCGTCACGGCTTGGGGATCACGAAATTGGAATCGTTAGAACGAAACCCCGTTGAGGAAAGCGCTCCTCCTTCCTCTCCTCGTCTCCTGTGCCGCAGGAAACCCGAGACAGCGGGGGGAATATAATATGTATACAGGGAAGATCGTAATCTTCCGGAGTATTTTTCATTCCGCCGATACGAGCGCCGAAGCCGCCGCGCCGTACAAGTCCGCGACGACGAATCACTCGTGTCCCACTTCATCTTGCTCTTGTCGAGCGGGATGGACACGTGGGTGGTACGCCACGAAACACAGGAACTCCAATTCACCGGGTGATAAATATTGTTTAGCCCGTTCGCCTCGCGAGAGTCATAACTGAAGTGACTGAAGCCCTCTCGGGCCGTCAAGAGCGAGCCAGAAAGAGCAACAGCGAGGAACAGAGAGTGCATCTCACAGCGGTCCGTGTCGCGCTGCCTTTTCGTCGCCGCTCACGTCGTCTTCGTCGGCGGAGCCGGACGGTCGTCCACTCTCGTGGGGTCCCGGGTGAGTGATGTCCGAGCGCACGCCCCCATCTCCCGTCAACGCGAAGAGAAACCCGGACTCTAGCTCGACTAGCTCGCTCGGGTGCGAAGGAGAATGATGATGACATAATGACGTCGGAGTGGGCGAGCAATAGCTGACATCCGCCACCGAATATTCTAAATCACGCGCTCGTACTCGAGGCTCGTTTCCGACGGTTGTTGATGCAGGAACGGGACCAGCTCGGGGTCTCGGGCCATTCTCGTCGTCATTCGTGTTTACGAGACTCTCGGACGGAGGGCGCCCCGCTGATCTCTCCTGTTAACGAAACTGAGCCAGGATGTTTCGTTCCGGCGAAGTCGAGCGGACGAATGCCTGTCGGCGAACTTGCCGAGTTCGCGGCTCTTCGGGGACTCTCTTTTAAGGAGGTTGCGGAGCTTGAGACCGATCAAGAGGCCGCTACATTTTTCTAACTCGTTTGTGGAAAGATTCATGCATGAATCGACTGTAGGCGGTGGCGATCAGTCTTGCTGGATGAGTTCTTGGCTCGGAAAAACCTTAATGGCAGCGGCTTTTCAAAAAGTCACTCTACACTGAGAGAAGTATCTAGTAAATACGACTATATCGCTTCAGAGATATTACCATAGCACATGCACGGAGAAAAATAGTTCTGTTTCTCTAACAAAATGCAGTTCGTTAATGATTTCTTGTTGTGGCAGCAAAAATGTCTGTTTGCTACGGCAAAATACTTGCTGTCACAGCGAAATATTTTGATGTCCCTATGTTAACTAGGTAAGTCAGTTATGGTAACAAAGTTGTCCCAACAATTTTTTTTCTCCGTGTAGTAGCGGGGAACTTGGGCTGCACTTATGGTAGAAAGTACCGGATTTATAAGAATTTTTCGTAGATATTATGGTAAAATTTTTTCGGAAAATCTGAGACTTTCCGCCATAGGTGACGTCCCAATGCATTATTATTATATGCTATGGTAATTTTTCTTAGATGATCGCTAGTTTTTTACTAAATCCTTCTCTCAGTGTGATGGTAGAGTTAAAACGTGCCAGTATTGGCTCGGCCTCGGCCAGCGCCGCTCCTTTGTGTCTTTCCCACCTGGCAGTTTAGTGATGCGTCGTACTTTTTCGAGGAAATACTTTTCGATGAGGTGCCCTTCGTTAATGCCTGGTCTGCTTCTCTGCAGCAGCTCTATTCAGATCGTTCAGCCATCAATGAAGGGCTCGGCACATGTTCGAACTACCCCGAGAAATCTACAGAGACGGAGAGTATCTTATATTCTCCTTTTCGTGTGTCTGTAAACATCGCACCCCTCCGATTCTGCTCTTCGCCACACCAGCCGGGAAGAGCAAGCAAGCGGCGCTCCTGGATGCATGAAAAATGATGACGCCGCGTTTCTGAAAGAAATGAAATCGGCGCCCGCGGACGGGGGAGACGAGGGCGGGCGAGGGATGCGGAGATGGGACCGTGTGTAAGGGTGCTGCGTTTTCTCTCGAGTAACTGCCGCCCCACCCTCGTCCTATCTAACAGAGACTTTTTCGCGCACCGAGTACGTTTCGCGTAGTTTCGCGAAAGCAAGATAAAAGATATAGTGGAAGAGTATTTCCGCGAAACTTTTGCCTCTGCGAGCGAGTTTCTGGGTGGAGAACGGGAATGAGGGAATAAGACGTACGCGACAAGGAAGGTCACCAATTTTCTCGGGGAAAAAGGAGCGTCGAGTCTCGCGTTCCCCCGACACTGAAACGGTAATCGGCCATCGCGGACTCGTAAACAGGGCTGGACTAAAGCAGTGAACCGAGAGAGCATCCTTCATCGCTAGCTCTTCTGGACGAATGTCCACTGCTTCGTGAATTACAAGCAATAGATAAGGAACCAGTGAACGTAGATTACAGCGGAAAGATCTTCGTTCGATGGCTCAGCTGGCAGCTTCCAGAGCTTCTTCCTTTTGGTCTATATGACTCCGTCAAAATCCGATAACGTTCCTTTCATGGTCTCGGCTTGTTCGAGGTTCTCTGTTTTCATACTTTAGCTGCAAAACCGCCTGCGATTCGTGGACTTGTCCAGGACGCGTTCAAGGTGGTTTTGAACAGCTTGCTCGATCGGTAAGAATCGCTTCCCTATTTCATCCGATAGCGTTGATACTTTCTCGCAAAAGTAAATTACGATGTTGTAGGTAATCGATGTAGAGACACGACTACCTAATTTCCTTCCCCTCGAAATAGCTAAGAGAACGATGAATCTCACATGCCTGTAAGACAACAATGACAGCAAGTAGTTCCTCCTCTCCTCTTTTTTTAGTTTAAACATTTCGTCTCATTCGCGCGATCCACCCGTTTTGACAAATCGTCTCCGTATTCCTCGTCGTTCCCGCCTGATCCTTCTCGTCCCTCCCACCTTGCCTCAGTGTGTGTGTGTGTGTGTTTTTTTTTCTTCACGATCTCCCGGCGAGCCGCGTCTAATTCCCCGGAATGTTTTCGGCCTCGGCGTCTCGCTGAGCGCAGCATGACTCCCTCTCGCTGCCTCTTCCTCCTTTTTTCCTTCCACCTCGAGAGGGGGATGGATGAGGATGGTCGAGTATAGGCCGAATTTTCTACGGCCCTTCGTGTGCACGTCGTACATCTACGCGTGGTAACACAGCACACGAAGCGATCCCTCCTCTGTATCTCGTTCGTCGAATTCGCTGTCGTCCCTGCCGGTGATCCCGCTGCTTCCAGAATATTTCCCCCGGTGTCCCGCCCGGCACGCCGAGAATCAATGTTCCTCCTGTTCGATAACACGCTTCAGCGACCTCCTCCCATTCCGTCATTAAAAAAAAAAAAAAAAAAAAAAAAAATTAAAGGATGATTACACCCACGACATGTCGCATGTATCGCCTTTTTTTCTCGGCTCCTTCGCAGCTCCTCGTTCTCTCCCACCCACTCAGCTGCGAATCGGCAAGAATTCCGTCTGCCCGTCGGTCTGCCCCGATTCGCAGCGCGCAAACTTTCCCCGATAATTACCCCGATAAGAAAACTTCCTGCACCGCCTCGGATAAAAGTTATCGTGCCTTTATGGACCCTCGTCCTGCAACACGTACGGCAGAGCTCAACTCGAGGCTCCGCGAAAAAAGGGCAACAAGGAAAATCGGCAGGAGCGAGACAATAGGAACCTTCCTCGGAAGTCGATAAAAAAAAAAAGGGAGTTCCTCGAAGACCGCAGAAGAGACCGGCCTTTGCCGCTCTTCCTCGCGAAGCAACGGAAAAGTAGAGAAATCCTTGAGGGATCGGACGCAAGCTATCTCTTTCCGCTTCGCGCTTGTCGTCGTGTCATCCTCATCCCGCCGATCTCCCACCCCTATTTTCATTTCCCGTAGCAATAGTTCATTAAAAAGGTGTTTCAGGAGCAATTCCGTGAGCTATTAGGTAGCCTCTATCACACCCGCGGGGACCATTTCGGCCCCGGCGGTCTCCGCAGCCTCCGGCTCGCCGGGAGCGAGGGCCGAGCTACGGACCAAGAACGCGCCACGAGCAACGTGCTCTGCGAACCCATATACGGATTCAGCACGAGCATTACGGCAGTTACCAGACCGCCCATTCGCGAAAAAAAAAAATGCTCTCTCTTCGCGAAGACTCACGTACCGAACCCCATTCTCATTTCTTCGCTCGACTCCCTTAATTTTGTTTTTTCTGTCCCTTCCTCTATCACGTCGTAATCCGCTTTGCCCCTGTTTTTGACAATCCGCGAGGAGAGAAAGCGGACGAAACTCCGCGGCAGTGAGTAAAGTATAAAGTAGAGAAGAGATTGGAAGAAGTGAAGAGAATAGAGTCGGGGAGAAAAGGAATGCGTCCGAGTTGATAAGAGTTTCCTCGGGCAGGGAGGCAAGAAAGAGTGGTGCAAGCTGTAGCGAAGCTCGAGGGGATGGAAGAGGCTCATTTATCACCGGGAGGAACCGGGGAGCAGGTGGAAGCTACGGGCGACGAAGGCCCTCCGCGGGAACGAATAAGCGAGCGAAACGAACGAGGATAGTGAAAAAAAAAAAAAATGAAAAAATAAAATAAAAAATAAGAAAAAATAAGGAGATAAAAAAGAAGGAATCGAGGCTTTCCTGAAACGCGTGGAAGACCGGCGCCTAGGTTCGCCCTTCGCCGTCGTCGAAATTTTTGGGGCTCTTTAACAGTTTCTTGATTGTCCCGGGCGGACTTCTTCCCGACGAAGCGGGATTGCTCGCCCCGGGGCCAGAACACTTGGTCCACGTAACCCGCGGGCTCGTGGGCCGGTAGCCGAGCCCGGAGTGCAGACGCGCAGGAGAGGAGAGAGAGAGAGGACGCAGTGCGTATAATTATACGGTAGCTAGCGAGAACGTCCGCCGCCACGGCACTTGCGGGCTCTCATCTCCTAAACCCGTAAACTCGTTCGGGGCTCGCTACCGGTCTTCCGTATAATGTGAGCTGCGGCTGCGGTGAGGGACCGTGCGGCGAGCCCTCGCTATCCCTCATAACGCAATAATGGCGAAGCTGTGAGAGAGTTGCGCGCTCTCCGCCAAAGCCGGGGTGCGAAGCAAGAAGCGCTGCGGGACGGAAGAGGAGAGACATCGAGGGAACAGAAGCTCGTTGGGAGGAAGCCTCATCGGCGATCCGAACGAGCTGCCATAACTCGTTCTATGGCTCGGGCAATTAGCCAAACGTTATATGGACATGACGAACTTACCGCTGGCGCGTTCCGATCATGCGCCAATTCCCTCGGCGCGGCGTCACAGCCTCGAGTTCGTCTCCGGCAATGTCCGGTGGCCTTTCGTTGTGTCATCGTTTATCGGAAATTTCCAATCGTTTGGTGACGGAAGTTCTCTGGTGTTTGTCGGGGTTGTTGTTATTGTTGTTGACGGCACTGATTTGTCGGAGAGTCGATGAGTGGGAAGAGTCTGTGCGAAGGTACCGGGAGTTTGGATCGGCGAAAGGGGAGAAAAAAGAGGATAGCGTAAGCATCGACATTCCCGTTCGGTATACTCGAAGGCGTTGCTCGGGAGTATGTATTGTTGCAATAACTATTTCTGGATCTTGTGATCTCTGGATGTTGGGAACGGGAAAGCGAAAATCTCGTTCTAGCTTTACCGTACGCAACAGCTGCGCTATCTATCACCAACAATGATTCAGTGATCGTGTAACTACGCTGCTTGGCGCCTTGGTGAGCTTTGGCCCCGTCCGTTTATAGAGTGTAAACCGAGTGAGAATCGGCCGGTTTGCGCGAGGGGCGGAGGACGCGCGCGCCTTCTTCTCGCGTCTCTTCTCTTCTTCTGGCAACCCTCTGATCTTCAAAGTATATAGACCAACCTTTTATCTGCGGCGAACTCGGGACGGCTTTCGCATCGACCAAACACGATCCGCGGTTTACGTTACGCATGAATCCTGGTCGGTGAGAAACGAATTCTCTCGATGGCGTTTACAAGAAGCTGCGACCTGAAGCCAAAAGGAGAACCGGAGGAGAAGCCGGTACTTCTGTGTGGCACTTCTCTGATCCACCCGAGGGACAATGAATGAAACAAAATTAATGGAAACATACACATATGCCAGCAGGTAGTCGCAGTTCGGGCGCTTTGAATCGCTATGGACCAAGGAATTTAAAAACTGGAAATTTAGATTTTCAAAGATTTATCGGAAATCCATCACTTCCAGTTTGAAAATCTCATTTTTCTACTGGAAGTGACGTCATACCGAAAATCCGCCACTTCCCGTTTGAAATTCTCATTTTCCGATCGGAAGTGATGCCATAGCGGAAATCCCTCACTTCCGGTTTGAAAATCTCACTTTTACAAAAAAAAAAAAAAAATGATACGAAAAGAACAAATGAGATTTGAGACCTCACATTCGGTCGAACACACCGACTGACGATCTGTTTTCGCGGACTCTCTTCGAGATACTCCGAGAACAATTATTTTCGACAAATCGACGATGTTATTCGTGACTTTTACATCGATCCAAACTCTCGTCAGATATCTGATAATTGCCACGAGAAAATATCCTATCCACAACACACACATATACATATATATGTAGATGTATAAATCCGAAGAGGTAGATCGAGGCAGAGGGTGGAACGAAGCATCGAGCTGCTCGATTCCGTTAATTGGCGAGCAGATGCCGATTTCCGATAAAAATTCAATTCGATCCTGTTACTCGCAATGTGCCCAGCGGGCAAAAGGGTTATTTTAACGATCGGGAAGAGTCGCGTGCGCCGCCGAGATTCGGCGGCGACATGGAGTTTCCCGCGTCGCGTTCCCTGCTCTCCCTTTCTCTCGTTTCATCTGCGGTACACTCGTTCGGTTTAACGACTCGGGGTCCTCCTCACCGCGGTGCGCGGATAGCGTCGATCGCGCCTCCCTCCGAAGCACACAGAGAGTGTGCCGCCGCAACTATTTCGCAGCCTCCGACTCCGCTCGATCTCCTCCTCGCCCGTAAAGACTCGCCGAAACGATACTGGGTCGTTTGCCGTGCCGTTTGATTGCGCGTTTATCGAGCTCTCCGATCCGTTTATACAAGACCGGTGTGTGCTTCGTTCGTCCTACGGTCGACATGCGCATCAGCGTACCGTAAATCGCACACACGTGTAGACCGGGGCAGATAAATGAAAGACGACGCCGACGAGGCCCGCGACGTTCTCTCGACGGAACGACCTCGACTCCCGAGGATCATCGCGGACCAGCTTCCATCTCGCGTAGTCGTAAGCTCTCTGACCCATTCGACGGTCGGATCGGATCTCCCGGTCAAACGCCACGGGCTCTCATGGCCGTACGGCAAAACTCGTACGCACTGTCGTATCACGAATGTAACGTCGCTACTTCGGCTCCGCGGTGATTCCGACTTCTCCGACTCCCGTTTTACGACGTCTCCGCGATCGTAAAACCAGCGATGGATCATATAGCCGGAGCTTCGTAGCCATGCCCTTCGTTTCCACTCGACACTTGCCCTTCGCTAATGCGACACTTTGACCGGCGTCCGTCACGGATTAGGCTTTGCAACGATTGCACCGGACGCACCGCTCGCTCTAATGGAGCCTAAGCTTCGTATATTATTGTGGATATAATAAATATTAAACGGTAGGAGAATCGGCAAAAAATGTATTTCTTCCATCGTTTTTCTCAATCTTCGAGAGCGCACGAGCGGGAATTTATTTTCAACGGGGCGAAACGAAAGGCGCAGCGGCAGGGCTTTAGGCGCACGGTTCGAGTTCTCCGGGCGAGGCTGCGTTTTTCTCCTCTTTTTTTTTTTTTTTTCTTGCCCGCGGTAGCCTGTATTAGTTTTTACGAGGATAATACACAACGTTTAAAGGGATAAGGGATTAAACGCGGGCTGAGCACCTGACCACCCTCGAAGCGCTTCTGTTTTTCTGTATAATATTCGTGGATGCTGAGCTTCCCCTCGCCGCAGCTCCCTGCAGATCCTTCCGGGCTTTAATACGGATGATGGTAAATAACCCGGGAAGATCGAGGGAATGAGCTGGAAACGCAAAGAGGGGTGCGCCGAGAACGCGGACAAAAACTGGTGAAATAATTCGATACGAAAATTCGATCGCCGAGTCTGAGGGCATCGAGCGTTATCTACTTGAGAACGATGAAAAGCATTTTTGGAATTTTCGGAAGATGCTCCGAAACTTCTGGGCGAAAGAGGAGAGGCGCGACGGACCTACGACAGGAAAATTCCGAAAAACGAGGCTTTTCGATTTCAAAAGCAACAATATACGAAATCGTTGCTCATTTATTTTTTCCCATTTTTTTTTTCAATACTAGTTATCGCCTAGAGTCAGGGCGCAAAATCCATTTGATTTCAACCTAAACTCCAAATAAAAAAATATCCAAAATTGGAAAAAGACCTTCTAAAAAAAATCAACTAAGAAAAATCAACGAAACAAATATCAACTGAGCTGCGGTTGCGGGTGACGAAGTAAATGTTTGATCGATTGAACGAAATGTTTGTTCAATTCAAGTAACTGATCGTTGAAGCAACTAAATATTACGTTAAACAACTAAATATGCGTTCAATCAACTAAATATGCCTTCAGTCAACTAAATATGCGTTCAATCAACAAAAAATGCGTTCAGTCAACTAAATATGCGTTCGATCAACTAAATATGCGTTCGATCAACTAAATATGCGTTCGATCAACTAAATATTTCTTGCAATCGACCAGACATTTTCTGCGCCATCCGCAACCGCAGCTTAGTTTGATATTACCAAACATTTCTTTCGGTATTCCCGTTCAGGTGTTGCGACCAAATTTCTTACCGCAAGATACAATTACCTTTACGGTACATCGTCGGGTTAGAAAAAAAAAGCAGAGTGCCGATTATTTTTCAGTCGACGTTCCAAAGAGATTACCGCAGCGGCAAAGTCCCGACGGCCTCGCGAGATCGGAAGGACGTTCGAGCGTTCCGAATCCTGCCCGCCGGTCGTTTAGCATCCTCCGCCCTCCGAAAAGCTTCGGATAGCAACGGTGGCTCTCGGGGTGGAGAAAGCGCAATAAATAACGTTCAACTTTACTTCCACAGCGTGTTTCAACTCTGGCCAGGTATCTGCACCGGGCACCAGCTCGCGCGGAGAGGCTCTTTCCCTCATCCCGACGGGGACAGTTGCCCGTCGCTACGGGACACTCTAGCTTGCTCTCGGCGGCTTTCGCGAATTCGCCAAACAACCCTCCACCGACCCCGTTTTCCGCCCTTCTCCCGATTCCGCTCGTTCTCGTCCGCCGTCCGCGAAATATGAGTAAAAAACTACGAATAAGAGGGTAGCTGCTCGTAGCGCTCTTCATAAATAACCGGACCGGCCGACAGCTATCCCGACAGGCTTGTCGCGGGCATTCGTGTCTTTTCACACATCGCTGTATGCGTATCGGACGTGTGTACGCGTACACGAAAAATTTACAAGGTACACTCCATGCTTGGTGTTGGTAAACTTTCCGTGCATAGCGCGCTATTGAAGTCGAAAGATCGTATATTCTGGGCGCAAAGATACAAACTACACCTTTCTGGTTTTAGTTGCGCGACGTTTATCGCAACGAATGTGGACTGTAAAAATAAATTGGAAATTCAATGTACTGGTACTTGAAATGTGCTTACATCACTTGCATCAATGGAAGATTTAGTTTTTTTTTTTTTTTGTAAAATTTAAATACCAGGTATTAAAATGACAAATCTTTTGCCAGAAATTTATAAGAATTTTACTGTAAAATTGCAACGCAAAGATGTTTGAAAATTTTGGAAACAGTTTATGAAAACAAACTTCCAATACCGTTCATTAATTGTGGAACGAAATTTGTTTACATTGTAGAGATGAGGATTGAAATTTAATGTACTAGAACTCGAAATGTGCTTTACTTAATCCAATTGAAGATTAATGTCCTTTTTTAATTAAAATACCAGCCATTACAATTACAAATCTTTTGCCTGAAATTTACAAAAAATTAATTGCAAAATTGCAAAGTAAATGTGTTTGAAATTTTGGAAACATTTTATGAAAAAAGCTTCCGATACCATTAATTAATTTCCAAACAATTTTTTTTTTGCATTGTAGAGATGAGGATTGACTGAAACGCACGATATTACGCAACCGGCTGTAATAGCTTGTTCTGACAAATGACAAACGTACAAATTGTCGATCGACGAGAGCAGACGTTTGACAGTTCGTACTTGAGATAAATAATTGTGACCGTAATTAATGATATCCGCCCCGCAACCGAACACGCGTCTCGTTGATTTCGTTCGGTCACAACAATACATCGAATGAACAAATCTGCTTTGCGTCACGGTACGCATATCGCCGGGCGTGGCAAAAAGGTCAAAGTATACGAGCGAGGTGAGCGGGGCGATCGTGACGCAAGAACGCGGGGAATGGCACATGTGAGTTTTGAATTCTTCAAGTCGCCGGTGCCACTCACGCATCCTCATTAACCGGTGGAAACGCTAACGTGGAATGACATTCGACTCTCGGCAAATTACCGTGGAGTTGTCACGCTGCGGCGTTCTGACACGCACGCACGCGCGCATGCGCGACGCGCTTCGAGGGCGAATTATTGAATTGGCGTGTTTCACGTGACACTCGTTCGTCATGGAAGAAGTGCGGCAGGTTGATTGAGCGGCGATTCGCTGCAGCGGGCGAAATTTCGATGATTCCTTACAACAGGAAAAGTGGCTCGGCTGATTGGAGGGATCGTCGGTCGAGGGGGGGTTTACGCAACGAAATAATGGATGCGCGCACGGACGGCGACACTGCTAATGCACGGACGGGCTTGGGGTTGCGTAACTGCGTGATGCGCTCGCGAAGGGTTGCCTCGTAGGACACCGAGGGGCGAAGGGTACGTAGTTTGTAACGCGTACTGTAACGCGTATGCCGTGTGCCGTTGCGTAGGGGTGGAAAATCGTGTCGGCCTCCACGCAACTGTGAGTGCGCGCTGCAATATTAAATCCCATGCGACTTCTATGCGACTTCTCGATAGATTTGTCTACTCGCGGGGACTCCCCGCGGTTGCATTATGGATCACGTTTATCATTCGGGCGCAACGGTGAACCGCGCATCAACGCAAGGTAGAATTTCTAGCGGACGTTTGCAGAACGTTCCCCCCCGCCCCCCCCCCCCCCCGCGAAACTAATAACAGTACGAGAGTGGAGAACCATGCATTTTGCTTACGCGGAGAGGAGGGTTCGAGTAAAAATTACGAGGACGTCTGAAAGAGACTATAACGTGTAAATAATCTTTTCCACCAGTGACGGACGGTAGAACCGAGATTATGTGAATTTTTGATAAAATTCACATTTCAAATTAAAATGTACAATGTTATGAAAAATGCACATTTCAAATTAAAATTCACAATGTTATCAAAGATTCATATTTCAAATTAAAATTCACAATGTTATCAAAGATTCACAAAAACTGTTTTTATGAATATTAAGAAAAATTTAAGAATATTGTGTTTTAAGAAATTTACGAATTCTTAAGAAGAATTTAAGAAATTAAGAATATTTTTTAAGAAGAATTTAAGAATATTGTAAACTTTACACCTACCGATGGGCGACGATTTAGTCAACTGTAAGTACTGTGATAATTTCCGTTCCGGCGAAAATTTAATTTCTACGAGTTCCTTCGCTCCGATGTAGTTACATAGGTAACTTCGGCACAACTCAAATCGAAGTGCTCGAAATGAAGATCTCAGATTATGTGAATTTTAACAAAAATGCCCATAATTGTCTTGAAAGATATTAAAAACATTATATCTGCCGATCGGAAACGATTCAGCCATCGACATACAAAAGTTCTATGCTAATGTTTCTTCGAAATTATAATTTCTGCACGATCCTTCGTCCCGACGCAACAACACAGTTAGTTTTGGCACAACTGGATCGAAGTGCTGTAGAGAAACACAGCGGGTTGGCAGGGGTTCGCGTGGATTTGATAATCGATCGAGCGAAAGAGTATTATACAGAGCGAGTTAATCTCACTTCACCCGAGCGAGCCGCTATGCCTCTCTCGCCCGGCGCGCATAAAGGGGAGACATACGTGAGAGGTGTGTACGACGAGAGGAAACGTGTACCTACACCGTGGACCACTTCGTCGTCGTTGCCGAAGCGGCTTTTCTTTGTCGGGCCTTTTGTCAGCTCGTGAATTAGATTGCGTAATCCTGTTTGTAGTCGAAATGACACCGCCGCCTCCGGGCTTGACATTTAGGCAGTGAGATAGCTGGCAAGAGGAAAGGACAGACACGCGCGCGCGTCTCTCCGCAGAGGAGATACACAGAGAGCAGCCCAGAGCATCGGCAGCACCGCTGTTGCTGGGTGGCCCTATTGTGAGCGGGTAATTGACTCCGATTGGAAGATTGGATGTGGATCGCACCGGAGAAAGAGAACGAGCAACAACCGAGAGAGGGCGGGGAGGCCTCTATAGGGTTCTCCGTCCCGCTCCCGCTTCACTTCCGAATTCGTTTCCATAAAACGCCAGACACTTCGTTAAGCCCAATTATTCGATGAGAGAGGCGCACGGCAGTGGCGAATGACGAAGGCGGGGAGGGTCGGGATGAATGGACCGAAAAATAAAAATAAAAATAAAAACACCGACGCACCGGTGAGGATAAAAAAGCGGCGGCTTATATCGATGATATGACTGCGCGCGGACAGTTCACATCGCCAATGTGAGAATTCAAAGCAAAATACATATAAAGAGAACGAAAAACCATCGGGCTCGGGTGGATCGTCGGGGGGGCTGTCGGGATTCGTCGTGTCAGCGGCATCGTGCGGCTTTCACCGTCGGACAGCTCGGCGGATGCTGCGACAATTTTTCCTCGATCTGATACCCCCCCTCGGTCTCTTTCCATCTCCGAGCCGATCAAAGGCGCGGACTCTCCGCTGCACTGCCGTAGCCGCGATCCGAGCAATTAGGCGCTTACCCGGACAAATGCACGTATACGGAATTCGATTCTATCCCGACAGTGTCGTCGTCGTTTCTCTCTGGCATTCGCTCGATTCGTCGAAATATCGGGGATTCCGCTCGTCCAATCTCCGTCTCCATCTCTTCCTCTATCTGGCCGTCGTGCCGGAGCCTCGTGTGACGTTCTCTCCCCCCTTTGCCCCCTCACGGTCGTGTTTCATAAGGACTGTAAACGCTGTCATTACGAGCAAATACGGTGCCGCACTTGCGGTCGGAAATTTATTTCTCTCGTCGCCATTATCACTACCACCGGCGCGCACCGCTACTACCATCGGTCCTCGCCGGTTACCGCGCGATTTCCCCGTGCAACACCTCAAAAGTGTGATCGCACCGAGGACGCGAGAGTCCTCACGCGAGCTGCGTGTTCAACTTGGTCGTCATCGTCGACGCGTTACACTCCGAAAGAATCTTTTTTGCCTCATCGTGCGGTTCACCTCTCGCCGCATCAACGAAACTCTTTATGCTTTGACGCTGTCTCTTTCCGGCTAAGTACCAAGCGAGCCCGAGACCGCATTGCGACCGTCAATGCTGCGGTGTCGAGCACTCCTCGCCGCCGCCGTCGTCGTCGTCCTCGTCGTCGGCGAGAGACCGCAGCCGCAAGTGCCAACATCGCGCCCCAAAGAAGTCGATCCGACGAGCGGAGAGGTCTCTACTCGCTGGAGGACTCCTTTTGCCCCGAGTTCGTACGTGCACGTTCTTCTCTAAGAATATAACAGGTGCAGACCGCGCCGCCGCGACTAAGGTCTTGTCCCGCAAACGCTATAATCTCTCGCCGTAAATGCAATCCCCTTTAATCTCGGGTGCAAAGTAGACCTATGGGAAACGACGATGACGCACGTGCTGAACGCGTAAGATCGGACTGCTGTTATGTGCGGTGTCGAGTCGATGTTGATTGATCGGGCGTTTTATGGCAATTTACTATCTCCAAGATGTGAATTATACGACAGTGATTATATGAGTGACGAGTGATGGAATATGTTTTTATGATAAAAGTTGTGAATATCGGCTATTTATTATTAATTTGACGGATAATCGCGGTTGAGCGTATTTATCGATCGTGGTAATTATTCTCCTGGGATTTCGTCGAATATTACCACATCCTCCGCATAGGCGACCCGAGAATTCATTCCGGAAAAAAAAAAATCAATGCGGCCCCTTCGGATCTCATCGTTCTCGGATATGTTAAAAAAAAAACCGTCGCGTGCTCTTCGGGTTCGATAGAGGGCCTGGAAAAGGAATGCGTAAATCGGACTGTAGTTATCTGCGGTGTCAGGCCGATGTTGATTGATCGGGATTTTATGGCAATTTACTCGCTCCAAGATATGCGTTATGTGACACTGATTACATAAGTGTCGCGTAATGGAATATTTTTCCGTCGGAGACGATTTTTCTTCTAGTAAAAGCGGCGAATACGGCCCATTTATTATTTATTTGCAGGTCAATCGCAGTGGGCCGTATTTACCCCTTTCAGCCCCATCGTGGCAATTATTATCCTCGGATATTGTCAATTACTACCTGATTCCTCTCTCCGCATAGGCGATCGAAGAATCTATTTCTAAAAAAAAAAAAAAAGATATATATCAATGCCGATTCTTCAAACCCGGTCGTTTTCAGGTATATCAAGATACCGTCGCGTGCTCTTCGGGTTCGATAGATGGACTGGAATGTGCAAATCGGACTGTCGTTATCTGCGACGTCAAGTCGATGTTGATTGATCGAGTATTTTATGGCAATTTACTATCTACAGGATGTGCCTATGACCCTGATTATAGGCGAGAGCGGGGCAAAATGGGACAGTGGGGCAAAACGGAATAATGGGGGCAAAACTGTTTGAAAATCCGGATGTATCGTTAGGACAAAATGGGGCATCTAAAAATTATTGGATAATTGAGTTTTGCCTCCGCTGTCCTGAGTTTTGCCCCATTGTCTCATTTTGCACCGCTCTCCCCTATGAGTGTCGAGTAACGGAATATGTCCCACTGAAGCTAATTTTTTTTTCGTGTAAAAGTTTTGAATATTGCCAATTTATTATTGATGTACAGGCTAATCGCAATGAGCCATATTTACCCCATTACTATCCACAGGATATCGCGGAAGAATAATTACCAGATCCTTCTCTGCATTGAAGAATTCATACCTAAAAAAAAAATCAATGCAGCCCTTCGAATATTTTAGGCCATTATTGATTTGCAAGCTCATCGCAATGGGCCATATTTGCCTCATTCAGCCCATCGGGATGATTGTTCTTCCGCGATATTGTCAATTATTACCAAATCCTTCTCTGCATTGAATAATTCATTCCTAAAAAAACAATCAATGCAACCCTTCGAATCTTTTAGGCCATTATTGATTTGCAAGCTCATCGCAGTGGGCCGTATTTACCCCGCTCGGCCCCATCGCGGTAATTATTCTGCTACGATATTGTCAATTATTACCGGATGCTTCTCTCCGCACAGACGATCGAAGAATTCATTGCCGAAAAAAAAAAAAAAATCAATGCAGCCTCTTCGGATCCGATCGTTCCCAGGTATATCAAGATACGCCTCGCGAGCTCTTCGGGTTCGATAGAGGGCTTGAAAAACCGCGAGCAAATTAAAAAAAAAAAAAGGAATTCGCGGCACCATAAGGAGTCCACCGATCCTCTTCGGCTCTCGCTCACGAGGATGAACAGCGGAAAGTGTTCTGGGTTGCGGATCGTGGCGAGAGGAGAGCGAGAGAGGGGTCCGCACAGTGAATCAAGTTGTGCGTCGTTGGCAGCGGGGGGTCGGTGCCCGCCGGACAGTATCGCTCCTAAAGCATCGCGCTTCCATAACGCGCTCCCATAAGCATGGCGCGCGTGTCTTATAGTTAAAGATTCTCTCGTTCTCGTCGTCGTCGGCGACGCCGAGAGGGACGGAGATTGTATCGACGGCCAAATGACAAAAGGGCGTATTGGCGTTTGCACAGGCGCAGCAGATACGCCTTTCTGTAACGGAGCGTTCGATATTCCCTCACTTTTTCTCATTCTCCCCGAGTTCAACTACGACTCCGCTCTCGTCCTATATCTATATCCTCGGCGACTTAGAGACGGTATGCATCCTGGGAAATAAGGCGTCCCATCAATAACCATTAGGTTCGCGTGCAATTATATCCACATTCGTTAAACGCCGAGGTGTATAGGCGAAGGATAAAAATAGCTCGCGACGCTGTATAAAGTCTCTCTTTCCATCTATTTCTCTCTCCATTTCTTACGCTCGGATTTCTTTTTCTTTCTTCTCTTTCTCGGTGGCATATTTGTGCCCGTTCGACTCTTAACCGCAAGTTGAAAAATGTTCCTCGGAGTCGTCAACGAGAGCGCGAAGATTGCGGAGTGGGAGCCGTTTGTGGCTCTCGTTTAATCCACGACGCTAATACAACCGCTATTAATAACTGCACTGATGCATGTCCGGTCAGGCCTCGTTCTTCGTTCGTTTTCACCGCGAATCACGAGGCCGTATCGGCGAATCAGCCGTGGGTAAAGACGTTGATCTTCTTTTGCACGATTGTCCTCGAATGTAGACGAGGATTATTCCGTAGCGGCAAAAGAGTCTCCGCGAAGGATCGCGGTTGCTCACTCGCGAGACAATTTTTTTTTCTCGTGAATCATCGTGACAGAGCCTTGGGTAATTTCACCAAGATCTTCCGCAAAGATTTTCATCTTAAGATACCATCGCATCTTATATGATTTTAGCCGAGATAACACTTTGTGTCTCCCGTTTCTCTATATTATAGAAATAATGGAATTCGTTTCGTTCATTTATACACAAAGATTTTTGCATTTCGCTTACATACGTTACATATTGCGAGAGAAAAATTCGAGGGGGGGGGGGGGGGGGAAAGGTCCGGTCGGTATAATGCGAAGCAAATATGCAATCGAGCTCCTCTAGAATCTTCCCTACCGAGGCCGATCCTTTTCTCTCTCCGCTCTCTCCGTCCCTCCTTCCTCCTCTCCGACCCGGGATTTTTTTGTTAACCGACGAGACGCGATCCTGGGAACGGTAAGCGCATCGTTAATAAAGAATACCATAGCACGCATGCCTTCGGCGCGCTGGAGCATCTCGTTATTTGATATTAATAACGAGGAGCGAGCGACTCGGTGGACCCCGTTGGCGCGCCTGCCGCTCTCACCGGCAGCCCGGACTTCTCGTCGTCGTTGTCGTCGTCGTCGTCGTCGTCTCCTCTTCGAGCTGCTGTTACTCCTTCTGCATCTCCTGCTGGTCAAGCTGCTGGCTCCTCTGTAGATTCGAATCATTATAATGGTTCTGGTCGGCCGCTCTCTTGAGCGCCCTCGCTACCGTTCGAGACATTCCATAGTGCATCGGGCGAGAGAACTTCGGGATGCGGAAAAAACGATGAAAAAGTTACCGAGCGTAGAAGCAATAGCACGGACGGCGGAGGACGATTCTCTCTTTTTCCTCTGATCGGAGAAATTATCGGAACGACGGCGATTTTGGGTCATTAACGATGCATGGGAAAACACAAACGCCGATGCATTGGTGCGGCAAATTCGTACTTCGCCAAGGCGATGGTCAGAAACTGTAGGGAATCGCTCGTCGTGGAGCAGCGAGTTGGCAGACCACTTCGAGAAATACTCGTCGTCAGGAATGTTGGGAACAAATCAATGGCATCGATGGCCTGAGTTCAAAAGGGCGTACGAAGTGCATCAAGTGTAAACTATCCTTGTGTGCCGTTTTGGTATTCGACCATCGACATCTCAAGATTGAGTATCCCTGAGATTTCAACATGCTTGTGTTTGGTTCGACGTCGAAATCTCAAATTCCAATTACAATATCCGCCCAATCCATGGTTGATGATTCACCATCGTAGCTCTTGCGTATTTCGGTATCGATGTTCCTTTGAGAGTTCACTAACGAGCAGGCCAGAAACCTTTCTGCTTTCCACCAGGCTATTTCCACTAGCGTTTTTTCCACATCTTGCATTCGTGCTACAACAGCCCTGTCGCCTTTTACCACCTGAGAAAACGTTTCGTCTCTCGGTCGGGTGATCCAAAATCCGGCAAATGCCAATCCGAAGATCACTTCGAATTCCCAAAAGTCTACTCACCGATCGAAATCGAGCTCGCCGCGACCAGAGCAGAAATCCGACGGAAAGTTGGATCCGAATCGCGGTTTCGGACGGACCGAAATCCCATGAAGCTCCGTATCGCGTATAAGGGAGTGCACACCCACACCGCGCGCGCTTATGTGGCGACGGGGGGTCGCGTGATTTGTGGCTGCCCCGAGAAGTCACACAGCGGCTGATATATTTTACGGTCAGCGGCGGGAACCAGTCAGCGGAGAAAAGAGTCCACTCCACCTCCGCGCGTGCTCGCTCTCATCCACCGAAGGACTCTCCGGACCATCGCCGGGGAAGACGCTGACCGGCCACCACTACACAACCACTACCGGCAACGTAGTAACGCTGATTATGTTCACGGGAATCAGCGACTATCGTATATCTCACTACTATGTGTTTGGCGCGGTGATGTGTGCAAGAGCTTTCCCTCTCGCTCGTCCGCGGCTCTCGGCGATCTTTCCTCCTCGCATCCTTATTCTTCGTGCTCGGAGCTCGTAGATACCGCAGCGCTAGTGGCGGTGCACGAGGGGGGAGCCGACGATGAGCATTGTACCACATGTGGGCCCCGCACGAAAGAAAGAGAGCTCGGAGGAGGAACGGTCAGCCGCCACGGACACGAGGCCTACATACTATTTACATGAGAAAGGAGTCGTACCGGCCACACCGCCCCCTTGCTACCCCCTCTTTCTCAGACTCCCCGTGTCGATCGTTCCACCCCCGCAGGCCAGCGACGGAGAACAGACAGACGACACGAAGACGGACGGGAAACGTTCCCCCCTCCACCTCGCGAAGATACCCTTACACGCAAAACGGCAATAATAATAATAATAATAATAATAATAATAATAATAATAATAATAATAATAGGTATTGTTATTATTGTTGTGATTATTATTATTATTAAATTTCTTGACGATGTAAGTGCTTAACGACACGCAGTGTTTTCGGGATGCGGATAGATAGAATGTGTGAGTATTAATGTTGAAACAAATGAAAAATAAGGGGAATTAAAGGGTGGGGGTAAATGGTGGTGAATATGCTCCGCGGCGATAAGCTCGTAATACTTTTGCACATTTAATACGTACATATATTATCCGTACATTATATCCATATATTTAACGAGAAGAAATGATTGGAAATCTAGTGGCCGGGGAGATATTATCGGTTATCCGCGTGCCGTTGCGCCGGGTTCAGGAGAAAGATATCGGGGGCGCCGAGGGGATGGACGCGGGGCACGGTGTCGGAAAGACAGGTTGGTCGCCGCGGGGGTCCGCTCCGATGAGCCCGGGCGACGGAGTAATGGCGCAAGAAGAAGTCGAGGGAGCATCTCGCCGCCGAGGTGCGCGAGGGAGAGCCCCATACGAGGTCCGAGAGGAGCGAACGATGAAAAAAATAAAAAAATAAAGTAAATTAAAAAAAAAAAAAAGGAGAAGAAGAATCCATGGCTGGCGTGCATCGGATCGGTACCAACAACGATAGGTACCGACTTCGTCTCGCTTCTTTCTCAGCTCTTTTATCCGTCCCCCATACTACCCGGCTGTGCGCACAGACGTCTGCGCGCGCGTGTCCGTGAGGCACGTATGCACGCGTGTATGACACGCACACATGCAGGATAATGTGCAGCATAATACGTACTCGAGTACGTGCACCATGGGTGTGTACGCGAACTTGTGCCGGGGTGTGTGTGTGTGTGTTTTTTTTTTTATGTTTCTTTATTTTTCAATGCTTTCATGCCGACCGCGCGTTCGTTCGCTCGCTACGGGTTTCTCGGGCGAGAGAGGACCTATCGAGGATCTCGCGTCGTAAGTCTGGAACTTTATGTCCGCGCGGCAAACCTTCTCCTCCGCCATCACCCTAACTTACGATAGCCACTCGCTCGGCCGAGCTATGTACAGAGCCTGTGGACTCTCCTCTTGCGGAACGCTCGGCTCGCCTCTTTTCTACGTCCTATCTACGCTGCACTATATACCAACCCTTCTGGCGATCGTGCGCCGGGAGGTCGGCGGGCGGAGGATAGCGCGGAGGGAAACCTCCCCCTCGGCGCTTTGCTCGAGACGTCCGCGTCTCTCCGGGCTCTCACGTGTGCTGCGGAATATGGGACGAGATCCTTTTTCTTTGCACCATCTTCCTGCGTGCTCCAGCTTCGCGGATGCGGGCGCTGCATCAGCGGCACTGGCATGGAAAAAGAGAGCGATGGAAGCAGGAAGCGGGAGAGTAAAAGAGAGGAGTTTCCCAACTCTTTCGCTCCTTCAACTCCGGGAGGAATTTTCTTTTGAGCATAAATTTTCCGTTCGCCCGGTCAAGGCTTCGAGGCATTTCCACTGCAGACTGCAGCGTGCAGGTGCGGTGTACGTGGCGCACTTTGTATAATATCTTTTCATGCCCGGGGAGAGAAGGGAGTCTTCAGCTTCTTTGGCCGGTCCGCTCGCACCGTCGGTGTACGATTTCATCTCGCCGATACGACCGTCCAACCGGGCCCGTCCTTCGACGACGCTCGAACGGGAAAATCACTTCGCTCCTGGCTCCCAGCTGATTGCACCGATAGCGACGAGGATGCGACGGGCGCGAAGAGACGGAATCGTCGAGAGAGCCCTCGGGCTGGGTAACGAGAGTTGGGAACGATTTTTTGTTACCTGGGATTTTTTTTTTTTGCTCACTCGCCAATATCGGGATTTACTGTCTGGAGAACGCACTTCATTCGCCTCGTTCGCGAGCGCATCGAGTTGAGTGCAATAGGATGTTGGCGTCGATGAATCGATCGTGCAGTATTTTCATATAAATTGTCACTGCGAATTCGACGGGGGAATGATTTAGGGAAACATGCGAGGTGGAAGCGATGGGAAGGGTGGAAAACGAAAGTGCCGAACGGACTCACCACTAAACTCGCTGCCGGGTGTGTTGCCGAGTGTCACAATGGTTTGGCCTACTGGCGAAGCGAAGGAAAGCAAAGAGAAACGGGCGACTCCCGTGAGCGGCTCGCGCGTGTAGGAGAGCGCAACCTAGGTCAAGACTCTTGCGCCAAGAAGAGAAGAGCGATAGTGGCAATAATTTAGAGATTCCATTCATCCTCGGCTTCCAGGGAGTGTACAGTGGCCGGGGAGAGAAAGAGAGATAAAAAGGGCTGGCTGCTGTCTGGCAGGTACGCCATTCAGTATATACGCAGTGGGCGGGGTGGGTATGCTTCATCTCGAGGAGGATATAAGAAGGATAAGGAGGAGGAGGGAAAGGCTGTGCAAACAATCAATGAACTTCGCGGGCGAAAGCCACTGGTTTCATCGCATTCGGATGCCGTTCAGGAAGATATTTATGTTGGAATTTGAATAAAAAAAAATTATAATAATCGAGTGAAGAGCGGAGAAAGTAATTCCGGTTTCGAAAGCTCACTATTCAAGCGGAAATGACGTCACACCGGAAATACGTCACTCCCGATTTCAAAATCTCGATTATTTGCCGGAAATTATGTCACACTGCAGCGAACAAACGGTTTGGCAATATCAAACCAAGCTGCGGTTGCGGCAGGCGAAGGAAATATTTGATCGATTGAAAGAAATGTTTAGTTTATTGAACGAATATTTCGTAGTTTGACCTAATATTTAGTTGCTTCAACGAATAGTTACTTGAATTGATCATATATTTTGTTCAATCGACGAAATATTTCCTTCGCCACCTGCAACCGCAGCTTTAGGTTGACATTACCAAACCTTTTTTTTCTGTGCGGAAGTAGGCGAGAGCGATGCAAAGTGGGACGGAAAATCCGGATGTATGAATTGATATTGAAATGTTTGAATTTCTAAAAATTTTATGAGCTGCGTGAAAACAAAAACTATTTTCGGTTTTTACCATTTAGGCAGACGGTTTGGAGCACCGATGATTTCACTCCGGTATAGCGACATCGGCAACGTATCCCGTTTCGATTTCTATAGTCTGGCTGGTACCCGGCTCGGTTACATCTCTCGGTTACATCTCGCCGAGTTATACGGAGACGGAGTGACGTAGATGCCGAGAAACCAGATAGAGCCTCTGCCTAATGTATGTAATTGATCTATTGTGCGATGCATTAGCACTCCCGAGGCAGAGTCGTCGAGGGATTGGTTAGACCCGTCGCCGAGAGCGGTAGAATTTACGTCGGATAAAGAGACGTGAACAGAAGAGGAGATGGACCGGGATGAATCTCAATCTCAATGGGGACAACGGGAATTCTTCATGAATCCGAGAATCTACTCTGCGTTATCTCTTACATTATTAGTTCTTTGTGTCATTGGATTAGAGGCTGATAGAGATAATGCACGCCTATTGTCCACATCGCCCCTGAGCTCTGATGAACATTCGAGACGCCTCTTCTCTCATCTCACCCATTCCACTCCGAATTATTAAATCAGCCAATGATCAATCTTTAATTCGGGCGAAATTTTTTTGAAATTAGTTCATGTCCTCCTTTAGCGAATTATAAAGTATGCGGCTCATGAAGGGGATGGCGCGGGAGGGTGAGGTGAAATCGACGACATACACAGTAAAGAAAAATTGTACTTTTTATAACAACTTATTGTCCACAAACGTCCACAATTTTATTATTTGTTAATTTTCTAGTTTTACAAACCAAAGTACAAATTAAAATTGACAGTGACGCAGCAAATAAAAGGACGGATTCGTATATTCAAATAAGTGACAAATGACTTTGTCACTTATTTAACTTAATTATTCTTACGTAATTCCGCATTCCGATTTTACGAAACTATTTTTTTACTGTGTAGCATTGTTGCAAATAATGGCTATAATATACATGAAAAATACACTATTGTCCACGTCGTCTTTCAGCTCCGGTGAACCTTCTAAACGCCTCTTTTCTCGCACCCCGAAAAATTATTTATTTGACGAGCGCCCCACAAATAAATATGTATTCGTTTTAAACAAGTATTTCTTCAACTTAAATAGATATATATTTAATTTAAATAAATATTCATTTGAATTTAAATAAATGTTTGTTTGCAGGACGTCCGTTAAATAAATAATTTTTCTGGGTGCATCGCATCCACCCTGCGAATTATTAACTCTTTAATAAAAAATTCTTTAATTAATTCTCATCCTGTCCGGCTTCGTTAGCGAATTATAAAACATGCGGCTGAAGAAGGCGCCGGAGGGCGGAGGGGGGAGGGGTGAAATCGACGACATAGTTAGCCTTGTTGACACGTCACCTCTCGCATGACTCAAATAATGGCTATAATATACAAAATACACTCCACGAGAAGCCCCTTTTTTTTCTGCGTGCGTGCCGGCCCTCCGTGCATCACTCCGTGGGGACAAAAGCCGGACACTTCGGATTATCATGTGGTTTACCGCAAGCCCTCGGGGCCATTGACATATTTTGACTTTCGTTCTCTTCCTTCCACCGCAATGGTCGTCGTTGCTCCTTGTGTATTCGCGGCTTGGCTCGATACGAAAAAAAAAGAAGGAACAGAAAAAAAAAATGAACCGGTCAGAGAAACCAGAGGAACCCTTCTCGCTCAATTATCCGCCTCTTCGGATTTCGCGTGCACGTGTGCAGGCGCAAGCGGGGCACGAATGCGGGACCCGATAATTCGGCAAAGCCGCACGATCTCGTATCGCAGATGGTTGTAATCGTTGCAGGAAACAGGGAATTATATCAACCTTGCTTTCGGAGAATCGTGGATAGCTCCATTAAATAATTTTTTTATTTTTATTTAATGGTTCTCGTTTTATCGAACGTGATTAATTTCTGACTTGGACGATCCCCAAGTTTCTGGCTTTCCGTTGCCACCAGCCCTGCCGCTCAATCGTCAATTTCCGAATTCGGTTCTCCACTTTTGGCAGCTTGCCTTTTCGTCGGAGCAAGATAGTCGAATCGGCAAACGACGACGGAAACTAAGGAATCCTCACACGACAGGAAAACATCATGACCGACCGAATCCTACCATCGTCGCTGTCAAAAATATCTGCCGCTGTGCGCCGCGTTTTAGCGATGTGTCAATTTATGACCCCGAAGATATCTACATTAGACGAAACTTCATCAAGTTATAGAGGCCGTGTTTTTTCCAACGCGCAAACTTCGTTCGGGAAAGTTCACTTGGAGAATAGAATTCTACGGGTGAACAATTTTTTTTTTTCTTTCCAAAGCAGTGCATTAGAAGAAACTAGCCAAATATGCAATTTGATGTCGTGCAGATATCTTCAGGGTTGTGTAAATTTCCGAATTGGGTTCTCCAGTTTTGCCAGCTCGCCTCTTCGTCGGAGCAACACAATCGAATCGGCGAACGACGACGGAAACCAACGAACCCCCACACGACAGGAAAACATCATGAACAACCGAATCCTACCATCGTCGCAATCAGAAATTTCTGCCGCTGTACGGCGCGTTTTCGCGATGTGTCTCTCGCGTCCTGACGTGATGTGTTCACCGACGAGAAAACTATTATACCGCGGCAAGCGCTCTCCCGTTTTCTCGATTATGATTGCATGACTGTGAAATTGGTCGTCGGTTGAGTCCCGACATGTTATACACGTATCGCAGGCCGTGTGCACACAGAGAGCCGTCTCCGAAAGCTCGCGGCTCTCAGCCGGCTGCCCGAAGCTCGCATGACTTCGTGAGTTTCGCGAACAAATCGTACCGGATAACTAGCCCGGGTAGTCGTGCACGGCTCCCGATTCTCCGGCCGCCGAGCGTACCGGCGTAATGCCGAGCACAATGCGAAAAGAAGAGCGGGATCGAAAAAGATAGCCAGAGATAGAAGGTATAAGCGGCCAGCCATGTGGTGTCTTCCCACGTCAGAGTGACGGACAGACAGCCCAGGGCTTGACAGGAATAAGGACGGAAGGCCGAGCGAAAACGAACGAACGGGACGGACGGACGCGCGGTACCGCACACCGGTAGCTTCTATTTTATTCAAGCTCGACGACCGAACAATTACCGTCCTACGGCTTAGCTCAATCTCGCCCTCCTTTCCTCTTTTCGTTCGACCTCTCTTTATTTCCTACGCGTAGGATTTTTCGAGCCGCACGAGTTAATGCGAGCCGGAACGGAACAAAGAAACTACCGCACAGACGACTGCGGTCTGGCCCGACTCCGCATCCTGCGCGCTCAGAGACTGTATCGCACGGACCGGAGTGGGATAATTCGATCGCGTTGGATAATTACCGATGATGGAGCGGTGGGAGAGCGAAACGGCCGAAGGGTTCGGGTGGTTCCCGGTGGTACCGCGCTCGCCGGAGGGAGTAGCGGGGCTTCCCGTCGGAGGAAACACCGGGAGAACGCTATGGTACGAGGGCAGCGATGCGGTACCAGCACGCTGCGCGCCCCGATGGTTCGCGCGGAGCACAGCGGTTGCGTCCGTAGCGTGCAGAACCCGGGGTCTTGCATCGGTTCACCAGCGAATCTAGATTATAAATCGTGTGTTCGGCGCATCGGCTCTGCCCGATGAACCCGAAACTATGTGGAACGGGAGGCATCTGTGGGACTCTGCCGGCGCTCTTCGGAGAACCTCTCCGAGCGCGGAGCCCGACGAGAGTGTGGAACTCGCCAGCGATACGCTCGTTTCACCGTGAAATTCCAACGAATCCCGAACTCCGAATGGAATCTCCTTCATTTGTTCTTCCCGGCGATGGTTCCTTTATCTTCCCGTTTTTTATTACCAGCGGCACATGCTCACATTAGCCCGACAATCTCCGGCTGGCAATCAGTCGAGGAGCGTCTCGCGGATATCCGGGCCATAATCACGTCCCTCGGATGCGGGAAATAATTTAACCGCGACTTTTCTCGTGTGACAGCGTTCTCGGGAGGCACAATGGGAGTGTAATTTTTCCGCGCGACGACCGAGCGACGGAGACCGCCTTGGCCCGGGGTGAATATCGCGGAGGCGAAAATTCGTTCGCCGGGAGAACGCCGGATGACGCGACGATGTTACACGTACATCCACCCGCCGCCTCCCCTCCGGCACGGGGGAGAATCTATGGAGAGAGATGCGGGAGTAGCGGCTAAGGAAGGAGCGTTCTCCATTCACCGCCCATTTTCCTGATAATAAAGAGGCGAACGGACGGGTGGATGACGGTAAGTACATGAACGCGCGTCCCGCAAGTAGTTCGTGCCACCGGCTCCACCGCAGCGGTGCACCCTTGCGGATGCAGCGAAGGCATCGCCACGAAGACAACCGCCCCATCCTCCCCCCTCGTTCCTCCCTTCAAACTTTTTTCCTCCTCGCGCCTTTCGTGGCCCCTCCCTCGATCTGCTCTCCCTCTCGTGTCGACCGGCGATGCCGCGCATCCCGCGAGCTACGGCTCGCATCGCATTCTTCTATTTCATTGTCGAGAAAACCAATTTCCTGGTACCTAAATTACGCTCGCTGGCGAAAAAGCCCGTCCCGCTATCCGCCGTCCGCGAGAGCCGCGCGCTCCGTTCCCGAACCCCCCCCCCCCCCCCCTCCCCCTGCAACCCCCGTCGCAGCTCGCAGCGACGTCGGCAATATCGCAAGTTTCCACCTCGGCGCTAGCAGCCAGTCCACCGCTAACGGCGAAGCGAACGTGGAACGGGAGAACCCCGGATAGACCGAGGGACTGAGCGTGGAAGTGGAGTTACCCGACGTGCCACGGGAAACGAGAGCGATGGGGATGAGAGGAGGATGCAAGCAAAAACGTTAATTTGAAAACGTCACAGTTTAATTTAAAATTACGTAAGTAGGAGCCGGCGCTACGACGGAGCGCTCTCCCGGCGTGTCTGTAACAGAGCTCCTTTATAGCGGGACTGCTCGGCCTTACCCCACATGGATCGTATGCAATATCCGTCAGATGTTGCAAAAATACGAAAATAAAAAAAAATTGAAGTTAAATCCAAGAAGATATTTTTGGAAAAATCTGCTCTCGACGTGGCGAATATGGAACATTTTTTTTTATTCAAAAAAAAAAATTGGTCTTTCATTTTTCTCAGTTTGGTTTGTTCGCATTTTGGCCGCACTTTCGCAACGCTCGATTATTCCTCTGCATTGCTTCCCAGCGGGCCAGTTTAATTAAAAATTACGTAAGTAGGGAGCCGGCCCTACACCCAGGAAAATCATTTATTTGACGGCCAATGTTTATTTCGTTTGAGTAAAATATTTATCTGATTTAAATTGAGTAAACAGTTACTTGAATCAAATAAATATTTGACTTAATCTAAACAAACGGTGGCCGTCAAATAAATTATTTTTCCGGGTGTACGCTGGGGCGTTCTCCCAGCGTGTCTGTGACAGAGTTCCTTTATAGCGGGCCTGCCCGGTCATGCCACATATGGATCGTGTATGCAACATTCCTCAAATGTTACAAAAATAAAAATATTAAAGTTAAATCCAAGAAGATATTTTTGGAAAAAAATCTGCTCTCGACGTGGCGAATATGACACATTTTTTTAATACAAAAAAAAAAAATTGGTTTTTCATTTTTCTCAGGTTGGTTTGTTCGAATTTTGGCCGCACTTTCGCAACGCTCGATTATTCCTCTGCATTGTTTCCCAGCGGGTCACCTGTCTCTCTTCGGATATTTCTCCCATCCCCCCCCCCCCCGTCTGTTGCCGACGGTCCGGTGAATTCCCGCAGATCGCGGCAATAATAGGCTCGCCCTCCGCGCGCGTACTCGTCGCGAATTCGGGCCCGCTCGTTCGCTCTATCGTATTCCGGGCGCGCTCGGGCTTTTGTCACAGCTTGCAATTATTCGCGGAACGAGAGGAATTTCAGCGAGCGAACGAAAGCTCGCGAGTCGGAGGGTGGCCGTGGCGGGGGGGGGGGGGGAGCTGGTGTTGAAACTCTCGTGCCGCCTGTATATCCGTCCGGATAGCCGGAATCGGGCAAGAATTGAACGAAGAAGCAAAGAGAATCGCGGGGACGGTATAAGCGAAGTGAAAAAGGTGTATAAAGGGATGAGGAGAGCAGAAATTCTCTTACGCCCTGATGCTACCGGTAATACGCTTTTTCTTCGCTATTCCCGAGGATATCGAAGAGAATCCGAGCGCTCTCTCTATCTCGCGAGAGATACCGGATTCCAACGAGATTGCTTTTTCGACGATGGAAAGATTTTACTCTTGCACATTTCTTCTTTCTTTTGTTTATGTATCTTATGTGTCACCTTTTTTGTTATTATATTTATGTATATATATATATATATATATATATTAGGGTGTTTCTCAAAAAGGATTTTTTTATTTTTATTTTCCTCCCACCATTTTAAAGTATAGATTTCGATCTCAAATTGAAGCTCACGAAAGGCGGTCTCTACACAGTAAAAATGTACACAGCACAAATGTCTACAATTATTTTCTTGTTAATTTTACAAAAAAAAAAATCTTGTCCATTTCACAAAAATATCTGTCAATTTTACGAATACTTTTTGTAATATTGACAACAAAATAATTGTGGACTTTTGTGGACAAAAAAGGTTTGTTAAACGTACAAATATTTTTGACTGTGTAGCGAAAAAACTCTAAGAGGTGCCGCACTCGATGCTTGTATCCAATAAATGCGGCACCTTTTAAACGTAGTTGTCAACGACAATCTTTCGCGAAATGTTTTTTTAGATAAAAAAAACTTTTTGTCATTTCTTGTTGTCTACCCAAAATACATATTCTTTAATTATTTTTACATCCCGTAGATTTGTATATTTTGATAGATAAAAAAAAATCCAGCGAAAAGCGATCGCTGACAATTAAGTTTGAGAGGTGCCGCATTGTTTGAGTAAAATGTTAAATGTGGCACCTCTTAGAATTTTTTGGTAGGTAACGCCTTTCGCGAGGTTCAATTTGAGATCGAAGTCTGTACTTTAAAAAGGTGGTAGGAAAATTTTAAAAAGCCTTTTCTCTTAAACACCTTAATATATATATGAATATATATATATAAGATGTATAAGTATATACGGCTATATATATATATATATATATATATATATATGCTGCAGATAGGTTACACGTAATTGATTCAGAGTGCGACGAGGCTTGACTGAGTGAGTGTCTCTCATTCATGATTATTCATCGGGTACACCTCGTGCGACCAGCGAAAGTGTGACACTCGTCGAACACTCCCGGGTGCTCCCGGGGTATTATGTTGTATACGACGAGTGGTTAATTGCGGACACTTCGCGTACCCCTTAATTTTTTTTTCGAAACAGCATCATTATTCACGATCGCGGCTATGCGATAAGAGCGCGTTTCTGCCTCACGCATAATCTCCGGCTCGGCAGGTGAAGCCTCCCGCCGTCCCTCGTACAATACACACTTTTATTTCGAAGTTAAATGTGCGACTGAGTCGCGCGCGCTGTTAGAGATCCTCTATCGGATTTCAAACGCTCGGAAATTTTATACCCGAGGTGCGAAGCAGCTGCCTTTTCGTGGCTCATAGAAAAATAAAGCAGCTCGATAAGTCTTCACTGACAAAAAAAAAAAAAAAAAAAAAAAATGTGCTTGAACCAACCGAAGATTCGGGCAGGGACGTTCAAATAAGTATTCGATTGTCCGAACAAAATATTTTAGTGTCACAAAAAATATTTTCGTGACATTCAACAAATTCGTTGAAATAATCAATCTTTCAGCTCTACCAACGAAATATTTTCAACGTCCATCCCAATCTTTAGTTCATTCAACCGATTTTTTTTTTATTGTTGCTTTCAGCACAGTCTTCAGTCTTTTATTTTTTTAGATTTTAGTTGAGTTGACGGAAAGAAATGAGGATAACATCACGCCGATAGCTCCGACACGTCTCAGCCGGGAATCTCTTCGGCTGTGAGGAGTCGAAAGGATTCCGTCCGGCACCGTCGAGAACCGAAGAATTTCGCGACCCACCAGTTCCGGCGGAGAAAGAGAGCCGCGAGGCTGTGCGTGAACCCTCCGCGAGATCCTCAGGATCGTCCTCGTCGTAGGATAAACATTTCACGCCGCGAGACTCTTCTCCCTCTTTATCTCCCTCCGTCTCTCGCCGCGGTCACGTATGCCTCGAGATGGAACGTCGAAGAACGCGATACCACGTTTGGAACCCGATACCCGCGACGCGGCGTGGGTCTTGGCGATTCTCGCGGAGGATTCGAGCCCCGGTCCTGTCTCTCCTCAATTCTCGATCCGAGAGCAGAGAGGCGCTTCTCGATTCCATGAACGCCACCGATGCTCCCGCTGCCGCTGCGAGACGGGTTTCGATCTCTCGAAATCTTCGCTCCAAGTCCTTTTCTTATTCAGGATTTCTTCTCTTCGTTTCTTTTTCTCTCTTCCATCTATAGTTTGTTTTTATTTTATACAACGAGACACGAACGAGTAGGCTGATGTCGTCATTTTTTTTTCCCCTTGGATATATATACATGTGTGTAAAGGAAGGAAAAAGGTCCGAAGGGGCTAACGAACTTCTTTGGATCTTGTAGGATATATACATATATATATATATATATGCCGGTTCACTCCGCGGTGTCCTTGACCCTGCATCGGTGCGTTCTTCCTCGAGGATTATTTTATACGTCGTTTTTTTTTTTTTTTCTCATCCTCTCATCCCCTGTAAAGTCAGAGAAATGTACATTCTCGTGAAGAAACAAATTTTCTTAGAGTTTGATTTGCAAGACCAAAGTCTGCACAGGCTGAAGACTCAAATGCACCCAGAAAAATAATTTATTTGACGAACATCCCGCATATAAATAATTATTAAAGTAAAATAAATATTTCTTTAAAGTAAATGAATATTTATGTAAATTAAATAAATATTTCTTCAAAGTAAATATATATACATTTTTTTAAACCATATAAATATTTCTTCAAAGTAAATAAATATTTATTTAAAGCAAATAAATTGTTTTTTTTGGGTGTAGAAAACCCTAGTGGAAGTGACACGCAGGACTGGTGCCGATGCTGGTCCTGCGTGACACTGCCAGTATCGAAGTGTCGGACTCGACAGTTACTTTCCCAGCGGGTCGACTTTTGGTAGACCACATAGCAGATCTACCAATGACCCTGAAGATATCCGCACGACATCAAAATTTATCTTTGGCAAGATTTGGTCAATGAGCGACTCCAAGAAGATGAAAAAATGCTTCACCTGTACAATTTTATTCTGCAAGTCAACTTCGCCGAGTGAACTTTATTCGACGCAAGACTCAGCGATTGCAACATGATGAAATTCAGTCTCGTGCAGATATCTTCAGGGCCACATCCACAACGAGTCTGTCGGTGATAAGAATTTTTCTCACACGGTCTCGAGCGTCCTCTTGATAAAATGCAACCTGCGCCTGCGAAATGCGCGCCCCGCGAACCACCCTTCGCCCTTCGAGGCGTAGCGCAAATGCGTGAAGTGAACCGTGCCGTAGACACGCTAAACGCGAAATACCGCGGATGTCGTGTAACGTCCAGGCGGGTGTCGCGGGCCACGCGGAACTCCGTGATCTCATCAGGCCGTTTCTTCTTCTTCGTCTCACGCTTTATCCTCGATTCAGCGCCCGGGCGAGCCTGCCCGCTCGACCGGCAAACCAGTTTTCATATTTTTCGTAGCTCGCGATAAATTTGCAACGAAATACGCCAAAGATACACGAGACCCGGCGAGGCCGTCCGCGCTCTTTCCCTCTCGGCGAAATTGCACGCGCCGTCCGCTCCGGGCCCATCCTCTCCGTCGGCCGCCGCGGAACGACTGCAACGTCGTTTATGCACCGTCGAGAATTTCAGCGTTATCCGAGTGCGTTACACTGCACACAGGCGGATCCGGGGAATCCTTGGGCGCGAAGGACCGCGGAGACGAGAGGCGCGGTGCCGGACCCGGACGCCACCTCGGGAAGCTTCCTCGTGCGTACCGTCCGCACATATATCCAATGGCGATATCTCTCGGGAACTCGTTCCACCGTCCTTCACGACGAGATTGCGTTCACACGTATGCGAACTTCCCGAGCCTCCTTCGGGTCTCGAGTGCGCTGATAGTGCACTATATTATAGTATCGCGTTACGTTATAGACATACACATGCAGATAGGCTCGTAGAGGTAAATAAGTGCACTCGATTACGACCATAACATAACGAATTTATTTTCTTTCTTGTTTCAGGTGAGTAACACATTCGCCCTCGAGTAACCGGTACCTGCCAGGACGTCGGTAAGAGCTTCCCAACATTTCTCTTAGCGCGTCGGCGTATCATCGGACCGGCAGCGGAAGCTGCGGCGGTGAATGAAAAACAAAAAGTGCATCGTGGAAAAGCTTGCTCCGAACGACGAGGATTTAACCGTCGGTAAAGAAAAGGATCTAAAAAAAAAAAAAATAGGAAAATCTTTCTCCTCTGCCGGCTCAGAAGAAAAAGAAAACGGGCACTTCGCGATCCTGGAGCGTCGATGGTCCATGGAGCGTGAAGACGCTCGACGGAAAGGTTCGTTCGGCTCGTCGGCTACGCTGACCGCTGGTCGGTGAGTGTGTCGGGAGTCGATCGAGCTCCTCTATTTTTCGCGAGCTTTCACCAGCTGAGCGTCACAGCTTACTCTCGTCATCGGGAGCGCACTCTGCTATGAACGGTGCGAGAAGAAAGCGCCGATCTGCGATGCGGTGGACGGGCTTTGGCCGCGGTGAGTCGTTAAAGAAGACGCGTGAACGCATCGATGAAAATGAACACGAGTCAGCACGCAGTGCAGTGTTGTGTGGGCGCAGATCGCGGTGACAACGATAATGGCACAAAGGGTGCTCGCAGCCCCTGTCATCGTTGCTCGAACGCGCGAAGAAAAAAGCGCAAGACCCTCTCGCAGCGCATGCACGAGCCGAGGGGTCGCTCGGGGATTCCCCATTGACGCGGGTAACGCTCGATGACTGCGACGGCAATAACGTCGTCACGGTGGAAAGAGCCGGGAAGATCTATTACATGCAGAGAGGTCATCGTCGTCGTCAAAGTTTCCTTCCTTGCAAAGCGAAATGGAAAACTTCCGGTCGGAAAATGAGATTTTCAAACCAGAAGTGACGTATTTCCGGTGTGATGTCACTTCCGTCAGAGTAATGTGAATTTCAATCTGGAAGTAACGTATTTCCGGTGTAAGGTCACTTGGAGTCGAAAAATGAGATTTTCAAAACGGAAGTGGACTTGCAGAGAAGATGTCTTATTTTTCGTTGCAGTGTGTCTCAAATCCGGCCAGTGACAGAAAAGTGAGAATTAAGGAGCACAGGAAAAAATTGATAAAAGTATGAGCATGCATCTCAAATGTATTTGGCCTGCATCCGGAATGCCCCCCAGTGGTAAATTCATGATATTTGAATGCATCATATTCGCAGACGGATCCGTCGGATACCGACCTAAGCGGAGGGTGAATACCTCGTCAAGGACCCAACTGGTGCCGTTTCGTAGTCTCACTTGGGATATGAAACGACCTAGTTTTATGATTCCGTTTTAGTCGCCGTTGAATCGCAGATAGATAAGCGCATCTCTCAGGCCAATACGAGCGTTACTTCCATTAGATTCATGAGATTTTCAAACCGAAAGTGCGCTTCCAGAGAAGACGTCTTATTTTTCCTTGCAATGTATCTCGAACGCAGCCAGTGACAGAAAGATGGTAATTAAAGAACATAGGAAAAATGCGTAAAAGTATGAGCATCTATCTCAAATTTGTTTGTCCTGGACAAACAAATTTGCAAGACGGATCCGACGGATACCGACCTAAGCGGAGGTTGAATACCTCGTCAAGGATCCAACTGGTGCCGTTTCGTAGTCTCACCTGCAATACGAAACGACCGGTTTTTATGGTTCCGTTTGAGTCTCCCTTGAATCGCCGATAGATAAGCGCAGTTCTCGGTCCGACACGAGCATCAACCACTGCAAACTCGGAAAACTCTCGCTCGCGTATGATTCGTTCCGGAAACGAGCGGTGACAGCATACCACGTTGATTCAACGTTGCAGCGACGGAAACGCGACCATTCCGGCCGATTCGAACTCTCGCCGTGACCGTCCACCCTTCCCGCGGCACTCGCCGATCGTGCACGTTCGCCCAAACGCTCGAAACAATATTCCGCGAAGCGAGCGGCTGCAGTAGCAGCAGCAGCAGCCGATATATCGCGAAATCGTACAATGATCGTTTAATCGGCCGTGCATCAAACAATTGGTGGACGGCCGGTCCGGGCGTCCGGCGACAACGACACGAGTTCGAGTTCTCGACCGCCGAGCCATAATAGCTGCAGCAGCGGCTCGATATGCTCTGTGTATTCTCTGAACGGGACCGGGAGAGACCGCGGGCAGGAGTCCGCGAGGCTCACCCGCGATGCACAAAGGGGGGGTTGAGCGGGTGGAAAGCGAGCGCGTCCGCTCGTCTTCCGCAGGGACAAATGGCGAGCGGGTCGACCCGCGTTACGACCCGGTGAGCATTTGATTGCCCGTGCTATTATGACTGACGTTTTCGCCGCACTTCCGTCGATCTCTCGCACTCTCGTCTGTGTTTCGGTTATTATAGCCCCGCTTCTGCCCCCGTTGCATCCGACGTCAATACGTCTAGTTTTGACGACGCCGATCCGCGCACGGCCGGAGCCGCTCTTCGTCGGCCAACTTCGGGCCGACGGCCGAGCGCCGACCTTTCCGAACTTTCGCGTGCGCGAATCAATGAGAAACCCCATCCGTCCGTTGTACATTCGTTCATGATCGTGAAGTATTGGCTCGAGACACCGCCGCCGAATGGTACCGAGACGCGCGCGGGAAAGCGAGAGAGAGCCGCGACGGAATGAGCATGTAATCCTATACAAATCGATTCGTACGCGACGAGAGAACTCCGCCGCTTCTGGAAAGCTGCGCGACCCATTGAAAACGAATCGGTCTCTTTCGAAAACAAAAAAAAAAATACCCGTCGGTTAAATAAACAAAACAAAAAAAACATTAAAATAATTAATTTCGTATCTAACAAAGAACGGCGGAGGGGACGGAGGAGAAAATGAGAAAACGGTGTACCTCGGAGTTGAGTTATAATGAGGATCGTAAGCCTGTCCCAACACTCGAGAACTCGTTCCTCGTCTGGTTGACTAGCGGCAGAGCCGCTGCCTGCGAGAGACTTCCTTTATCGACATTTTGATACAAAATGGCTGCTCGCGACAGGGAGTCTCAGCGTAATCTCTCTCGATTCAAATTAACACACGCAGAGCTCGACGGGGGGGGGGGGGAGGAAAGTGGAGGTTCGTGGAGCAGAGAGTTCGTACGCGGCCTGCCGCGGGGATCTCTTGGGCTCGAGCTCGCACGTTCGCTCGATAGGTTGCCGCTCTCCTCGCTGTATGGAAGAGGAGAGATAATATCGCCGTACATCTCCCGACCTTCTCTCCTCCGTCTTCCCTTTAAAGCCCACCGGCGAGTGTTTCACTCTTCGGGAGAAGAGGCCTTGCTTTTATTTTTACGTTTTTTCCCTTCCCTCTTTCATTCTGTTTCTGTGGTATTCGCTTTCCTTTCTCATTTCGTTTCGACGAACGTGAATAAAGAAAGCGCGCGGCCGCGAGGAGAGAAGAAGAAAAGCATTCGCCGGCGGAGCAGCGCGAGTGCGAGGCGAGCGAGGAGAGAAGCGGAGAGATCGAGTAAGGGTAACAGCGCGATGCGAACGCGCCGTCTACCAGGGGGCAGGACGGGGCGGCGGGGGGGGGGGGGGGTGGGGTGGTTATATGGAAATGTTGGTCAAATATATCATTCCGGCTTGACAGTGCAATTCTCTTATCTGCCTCGCGCCGCCTGCCGCTGCTGCTCTCCTCTGCTCTTCTACCCCCTCCCAAACCATCACGGGGTGCTGCTCTCGGGGGTTGGCGCGCTGCTAGAGCTCTTGCTCCTGGTGCTGGTGCTGCTGGGGGATCGGGGGCTGAAGCGCCCGATAGAGGATCTGCAAACACGCTGCTGCTGCCGCCTCCATCCCCTTCAGCAAGCTCCGAATATCCTCTCGTCCTCGCTCTCCGGCTCTCATCCTCGCGCCGCTTCCTCCGTAGAGTGCGGCCGAGGCACGGAGGCGCAGAGCCGAGGCTCTGTGTGCTTTCGGCCCAGCGGGATGACGAACTGCCGGCAAAATAGAGCGGAATTCCTATAGCACCATCACGAGAAATACCTTCATAGCGCACGTAGAACAATTTTTATTTTTTTTTAGAACCGATGGAATTATTTCGGACTGGCGGCGGTAAAAGATTATGGATTCTAATGAATGTGACGACGAGGATGGACCGAGAGACATGTGATTACGTAGATTATTCGAATAGCTCGGTTTGACAAATTACTAAATTACAGATTATCGATCATCGAGATGAATCGAGATTTGGTCGGACTGTCAAAGAGAACTTTTGACAGTTCACACTTGAGATAAAGAGATGTGTTTGTTTTTAATAATATCCGCCACAAACGCAAATACCTACACGTGTTCTTGATTTTACTCGGTCGTAACATATATTACGACCTTAATATATATATTTTAAGTCTGATTCTAGTGACCGAAATAAAAAAAAAAAAAACAAGGGACAGATAAGAACTTATCAGCAGATCAATTACATACACATGAACCTAAACAGGGAATGGCAAAAAAAAATGATAGATTCTTTTTATAGAAAAGTCTTTACCAAAGGCCTTACAGACTAAGTGTATGTAGGCAAAATTAGACTTAACATTTTCGTGATCTGCACTGTGGGCCAAAATCGTCCCAGAACGTGGACTTTCGGTCGTCGCGACGGATCAAAAGATTTTGTTTTTGCACTCATCGGGCCGTTTCTATTATTTTTCGTTGTACGAGGATACTTGATGGCTCCTATCTGCGTGGCATGGGAAGAGGAGAAACCTTTAACGAGTGCCCGAGGGGATGGATGAAAGAGAACAGGGGAATGCGGAGGGGGCGAAGCCGGCGTCGGAGAGAAGACGATCAGTTTTCCTTATCGGCTGTCTCGTATCTCCTTGCTTGTACTCGAGCCGCGCTCTATAATTGCTTCTTTTAACTAAGATTCCGGGATCTAACTTTGTTCGCGTACTCTGTCTTCTCTCATTCTCTTCGGCCATGCTTGGCCTACCCCTCCGAGTCGGTGGGAGAATGCAGGAGGAGAGGAGAGCCAGAAAAACAAGAGAAAAGTCTTTTCCCCCAGGGGTGAAACCGGTATCTCTGCAGTGCGATTTTTAAATTGGTTCTTATAACTTTAAAAACACACCGGTTTGCCCGTACCCAAGAACTCTTCGAGACATACTCCGGGGTGGCCGCGCGATGTCGCGAGAATCAAATCAAAGCCCATTTTAAAACTTCCGTTTCTACTTTCGCTCTCCCGAGCTCTCCTCCTCCTGTTTCGTTTCTCCTCTCGCATCCACCTAATTTTTTTTACCCCCTCGCGGCTTCTTTGTTTCGCCTCTCCTCTCACAATACCGCTTCGTCATATCATCGTTCTCGTTCTCCGTATCGTACGATCTTCTCTTCGCTGCGCCTCGTCAGCCTTCTTGGACCCCTCCTCAGGACGAGCAGCAGACGAGCAAAACGCCAAAGGATCGCTGGCTACTTCTCTTCCTTCCTCAAATCCAGCCAGGCCGATCCTTAATTTCCGTACCGAAGATACAACTGACGCTTGTCGCAAGGTCCACCGGAATAACTTCCTCGTAATTTCCTGCCGTTGGTAGCAATAAAGGAGGATTCACCGTCGGCCTAGCCAGCCTCGGAGTTCGGTCGGGGCGTCGTTTTTTC
This sequence comes from Amblyjoppa proteus, assembly GCA_963922035.1. Lineage (NCBI taxonomy): Eukaryota > Metazoa > Arthropoda > Insecta > Hymenoptera > Ichneumonidae > Amblyjoppa > Amblyjoppa proteus. The sequence goes on from OY998233.1 coordinate 13,702,044, forward strand.
TCCTTTTGGAACTTCATACGCCGGCTACGCGAGGAGACGGACGAGTCCTGATCTCTCAGCTCCCTCATAACCCACCGTGGCGAAGAGCCCATCCGGCCCTCGGGGGCAACCCGCGGAAGGATCCACCCGCGTATGATGTCCCTCTGTCCCTCGGATAGGAGGCGAGTCAGAATTCGCTCGGCCGCAAATGTCTCGCCCCGGGGAAAACGATCCGGAGGATCACAAAGGTCTCTCTCCCTCACCTCGTCGGCCAGAGCGGAACCCCACGACAACAGTTCCTACCGTTACGGGATATCAGAATTTGTCTCCTTTCCGGTTCGCCGCGTGCGTCTCCCTTCGCTCCTTCCGCGCAGAGTTTCTCTCTTCGTGACTCCGCGATACAACCCGTTGCGCTTTGACTTCCGGCATGCCGAGAATCAAATAAAATTGCTCGGCTCCTCTGCCCGAGCGGGTTTTTTTTCTTTTGCTTCTTTCCCTGGCGAACCACCGGTTCGCAATTAGCGGTTTCACGCATTTCACACGATAATTCGCGAGTTCCCGGCGCCGTAACTGCCGCGAATCGTACACGAGGACGCCAGTATTTCGCGGCGAAGGGCGGCAGGGACGGGGGAGAGGACCAGACGGCTGAACTCTGAAAATGGCGATACGATACCGGGCATTGCCCCGGAGAGCCCGCGTACGCCGCCGTTACCTCTTCCTTTTCGTACGTTATATACGTTTATACGAAAGGTTTTTCGCCAGTATTTTAACGCGAAATCCCACCCGGATTCCTGGAAGCATCGTATCGATTCCCCGCTGAGAGGGGTGAGAGGGGTTGCGAGGGGAGCGAGGTATACTCCAGAGGGAGGCGAGAACTCGGGGGACCTCCGAGGCAAGGCGCACCCTGGCTGTATCCATCTCACTTTCTCGCGTTCCTTCGTCCAGGGAGCACCGAGGAGCGCGCTTTTCCTGCGCGATGCAATCTTTGAAAGGAGAGCCGCGTCATTACGCCGTGGCGTTGGTTCACGGGCCATTGGCCCAACCCCTCGCTCTCTTCTCTATCGTCCCGGTTCCAGAGCGCTCCCGCTTCCTCCTCGCTCGCCTCTTATTCCGCAGAGCTTCTTGCAGCAGCCCTGCCAGTATACTAGAACGTGTGTATATATATATAGTCGTGCCCCTACGATGCAGGGCACTCTCGATCGAGAGCTGCTCAATGACACATGACTCGAGGCGCGACAACCCCATGCCTCAAGAACCCCGTCGAGAAAATGAGAGAAGGATTCAGGCGAGCGTGCAACTCGCTGATGGCTTTTCTTCAAGGCGCAACGTTGGGCTAGCGTCGTTTCTGAATTTCTTGTCAAAAGCCACGGGGGCGTTACGCGATCGAAGTCTCTGCTGCTCAGGATGAAAAGGACCGGGGAAAAGAATAAAAATCGATTACCTTGTCGTGCTGAAATAATTATAAGTCTGGTGGGACTAAATTTTTATTGGGCCATCTAAACGATTAGGTCTCTCGCCGACTAATCGTTTTACGGGCGTACCGGCCGGTCAAACGTTCGGGATGTCGGGATCGAGCGGATATTTGCTTAACGCAACGACGACGAAACGGGCGACGCGATCAAACACGCGGTTGCATAACGCCAGTGCAGTGAGAAAGAGAAATTGTTGTATTAACCAAGCGGCGTTTACCTGCGTTCAAAGGCGTTATTAAGTTGATAGGATACAAAATTTTGTTTGAATCGAAATATTTTGAATCGACTCAAGCGAGCAATCGTGCAACCAAAGAACTATTTAGTTGTACGAATCAAATAACAACTTTGAACGCGCACAGTAAAAAAGCTTGTACTTTTGACATCAACTTATTGTTCACACATGTCGACAATTTTTTATTTTTCCGATCGCACCGTCTGGTTCTAGTTTTGCAAACAAAAGTACGAAGCAAAATTGTTAATTACACGGGAAACAAAAGGGCAGGTTTCTAATATTCCAACCTGAACAAACGAGTCTGTCACCTATTTAAGAAAATTATCTTTACGAAACTTGGTATCCCGATCTTACGAAATTATTTTTTACTGTGTATGTGACCGAGAATTTTAATCAAATATTTTATTTCTCAGTGTGCGTTACCGTAATTTCTGAATTTCTTATCAACCCAAAGCCCTCGGGGACGTTTCTCGATCGAACTCTCTGGTGCCGTTGATGAAAAAAGAGCGGTTAAAAAAAATGTACTCGATTCGCTTATCATGCCGAAAAAAAACGATGATATTTTGTTGGAAGACAAAAATTTATTGTGCCATCTAAGCATTACGTCTCCCGTCGACTAATCGTTTTACGAGCACACCTTCCGATCGCGCCGATAGGCAACGACGTCCAGAATGTCAGGATCAGGCAGATATTTGCTTAACGCAACGACGGCGAAACGGGCGACTCGATCAAACACGCGGTTACGTAACCCGATCGCGAACGATGCACGGTGAGCTCTCTCTTTCTCCTTCGCTCGTTCCCGGTGGCGTTTTCCTCGAGGGTAGTAAAACGCGTCGCGACCTCACCGGCATCTGTTCCAGAGATCGTAAAAGTCGGCCCGTACGAGGCTCGTATATAAAAGCCCCCGGCTCGGTGCCGCGCACCGGTTTTTCACGGAGCGAAGAGAAGCGAGGCCGAGCGGCGCGCCCGACGCGCTCCGGTTAACTCGATCGTTCCGCGCTTTTGCGCTCCCGTTCGTCGCTATCGCTCACAGCTCACCTACGCTCTACGGTCCGCGGCCGTGCCTCCTTCCGGAATCTATACCCGATGTTCGCCGATGTCGAGACTCGCGCACCGACCGTTACTGCGACAGCAAGAAGAAGAGGAGGAAGAGGAGGATGAGGAGGAAGAATAGGAGGAAGAGGAGGACGAAGGGAGTCTGCAACCTCCGGGAAGGGTCGCAGAAACAGCGTCGCCGGCTGATCGAGGTGCGGTCCCGCGGAGCAATGTCGTTCCGGGTTGCAGCGCGAGGACCCCGCGCACAGGAAACGAGAACGGGAGAGCTTTTATATCGATAACGAAGCCACGGGCCGGGGCTCAAGATATCTTGCTCCTCTCACTTTCGCCTCACCTACTCGCCCTTCTCTTCTTCTCTTCCCTCTTCGCAGTGTTTCTGGGTGGTTACCGTCTCCCCGTGCGCCCGGCTAACAAGCTCCACTTGGGTGGCGAAGATTCCCCACTTGCAACAGCCGCGCCACCCGGTTATGGACTCCCCTCGTAATATTAAATATACTATCATTATTACCGCTGTGGACTGTCCGCCACGTTCAAATTGCACGGAAGAAAAGTAGACTTTTGTCCGGCAACCCGTCGTGCATTGCAGTCGCGGCACGCGGTATGTGCGGCGCTTACGAATGCGGAGCTGCGGATGGTGCGATTTTTTCATTGCCGCCGCGTTGCGGAAACTATCGTGGACGGAAGGTGAATGTTACGCCGCGCCGATTTAATTCGCGATAGCTAAGATTGCAATTAACGAGGGACGGTGGGAGAGAGGGATGGGATCGAGATGGCCGTGCGAGCGCGATCAACGCCCCGGAGATTTCTTCTCGCGTCCGCTGCTTGTAAACAGCCGAAACGAAGAGTCCCGCGCGAACCCCGGTGCGAGACTCGGGGTTTATTATCGAGCTGGGCTCTCAATTAAGCGGCAGCAGCTGTGAAAATTAATGGAGCACAGCTTTCAAGATGTAATTGGGCACATTCATAACTCAGGGGGTTGCGCGGGAGAGCGGGCGGAAGGGAAGGGCGCGCGAAGGAGAACCTCGCCAGCCTCCGCGCCGGAGGAAGAAGACGCGGTGACTTCTGGACCGCATCCAGTCGGCTCTCTCGCAGACCCGACACGTCGGATGGAAATTCTACGGCTCTCGGATCCCGACCAAAGAGATCGATTCCGTACGAATAAAAAAAAAATCGGCTCCGCAAGTGCGAATATCTGCACTGGAAAAAAAAATATCATTAATTCAAGAACGATGATCTTGCGGGCTGCCATTGACATATGTGGTCAGTGTAATTATTATTTTTATTCTAACAATTGTATATCAAAATGAACTAATGTCTGTGAAATTGATGAGAAGATATGTAATAGTTTCATTATCATGCGTCCTTATGTCAAGCAAAATAGACTTGAAATAATAGCGTATGTTCATGGCAGCCCGCAATTGTCACTGTTCTTGAATCAATGATATTTTTTCTTCAGTGTGCACGGTGCCGGAGTTATAAAAATGGCCCAGAACTGGGATAGGCCCGATTGTCGAGTCTCGTTTGCCAATTCTCAGACAGTATTGGCAAACAACATTATCAGTAACGGGCCGATGCAGTTTGCCAGTACGGCGCCAAGTACAGAGCTGCTAATATGGCAGAACTGGGACAGTTACAAATGCTGAGTCTTAATTGCCGGCTCTGTCGCCGTATAGATGAAAAACCTCACCACGAACAGGCCAACCTTGATTGCGAGTACTGTTCAAAGTCTCGAGCCTGCAAAACGGCCCAATACTAGAACAGGCCTTGTTGCCAAGTCTTGTTCAACGACCGGGGCCTAGTGCTGATGAACAACTTCGCCAAGAGTTGGCCATCGCTAATAGACCATATTAAATAAAATTCTTTTATAGATCAAATTTTATATCCGTCGTCGTCAGTACTGGGCATGTACTGATTGCCAGAGTTCAACCAACGCTTTCTCAATAATATCAAAGTATGAAAAAGATCAATTACAAATAAATGTTATATAGAACTCAGTGACTGAAGAATAAATGTTGATGTATTTTATGATACCTTTTGAACGTATCGCGAGATTCCGCTCAAAGTATGTCCTTACTGATTTTTTTTTAATAAGCTCATCAATTGTTATGGCTGCGGTATTGATAACGCACTTCAAGTTATAGCTCAGTAAAAATTCGTGCGAATTTAGTGTGACAATATGCAAGCGTTTGCTCAACTGATGTACAAGTTTCGAAACGTTGTTCTTTAATATTAGCATAGCTAAGTAGGTAAGATCTGGGACTAGTAATCGTAGGGTCGCAAGTTCGAATGCCATCACCGCTCGGAACATTTATTCCGACATTTCCAGCGCACAAGTGTAAGATAATAATAATACAGTAAACCACGATCAGAGAAATGCATTAAACAAACAGGCAGACGATAAAAACATACATTTTTACTGTTTATTATTATCGTTTTTGAACAGTGGCTGAACATTGACACGCGGTACTGGCTTGACGCCGACAGCCAGCACCGTGCAGGTGTTATTATTTCAATGTCGGCCCAGTACTGATTCTGCATTGGATTAGTACTGGGCCTTGATTGTCTGCCAGTACTGGTATCTCCCGCACCAGTACTAGGCCAGAACTGTGCCATTCTGATATTCATGTATGGGTCCGCAAGTGCGTCCGCGCATCGGAGATCGAGCGAGTGCGCGAATGGAACGCGACAGGGTTGCCCGAGGGGAATCCCCGGGATGCGCGCGCCGGGCTATTCGCCGCGGGATGGTGATAGCGCGACGATGTAATAATACCGAATGACGCGGAATTCTGCGCCCCGCCGAAGGGTGCGCTAGAGCGAGATGGAACCGAGGTGGGACGACATCGTGAGCGGGAGGGTAGTTTCCTAACGCGACCCTCCAGACGCGAAATGGGAGGCGAACGGGGGCGCGAGCGGTCGTAAACATTTCGTAAATTTGCTCCACAGGTGTGCCATCGAGACTGCCTAAGCCGTCCACGCCAGACCGTGAGCTAGCCTATTTACTCGTTCGATATATCTGCGCGCACTCTATACCACAGCTCCGCTATTACGTATACATTGAGGGGGGTAAAACCGGAGTTGCTAGTGAAGATACTCCGATTCAGTCCTGCCGAGAGTTCGTGAACTTGGCTAGTCCCGGCATTCGATGTTGCGTCCAGCGAGCGTTGCCCGCGGCTTTGTACAAATTTCTAACGAGTTGGACGCGTGATCGACGGATGACCTTTCCGAGATGGGAGAAATCTTTCGCTGGTGGTTATTAATTGTTTTTTTTTTCTTCGAGGCAGCTTGACGACGGTTTTACCGGAAACCGTGCCGTAATGTTTGTCGCGACGTCTTATTGGGCTCCTCGAGCGGTAAGAAATGGATGGACTCGAGATAGAGAGAACGAAAAACGAAAACCCTTTTCTCGTCGAGCGAGAGAGGAAGAAAGGGGGAGAGAGAGAGAGAGAGAGACCGAGTTGCCAGTGATGGAGGACCTTCGTGCCCGGGCTACCGGTTTCCGGTTTGCTTCTTCGCCGATAATCTCGATCGGCTCACCACCTGCCCCGTTCCTCTCTCGCGGCCTCTCTCTCTCTCTCTCCTTCGCCCGTCCCGCTCGTCGAGGCCGCTTCCGGTGCTGCTTGCCTTCGTTTGCTTTCCTCCTCTCCTTCTTCATCGCCTCTTATATTCCGTGAGCTCGTGGTGCCGCGCCGGGATCGGGGTAGATAAAAACTGTAATACATCGAAGCCCGCCGAGTTCTACCGGCCGTGCGCGAGCTCGCGCTCGCCAGGCCGCGGAGCGATCGTAGATATAAATTCCACGGCGAGCTAATGGTAATTTCATGCGTCTCCGCTCGAAGGTAATTAGAAGAAGGAAGATATGCTAGCGCACACACACACATACACAGACAGACACACACTATGAACCATGGCAGAGCTGCGCCACTACAGCAATAAAAATAAAGCTATTCCGGTGATGTTGCGGCGCCGAAGGGACCGAGAGAGCGCGAGGCCGGAAAACCTCCCCCGAAGAGGTTGATCCTCAAGGCTCAACGAGATTGACGTTAATTTTTCATTCGATTCTCGCCGAGCTGAGTGCACCGCGATTATGTATATATGTACGTAGTACGACGGAGTGTACCGATGTAAAACCGCTTCGGTGGAATATCGTGTAAGTGATCGTTATCGACACTTTTCGGCTATTACGACGTTGTTGCCGCGAATTTTAGTCCTCGAAGGCTTTTCCGGAGCGAGACTGGTGTGGGACACATAAAGTCCTTGTCTCACTCTGTATCGTCGTTATAGCGCCGCCCGTAAAGCCGCACACGACGAGACCCATCCATCCGCGTTCTCCCTCGCGGGCTCGAGGGGCGGGTGAGGGCTCTATTAGCAAAGTGTGATGGAGTTTTGCGAGCGCGATTACACTCGAATGAGTATTACCCCACCTCTGGCCTCTCTTCGCGATTCCGGACCGGTGTGTCTCACTCGAGGGATCGGGGGAGATGCGTTCGCCGAGGGAAGGGTGTTTTCAACCCTTTCGCCATCGCGTATCCCCTTTCGGAGCATCGCGTGATTATGTGTGATCTTTGGACCAGCCGCACACGTACATCGCACAGGAGGATCGTTCCTCGGCTCTTCGTGCGAGCTCGCACTGGTAAATAATGCGATTGAATCGACTGAAGATTCGGGAACGGACGTTCAAATAAATATTTAATTGGTCCAAGAGAATATTTAATTGGTCGAAGAAAATATTCAATTGGTTGAAAAAAATATTTAATCGGTGGAAGAAAATATTTAATTGCTCGAAGAAAATATTGAATTGCTCGAAGAAAATATTTGATTGGTCGAAGAAAATATTTAATTGCTCGAAGAAAATATTTATCTGTTCGATGAAAATATTTAATTGGTCGAAGAAAATATTTAATTGTTCGAAGAAAATATTTAATTGGTCGAAGAAAATATTTCGTTGACGTCACCCAAAAAATGTTTGAACTGATCAATCTTTTAGGTTTACCAGCAAAATGTTTATTTGCACATCCCTGCCCGAATGTTTAGTTAATTCGACCGTATTTTGTTACCAGTGTGCTTAGCACTAATACATTTTCCGTCTCATTCGCAGTGCCTCGGTATAATCATCCCCGAACGACAGACCAAAGCAAGGTGCGAGGGGCGATGCGAAAGCGCGAAGGCGACAGGTCGAAGATTGCTTCACGGTTCGTTGAGGTCTCTCACGATCCTTCGGTTTCACCTACGAAGAAATTTTAATGGACGCCGAGAGATGACCGCGTCCTTCCTCTCGGCTCTCCTCTGCCCGCTCGCCGTTTGTCCGACGCGGTTCCGCGCGAGTCTCCGACGAAATTGAACGGGAACAGCGACGGACTCGCGTCCGGCTAATCCATTTTTAATCGCAGCCCTCCGGGCTGCCGCTCGGTCCCGACGCTCTTCCCGGAGACTGCGAAAAAGCAATTCCATCAGGTTTTACGATGAGCGAAATAACGTCGGTGATACGCCAGTGTGCGGCTTTGTGGATCGGGCACGGAGGGCTCAATTCGCGCCCGTTAATATCGTAGCTGATCGACTTTATTGCCGGGTGAGCTAATTCATCGCAGTTCTTCTTTTTTCTCTCCGATGGCTCGGACCGCGGATCTTCGAGTGATCTACGGTCCAGTGGAGACACATTATGGAGGACGCGCGCGTGGAATGCCCCGAGTGGAGGCGGAGGGGTCGTCGTCGTGGCCAGAAGAATCCCGAGGAATCGAAAGCTCAAAGCCCGAGGAAAAAAAAGCTTTCACTGCCCGGCTGCCGGTCGGCGCTGGGGCGTTATTTAGCGACAATGTGTCGCGCATAGAAACGGCCCTAAAACAGCCAATAAACGCCGTTACGCGGCTGTCCTTCCCCCCCGGTGGGGGAGAGAACGCGGTGTTTTCCCGACTCGTGCCATGGGGGGTGGTTCGGGCTCGTCGGTGAAAGTGGGCTGCGGAGAAAGTGCCGGGACGGAGGGTGGTTGCAGGGGCCTCGACCAATTTCGTCAGATTTCGGGAATTGTTGTTACGTCCGAAACGACGCCCGGAATCGTGGCCGGAATCGACAAACGGACGCGCCGCGGTGGTTCCATCGAGAGGCTCGCTGGCGCTTCCTCCTAGCTGAGAGCTGACGCGGTTTGCTTTGCGTTTCCGTCTGCGCCGGTGCAGCCGAGAGTCGGGAGTCGCCTGGGCCGCAGGAGCGAAGAGGAGCGAGTCCGCTCGAAGATGGAACCCTGCGGACCGCCTCCGAAAACTACCCTTCGAAAGGGATGAGCCCGCTCTCGCGCGCGCACACTCTCCTATTAACTCCCTACGTGCCCCAGTGGTTAAATGCGCCCCTTTATGTCGAGATAATGAAAATTACAAATAGCCATGGAGGAGGCTAGATCGGCGTGCACTCGGGAGGGATAGTTGGATGGCTTTTGGCAGTCCCGATAAACCGGGAGGCATGAACGTTCGCGCTGCGATCGGGTCGCTCCGTCGGGATTCTTTATTAAGCTGTATCTTGATCCTGAGGAAATGGGAACGATCGCGGAGAATTGAGAACGATTCTGGGATAGCCGGGGAATCGGGTGATTCATAGACGATTTCTTGTTCTCGCTCACTTTATTCTCTTCTCGTTTCTGGCTACAACAATATGTTTTCCTCACCCCGCGCACTTCGGCGACCGCGGTCGCACACTCGGGCGCGCACACACGGGCGGAACAGTCTGTAGACCAGGACTTGTTTTCAGACAGTCGGGGAACGGGGAACGGGGGCTTTCGCTTCTGTTGCCATATTATGCCGTAGAACCCGACGACAACACGCGCTTACTGTTCGCCGCAGTCGCGAAATTAGTTTTCCAGATAATCATCACCGCGGCATTGTTGTTGCCTTATAGTTTCCAGCGGTAAGAGAATGGCGAAGCGGGGGGCGAGAGGGGGGTGGGGGGGGGGCTCGTGCGTATATGAGCTGTGTGCTGTATGAGAGCTGGCAGCCTAGAATCTACCGGGACGCTGTTCGAGAATGCACTCGTGTCACGAAGAATATGTGTATATCTCGTGGTTACCTACAACTTGAAGTTGGGTGGAGAGGGGAGGGGGTTGGAGATGGGAAGTTAAAGTTATACAAATGCGTGTGTATTAATCCCGCGTTACGGCTCGCCTTTCACACTGTGCTCGGGGCTGCTCCGATAAGGAAGATGTAATTTCCAAGGCGACGGGGTAAAAAAAAAAATGGCAACAAAAAAGTTAGCTCATTTACTGTATCTTTCTTGTCTGATAATCGAATTTAATTCTGCCTATCGTGCATTAGGGACGGAGGGAAAAGGAGGGCGGATAAAAAAATCGGTTTAAAAAAATACCAGTCCTGCGTATGCGTGAGTATTATTTTCTGCCGTGCACAGTAGAAAATTATTTCATAAAATTGGAATATGAAGTTTCGTGAAAATAATTTTGTTAAATAAGCGACAAAACTCATTTGTTACAGTTTGCGTATGAAAAACCTGTCCTTTTACACGTTGCAATTTTAGTTCGTTCTTTTGTTTGTACAACTGGAACCGCATGGTGCGATAGGAAAATTAAAAGGTACAAACTTTTTTTGGTGTGTCGAGACGGTCAAATTTGGTTTCGCTGATGATAGTAAGTTTCCGAGGAACCCATTGATAGTGTAGTGTATGAAGTGAGTGTTACATTTTTAAAGTCGTTTATACAAACTTTTGCAGTTAATATTCTTGCAAATACATTGCAATTAATGTTTTTCTACGTTAAGGACATGTCCTTAACACATGTATTACAGCACGTGTGCTGTAATACAAATAACCGTTCACCATAATCAATAAATCCGTAAAAGTTTGGGATAAACGAATTTAAGTATGTAGCAGCGATTTGACGAATTAGTGTGAACCCATTTGACATATTAGCGTGAAACGCTCTAACCTCGTTAACGAGCAGGGAGGTTCTAAAATTCCCTTCCGACCTGATGTAACTTCGCCAGGATCGAACAAAGTAGCGAAAGGTGCGGAGATCGAAGCTTGGCAAAAGTGAGCAAAAAGTTATACAAATGCCTGCGTATTAATCCCACATTACGGCACGCCGTTCGCACCGTGCGCGGTGTCGCTCCGATAAGGAAGATGTAATTTCCACAGTCGCGGTCTAAAAAAGAATTCCAATGACAAAGTTACCTCATTTTCCATATCTTTCTCGTCCGATAATCGAATTTAATTCATATCTGCCCATCGTGCATTAGGGACGGAGGGGAGAGAGGGGCGATAGAAAAATCGGTAGAAAACAAAAAAAAAAAGAAAGAATGTCAGGCCTGCGTATATGCGCAAGTATTATTTTCCGTGCGACACGCGGCCTTCCCGCTGTGTTCCGTGACCCGTCGTCCCCTGTCAAGCCCCGGCCCTTCGCGACTCAGTGCAGCGCAACGCCGGTGATTAATGTTGCCGAACAAATTGTCTAGAAAAACATGTCGCACACTGTGCGGGCTACGCGCGGCGTGGTGTGCTGCACGGGTCTAAGTTTATCTGCGAACGCACCCTTTATCTGGGTTCGCGGGGTCGCGCACCCTTATTTTCCAGCCCCCGAGAGCGGCTGAACGGCGCGGCTGGGCTGTACGCGAGAGAGCGCGGGGAACGGGAGGCTGAGCTCTCTCCGATCTCTGGCGCCGCGGCAAACCCCTGGAGCCTCGAGGCGAAAGCACACAGGGACGAGCTCTCGCTCGTTCGAGCTTTCCAGTACACACCAGTGCGTTACACACTGGGTACCGGCTGAAAGCGGCGACCTCCGCGATACGTCGGGGCTCCCTCGGCTCCTCGTGCGTATACACACCCGCATACATACATTACGCAGATGATATCCGAGTAATCCGATTTACTTCGACTTCGCTATCAACGTTCGGGGCTCACACAGTCGGGCAATTATACACAGTGGCGGCCCCTCCGCCACCGGTGCCGGGATCGTTTTGTGCCCGGAGAACAGGCAATCTCCCGCTCGTCCGACAACAGCAAGAGCACCACCGCCCGCTAACGTCCGATTAGAATCCTTGATTAGGCAAAGTCCCCATTAATCGGTTATATCGCTCATCGCAGCACGCCACCGACTACGTTCGGTCCCAACGCACGTTCAAACCACAGACGAAAAGTTAGCGAAATAATTGACACTGTGGTCCTGGATATCGGCCCTGAGCCGTAAAATTCGTACTGATCTTTCTTGTCCACAAACGCCCAGAATTATCGTCCTGTTCATTAAAAAGATGCTGTTCATTTTATAAAAATGTTTGCCAACTTTACAAATACTTTTTTTTGTGATACCAACAAGAATAAGGTTGCAGACGTTGTGTGATGAAAAAAGCTTGTTAAATGTAGGGTAGACCGGCCAGTGAATTGCCAGTAAAGAGATGTTTTTTTAATGAATGTGCTCTTATGGAAAGTGTCCATTCACTGGTCCTGTCCATTAATTGGCTGGTTTACCCTACAAATCTTCTTTAGCATATGAGTAGAATTCAAAAGATTTGCATTTTCTCTATTGTTTACACGTCTGCCGTCGGTCTTTTTTTATTTAAAAAATGTCACAAGACACATTTAAACCGCAGACGAAAAATTACGGAATTATCGATGCTCCCAGAATTCAATCATGCACGGTAAACTAAGTACCAATCCTTCTTGTTCACAAACGTCCACAAGGATTTTCCAGTTAATAAAAAAAAACGTTAATTTTATTAAAATGTTTCTATTCTTTTGTAATATCAAGAACAAGTTTGCAGACATTTTGGGACAAAAAAAATGTGTGTTAAAACTACAAACCTTCCCCGTGAGTGAAATATAAAAGGTTAACATTGTCTGTATTATTTACGCCGTTCATTGTTATTAAAAAAATAAAAATTAAAAACAATCTTAACGGTCACTTCTGTGCGCAGAGGTGCCATAATACTGGCACCCTATTGACCGATCCTATGGCTATATCTCTCAGGAGTGGAGTCACGCATCTATAGGCTGTTTCCACTGGCGCGGCTGCTGCGTGACTTTCCACCGGCGGAATCCCCTGCCTGGCGCCCCTGTGTACCGTCCACGCATGTCGCATAAAGAGCGGATTTTATTACAAGCCGGATTCAAATTCCGTACACCCGGACCGGTGTGCGAGGTGAGGTCTGCCGAGAGGTGAACGCGACGAGGCCCCCATGGAGCGACGGAGTCGCCGGAGAAACGAATCCGAGAGAACGACGAAGAAGATGGAGTCCAGCGAATCTCGGAAGGCAAAAGGGACCATCAGAAATATGCGTTTTTCTTCTTTCTCCTCCCCGGCGTTGCAAAGAATCGGTCCCTCTCTCGTTCCACGGAGGCCCGGCGGAAAGGAGTCAAAACCGCGTTAACCCATAAACCATATACACACGGGGCAACATTACTATGCTCGTATTCTATTTCGCGCAAATAAAAATTCCGATTTTATTTTGTTTTTATCGCCTGACCTCTAAATCTCCAGGATGCTCGATCCCTCTCGGCCCCCTCCGAGTGAGAGAGATGGCAGTGAGATCTTCGTAGGAGGCGTAGGAGGAGTGAGTCTCAACGATGTAAAAGTGCCAGCGGGAGTCGTCCCCGACAGCGAGAAAAAGGGGGACGAATGTCGTTTCGTACCGCTCTTACAGGCGGTGCGTATACTTACATGTCGTTTTCGCGCAGGAGCCAGAAGCGCGGCCCATCGCAGACGTTGAGCGAGGCTGTAACCCGCTCCGAGTTGAAGGGAGATGCGGAGAGAAAGATTTGGCGAAGCAGAACCGAGAGACTGAGCGAGCGAAGCGCGAGACATGGTAAACGGGGACGCTTTAGGGCCATAGAGAGCCGACCGAGCGGTCAATCTAAACGACCCTTATCCCTTTCTCCTGCGCTCCCCGCTCGCGCGCCACACGCGTTTGTTCTCTCTTGTATTACCGCGATTCTAAACAGCCCCATTTTCGCCGGACTGACTTTGACTCCCTGCATCGCAGGCTTTCTACCCGCGAGAATCTCGATATGATATCCCAATCTCTCGCCGGATTGCACCTCGCGGGCACGGAGAACGGCGGAGGGCCTCTGGAAACGATTCCAGAATTACGTGGCAACCGAACGACCGTTCGGGGCCGGGAAAACGGGGTGGTAACTGCTCGGCCAGCAACCCTTGACGAGGCCCTCTGGAAAGCTGAGAAACAACTGTGCGCCGTTTTATTTCCAGCGGCGCGAGATATGTGTTAGGGGTCGTCGCAGGACGATCCGTCACCGAGCGTTAATACCGGGAGACTCCTTGGCGGGCCTCGAATCGCTTCGTCGTCCCGATGGAGAGGACGAAGGGGGTGAAATGGGCCAACTGGCGAACGCGCCTGGAGGGAGGCGCGGAGAATCGGACAGGAAAGTGAGAAACCCGGGCAGTTTATAACGGCGTCAGCAGTTGTTACACAGATATATATATATATATATATATATATATATATATATATATATATATATATATATATAGGCGTCGTTATATGTATTATATATGGAAGGGCGCCGGGTCGCGGAAGTCAGAGGTCGGGAGTTTAAGAGACCGTTACAAGCTGACGCCTCACTCGGTCTGGCTATATAATAGTGCAGTGTAGTAGGAGAGTTCGCCCGGTGGTGCTGCGGAGAGGGAGACAGCGAGGATGAAGGGTCGTCCCGAAACTCGTAGGGCTCGTAGGGTTTGAGAGGCCACAGGCAGCGTTCGTTTGAGCGGAGAGCAGGTACATTCTCGCCGGGTGTGTCACGACCCTCGAACCACGCCGGTTCGATGATGAGTCTGACCCTGTTGGTAGGCGATGCCTGCGCGAAGGCTAGGAGATGATGGCCACGAGGACGACGCTGATGCTGCTCGCGCCGGTGGGGTCACCGACGATGTTACAATCCAAACGGCCGTCCAGGACTCGAGGATAGCGCGACAGCTGCGCAGCCAATAACTTGCCACTCTGGCAACCTCTCGGGGTTGGATTTCGCATCCGCGAGATATCCGTGGAACGAGGGTGTGCGCTACACCGGGAGCGCAGGGTGTCGGCGCCGCTTCGGAGAACGGCGGAGGGCGGGACGGCGCGTGAAGGAAATGTGCTAGGGGATTAAGGCGGGTGCTGGAACTTCAGAAATTAGTCAATCTGCAATGGTTGTTGGACACAGTGGAAAGGATGCGAAGTCTGCAGGGTGGATTGGGATCTGCGAGAGGGTAAAGGACAGTTTTTAATGATAATTGGGGAGTTTCTTGGGAACACTGTGCAGATGTCGCAGCATCGGCTGAACCGTTCGATTCCTAACTAATGCACCTAGCATTCATCACAATTGGCAGTCTTCAAAATTCCAAACCGATCCTCCGTTTTTAGGTATCATTAATTGTCTTGTATCATGTCTATCATTCGTGTTACTTGTCATCTCTGCCAGATCCTCCACACGGAAAAAAATTGGTTTCGCTGCTCTAACAAAATGAGTTTTGCTGACAATCGTTCTCGCAGCAAAACGATTAGTAAATGCAGCAAAGAACTTGACTACGTAGAAGCAATTGATTTTGCTATCATGACAAAACTTTCTTGACAAATTTTGCTACGTTTGCAAGCAGCTTCTCTTATCCCGCCACTAACAAACTGATTTTGTTACGGTAACAAAAATTCTTGTTGTTCCATCAATTTTGTTCTCTCCGTATAGCTTCACTTACTCGGGATCAAACTGTCATACTACGAAAACTCCGTACCACTGCCTTGGACTAAGAAAAATCCACATGTCATTGAAAACTGTACTGCTATGGTACTTTGGTGATTCATCCGAGGACCAATAAAATTTCCATCTGTCTATCAATCTAATTGAACGATTGCACTTCCGGCATGTTGGAGTACAAGAACACGGTAGTGTCAATCATAAAAAAAATAATTTCTTCGAGTACTTAGCGTCGAGACCCCGAATTTCTTGATACCTAGTTCTGACGGCAAAGCTTGGTTTCGCCGATGACAATAATTTTCCGATGAACGTATTGATAACTGGCCATCGGCGAATCTCGCTCATCTCCCGTCCGCGCGGCTCCTCCTCCTGTTTATTCGCGTGTCGCTCCAGCAAAGTGTTAACCGGGAGGTTCTGTGTTCGAAATTCTCCTCAGGGCTCGCGTATCTTTGGCAGGATTGAATAAAGTAGAGAAAGGTGTGGAGATTGAAGCCTGGCAAAAGTGAACAAAAAGACCGGGGTAAAGAGAGTGGGGCGGGCAAAGGCAATTATCGTAACGTAGCTGAACGACAGGTCGGAAAGAAAGGAAGCGAGGACGAGGAAAACGAAACGATGAGAATCGAGCGAACGCGCTGGTATTATAGGTATATCAGGTTGCCATTGGCTCTTTCTCTCTGCCAGCGCGGATATATATTTTCCTGGTCCTTTTATTGGGCAAATCGTTGAAGCGCCCATCAACATCAGCTCGTGAGGGAGTTAGTGAGCGCTGCTCGACCGAGTCTCTTCCGCCACGGACACACTTGCAAGCTCGTGCGAACGCACGCATACATCGACGATGCACTCGTTCGTTCGCTGAAATTTTTCTCTCTTTTACTCTTATTCCCTGGGCTCGCGTTTTCGGCGGCCGAGGGGGCGAAAGGGGGGGGGGGAGCGGGGGAGCAACGACCAGGCAGCGCGCTATCGCCCCTCGGAAAATTTAGTGGCGACCCACGGCAAAACAATTATATAAATTCCGGAGCGAATTTTCGGAAAAAGCGCGTTTTCGGTGCCGTAGATTAAACGCAGTGTGCCGTGTGTGAAACGCCGGTGCACAGTGGAACGCGCGACGGCGGCGTCGGCGGCGTCATTGGTCGTGTGCGAGTTTCAGGCATTCGCTCGGATGCTGGAAAACGTCCGCGGGATGACCGGCGACGATGCCGGCGAAACGAACGGCGTCGGCTATCAGTGACACGTCCCGTGTTAAATCGCTTTGTTGACACACATAACATGTCCACGCGAAAAAGCCCGCTGGTGCAACGACGCGACGATATCCGATCTGTGCTCGATCGCATACCCGTCAGTGAGACGCACACACAAACGCTGGATCCATCGGCTTTCCAGACTCGCTTTTTTGCTCGCGGAAAACGCACTGGTGGAACTATTTTTTTTTTTTTTTTTTTTTTTAATTATAAATCACATTTTACTTCGTTAAAGGGGAGTGCACAGCGAGCGAAGAATACTGCTGGTTTTAAAATCTCGGTTCTCGGGAAAGTGTCAATTACGGTTTGAAAATCTTTATTTTTTACCGGAAGTGACGTCACAGTGGAAAAAGGTCACCTCCAGTTGGAAAATTCTGATTTTTGTCCCGAGATGACCGTCACAAGGGAAAATGTCACTTCCACTTTGAAAATCTTAATTTTTTTTTTTTCCCCGGAAGTGACGACGCAAGGGAAAATGTCACTGCCAGTTTGAAAATCTTAATTTTTTCCCGGAAGTGACGTCACAAGGGAAAACGTCACTACCGGTTTCAAAATCCTGATTTTTTACCATGAGTGACGTCATAAGGGAAAATGTCGCTTTCGGTTTGAAAAGTTTGATTTTGTACCGGAAGTGACGTCACAAAAAAAAAAATGGCACTTACCATTTGAAAATCTCATTTTTCAACCGGAAGTGACGTCACACCGGAAGTACGTAGTTTCCGGTTAGAAAATCTTATTTTTCGAAAACTGCGATTGTGAGAGCGGAAGTGACGTTTTCTCACTGAGTAACGCGTAGTATCATTAATCGAGGATCGAACCGCGTCGCTCGACATTACGCGTGCTTTCGTCAATTTTTCGTTACGCACACTCGTCTCGTTCAGCAGCGTCGAACACGGCGCACCGCATCTATGTGAAAGTTACAACACGTCAGCGCCGAAGCGAAGCTTTCGAAGCCGGAAGCCGCAACCCTTCGCATTAGCGAAGCTCGTTGCAGAAGCGGCGCATCGCTCGCGGTGTACACATCCGCGTACAGCGAAATTGATTACCGATAGTAACACAGCGAGAGTCTGCTGCAGCTTCGTTCGCCGTGTATTGTTTCGCGGTGCACGCGTCCGAGAGTTCTCGCGAGAGCACTAGCCTGCGGTAATGATGTTTTGATGTGGGCGCGAGACAGAGAGAGAGAGAGAGAGAGAGAGAGAGAGAGAGCCGAAGCGACTACGGTGCTCGAGAGCCCGAGAGCTCGCGGTATCGACTGCAGTTAACTAATGGAAGCTCTCCGATAATTGCGAATACTCGGCGAGCCCGGCTCGGCATCGCTCGCGCACTGAGAGAGAGTAAATGTTGCGAGGGCCCGGGCGACAGTAATCATCGTTACCGTTTCGTTCGACCACTCCGGGTCGAGGCACCTCCGGCCCATCGAAAAGTTATATGGCCGGAAAGCAAAAGGGGCGCTGAATTTCGAGAGGGTTTTCGTCGCGAAAGGGAAATGGCACTCGTCGCTTTTACACGTTCGCACAGAGAAATAATTTATTTTACGGCCACCGTTTATTTGGTTTAAGTGAAATATTTCTTTGATTAAAATAAATATTTATTTAAATCCAATAACTATTTAACTTGAACCAAATAAACGGCGGCCGTCAAATAAATTATTTCTCTGGGTGTTCGGAGGAATACGGAGTTGAAACGGAGGTTCGTACATTCGACGAAACATCGTCATCGGAGTGTCAGACAGAGTCAATGTAACAGAACCGTATGATGATGGATGTAACTTCGAGAGAAAAACAAAATGTACCGTAGATAAAATAAAAATTTTGGGAGAAATTAATGTCTCTCTGTAATACAATGCCACGAGGCGGCAACGGTGTCCATCGGATAAAATATCGGGTTATTCGTTATTCGCATCGTTACGCGTTCTCTCGTCTCGATTATCGCGACGTGACGGACAGATTGATCGCGTGAAAGTAGTGGAGATGATTTTAATCGATTAATCGATCCGAACGGTATTTATCAGTGTTCCAATGTAATGTATTTCCCTCCCCCCCCCCTTTATTGATACTGCGGAGGCCGCAACTCAATTTACGCGAATACGTATAATCGTGTATTATGCGCTGACAATGATGATTATTGACGGGCAACCGTTGTACGGATTACAGAATCGAACATCGCGGTGTTGCGTACCCAATTCTGATAAAAGAATTAATTCCTTTTTTTATATGACGTTATTGCCGATAATATTATCGAATAGACCCAATATAGGTTTTGGGTGCGCAGCTAATCGTATCGATCGCATTATCGACGATGTTCTCTCCCACTCCGTTACTTTCTCCTTTTTTTTTTTTTCGTTTAACTCCATCTCTATCCCTCGCCGTATGTTGCGCTTCGGAGAATTTCGCACGTATGTGCGATAATCTCTTTAAGAATATAACCGTGCTTTATGCGCTGAGAATGATGATTGTTAATGGGCAACGGTTGCACACGGCAAAATAGGGGCGAACGGGGCAAAATGGCACGGCGGGGCAAAATGGCAAACGACAGTGAGGGCAAAACTCAATCTTACATTAATTTTTTTGACGTCCCATTTTGTCACAACGATACATCCGGATTTGAAAATCCGTTTTGACCCACGTTTTACCGCCGTCATCCAAAAATTATTGAAAAATTGCGTTCTGTCTCATCAACCCGTTTTGCCCCGCTGTGCCATTTTCCCCCGCTCTCCGTTAGGTACCAACGTTTCTAGTCCACGAAACATGAACGACACTTCACAATTGCTTTCATGTCAATTTTACCAAAAAAATCTTGTTCATTTTACAGAAATGTCTGTTAATTATACCATTTTTTTTTTTTTTTTTTTTTGCGAAGTCAACAACAAAATAATCGTGGATGTTTGTGGGCAAAAAAATGTTTAAAATGTACAAGCATTTTTCCTGCGAACGGATTACAGAATCGAACATCGCGGTGCTGCGTAGCCAATTTTTTTATTTGTTTTTAAAAATTAATTTCTCTTTTATTACCACAATATCACGGATCATATTATCGAATAGACCGAACAGAGGTTTCGGGCCATAGCTAATCGCATCGATCGCATTATCCACGCAGTTCTCTTCCTCTCCCTTATTTTCTCATTTTTTTTTTTTAACTCCGTTTCTATCCCTCGGCGCAGCTCTTCGACGAATTCCGCACGTATGTGCACCAATCCCTTTCTCGCTTGCTCCCTCTCCGTCTCGCTCGTTATTATACGTGTATAAGCAAATTCAAGTGTTATTCATGTATGCGCGTCCCGGAGCGCACTAAATTTCGTCACGGTGAAGGGAGGTCATGCGAGAGACACCCCCAGCGCAGCAAGCATCGCACAGTTCATCCTGGGTTTTATGCCTTTTTTTCACGAAGAACAGTCATATGCTCGGCCTCTCGTTCCTCTTTTATTTTTTTTTTCTTTCTTTTTTTTTCCTACCTCGACAGCTTCCATAAAAAAGCATAAAGAGTTTTTCGAGTACGGAACGGCAACAGCGGCAGCACACTTCGGTCGCCGCAGAGCGGTCGGTTCATACCTACGATATACGCGGTACGAACCATCGGCTTTGCTGACTCGGGTCGCAGTGCGAGAAGCAAAATGTATCCGCGAAAGGGGGTCGAAGGATAATCGATAGAAACAAGCGATAGGAAATATTCTTAAATATAGTTTGAAAACATTGTGGATGTGGATGTTATATTACATGTGCTATGTTTTCGAAAGTTTGGTTTTCCATGGCATATGGACTGGATTTCAAAATTCCGAAATTTCGAAACTCCATTCGATATGGAATGGATTCCGAAAATCCATTCGATATGGAATCGATTTCGAAATTCCATTCGATATGGAATGGATTTTGAAATTCCAATCGATATGGAATCGATTTCGAAATTCGAATCGATATCCAATCGATTTCGAAATTCCATTCGATATGGAATGGATTTCGAAATTCCAATCGATATGGTATCGATTTCGAAGTTCCGAAATTCCATTCGATATGGCATCGATTTAGAAATTCCATTCGATATGGAATCGATATCGAAATTCCTTTCGATATGGAATCGATTTCCTCATGCTAAGAACCATGCGATCCATGCGAGCGTGCGACGCACCCGAGCCTGCACAACCGCTAGTGATTTATAAAATCACTAGGCCCATGGAAACATCGCGGAGCATCGAGAAGTGCGAAAGCTCGAATCACCGGTCGGAGAGATCGGTGAAAAGTGCCGTTTCACGATCGAGGCTCGACCGCAGAGCCGCTGCCGTTACAACCTTCCGTACCCTCGTACCCCGGAGCACTCTATTTTCTTTCGGACGATTTTTTTTTTCTTTTCATCGTATTAACTTCGTCGCTACGTCATCCAGAGACTCCATGCACCACGAGAATAAATGCGTGCGAGGATCGACGACCGGCGTGCACGGCAGTGCCCCAATCTCTATCCGGCATCGTGACATCAGCCATTCGCTCAAACAACGATGAAAAAAAAAGTTAGATACATATTGAAGATAGCGAAAGGGAGGATCGATATCTTCGAGTCGATATAGCGATCGCCTCCTTGACCTTGCGAACACGCGGACCTCGAGCGCTGGACGAGCGGAACACCCCAAATGTATCCTCAAGGAATCAGAAACAGAAAAAAAAAAGATTGAGAAAATACGACGAGAGAGCCTCATTTCAACTGTAAAATTTTATCGCCTCGCCGGGTTAAGTTTTCCGGCCGAGGCGACGATATTTTTCCCGACTCTTTTCCTCCTTTTTTTTTTTCAACTGCTTCTCTTCACCACGGTTCTTTCTCTCTCCTCCGCTGGTCCGAGAGAATCGCGCTTCGGAGCTTTCCGCCGCCGAGTCCCTCGCGCTCTCTCGGCTGCGAGGGGATTGGGCAGTCCCTCTCGGGCTCCAGCTCTCGTCGTCGTCGACCTCCTCTCGCTTCCACCCTCGCGCCACCCGCGGCCAAGGGGGTGGCGGAGAATCGAGAGAGCGGCGGTGGAGCGCCATTGTTCGGGTGATATTTCAGCTACGGGGGTGGCTGCCAGCGGAGCCGAGCCGGCAGTTGCCACGGGTCGAAGAGGAACGGAGAGGAACGCGGAGGAACGGAGAGGCACGAACCGGGGGGGGGGGGGGGCGGGTAGTCAGCTGGCTGTGACATGCCGCCTACGCCGCCAAAGGGGAACCGGAGCGGCGCTTAGGAGGACCGGAGGCTGGAAAGGGGCCTCGCGTTATACCGCTCTCTAAGTGTTCCATCGCACATTCGGGCCGTATCTGTGTGGATCGGCGCTCCGTGCACACAGGCGCGGCTACAACGCTCGGGCAAACGTATAGGCGCGGAATAAGAGCGAGATTGCACCCACGCGGCTTATAGTCCGGGATACTCTTTCATGCGACGATGTTCGAGGCCTTGACTTTGAGACGGCGGCGAGAGGGGGTCGTCGGAAGGCGATGGCACACAAACGGTCGCACATATCCATCTTTCCTGACCCCCGCGCTTCTGCCACTATATCGTTATCACTCGAGAGGGCCGAGCTTCCCTCGCTCCGAATCGCTGCCGATATCGCTCCGGAAGAAAATATGTAATCCGGGCTGTCGTCGTCGCGATCCTTTTCCATAGCCGGTGCCGAGGAAAGAAAGTAGATGGCTGGAATCTCGAGAAACTACTGTTTTATTGTCCAATTCGCCGGTTCATGAATCCATAGCGATTTGTCAGCTTTTCTCTCTTTTTTTTTTGTGCAAGCAAAGTACGGTCGCGATGCGGACGGTCGCCAGTTTCTTTTTTCGCGCGGATCTTAGCGCCGCGGTTTCTCGCGATGCGCATCGCAAGAACGGAGAGCGCCAGTACGCTCGGTTGGGCAGCGAGATCCCGGACTGGCTTGCACGGGAACCGGCAGCGGTTTTGGCCAGCGCCCTGTCAGACACTTCGCCAGAGGGTGAGATCTCGCTTCGCTCGCCAGCGACTCTCGCGCTATGCCGGGGCTCGAGCGCAGTTTGCGCCGCGAGAGACCGGAGAGCGGGAGAGAGTTTAATAATTATTATTCATAAGACTCTCCCGCGGGAGTCGGCCAGGCGTGAGACTAAGCAAGAAAGATGTGCCGCAAAACAAGGGGCGCTCGCCTCGACTTGGTTCTCGCACCATCCCGCGCCTTCCGCCCTCCCCGCCGCGGCGGATTCTCGTGTTGGGTCGCTTCGCCAACATCCTCGTGTTCTCTCGAACACTGTACATACCTCCATCTTCAGCCCCTCCCCCAGCCCCTTCGTCCTCCGCGGTGGAAAGCCGAGGACGAGACGACGGCGAGACGAGGCGGAGGCGAAAGGGATGAGGCGCGCTCGACTCAGTCGAGCAGAAACCCAATCACTTCCGGCGTCTGCGCCCATTAGGGCGCCGCGACGCTGACGTCGGCTGACGCGTACACCTCGCCCATCCCTCCTTCATCCTTGGTACCTCGCCTTTTCTTATTTTCCCTCTTCTTTATCAGCCCGACCCTTCGCCCCGCGCCCGCTATCTCGCCTCTCGCGATTTTCTCCCGTTCATCCGCGCGGACTTTCCTCGGTCCAGAGATCGTCCAACCCGAGAAACGGTGAAGCAGCCGAGCTATCGCTTGTTCTCTCGTCCGCTCGTCGCGCCGCTTTCTCCGTCCGGTCGCCGAATCGTCGACGAACCGCAAAACACGACGAGATTCCATTGTTCCGACAAGAGCTCGCCCGTAAGAAGCTTCTTCATCGAAGAGAGCTAATGACGTACTCCGGGAATTACATCGGTGGCAAAGGATCGGTCCGGCGTTCGTCGTACGGGGATTCCCCGATTGACGCTCTTCGGCGAACTCTCGAGTGCCGCGCACTCGGCTCGCCGGTCACGACGGAAGGGAAATCCGATCCGTGGAAATAATAGTCGCTGCCGACCTCGGAATCACCGGTACCGCGAGAATATGCCCTCTCGTATATCCCAAAGTGCGCAATCGTTAGCCCACCGTGATGGCCGGCTCGCTTTTATGACTATCGTTCATCTCAATTTGTACCTCGAATCTTGCAGCGAGAGTTCGACGCGCGCATGTTTCATCGCTGCAAGTATACCTCGCATGCGTTACTTCCACGGGGGCTCCGGTTACTGACAAAAGAGCGATAAGAGGCTGTGTCGCCGTAACTTATGCGGCAAGATGTGATATCTGAAGAAAAAAAAAATACATTTTTCAAACGTGGTAATTCTTTTATGAAAATGGACGAATTCTATCAGGTTTGATGAACATTTTTCTAGACGCAATATAAGACACATCTTGATATAATTGCGCAGCTTTTGCAAAGAGCGATAAGACTTTGTGGAGCCGTTATTTATACGACAGGATATGTTATCTAATTTTTTTTTTTATTAAATTTTCCTAATTTGGCAATTTACTGTTGTGGCTGTTACGAAAAACGGACGAAATCTATGAGTTTTCACGAAAATTTTTCCAGACCAGCTAAAACGATGAAATTAAGCTCAATCGTTTTTTTTCTGACGTACATAATATACGTAAAATAAGACCCATCTTGATATAATTGCGCAACTCTTGAAAAGAGCGATAAGAGTTTGTGGTGCTTTGACTTATGTGCCAAAATGTGTTATCTAAAAAAAAAAATCCAAATGTGGCAATTCTTTTATGAAAAATGAACAAATTCTGTAGGTTTTTCCCGAAAACTTTTGTAGACCAGCTAAAGCAATGACCTTAGGCTCAATCATCTTGTTCTGACGTACATAACAAAATAAGACACATCTTGAGATAAATGCACAATTCTTGAAAATCAGATTTTTTTCATATTTACCCACTTTCCCCTATGCCGCTATAACTACGTCATAGACATTATGTAAATTAAAAAAAAATGTCTTCTGTTCACAGGTTCATCAACGCGAGACGCAGAATCGTTCAGCCGATGATCGACCAGAGTAACAGAGCCGGTTAGTCGAGTACAGTTATGTCAGCGGGCGCCTATAATACTTTTACACGCTCACCACACGACACTGCATATCACAATAGCGCTATCAATTACGATTTCGCCTC
The DNA here is from genome assembly GCA_963922035.1 of Amblyjoppa proteus. Taxonomy (NCBI): domain Eukaryota; kingdom Metazoa; phylum Arthropoda; class Insecta; order Hymenoptera; family Ichneumonidae; genus Amblyjoppa; species Amblyjoppa proteus. Next base: position 13,726,719 of record OY998233.1, read on the forward strand.
GAACCCCCGTTCGATCAATCAAGGATACGGATATTCCGTTAGTCCTGAGGCTTATCCGCCGTTCAATCCTTACGGATTGATGTAGGTCAGTGTACAAAGTGAGGTATAGGTGCGGGCAAAGGGTCATCGACTTGGCCAGGTAAACAACTGCGCCACGACGCCATTGTCTCGAAGAAAAAATGGCGAAGAAACTTTGTTTATTATAAAATTGGAGTACATTTCTTAAAATCTCGCTTCTTATTGTAATTATAAAATTGGAGTACATTTCTTAAAATCTCTCTTCTTATTATAATTACAAAATTGGAGTACATTTCTTGAAATCTCTCTTCTTATTATTTCTCACTTATTTTCATTATTATTACTCTTTTATTATTATCTCTCGCTTATTATTACAAACTAATTGCGTTAAAGTTGAATGGATATCAATTTTAACGTTCTCTGGAACGATTATCCGTCATTTCTGATTTGATTAAATTTGTCACAAGTGTCCTTATCGTTTATAGAATTACACTGTATAAGTGCGATGTATTTCGATCAATTTTCCATGACGGCTGCTACTCTAGCGTCGTGATTTTTACGTGTACGAAAGTGTCTGTAAGAATTCGCAAGCGTGAATCATTAATGTGGGGGGTTTTGTCCATCAACCGGCGCGTAATGACCGAATCACGCGGACGAAACTATAAAACGTTGTTGAATAAGCGAAAGCCTCCGAGTATCCCCGTTGCTTGTCTCCCGAATAGAATCCACACGGCTCTCGCGAGTCGCATTAGCGAACGGATTGATTAAATTATCGCGCGGAAGTGAGGCGCTGAGCCATTAGCGTCGCTATATCGAGTGTCGAATTAGCCCGGGGGATGTCCGAGAGTGGAGAGATGCGAAGCTGGAGAGGAATCGGCCAACACTCGAGAGTGATAAATTAAGAAAGCGGCCGCGCACTGATTCAATACCGCGCCCGAGGTTAGTTCTGATGGCCGGATGAGAATAGCGAATGCAAGGACGCTAAATTAAATAATAAATAGACAACGATCCTTGCGACTCGTTTTTTTTTTTTTTTTTTTTTTTTTTTTTTCAGCGTCGTGGCAAGCAAAGCACATTGGATATTGAACGGTTAACGCGATTGAAAAGCTCGATACACGGTGCCCGAAATTTGTTTCGATGACCGGATGGGAATGGCGAATGAAAGGACGTAAAATTAAATAATAAATATACAACGAACCTTTGGATTAGTCTTTTTGGGTCGAAAAAGATAGATCCAGTGACCCGGTGGACCTTAAAAATTTCCTTAAAAATTCTGAATAAAAATGGTTGATAGAATTGCACTTTTTAAAAATTAGTAAAAAAAAAAATGAAGATTAGGTTTTCTTCGAAGGACTTTCTTTGGAATGCTTGATTCCCGATTTCTCTTCGGAATTCAACAGACTAAAAACGCAAAAGGCATTATTAAGAAAAATGGCTGTTTCACCGTCGTGGAAACTAAAGGGCATTGAGTATCGAAGGGTTAACGCGCTTGTCAATCACCGCCTCTCGTAACGTGACGCGAATTCCGAGAGCTCGATACGCGATACAAGCCGGCTACAGAGTAAGTCGCCTTTACGAGGCGGGAATCACTTCGTTTGCAGTAAAAGGCGCCAGAACGTTGAGGGTAAGGTCGCGCAGAGTAATAGGAACGGGAGCCGTAGGCGACAATCCGAAGGGGCAAGAAGAGCCACTCTACTTTTCTCCCGGCGGTGAAGTTCCCGATGGCCGGGGGAAGATTCGAGGGTTTCGGTAACACGGCCGTTCGGGGTGGCGGCTCTGCGCGGACCTCTCCGAGACGGTCGACGGGGACGGTGGAAGAAAATAGCATCCACATTGAAGCGGGAGAGAGTGTGAGTCCCGCAGCATCGCCCCGTCCGCGAGAGGGACCGGTGGATAACGGTCCGGATAACGCTTGGATAACGGCGGGATAATTGGTAGCGGTGATCAGACCGAGTTTTACGACCCGGCAACACGCGGCCGCACCCCAAAACCTCCCCCGCATCTCTCGAAAACCTCTTCCCGTGCTTTCGCTCTCGTTCCCTCCTCCCCCTTTTTTCCTACTCTCTTTTCCTCTCTGATAGCGATGGAAGGAAGATAAAAAAAAAGGAACGCCGGCCGAATTTCTTTCCACGCTTGCACACGGACATGTACGGCTCTTAGGAAAAGTCCCCGACCGTCAGCGCCGTGCAAGTTTCGCCTCCCGGTCGAGGGGTTGCTGCTTGTCCGCTGTTTCTCTGTTACGTACCGTGGGCAACCCAACGGCCGAAACACGAGAGGCGATTCGCGTACACTTTTACGACTGGACCCCTCATAAACACTCAACTGAGTTACGGGTTGTTTGTTTTACCGAAACTGGGCTTCCCGCAGTAGCCCGGCCCGGCGAGCCGCTACCGTAATACACGCAGTTAGAGTACTATAATGCCGCCGTAATGCCATGGGTTCTCGTCGCGGGGTGTCGGGCAACCTTTTTTGGTGTATGATTACACAGTTTTCTATTTTATTGGACACTCGAGGAGCGGTCAAATACATTTTTGATTGGGTAAACTTGCGGGTGTTTTTTCTTTGCTCGAAGTCGACGGAAGTGACTTTGGGGGGTTCCTTCTCGGCCTCCGTCCGACCAATCTCGTCAACTTGGCACGGTACAACGTCGTTAGAGGCGCGATCCTGCCCGAGAGATTCCCTCACACAGGCGAAGTGGAAATTCGTGTCCATCAGGGATTATCATTCCGGAGTCAATCCTGATCAAGTTCGCCTCTTCCGGTCCTTGACGTAATTTTTTTTTTTTTTGTTTACTCTTCTACGCAGTTCTCGATTAATTCCCACCCGATTAATCGACACCTTGCACCCAGAAAAATAATTTATTTGACGGCCACTGTTTATTTGGTTTAAGCAAAATATTTATTTGATTTAAATGAATATTAATTTCAATTGAGTTACTTAAATGAAAAAAATATTTATTTGAATCAAATCAATATTTTACTTGATCTAAATAAACGATGGCCGTCTAATAAATTATTTTTCTGGGTGCGAACCGGGTTTTTTTTTTTTTTTTTTGCTGACGATTCCGAGATTTTTTTTGGGTTTTTGGCGATAGGAAATAATTTCTTGATTGTCCGATACATCGATCGACCGAAAGGGAAACTCTTTTTATTCCCTGCGGATCCGGGAGATGCCGTCGGGGAAAATCACTCCGAACTTTATTTCTGTCCTCTCGTACTCTCCCGACGATCGACAGTCCATTAGAGTCTAATAGCTGATACATTAGCCCCAAACCTCGCGGCGTATTTCGTGTTCTCTCTGCTGGCTCAATTTTTTTTTCTGGCTGAGCCGGGGAAAATCCACGCGATAAATGTATTTTTCAAGCGGTCCGGAGTTCCGGGCCGAGCCTGCAGCACCCTCGCGGAGAACCTCGCCTACTCGCTGAATGGCAAAATTGCAAATCGTTCTTCCCGACTGAACGACAGTACGTTCTACGAATTTCAATTTGCTCTCTTGTAGTTTCGAATGAACCAAATGAATACCGCGACAAAACGAACTCTTCGATATTTCAAATCTTTTTTATTAACATTAAGGTTAAATTTTTGTTATTTAAAAATAATTATAACTGATATTTAGTTCTCTGACTCGGCTTCGCTCTGGAATCGTTATCTCTCGCACGAGATTGCATTAAACTCCAACAACTGATACATTAGCCGCACAACCCGTGGCAAATTTCATGTTCTGTCTGCTGGCCCAATTTTTTTTTTTTTTTCTCATTGAGTCGGCGAAAAAACCACACGATAAATGTATTTTTCAAACGATCCAGAGTTCCGGGCCGAGCCTGCAGCATCCTCACGGAGAAACTCGCCTAATCGCCAAATGACAAAATTGCAAATCGACCTTCCCGACTCGCCGACAGTACGTTCTATGAATTTCAAATTGTTCCCTTTCAATTTCGAATAAAATAAACGAATAAAGTGACGAAACGAACTCCTCGATATTTCCATTTTTTTTTAACACTGAGGTTTATTTATTTATTTTTTTAAATTTATTTGCGAAATAGAAACTATGACATTTAGTTCTCTGATTCTGCGTCGCTCTGGACTCGTTATCTCTCGCGCGAGATTGCATCAAACTTAATATCGCCTACTCGCTGAGTGACGAAATTCCAAATCGATCTTCCCGACTCGCCGACAGTACGTTCTATGAATTTCAAATTGTTCCCTTTCAATTTCGAATAAAATAAACGAATAAAGTGACAAAACGAACTCCTCGATATTTCCATTTTTTTTAACACTGAGGTTTATTTTATTTTTATTTTTTTTTATTTATTTGCGAAATAGAAACTATGACATTTAGTTCTCTGATACTGCGTCGCTCTGGACTCGTTATCTCTCGCGCGAGATTGCATTAAACTTAATATAGCTGACACATTAGCCGCACAACCCGTGGCGATTTTCATGCTTCCTCTGCTAGATCAATTTTCTTTTCTCGTTGAGTCGGCGTTAAAAAAAAAAACCACGTGTAAATGCATTTTTCAAACGTTCCGGAGTTCCTGACCGAGCCTCCAGCACTCTCGCGAAGAAACTCGCCTAATCGCCGGATGACAAAATTGCAAATCGACCTTCCCGACTCAACGACCGTACGTTCTATGAATTTCAAATTGCTCCCTTTCAATCGCGAATAACAAAAAAAAAAACGAATAAAGTGACAAAACGAACTCTTCGACATTTCCATTTTTTTCCCCCTCTTCTTAACATTCACATGAATGTTTTTTTTTTCGCCGAAACGATGATATTTCATTCTATGACTCGGCTTCGCTCTGGACTCGTTATCTCTCGCGCGAGATTGCATTAGCGCGTAATGTGTTTAAGGCTGAGTTATCCACGCTGCACGACAATTCGCCTACGGGTTGGGGGGAGGGGGGGGCGGGGGGGGGGGGGTTGTACGCGAGTGACGTAGATATTGTATACGCAGCGAGAAAGCCCACGGTACGATAGCTCGCATCCTCGTCGGACTAATGACGCCGACGCCGCGAGCGTCATCAATCATACTTTCATTACGAGGATTGCGCAGCGCGCATTGACTCCGCCTACGGGCATTGTTATTACCGGGGGCCCGCGAGAGAATTGTGCCGAGTGCGTTGTGGCATTGCCGACCGCCCGAGGAAATCCCAATGCCATATTCCACGGGCGCCGATGTATCGATGCCCTCGAAAAGTCTTATCTTCATCCGGACCAGCGAAAATGAAATCTGAGCCGAAGATAAATCGATCGAAAAACGTCGAACAGATCGACACGAGAATTAGTATAGAATCATAATAATATATGAATCATCATTATATTATAACATGATTTTATTATTATGAAATTATAATGATTATTATTGTTATTATTATTATTTAAAGTTTCAATCGCCGTATAGTTCATGCGAAACAGACGTGAAGTCGGGCTTGCACTCTCAACTCGATGCCCTCGAAATTTTTATCTTCATCAGGACCAGCGAAAATGAAATTTGAGCCGAAGATAAATCGATCGAAAAACGTCGAACGGATCGACACGAGAATTAGTATAAAATCATAATAATATAAAAGTCATCATTAAATTATAATATGATTTTATTATTATGAAATTATAATAATTATTATTGTTATTATTGTTTAAAGTTTCAATCGCTGTATAGTTCATGCGAAACAGACGTGAAGTCGGGCTTGCACTCTCAACTTGATGCCCTCGAAATTTTGATCTTCATCAGGACCAGCGAAAATGAAATTTGAGCCGAAGATAAATCGATCGAAAAACGTCGAACAGGTCGACACGAGAATTAGTATAAAATCATAATAATATATGAATCATCATTATATTATAATATGATTTTATTATTATGAATTTATAATAATTATTATCGTTATTATTATTATTTAAACTTTCAATCGCCGTATAGTTCATGCGAAACAGACGTGAAGTAGGGCTTGCACTCTCAACTCGATGCCCTCGAAGATTCTTATCTTCATCCGAACCCGCGAAAAAGAAATCTGAGCCAAAGATAAATCAATCGATAAACGTCGAATGTTATGATAATTATTATAAAATCATAAAAATATATAACATTTTAACGAATATGACGAGTTTCAACTGTTGTCGAAGTACGGTTTCGGAGCAAAAAAGACAAGGGACGAACGGCATTGCGGAACGAGACGACGATCGGGACGTAAAATGACAGGATAGACGAGAAGCGAGTCTAAGAAACGGACGTGCGATCGCGAGAAAGGAGAGAGAGACTCCTCGATAGAGTTTATAAGAATAAAGTAATCGCCCCAATCGTCTAAGTGTCCTCTTTTATTCGTTGTACGAATACAACAATATATATATATATATATATATATATATATATATATATATATATATATATATATATATATAATAATAATTATTTAATAATATAATTTTATTGGTATAAAACAGTGATTATTATTGCTATAATTAATAAGTTCTAATCGCCACAGAGTTTATGCGAAGCAGACGTGAAGTCGAGGTTGGAACTTGTATCCGCGGCATTTAACGAATAGGCGCGTTCGGGTTTAAGCTCTTCCCGCTCCTTAATACCTCTCATAAAACCGCGATCCCTTTTAAATCCCCCTTCAATCACACGGTCGCACGCCCTAGTACCACGGGGACATACAGCCACGCTCTAGTGTGTTACTACACACCAGTTGAACTATAAACTATAAACCCGCAGTGCATCATTTTACGATGTACAAGCTGCCGCTACCGTTTCTGTTTCTCCCGTCGGGTCTTTCGTATCTTTCTCCGCTGCTCACCCTGTCCGAGTTATTCTATTAGCTTCGTGTAGCTCGCACACCATCGCTGTAGGTGTAGACGACTGCTGTGTCAGATGGGGCCGCAAACTTTTCTGTTACGCACGCACCGAACAACGGAACAGATGATATGAAAGAGGCAATATTCTTCCACGGTTATTTACAACACAGTTCTTCCGTTCGTTGAATGAATTGTACTCGGATGTAGAAAAGTGAGTTTTTTTTTTTTACAATTTTTGAATTATTGTTATTGGTACTGTGTGAAAATAACATGGTACGAAAATAGCACACGTTAATACGTTTTATTTTTGCAATTTTATTTCATTTTAATGTGTCATTTCAACGTGACACATTATTGTTATTATTTTTTATTATTTTTACTATTATTATTTATTATTCTATTATTAATGGGTTCTGTGATACGAATCGACGTTAGGTCGAAAGGTGCATGCAGAGACACCGACACTCCTGGATGAAGCGGAAAACGTGCTCCGGGTAAAATCGCCCTTGCCCCTGTTATTTCCGAAACGACGTAGTAAAAGCGTAACAGCTTCGTCCCCGAAGTACCGTAAAGCTGTGTGACCGGTGTACGGTGCAATTCGCGATTATGCCGCACACGACAACCACCGGCCTCGTCCAGCATACACGTTGATGTACCCTATTCGTACGTACAAGTATACACGCGGAATGTCAAGTACTGTATAAGAACAGCTTACCGTTTCCGCAAATTCTTCGGTCCATTCATCGACATTTCAATGTCTTCTCGCGTATATTGATAGCCGAATCGTTTACCGGATCAAAACAGCTTTGATAACCGATTTTTTTGAAAATCTCATTTTTTTAATCTTATTTCTTTGAAAACTGAGATTTTTTGAAAACCTAATTTTTTTTAAATCTTATTTTTTTGAAAATCTCATTTTTGAAAATCTCATTTTTTTTACCGGAAGTGACATCACACCGGAAATACGTCACTTGCGATCGAAAAATGAGTTTTCCAAACCGACGTCACTTCCAGTCGAACAGTTACATTTTCTCCCCACAATTTTATAAATTCGTACCCGAGAATTTTTTTACATGATCAATCAATGGCGTGGGTCTTTCCATGCGATAATTATCTTTACCGACAAAGGAATATTTTAAAAACCATTTTTTTTTTGCCTGAAATTATTGAACGCCCTCTCGAGCATCTCCGGAAGTAAGAATTGGTGTAAGAATTCGAGAGAGCCTCCTTCGCACACGAGGAATTTCTCGGCTCGTGTAAGACAAAGCAATATACTATTATTGTCGGGAGATCGCTGTTACGGCCTCTCTCGCCCCCTCGGTAATTACTCTTTCCCGGTACACGCAGCCGAGACGAGAGCTCGCTGGGGATCCAACATATGTAATGTATAAACTGTAAACGACTTCCCACGAATCGCGATACGCACGCAGCCCTTGTCATAATCTCAATAAACATCGCTCATATATGCGCTCGTCGGCTTGCTCAGAGCTCACCTACGCCCTCGAGAATTTTACGAGACACGACGTTCATATAGGCTTACACGTATGTGTAACGCACACATAAGTGCAATCCTATATCCGTATATATCTCTATGTTCGGTCCTCGAGAGTGACCACAGTAAAATTCTCGTTTTCCTCCTCGAGTAAGATAAAAAGAATCTCTGTCTCGTACGTCGAGCCCGCACGCGGAGTGCCAGCTGCAATAAGTGACAGGCGAATTGCATTTCGGTGTTACGACGGGAATAACACACGCAGCATCCTTGCCCGCAGTCGTTATTCGTCCGCGGCACGCCTCGCGAGATGCGCATGCATGGGTGTATCGCTCAAGGACCGACGTCATAATTGTCGGCTTTCGCTTATTACCCGAGAGGCATTCCACGGTAGCCGGGGGTCAGCTTCACCAGCCGTTTCCCATATGCACTGTGCGAACGCGCACGCGCACTGCGCGCGCGGGGTGGAGTTCGAGCCGTAGATCATCACCCGTCGCGCTGTCTCGTTCTTGTTGCCTCGTCATTGTATTCTTTCCCTTCATTGTCTTCGATTGCCATCTTACGACCGTCAATTTTTTTCCTCCTCACCGTAGACTCAACACAAGACCTTCAAAATCTATATCGCAAGTCTGCAAATCGTCCCTGTGCACAGTAAAAAAATAATTTCGTAAGATCGGAATATACGAAGTTTCGTAAAAATAATTTTCATAAGGGAATACGTCACATAACCACTTTTCTACTTCTGGAACTAAAAATCATAAGTGTTATAAAGCAATGAATAAGGTGTTTTTTTTTAAGAATTTCTAATAATTTTTTCCCCACATGGGTTCCGAGATACATGAGCTTAAAATTGTGTCAATTAGCATGAGCTGCATATCATGCCGCGTGAAGAGCAACATTCTTTTTTAAGAAATATATATTTCCAGACTACTTTTTTAGAATTTTTTTTCTAAAACAACATTACAACGTTATTAGGGACGCAGTAAAAAAATCAAAATGTCCCGTGCCCATATGCACAGTAAAAATTAATTTCGTAAAATCGAAATGCAAAATTTCGTAAAAATAATTTTGTTAAATAAGTGACAAGCGTGTTTGTCATTCATTTGAATATACGAACCTGTCCTTTTATTTCCTGTATCATTGACGTTTTTTAGTTTATACTTATTTGTTTGTAAAAGTAAAAAATTGACAGATAAAAAATTGTGGACTTTTGTGGACAATACTTTTTGGAAAAAGTACAAATTTTGTTGACTGTGTGTTTTTGAAGATATTAGCAACATGTCCCCACCCCCCACCATTAAGAAATGGCGATCTGTGACGTACCCTAAATAAGTGACCAACTCAAGATTCTTCAGGTTTGACTATACAAATCTGTCACTTTATTTCCCGTGTCATCGACAATTTCAGTTTCTACTTTACCTTGTAAAACTAGAACCGGATGGTGCGATCGAAAAATTAACAAATAACCAATTGTAGGCGTTTGTGGACAAGTCGTAAAAAGTACAAAATTCTTTTACTAGGCGGTCTTCCGGTATCGAATCTAATCTATCCGTGGATCAAATTTTGTTTCGCACCTTTCCTTTACTCGTTCGGTCCTCGTTTCCGGAAGCTCTAATGGAAAAACGAACAAGTACCGCGCGAGCCTTCGACCTACACGAAAATAATCTTTCAGGAATGATCCCGAGGGCGCCCCCGTTTCTGCTGCATTGGGGAGCCTCCGCTGCTTTCATCAAATATTCCAGCTGGTGCTCGCAGTTACGCTCGGCAACCCTCCACCGTCCCGCTACACTATTACTATTGCAATGACCCCCAAAAGCATCCTGCAGTCGCGAGGGCCATTCGTCACGCACTCGCTGAGAGGTTTCGCCTCGATAACGCGGAGGACCCGCGGGTTATCCTTATACTCCGTCGCTCGACGCCCCCCTCGGCTCCTCGCTTGCTCGGGCTGAGTTGACCCCACAGATACGGAAGAGCATCAGCAGCAAAAGAAGAAGAGAGCCAGAAAAGCGAAAAGCGCTATCTTCTGGAGCGCCCTGCTGGTCGCGACCCCATCCCGCTTCGCAGAGAAACCTCCAAGTATAGCTCTTCGTCCACTCCATCTCACTTGGCTCGATCCGCTTCTGCTCCCTTTTTCGAACCCCCCCCTCCCACTTCTCCGGGCTCTTTTTCGTTCGCTTTCCTTCCTCTACATTCTACCCTCTTCCACATCGCCATCGTCGCGCCATATTCGCACGGACTCTTTCATTCTTCTCGGGCCTGTTCACCCTCGCTCGGTCCGCGTGGCGCTGCTCTACCGACCGAGAAGGCTCCCTTTTCGCGGATGCCATCAATCAAGCTTGTCAATTTCTAATGGCGACTCTCCGTGTCCATCGCGAATGGGTCCAGGAGCTCTGGACGGGCGCAGCCTCCAGCCCGACCCTCGGTTTCTCTTCAGGAGCGAAGGAAGAGGAGCGAGAGCCGTGGAAGAAAGTCCTCGCAGCCGCAGGGCTGGTTCCCATTCTCTCAGATCCCTTTTCCGTCCGTTCGGACTTTCTTCGAGTTTCCTCCCATTTTTTTTGTCCTCCTATTTCTGTCTGTTTGGTCTTTTCTCGCTTCTATCTTGAGCTCATGTTTTTTTCTCTCTTTTAGTTTTCCCCACAGAGATGTATGTATATCTGTATATAGATGTATAGGAGTGGCTGCGGGGCTGGCCAGCTCGATGGGATATCACGGAGTGCGGAGGCTCGCCATCTCTCCGCTGAGAGCGACCTCCCTTTTTCGCCCGGTTCGCTTCGTACTACCGACGAGTTTAACGTCCCCGATGTCTCCGGGCTAAATAAAATAGATGTCCCGGGGTCAGAAATTGGGAGAAATTGCGCCCGACCTCTGCGGGGGGTTGCGCGAATAGAGCCTCGCTCGTACACGCCACTGCCAACAGCCCCAAACGCTCCCGTCGAGTCGTTTAGAGAGAAGGACCGCGTTGGACGGTGCGGCGAGCATCAGTGCGCAACGGTATCTGGGGACTATTTTCGAATTGTTCTCCGGAGTGTCTCTCAGCGCGACGGAGCACTTCGACGGTTCCATATTGTACGAATTACCTTCTGTTCGAGAGGCAAAAGAACATCAAAATATCCGGACCACTTAGCGAGTAACGAATATCGATGGAGATCGGTTAAAGCACACATTACGGGGATAGTTTCTGTGGATCAACAAAGCAGCGAGATACTTGTCCCTTGTTCTGAGGATTAGAGCCAGTTCGACTTGACGTCGAATGCCCCGTATGTGGATGGTAAAAAGTTTAAAAGCGTTAAAAGAATTGTCGATACGCGGACCACCTAGTGAGCAAGTAAGGTACGAAATTATGAGAATAATTTCTCCGTGTCAACAAAGTGGCGACACACTCGCTCCTTATTCTGAGGATCAAAGCCAGATCAATTTGACGTCAAATGTCTCATATCTAGATGGTAAAAGGTAAAAACGATTGTCAATACGCGAACCACTTAGTGAGTAACGAAGGCACGAAATATGACGCACAAATTATTATACGGCATGTGAATGGTAAAAGGGTAAAACAGAATAGTCAATACGCGAACCACTTACCGAGTAACGAATATCAATGGCGATCGGCACGAATTATGAGAACAATTTCTCCGTATCAACAAAGTAGCGACATACTTGCCCATATCCTGAGGATCACAGCCAGACCAATTTGGCGTCAAATGCCCCATATCGAGATAGTAAAAGGTAAAAAAAAAGGGTAAAAAGAATAATCAATACACGAATATCGCTCGTGATTGGCATAAATTATGAGGACAGTTTCTCCGTATCAACAAAGTTGCAACACAGTTCTCACTTCTTTCGAGGGTCACAGCCAGATCGACTTGATGCGAAAGCCCACATATGTGAATCGCAAAACGTAAGAAAAGACGGATAAAAAGAATTGTCAATTTTTCCGACCGATATAGCAGGGCTCTACAAGGGCCAATTTGGGCCTCGGTGCAGCGGCTTGGGGAGGTCCGTCACGTAGACGTGATGTAGAGTTACTTAGAGTGTCGATCCCTCGTTCGCGTTATATTCTGCGGGGCGTACACACGGGACAACCTTAGCTCGAGGGTCTGAAAGGTGCGCTCCTATATACAGTATATATGGCTCCGCTTTTCGATCCCGGGACCTTTCATGCTTCCGTGCCGCCACTTCCTTCTCTCTTCTCGTACGGCATAGATCATACGTTAATTGAAATGGGGTGCCCGTGCGCCACTCGTCGAATACAAACGACCGACTTATAGAAACGTTATTATTTGCCGTCGCGGCTCCTCCGCTTCTTCGTCCTCGTCGTCGCGCATTCGTTCACCCGCTCGCTTCCTGGCTGAGGAACAACCCCTCGGATCCGCGCAACTCCCCCCCCCCCCCTCCCTCCCCCAGCACAAACACACACACACGCGCCCTCGGTAAAGCTCGCCGGCCTTACCCCGGGCTTTACCCAGGAAATTGCGTTTCGTCCTATTATCATTTCCACGTGTTTACCCGAAAAAAGGAGAAAAAAAGGAAAACGATCGGTGAAGGGACAAAAAAAAAAGAACGACCAGCGCAGTGTGGAAGGAAATGGTCGCGGAGAAGGCTCTTTTACTGTCCACCAGGGAACACTGTTCATACCGCTGTAATACGCAACATGACTCGTCCTTTCATTCCTAATACCCCTCAGATAGCAAAAAATCTTCGATAGTTCCTAGTAAAAAAAAGATAAAAAAAAAACAAGAAAAAATAAATCAAATCTCGATCCGATTGTATTATTCGCGGAGAGTGTCCGATCGCCGAGGAAGTCAGCCGCTCTCCCTTGATTTCGGTCTCGACCCGACCGGACGGACTTCGATATCAGCCCATGTAAACGAGCGCTGCAAGGCCCCATATCGTTAGGAGTGTATAAATTGGTCCTGCTGGACATGGCGCCGAGGGTCGAGGCGGGAGGGAGTGTAGGCGAGGGGAATGAGGGTTGTTCCTTGGACGCGGAAATGGAGTTCTCGGACGGTCCGCGGCCGCGATCGCTATGAAAAGATAAGCCGATAGCGGAACGAGTTTCTCCTCTCCCGATTCGCGGTCCTTCCGCAGTCCCCGTGTCGCCGGTCGGAGACGAGATTTTTCATGCCCGAGATCGCGTCCGGTGTATCAAGCTCGGCCGCTCCGCGCTTTCGTCGGGAGAACCGTTCCAGAGCTTGCGGCGCTTTTGCTCTCGGATCTCGGCCGGTGCCGAGAGAGGGTGCGGAACGCGGTCTCTATCTTATCGGTTCTCCGGCATAATGGCCTTCCCCGCTAGGGTTCCCTATCTCATCTCCAGGCTCGTTGACCGCTGCCCGTCGAAAACCACCCCCTCGACTGTCGCCGCTCATCGTCCCGGCCACTCTCCTCGTCATCGTGTATAGCGCAGATCGCCTTCTTTGCTCTCTCGTCACCCTTAACGATCACTCGCAAGAAGCATCGCACGGTAATTGCAAATATGCGCGGTTTCGAGAAGAATCCAAATAGTAGAATAATGTCGGTCGATAAATAACCCGGCAAATAACTGATTATGTCATGGACGGTAATTCATAGACATAGTTCATCGACGGTAATTTGTCTCTGAAATGATGAATAAATTCGTGGATAGGGCAAAAATGGCGAATATGGCCCAGTTAATTTATCATTGATTTAGGGGGCAATTGAGGTGGGCGATATTCACTACTTTTACCTTAATTCTGCACAAAGTACAGTAAGTTCGTAAAATCGGAATGCGAAATTTCGACAAAATTTTTTTTGTTAAATGTGTGACGAATTTGTTTGTCACTTATTTGAATATACGAACCTGTCCTTTTATTTCCTGTATTATTGACAATTTTGGTTTGTACTTTTGTTTGTAAAACTAGAAAATTAACAAATAAAAAATTGTGGACGTTTGAGGACAATAATTTGTCGTAAAAAGTACACATTTTTTTTTTTTTACTGTATATCTTACGGTAATTGCAAATATCCGCGACTTAGGAAAGAATCCAAAGTAGAATGACGGTGGTCGATAAATAACCCCCTAAATAACTGGTCAATTAACTTAGGCGACGAAACGATATTTCCCCGACGACAATTTCTCCGCGAAATAAATAATAAAATCCTACATACAAATACGGCAAGAGTCGTGAATATAGCCCGCTCAATTTGTCATTGATTCAGGTCGTTATTAAGCCGAGCCATATTCGCCACTTTTACCTTAATTCTCGGCAAAAGTATAAGCGAACAGCGATGGGACATTTTAAATTGAAATTGACAGTTTCAGCGTTTCGCCGTCGCGCTATTTATTGAAAATAAATCGGCAACCGATTTTGCTTTGCCGATGAAAATAGCGACTGCCTATAATTTACCGGCGAATGAAAAGTGTGTCTCGGCACAGATTTTTCGATCGATGCTCGTGATACGAAACAGCGCCGATATCGACACACGCGTATCTCCGCGGAGATACCGCGCGGGTGTGCATGCGCGGAGCGTCGATTGACGTCGAACCAATGACAGGGGCCAATCTCCATCCATCATCGAATCGTCGGTCGATCGGAATCGCCCGTGGTAGCGTAGCCGCCTCGACGCACGCGTCACTCTACATGCGCCTACCGTCCGTACACGTCCGGCAAGAGATTGGCCGGGCCCGAGTTCTCTTCGACTCGAACAAATCCACATCGCCAGAAGGCCAGTCGTAATCCGAGGATATCTGCGAGCGAGCGAGAGAGAAACCGGAGAGACTGTCTGGCCGCTGTCGGACCGTCCGTCTCGAAAGGGATACACAAAACAGAAACGTCGAATGGCTCACCTCGCCGCGCATTCGCCTCTCCGGCTCTCTCCCCCTCCTTCTCGTTCTCCCCTTAATTATCATAATTTATAGCCGATCGGTTAATTAAAATATCTAAATACTATACGCGCCCGCGCGATCCATATAAGACTCGGGTTTCTACTACCTTCGCGATCGCGTCCGCCCTCCGATCTCCTTCCCTCTTCTCTCATGTCCGCCCCCTTGCCGTCCCGCGAAACTCTCTTATGCGCGCGCCTTCATACCTTATAAATATTAAGTGGTTTATGGACTGACCGCTCGCTCGTCCCCGCGGGCCCTCTCAATCATTAATTATTTATCGCGTCAACCAATGCATCGAGAGTCCGGAGATAGATAGAGAGAAAGCGAGGGATCGCGGGATAAGAGGGATAATACGGAACGAAGAAGTCCCGCTCATCGGGCCTCTGCGTTTTGTATTCTCGAATTTAGCGACCGTTGAATTTGGCGGATCGAAAGGATCCTCGGGCACCCGCGCACAGACCCGAGGGTATATCGAGGGGAGTCCCTTGCGGCCTGTCCGTCAAATGCTCAGCCTCTGAGGTATTTATGTCGGGTCGATTTCGTTCCGATAAGTGAAAAAAAAAAAAAAAAAAAAAAATTACAATAAAAATGAAGAAATCAGTCGCTTCGATTGCTCAAAGAAACTGGGTTAAAATATGCCAACGCCGAGAGTATATGTAGTTGCGGGGGGAAAATTAATTTGGTCTTGTCAGCGCGGTTAGGAAAAACCATCTCTTTCGCCCTCTCTCCCTCTCCTATCCATTAATGTAGCGAGTTCTTATCGAGAATCCGCGACGTCTTTCCCCAAACCGGCTCCTCTCTCGCTTCTTCGTTCGAATACCGCGCGATCGCTTCCCCGATTAATTGTGTTTTATACGGAACATTCTACATCCACGGCAATATCGTCGTTCGGATTCTGTATAGGAATACAGCCAGATAAGAGAGGTACCGTACGGTTTTTTGGGCAAAAAACGTGTTGCCTTTTTTTTTACTCTATCAATCAAAATTTTATCGGAAATCACGCAAGATTGATACTCCGTGACGCCGTTCTCATCGTGCGAAAGGATCCCCAGAGCCGTCTACAAAAAATAAAAATCGACGTTCTATTTTTTATTTTTAAATGAAAAAAAACTTATTTAAAAAAAATTGACCTCTTACAATTTTTTATATCGGGCTTAAGGATTTTTGTACACGATTAGAATCGACCAATCTTTTATTGCAAAGAATAAGAATAAATATCAAGAGGTCTTCTTGCTTCATTGCCTCGTAGGACCGAAGAGGCGGCAGTTTTATCGTGCCGCCCCGGTTCATTATAAAATTGATCTATTTATTTACCGCCGTCTGAAGGCCGGTTGCATCCGATTTTGGATTAAAAAAAACCTTGTTGTATTTTTTCTTACCTAGTCAATCAACATTTTATCGAGAATCCCGCGCGATTGATACTCCGCGACGGTGTTCTGATCGTGTGAAAAGATCCCCAGATCCGGATATAAAAAAAATAAAAACCGAAGTTCTACTTTTATTTTGAAGCAGAAATAAAAAAATAAACATAGTTAAAAAAAAATAAAATGGAACTTACCATTTTTTATATCCATTTTTTAAGATCCCCAGATCCGGATATAAAAAAAATAAAAACCGAAGTTCTACTTTTATTTTGAAGCAGAAATAAAAAAATAAACATAGTTAAAAAAAATAAAATGGAACTTACCATTTTTTATATCCGTCCTTGATGTTTTTTTTTTACACGATCAGAACCATCCAATTTTGTATTATAGAGACTGAAAATAAATATGAAAAGGTCTTTTCGCGTCGTTCGTATGCCGATAAGCCGTCTCGGAAGGCCCAAGGCGGAAGCTGACAGCGAGGAACTTCAATTCCGTCAGAATTTCATCGTGTCCCCCTCCCACCGCTTCATGATAAAATTTCAAAAGCAGAACACACATAATAAAACTTCCGTATTGCCAGAGATCCCGGGAAGTATATAATAAGAATAAGTGGCCGATGATTTATGGACGCGAGATTCCGGGTGGCACCAGGTGAAACTGGACGAGAGCCACGGTCCACCGGTGTACCGCACTCCGTCGCGTTATATAGCCTCCGCTTCCGGATACACATATATATATCCAGGCCGCTAACGTAGCGATCGATGTCCGGCGGGGGTTCCTGGATAACCGAGCTAGGAGCTATCCGCTGTTCCCGCTTCTCCTTCGGCTCCTACGGGGAAGCTTCGGTCGCGCCGCTCCGTTTTCTATACGGGCAAAAGAACGAAACTCCGCGGCGTGGACGCTAGGAAGGGAAGTTGCTTGCTGGAGACAGCGGAAGAAAAATAGCGGAAGTCATCGACCTCCAAGGGGCGATATATCACGGGGGTTGGTGAGCGTTCACGGGGGTTGGCAGCGGCGTCCGCTGGAGGAGTGTATAGCGATGGAAGGCCGAATTCTGCTACTTTCACTCGGACGCAAGGATGCCGTTGCGGGAGTAAGAGGGAAAGACTAGTGGAAGGAGTAAAAGGAAATCTTGGAGCGAGAGAGCGGTGGCAAAGAAGGCGAACGCCGAACGGGGTCGAGGAAAATAAGGGACGAAGAGGGCGAGGAGGCGCGTGGGAGACGAGGAGAGCGGAGGACGTTGGGTTCGAATCTAGGATAGTAGTCCCAACGTTTCATCATCCCGTTCGTCGGAGGAACGTGGGTCCTCTTCCAGGGCGAAGGCCATCGAGCCCAGCGAGAGAAATTCTGCGGTCCTCCCTCTATCCACTCTCGTTTCGTCCACTCGCGGACCCGGGGGTTTATCTTAAATGAGACTCCCCGAGGGTTTAACTCGGCTTGGCAAGGTTACCCGTCGAGCGACCCACCCGACTTCGCTGGGGTTATGTCTGATTGATTAAATTCCTGCAATTACATCGCGCCATACATCAACCCCCCCCCTTCCCAAGCGGCGCGGGTGCCGCTGCCAATGGAGGAGAGGAGGAAACAGAAGGAGAAGAAATAGGCGAAGGGTGCTGACCGTGCCCCGGTAGAAGAGTCCACTATACATCACGCGGAGCCGCTGAAGATTCGTCGATCTGGCGAATCTCGAATCGGGACGGAGTGGACATTAAAAAAAGGAAATCAAAGAAAGAAACCATGAAGATCGATAGCAGTGGGGCGAACGAAAATTATGTCCCTGCGGTTATTACAGAGCAAACAAGCGAGCGGAAAGAGCGCAGGACGGCGGAAGGGAAGGACGATGAGGAAGAAGGAAGGAACAAAAGACAGGGTGATTTCGCGATGTCTGCTCGTCTCGCGAACGGGAGAAGAGATCGAGACGGACGAGAGGGCGGATGGAGAGACAGTCTCGTACGGGGGATGAGTTATTAGATCCGGAGTTTCCGGTATTGCGTCGCGGATGACCAATAGTTTCATCGAGGGATTGTTGAAGCTTCCGGAACACATTTCCTGTTTCCGTTCGACGGAGGAATCTCGCCGTCGCCGCAGTCGGCGGTTATATCTACTCTAGATTTTCACTCCCCAGAAGCGAGATCGTCCCGGTAAGAGAGCGCACGGGGGATTTCTCCGCGCTGCGGATGAGCGAGTTCGCCGAGGCACAGAGAGAGGGATAAAGACGGAAACTTCGGGGTTGCGGACGACTTCCGTCGCGCGTCTCCTCCTCTCTCTATGATACCGCAAGAACATTACGCTTGGCTCGTTCCCGAATCTCTTCATCTCTCCCGAGCGACTCTCCATGTCCACCGCCGTCGCTTTGTCTGCACAGCGATCGTTTCCAAAATTATAACGTTTCCAACTACCCAAAATTCAAGGCCAGTCGTATGTCCATCCCGAACTCCGTCCCACCTAACCGTGTACCAGCTACTTCCCCAACTCGGACTGTCATCAGTGGAGAACTCTCTCCTCTCCCGCCTCCGTTAATGCTCTCTCAGCCGAAACTCGAAGCGAAAGCACCGAACGTTCCGTGATTCGTCGCCAACTTGGTTTGCGGTGGACAAAGACGGTCGGTGTAGCCCGGAGTACGTTGAGAGAGCCTCCCGTAGGAATCCTTCCTGGTTCTACGTGCGCGACCCATCTTTTCCATCCCGCCCCGGTCGCTCCGCTCCCAAAATCTACCGCCGATGCCCAGCCGCAGCCATAAGTTACTGCTAATGTTGTTCTCGTGTTCGGCGCTGCCGCGTGTCGACCTGAGGGATTTCTCTGGCCTCCTCCGCTCCGGCGACCGACCTTCTCATCCAGAACGGCGCTTCCTCGGCCCCGAAAAGGCCACATATCTCTCGAAGGAAATTTAATTACGCGTTCGTTTCGTCAACTAATTGATCTTGTTATTGCAAATCGAGGTACTTCGTTCTTTTGTTTTTAAGCTGGAGGGGCAAGAATGGAGACCGGAAGAGACCGGCGCCTCTGAAGAGGGCGACTGGTGGGTGGATAAGAGTGAAGGAAAAACTTCGCTATCCATTTTTTTTTTCCTTATGAGAGACAGCGGCGGTAATCGCGTCGTTCAGTCACCAGAACGGCATATAGCAGGGGAGGCAGAAGAGACAGAAAGAGGAAGGAAGCACAGAAGGAGCCCGTTAGCTATGATCGTCGCTGTCCAATTTTGTCATCCCTCTGTTCTCCGAGGAATCGCTCATAGAGTGGGGATTTGTCGTGCGCCGGGAGTGTAAGTGAGATTAGGGTGTGTCGGGAAAGAGCGAAGAGAGATCGGAGAAACGCTGCGGGGAAAACGCGATGATCGGTGCCTTCCTCTAATTCCCTCAACGGCTCGCAAATAATTCATGGATCTGAGTGACTCGATCGACTCTCGGGACTACATTGGCGATGAAGTGCTCCGACGAAATCGAGAGAGAGTTTACACGGATCGTCGTGACAGACGTTTCAGGGAAGCGAACTGTGTCTGGGGAGTTTGATGTCGCTTCAATGTGTAAAACGCTTCGAAGGGCCGTTAAGAAGGTCAAAGGGCGCCATGTTAATAAAATAAGCGGTATTTGAGCTCCAACCTCATTGATGAGTTCGTTCACCAATTTGATCGTCCTCTTTCTGTAATCCGGTACCGGCGAACAACCCTTCGTATCGGATAGGACTGTGTCGCGGTTTAGCGAACGGCAATTAAAAGCCGCCTCGTTCCCACATCCATCGTTGGAGACTCGTGTGAGCTTCTAAATAAATTAGGAAGGTCCTTCCCTATTACGCGTGGAAATCATTGCGGGATCCGGACTGGGACAGAGGATTCCCGGACGATGTGATCGAGACTTCAGCTGTCTCGACGGGGTAGCTCCAACCCGAAAGTCAGACACCCTAGCGAGTTTCGCCCAGCACTTTATTGCATTAGGTTGTGTTTTTCTCGTCTATCGAATCTCGTGTCTGAGAGACAACACCGATGCTGCGGTAGAGTTGGCCTCGTAGATCGTGGGCTTTAACTTGATCGAATTGACCCCACTTTACTGGAGCGCTTTTCCTACGTGAATTTTCGCTAACTTGACCTCCGCATGTATGCAGCCAATATCGCGCACACTGCCCGTCATTGATGCTTGGTTTTTCTGTCTGGCTGAATATCTTCGATCCCGTTAATATGTCGTGGAAGATATCCGGAAAAACCGGGCGTCAATGACGGACGGTGTATCCAACTTATCCGTCAACCCTTCAATGATCGCCATGGATGAACCAGCTATGCATCCACACTATGAGAAGGATCTGATAGAAAGTACCATTCATTTTGTAAAAACATTCTGGCACATATTCATTTTAAACTGAAGACATTCTGATAGAAAATATGCTAATTTTCGCTGTCACAGATACTACCCGAATATCCCGTAATTATTGCTGGAATATAAGTTCTACTCGCTATACAATAAAGTAATCGATGATCGCGTCAGTTTGTTTTAGATTTGTAGGTTATACCAGCATATTATGTCGATCAAATTGTTTTTATAAAGACGATGTACGTACATAAAAGCATTTGATCGACGAAATTCTTCGATTTTATCGCCAGAATTCTTAGTTTGAATCCACGAAATTCTTAGCGAGATACTCAAAATTTTGTCAAACTGCCTTTTGGAAAAAATTACCATATGGGTTGGGTAAAAACGGCTCTGCCCTCTGTGAAAATTTCACATATCGCTAGAGGTGGCGCTAATGTACCATGTTGTCTGATCGAAATTTACCATGTAACTTAAGCATGAAATGTACAAAACGCCAGATTTTTCCAGATCATTTTCGCAGTGTATACGTGAAGATCGTCATTCCGCGAATGTTTCCCGAGGCTCCAGATATCGGGATGAGAAAGTCAAGAGAAAGAGGCAATTATGAGTGGCTCTTGAATGGAGCGAGTACGGAAATCCGAGATGGGTATAATGGTATGGATTGCGGGTGGTATAGATTGCTATGTAGCCTCTCGCAGTTACCGCCGGGGGAATCCTCTCCGCTTGTATGGCCCGCGATGTATAGTGTTTTCTGTGAAGTCCCCTTCGAGCCCGTCTCACTTTCAGTATCTGGTCCATCCTTCTCTCTCTCCCGGTCTCACCGGCTCCTCACTTTCCGTTTCACTCGTGCTCGTTTGTCCGTGGCGAGGCAAGGCGATTCCTTAATTTCCCATATTGTGGTCCGTCTCGGCTATCCAAGACTCCCCGCTGCGTTATAGCGTGGTTTAATCGCGCTACAAGCGCGCATCCCTCGTTAGTGGAATATCGCCCGAGTGGCTATAATACGAGAACTACATTCCACCGGGCTGCGCCGAGCAGAGCCGGGACTCAGAGCTTTGCGAGATTCCCGAGCAGGGTCTTCTGCGTTGAGCTGCGTTCCTCCGTGCTTCCACGATGCCCCCGGATCGTCTATAATCTTTCGCGTGTTTTTCCACGGCGACGGGGGCCCAGCGAGAGCGAGAGACAGGAGAAAAACATTCTTAAGGTAGAGAGCAATATCGCGATGGGGAAAGAAGAACGGGCGTTTGCGCAATAATTGTGATTTACGGCGGTGAGGCAACCCGAGTTAAGTAAAACGAGAGCAGGGCGTTTGTTATGTGAACGCCCAACGGCTGCCGGGCTTCCGTAACCATGAGCTTTCTTCATTAACCCCGGCGACTAGAGAAAGGTAGGAAAATTCAGCAGTTTTTAGAAAAGAGCGGCGCAGAGCGAACTCTTTTTACCATTTTTTTTTTCTCTCGGCACCTAAAAACAACCTGGATCTGGTTTATCGACATCCATTGCAACAATGCTATCATAAATTACCTTATACAAAAAAATGGGCCGACGTGTAAAGTCGTCAGTCGTGTGAGGTCGAAACGGGAGAGGCTTAAGTTTCCGAGTGGGTGGGAGATTTATGCCGCGATCAAGTGGACATAATCCACGAGTGCACGTGTGCAATTCGAATCGATGTGTCGAGATTGAACGGGCACCTCGGAGTCCCTGTTTAGCATAAGAAAAGCTTCCGCCGGTATAGATCCGTTGCACAATGGCCATTCCCGGAGAGCTTGCGCTCCATTTACGAACGGTCTCTCCTTACTTTCTCTGAAAAGTCGGGCGATACTCGAAAAATCCAGTGGCATTAGGTCTCCCCGGCTGGCCCCTTGGAGTTTCTCGTATTGAGCCGCGATCGTCTCGGAGCGCCGGTGCAGCCGGAGCAGGCAGGGGTGGAACGCAATCAGTGGCCCTGATTTATCGTGGCAATATACATTAAGATACGAACATTAAAACTACCGACGGTCCCTTGCTCCTTCGTCGTTCAGGGGGCAACCCGGTGGATCGCCCGGGCCGCTCCATTACCACCCTGCCGATGACAGGGCGACCCGTACGAACCTCGGGAAATCGATCGAGAAATAAGCTCTTTTGCACGAGCGCCCCGTCGTACTTTCCGATGTCGAGAGGAGAGAGGAGGCGAGGAGAGGCCAATGGCGAAAATTGAATTTTTATCGGGCTGGAACCGGATTCGCTTCCGGTTGACGAAGTAAAAAGTCTTCTCGGATCATTAGGAACTTTGCCATCGAACCGCTATAAATCATTGAATACACGATCATTTGCAGACACCGCACATGCATACATATATATGCAATATCGCTTATTTTCGTCTGGTCAATCTGTGCGGGATTGACTTGATTGACTCTTTCACCCTATTTTTACCCTATTTACGATGGCGGTACTCACGGTACTCGACACAACTTTGTCGAGAGGAGAGATTCATTGATTGTTTGACTCATATTTATTAATGCCTTAGTAATAGTATGAGGCAAAATACAATTTAAATTAAGAACTACCTTACATTAAAATACGAAATTTTACAAACGGAACTAGGATCAGAAAAATCATCACAAAAGATAGAAAGAAGAAGAAGCGAAAATAGCCGATAGCAAAAATTGAATTTTTGTCCGGCTCGAACCGAATTCGTTTCCGGTTAGCAAAATAAAAAATCTTAGATCATCGGGAATTTCGTCATCGAACCACTACAAGTCATTGAATACACGATCATTTGCAGACACCGACACATACACACAAAAATACAATAACGCTTATTTTGTCTGGTCAATCTGTGCCGGATTGACCCGACCGAGTACAGCAACGCAGACACAGCTCTTTCACCCTATTTCCGATGACAGTACTCACGGTACTCGACACAAGTGGCGGGTCTGGAGCTTCCTCATCCTCTTCGGTTTCTCCACTTGAGCAATGAGTCTCGAAACCGGGGGTTGCGGTGAGGTGGCTGCTCGACCCACGGAGCCCTTTTCCTTGCGGAAAAACGATCGAGCTTTGAGAGTTCGTGTGTGCGTGTCGGTGTGCCGGGTCTGGAAGGAAAGGCTCGAGGGTGAACGAGCATGTCCAGTGGCCCCTTGCCAATTACGGAACGGAGTTCTAACCGTAGTAACGTGTAGTGTTTCCGCCATTGTCTGCAGGTCCGAGCGGGGCATACAGTCCGGACGCGACGATGGGCTACATGATGGACGGACAAGCGGCCAGCATGATGCACCGGCCTCCCGGTGATCCCACCTTCCACAACCAATACCATTATCCTCCTGAGTACTACGGCCACCACTTATAAAGGTAAGTCTCACCCGCCGTTGTACGCTATCGCGATGTAACGATCTTTTGCCAACTACTATGTAATTGTGTGCTATCCATTGTCCGCGTTGATGCCGTCCGAGTTTCGGAGTCCTCGTAGCTTTTAACGTGTCGTAGTCCTCGTAAGTCTGAACTTGACGGAGACGAATCGTCGGATCGAACGAGCACGAAATCTTGAAGCGCATTATGGTTGAGCTACTTTTCGGAGCTGATTATCGAGGCCTTTTTTTTTTTGCCTCACGTGATCGCATCAAGTCTTTGAGTCCAGAACGCAAAAAAATATGAGCGAAAAATATATTAAAAGTAAAGTAAAAAAACTAAAGTATTTAGTATATTAAAAATATACTAAACAGCCAAATAACAAATTTTTCGCGCAACAACATATTCTGTATGGAAGTTATATATACTTTTCGTATATATATATATTTTGTTTAATACACATAATTTAATGTTTTTTTTTTTTGGTTTTTTTTTTTATTAATAGTGAAATGTAGTCTTGTAAATTTGATTAAATTATTATTAAATGAAAATATATATTTCTACATTCGCTCATGATATATTAATTATACCAGAAATTTCGTGAAAAGTATATTTTCGCATTGAACTTTTTTTTACCATCGTGATGAGTTTCTACGTGAGCGCGAGATGTTGCGGAGATCGAACGCGAGACAAGCAATTAACTCTGTGGAACGACAAGTACATGGTTTCGTTTCTTCTTATCTGTTGCAGCTGAATGCAGAATCGAATGGGGCAATGGCAGTGAAAGTCGAGAAGTATACGAAAATAAATTAATGAAACAAAATGAAATGGGCTGAAACCTGGCATCGAGCTGAAAGCGGCCAGCGACGCGAGTTATCCGAGCGAAGAGCTTTTTTTTTTTCGTCGAACATATCGCGGACACGGGGCCCGTGATCTTTCCGGCCCACGAACGACCGGAAGACGACACGAAAAAAAAAAAAAAAAGAAAAGAAAAATGGGATTCGCGGAGGCGGCAGAGTAGCATCGGCAGCAGCGACGCCCGAAGAATTGACGAAGGCATCGCTCACGGGCCAGGCGAGAAGATAATCGTACAAACCGCGTGTACCACGATAACGATAAGAAGTGTCGTCGTGGCTCGCGAAACGATTACCCATGTGACGGAGATGATGACTAAAAAAAAAAAACAGAAAAAAAAAATAAAAAACCGACGAGGGTGTACGAACGATGCGTAGAAGCGCGACCAAAAGGTGCGCGAAGAGTAAATAAAAATTTTTTAAAAATAACTAAAAAAAGCAAGGTTTTAGAGGGGGGGGGGGGGGGGGGTACTGGTCGCGACGAAATTCATGTGATTGTTCTTTGTACAAATATCGCGGTGTAATATTGTAGTGATTGAGATATAAATGTTAAATTTTAATACGATCGCAATCGAGAGACTATATAATGAATATAGTGATATAGGCAATTTTAGCGGGCATGTACATTACCGGTGTTCGCAACGAGATATGTCTGTCGCTCGAGGCAAACACTGGGGGTCCCGACTTTGAGACGAGACGAGAGGAGAACGAAGCGACGATGCGGAACGAAAGAAAAAAAAAAAAAAAAAAAAGAGCGAAAAAAATCGCGTACCTAGCCAATGAACGCAGGTCACCGATAGCTGCTTGACGGAATAGAGACGAAAAATAAAGAGATAAACAGATGAAGAACCGGAAACAGGACACGTGCGCCGGAGCGTCGACATTCTCGACTTAGGAGACATTAAATTTGTACAGTTCTTAAATATTAATAAAATTCACTATTAAACCGAAGTAACTATATATTATGTATAAAATATGCCGCGAGGGCCCTCCTTGCCCCTCAGTTGTAATATAAATACGAGAAGAGATCGAAGAGGAAAGCAAGTGAACACACACACACACACACACACACACATGTCTTAAGCACGACGGTGTCGAAACGGTTTTAAAAGAAACAAAAGAATAAACGTTAGTGAACTAGAATGAATGGAAGATAGGGTGAGGATAAAAGATTAAAAAAAAAAAAAGGAAAAAAAAAAAGGAGGTGCCCTCGTCGAGGAGACGAACGGTCCCACAGTGTTCTTCGTGCTCTATACCGACCCGGCGAAAGCCAACACGCTGCTCGTCCTAGGGATTAATTTAAAAAAAAAAAACAACAACAACAACAACAAACAATTAATAATTACAATTTACTATAATATATTGTGTATAAATAGTTAATTCAATTGAGTGCGAAGGAGGAATGAGGCGGATGATACGAAACGAGATAAATACAGACGCTCGATGGACTCGGTTACAAAAAAAAAAAAAAAAAACATGAAAAAACAAAGTGTGGTACTCGTCTGCCGCTGTGCGTGAGGCTATCGTTTCCGTGACGTATGCGAGTGGCGCGGTAGGAGCCGACGGACTGAGAAAGCAATCGCGTTAGAGGAACGAAAAAAACAGAATGACGAAATAGACAAAAATCGCAAGCTCTGAAACAAATGAGACAAGCAATGGGAAATTGACAATCGAGAACGATCGAACGCGCGCGTGCGAGATGGAAATTTTTCGTGAGGTTAAAATTAAAAGAAAAAAAAAAAAAACGAAAAGTAAAAACCGCGTGCCGCGAAGAAATCGTGAGTAAGCAAAAGGTATACGAAACGTTCCCCCAGCGAGGAAAGCAATGTATCATAGAAATATACATATTACGTGATGTAGGTAATTTAGGGCCCGAAAGTAATTTTCGTTTCGTCGATCATCTGCATTTTTGCTCCCTTTCGTTGAAATTGCACAGTGTCCCGAAAATCCGACGACACTTCGCTCTCCTAGCACCATCCCTTGTCTTTTTTTTCTTTTTTTTTTTTTTTGCTCGCTCACTCTCGCGTGCATCGCGGATTCCAATCGAGCGCTGCAAGAGAGTTCCCATCACGGGTTCTCGCGCGGAACGAACTAGTTTGGATCCCTCGATCGCTCATCCCTATTACTCGGCCTCGCGTGGTATTTTTTTTTTCTTTTTTTTTTTTTTTTTTTTTGTTACTCTCACGGAAACCTCATCGTGGAGCAATGAAGCTCGTTCACGTTCGAAATATCATCGATGCAGTTTTTACCGAGTTTTTTGTTTTTTTTTTGTTTTGTTTCTCCATACGAAAAGTTCAATGTCGCAACATCGTATATTGGGTAAAATGTTAAAATCACAAAAAAAAAAGAAAAAAAAAAATAGAAAATATAAAGTAAATAAAGAAGCTATCTCGTTCGCCCAGCTCCAAACCGTTCCTTCTTCCGAACGTTTTCGTCCCTTATTCTCGCCCCCGCCCCTTTCCTCCCCCACGAGGGGAAGCAATTCTATATTTCTATACGAGATAACTAATATTCGCGCGCGCGTCCCTCATATACGTAACTCGAAGAAACTCTCTCTACGACGAAAGGACATACAATTGCATGACACAAATAGAAAAACAATACACAAACAGCCGCGAATTCGAATGAGATTATAGCAAAGAGAGACGGAACAAACGAAAACAATTGAAAAATTTAAATTACAAATTAAAAGTAAAGTAACAAATTTTCGACGACACTTTATATTGAGAGGGTAAAGAAATTTTATTGGTAATCAAAAAGACATGCAAAACGGTCGATTTTATAAGCGAGACGATAGGACGAAAAAAGGCAAACAAAACAAAAAAAAAACCAAGCTCTTTCGTTTCCTCGCAAAGTTTAATGAAACAAAAACAAAAGAAAAAAAAGAAAAAAAAACCGAAGTGCGACAACAAACGCTGCCTGCGTCGGCGTGCAAAAAACTTTGCCCGGTGATTCCGAAACACGAAAGAAAGAAAGAAATGAAATTTAAAATTTAAAAAAATAAAAATAAAACGCGGATATTAAGAGAAATGTTATCGATATTTTCAATACGCCTGCATACACGTCGAGATTACGAGGAATGGGGAATGAAACGATTGAAGGGATTGTAAATTTTTAATGTTCTCAATGTCGGCGAGAGTCGTTAAAGGGGAGATCGGTGGCAATCGTTTACGGTTCGAGGTTTTCGCGCCGCCCCGCGGGAGATCGATCGGCTTCTGTTTGTCACCAGAATCCGCGATCTTGATCGGCGCGTCGCGTCCGTCAGACTTGTCGACAAATATTACATCGATTTTTTGTTTTTTTCCCCTCAAACCCCGCGACGGAAACGACCGCCTCGGTCTCCCCTAGCGAAACTCGCTCGGCGCTCTAGTATACTGAAAGAAAAAATACCCACGTATACCGAAAGACTCAGGTGCGAATGTCGACCGTTCATTATATTTTTCGTTAATTGGAGAAAAAAAAAGAAATTAAAGAAATAAAGAAAACAAAAAAAAAACAAAATAACATCGTGCACGTCGTTGGCAATGCCTTACGCGCAGATTGCGAGGTTCGCTCGGCCTCTTCGCACACACCGACATCCGGAAGAGCGGCGATAAAAAAAAAAAAGATTAAAAAGATTGCGTTGGCGTTTGGACTCATCGGAAATTCAACTATATTTTATCGTAACGACGTTTTCAAAAAAAAAAATCATGTACTTATTGACATAATTTTATTAAACGAACCCCGTTCGATCGTCCGAGCCCCGTTAGATTAACATGGAGCGGGAGAGAGATTGATACGGAACACTTACACAATTTTAGTCGAGTCACAGGGTATTTCGAGCGTGAGTCGGACGATCGTACGGGGACGTTATTGACCGCAGAGTTTAAATAAATGATTCCTCGAACACGGGTTACTTAATTTGTACCTATGAACGGGCCCCGTCTCGGGCGACTACAAATTTCACCAATTTATTTCTAAAGTATCGACAATCAAAGTTTCAATCAGCGCGAACTGTACAGCAGATCGGACCGTTGCGTTTCCCGAATTTCCGACGAGGCCGTGCGCCATCTTCGGACCCAAGAACCGTGCGAAATTCTCGGCCCCGAGTTGTCCGAGGCCGCAGCGACAGAGCCGGAATGTTTTTACGAGATGTGTATTTGTTGACCAGTAGATTGTTTAATTTTGTTGAGCTCCGAGCTCTGCGTTGCTCGCCGATCGACGACTCGATACCGATGAATCGTCATAAATCGCCTCCGTCGCCTTCGACCGATTAATTTTAACAAAATTGATACTTCAGTCGACGTTCTTTTTTTTTTTTTTTCAAACGATTTTTCTTATCCACCGCAAATAATAATCGCAGGATCGGCAACCGCAGAGACGAATCGTTCCGAGCAATGTGCGCGATCCTCGCGCGTCGCAACGATTTTATCATTTTAATATTTAACGTAAAAAAGCGAGCCAAGGCGCGCGCCTTTAACTCTTAATCGTCTATCGTGACTCGAGATTGTTTTCCTTCTTTTCCTCCTATTAAGCTTACCGATCGAATCTAGTTGTGATACTAGTCCTCGAGCGAGAGTACATCGAGCGACGATGCAATTTTGTGCAATTGACGGACGATCGAGGCTCGACGAGACATTGCGTTTAACCGAACGACGACTTTGCCGACGGAGTTACCGAAATATATGCGGTGGTTTTAAAAATCGTAGTATTAAAAAAAAAAAAAAAAAAAAAAAAAAAACGTTATCGGGGAGAGTGTCGAGAGAGTGAAATCACGCGCAATCCGTGCGTCGCGCGATACGAACGACCCGGCGCGCATTGGCTGTTCGTTTAAAAAAAATAAATGAGTTCATTCGATTGAATCATCGCCTTAAAAATGTATACGAAGTAACAGTAAGGTATCTAAGTAATAATCATGTTAGAGGGTAACAAAACAAAAAAATAAATAAATAAAAAAAATAAAACAGTAAAAAAGTAAACCGAGTTTTTATGCGCAGCGATATACGAGCGAGAGTGAGCGAGAGAGAGAGAGAGAGAGAGAGAGAGAGAGAAAGAGAGAGAGAGAGAGAGCGACGGAGAGTGTGATCGAGTGAGAAAAAAAAAATACAAAATGAATGTGAGAGATAGAAATGAAAACATGTAGAAATAAGTCTGCATGTGTGTGAGTGCGATTGAGAGTGATCAAACAAATAAAAAAAAAAAAAAATTTGCTTGAGCGAGGGTGATAATTGATAAAGAGAGCGAGAGAGAGAGAGAGAGAGAGAGCGAGAGCGCGAGAGAGTAATGTATAATAATTATTGTATAATTATGGATGATGATAAATATGATTACGACGTTTACGATAATGATAACGATGATGTATGATAAGCTAAAATTTATTGTATCGGTATGGAATCAGATTTTTTCCACTGTTTGCGCATTGATGACTATTGACACCTAAGTAAAGAAAAGGCAAATAAATTTAACAAAAGTGAAAAAATAAAATAAAATAAAAAAATTCATTGCGTTCCGCTTTGTAAATCGACCGCTCTATGGACTATAATGGGACTACCGTGCATAAGTATGCAGAGAAATGAAAAAAAAAAAAAAAATACTAAAAAATAGTTGTGTAAGGTCGCAAAAGTCTGGGAAGAGCCATCACCTTGAAATATCACTCGAAGAACAAAAAAAAAAAAAAAAAAACAAGAGAAAAATCACTCGATCATCGTTATTATGTGTATTGGACTGATTGGATTTATCATTCAATTGCCTGACCGATTGGCGGTTTGAACCGCGACGTTTCGACGATACCGCGAAGAAAACGAGAGAGAGAGAGAGAGAGAGAGAGAGAGAGAGAGAGAGAGAGAGAGAGAGCGAGAGAGCGAGAGAGAGAGAGAGAGAGAGCGAGCGAGAAAAGGGTCGATATGATGTCAAGATGATCTATGTTAGAGAGTGTCCATTGTATAGTGTTTTTTGAAAACGTGAGCATTAAATGCTACATCTTGTGTAAAATTTATTTATTTTTTTTCTAGACCCCAAAAAAAAAAAAAAAACACAATAGCACGCCACGGTCATTCGCCCAGGAGTTTGTTGCTCGACGGAACGATTTATCGTCTGGAACGACGGAGGATCGAAAAAAAATTCTCAGGCTCGCAATTTGCACGGGCGTCTCTCGACTTCTCTCCACCCAGGGCGTCGAGTCTTTTTCTACTTTGCCGTATCATTTTGACGTTGCGACGAGTATAATAGTGTGTATAGCAGTGGGCGGAGGGTTGTTAGCGAGCCGTCGATGGCTCGGGAGCTTTGTTATCCAACCCCGTCGTGCCGCCCCCTCGTTCCCTCGCCGCCACGACCGCCAAAGGGTGCTCCGGCGTCACGAAGCCCACGGGAAAGCCCGTATAAAACGCGCGTTTGCGAGCAACACGCATCCTCCTATTCCGTCGATGCGAGATCGCTTTCTCTTGACTTTTCTCGCTCTGTCTCTCTTAATCTCTCTCTCTCTCTCTCTCTCTCTGAGCCATACCCTAGTTTCCTTTTTTTCTCCCTTTCTCCGGTCCTCGCACGTAGTTGAGCCGGCGCGCTCGCACCCGAGTCTGAAATATGATAGGTATTTCGGGGGAGAGGGTGAACGGTTGCCGGTAGCCGCCCCCGTTCCCGGGACCGTAGGTGCCAATTACCGTTGATGGTTATTCCATGGAAATGGACCTTGTTAGCGGAGCGGAGAGCGAGACAAGACGAGCTGGGAATCGGTAAAGATATACCAATTATTTTCACCCGCCCGATGCGCGGCCAGCGGCAGACTCCTACGGTGGGTATATTATGTATAGGAGATGTATATAGTATAAACAATAACGATCGTACATATTCGGTTCGAGAGCCCCGGAAGGAAGTCTCGTCGGACTAACGAGGAGAATTGTTTCCGAGACTTCTTTTTTTTTCCGTGCGTATTTGCCAATCATCGCGGTGGCGAGGTGATGCGTCTGTCCCGAGGCGAGGCGGAAGAGGCGCAGTCGGTAAGGAAAACTGTAGGCTGTTTTTACGAGGGTCTCCGACACTTCGGGCTTGAGACAAATTATAAGTGGTCTGAGTGTAACGACTGAGCTGATAGTTTGGGCTTTGGAAAAGCGATCTTGAGAATAGGGGTTTATGGTTTTGTTACCGACTGAGTCCGGCATCGGGCTCTGGCTCGAGACAACGCGAAACGCACTCGGTCGGTAACGAAAACTGTAAGCCATTCTTTTTAAGTCTCCGACGCTTTGGGCCTATCGCGAATTATTAACGATCTTCGTGTAGCGACTGAGATTCTGATAATTTGGTGTTTGGAAGAGCGATCTTGAGAAAAGTGGTTTATGGTTTTGTTACCGGCTGAGTCCGGCATCAGACTCTGGCTCGAGGCGACGCGAAACGGACTCGGTCGGTAACGAAAACTTTAAGCCATTCTTTTTAAGTCTCCGACGCTTTGGGCCTATCGCGAATTATTAACGATCTTCGTGTAGCGACTGAGATTCTGATAATTTGGTGTTTGGAAGAGCGATCTTTAGAAAAGTGGTTTACAGTTTTTGTTACCGACTGAGACAGCGCCCCAAAAAGAGTACCAGTCACCACCCCAGCTTGCCACCCCAATCGACTTTTTCGAAGAGGGCGACAGGTGGGAAACTGTATTCACTTTTTCGCTCCCTCGATAACTTTCTAATTAGAAGCATCGAAATCCATTATTTAACCCTTCAGGGATCGGGAACTTTTTGCCAATCGTAAACGACCTTCGTTTAAGAACAAAAACGATACGCATGTTCTTAATAAATTTTCTTCTGTCTACAAAATAAACACTTCAAGGTACATTCATTTTTTCAGATTTTTTTTGGCACGTTAACTTGTTACTCGAATCGGTCGAAGGCTGCGTCTTGGCAAATCCCGTAAAGGGTCTCCGACACTTCGGGCTTGACTCAAATTAATAGCGATATTCACCCAACAACTGAGCTTCTAATAATTTGGTCTCCGGAAAAGCGATCTTGAGAAAAGTGGTTTACAGTTTCTGTTACCGACTGAGCCGTGATCTGTCGGCGACGATACGTCGCCTCATGAAGACTTCCGGTCACGACTCCAGATCGATATCACGCTAATACAATCCACCTTTTCGAAGAGGGCAACAGATGGGAAACCGTACTCACTCCTCCGCTCCGTCGATAACTTTCTAATCAGAAACATAGTGGAGTTCCGTACTTGCTGCTGGTTCGCCGTCCTGGTAGCGATATATTAAGGGTTGTCGGCGCGAGGCAGCAGCCTCGCGAGCAAACAATCTCGTAATGGCGGTACTGACTGGTGTGGCGCGCAGTAATGAGATATTAGAGAGGAACTCCTCGTCGAGGGAGTGGCCCCGGGTACTTCGGGCGAGGGTGGAAGCTCAGAGAGAGCGAATACTCGAGGTATCTAGAGTGATACTCTATGGAAAGCGGCGAAGCAGCCAGAGCTGGAGGAGAACATCATAGTGGCATCAGCAGTGGCACACCGGCGGGTCGGGAGGGAGGGAAAGGGGATGGTACGAAATACTGCGGGAGGCATATAGCAGTAACAGCAGGGGTATCGCTTACCCTCTGGGGATGCGATTATGACGTTGTCTTCTCTGCGAGTGCGATGGCTCCTGTTGCCCGATGCTGTACCGGCATAACGTGTTACTGCACGACCAGAGGATCATTCGTCGTCCACCGGAGCCTCTCTCACTTCCGCTAATGCGAGCTCGTGGCTTCTCGCAGGCTCTCGGAGGAGACTGGCTTCCCCAGATTCCTCGGGGACTGAGAGAAACACGCGAAGTTTACTTTCGTAGCTTATCGGACAATCGTTTTTCACGTGACGGATGCTGAACCGTCACCCTGCCGAGGAAAGACGACCATTAGGACGGCTAGCACTGAAGAGCACAAAGTTCGCGAGGCCAATCTTTTTTTTCTGGTATTGGTGAGGCATTGACTTTTTTTCGATGTACTCCGTTTTTTCACCCCTTTTTTCACGTCCCAGACGTGAGACGGTCATTCCGTCGAGGAAAGACGATCATTAGGATGACCAGTGCTAAAGAGCATTAAGTCATTGAGGAAAATGATTTTTTTCTCATCTTGGTGAGGCATTGAAATTTTATTTTTTCGATGTACTTCGTTTTTTCACCCCGATTTTCCCGTGTTGGACATGAGATGGTCATTCTGTCGAGGAAGCACGATCATTAGGATGGCCAGCGCTAAAGAGCACTAAGTCATTGAGGAACATCATTTTTTTTCTCATCTTGGTGAGTCATTGAAATTTGTTCTCAATGTACCCCGTTTTTTACTCCGCTTTGGTCCGTTTTGCAAGTGACGGATAGGAGACGGTCACTCTCCCGAGGAAACACGACCATCAGGATGGTAAGCACTAAAGTGCACCAGGTCATTCAGAAAAATCATTTTTTTCTCATGTTGGTGAGTCATTGAACATTTTTTTTTTTTTTTTCAATGTACCCCGTTTTTCACTCCGTTTTTCACGTGACGGACACTAGACGGTTACTCTCTCGAGGAACCACGATCATTAGGATCGCTGACGCTAAAGAGCACAAAGCCATGGAGGAAAATGTTTTTGCCTCGCGTTGAACTTTTGTTTTCAATGTACATAATTTTTTATTAATTTCAAATTATTTTTGTTAAATCATGGCATCCACTGTGCGCGGGTACCAATAACGGCAGAGTGTACCAGAAGCACCCCGACGAGTGCAGCAAGGTACTTTTTTTTGTCCGGTCTATCTCATTTGTTAGGTGAGCGACGGTGCGCGACGCCCCAGAGAGTCGACAATAGGAAAGGGGCTCTGGATGACGACGACGTCGGCTGGAGCTCGAGGCCTCGGAAATCGCATTCTTGTAAGCACGGAGGGAGGTTCGGGGGTGCAAGCGAGCTCGGTTGACAGAGCAACAGTAACAGCGGTACAGAGGGCCGGAGCGTTCCCGCAAGCTCGCGGACAGTGGAACAGAGGGAAAGCTCGTGCCTTGTGCTCCGTTCGGTATCAAGTGAGACGGAGCGAAAAGGAAAAGGGACCTGCACGGAGGGAGCCGGAGAGGGAGAGAGAGAGGGATAGAGAGAGAGAGAGAGAGGGAGACCGAGCGAACGAGAGAGACGAAATCGCGCGAGCAGGCGAGGCGAGGCTCTCGCACCCCGAACGGACAAATGGGTGTCCCTGCATATGTAAAAGCACCGCTGTTCGGCTCACCCTCGGCCGGCCATTTGTCAATGTCAAGGCGCGAGCGCCGTAGCCATGGTAACACCCTGGCAAGCCAGCCGACCGACCGAGAGCAACCGAGGCATAGCCAGGCAGCCGAGGAAGCAAGCAGGATTCCCTCTATCCCTCTCGATTCGCGAAAGCGCTACCTACTGCCGCTGATGCTGCTAGGAACTACCCCCCTGCCCGACCACCCTCCCGCCCCCCGCGCCGCCCCCGCGCTCTTGCGAACCCGCACCCTCCACGCCCGCCCGCACCCCGGCAGGCTCGCGCACTCGCTAACACCCACGAAGCGGGGAACGACGTCGGGCCACCCCGACGGGAATCCCTCCTTTCGCACGTCGGGGCGGGCATGCGCCCTTTTTATCAAACAAGTTCGGCAACGTCACGTCACCGACTCCGGGGGCGCCTCAAGACGCACCGGGGTTGATGTTGTACCGTAGAGTCGACGATGAGGATTGAGATATGCGGTTGCAGGAATTATTGTCTTTGATTCCACTTTTTCTTCTTCTGCTTCTTCGGCTACGAGGTAAGTAAGGAGTATGTACTACTTTAGCTGAATGTGTGCAAATTGATGGGCGGTTGGATAAATGAAGAGGGGGTTGGGAATGCGATAAGGGCGATCTTTGGACCCGATGGATGTAAGATAAATGGGAAACGATGTATTGGGTAAAGATGGCGAATACGACGATTGTGTATTGAAATACACGAGATATATTTAATGCGGTAATCTTGTATTATTAATGTATTAATAAATATATAATTTTATATTTATTAATGTGATCATAAAATTGTAGATATTTTAAGGACGTACGTTCGAGAACGTCTCCTAAGGATAATTTTTATCCGCGCATACTTGTATCATGGATGACAAGTGTAAGTCTTCCGACATGTGCCATATGCATATTTTTCCCACGCGAGTAGCTCGGAAATCATTGACAGTCTTATTTGAAAGCAACGTCTTGCCAGGTGTCCCCCTTTGGTCCCAATTCCATGAAAATAATCTCACGATAGATCCGCGAAGGCATCTTGGATCGAGAATGAATAAACCCTCGATCCCTCGCTCAGTGTCGCCGTCGTCTTTGCGGTAAACCCGGCGACACGCAAAAGAAGAACCGAGTAGGAATTAGCTTTTGCCGCGAATCCTTAAAAAAATTCGTTGGCGAACGTTGCCGAGGAACCGTCTCTCATTCCCGACGTAACGGCTCATTCGAGGCCACCCCCGGCCCGCGTCCCTGTCGGCAAGGGAGGGCGGTTGGAGTCGCGAGAGAGTAAAAGCCTTCGAGGACGAAAGGGAAAGGTGAAAGGAGACGAGGATAAAGGCTCTATCGCCCCGGGTTGACACGTCTCAGAAACAAAAAAAAAATCCCCGCAAAATTCTTTATCGCGAGCTAGCAGGTAGATAGATAATATACCGAATTGAGAACAGAAGGAGAGACGAGACGTGGAAGGACAAGGCGAGGCAGGAACGTGCAAAAAAAAAGGAGGAACGAAAGAAGAAGCGGCGAACGCGGTGCTTCCGATGCCGCTTCGCCGACCGGAGTGACGATGCAGCGGAGGAACGACGTGGAGCTGCCGCGCGGAAGGGGGTGGAAGTGCGCGCGACGAGATTCATAAGGGAGGAGAGAGGACGAAGGGTGACAGGACGGAAGAGGATGGTAAGGGGGCTGCTCGTCTAGTCTGGCTTCTACCGGCGCTGCCGGCTCTCCGTGCCTCTTCCCATAGAGCGGGCGGCATACAGGCGAAACATTGCATCGGTGACGGTGCGCGTCGGTGTAACGACTGCATAGCAAGACAGCCCGCTTAAATATGCAGGATGGGCGGCGGCGGGCGGCATTGTAGCGTGCTTGTAGCGCTCCGGGACGGAGAAGAGAGAGAGAGAGAGAGAGAGAGAGAGCCGAGCCAAGGGGGTGATCTCGTCGTGGTTCTGGCTGTAGCCTCTGCATACATAGGCGCTATACGCGAACTGTACAGCGATGGAAACGAAGGAGGGGATGAAGCGGAAACGAGAGGGCATATACGCCACGAGCTGTAAGCTACCGCTACAACCCCCGAACGGGATGGAGTGAGAAGCGCCGAGGGAGAGAAGCCGAGAGGGACAATGGCGTTAAAGAGAGGACGAGCAAGCGAGAAGGGTAGATCGACGAGGGTGGGAGATACATGTATATATGCACGTAGGACCGGGAGTTTCGGAGCGCTTGCGCACCCCGTAATGATTGACTGGCTCGCTGGCAGCCAACAGACAGACGTTCGCCTACACCCGACCACCCAACGGCAGCACCGGCGGGATTCCACCCCCGCCCCCGCGATACAATGCCCGAACCTCGATCCTCTCATCCCTTCGCCTCTCGGCTCGGAAACTCTTTCTCTCGCTTTGCTACCCTCTCTCGCCGGTTCTCCTCGCTTCTGCTGCCTCGCTACGTTCGCCCACACCGATACGGAGAGACCCGGCACACGAGCGCTTCTTTTCTCTTCGAAGGCGAAACAACCGACCGAGCTGAGGGACTCGAGGATTTTCTTTTTCGTCCGTTTCACTGCCGTTCTTCGCGAAGAGAGTCTAGGCTTTTGCACTCTTTTTTTTTTCAACCCTTCTCATTCGGTTGGTCTGCAGCGCGCGGGGTGCAAGGACACTACTGTCTCTGACACGGTTTTTCATCGTCTTCGTGTCATTGCAGAGTCATTGAGATGTCGGGCTTGAAAAGTCTGAAGTATCTTAGTCGTACCGCGGGCTCTGATGAGATCCCGATAAGGTCCTGATTTAATGCTGCCAAATTTCTACCAGGAATGCCAGGATGACTTATCGGTAGCGAAACAACTGACCGAGCTGAAAGATTTTCTTTTTGATATGTTTCACTGCCTTTCTTTGCGAAGATGCTCGAGGCTTTGACTTTTCTCAACCGTTCTCATTCGGTTGGTTTGTACTGTGTCTCTGTAAACTGTCTCTGGCACAGTTTTTCATAGTCTTCGTGTTGCCGAGTCATTGAGATCTCGGGGATGGAAACCCTTACATCTTATAGTGGTACCTCACTGATAAAAAAAAATGCAGTTGGATCACCAAAAGATTCGGGCAGAGACTTTCAAATAAATATCGTGTTGAATAAAATATTTTAACACCTCAAAAATATTTTGGTGAAATCATCGAAAAATTTGTTGAACTAACGAATCTTTTAGATGTACCAACAAAGTAATTATTTGAAGGTCAGGAACCTTCAAATAAGTACTTTACCAAAATACTTATCTGAACGTCCCCACCGTACTTTTTATCAGTGGTCGTGCCCTGACGATGTCACGACAAAGTCCCGATTTCTACCAGGTCCGACATTTCTACCAGGGATGCCTGAATGACTTACCGATAACGTTGTAGATTTTGACAATTTGGCAAAATCATTGAATCGAAAAAAGTGGTCGGATCTTTCTCGTTGTTTCTGGAAACTTAGAAATTTGACTCGCTGCAGATCGACTTGTCGTCCAGGTCGCTACAGCAGTAAAAAAAAAAAATTAAAAACATAAAAAATAAATACATGAAACGGGAATCGAAAGTAAAACAAAAAATAACCTTTGATACGAGACGAGAATAACTTATTTGGCAGAAAAATTGTTACGGTACGAAAATAAAAGCCCTGCCCTCGATCTTCTTCATTCGGTCTTTTCAATTTTTTTTTATCTTCCCCGTCACTCGTTTAATATATACACATATATACATGCATGTATATATGTATT
Organism: Amblyjoppa proteus; assembly: GCA_963922035.1. Lineage (NCBI taxonomy): Eukaryota > Metazoa > Arthropoda > Insecta > Hymenoptera > Ichneumonidae > Amblyjoppa > Amblyjoppa proteus. The sequence goes on from OY998233.1 coordinate 13,765,613, forward strand.
TTTTTTTATCCTCGCCGAGGCGTTTAATCCAATACCGCCCAGGCGTCCATCAAGCGGGGCTCGAGAGTCGAAAAGGTTTTGTCCGCTTTAGCCGAGCGAGCGAGTGACTATAGTAATGCTTATACGCTTCTCTCGCTGTTTCCCCGTGTATGCGCGCACCTCGTTGCCGCGGCGATCCCTGGAAAGCCGCGTACCCTTCTGCCGCCCGTGAGGATATCTCTTTCTCTCGGTCCGTCTCACTCACCGTAAATTCACGGCCGTGCGAGCATGTTCACCGTGTCGCATAAAGCGTAAAACCAACGTGAATTACGGTAGTATCGCGTTACAACGGCTACGTGCGCCTGGCAGTCGGCGTTCGACAATTCTCGACATCCCTTTGCCCTTTAGGAATTTATATAATTTTTCGCACTCCCGCCGACTATTTTCCCACGGAACAGTCGTCCTCGGCCCACGTGCATCGACGTAGACGATAACACAGACGTAGATTGGGGACCACCATATGGTACCATTCTGTTTATCCTCAAGGACAGTGATCGAAATGTTACGACAATACACCCAGAAATCTAATTTATTTGACGGCCGCTGTTTATTTGGTTTAGGCAAAATATTTATTTGACGTAAATAAATATTTGTTTGAAGCGAATAAATATTGTACTTAATCTAACGGTGACCGTCAAATAAATTATTTTTCGGAGTGTAGAACCATCAACCCGCTTCGTCGCTGAAGAGTAATTTACGCATTATTATTATTATTATTATTATTATTATTATTATTATTATTATTATTATTATTATTATTATTATTATTATTATTATTATTATTATTATTATTATTATTATTATTATTATTATTATTATTATTATTATTATTATTATTATTATTATTATTATTATTATTATTATTATTATTATTATTATTATTATTATTATTATTATTATTATTATTATTATTATTATTATTATTATTATGTGTACCGGTTGAAAGTAATATTATTCGAGACTTCCGAGAGGAGATTCCGAATGGAGTATTGCGATTGGACTAAAGTAAAAACGTGTATTTCACGATTCGTGAAAATGACAAGACGAGATGAGACAGTGGGTTACTATGCGGTAGAGTGGCGAGTGTTTTATCGTGATGAGTAGAGTCCTCGCACGTTACTCGTTTACTCTCATCTCCCCGGTGCCCGGTAATCTCACTCGCAGAATCTCTTATACCGCCGCTGGAGCTGCCATTACGCGTATCCCTCTCGCCTGGCGTTGCTCGTCGGTGCCCGCGCACGTTTCTAATTGCCATCCCGTTGTCGTACTCTTCGACTCTCGCTCGCGGAGGGAAGATTCAACGACAAGAGCGAAGGCTGGCGATCGCCGACGCCGCGTTACCGGCTGCTTCTTCGTGAAATGGAGAGGAGATGTAAAAGGACGCTGGTCGTTGAGAGAGCTCCGAGCCTGCCGGTACCCTACACTATATATATATATACGTATATGCATATACAAACGTGTACACGTAAAAAATGTATATATATATATATTGGCGAAGGGCAGCGTCCTCCGGCTGCCAGAAGGGAGAAAAGAAAACGACGTGTCGGAGACACTTGAGCCTTAAGGACATACACTGTGCGCGAGCGCGTTCGCGGACGCGCAGCTCTCGGTTAAGATACTCGTCGTTGCCTCTTCTTCCATCGTGTCGTCGTATTATTTTCTCATCCTCCTCTCGATGTTGGCTGTATATCTGTATGTGTATGTGTGTGTGTATATATATATATATATATATATATATCTGTGTAACCTCGTCGTCGGTTGCGAGCCCTAGCTCGGCGGTCACGGAGAGGATCTCGCCCCGGTGCGGCCGATAAATCGCCCAGCACGTTCCGGAATTTAAGTGCGAACAAATTTGTATTCGCGCACGCTTAACACGGCGAACGGCTTCCCGTAAATGGCCTTACAACTGGCCGAGGAGCTCTCTCTCTCTCTCTCGCATCTCCGGGCAGGAGGACGGGAGAGCCTAGCACCGCGAAACCCGTGAGCTCTCGACTGATAATTAATCGTGTGGCCGTTACACGCGAATGAACTTCGCCGAGCCGCGTTTCACTCGAGAGCGTACGGGGGAGAGAGGATCTACAAGCGTGAGTGCGCTAGGGCCGCAATACTCTTAGGTTTCGCGTCCCGATTGTCCATTGGGTTATTGAGCGCGTGGTGTTACCATATAGTGTCCCGGCGACGCGTTGACCGCGATGCTGTAAGGAAATTGCGGAGATCCGTTTGGAGGCTTATACTGGAAATACGTCAACTTCCGGTTTGAAAATCTCATTAGTCGAGCGAAAGTAACGTCATGTCTGTGACACCTCACTTCCGACTTGAAAAACTCATTTTTCGACCGGAAGTGACGTCATAATGGAAGTGACATTGAAATACGTCATTTCCCGATTGAAAATCACATTTTTTGAGCGGAAGTGACGTCACACCTGAAATACGTCACTTCGGGTTTGAGAATCTCATTTTTCGATCGAAGTGGGACGTCACACCTGAAATACGTCAATTCTGGTTTTAAAATCCCATTTTCCGACTGGAAGTGACGACACATGTGAAATATGTGACTTCCAGTTTTTAAATTTCATTTTTCGACCTAAAGAGACGTCATACTTGAAATCGGTCACTTCCCAAATGAAAATCCCATTTTTTTAGCGGTAGTGATGTCTCGTCTGAAATATGTCACTTCCGGTTTTGAAATCTCATTTTTCGGCCGGAAGTGACGTCATACTTGAAATACGTTACTTCCCGATTGAAAATCCTATTTTTTGAGCGGACATGACGTCATGCCTGTGAAATACGTCACTTCCGGTTTTTAAATTACTATTTTTCGACTGGAAGTGACGTCACATCTGAAATACGTCACTTCTGGTTTTAAAATCTCATTTTTCGACCGGAAGTAACGTCATACCTGAAATATATCACTTCTCGTTAAAAAAAATATGTCACATGCGATTGAGATTCTGAAACTGGAATTGAAAAAAAAAAAAAAAAACTCATTTTCACACCACCATGAAGTAGAGCGACTGACGCGTTATTTCTTACAGTGGAAGTTAAGTTGAGCTGAAAGTACAATTTATGCAATCTTTAATCTTTGTATACAATCTTCCGATTGGAAAATGCGACTTCCGGACCGGAAGTGACGTACTTCCGGTATGACATAACGTCCCGTCGAAAAATGAGATTTCCGAGATCACCGCCATAAGCTGAACGGTCCACGGGAAAACTGGGATTAAAATTGATACGACAAATCAATTCATCATTCTCTCATACGGCGATGGAAAAGTTTTTGCACCAGATGTTACACAGTGGACACGAGATAGCGAAGGCGCGCGCGCGCGCACTATATATAAAGTGTATACTTTCGTATAGTCGCAAAGTCCTCGCGGAGTTTCCGTTCCGCAGATGCGACGTTATCCGGGAGGTCCCTCGATGAGGCAAAGCTGCCGTGTGACTCGGAGAGTTCGAGCATACAGTATATAGTTTTCAGTAGCGGCGACCAATTCCCCAGTCGGGTGAAACGGAAAAACTCTCGTTAACTCGCATCTGTATCAATTTATGGTGCCAACACGCCTTCGGCCTGGGGCGACAAAAACGACCACTGCAGGGAGGAGAAGACAGGAAAAAGCGAAGAAACTCGCTCTCGTTGTGTTGTACAAAAACCCTGTGAAAACGGAAAAAGCTTGATATTTTTCAGTGGTATTCGTATACGTTAATTTAAGCCATTAATGCCCAGCAATGTCCCATGTATTATGATAAGAGTCCACCAAACTACGACATTCTCAGAGTAAAAAGAGGGGTTTTTTTTTTTTTTTTTTTTTTTTAACAAAGCGGGCGATTCGTATTTGACGAATCACACATAGAGGTATCACTCGATTTGTCCAATGTATCACATTTGCTACGTTGGTGAGACGAGCTTATTTAAAAAAAAACCTTCTTTAATTTTAAAGAAAAAAAAAAAATGATTGGAAATTTGACGCACAGTACCGAAGAGTATAATCATAACATTATGTTTCATTGAGGTGTAAAAATATTGAATATTTCAATGGTGAAATTTTTCAAACATTTTGTGTAATCGATCAGTCTCAACACTTGAGATTTTTTTTTTTTTTTGTCACAGGAAAAAGACTTCGAATGGGTTAATGCAGTGGTAACGCACGGATTCAAACAACGACAACATTCTCGGATTAAAGAAAGAGTAATTTTTTTGTGAAACATAGCGGACGATTCGAATTTGACGAATCACAGACAAAGGTCATTACTCGATTCGCCCAATGTACCATATTTGCTACCTTGGTGAAATAGCTATTTAACAAAAAAAAGAAAAAAAATCTTCTTGAATTTTGATTAAACATCGTGAGATTAATCTTACAACAGTACGGTAGAATATAATCGTAACATTATTTTTATTTGCGTGTAAAAATTGAAAACATTGAATCTTTCAAGAGTGTAATTTTTCAAAAATTTTTGTATAATGAACGACTCGAGAAAGATCATTGTTTCTTAAAAACAGTAAAGACACTTCGAAGGGGTTAATATAGTGTAACGCGGCGATTACAACAGCTCCGATGCTTTTATGGTAAATGGATGATTCGTGCACGAGATAGGAACATCGCAGAGGGTGGCTGGGCTGATCGTTGGTGGTCCACAATCGTCAGGAATGAGTTACGGACGCCCCGAAGCGTTTCGACGCTAAATTCCAACTGGGAAAACCAACCGAAGGGGACAACGCGCGGGCCTTCGAAAATTGCAAACTGAAAACAGACGGGGATGGTTTCAGTTTCCAGGGGGAGAAACGAGTGGGGAAGAGGGGGGGGGGGGGTTTGGTTACAGACAGGAACTCCTAGCGACAGGGACGGAAGCGAGTCTGGATTCTGGAGGGCGAGCGAGAAGGCGAGTAACCGCGCGATTGGCGCAGATGGTACGCACCGCACACCCCAACTGAGAGTTTGCCGTTACGCGGGAACACAGAGTGTATCTCTTCGAGTAACAGCAGCAGCCACCAGAATTTACCCCCTTCAATCGTCCCCGGGATGTTGGGAAGCAATCGGGCCGAACCTTCATCAAAATATCTTTCCCGCGTGTAACACGCTCCGGGAATCCAGTGTGAAGCGACGAAAGTAGCAGGTGCCACACAGTGACTGAATCTTTTGCGTTTAAGCCTCACCGGCTCACTTTCCCTCCAAAATTAGTCCCCTCCCCCCTCGATCCCAAATGTTTCATGAGCTTTCCACCCTTCGTTCAGTGACGCACAGTCCAATGTTCGCTCTACACTTCCATCCATACGATTATGCAAAATAGCGCGCAGTATTGCGGCTAATCCTGCGGCGTTAGAGGAAAGCAAACACGTCCTTAAAACAAGCCACCTGATGGTCCGGCAAAAAGTCTACTTCGCATTTCCTTTCACATATGGGGCTGAGAGGCTTGAAGGGCGGTTCCATCGATTTCAGGCGAAATGATGTACATTAATTTTTTTTTTGTATAAACAAATAAATAAAATAATTTATCAATTGTTAAACATATATAGGTTGTCTTATATTTGGAAGGCAAGGTATGAAATCAAATTATTACAAGTGAACGTTTTCGATCAAGACAGTAAAAAATCTGGATACGAGTAATCTTTTCCTGTTTCGTCATATTGGCTGAAGATCGATAAGCGTGGAGAATTTCGCAGGAAGGACATCGATTCAAAAAATTAAATAAAACATCCGATTTGTTCCTTCGAAGTTAGCAGGAGATTGTAATTACTTGTCGATCAATCGTTTCCAATTTTATGACACTCTGCTCCATTCTAAATTATCGATATCTCCGATAATATAGATTGAAACATAAAGAGTTTCCCGTTTTGTGCAAGGAGTTTCTCGTTCTCACGCGCTTTTGCTGTTCGAATGAAGAATATCCGAAAGGCATCGAAAAATAAACGGCTGAATCACTTCAGTTAGATCGAATTCATGCATTCAGACGTAACAATGTGCATTACATTTTTCTTCAATAAGTAAATAAATAAAATAATTTCTTTTAATCAAATAAGATGTCAATTGTTAAAGATGTATAGGCTGACTGACCATTGTAACTGAAGGAACGAGATCAAATTGCCAAACGTTATCGTTACGTCGAATAAATGAATCTCTTCGATCAACACACTAAAAAAAAAAAAAATATCTCACCACGAGCCAAATTTTCCCGTTTCATTGATAAGTCTCGAGAATTTCACCGGAAGGAATGCGATTTTAAAAATTCAATAAAACGTCCCATTCATCCCTTCGAAGTTAGTAAAAGATTGTAATTACTTATCGATGAATCGTTTCCCAATTTAGCGACACTCGAAGCCATTTCTGGATCATCGATATCCCCGATAATGGAGCCCGAAACACAAGGTGTTTCCCGCTCCGTGCCAAGTCCTCGTCATTCCCGTCGGACACGAGTTGCTCGCTCCGACAGGACGATTATGTCACTCCGACAACGAGGATGATGCTTCGCCCGCTGGTCGGGAAGCTCGAAGAAGTCGTTTGTAACGTGACTCCGCAAAAATCAGGAGGCAGGAGTGACGGACGGGGCCGAAAGGGGCATCACCGTGATTGTTATATATCGTAGCTCTCTTACCCTCTACTGTGCAGTTAGCTGGCGGTGCCTGCTGATTTGTCCCATTCCTCCGGCGCCGCTAATGGTATTAGTGTCATTGTCAGTTGATTCCCCCCTCCCCCCCTCCGCGTCTGTGTACCGAACAAATATGTATTTATTGATTCTTCGTGAGTGGAAAGCGAAGGAACGAGTCGTTACCGATTCCGCGCTATTGACCAGGAGGAGTCGAAGGGTTGAGAGAATCGGCTTTCGATCACTGCATTAAATTCTTCCCGATATTGTCCATCGGTTTGTTCACCCTCGTCCTCACTCCCTGACCCTCGTCCGGGATCCTCTTAATGGACATCGACGCGTAAATGGAGAATGTTTGTACGAAAATGCCCGAGGGCGTCGATTGGAGAGACACGTTAAGGGAATCTGAAGTGCTGACGAGATAAGCGGAGCAAATGTCTGGATGACGGGCGGTTCTCGAAATAACAATCGCAAAGCGTTATTTTGGATCAATGTCGGCGAAAAAAAAAGAATTACCGACGCGAACCAGTCGGTCAAGAATTTGCACCTCCAGATCGGGGAAGTGTCGAAGATCTCAGTGCTGGGCAGTACTCAAAGTACATGAGTACTGATTTGGTACTTAATGTATGAAAGTACTTTTCGGTACTTCAAGTACCGAAGTATTACTGAGTACTAAGCCCAAAGTACGCGTACAATTGTGAGCATAGCTTCCTCTTTGAGGAAGCTGTGCTCAAAATTGTGATGAATGGGCAAATCATGTGCGAATTACTTTGCACCTCTTTCATAATGTAAAGAAAAATCTTTGTCTCATAAAATTATTTTACTATCAACTCAATATTTTCCATTTAAATCCCAAAAATACGATGTTTCGTGTATAAAATCGAGATTTTCGATGTCTCACTGTACTTTAATCCCAAAAACACCAATGGATTCGTCTTCAGCGGGAAAAAATACGTCGAAATACGTGATGGTTCATTAAAAAAAAAAAAAAAAAAAATGAAAAATCGTTGTTCATTCAATTTTTTTGGTTTGAAAAATTTTTATTTGAAAATTCTTTTCCAAATTTACGGATGATCTTTTTTCCGATGATTGAGTGACATGAACATTGGGACATTTCGGAAATTAAACACTGGAAAACGTTATTTCGTGTCAACATTGACAAAAAAAGACAATTGTCGCGCAAACCGAGCGGTCAAGAATCTGTAGATCCAATTCGTGAAAGTTCTAGTGATTTTATTAACCGGTAACTTGTCGGCAGAAGATCCCACGTCTTTGCGGATCATTGAGTAACGTCAACACTGTAAGATGTTTAATTTTTTTTTTTTGTAATTGAGTGCGAAAACTGTACAGTGGTTAAAATTAATCCATCAGATGTAACACTGCCGCTTGTGATTGCTCAATACTCGGGTGCGAATTAATTTGTCAGCAATAAGAGTCTCACCACGTCAATGTCCCAATCGCATTCCAAGACAATTGGATGGGGCACTTTTTTGAAACGCAGAACCGTAAAACGGTAAAAGAAATGGGGAAACTAAAGCCAGATGAGCGGTGCGTTTTCTGCGCTGGAAATGCGAGAAGGTAGTTTGTTATTCTGGCCGCGGCCGAGGCAAGGAAGTATCAGAATGGTAAGCGACGTGGTACCATTAATCAACTTTATAGCGCGCGAGCCAGCGATCGCTGGGTGCCCAACGTCGCAAGTCACTGTGTGCACTTCAGACCCGCCAAAGGCGGCTCGTGTGTGCCGCTTTCTGTTTCTCCTGCCTTGATTGGATACAGTCATAGATCGTCCGCTTACGGTATTCGCTCTGAAGAAAATCTACTGGGCTCAAAAAAATCCTGTCCAAATCCATTTCTTTTTTTGGTATCGTTTTTTTTTTTTTTTTGGCAGCCAGTGATATGCACTTCGAACCCGGCAAAGGCGGTTCGTGTGTGTTGTGTAGATTTTGTTCTCCTGCTTTGGATACAGTGACAGATCGTCGGCCTACGGTATTCGCATAAATTTATGTCAAAATCCATGTTTTTTTTTTTTTTTTTTTTTCGATACTGAAACTTTTCGGTACGGTTTTTCGGAAGTGACTGTGTCTACTTCGGACTCGACAAAGGTGGCGCCTGTGTGCAGATAAAAAAAAATACGGTTGAATCAACTAAAGATTCGGGCAGAGACCTTCAAATAAACATTTAACAGGTAGAACAAAATATTTTAACGACTAAACAATATTTTGGTGAAATCATCCAAAAAATTGTTGGACTAACCGATCTCTTAACTGCACCAAAAACTATTTATTTGAATGTCCCTGTTCGAATCTTTAGTCCATGCACAAATAAAAAAAAAAAAAAAATCATGTCCAAATCTATTTTTATCTCTTCGGTACCGAAACTTTTCAGTACAGTTTTTTTACAAAGTCACTGTGCGCTCAGAACCGGCAAAGGTGGCTCGTGTCTGCCGTGTGCTGATTGCTGTTTCTCCCGCTCTCATTGGATACAGTCATAGATCATTCGCCTACGGTATTCGCCCCAAAGAAAATCCACCGGTCTCAGAAAAAAAAAAAATCAAGCCCAAATCCATTTTTTCATTTTTTTTTTTTGTAATGCAACCGATCGACCCTCGACCGGAATTCTGCCCGCCGCTATATACACATCCTCCCGGAGATTTTGACAGTCCCCCGCAATCGAGAGTTCTTGAGCCTGGCCGCGTCGAGGGACGCGTCGCTGTCGCCCGGGCGGGAATCATGGAGAGAGACCCGACGACAATGGGCCCTCCAAGCAGGATGCGTAGCCTCTCGGACACACATCCTCGGCCTTTTGTCGCCGAACTTGCCGGCACCGTCCTCGGTTTCTCGATGTCTCCGCGACAAGTGCGAGGGCACAAATTTTCCACACTCGTTCGGTGTCTCGCGAACGCGGGGGCAGCGCCGCAGGGATTGACAGCGCGGACGCGCCCCAACGCCGGCCCCGATTTCGTTGATATTAGCGGGGCTGTCAGTCGGGGCTTTGTCGAGGGGTGTAAGGGCGCCTGCTCGCTCCGTCGCCGTACAGCATTATTATCTACCTTATTTTTATTTCGTTCCCGTTCGTCCGGTCCGCTCGTCTCTTGTATTTTATTAATCAAAATTCATAGAGAACCCGGCCTCGTCGGCGAGAAGGTCTTTGGCCCCCTGGCACGTTCGTCCGTCGAACGAGGCCTCGTCTGGTCGGCGTGTATCTCGACAGCGGACGAACGTCGGGCAAGAGACGAGTCTGAGGGGCTAAGTACGAGGGCGAATGCACGGAGAAATTCGCAAAGCGCGAAGGGGGCGGCGATGAGAGCGAGAAAGCGTGAAGCCAACAATAACAGTGACAAGCGAGCGATTCAATAAAGCATAATATCTGGACTAGTGAAGGGAGGCCTCGAGCTTCTCGTCCCGTTAGCCGGCTCCATGTGCTCCGTTGCGACTGCCATGAGGAGCGGGGGGATGAATCTCGAGGCGACGAGAGAACCTCGACCGGCTACCGAACTCCGCGAGGGGAGCTTCGCTGCCATTGATACCGACATAAATCACAATAGGAATTTGTATTACAGTTACAGAGACTGGTGGATAGGAAATAAGGAATGTAATAAAGAAAATGGTCGAGGGAGAAAGATGAAGAGAGAGGGCGGGAGGGTGAAGGGAAGGGTGAGCGAGCGAGATGGGCGCGAGGTTGTTCGGTGAGGGATTGAAAGGAAGACGACGAGGGGATGGAAAAGTCACGAAAAAAGAGGCGAGTGTGTGGTCGGTAAAAAAAAGACTGTCGAACCGAGGACCATTTCTTGCACCGTTTATCAACGGTGGATCGAGGGGAGGGCGGGGCGAAATGGCACAGCGGGGGCAAAACGGGATAATGAGACAAAACGCAATTTTCCAATACACTGTAAAAAATGTCTGTTTGAAAATTCATAAATGTATGTGAAATCTTATGTATATACAGTATATGAAATTTCATTGGCACGCACGTAAGAATATTGAGTTACTAGTATCTTAAAAACAATACTCTTTTTATAATATTTGTAATGATAACATAATTTTCATATAAGGATGTCTTAATTTTCAATGCTATCACCGGTAATTTTAATGTACAAGTGTGACATTTAAGATTAAATTATTAAAATTCAAATACAATGTATAGGAATTCTAATTTTGTATACCGAGATTGTAAATTTCATAACATTTTTTACAGTGTAACTTTTGGATCGTGTTGTGGAACGCGTTTAAAAAAACCGGATGTATCGTTGGGATAAAATGGGACATGCAAAAATTATTGTAAAATTGAGTTTTGCCCTCACTGTCCCATTTTGCCCCGCTGTGCCATTTTGCCTCGGTCTCCCTTATTATCGATCATTGGCGATATGTAAAAAAAAAACAGAATAGCACGCAGGCAAAGTGTACAATAAATTTCTTTTAAAGGTCAAAAAGCCTATGGAAATTCCAATTTCGTTTTATAAATGTTTTTAATAGATTTTTTTATTGGCTCAATTTCTGTTATAATTTGTTCGATAGTGCGCAGGATACTCGAGTCTCGACGGAGGAATTGGGTGAAGGATGAAGCTGCGCATGCGCGAGTGAGCGCGAACGGGCCCAACAACCCTTCGTTCCGTTGGAGTGAATGGTGTGCGAGTCGAGTGAGTCGGGGAAGCGAGAGACTCGAGCGCGGGACAGGGGTGAATGGTTCTCGAGAGGGAGGCGCCGAGGAATAGGGAATTGTAATGAGCAACCCGACAGTTACAAATGACAGGACGGAATTCGCGAACTGTGCGATAGAAGCCTCCCTTGCGCTAAGTCCTCTCCCTCGCTTCCTCCGCCTCGCGTCAGCGCTTTTCCGTCTCTCGCCAACGCTCTCCCAGCTGCTGATGCCCAAAGAGTGCTTTACATGGCTCGGGAAATATTTCTCTCGAGCGAAGACTCTGTAGACATACATTGCGAAAGCTCTTTCAACCATGTCGCGAGTACTAGGCTTATCGATCCGTGCGATCAACCGGAGTAATTTTTTTATCATCGATAGACCCAACTCTATTGACATCCATCGATCGGAAATTCGATTCGTCATGTGATAGCTATCATTCCTGTGTTAATGTTGATTGCAAAAGAAAATTGTAAATTTAATGTACTGGAAATTGAAATGTTTTTACATGATTTACATTAATTGAACATTAATGTACTTTTTGAAAAATAAAAATATCAGATATGAAAATGACAAATCTTTTGTTCGAAATTTACAAAAATTGCAATTAAAAATAAAAATGTGATTCTAAAATTGCAACGCACATGTAAAAAAGCTTTCAATACCGTTCATTCCATACCGTTCATTAATTACAACCTAATTTTTTACAGCGTCCGAATTCGCGGAGAGAACAGTAACACAATCGTGTTACTCAATCAAAGTAACACAATCGTGAAGGGAGAAGGGGTGAAATGAACGAGCTGAGCGATTCCAGTAATTGTATTGTTTTACAAAAGATATTCACGGTCTGATGCCAGAAGGGCTTGTACACACTTCATACGGCCTTTATTATTTTCGATCATCGATATTTTTATTTCTAAAAATTAATTTTATAAAATCCATTCAGAAATAATGAGTTCTCTTTATGAAACAGGAATTTAGATAACCATTCGTGGCTTGATATTAACATCTTTAAAATTTCATTGAAATTTTGGAGTCCATTTTTCCCCACTCGTCCTACAGGTCATAACGTTTGAAATAAAAAATCATAAATGTTTCCCCAATACATCCTAAGTTGCATATCCCTTGAATCGGCTTTCAACTTTGCTATAGTTCAGCCGTGTCTGACAAACAAATACAAGCGCGTCTCTGATGGTCGATGAGCTGGGCCAAAGCGCCCTTCCGATACAATGGGTTAATCCTCCCCACGAACATGATTTTCTTGACTCTTCGTTTAAGATATGTGACCGCCCGGGGTAGTTAAATAACTCGCGAGCTTCTCCCGCGAGTCGTATGTTTACACATTCCGAATGTTCGCCGTGCATGAAACGATAAGGAATGCCGCTAACGACGCTACGCCCCAGGAGTTAATGTGTATTCGCTCGGCGAGGACGCTCGGAGAGGGACAGATAGCAAGTGGGACTTCGCTTGCACACACGAAGATTCTCTCTGTGCTAGACGCCCTCCCGGCTCCTCGGTGCAGGTGGTCCCGTACCGCCGCACCTACGAAGAATTTGCGATTTCTCACACCTACGTGCTCTCCTGCCGCTCTTCGCTCCGGGACGAGATAGCTGCCGCTGGCTTCCCGTACTTGTCGTGAAATTCCTTCGCCTCCACGGTCTCCGATGTTAGAAAATCGTTGCGAATTTGCGCTCGAGCTACGCGAACGACGGTGAACCAAAGTGTAACACTTTGTAACACTGCTAAATGATTATGTAGATTAAAATTCCACAAATACGAGACACCGGAGATTAATCTTTAGTTTTCGAGAAACCGCGAGCGAGGAGCTCGGGAGACGCCTGTGGGAACGCGATTCGAGCAGTAGAAAAGGCCCGTTAGCGATCAGACACAGCTCCGCGAATCACAAAAGCAAGATGGATGTAGATAAAGGGACTTAAAGAGGTATGCGTATGTAAAAGTGACTGCGAAAGCCTGTAAGTGCTTGTGAAAAAAAAAAAAAAAAAAAATAGTCGGACATTAAAGATCTTCACTTATATCTACATACATAGAGACAGCTAAATACGTACACAATATGAAATCATTAGCTTGCATTCGTATGTTATTTAATTTATCCGTTTCTGTCACTGGCTTCCAGTAAAAAAAATGAGATTTTGCAACCGAATTTAATGTATTTCCAGAATGACGTCACTTCCCAACGAAATGTTTGCTTTTCAAACCGGAAATGACGTTTTCCAGTATGATGTCACTTCCCATCGAAAACTGAGATTTTCAAATCGGAAGTGACATTTTTTTGGTATGACGTCACTTCCCGTCGAAAACTGAGATTTTCAAACCGGAAATGACGTTTTCCAGTGTGACATGATTTCCCGTCGAAAGTAGATTCTGAAGACCGAACAGACATTTTGAAAAAGGAAGTGACGTTTTTCCGATACGACATTAATTCCAGTAAAAAAAAAATGAGATTTTGAAACCGGAAGTCACATATCTTCGGTTCCTCAGTCACGAAGAAATATGAATATGAATAAATATTTTCTGTGAAATGATTTAGAATGGTGTCAGTAACAAAACCGTGTGAACTGAGGAACACGTGGAAGTGGGCAAAAGAAAGTGTGTTATACGCCTCTAATGGAATTTATCTCGAACGCAGATGAATTAAAGAACATAGGAGATAAGATTACAATAACAGCCGAAGAACACCCACGACGTTGCGTTTCTCAACGTCCTGCGAACTCTTATTTCTCGAGCATACCTCGCTAACGAGACACAGGTCGTAAGTAGTCTCAAGAGTAAAAGCGGAGGGAATGAGGTAGAATAATCGTTCGAGTGACACCTTCGATCGCGATAAGGCGATCATCGTCACCGCAGATCTAGCTCTCCCAGCTACCGCATCTCCGCCGGACAACATTGAAAAGGGACGCTCTTCAGTCGACATAGCGATCTCGCGATGCGCGACCTCTTTCAGGCTGCGCTCAGCGAAGTGAGGTCAGCGTGTATTCCCTATCCCGATCGTTTCTCTTCGCGGACGCACTGCCAATGAGCGCGCTTCCCGTCGTGACCACTTTCCAACGCAGTTGAAACTCTTCACCCGCAAAAATTGGATTCATATGGTAAATCATGGTAGACGACGTACCGTCGAGATATCGTTCGTGCCCGTTCGGTCTCGTACTTCAACCGCTTATGTCCTACCCGATATGTCTTATTATTATCCCGTCCACCGATGCGATTGCATGCGCTCGGAAGATGCTGCTGCATCTGCTGTGCGCGGATCGGCTAAAATGAAAATGGCCGGCTTGATAGCAAGCCGGAGTGATCGACGCCGCGTTCTGTGCAGGAGAAACTTGGCGATGGCGCGGCGAGGGAGGTGAAAGAAAGTCGAAGAAGGGAAGAGATCGAGGTGTAGCGAGGATGAGGGAAAAGAAGAGCATGGGAGAAGCATATAGGATAGCGGGCCAGCAGCAGCAGCTAGGATAGAGCTGCCGTAGAGATCGGTACGATGCTGGCAATATACGGGCGACTTAGCCGTGATAAATCCTTATATATGAGGCCGCGCGCGCGTTGTACGTCGGTCCTCTCTCTATATGAAACTCCCTCCGGCGCACCCCACGGGATTACCCGCTATACACAACCCGAAGCCGAAGCGAAACGCGCACGAAGCGAAGAGTATAGAGTAGAGACACGCTCTATAGAGAGTACAGACGAAGTAAGAGCGGAAAAAAAGAAGGAAAAAACGGGTCGAGTGTACAGCATGGTGAGGTGGCGTGTCGAAGAAAAGTCGACGGTGAAATCATAGGGGGAGACGGAGAGACGGAAAAAAAGAAAGAATGAAAAAAAAAACACACACACACATTTCCGCGAAGTCTTTGCTTCGCAGAGGCCATCGCGGGTTCTTCGGCGAACATTCGAGAGCCCCACGTGACTGCTGCTGAGAAATAGAAAACAAATGAGAGAGCCGACGATAAAATGAGAGAAAATACGAACAGCTAAAGTCCTGTAGTCTCGGACCGAAGGAATCGAATTTCTATCTCTGGTGAGCCGTCTTGGGACCGATCGGGGATTCCCCCGCGATCTCCTAATCAGCAACGCGGTATCGCGTTGCATCGCGACCGACCGAGAGATGCATAATCCGTCGGTGCACGATCATGCACGATCGAAAAATACTATATTGCATTATATGATAGGGTAAGTGGTGCGTCGCTTCAGACGCTAGCATTATTAGTATATACTGTATTTCATTTATTCACAGTTTTTAAGTTATTCAGATATATTTTTTGAACGGTAGAATAATAAAAAGAAATAGTTTGCATCTTCTCTCGACCAGGCAAAGGGATTACCGGTGAGGTACGAAATCGGGTACGGGCCGCCAGATGTTTTATTACCTACGATCTCGGATGGTCGCCAAATGTTTTATTGCCGCTCTGAGTCACGCGCTTTTCACTCGTTTCCAAAGTCATACGCTTCATGGGATAATTAGGTTTTTCCTAAATTAAAAAAAGGACGTACCTCACAGGAGCCCTTCCACTTCGACGAGAGAACATATAATTAGTTATTGCCAAAAAAGGGGATCCAATCAGATCATAGAATTCCCCGCCAAAGAAGTCTCTGGAACTCATTTTCATTTACCATTACTTTTTGACTTGGCAGAAAAATTCAGTCTTGGTACTATACTCGTGGCAGACACAGCTAGCTGCTCGCAAACAACCATCGAAACATATTCAAATTCAGTTTTTAATCGTGCCATATTTTAAGTTCTTTTGTAACTGTTGAAGTTTTTAAAATATATAAATAATTTACGAAAACCACGGCATTTTCTCATCTTTAAACATAAATAGTTGTGTTACATTAATTTGGTGCACAACGGTGTACGTTCCTTAATCGTCGTAAGGTGTCGTCGTTATCCGCATTAACGCAGTCGAACTTTACAACCTCGACAAGGACCACAAGAGTCGCGGCGCGTTACCGTACCAGTGAGTGGGGTAGTAAAATTAGGGCAGTAAAAAATATTTGTACTTTTTACAACAACTTATTGTCCACAAACGTCCACAATTTTTTTTTTTTTTTTTTTTTTTTAATTTGCCGATCACACTGTCCAGTTTCTAGTTTTACAAGAAAAAAAGTACAAACTAAAATTGTTAATGACACGGGAAATAAAAGGACAGGTTTGTATATTCAAAGCTTAACAAACGAGTTTGTCACTTATTTAGCAAAATTATTGTTACGAAACTTCGTACTCCGATTTTACGAAATTATTTTGTACTGTGCACGCGGGCGATATGGCGTAATATCTTTTAACGTAAAAAACGAATGGCGCTGCCGTTTGCACAGTTTTTAGCATATGTGGATACAATATGCACAGTAAAAAATAATTTCGCACAATAATTTACACAGTAAAAAATTAAATCGGAAGGCAAAGTTTCGTAAAAATAATTTTGTTAAATAAGTGACAAACTTGTTTGTCACTTATTTGAATATAAGAACCTGTCCTTTTATTTTCTGTACTATTGACGATTTTAGTTTGTACTTTTGTTTGTAAAACTAGAAAATTAACAAATAAAAAAACTGTGAACGTTTGTGGACAATAATTTTTTGTAAAAAGCACACATTTTTTTTTTTTTTTACTGTGCGATTGCGCCGAAAATTATAGGATTCTATGTGTATGAGTCAGTACGATATGCCATGTGGGCTTATCCGCTGTAATTTCCGGGTGATGTTGTGATGTAGCAAGTGAAACCGTTTGTTTTCATTCGGGATTTGAGACATTTGACGGAGGTAATTATTGTCTTCTTGTTGTTCACGGAAACAACATAAGATATACTAAGAGAAGGTTTGTGTTATGTATGGTTTGTATTGTATTGTAAGGTTTGTGTTACTATGGTGATGTCACCCGCAGTGTCCGAATGACTAATTTTCAACGCAGTTAACTTTTCACTCGTAAAAATTGAATGCATAATCGCAAATATTTATTTATAGAGCTGCAAATGAATCACGCATCGAAAATATCAAAAGATCTGAGTGTATTACTGCAGTTCGATTTTTCTAAAGTTGTTTACGACAAAAATTTAAAGGTGTTCTTAAGGTTGAAGCTCCAATTTTCATTGTTTGAAAACCCATGGTCTTATCACTCCGACTTAGCTAATGAGCTAAGTCGGGGTGATAAGACCACGTTACAATATAATATAATGATATTATATTGTAACGCATATAGAGATGAGGATTGCCTAAAACACACGATATTGCATAGATGAATTGGTCGGTATAGCAAATGACAAACGTACAGATTATGAATTGACGAGATGACTGGAGTTTTCAGCGGATTTTCAAAGAGAGCAAACGTTTAACAGCTCGTACTCGAGACAAATATTTGTAATGGTAATTAACAATATTTGCCCCAAAACCAGATACGCGTGTTGTTGATTTCGCTCGGTCATAAAAATATCATATTACAGACGATTATTTGAAAGAAACCTTCAGTAACCTCGTCAAAAAATGCACCTCAAATAATTCGCCATCATCGGTAATAAATTTAATCTTTTGGCGTCGCGAGCGTGGAGGGTTGCACGACGATCTTTCAATTTGCGAAATGTCGAAATATCGTAGGTATTACACGCGGTCCACGGGTGGCTGCTGATGTTATAGGGCTCGTATGTGAGCGCGGGGAAAGCGAAATTTCCGATGGCACCATAGTACTCGACGTTTTCCGGTGCGTTTGACGTTATAAAGATCGGTATCGTCAGCGGTAGCGATTATCCATTATGGCGGCATAATCGTTGGCTCGTTAAACGTTAACGACTCTCGGTTCTGCCTCTGCTGCTGCCGGCAGGGCTATAGTGCTTCTGCGCAGGGTATCAAGTTGACTCGACGCGTATACCTAATAAACCGACGGCAAGCATCGCGATCGCTTTGTACTCCACTAACACCACTCTCCGCGCTCTGTAACGGGCTCCCTATATGGCCAAATTTGTTTTGCGAGAGTACACGAAAACAGACGCGAATCTATAGAAGCGTGACAAAATCTATTGATGTATTTTCACACAATATTATATCGTTATGACGGATCGAATCGAAACAGTACGCTCAATTGTTAATTAATAAATAGAAGAAAAAAAATTGATAGGTTACTTTATGTACTTAATTTATTCATGGAGAAAGGAACAAATACACAAAAGGCGCTCTCATAGAAGAAGCTTCGCGAATGAAGGAACATTGTGAGAAAACGATATGAAAATTTCAATTTCCAACTTTCATGAGGAATCGATATGAAAATTTCGATTTTCAACTTTTATGAGGGGGCGATCTGAAAATTTCAACGTTCAACTTTTTTTTACAATGCTCCTGCACGGCGTTTCAAGTGAAATCGCCGCCGATATCCAATAAATCGACAGCAAGCACCGCCATCGCTTTCTAATGGACTTCCTATATGGTCAAATTTGCTTTATTAGAATACACAGACACATACGTGTATTTATAGCAGCGTGACAAAATCCATTAGTACATTTCCAAACTATACTATATCGTTACGACCGAACGAATGAACAAAACACACAATGAATAATTTAAAAGAACAAAAAATTTAGAACCTTATTTTATTTTTTTACCCGGCCCAATAAGCGAGGACAAATAGAGGCATCGACCTATGGCCCGGAGTTGGTAAAAACAGATATTTCTCACAGCACAGTTGGCACAACGTCGGCAAACGATTACTCTGCAGCGAACGATCAGATCCTCTTTATTTTGCCATTTTCAGGCAAGTAGATATTTTACTTAGGGCCATACAGGGATCCATTTTTCGGACAGTCGAGATCTTCGTTCGTGGCCGTAACGTTCTTCAATATATCGAGGAAGTCATCGATGGGGCAAAGTACATCGCAGCCAGGTATATTTAATTCCTCAATGTCGGAAGGAATTCCCAGATAGTGAAGGATCTGTGACCACGAAAATTGGCATCAAGTTTCGTACAGAGGTGTTGTTATTGTAATTAATTCTTACCCTGACGTAATTGCCATCATCATTGGTGATGAGTTCGACAATAACTGCGCTAGCGTACTCAGGAACGTGAGGCTTCCACACACCGAGAGTGTGCAAAAGAGCCGCAATGTTCGTCTCGTGACCACCAAATAGATTCATCTTTCGGGCTTGTACCGTTCCATTTTCGAGCTTGGCAACCATGTCGTCGGAGATTCGTTTGAGAAGAGTGCCTGACAAGTCGAATTCTTCACACAAACCGTCACAGAACTTGGCAAATAGCCGAAATACCTGAACTACGTAGTAAGTAGCAAGAACTTGAAGTACTGAGAGCTGGGTAGTTCTTGACTACTGACCTATTGACTGTTGGCGGAACTTAATTGCTGCAGTTCTGAGTACTGGGCGCTGACGCAGTACTTGATACTTCAACACGTACTTCAAGTACCTAGTTATTTGCTCAGCTCTGATCGGTTCCAACTTTTCGCGACGGCTTTCGAGCAAGAATCACGAGAATGATCGATCTCCGTACCTCCATTGAGTCTCTTCAGCATGTCGTTGTAACTAAAGATATCGTACTCGAGTATGGTAGCATCGCGGAGTTCTCCATCCGGAAACACATTCTCCGTCCACTCTGGCAATTTGAGACCCACAGCTTGCTCGGACACGAGATTGTGGTACAAGATCCACATGTCGTCCGTATTGTTGATAAGCTCGCCAGTATGATTCGTCAGATAACTCATCAGCGGACGATACTCGTCGACCATGCTCACCACTTCCGGTAGCGATTTCACTCGCTCGAGTTCTTCGAGGTACCTGCGTCGAAGGATTTACCGCGGTTCCCCGACGGCGTTTGCTTCATTAATGTTCTCTCGCTAGACTTGACTAATATTGTTCTTAGTCTTTCGTGCGTGAAGAGTAACCAACCGGGGACACTCTTCCGGTAAGAGTAAGACGTCAAGAGAGTCGGGCATATAAGTAGTCGGTATCGGCTGCCAGCGCAGCGCACGGTTCCACCTCTGGGCCGGAGCAGGAGGATACAATCCGGCCAGGACCAAAAGTAAGGACATCTTCGTTCTACTGTTGTCAGTGCTGCGCGCCACGATATCTTCGGGGAGGTAAATCCTACCGAGAAAATCGTCGTATCTTGACCTGATAAGCTCTCCCAGCTTGAATACTCTTCGTTTGCCTTTCTACAATAAAGCATCTACATAATAATAAAGTTCATGCCGATTGGACTCTTACACCGATACTCACAGATGTCTCACGGATATCTCACGGATATCCATGAGACATAAATCTTAATGTAAAACAAATGCATATCTATCTATCTATCTATATCTCACGGATATCTCACAGATACTCATAGAAACTGATAGATACTCGTAAAAAACTCATAGATATTCACAGAAACTCACAGATATTCAAAGAAACTCACAGATATTCACAGAAACTCACAGATATTCAAAGAAACTCACAGATATTCATAGAAACTCACAGATATTCATAAAAACTCACAGATATTCATAGAAACTCACAGATATTCATAAAAACTCACAGATATTCATAGAAACTCATAAATATTCATAGAAACTCACAGATATTCATAGAAACTCACAGATATTCATAGAAACTCACAATATTCATAGAAACTCACAGATATTCACAGAAACTCACAGATATTCACAGAAACTCACAGATATTCATAGAAACTCACAGATATTCATAGAAACTCACAGATACTCATAGAAACTCACAGATATTCATAGAAACTCACAGATACTCATAGAAACTCACAGATATTCATAGAAACTCACAGATATTCATAGAAACTCACAGATATTCATAGAAACTCACAGATATTCATAGAAACTCACAGATATTCATAGAAACTCACAGATATTCATAGAAACTCACAGATATTCATAGAAACTCACAGATATTCATAGAAACTCACAGATACTCATAGAAACTCACAGATATTCATAGAAACTCACAGATACTCATAGAAACTCACAGATATTCATAGAAACTCATAGATATTCATAGAAACTCACAGATATTCACAGAAACTCACAGATACTCGTGGAAACTCACACATATTCATAAAAACTCACAGATATTCATAGAAACTCACAGATATTCATAGAAACTCACAGATATTCATAGAAACTCATAAATATTCATAGAAACTCACAGATATTCATAGAAACTCATAAATATTCATAGAAACTCACAGATATTCATAGAAACTCATAAATATTCATAGAAACTCACAGATATTCGTAGATGCCACGGTAAATGTACTCACGTTCGTCATTCCACCCTGGCCCATTGGGTAGAAATCGTCGTGCAAGTAAGGATCGTTTGGATACAATTCCCTGCCGTCGGGAGCTCTGTCACCGTGACGAAACATCTGAAGGCGCGAAACAGAATTTCTTATCAATATCTACCTGAACGATAGCTGCTATAGGTGCGATACATAAGTGTTTAATGACGGCGACTTACCACTGTGACGAAACGCACTTGATGCTGCTTCGAGTCGATTAGTATAATCGAGCTAATAACTAGAAACGAGGCCACTCGGAAAGACCGATACATTGTGGAATACCTCGTTGTCGCTGTAATACTCATAAATTAATAAGTTGATAGGATTAAATTTTCAAAAATATTTAAAGGTTCTTACAACTTTTTATTCGAGCAGGAGAATATATTCGTTCAGTTTTTTACACTATGCCGCATTTGACGTGACGATGTGCTGAATGCGAGTGCTCACTCATGTTCTTGAAAAAAAAAAATGATTCATGTTAAAAATTGATGAAAAAAGCGTCATGTTAAAAATGTGTACGGTGTTTTGTTCAACCGTCGACGAAATTCCCTCTTGAGTAGACAGCTGTAATTTGTAGATGAAAAAGGCCATCAAACATCTGGATAGTGAAGTTGTAGCGAATCATTAACGAAAGAGCATGACCCGCGCTTTATCAAGATCAAGCGAGAAATCATCGAGAATTTTTCGAAAAAAGACTGAACAGCTTTACCTTCTAAAAAATTGGCCACAAATCCGTGAATATTCCGTGAATCCGTGAATATGCAAATCAATTTGGCAATGTTTTTCAAAATGAAGTACAATAAGCTGCAACACAAAACACCATTCACTTATTATAGCAGTACTTATAGTTCATTCACTCACAAAACTTTCTTTAATCGTTTTTAGTAGTTCACCGTTTATGTTTCCGATGTTCTGTCCGATGCGAGGGTGGTTTGATTCGAGCGATTGTAGTTCACCTCGGAAGTTCGTCTTTGCGCTCTTGGAAACTCGGGGTGACTATTTTGTGTCCGAGACGGAAATCGGTATTTCAAACCGCCACCTCCCCACAACCGCATTGTCCTCATAGCATGCACATTATGCATTTGTGTCATTTACCTGGAAACCTACACGTGTGCCTGGTTCGGGCACTTTGCTTGCGATAAGTCGACGTCGAGGATAGTGACGTCAATCCTAAGACACCCCTCGTTCCGCTACTCTGTCTTTCCTTATTCACCTTCGACAGTCTAATTTCCCACATACCTGCGATCACTTTCGCGCAAACTACACCTAGACCATATCGCACTACTTATCTGTCGACACGTCGTTGTCTACTTCACGATAGCGGTGAAGCTCCGACCTACAAACAACGCTGTAAACATTAATCATTTCTGCGATTGCCGGGTTTTTTTTTCCTTTCTTTCCTCAATCCTTTTCTGTCCAAACTTAGCGTTGACATTTTTTTCTGTTTTATATTGCACACGATATTCTTGAAAATTTTCGATGAAAATCACCTTTCCTGTAAGTGTCTCGCGCAAGGGAATGCAATCAACAAAAAATTATTGGGGTAAAAGAAAACCAAAAGTAACAAAATAACACTATGATTTACATACGGTACCAAAACTAAGGTACATAAGAGGTTTTTTTAATGCACGTCCTAGTATATTAACAGGGTAAATCGGCCAATGAATTGACAGTTAAGCAGACGAAAAAACCAATGAATAGACCTTTTTTTGTGCACGCGCTCTTATGCAAAGTGTTCATTCATTGGCCCTGTCCATTCATTGGCCGATTTACCACAGTCGCATAGTCTTCTAAGATTATTATTAATCTTAGTCTTATAGGATAGTCTTGAGAGATTATACCGATAGTGCGATCGTTGCCAAGATAATGAAAGTTAAAAAATAAAAAAATTGATCATGAGCGTAATAGAGACCGAGTGTGATTACTTTATTTGTATTCCGGAAATCTATAAGTTTTTTAGCACACGTATACGTGTACGTTTGAGAAAGGTCAGTGAACGCGAGTGCCGTGCGTATTCGTAGTTGGAAACCAGTGATTAACGTCATTGCCCGTTTACTAACACTGCTTAAAAAAAAACTGTGTCACAAGCCAGAATCGTATTTATAATTAGCAGCTAGTTAAATACACAACGTCAAGTGTACAAGGTCGGAATGTATTTTTTTTTGCGATATATCGTCGGCATAAAACCTGTTGCGTCATTATACTGCATTAGCATTTCAGTGTGTGTGTGTGTGGAACGTCTTAAAAATCTTAACCGCGAGCGATAACCGGATTATTGCGGTATTCAGATGATGCGAGAGTGATAACGTTCTTTAAACAGGTAAACTCAACGATGTCGGCAATAAATTGAATATTGCATTCCACAAGTTAATTTCTAATGACAATTTACCCATAATTTAGTCAATAAAATTATTGAACAGTTCCAACGATTAAACGATCTCATTAAACACAAGGAAACAAACACAGCACGCACAAAAAAAATTATTTTAATAGAACCACCGAAATTGCATAATATGTATATAGTCTTTAATTATGGAACTCAACGATGTCAGCAATAAATTGTATATTGCATTCCACAAGTTAATTTCTAATGACAATTTATCCATAATTTAGTCAATAAAATTATTGAAGAGTTCCAACGATTAAACGATCTCATTAAACACAAGGGAACAAACACAGCACGCACAAACAAATTATTTTAATAGAACCACCGAAATTGCATAATATGTATATAGTCTTTAATTATGGAACTCAACGATGTCAGCAATAAATTGAATATTGCATTCCACAAGTTAATTTCTATTGACAATTTACCCATAATTTAGTCAATAAAATTATTGAACAGTTCCAACGATTAAACGATCTCATTAAACACAAGGAAACAAACCCAGCACGCACAAAAAAAATTATTTTAATAGAACCACCGAAATTGCATAATATGTATATAGTCTTTAATTATGGAACTCAACGATGTCAGCAATAAATTGTATATTGCATTCCATAAGTTAATTTCTAATGACAATTTACCCATAATTTAGTCAATAAAATTATTGAAGAGTTCCAACGATTAAACGATCTCATTAAACACAAGGGAACAAACACAGCACGCACAAACAAATTATTTTAATAGAACCACCGAAATTGCATAATATGTATATAGTCTTTAATTATGGAACTCAACGATGTCAGCAATAAATTGAATATTGCATTCCACAAGTTAGTTTCTAATGACAATTTACCCAATTCTATTCTATTAAAAAAATTATTTTAATAGAACCACCGAAATTGCATAATATGCATAGTCTTTAATTGCGGAACTCAACCAAGCATCCTATCCTGTGAATTATTTCCCGTAAAACACAATGAACGCTTCAGTCTCTCCACTTTTCAATACATTTCCCAAAGTTTTTCCTGGAACAGATCTAAAAACCGCCAGATCTATCGACTACACAGTAAAAAATAATTTCGTAAAATCGTAATCCGAAGTTTCGTAAAAATAATTTTGTTAACTAAGTGATAAACCCGTTTGTTAAGGTTTGAATATACAAACCCGTTCTTTTACTTCTCGTGAGATTAACAATTTTAGTTTGTACTTTTTTTTTTTTTGTAAAATTAGAAACCACATGATAGAATCTCAAAATTAACAAATAAAATATTGTGAACGTTTATGGACAATAAGTTGTTGTAAAAAGTACAATTTCTTGTTTTTTTTTGTTTTACTGTCTTCATCAACTATACGCGATGTAATTTCTTACCGCCGATCCCGAATCCGTCACTCTACTTCTAGTTTCACAACAATTTTACCATCAAATTTACAATAAAACTTTTCATAAATATGATTCTGTCTAAATTATGAAATGCCAATAATCATCGTGAAAGCGATATACCTCGGGCCGAGAGGCGGGGCGGATTGCACGTGTAACGTTGGATTGCAGAAAACCGAGTTTGTAAAGCGGCCAGAACGGACCGGACGCCATTTTCAATTTCTCGTCCTCTGTATAGACGTGCACACGCACAAAGAGAATCGAACCGGCGGCGTTCCCGATGAATTCGGACTCTCGTTCGTTCGTTCGCGCCATTGTGTTCGTTATAATTAAAAACGCAATTCGCAATTGCAAATTGGAAAATGGTCGAGCGGGTGAGGTGGGTAAACGTGGGAGCGTGGTACGGCGATGGTATGGGAAATCCCTAGAATGGGAGAGGGGAAGGGGGGGGGGGTTGGTATGTGCGGCGAGCACGCGTTGTTTATGGGCCGTTCATTGATTTTTATGCGCGGAAATTAACGACCGGCCGCGATTTCGGTGTCGCCAGTCCGCGTTTTCAACATCGCGTGTGTACAAAACCCACACACCAAAAAGCAACGAATTCCAAGCGTCGATAGGACCGTCCAGGATCCTCACCGATACACGCGTACTCGGTCAGTTTATAATCCATCTTTTGCAATCGCTCGTACACGTGTATTATCTATCCCCTATATATATATATACACATATATATACATATTATATACATGTATGCGTATATGTTGCTCGCTCATGGTGATGCCCGTCGTTATTGAGCTCCCGCGTAAAATTAAAACAGTTATCGCACACCCGGCGCGTGATATTACAACGGGATTGACGAGAGTGTGAGTGGACGCGTGAGCATGTATTACGCTCCGGCCAATCTACGAATCATTGTATTCTATATTACAATCGTTTCGTACATTTCGCCGCGAGGGCGCGAGAGTGTGGGACAAATATTTGTGTTATGCATTTGGAAGTTCGGAGCGTTTCTGTCGAAAAACGGAAATACGAGAATCGCGGCAAAAGTGTGTATAGAGATAGGGGATTCGATAAATCATAGGGCCATTGGTTTGTAGCCATTGGTGAAATATGACGCGTAATTAGAATTACATCGATCGGTTGCCGAGGGTGTGTTATTTGCGTGGGAAAGCTCGAGGTCCTGAGCGTTATCGGGGAAAGTTGAGGATAGGAGGGGTGAGAGCGACTGAGACTCGAAGGAAGCGGCGACAGGGGTGAAGGAAGAGCCGCGAATCGCCAACAGCGAGAGGGAAGAGCGCGGTCCATTAGCCGCGGGAACAGGTCGGGTTGTAGCTGTGCACCCGGTAATGCGATCAGAGCTAATGGCTGGCCCGGTTACGATAGCCCACTAAATAACTCGCAAACTGCACACGTGTAACGTTCCCGGATCGGACTTGCTGCACGCTGCCGGATTTATCAATTCTGTGCACTTGCCTCTCCGCCGATTCCTCCTCACACCCTGGCGTTCTCCCTTGCCCTTACCGTGAAAGCGTGTACGATACGGTTACGTTGTCTTACTTGGCGGGCGGATCGGCCAGCAGCCATACCTTCTTCGTCGGGATTCCAGGGAACTTATCGGAAAGATAAAGGTTCCTAGTCTGGCCGAATCACATTGGACGTTGAGTGGGAAAAAAACAACCCGGCAATTCACTGTCCAACCGGTCTCTGTATTCGATACCAAAAATTATATTCCCAATATCCTGCGGAAGGACAAAAAGCGCTTCTTGCTCTCGGGGATTTCTCCTTCTACTCTTGCGTTCTTCCTTGCCCTTGCCGCGAAAGCGTGTACGTTGTGTAACTCGACCGGCGCACCGGCCAGCAGCGGTACCTTCGTTGGAATTCCGGCGAACTTATCAGACACAGAGAAGAGCCTGCACTGAGAGACGGATCCAGTTAAAACTACTGATCATCTAAGAAAAATTACCATAGCATGCACTGAGAAAAATAATGGATTGACTCAACAAAATGAGCGCTCACCGGTGGCGAAACAAATGTTTTAGCTGATCGGACATAATAATTGTCGTAGTAAGTAAATAAACATTGGATTCAACGGCCTATTAGTTTAGTCAATGAGGTATTCTTTTCGATCAACCAAACATTTATTTCACCACCCGTAAGCGCACATTTTGTTGACTCAATTGATTTTTTTTCTCACTGTATAGTAGTAGAGCACTTGAGCGCCACCTTCGGCGAAAAGTCTCAGAATTTCTAAGAATTCTTACTATAATATCTTCGAAAAATCCTTATAAATCCGGTACTTTCTACCATACACAGTAAAAAAATGTTTCTACTTGTTACAACAACTTGTTGTCCATAAACGTCCACAATGTTTTATTTGTTAATTTTCTGGTTTTACAGAAACAAAAGTACAAACTAAAATTGTCAATGAGACGGGAAATAAAAGAACAGGTTCGTGTAATCAAATAAGTGACAAACAAATTCGCCAGCTATTTAACAAAATTATTTTTACGAAATTTTGTGGTCCGATTGTAGGAAATTATTTTTTACTGTGTAGGTGACGCTCTAATTCCCTAGTACTATGTACTATGATAATATATCTGAAGTGATATAGTCATATTTACTAGATTCTTCTCTCAGTGCATTAGTCTGGTCGAATCCCATTGCACGTCGAGAGGAAAAAAGGCCGTGCCCACAATTCATTGTCCAACCGGTCTCTGTGTTTCTTACCAAAAATTCATGTTCCCAATATCTGGCGGAGGGACAAAAATCGCTCCTTGCTCCCGCAGATTCCTTCCTCTACTGTCGCGTTCTCCCTTGCCCTTACCGCAAAAGCGTGTACAATATCGTTACATTGTGTTACCCAACCGACGAATCAGCCAGCACCGCTACCTTCTTCGCCGAGTTTCCGGGCGACTTATCGGGCACAGACGGGTGCCCGCTAGTCTGGCCGAATCGCATTGGACGTCGAGTGAAAAAGAAAGACCGTGCTCATAATTCACTGCTCAACCGGCTCTCTGTATTCGTTACACAAAAATTATATTCCCAATATCCCGCGAAAGGATAAAAATTAATCTCTTAAATGTAACTTGGCTCACGTTAAATTTTCAAAGATATTTCACCGGACCGGTCTCCGCTTGAAGTTGCATTGTGCAAAGTGTATGGGGCGAAGAACGGGGTAAAACGAAACCCCTCGCTAAAACCTACCCGTGTATTTCCTTCGAGGCGAATTTTTATGTTCCGTCAAAATTTCATACAGAGCAGTCTCCATTTTGCCCCCCCCGCGGCTTCGTCTCGACTCGCTCTCCCTTGTGTGTAGGTTCGGGAAATAGGAGGACCGTATAACCCGAAAAGTCCGAGCATCCGAGCCAGCCGTAGTGATTCCCTAAGTAAGTATAAATCCGGATGATGCCCTCGTAAAAGACGTATGGGCTGGAGAGAAAGAACCGCGCCGGACCTGTGGCACTCCTATACTACTGTGCGCTATCGGCGTAGTTGTGGGCCGCCCATCTCGAGCGCCGGCCACTACCACTTCAGTGGAAAAAGCTCTCGAAACGTTTCTCCGCTCGTTCGGAGGATCGGAAAGACCTCTTCGGTCCAGTTTTGCGCTGCCCGCGAAGAGTCTTTCGCACGTGCGATACACGTACACTCTTTTATACGATTGCTTATGGATGTCTTGGTCGCGTCACGTGTCCCGTGAACTCGCATCCCGCACGGACGGCGGAACTTTACGAGCCCATCTACGCGGCTAAGATCGCCGCGGCAATGATGATGTTCCGACCGGCCAGCAACAGTGGCGAGCGTGCTATAGCTTTCCTCTATGATCGAACAGCCGCGGACGCTTCCACCCCTATCCCGTTTTATCGTGTCGTAACGAGAGCAGTGAAGCTTCGGCGTTCTTATTGATAGACCTTAGCATGGTGAAACCAATTTCCGGTTCTCCGCAACGCCGAAGGATCGCAGCGAGCGGTTCACGACACACTAGAGAATCACCCACTCGCGGCCGATGCACTAACGGGCTGTTGAGAATCCATATTTATTTATTTTTACATAGGAGTAACAGGGGTTGTTACGTACAGACGGGTGAATAGTGAGTTCGCTCGGTGAGAACCGTAAATGAATGACCCTTTTACGAGGGTCTCTTTTTCGCGTCAAGGCGTTAGCCCTTTAGTCCGAGACATTGACCTCGCCGTATTGCCGTGAATATACAAGGGAATGACGCACTGAGGTAACGCGATGAGAGAATATGAGATGGCCCAAGAAGTATCCAAAATAAAGGATTTGAACATTTTGTTTTAAATGTACTCTTAATGTATATTTTGGACGATGGGTTATGTGGATACAGTTCGTTATACAAATATGAGCCAACTTACTCGACTGGTCTTTACTGCAGATCTTAATTCCAGCGAAAGTCTTTACTGTAGAACTTAATTCTAGCGACTGCCTTTACTGTAGAACTTAATTCTAGCGAATTCTCCAAACTCCGCCTCGCAGGGCTAGAAGTTTCGTGGAAGTGCCTTACTCACTCTGTGTAAATTTCGGCGATGAAGCAGGTTCGATTGTTGTTGAATAACTCATTTAATACCCAAAATCGTGCGCTTTTATACTAACTTTCTCCCTATGCTTCTAATGGTAACGGACTTGACAATAAAATGTGGAAGGTAGAAATTTATTAGTGATGTGTACTACCGAAGTGAGAAATTAGAGCAGGATTTGTGTCGACAGGATAAATATATTAAATAAATATAAATATATTATTAATGGTAATTAATGGACAAGAACTAGAATAAAAGAACGTGGGATCGATGAATATTTACAAGGTAAGGAAAGATGGGCATTTAAGAATTATTCGAGGAAAACGTAAGAAGTTATTGACCATTTAGTGTGAAGTGTGACAAATTTCTGATGGCAGTTGAGATAGGAAGAAAAGTGAGTTACATAGGGTCTTCCCTATGTAACTAAACGCCTAAACGCGAGGCAGGCTCGTATATCTTAGGTGGCACGGGGCGGAGCAGATGAACGAGGTAGACGAACATGAAGGAAGAATTGGAAAACTATAGACTTTGAAGCTTGTTCTAGTCATTAACAGCGCAACTAAGTTTATCTTATTTCAAGAGAAAACGTGAGCTTGCTAAAAATTGCGTAGGACGTAACATGGTCCATCATACCCTAATCATTCTACCGGAGATTGTTCGTACTGGTTCCTTTGGACCTCCCAAGGAGCCTTGGAATATTGAAGAGTCGTAAATTTTGTTTACTTAAAAGTTTCTCTACAAATGGTTTTTTTTTGTCACCGATCTATAATTTTTACTTTAAAAAATTGAGGATATTGGTGGACAAGAATAATTTAGTTAAAATTTGCATACCTTTTGCATCGTTCCAATGGAAAGAACGTTTTCCTCGTACATGGCGACTTATTCTTCCCTTCGGTGGATCCAAGTGAGTTCTTTATTTCTTTAATTTTTTTTTTTTTTTTTATCCGGAGGATTTTCGAGGTTCGCACGGAACGGAGAAAGAGGAACGAGGATCGGGGACGTTACAGAACCGGAAGTGTCGCGGCTGCTCGGTGGTGCAGAGCAGCCCGAAGTCTAGAAGAACCGGAGATAGCATCGGCGCTCAGGAGCGATTTTCCTCGAGAGCGCGGCAAATGTTCCGTGACGGCAAACGGCCGACATCGGCATACGTACAGTGGCCAAAGGTGTCCACCCCTAAACAAATTTACGTCCGAACGCTTTTCGTTACGTATAGGAGCGCTCGTCCGATGTGTATACGACTTACCCCGAAAGCGCAATCCCAGCGGGTTTTCAGTCGGGCGAATCGAAACGAGAGAATCTCGTATGTGTCTCGGCCTTTGACAGGACAAAACGAAGTCGGACACTCGCTCGGATGATTTCAGAAACGACGAAACAATCAAACCTCTCTCGCATGCCTTTCCCGGCGCGTTGCACTTGGACAGACGCCCAATGAGAGTCGCGCAGCGATTTCTCTTGATCTTTCTCTGGCTCCGGCTCCGTCACGATATTTTTATGTTACTCCTTTTTTCAATTTTCGTATTTATCCATTCGCCGTCTCGTCGGGGACGGCGAAAAGCCGCAAAGAATCGACCAGGACACGGACGAGATAATTATCCAGCGAATCATAAACGAACGGTTCGCGAACGATTGTTGGAAACAAAAAAAAAAAGAGAAGAATCGACCTTTCAGGCCACCGTGACGCTCCATCCCCGGTTCTTTTGATCTCCCCTCCCTGTACTCTATCTGCGGGGAGAAAAGGGATTCGCAACGAGACAGACCGAGACGTCCTTTTTTTTTGCCCTCTGCTATCGGCGCAGTGACTCGTCACTAGATAACAAACTCATTTATCCGAGGCCTCCCGACGACGTCTAATTCGACCGTGGGCCGCGGATTTCGCCATCTCTGGATTAATCTCCGTCAAAGGAATTCACGTTTTTTTTTTTGCCTTGACAAACGAAATTGAGAAACAATGTCCGCGTCGAACACCGCACAGTCCAGTGGATATTGCTAGTCCATCTCTCCCCCCCCCCCTGCGTCCCGATGAGTTGTTCTCGTCTGGACGGAAACAACAGCGACGATGTCGCCAAAGCTCATGACTCATTCCACTCTCGTGTCACGCGTCGTTTTTTTTTTCTTCTTCTTTCCCCCATCGAATCGATTAGGCACACCGCGACTATTTATAGTAATTTGGCTCGGAGCCGCTTGCTTACGCGGAATCAACGCGCCGATCGCGCAGTCTCAAACACGCATCGAGAAAATAGCAGATAAGGGATCGTCCTTGCGAACGAAGAGGTCTCTCGTGCCTCAATGCACATGCAAAGCGTACGTAGGAGTAAGAGCTATGGAGTTTGTGGTGTCTCTCTATCACAGGAGCAACGCGACTCGGGCTCTTGGCGACTTGAGGATTCGCGTCATGCGGCTACCGGGAAGACTAGTGCGTCTCGCATGACGATTATGGAAGGCTTCGTACCACCGTACGTCAATCATTCGTGCTGCGCTGGTGCGCACCCACGATGGGTCGCGGTGTCATCGCGAGCTGCACATTCTAATAAAGTAGCTATACTGCGGAAAGTATAACTACGCATCGCACATGTGCGCCGCCAGACGCGGCTAGAAACGGCTAGACGAATCGTGATCATAATACCGTCTGGCGCGGAGGAAAACGTGGTCGACGCTAGACGAGGCGACACGGAGACGCGCGAAATTAAGGACCAAGGGGCAATACAGATTTGAAAAGAATTATAGTAGCGTTGCGCGAATGAACAAACTCACGGAAGTGAAATTTATTTATTTATTTATTTATTTATTTAGTAAAATACACGGGACGAACCCTTTTTACAATAGAAAGAAAAATCACTAACGTGCTTACATGAGAGTTAATGATACAATAGTTTACAATTCATGAAGATGTGCATCAAGTAAGATCAGTAGCTAAACAGGATATAACAGGAGATAGATCGCAAACTAAGGAAAAAGAGAATGAAATATTACTGTAAAAAAATGTTGTTTGAAAATTAATGTACGGTATTCGAAGCTTGTTTACATTGATGAATATTAATGCACGGTATTCGAAACTTGTTTGCATAAACTGTTTCTGAAGGTTCAAACACATGTGCGTTGCAATTTTACAGTTAAATTTTTATCTTGCGTGAACATTTTTGTATATTTCAGGCGAAAAATTAGTAATTTCAATAGTCGGTATTTTAATTTTACAAAAACAGTACCATTCATGACGAATTAATGTAAGTAATGCGAGCAAATTTAAAGTTTCAGTGCATTTAATTTACAATTTATTTTCTCAGTGTAGAATTATATTAAAATCAAGGTTTTTATATAACCAGTGTGACGACGGTACGTCAATAATTCTACTGCGCTGGTACTCGCCCACGATGGGTCGCAGTCTCATCGCGTGTTGCATATTGTAATGGAGTAGCGACGATGCAAAAAGTATAACTACGCATCGTACAGGTGCAGTGCTAGACACGGCTAGAAACGTCTAGACAGAACGTGACCATAATATTGTCTGGCACTGTGGAAAACGTGGTCGATGATACAAGAGGATACATTGAGGACGAAGGGGGGGGGGGGGGCGGGGGTAATACAAGATTGAAATTAATTACAGTATCGTTGCGGTACGCTCGATGGAATTGCAGTGAACGGACAAAATCACGGAAATCAAATAAATTGTTTAAAATATATTAAAATTAACGTTATTCTGCAACTAGTGTGCCAACGCTTTTGGCCGGAGACGACATCATAGAAGAAATGCGCAATTTCCGATCACTTAAGTGACGTTACATCGAAAATACGTCACTTCCGGTCTGAAGATCTTTTTCTTCGATCGAAAGTGATGACACATCGGAAATACGTCACTTACGCTTTGAAGATCTCATTATCCAACCGGAAGTGACGCCATACCGGAAATACGTTCCCCGAAATTTGTTCAGAAATACATAAATCCGTAAATGTACAATTTCATCGGAAGAATATATTTCACGTGTCACATGCCGAAGGTGATTTTTTTTTTTTTTTTTTTTTTGCGTGAGACTGTTAAAATAATTCCCTTTGTCCGCGACAGAAGGAGCGAAAAAAGAATGCGAATTCGCAGAGTGTCTCGGGAACGAAGCCCGATGCCCGTTCGTTTTTCGTGCCTATCCGATTCAGTGGAAGCTCAACGTAGCAACAGCATCCGAGAGTATCGCGAAGTGGTCTTGCTTCGGTAAATTCTGTCCTTCTCGTTTGAACCGAAAAGAGGCCGGAGACAGTGAGCACAGGGGAAGTTAGAGATGGTATCGGGTTGCGGCCGAACGGAACGTTGTTACATTCAAATTAGAGTGGACGACGGTATGCGTATAGAGCGACGCGGCTTTCGTCCTTTCTCTCTCGGAGCGAGGCCGCTTTTGCTCTCAGCTAAGCTTCCTCGCCTCTGGTCGTCTTCCCTCCGTTGTCCTCTCGTCGGCGGGGTCCTCGTCGTTGGTATGGCCGGACGGCGGCGGTAGCTTATAGCTGATGCACATACTGCGGACCATCGTGGGACAGGATAGAATCCGCGGGGCACAACACCGCTCGCAGAGCCGACGTCGTGAATATCCGTTCTCGGAGAGTCCTCGCCGAGTCGTCCTCGTCGCAGTTCTCGTATTCAAAACAGCGGGAGGGATCGAGCGCCTTTATTTTTATTTTTTTTTTTGTTTTTCGTCCTTTTTGTTAAATCTTTCACTGACTTTTCTTGTTGGTCCTTTTGCTTTCGTCTTTCCCTCGTTCGGCGCATAGCGAGACCGTCATGCGATCTTGTCCTTCCACAAGGAACGAAGTGCCGCCCGGTAGGGAAGGAGCGCCACCGGGACGAGAGGGAACGGACGGAGAGGAGCGAGGCTCCAGCTTCGATGGAGAATTTCAATACACTCGTATATTTAACGAACACTCGTGAGCCCGAGGGTCGAGCATCCTCTACGCGCGCGAGAACGCCGGAGACCTGGCCGAGAGAGCGAGAGACACGCTCTCTCCCTCTCGTCGTGAGGACTTTTTTTGCAGTATTTCCACGGGACCCAGCAGCGGTTGCGGAATCGGGGGAATTTATAGTTATTCGAAGGAGAGGACCATAGGACCTGCGCGAAACGACCGAGCCGATGGCCGACCGCGCCAGGACGAAGGAATAATAGAGAGGATCGAGAGTTTCTATATTCAGTTCGAACGGGCTCGGCTTACCGATTTCACTGAGATCCGCGACGACGGAACGAAAGACCTTTGCTCGATCATTGCGTCGAATTATCGCCTGGACGGTATTAACGGAATTGAGATATTTCGTTCGGCGTGTACACTGAGAGAAGGATCGAGTAAAAATTACTATATCACATGGGAGATATTACCATAGCACATGGTAGTAGAGCGTTAGGGCGCCACCTATGGTAGGAAGTACCGGATTTATAAGAATTTTTGTTAGATATTATGGTAAAAATTCTTGACTTTCTACCATAAGTGGCGCGCTAACGCCGTACTAGGGTGAATGCACCAGTGAATGGACGATTAAACGACTGGTCGTTTTTAAAAGAGTCACAAAATAAAAATATTGCATGCACACCTTTCGGGCTCGGTTCAGTTGATAAAGTAGATCATCTTGATTATGACAAAAAATATTGCAGACTGTTTTAAAACCTAACACCGCTGAAATCAAAGATAAAATCACAAAAAGACGGATACACCAGTGAATGGACAAATTCTCCAGTAAATGAACGGCGAGTCACCGGTGAATGGACATGTATTTGTCATCCAAGCTGTCGTTCATAGATATTAGGAAAATAACTCAATAACTTAATATTTTTTTGAATCATTTGGGTTAAATATTGTATTTTAACCATCATAGGGTTTTTTACTTAAATAATATTAATAATGTTAATAATAATACTGATAAAGCAGAAGAACAAGCTTATTGGCTTTCTCAGTCTCAGTCTCAAATTAACTATAAACTTCTAAATATTTCTTTGGCACAGTCTTAAATAATTTGTTAATACATTATCTATTGATTAACAATGTTCTAATTCACAAAAAATAAGAAAAAAAAGAATGTGCCATGTCCATGTTCCTAACTTCTCCCCATGTCCATTCACTGGAGAGAGGTTCGGAAATCGCGCCAGTCAATGGACGTTGATAATTTCCGCATACAAACAACAATTTATTGAAATTTTTTTTTTATAGAATCAATAATGAATGATATCTTTATTTATGCACCATACTACTTACCCTAAAAAATTAAGTCTGACACTTTTTTTTACACGAAACGTTTGCGGCCGCATCAATCGCCGCTTAGTACCCTCGAGTAACTTCGAAACGATAAAAGAAAAAAAAATCTCCTACAGTCGATAATTTCCATATACGTGCAGTGATAATTTCAGCGGTAATCATAATTTTTTTTCTAAGTTTTGATGACCGTATAATTTATTTTTGATCGAGCATTTTTTTTTTATTAAGCATATAAGGGATTTCGTCCATTCACTGGTGCATTCACCCTTCTATGCGCTATGGTAATTTTTCTTAGATGATTGGTAATTTTTACTAGATCCTCCTCTCAGTATAGGAATGGTAGACTGAGAGAAGGAGCTAGGCAAAGTGACTACATCGCTTGAGAGATATTACCATAGCACATAGCCAGATAGCATTTTGCCAAGGAGCCGCCAGCAAATAGGCAGCATATTTCCGCACGCACAGTTATTTTATTTGTTAATTTGCCGATCCCAGCATCCGATTTCTAGTTGTACAAAAAAAAAACGTACAAACTAAAATTGATAATGACACGGGAAATAAAGGGACAGGTTTGTATACTCAAACTTTAACAAACGAGTTTGTCATTTATTTGACAATAGTATTGTTACGAAACTTCGTATTCCGATTTTACGAAATTATTTTTTTACTGTACGTCATGGCGGCAAAATTGCGGCATGCACGCCCGCATTTGTCTATATTTTTGCCAACATACAATGCCGAAAATTCTTGGGTCAGCAAATTCATATTGTCAGCGAGGCTTGCTGATGCTTTGCGTCTCGCTTGAAGATTAATTTGCTTGAATCATCATTTTGGGAGATTTTTTTTAAATTCGGTTTCTTATCAAATTTAGGAGCCTCTATCGATTCTCACAAGAATTTAATTCCAAGGATCATTAGTGCTAATCCATCTGCTTATCATATTACATATAATACACAAATGGACCATCCGGAATTTTTATCTCTTTCACGGCTGTTGAGAATAAAAGATCAGCTCATAGCAACCGTTGTTGGATTTTTGCTACCAATTTGCTGCAATTCGTGCTGGAAACTATTGCTCCAATATTGCTGGCAAGCAAACGGCAGGGCTTGGTGGCAAGTGATTGCCCTTCTTTGCCTGTTCGGTTGGCTATCTGGCAAGTCGCAGGGCATTACGGCCCGACCTATGATAGGAAGTATCGGATTTATAAGAATTTTTCTTAGATATTAAGGTAAAAATTCTTGGACAATCTGAAACTTTGTGCCATAAGCGATGCCTTAAAACTATGCGCTGTGGTCATTTTTCCTTCTCTCTTTTGTACTTGATCCTTCTCTCATCGTAGTTCTCGAACGGTGACGATGATCGGTATTGTCGCATAGACTTTTTTCCTATCGCCCAAAGTAACATTTAACCCCTACTCGCGTACGAATGGCCACACGTCCTCGTGTTACTGTTGGCGGAAGCCTCGCAGACGCCGGACGTTCGGTCGCGTCGGGAGTTGCGATGTTTCTCGCACTACTGGAAGCTTTGACGTGCGCGGGTGCATAGACCTGGAAATCGATGCGAGGAAATTGTCTTGTTGATCGGAGCAATGCAGATCGCGTCTTGCTCTTCGCGGAACCTTTTCTATATAGTATACTCCACAGTATAGTACTCTGAGGCAAAGTAAGCACTCGCTTTTTAGAAATGATGAGACAAAAGTGATGACGATGGTCGTTAAAAAAATTTTGTTTTGGGTCTCGTACTTCCTGAGAGAAAGTCACACTTGATTGGGAACGATGTATAATTCAAACACACACTTTGCAAGAACGTGGAATTTAAATATTTTTAGATATCTAAGTATAGGCATCGCTAAATGCTTTTTTAGAAATTATGGAACAAAAAAGATAAACATGTCCGGCTAAAAAATTTGGCTCTGCTTCTCCTGCTCGCTGAGATAAAATTCCGCTTTAGTGGGAACGATGTATAACCCAAAACACTTTATAAGACCGTGGGATTTAAATATTTTTAGATATTTATCTACAGTCATCGCGCGATGATTAATCGCCTCGCGCTCTTTTTCATTTTTTGGTACTACAGCTTATCGATATTATTGAATAATCATGAATGCATCTGTTTACTTATCAGCCAATAATACGAGCTGTTCTCCAGTGCGCCTCTTTGCCTCCCACTCTCCGGTTCTGCCCCTCATTACTCTGCGTCCGACAGGAAAGAGCAGGAAGCCAGCGGAATCGGGAGCACGGATGGAGAGCGAGCAACACGCTCCGGCGGATTCGCGAGCTCGACGGGAGTCTGTCCCTCTTCGCCGTTTTCGCGGGAATACAGCGGAGAGCCAAAGAAACGGAACTGCGGTGGCGGAAGAGAGTGACGCCCCTCGAGGTAAAGTATGGCTCTGTTTACCCGGAGAGAGCTAATGGCCGCCGACGCCGTTGGATCGAACACAAACGTCCAGCAGGAAAACCCGAAGTGGCTGGGGTAGCTCCGCTAACTCGAATGACTCTCGTTCACAGCCGTACCTCTTCCAAAAGAAGCTCCTCTTTTGCCACCCACAATGCCGCAGAAATGGCATCCAGTAATACATCCAGGCGACGACAACGAAACAAAAACGTTCGAGCCGGATAGTCAGGACGAAGCGAGTCCTCGCGTGGAGCGACTGGAACGTAGACAGTCGATGTCATTGCCGATTCTTGCATTACAGGATTCCTCTTCCGGAAATAGATGAAGAAAATGAAGCGATCATAATTCCCCCGCAGGAATAAAAGAGAAGGAAGCGAGCCAACCCTTGGCTAAGTCCCCCATTAATTACCATCGAAAATCCCATTGATTATCATCAACATTCGTTAAAGGTAACTCAATAGGGTTTTCCCAATGGAATCATTCCCACTTGCACTACCATTTAATATACCATTCAATATGCCATTCGGTTTCCCATTCGTTGTATGGTATTTTTATCCCGCTGGCATTCAAATTCGCGGAAAAATAGACTATCCATAATTGTCCACTTTTTACCAGTTATGCTCTAACGGTCCTTGTTAGGTCCCATTGACTTGTCACTGCACTCCCATTTATAACGAATGGGAGAAAGTACCAGTCGAGTTTTCCCTGGAAATTGCCAGTGGTCTCCAATTGGTAATGAATGGGAAAATGTACAACTTCAAATGTTTCACTGGTTTGCCAATGGAGTCCCATTAAGAACGAATGGTAGAAAGTAACGTTTCAATTTTTCCCACGAATTTCCATTTGGATTCCATTGATTACCTTTCGATACCATTATTACCATTAAACACCCAAAGGAAAACTTTGCCAAGGGAATATATACGGAACCGGCGAGGAGTTCATCCTCGCGAAGATCGGTAGCGAAGAAGAGGGACTTCGGTGACGACTCTGTCGGCCTACCGGCGATCGGGTTCGAGTCAAAGAAGTGCAGCTCCAGGGGAACTCGGCAGCGGTAGCGAATGTACCCTGCCTCGGTGGTATTGTCTCTCCTCTTTATCTCTCCCTACCTTTGACCCCGGTTTACATAAGCGATCTCTCGATACTCTTCACCGTGAGTTACATGCAAAACGGTACATACATACATGGCGCTTCTCGTACCCCGCGAAAATCGTTACTTGAATCTTGCATGTAGATGGTGAAAGTGGATGAATACGGCACGGTTGGTGCATCATCGATTTACGTGCTAATCGAGTTGGGCCGCATTCCGCTCTTCAACATTACGCGAGACAAATCGGCTGACACGTGAGAAAACAGAAGACTATTTTCTTCGCGAGCTTAGCGTGGTGGCGCCGCACAGGGCCGGCATTGGCACAGCCTCGGCCAGTGTTCGCCCAACGTTGGCCAGCGCCGGTCCCGCGTGTCATTCCCACCAGGGCACCGACTGCATATGCGTTCGTTAGTCCCAGGCTATCGACGAGCTGAGGCTACTTGCGAATTCCCGGTAAGTATACTCCGCCTGGGAATTACCATAATTCAATGACCAATTATTCACCGATCGACTGTGAACGCCCGTGAATTTAATTCGCGTCAGAGAAGGGGACGGAGAGAAAACGGGAGACGATCGTTGGGTCAACAGATTGCTATAATCGTCTACGACGCCCTGGCGTTTAGTGTGTAAGATCATGCAGAGTCGAGAACACAACGGCGTGTGTTTGGCGTTTCATCGGTTCGTGACGAGATGCGACATGGATAACGATGATGCGTGTCTCATTGTCGTCTTCGTGAACGTCTACCGGCTGCCGGACATTATAGCACGGAGACACAGAGACACCGGGAGCCTCTGCGGGGTTCTCGATTCGGAATGCACGACGGTCGACGTAGCCGCCGTGCGCGATCTCGGCGTCTCGATCGGGTCTCTCAGCTATTCCGATGATACTCCGAGCTGGGACCGTTTATTTTAGTTTACTCAGTGTGTGTTTTTCGTTTGTTTTTATTTTGGATGTGTGGATTGTACACGCGCGTCTTCAATCACTTTGCGGCCGGAGTCCGATTGCCAGCGCAATACGGGATCGAATCGAATGCCCTTGCCATTCGCACCTCGCACCGAGGTGGTCCGTTGGCTCATTTCCATGCCTACTTTCTGTGGATGACGATGAGCCGGTCGCAGCCGCGAAGAGGGTGGTCTTCGTCCCTTTGTCGGTTTCTCCGGCACGAAGAAGTCCCAAACTGGCGAGAAAATGACGATTGAACATCCTGGGGAAATATCGAATTTGCCTGTGCCCGAATCACCTACGCAAACTTCAGATTTCGATTTCAGGCCGTAGAAAAGCACAACACGGTTGTTTAAATTACAAAGCAATCCGATGTTAAAGGCAAGCTCTACTTCCGAAATTACTATAAAGTCATATCGTTGATGGTAGAGAGGAATAAAATTCCACCGCCAACTCATTACATGGGTAAATCGAGTCAGAGCCGTCCATTATCGTCTGAAGGCTGTCGCGGATAGAAATAGTTGACGATCCTAGCTACTTGTGCGACGCTGATGTCGAGAATGGAACACGTGCTTTGGTACTGCACAAGATGCCGAACAAAGATCTTCCATGATTGAAAAATAAAAATCTCGCAGATATCTACATTAGAATCCTGATTAACAAGGATCGGATTGACTGGGAAGCGGATTAACCGTGCGTCTTCCGAGTTTTTTTATGTTCGGAGCAAACCAAAGTCACTGAGTACTTCCAACAAAAAGACTACTGTACTTACTACTAATGAAAAGAAGATCGAAAGCTTTACATTGTGGGTCATACTATTTAACAATTAAGCGCAAGTTGTACCAACCTGTCATTGTATCTAGTCAAAATAAAGTTGTATCAGCCATTATTGACTTATAAACTTTTGCTGTCTAGGTCGGATCAACGGGGATTTCGATTATCCGGGGACTCTTCGGTCCCGAGCATCCCGGTTAATCGGGGTTTTACTGTAGCTCCATTCGCCGCTACTAAATTCATTAAAGCAAACCGACCATCACACGTTTACTATTATTTGTAAGTTTCTGACTGAATGTGATTTACAAATGTAATATTGTACTCAACTCTGTAACGTTATAGTTGTATGCCAACATAATCAGCAGTGTAACTAAACTCATTATAGAGTTTTCATACTTTAAGGTGAAGTGAGAGTCACGTGACGGATCCAGGAGTGTCAGCAAGTTAGCCGCATTGGTCTTACGATGGAGCGAAAGAGAACGTCTTTCACTTCACCTTAAACAATTTTAATTTTTAAAAATTTGTTTTCCAACGAAATTTCTTTTCCTGAACATTTGGGATTATTCCTTCGGTCAGGTATGATAAAATAAAAATTGAAATGTACCGTCCAACGTACAGGGGTCTCGGGATTGACGATGCATAGTCGATGACCGAAAGCGCGTGAGCGAGCAGGGCAGAATTTTATTCCCATGGAATACAACGCGGCGACGGTAAGAGGACAAGTCGTTCGCGAGCATCACCGGCCGGTGTGTGCAGTACACGTACATATGTATGTGCAACGCGGGGCCACATTGGGCAAGGAGGACGAAGCACGGAGGCAGAGGACACGGTCCGGAGAGGAAAGAAGGCAGAGAGAGGCTCGGATATAATGGCACAAAGCCTCTTTGAATCTCTGGACGCGCCGCCCGCGAGCGAAGGTACGAGTCGGCGAGCGAGAGCGAGGTCGCTATCGCCGATCTGCTGCATCGTATGCAAATCTTACTCCTTATAAATACATCAGGCACCGCGGATCTTATGTGGTACCTTATTCTTTCCCAGCTCTTCCTCCGTCTCTCTTTCGCTAGCTCTTCTCTTTCCTCCGGTGTGTTTCCTCGGTTCGAGCGACTGTCACGCATCTCACCGACGCGGATAGGTACCTTCGCGGGACTCCATTTGACTCGGGAATCGCTCGGAAATTCAAGATGGACAGGATTAGGAAGATACCGTGGAGAAAAGATCGCAAAGAACGAGATTCGATGCTTTCTGATCGTATTGATTGGCGATTTCAGGATAACCATCGAAACGGAGTTGATACGCTGTTTCTGGCCACTGGACCATTTGTAGGAATATTTCGTACGATTTGGTGCAAATCGTTGTGTACCGCTTGGCCCTCCTATGGGACAATGCAGCCAAAATTGCACCAAAGTTTGCCCAAAGCCGGTGCATGTACTCTGTCCCATGACTGCCAAAAGGGTTGACCAAAGTTGACAAAATGAGATTCGCCATGGAGAGCGGTGGATAAAAGATGGTAAAGAACGAGACTCGATGGTTTCTGATCGTATTGATTGACGGTTCTAGGATAACCATTGACACAGCTTACATTCGCTATTTCTGGCCACTGAACCATTTGTGGCAATATTTCGTACGGTTTGGTGCAAATCGTTGAGTGCCGCTTGGCCCTTTAGGACGATGTGGCCAAAATTGCACCAAAGTTTGCCCAAAACCGGTGCATGCACTCTGTCCCCTGACTACCAAAGGGGTTGGCCAAAGTTGACAAAGCGAGATTCGCGATGCTGATGAATACGAGCCGGGTTTGCAAGAGAAGACCGCTTTCGCGTTGGTTTCACCGTTCATTGGATCGTTTCCATGGTATCAGGTGCCCCCCCTTTGCGTTGTGCCCCGCGATTGCGGTACCACGGGCCCCGCTGTTCCCGCTGGCAATTAAGGGCCGGCTAATTAACAGGTAATTAACGAGTGACACTGGGGAAAGGAGACGTTCCAGGGTCCCCTTCGGCGGTCTCTTATTCCCTCCGCGAAGGATCGGTTGCGCTCGCGGCGGTTTCCTCTGTCCCGGGTCGCTCCGGTCTCGTATCTCTTGGTCCCTGCTTGCCGATCGGTTCCCGATCGTTTGCTCCCCGCTCGTTCGTTTCGTTCGGTCTCTCACTGCAGGCTGTGCCAGCTTCTCATCTCATCCGCCAAACAGCGCAATCCTCCCCCTCCCGTCCGGACCGGTGGCATTGTTAATTGTTTGATCGACAAGATTAGGGTCGCGTCTTACATGTCGCCCGACATACAGGTATAGGAGATTACCGTAACCGAGCGGCTTCGTCTTGCTCCTTCGTCTTCTTTTTGTTCTTCTCCGCAACACCGCGCGCCGTTCTCGATCGCAGCCACCGCATCGTATTAGTATTCGGCGGTCATTACCTTCCAGCCGGCCGGATTTCCTCTCAAGAACGCCGCCCGAAGACGTCTCATTGATTTCATTAACTCCCGGAGTGTATCCGAGTCTCCCGATTTATCGGCAACCCGGTAATCACGGAAAAATCCCTCCGGCGACAGGATATACAAACGTCGCACGTGCTATTCTCGGAATCAGATGGAACACGATCGAGGTTCAGCGGAACGAAGGAGGATAAAATAAAATTGACAAGTGGCCAGGAGCAATTGCCGGAGGATTGCCGAAGGATGCCCGACGGACAACGACACCGTCGCAAACCGCGGACGTAAGGGACCTCGAGAGGATGGTAGCAGACGAAGCGGAGAGCCGAACGGGCCGACAGGGAGCCTATAAGAGAGGCAAGACCTCTACCGCCGCAGCCAACGGAAGGGAAGA
This sequence comes from Amblyjoppa proteus, assembly GCA_963922035.1. Taxonomy (NCBI): domain Eukaryota; kingdom Metazoa; phylum Arthropoda; class Insecta; order Hymenoptera; family Ichneumonidae; genus Amblyjoppa; species Amblyjoppa proteus. The sequence continues at coordinate 13,809,676 of OY998233.1, forward strand.
TGCGGCAATAGCGGCGGAGAAGGGCGCGGCGTCTGCGAAGGAGATCGTGCACCTGGCCCGGCGTCCTCGCGATCGCGAAGATCGATGCGCTGGTTAATTGGCAGTTGCTCGAGAGAGGTCGCCCGCTCTTGTTCCAGGCTATAGCTATACCTTGATATGTAGGAGGTGGATGTACACCGTACACATACATGCATCCTATGCGAAATGTGTGCTACCAGCACAAGCTCGGACCTCGCTCCTGCAAACGGACACGCCTCGGTGTAAATAGATCTCGTGGGTCAATTAAGTCTGCATATATATAAAAGAGAGACTGGCGAGTAGTCTTCTTCTTCCTCTTCTTCTTCTCCTGCTGGTTCGGCGCGAGTGAAAGACGATACCAGAAAGACCGCGAGTCTCATTAAGATATTCGTTTTGCGAAGTCGCGCGGGACTAACGCATCTCCTCTCAACCGCTGCTCCCTTTTCCTCCCGGTCTTTAGTTTCTTATCTGTCTCGCGACAGCGTTCACTCAAGAATCAGGTCCGGGCCGTTGCTGATCCGCCGAGGCCGCATTGTCAATCACACTCCTGGCCTGCTCTACTCCTCACTCGAGAACGATTCCTCTCTTTTCCTCTCTCATCGTGCGTTCGTCTTGGCCCCGTCACACCGGAGTAGTGGACGTCGGGCCGGTCGCTTCGGGCCTGGCACCTCATGCCATCCTGGCAGGAGAAGCTTCGGCGCTGGACGTCCCGACGACCGATTGTATCTCCCGTACCATCTAATCGCTGAGTAATTGATACGAATAAAGATACAACTCGAGGGTGAAGACACCCCGAGACGAGCGAGGAGCCGACTCGATCGAATATACAATCAGGCTAACGCCCCGAATTATCTTCTCATTCGAGGATTCGAATGAGAAGATAATTACTCCGGATTTGGACTAATTCGTAACTGCGTATTTTAAGAGTAAATCATTATATAGAGAAAAAGCTTGCCGCGATGATTTTCTGCGGGCGACGAGAAATCGGTCGTTTCGACCATTTGGTTGGTTGGTCCAACCATTCAGTTGGCTGGGTCAACAAATTATTTGGTTCCCAAATAAGGAATTTGTTGACCCAACCAGTCAATTTGTTGGGATTGAATCTTCGTCTCATTTGGCTCTCACCGATCCTAAAAAGTTGGCTGCGACAGGCCAACCCATTTTTTCAGCGAATAAGCCACCCATCTTTATCTTTCCTATCGGACTCTTGGATGCCCAAATTCCTATAATGCTAATTTTCAGATCCAGAATCATACCGGGAAATACCTTGATTCCGAAGTATTGTGTGTACTTACTGTGGCATGCGACACCACAGATCTGGCATTCATTTTTCCTGTTAAACACTTGAGTGCACGAATTCCGATAATGCCAGTTTCAAGATCCGACGTGATACCGAGAAATACCTTGATTCCAAAGCACTCTGTGTACTTACCGTGGCATATAATAGAACGGGAACTACGTTGCCAGAGTAAAACCCACGGAATTTAATTACGTGCTTCTCGCAAGTCCCTCGCCTGATGCCGGGCTGGTTAGTTGGTTATATACGATACGACGAGAGAGGGAGAGACCGGAGAGCGGGCGCGCAGGCTACAGAGAAACCTCCCCCGTTCAACAAATTTAATATTCTCACCGGGCGCAAAATTTCTCCGAGCGAGAGCAAGAGAAACTTGGCTTCGTAGTATACTGTTCCCTCACGGTTGGCGGGCGAGTTGGAGGAAACGCCGCATCGGGGTAAACTTTCGAAGAGCCGGTCAGCCCGCGGGGCTCGTCAAGCTTACAACGCAGCCAGTGAGAGCAAGAGAGGGTTCAGTGCCAGTGTGAGAGAGAGCAGAAACACTAGTACGGAGAAACAGGAGCAGAAACCGCGAGGCGAGTCTCGCGAAACTCGCGGGCTGCCTAATGCCATGACCCTTTCCCGAGCAGCACCACCGGTGCAACGAGAAGCGAGGCACGAGGAGATAATCGGAGGATGAGAATGAGAGTTCTCTGGCTCAGTGAAAGCCTCGGGCCTTCCGCGCTTTGCTCGTCTCCCAGTCGCAGACCCTCGGTGTAGGCCTTCGCCGAGTTGTATCTCAACCCGTACACGAACGCCACATCTCCCCTGCAGCTTGCCAAGAGGCAAAGTAGCCAACTGATATAACCCGGCACCTGGTGTACACCCAGAATCATCCTCTCGGGCTCTGGCGCGCTGGTCGCCTAACCTCTTCGTCATCGCTCACCCTTTCTCCGCGGAGTACCGGGGAGCTTCCATGGATGTTGCTGTCGTAGCTGCTCTTGGGTCGCTCGTTCGCTAGGGGTTGCAGAGGAACAGCGAGAGCGAGCGAGCAGGAGGAGGCCTCCTGGTAGCGCGACGTAGGCTATGCCCACTCACTTTGCCAGATCCAATGTGGTGCGGAGGGACCGTGAGGGAGGCCACCTTCGGATACACACAGTAGTTTTGCACACGGTAGTGGTGGTGCAGAGGTAACGCTAGACCAGACTTAGGAAGTGCGGCGCGTCGAGACGCCGTAACTTCTGCCACCCTTGTGCCAGCAGCCTGACGCCCGTGAAACGCCACCGGGATATTCACGTAAGTTTGCCCGCGGCGACACCGTTCCTCCGCGATCCACTCTCTCCTCGCTCCTCGCCCTCATCCTTCCTATCCTCAACTCCGCGCCACCCTCCGCTCACCATGCCATCCCGCACCGTGTCCTCTCCTATCATGTCCCGGCGTATCATACCCTATACGGACGCGCGGCCTGCCGCAAGACTCCACCGCCAACCTCTCTATGTCCCTCCGTTATTATTCCCTCGCTCCCACCAACGTACTCGTACTCTTCTCAAGTACGCCGCAACCCTCCCGGCGTTTCGCCAAGTCCCAAGTTATTACCTACACCGAGCAACCGCCCGTTCACGAATTACTGCAAATTGCCGGAGGAACCCGAACACGCGGATCGGCCATGCGAGGCATCCAAATCCATTCCGCGGCATTCTCATTCATCCCCGTCGGTCGATGACGTCCCTATCTTGGTCCCAATCTCCTCTATAGGAATCTTTATTTTTCCTTCGCTAAATACACGTCCCGCTAACCGGTTTGGCAAACCACAGGATCAATGTACTTTGTCCAAGATATTGGTAAATTCGCCACCGCCAACATCGTTCGGAAACTCGGATGGAAAGGGCCTCAGGCTCGATGGCTCGATGCGCCAGAACTGTGCATCCCTCTGGAAGGGACTTAGCGAGGATTCGGTGGTTCCACGTGTTTCAGGTAATACGTACGGTATCCGTAGCGTGTACGGTACGTGTGCCGGAGTGTGTAACGCGGTGGGGTAATACGCCGGCGGAGAGGAACGTCGGCATCGGGCGAACTTTGGGCAAATCCTGAGCGGGCTGTACAGTGCGCAATAGCGGTGCGATAGACGGTATAACACACACACCGGTATTTATACTAAAGGGAGGTTTACGCCGGTGTTCTCCGCAACCGCGCCGTGTTGCAGAGAGCTGCCTGTCATGCGATTCGCAATTTCGTAAATAAAGTTTGCAACGGGCCAAACTGCGATCGTGCACGCCCACGTAACTTCCATAATGGCGCAACGATTCCGGACGAGCGAGCGGGGAGCGAGGTGGAATAGACGGAGAACAGGTATAGAGAGGTTCGTTGAAGAGAACGCCGAGGCGCAATATTGCACCGAGAACCACAAAACGTACACGTCGCAACGGCATAATGATTGCGTGCTCGGGGGCAGTATTAGTGAACTCGTGGCCCCCGGCGATGCGGCTCGACGACGATGTTGTTTCGCGAGCTCGCGAGGCAATGATAAAGGGAGAGAGGGATGACTCGCTTTCGCGAGTGTTAACGCAAGGGATGGCGGTGGTGAGCTCTCGGGGTGGTACCGGCTTGCGTTCACCAACAAGGCGCCACCCCCTATCGAGCGCAGGAGTCGAGCGGCTGTTTGCACCCAAAGAAATTGATGTTGCTGAATTGTACTCGGATGCATCGAATGTAACAGGGTCGACAATAATCGTGGTAACGATAATTCCGATAAGAAATGGATTAAAACGATCGCAATACCACAAAAAGAGTTTCCAAACCTTCCGTCACCGTACCAATTTCCGTGAAAATAGTTCGAGTCTCTCATCTGCGCGGGGGTAGTTTTTCCCGGCATTCGGAAGAAAGACGATAGAAGTGATTGAGAAGCTCGTGCTCTCCTCGGGAGCGGGTGTTCCTGAAGCGGAGTAGCGCAGAGCAGAGGGAACAGCAGGGAGCCCGATGAATTTCGTACGGCGCCTGGGCCCCTAGGAGAGCAGTCGGGTACATCTAGTAGAGGCACGCTTAACTATGCCAGACTGGCTGACTGCACGCCGGGGCTCCTTGCTACGTCCATGTTATATATAGGGGGAGGGGGAAGAGGGTTGGGACTGGGTCTGACTATGCGAGGCACGCGAGAGGGCGGCTTGTAAATTCTCTCCGAAATGAGAGTGTCACCACTCGGTCTCTCTCCTCCATCCAGCCGTCTATCCTTCTCCCTTCGCCTTCTCGGCCGAATCGGCTCCTCTCGCCTCCTGGCCTCATCTCGCGTGTCCCTCTCCGGTGCTCCCTCTCTAATTTCACCGATGGCAGAAGCCGGCTCGCCTCGAACACCCGTGTGCCTCTTTCGCCCGCGAGAACACACCGTTCTCGCATACCTCACCGGCGATCTCCTCTCCTCCCCCACTATATAGAACGGCTTTCCTCCTGCGACCCTTTCGTCCTCACCCTCGGCCACTCCGTCACACTCCGGGCGGCTCCACGCCGTCCGGAAACCTAAGACCCTACCGGAAGCGACGCACGGGCCCAGTATTGGCGCAGAGCCCCGGCCAACGTTCGCCCGACGCCGGCCAGCACCAGCCCCGCGCCTCATTCGAGGAAGCTGCGAGCACCGAACGACGCTCCTCAGGCTACACCGATCCTGCCCTCTCGTACTGCATACGTACACATCCCACCTCGCATACCGCATGAATTGCCAATGAGAAACCCGTTCCCCAATCCTTCTCCGACGTCTACGCGTTCCCTCTCCGATTGTCGCGTTGCACATCGCGTCTCGTCCCCTTTCCTCATATTTGCCGTCAACAACCCAACTGCGCCGAACCGCTCCCGAACCACCCTCTTTCGCCCGAGACAGAAATCTTCTTTCTGCCTCGAAGGCTATAAATTCATCGGTCGTCATACCGTTTCGCTTCGGCCTCGGCACAGACGTTTTCATAGCTCAACTTACCCTCGACTGTCCCCGCGAATTCGAGCTGTGGAAACGTTATGGGAAAACGCGCATGAAATAAGAATACAATAAGAAGATCTCGCCGGTAGGGCGGAGGGGCGAGGCGGAGGAGAGATTGCTTAGTCGCAGAGACTTCTGTTCGCGACCTTCGAACTCCGGCTATGTGTCTCAACGGGATCTTGCATCTCGCATCCTCCTCACTTCCACTTTGCTTTCGTCTTTCTCTTCGCCGCTCGAGCGGGTGGATGGGGGGGGGGGGGGGGTAGAGGGAGGTATCTTTGCAATTTCAGCACATCGCCAGTTTCGCTCGAGCATGCCCGTACCGTCGCCCGGTTTCGTTTCGCGATTCCGTATTCCCGTCGTGGAGTCGCGTGAGACGCGGGGGCGTGTGGGGACGAGCAAACAAGTTCTACGAAGCCATTTCCCTAACTCTTGCCTCTCCGAGGAGCAATGGATCACCACGTGAGCTCGCGAGGGGGGGGGGGGGGCACGTTGTGTGTACCTATACGTATAACGTACGTGAGATTGAAAGCGAGTACACACTGTATACTGGCAAACCTCGAACGGCAGAGCGGGAGGAAAAGGGAGGAAAGCGAGAGGGATGCTGGGGGATGTGTACGGGGCATTCCATACCGATTTGACCTACGTCGGACCCTCGACCTCTTCAATTCGGTTGGTAATTTTTTATAATATTGTTTTAACTATAAAAATCACTACAATTTTTTTTTTGTTTTTTTGTTTTTTATTTGCATTAATTATAATTTTTCAAAGTCCACCATATTCACCATATTCTTAGCCGGAATTAAAAATTCTGAAAAAATTCTGAAGAATCGTGTATTTGACATGAAATTTTTTAAGCCTGAATCCAGAATGGTCAAACGTTTGCTTCTAGATGTATTTTCGAGCTTTTTCTTTCCTTTTTTAAGTGAACATATTGTTAGCCAAAATTAAAAAATCTGAAAAAATTCTCAAAAATCCTGTATCAGATATGAAAATTTTTAAGCCTAAACCCAGAATGGTCAAACGTTTGCTTCTAGATGTTTTTGAGCTTTGCTTTCTTTTTTTAAGTGAGCATATTGTTAGCCCAAATGAAAAAATCTGAAAAAATTCTGAAAAATCCTGTATCAGATATGAAAATTTTCAAGCCTAGACCGAAAGTGGCATCGCATTAGCTTCTATTTATTTTTTATTTTTTTATATAATTTTAAATCATAAGAAAAAGAATAGAAGCTAATGCGATGCCACTTTCGCTCTAGGCTTGAAAATTTTCATATCTGATACAGGATTTTTCAGAATGTTTTCAGAATTTTTAATTCCGGCTAAAAATATGTTCACTTTGAAAAATTGTAATTAATGCAAATTAAATTTTTTTTTAATTTGGAGTGATTTTTAGAGTTAGAACAATATTATAAAAAATTACCAACCGAATTGAAGAGGTCGAGGGTCCGACGTTAGTCGAATCGGTATGGAATGCCCCGTATATTTATATATATATATATATATATATATATATATATATATATATATATATATATATATATATGTATATACACACATATGTATATATAGTGAAAAGCCGAAGAGAAAAGAGCGGCGAAGCGACTCGGTGAATGGTGTGCTTCGAAAACCGAAAAGCGAACATAGAAGCTGAACGGGTGTCGCGCTGGGTAACGGAGAAAGATACGGTCGGCCATTTGGGTTGCGCTGCAAAAATGGACCACCGAGAAAATTTTTCGCGGGGACGAAGGAGACGGTCGTATCTCGAGTGGAGAACGTGGTCCATTTCGCCACTCCTCTGTACGTAGATCTATATACGTGTGAATATTTATACGTGCACATAATACAGGAGAGGGAAAATCAGGTGGAGTGAAAGAGTCGAGAATGGAGGACGCCGGCTCGCATAATTGTGTATCAACACGCAGCGCGTGTGCGGGCAACTTGATAACGTGATGAATGTCGGCACGTTCGCCAGCGATAGAGGAGAGGGCGAACGATCCCGATGTTGTATATCCAGAGAACACCCGGAGCACTCATCTGCTCCGGGCCGGGTGGTTGCTCCGCCTGCCGATCTCCGCACGCGGTTCCGTCCCCGGGAGAGCGAGAGCGGTAACAAACGAGCAAGGGAGAAGGGCGCACGCGAGTGGAGAGAGCCCGGTTCGCGCTTTCTATCTGTCTCCACTGCCGGGAAAACTGGCCGCGCGCCGGTACCGCGCGGCGACTCGATTCTCACGCTCTTCACACCCTCGCTCGGCATCTCTCGGCGCTGCGGGAGGGGACCGAGGGAGAGAGAGAGAGAGAGAGAACACAGCTTCCACACCGAAAATGATGAACGGTGCGCGACGCTGGAAACTCCGGTGAGCGCCGAAAGCACGTTCCGGACGATGCGAGATTATCCGGACGATGTAACCGCGCACTTCTGCCTCGTTGGGCGTACGTACACGGTTGTACAATGTTGTATAGAGCAGTTTCTACTTGCCGGGGACGATTTTGTTGCCGCGTATTACCGCACTTGTATACTGCAACGTCCGGCCTGAGTACAGAGGGGTGTCGTTGTACTTTTGTACTCTTGCAAATCATTCTTTGAAAATCTTAGTTTTTCACCGGAAATTCACCGGCCCAGAAATGAAAGGGTCATTTTCGTTTCGAAAATCTCAGTTCACAATCGGAGGTGTCTTCGTAGAGGAAAATGTCTCTTCCTGCTGGAAAATATAATTTTTAGATCGGATATTACATCATACTGAAAGTGCGTTACTTCCGCGTTGAAAATCTCATTTTTCTACTGAAAGTCACGTCATATTGGACATACGTCAATTTCAGGTTGAATATCGAATTTTTAAAGCGGAAGTGACGTCACACTGGAGATACATCACGTCCGGATCGAAAATCTCATTCTTCGATCGGCAGTGACGTCATACGAGAAATACGCGACTTCCGGATTGAAAATCCTACTTTTCGACCGGAGGTGACGTCATACTGAAAATACGTCATTTCCAAGTTGAGAATTTAGGTTTTAGACTGGACGTGACGTTATACTGGAAATACGTAATTTTCGGGTTGACAATCTAATTTTTCGATCGAAAGTGACGACATACCGGAAATAAGTCACGACCGGTTTGAAAATCACATTTTCCACCCGGAAGTGACTCGCACATCCGATTTCCAGATGCATACAATATTCCTTCCGCTTTGCCCAACCGCCCTCCGTATACATTCCTATAAATAAGCTAAACAATTTGGCGCGATATGGAAACGTCGTTCACGTTCTTGGCTCCGGTATTCATAGTTGTCTCTGATCCTCTCGTTCGTGCCTCTGGTTCTGAGACGAGAGTGTTTCGCTGCACACCCGCAGCTTCCGATAGTTCGCCGCCGCCGGAAAGGTGGAAATCCATACGTGATACGATTATTCTTCCACCTTCGTTCCACTTCGACTAGCCACGAAGAGCGGGGGACGAGGCTCGTGTGTTTAAGGCTCGAGCGCCTGCGGCTTCGCGAGATGATAGTGGCAAGTGTCGAGGAAGGAAAAGAGAGGACGAAAATGGGAGGAAAAGAAGCGTTTCTTCTCTTCCACTTTGGGTGGTGGGGAGAAAAGCGTCTTCCTTTTCTCCCTTCGCCTCGATACCGCCGGGGCGAGTACGTGGCTCGGCATGCGGGCCACGTTTCCCTTATTTATCGTTTCTCGATGCTTATGTTTTACTAGGCCGACGAGGAATCCGCGTGTGTATGCTGCACGGCGCTATGCCCGATGCCAGCGTCGTCCCACCCGTTCCACCCTCCTTGTCTTCTTGCAACCCCCGAACGCGAGCCAGCCAGATAGCGCACGATAAGACGCCGCGCGCTTGGCAAGGGGTGGAATCACTGAGGAAACCAATAACGTGATGTATTATACATAATGCATGCCCGCTAGAGAGAGATCCACGAAAACGGGGAATGGGCGGACACGGGCGTGCTCGCTTCCTGATATACCTGAGCGTGCTTGCGCGCTAATACGACAAGATTCTCGTGTTTTGGGCACGTCGCCGACGGTACGTCCCCTTTCTGCTGTACCGCCGATGTCCATAAACTATTTATAGGCGATGGATCGTGCCCGCCGGATCGTTTTTTTTTTTGTTTGCTGGGGATATTGCTGCTGGCTTTTCAGTTAATATTTGCAGTCAGTAAAAAAATATTTGATTCTGTTAAAAAAAAAAAAAGATTAAATAAAATTGGGGCATTTTGTTTTATGTTATGATCGGTTCGTGCGGACGTAGAACTGGGTGGTCAGAGATAAGACGGTGATAAGACAAACGTCGGATTTGGGGCGATGATATATAAGAAATTCCGCACAGTAAAAAATAATTTCGTAAAATCGGAATGCGAAATTTCGTAAAAATTATTTTGTTAAATAAGTGACAAACTTGTTTGTCACTTATTTGAATATAATAGCCTGTCCTTTTATTTCCTGTATTATTAACAATCTTAGTTTGTCATTTTGTTTGTAAAACTAGACAATTAACAAATAAAAAATTGTGGACGTTTGTGGACAATAATTTGTTGTGAAAGGTACACATTTTTTTTACTGTGCGTGGAGCCAGTTTGCGAACTGTTTTTTTTTTTTTTTTTTTTTTTTGCACGGTAAGCAAATTTGTGGTGAAAATATATATAAATTATATTAACGTGTTGAATAATTGATATGTTGATATTAGTAGTAGCAAAATAAAAGTTATTGACGATTCAATAACTTTTTTTTTTACAGCTGTTATCCTTTCCTGTTACTAAATGTTATACCCAAAGACAATTATATAATTATGTTATATAATAAATATAAATTATATAATATAAATATGAGAGGTTCTGCAAAGATTGTTTTCGTGAAATAATAACTCCCATTTGTTATTAACAAATTGTAGATAAAAATCATTATACAACAAATTAACGAGCAACCTAATTAGTTTCCTTCATAAAAATGATTCGTTTATTTTTCCGAATACGTATGATTTTTTTCAGAATTTTTTGTTACATTTGAACATTGCGTTTTTTTCACCGAACATAGAAAAAATGCGTTTTTCGAAGCTTACAAAAAAAATCTGAAAAAATTCATACGTATTCAGAAAAATAAACGACTCATTATATAATTGAATATTTACTATCAACCAGTATTTATATAGACATTCAACCTGGGAACTATTCGTTCCCATTCTTCTTCTCAGTGCACCGACTAAAATAAGGAAACAGCAGATATAGGACATTTTTATAGAAGGCATTAAGTAAAAATCGTTATGGATACGCCCCGTGAAATAGAAAAAACCTCCATTACTACTAACAAAATAAAAATATAAAAATATAAAAATATAAAAATATAAAAATATAAAAATATAAAAATATAAAAATATAAAAATATAAAAATATAAAAATATAAAAATATAAAAATATAAAAATATAAAAATAAAACGATAGAGAAAAAGAGAAAACCACTATAATAAGAAGACGCTCGATAGTTCGCCGCCAGTAGGATGCATATGATGAAAAAAGAAGTTCATCGTGGAAAATGTTATATACGAGTCGCGGTTGAAGCAAGGAAAGTGCGCGTTATAAAGAAAATTTCTTCGGCCGTTTCTCCCGGTGGAAAAGCCCGACGACACGTGGCGTAGAAATAACGCGAAATAGCTTTGCATTCGAAATACACTTTAATATAGGACAGAGATAGAGAGAGATGCCAGGGCGAGGTGGAAAGAGAAAAATATCATGCACGTGAGAGAGGGTCGCATAACTCAAAGGGTTCTCTAAATCATCGTTTCGCTTTGCCCTCAAGCAGAGGCTCGCGCGCGCGTTGTGGATGTTTCAATTTCCTTGAGGCGCAATCTGATGCTGCTGGTGGCTGCTCAGCGCCGGGGCAGCCACCAGCAGGTTCTCTTGGCCCGGGAAGGAGAACCGAGAGAGACAACGAGTGAGGACCACGAGGGAAAAAAAGTAGATACGGAGCAACACGAAACAGCCTGCGGGCCACGGGGATGAGGGAAAATGCGAAGTTAATTTCTCTCCGCTAAGGGATGGGCCCGACCGAGAGTTCTCTCCAACGAGTTTAAACGATGACTCGAAAAACATATTGTCCTCTTGTGTGTGTTCTTCGCCTCTTATTTTATTTTATTCTATTAATTTGTTTACGCCCCTTTCTCCAAGTCTAATTCGGTAATCACGTTGGGCAGGTGTTTTAAATTTCAGCCAGTGGAAAATATATTTTTCATCACGCACAGTACACTCGCGGCGCTTTGACAGATGAAAATAAAGATAGACTATAACCCTCCCGCAGGACCCGTCGGTGAAAATTTTCCTCGTCATCGTTCAACCGAAAGGGTGAAAAAAATACAATAAATGTAAGAAGCACGTGTAAATGTTTGAGAGCGATCGTTAGGATAAAAATTGAGAGCGATCGAAGAGGATGGCGATAAAGATACGCAATAGCCCTCGCATAGCGCGTGGTCAGTGAACATATTCATCCCGCACCGTCCACCCGAAACGGTGAAAAAAATACAATAGATGTAAGAAGCGCATGTAAATATTCCAGAGCGATCGAACAAGATGGAAATAAAGATGCGCAATAGATCTCCCATAGGGCCCAATTAGTGATTTTCCGAGTTATCGACCACCCGAAAAGGTGGAAAAATACAATACATGTAAGAACCCCGTGTAAATATTTAATAGCAGTCGTTAGGGTGAAAATCAAGAGCGATCGAGCAGGATGAAAATAAAGATACGTGACAGTCCTCCCACAGGGCTTGGTCAGTGAAAATTTTTCGAGTCATTGGCCCCGAAAAGGTGAAGAAAAAAATACAATAAATGTAAGGCCCATGTTTAAGTATGTAAGGGCCATCGTTAGAATGAAAATTGAGAGTTATCGAACAGGATGAAAATAAAGATCGACGGTAGCCTTCCCATAGGGACCGGTCAGTGAAAATCTTCCTTGTCATCGTCCATCCGAAACGATAAAATAATAAAATAGATGTAAGAAGCACGCGTGTATATATTTAGGGGGCAATAATTAGGATGAAAATTAAGAGCGATCGAACAGGATGAAAATAAAAATCCACGATAGCCCTCCCATAGGGCCCGTTCAGTGCAAAATTGCCCTCGTCATCGTCCACCGGAAACGGCGAAAAAAATAAACCAATAAATGTAAGAAGCACATGTAAAAATTTAAGAGCGGTCGTTGGGGTGAAAATTAAGAACGATCGAATAGGACGAAAATAAAGATACGCGATAGTTCTCCCATAGGACCCGGTCAGTGAAAATTTTCCTCATTATTATCGGCCGGAACCGATTTTTTTTAAATACAATAAATGTAAGAAACACAAATGTTGAGGAGCAATCATTAGGATGAAAAATAAAGAGCGACCGAACAGAATGAAAATAAAAATCCACGATAGCCCTCCCATAGGGCGCGTTCCATAAAGATTTTCCTCGTCATCATCCGCCCAAAACGAAGAAGAAAAAAATACAATAGATGTAAGAAGCGCGTGTAAATATTTAAGGGCGATCGTTAGCGAACGGGGCAGGAGGGGGTTGTGTGGAGACGTTTAATCTGCGTTATTTATTTCGAGTAGAGAAGCACGGGAGCGCGGAGCATCCCAGTCGTAATTATAGAAGGTGCCGCCGGGTGTTGGACGACGAGAGGGGAAGAGCCGGAGAGAGCGGGAAGAAAAGGACGAAGGTCTCTGGAGGTGCGGCTCGGGAGAGCGAGGAGAGAGACTGAAACGACTGAAAAAAAAGAGTTGCTCTCCGGTCGCCTCCGCTCGGTCCAGGAGTTCTCTCGACCCGGACGAGGGCGAGAGGTGACTCGCGTAGATACCGCGAGAGGGAGAGAGGCTCCTTCGTACTTCCCATTAGCGCACCCTTGATTACTTTTTCTCATTCCGGTATCTAAATAAATAAAATATCGGACGCGCGCCTCTCTCTCGGACCGCCACGGCGGAGTTCGCCGCTGCCGCCCGGCCGGATGGCTCCTGCAGCCTGCCTGCCGCTGTCGTGAACTTGTAGATAAGAGGTAATGGAGAAAGGAAAAGAAGACTTTATTTAATTACGTATCTGTTATCTTCGTCCGGGGATGGAATGTCGAGAGGCGTGAGAGAGGTGTTCCCTCTCGGGAGGGGTGTGGGAACGAAGCGTACGAACGATAGAGCTGTATATAGCACTTGTGCCACTACAGTCGGCGCTTGACAACTGTGAAAAACGCGAGAAACGAGAAAAGGCGTTCGTGAATTCTTTTTAAAGAAAATAGCGAAGATTCCGGGGAAGGCTGGGCGAGAGTCGGACGAGAAAGAAATAGGAAATCGAAGAAGGATGGCGAGAAGAAAAAAAAAAACGAGCGATTCGCGATAGTCCCTGCACGGTCTCTGGCGATCGCTCGGTTCTTTGGCATGAACCGTCAAAATGGCATCACTTTTTCTCGGTGCAATGATACGTAAGTCTCGCGTATCATATTAATCAATAATTACTGTTAAATAATATACTATATTTATAATTTAGTTATTTATATACTAATTTAGTGTATATGTTAATATTGTAGTAGAATGACACATTGAAATAAACCAAATGCTAGAACTGAAAACATAAAAGAGGACCGAGAGACGAGATTTTTGCAGTTTGTCCTCGGTAACCGAAACGTAAAGACGTGTAATTTGTTGAGAGGATTAAAGAAAGTTATTTGACTACGTATTGACTATTATTTAACAACCAGGAACTCTTACAATATATAATTATTAATTGATTAACAATTATATATATTAAGTGTCATACAGATAATTGACAGTCGTACACTGTAAAAAAAAAATCAGTTTAAAAAATTAATGAACGGTATTGGAAGCTTTTTTTTACATAAACTGTTTCTGAAATTTCAGACAAAATATTTGTAATTGTAATGTCTGGTATTTTTATTTTACACAAAAAAAAAGTATGTTACGGTTCAATTAATGTAAGTAATGCAAGTAAATTTCAAGTTCCAGTACATTAAAATTACAATTTATTTTTACAGTGTAGTAAAATAAATTTACTCCCAATGCTATACATTTATGCAGTTATCATCGTATTCTAATTTCGTGGCTAACGATAATTGCGGACATTGACAAAGGACCGTCGACCTAAAGTCCTCCAACCCTATAATTAATATCAAACGATATTAATAAGAAATAATTACATACAAAACGAAGAGATTTTCGGCAAGAATCGAGCTTTTCTCGTCGGCAAGAGAAACGCTCGATTCTTGCCTCGTCAGTGCGAAGAAAATGTTGCTCGTTTCGTCAGTTGCATCGTCTATCAGGCGTTTCACTCGAGAAATGCATGTTCAAGAAAACGTAATATCGCCGGAGGTTGCTCGGTTTATACCGCTGCGCATACAACAGGCCATATCGGGTGTAATGCGCATTCGAAGACCGCACAGGAAGATAACGCGGCGAGCCATCCGCGGGCTCGTTATTATTTGGCAAACGGCGCTACACACCGCAAGATAACGATGCATTTGCTATGCAACTCAGGGACTGATCGCCTCGTCTTTCAACCGAGCAACGCTAATACTATCGCGTCTCAGCGCGTCGCACACTCTCGCCGCGAGAACAAGAGAGTCGACGGTGCGGCAATCGGTGCAACCTCGTCGCCGATCGGTATGCAAAGTCCGCTGGCCTGGACGTAAATCATACAGTCGAGCCTCGGCGATTCGACAGTTTTCTTCCCTTAATTTTTTTTTTTTTTTTTTTTCATCGTTTTTTTTCCTCCCTCTAATTTTCCCGCTCCTTCGCACCCGCTTCAGACACGTTATAGGTTGCCTGCAGCGTGCTACGATCCGGCGGCCCCACGCCTGCTATTTCCCGCTCCAGGCCCATTATCGCACTCGCGCGAGAGGGCAAAAATAAGTCAGAGCCCTCCCTCAACCCCCCCCCCCGTTTCACCCGCTACGTTTACTTCGTCCCTCTTACTCTCGTTAGATTCGTGATGTTTTTTTTTCCTTTTTTTTCGTCTTATTCTTTAAACGAGGCCCAGGCGATCGGTGTAGACTCTTAAACACCCCGATTAGCCGGCTGTCACGAGCAGTCCACCCTCGCCTCGCCTCATTCTTTTCTTTAATTCGTTTTTTTTTCCTTCCTCGCCTTCTCTGCCTCCTTCCTGCAGTTCTCTTCCTCTCCCGACCCTCCCTCGGTTTTCCTCGTCCCGTTCTACTTTCCCGCACCGTCTCGCTCCTTCTCGCTGGGCGCGAGGACCTTTTTTTTCTTCATCGAGCTCGAGGTAATTAGGGTGGCATCCCTGCAGTCAGCACCCCTTCTCGCACAGGTCGAAAGGGGAAAGTCCGCCATCCGGCAGCCGAGTCGTACCCTCCATCCCTGCACTCCGCGAACCGCTCCGCGTTTTAATGAGATTTAGGTCTCCGCGAGGGGCAGCCGGCTAAATTTTCATAACGCTCCGACGAGAAATTACACCCTCTCCTTCGTCCACTGTTACACCCATTCTGCATTCCTCATCCCTTCGTTTTAATCCCGATTTTAGCATACCTGCCTCTCAAGATGCGCTCCGCGTACTCCCCCGGTGCGGATGCACTGTCGGGACTGGTCGTTTGTGCACTGAGAGAAGGATCTTGGAAATATTGCTAGATCGCTTGAGAGATATTGCCATTGCGCACAGTAGAGGCGTACCAGGACGCCACCTACACAGTAAAAAAATAATTTCGCAGAAACGGAATGCGAAATTTTGTAAAAATTATTTTGTTAAATAAGTGACAACTTTGTTTCTCACTTATTTGAATATACGAACGTGTCATTTCATTTCCTGGATTATTGACAATTTTAGTTTGGACTTTTGTTTGTAAGACTAGAAAATTAACAAATAAAAAATTGTGGACGTTTGTGGACAATAATTTGTTGTAAAAAGTACAGTTTTTTTTTACTGTGTATGGTACACTGAGAGAAGTATCTGGTAAAAACTATCCGATCATCTGAGAAATATTACCAGAGCACATAGCGGGTTGGACTTACGGCAGAAAGTTTCAAATTTTCCAAGAATTTTTACTATAATATCTACGAATTTTTGTTTCTAAATCCGGTACTGCCCACCATATATGGGACAATAGTTACCTACTACTGCTATGTCTCACAAATATCTCTCAAGCAATACAGTCATATTTACTGGATCCTTCTCTCAGTGTCGGGAGTGGCACATAGTCGGTTCGACGTATGACGTAAATTCTCAGACTTTCCAAGAATTTTTACCGTATCTACGAAAATTTTTTATAAATCCGGTAGTTCCTATCATTGGTGGCACAATAGTTCGCTACTACTAGCTACTGTCGTAATATCTCTCAGGCGATATAGTGATATTTATTAGATCGTTCTCTCAATGTAGGAAGTACCGGATTTATAAGAATTAGAAGGAAAATCTGAGACTTTCCGCCATAGGTGGCATCTCCTAGTTGCCGACGACCAAGAGCAATGGTAATTTTTCTTAAATGACCGGTAGTTTTCACTATACATCCTTTTCTTGTTGTCCTTTCGAGGGGAATCTCTCGATTCGTTCGTAATTCGAGATCACCGAAATAACACTTTTGGATATTGGCGTTGATTTTTCTTGTTTTTTTTTTTTTTACGAGTTTTTTGCCTGTTTTTTTTGGCAATAAATACAGGTTCGGACTACAGAACTATAGAATGCCGAATGCGAGACAACGAGGACGATGAGATGCCACAGGGCATTCGTGTTTCGTTGCGGAGTTGCAACTGGGTATCCTGCCGGAATGTTACCGAAGAGCATTCCGGGCTCTCTTCGCCTCGTTCGCGTTGCCTCGTCCCGTATTCAACCCGGTACGCGTTAGACGTCACCCCGGAACGGTATTTACTAACGCTAACTCGACCACCTCGCGAAATTTGTTTCGCAAAGGTTTGCGGTCCGTCTTACGGAATTCGAGGGAGGAACGTGAGACAAGAAACCTCGCGGACGATTTTTACCCGGAGCGTTTCGGGATCGTTGAAAATTTGTATCCCATGATTTTCGAGTGACTCGCAACTTTTATCTTATATATTCAAGTGACTCGAAATTTTTATCTCGAACTTTTATCTTCCACTCGAGTGACTCGAAACTTTGAACTCCAACTTTTGTCTTATATTCAAGGGACTCGAAACTTTGAACTCCAACTTTTGTCTTGCATTCAAGTGACTCGAAACTTTTATCTCGTCTGCAAGTGACTCGCAACTTCGATCTCAAACGTTTATCATCTATTCAAGTGACTCGAAACGTTGATCTCGAACTTTTATCTTATATTCAAGTGACTCGACACTTTCATCCCGAACCTTTCAATTACATCATAAACGGGTGTCGCCGATATCCCGGCAACTGCAACGACCCAGTAGTACGAAGACACTAGACCGCGTGACTTGCAACAAACATTGTTAAAAAAAAAAAAAGCGTAATGCGTCGTAAAATTCTGGAATACGTGAGTTCACGCATGCGCATATGCGTGTGCGAGCAAACAATACAGTCTCTACGAGAGCAGGCAAGCCGCGTGTCCATGCATAATTCAGATAGTCGCGCAGCCCCGCGAGCATCCGCGTGTGGAGAACGCCCTTCCACATATACCCGGTACCGTACGTGGTACATACATATAGTCGAGCGCATCATTCCTAGTCTATACCTATATATAGCACGGAATACTGAGCGCGTAACCGAGAGCAGCGCGAATTCTCTCTTCCGTTCCGACTGCTCGACTCGCAGTAAATACGTAATCAGACATCGCTGTATCGCGAACGATTCTACACGTGTGTGCATACCAGCCGAGTGTACACTGCATATCTGTAGCTCGTCGTGCACGAACTCCCGCAAACCCCGCGGTTCTATCACGTCTGCTACTGCACCGACACTCTTTTCCTTGCCTCTCACCCTTCTCCGAGCGTCTCCTCACCCTTTTGTCCCAACGTAACGCGTTCCTCCAACACACGTCTTCCATTTCGCCCGGCTTCACTTATTTGCCATCCCATTTTCCCGACACACGTGTACGCTTACCGATACAAGCTTTACACCGCCATCTCGTCGGGAGCAAGGGAGGAGGGACGGGGGAGTGAAGTAGAATCATAAAACGCGTATGAGATCCTGCTTTTGCCCCCGTGTCGCATGTGCTGCTCTGAGACTGGAGCGGTACCGCAATGCGACACCTTACCGACAGAGGAGACATTCAGATTAACTGCAATTATCGCAATGCCACTTCTCGTCGAAGGACCATATGCAGGTCTTTCAATTTTTTATTTGCTTGGATTTATTGTTATTATTGTCGTTGTTAAATTAGGTGGGTCGATGACGAAAGGTTTCGTGACATGCGCCACGGCTGCGATCGACTCGTCGGTACCGTCAGTTGAAAGGAGAGCGTGGAACTCCAAACCTTGTTATTTACGTTTCGACCATGGCTGTTGGGCGGCCTCAAACTGTATTTATGACATTTTCTTAAGACGTGTGTTATACTTAAGGTCACACATTTTAGTTAGGTTACATATGTACTTACTTAGTTAGTTCACATATGTACTTAGTTAGTCAGTTCACATATGTATTTAGTAAGTTCAACATCCATGGCCGAAACGTAAGTAGGTTTGGAATTTCGCACTGTCCTTCCAACTGACGGTGCCGATGAGTCGATCGTAGCCGTAGGGCATTTCATGCAATTATTGTTATTATGAGTATTATTATCATAATCATTATTATTATTATTATCATTATCATTATTATTATCATCATTATTATTATCATCATTATTATTATCATCATTATTATTATCATCATTATTATCATCATTATTATTATCATTATTATCATCATTATTATTATCATTATTATCATCATTATTATTATCATTGTTATTATTATTGTTACGATTTTACTACCGCCATTGGATTCAGATGACCAATTTCCGCACAGTCTTAAAACAGACTATCAGAACTGACAGAACTGTCACAGGAACTGACCGAAAAATCAACGAGACATGCCATTTTACAAATTTTAATTCCACTTGAGTGAGTGATGGAAGATTTAAAGCCAATGTAGGTGTTGCCTAATTCAAATACTTACACTAACGAGAGCAATACAGGTTTACGTACAATTATAATTATAACCTAGCACGTATCAGGCTTATCATTATTAAAACCATTATTATTATCATTATCACTGTCATAGTTACGATTATTATTATTATTATTATTGATTATTTATTATTTATCCTTTTGCAAAAGCGAATTCCATCATTTCCTTGAGTTCCTGTCCGTCCATCGCGTCTTTTCTTCTTGTACTTCCGGAGGGTTATCTCATCGGCCGGGTTAATGGCGCAGGAGACTCGGGGAATATTTCATACCCAGTCAGCTAGCCGGCAAGCAGAGGCAGAGCAGCATATTATACTGTATAGGTATTACTGTCGCGTGCGCATGTGTGTGTGTGTGTGTGTGCGTTCGTGTAAAGTACGTAGGAGCTTTTCGAGCGTCGCGTCACAAGGCTCACGAGGCTCCCGCCGGGTTATCCCGGGGTATATGCGCGCGCCAAGAGTATCTGGACTTATGACGGAAACAATTTAGGGGCTTTGGGGAAGGTTGCGCTCGGAGGGACGGCGCTCATGCTGGCCCGGCGGGCTCCCGCTTTGCCGTATACCGGCACCAGGGTCCCGGTCCTCTCGCCGTGCATGTGCGAAGAGATGAGAAGCGAGAGCCGAGAAGAGACACGACGGAGGATCCGCCGGGGTTCGCCCGAGGTGCGGAGGGAGCTAAGCCGCAATAAGTCGAGGGATGAGCGGGAGATGTGGCCGAATCGTACCTCGCATACTGATACCGCTTTACTCCTGCTGCTTCTCCCTGCTAAAGCATTGGCAACGAGCTCCCCGCACCACTGTACGCCGAAGAAGCGGAAAATTCCTTTCCCAATTTCCGGACCGGGCTGGGAACTGGGACTGGTTTGAAATACGTCTTTCTCGCGTTAAAATCTAAATATATTAGCGATATTGAATGTACGGTGGAAGAATACCAGTGGCAGTCGGAGATCCGTCATCGAGTTTGGAGACAGCGAAAGGGACGAAGTGGGAAATCGACAGGACGGTCGGCTTGTCCACTTCGCGAAGAGCTTTTCTCGCGGTTCATTTCCTCCCTCATGTCGATGAAAACTCCAATGGCGCAAGTTTTAGGATCAGTCGTGCACGCTCTAGAGCGATGACAACGACGAGACGACGAATGAGCGCTTCTGTCGTTGGAGGGATTTGGCTGCAGAGTCGCAGAAATGAGTAGGGTGAAAGTGGCGAACATCGGTCGGTCCGTGTATCATTGATTTATGTGGTAATCTAGGTGGGCCAAATGCCACACTTTACGGGAAGAGGCTCGTTCCCGCATGGTTCAGAATACGACTCATGAGTGGGCTGAATGAGTGGCTAAAAAAACTCGTGACTCGTGAGTGATGTGGAATGATCGTAAAGATCATTCCATATTCTCGTCCACATTACCGCTTGGCAACATCGATCGAAACCTCCCTGGTTAAAATTTCAGAGCGTTACATCCGGGCGTGTCGAGGCCGTATTAGAGATCCTATCAAGCCTTTTCCGGATCTTATCAGAGCCTGATTTAACCCTTTAAAATGTTGACGATTTACCAGATTCGAATCGACGCCCGTGAACCGTAACAGATTCAATCAAGCCGACCCAAGCACCGATTGTGATAAGATCTTCCTGTTCATAATTAGCTACGTCCGCATCTGGCGACTCAGGCTTTTCACAACTCTCACCAGCCGTATTCCAGGTCATCTTTTCAGCAAGCCTTTTCGCTCCCATTTCTTTTTACCCCTAAAAAGGCAAAACGAAATCTTCTCCTTGGAAGAAAAAACGGAAACTTGTTGCGACTAAGCGCCATTGAAATTTCTCGGTTCCTCCCAGCTTCGGACTTTATTTCTCATTAAAAATGTCATTAAAAATGTCCACCATTGACAAAATTAAAATCGACGTCCAAGAACCGTAACAGATTCAATCAAGCCGACCCAAGCACTGATTATGATAAGAACTTTCTGTTAATAATTTGCTACGTCCGCATCGAACGACTCACGCTCTTCAGCACTCTCACAAGCCGTATTCCAGGTCATCTTTTGAGCAAGCCTTTTCGCCCCCATTTCATTTTACCCCTAAAGAGTCAAAACAAAATCTTCTCTTTGGAAGAAAAAACGGAAACTTGTTGCGACAAAGCGCCATTGAAATTTCTCGGTTCCTCCAAGCTTTGGCCTTTATTTCCCATTCCCATCGCACTTATCGTCCCGGGAGAGCGCGACGTTGGTGCGCAAAGGGTTCGGACTTATCGCGGTTGGAGGGAGAGATGGACGGAGTGGGTGGTATAGGAGCTGCGGTGGAAGGGCGTCACGGCGAGTGAAGACGGACGTCGCGACGCGGCCATAAATCCCGGGCTTACCCACCGACCAGGAGAACTCCGGGAGACTCTCGCTGGCGAAAGAGACGGGGGGGAATGGGAACAATCTCCCAGCGAGGCCCGGGACCAGCGGGAGGAAGAGAGAGATCTGAACTCCGCCGTCGCGGGAGGCTAACTCTCGGCAGGACGGACCCGGGCGCGAGCTACCGCGACAACTTTGATTATACTACTCTCAGGGTTTTATGGGACTTGCCCGCCGTTTCCTCGATCTTTCCCTCCGTCGCCTTTCTCGGCTCTCGGGAGTTTCGCCCAACGATTCCTAGGTAAAACACCTACAGGGAAAAGCAACACGCGCCCAAACACCGCACACAACCACCGAGGACTTCGGAGCCGCGAATCCTTGCCGCGAGCACTCGCTCCTGAAACAGGTAAAAGATTGAGTCGCTCCACCAAATTTCCCGACCACTGTGCGTCCCACAGTGTAGCAAGTATATACACTCCACCGCCATCAGAACTTTCCGCGAAGTAGCTCGCTAAGAGAACCGAGGGCGAAAGAGCCCTCGCTGGCTTTATTGCTCGGGAGTTTACTTGAAACCGTCGCGAACAATTCAGCGGGTTACTTGCACTTTGGTGCGGATACGTGTTTTAGAGGCTATTCCCGGCGTGCGTTCCGCGAACTGCAGGAGAGAACGGAGCTGAGACGGAGAAATATGTTGGTTTTTCTGCAGGGGTTGCGCCCGAGGATAGCCTCGTCTGCGCATACGCGGGCCAGTTTAATTAGGTCGGCCTATCATATTTATTAGTTTCTTAAATGTTAATCTTTTCTTTTTCATTATATTTTTTGCGGACGCTGACTCGCGAGGTAAGTTGGCCCACCCAGATTACCACACTGAGAGAAGGATCTAGTAAAAATTACTGTATCACTTGGGAGATATTACCATGTCACACAGTAGTAGAGCGTTAGAGCGCCACCTATGGTAGGAAGTACCGGATTTATAAGAATTTTTCTTAGATATTATGGTAAAAATTCTTGGATAATCTGAGACTTTCTATCATAGGTGGCGCGCTGGCGCCGTACTACTATGCGTTATGGTAATTTTTCTTCGATGATTAGTAATTTTTCCTAGATCGTTCTATCAGTGCACATAAATCAATGATACATGGATCGAGCCATGTTCGCCACTTTCACTCTACTCATTTCTGCGACTCTGCAGCGAAATCCCTCCAAGGACAGAAGCGCTCATTCGTCGTCTCCTCGTTGTCAGCGATCTAGATCGTGCACGAGCGAGTCTAAAACTTGCGCTGGCTTAACTGGTCGAGAGTTTACTTGAAACCATCGCGAACAATTCAGCGGGTTACTTGCACTTTGATGCGGATACTTTTTTAGAGGCTATTCCCAGCGTGCGTTCCGCAAACTGGAGGAGAGACCGGAGCTGAGACGGAGAAATATGTTGCTTTTTCTGCAGGGGCTGCGCCCGAGGGTAGCCTCGTCTGTGTATACGCGCGCCAGTTTAATTAGGTCGGCCTATCATATTTATTAGTTTTTTAAATTTTAATCTTTTTTTTCATTTTTTTTTTTTTTTTTTTTGCGGACGCTGCGGACTCGCGAGGTAAATACCCAGCAGCACGTACCTCTGTCGTAGCTTGAGTCCCGTTGGAAGCTACTGCGCTGCTGCTGCTCGGAGAGAGAACGAACGGAGCTCGCGAGCTCCGCAGTCGGGGAAAAAGGGGAAAGGAAGAAGAAAAAAAAAAGTGAGAAGGAAAGAGGCAATTTCGCGAGCGTTTTTAACCGTAGACTAATTTCCTGGACGCTCAGGCAGTCGGGCACAAAGTTACCGGTGATGTACTCGCCCCCAGAGTCAGTCCAACTCCCGCACCATCACCTGCCTCGCTAAGCTGCAATGCCTGTAGCTAGTTTCGTTCGTAATAATAATAATGGCAGTAGGAACTGCAGTAGTGTGTACCCAGACGCGGACAATAAACCGGGAATGAGAGCGAGGATGGGAAGAGGGGAAAAAAAAAAAAATCGTACGGGCGGAGAGAAAGAAAACACGGAGAAATAGCGACGGCGAAAAATTATGAACACTTGCCTCTCGCCGCATTATGGAACAAATTAAAAAGTAATTATAACAACCGGGCCGTGGATCATCCTGCTGACTATTATCATAGCTCGGTGAGCAACTTCGATCTAGTCCCGAAGGATAATCGAAGAGTTCCATCGCATGCCCCGCGAATAGGGTAAATGTGGAAAATATGGACCGGTCCATATTTCATTGATTTACGTGTTAATCGTGGTGGTCCATATTCACAACGTTTACCCTATATTTCTTGAAACTTTGTCTGAAAGTATCTTAAGGTTTTTTTCAAAGTATCTAGAATTTTTCTGAACATGTCTAAAAATTTGCCTGAAAATATTTGAAAATTATCTGAAAATATCTGAGATAATAAAATATTTGAAATTTTGAAAACATTTTTAATTTTTTCTGAATGAGATTTATATGAGATAATCAAAGAGTTGCATCGCATCTCCCGCGAATATATTTCTTGGAAATTTGTCTGAAAGTATCTTAACATGTCTGAAATGTGTCTGAACATGTGTGAAAATATCTGAGATTTGTCTAAAAATATCTGAAATTTCTCTGAAAGTATCTTAAGGTTTTTTTCAAAATATCTAGAATTTTTCTGAACATGTCTGAAATTTGCCTGAAAATATTTGAAAATTATCTGAAAATATCTGAGATACGTTTGAAAATATTTTTAATTTTTCTGAACGAGATTTATAGTTGAATATCCAAAAATTATAACACAAATTTGTAGATAACACAAGGTAATGTGTGTGATCGATAAATGACTGACTAATTATTAATTGATCCAGCAGGTGTTAACTTGGAATACCGATCACTGCACCACCAGTGATCCACGTATCGACGAGATCGTGACCAATTATCATCGGCAAAGTTAAATCAGGCGACGACTTTCCGATTTCGAGCAATTCCCCTTCAAAGTTGCGACAAACACTGTGCAAAATATTCTGACGGAGCTATGATCACAAATGATCACCGAGCCGTCCTATAGCGGTTTACATCCCGAATGTGCATCGAAAAAAAAGAAAAAAAAAAAAAAAAAAAAGTTGAATCGCGCCCTCGAAGCGAAATTACGTTTTCCCGGATGTGTTTCATTATAGATTTTCGATGGGCCGGGACCATTTGCTCCAACTTTGGTCCCAGCATCATAAAAACAAAAAACATTCATAATAAAAGCCCATCCGTCGTACGACACACGCGAGGATGAGCCCGCTATATTCAAAATTACTGGCCATCGTTCTGTCATCCGCTCGTCAGTCCGTTTTACTCTCCCGACTTTTATAACTCCCCTGCAAAAAACCAAAAAAAAAAAAAAAACAGGATACCAAAGCCATTCCTATGTGTCTACCGAGGGAGGCGATACCAAAAAAAAAAGTGAAGAAAATAGCAGGAAAAAATATTATCGAAGCCCTGAATGAAATCCCGTCGACGCGGCGCGAAGCCCAGGGTTAAATCCTCGCGTGTGTCCGCAGATTCTCGTATAGTATGAGAACGTATGCTCGGTAGACGACAACGATGATGACGGTATAGCCCGGCGGATCCTCGCGGGACGTTCGAGACTTACGCGACAGGGGATGAAACGCGCTTTGCGGTATTCCGTACGAGGATCGTAGAATTCCGGTACCGTATTTATATATATATATATATATAGACGTACCGTATATGCTATATGTACGTATAGATGGACGGAAAGTGGAATGAGTGGGGGAAGGGAGTGGGGCGACTGGTTCCTCGTGAGGTCGATTTAATAATCCGTGAGTGGTAAATTAAAATGATAGACGTCACGCCGACTGGCGGCCACTGAGAGCCCATCAATTAATGTGGGGATTGGCTACTGGGTTTGAGGCCGGCGGGAACGAGGTAACCCACGGGAAAGGGGCCGCGCCATCGGGAGAGAGGGCCTACTTCATTTGACTATAAATAAATAATCGTCGATCGTGGCCTTCCGAGAGGTAGAATACTATAGTATGGCGGAAGGGTGGGTTGAGAGAGCGGTACACGTGGGCGCGAGATGTCACTCGACATCTCGCCTGGGCGTTTCGCTCCTGGCACGGAAGATGGAAGAGGAGAAAATCGAGGAGAAAGAGTGGATGGAGGAGTAGGGGCTTGGAATAGAGCTCGCACGGCAAAGATTGGGGGTAATCTGGTTCATGTTAAACAAAATGTACAAACGTTCGTGAC
The DNA here is from genome assembly GCA_963922035.1 of Amblyjoppa proteus. Taxonomy (NCBI): domain Eukaryota; kingdom Metazoa; phylum Arthropoda; class Insecta; order Hymenoptera; family Ichneumonidae; genus Amblyjoppa; species Amblyjoppa proteus. Next base: position 13,835,566 of record OY998233.1, read on the forward strand.
TTTTTGGGGGAAATTCTTTTTATTAGTCAAATATCGAATGGGAGGTCTCGGGGTGAATTTAGTGGGCGACTGTATCGGTCGACATCTTTGCTGGTAATGACACTGGTTACTTTAACGATTATTCTGATAAATTGTGTAATACCAATCGCTAAAACTTTTTATTTTCATTTGTAGTTGTAATTTGTAGTCTATGAAAGGGTGAACAAATCGAAAAATTTTTATATTTTATATTTTATATTTTATATTTTATATTTTATATTTTATATTTTATATTTTATATTTTATATTTTATATTTTATATTTTATATTTTATATTTTATATTTTATATTTTATATTTTATATTTTATATTTTATATTTTATATTTTATATTTTATATTTTATATTTTATATTTTATATTTTATATTTTATATTTTATATTTTATATTTTATATTTTATATTTTATATTTTATATTTTATATTTTATATTTTATATTTTATATTTTATATTTTATATTTTATATTTTATATTTTATATTTTATATTTTATATTTTATATTTTATATTTTATATTTTATATTTTATATTTTATATTTTATATTTGTGGATAAATAGCCACCGGTATTGTATCGCTTGAAGCCAGGGTTAGTTACGTTGAAAAACAAAGCTTTCTCTATGAGGAAGCAAAAATCGTTATTTTTGGGTGAAATTTGAACGGGTAATATTTTAAAGTTTTGAGCACAATATTTATATTTGTTAATTTATTTTATGCCGCCACATCAAATTTCTTGCTACAGCAGGAATTTTCTTTGGTACATTGGAACAACTAATTATTTTTGTAGTACCAGAACAATTTTTCTTCGTCGTGTATGTTTTCAATGGCGTGATCCGGATTACCCGAATTTTCTGTACGCCGAAGAGGAAGTGTACAGCGTCAAGTGCAGAAGGACCGCAGAGAAACGGGAGATACGAGTGAAGTAGGAGGATGGCTCTAAAATATTAACGCTGTCTCGTGGACGTCACATACGTTACCCTTCTCTCTGGTCCCGGTGCCTTTCGCACACATCCGAACGTGGGGACCGAGAGAATCCCCGAAGCTCTAGACTGTGAAGACTACCCGTTTCTATGGAGTTTCCACAATTTTACATTTATTCATTCGATACCGGCTGTCCCGAGACACTGCTGTTTCCGCGAGAAAACTTCCCCAGAATGTCCTGTATATACGCCCTGATACACCCTTGAATCCGATACACGTATCGTCGACGAAACTATTTGAGTGTCAAATATTTTTAGATTATCGAACTATGTTCATAGTTTCATTAGCAATATTGTGGTCGTAGATCGTAAAAGAGATTATCATACGCAACAAAACTTTCTTGTCCAAAAACATCGACAATTAATTTCTCATATTTTCTTCGTGATTTCAATATTTTTTTTCGTCAAAAATACCGTTCGTTGACAAAAGAAAATTATAAAATAAACTTGATAATCTCAATGAACTGACTAAAATAAAACTTCAAGAAAAGCAATGCGGATCTGCGTGGGCAAAATATTTTTGATAAATGTGGATTTATTAATTCGATACTGGCTGTTGAAAGAGAAAGCTTCCCCTGAATGTGCTGTACATACGCACTGATACACCCTTGAATTCAATACACGTATGATCGACGAGACTACTTCCGTACCAAACATTTTTAGCTTATCAAACTATTGTTATAGTTTCATTTGGAATATCGTGGTCGTACATCGTAAAAGAGATTTTTATATGTGACAAAACTTTCTTGTCCAAAAACATCGACAATTAATTTCTTATGTCAATTCAATAATTTTCTCCATTAAAAGTACCGTTCGTCGACAAAAGAAAATTGAACACAATGAACTTGACAATCTCATTAAACTGACTGAAAAAAAATTTAAAGAAAAACTACTGCGGGCCAGCTTGGAAAAGAATTTTTTCTTGACCTAGCAAATCTCCTTTGCCGTCCATTTTCACCCTCCGTGACGTTTGCTATCAAAGGCTATCGACAGTGAGCCACACGCGGTCTTCTCAGTATGTGGATCCGACTCGAAGTTAAAAATAGAAACACAAAAAAAAAGAAATAAAAATGGAGGCAACGAGCAAAAACTGCGTTTCGAACGCACGCGATAATTAAAAGCATAACGACGCGCTAGATATGTGACGTCCATAGTTATTCAGAGACGGTGTCGCTGCTGGGGCGTTACACGGTAGCAAAAAGCGAGCGACGAGAGCGGCGCGCAGTAGACTCTCGTCCGTGTGACACACGGCCCGGAAATATTTGGCAGCTGATACGGGCTGGTATACCTCCGGTTGGTAATTAAAAATGTCTACCGACCCCTCGTCGAGCGTCCGGCATCCGATAGCCGCGGCACCGAACTCGCGGTTCCCGCTCTTTCTACTCCCTCGTCGGGATCCGGACCGAGCGAGAGCTGTCTAACAGGAATGCATCGCGGTACTAATGAAAAGCCTCATCGGCGTGCGTGACACGCTAACGAGAATGAGAAAGGAGACGACGGGCACTGTGCGCGGTAGCCCCGACTCGAGCAGGGTGAACGTTGCACGGTATAAAACCGCGACTGCAGCCCTGACAGCGGGAATTGAAAATTCCCGAAGAGGGAAGGAAAAATCGCGAGCGTACGTAATGCCGAAATCACGTCGAGACTGGACACGGAAAGGGGACACTGAAAAATGCTATTTTTACGGCAAAAGTACCAGAACAAAACGCCCTCGAAGAATCACTTCCGGCGAGGATTTCGATAACGGGTTTTTGTCTGAAAAAAATCGTGAAATTGAGAAGAAAATTCTAATGATTTTACAATTTATTTTCTTGTTATAATATAATATAATATAATATAATATAATATAATATAATATAATATAATATAATATAATATAATATAATATAATATAATATAATATAATATAATATAATATAATATAATATAATATAATATAATATAATATAATATAATATAATATAATATAATATAATATCTGTCCTGCAGACTTTACAATTTTCTTTTCGTTAGAAATACGGTTACTTGACACGCAAAATATTGTTGATGAATTTTCAAAAATCGTCGAAGTTTGTCGATTGTGTCCACGAAATGTTTGTTAAACATACATTGTTCCTATGCATGTCCGTTATCGAAAAAAGAGTGAAGAAGACCCACAGCGAATCAACTGCATGATTCAGATAGGGGCGGCAGAGGGTGGGGGAGGGGGGCTCGAACGCAAATGACAAATTCATCACCGCTCGAACGTTCGAAGAGCCAGACCTCATGAAGAATCCATCGGGAAGATCTGGTCGCGAGAGCTGGACGTGTGACCGCGCCGGACAGTGCGCATCCAAAATATATTGCATATATAACAGCCCTTTCCATCCCAGCCGGTGATCCGGACGAACGCGAAATCCGGAAATTGTCTACGCTCTACAGTCGGACCGACGCGTGCCTCCGCGGCCGAGTGGCGCATGCAGAGGGGCCGAGGTAGCTCCGTCGATTCCGGGCTTGAACCGGGTCGGTGTCCGAGGAATCGAGACCGGGACTTTAGTTATAGGTACATCTATAGGCGTTGAACACCGGCTCCGGCGCTGACGCTCGTCAGCGTGTCCACCGCGAAGGGAGAGGACGCACCGGACGGTGCTGGACGTCAGGGCTCGCGACGAGGTCGAGAGGACAGAAGGACGAGAGAGAGAGAGAGAGAGGCAGGGAACGTACGTCAGCGACGTGGAATGACGTTGACCACGTTATACCTTCGCGCGGTACGGTATGAGCCGAGCACGACGTCCGCCTCTTCCAGAGAGTACGCGACAGAGCGCCGCTTCTGGGCTCGCGAGAGACTCCGCGAACGGTGGATGGACAGCTCACGAGCTACCGGGTTTCTGCTGCCAGAGAGGAGAAGAGGCCGGTCGTAGGTGTAGAGGAGGCATAGCTTGACCGCCGACCGATGGTTCTGCGCTGCGGTGTTCGTGTGCGTGTCCTTGTGTGCAGAACGTCGCGACGTCCGACTCACCCGCCGACGCGACCGGCTTGTCTGTCCCGTAAGTAACCCGTAACCGGCGCGCATGGCTGTAGGAAGCGAGAGAAACGTGTTGGTCGTCGTAACTCGGGGGAGACAGAGAGAGAAAGAGAGAGAGAGAGCCGAGGATGAACGGTGAATGATGTGGAGAGAGGCGGTAGTGACGTCATTAGCAATTCCGATCTCGTCGGGCGGAAATTATGTCCAGTGCGACGGGAGTCGCTCTCAATATCCTCTGCCACCCCTCTGCCCGCCGGCTCGCCAGTTTCTCCGAGGCCGCACGGTGCGGTTGAAACGTTAACTCCTGTTTCTCTCGTGAAATTCGGTTCTCCGGTCTTGCTCTTGCCGGGGCAAGAGCGCGGCCGGAGTGGGTACAGCAAGTGGATACGGGCGGGACGAGGGGGGTGAGCGAAGCGGACGAAGAGTAGAACGCCCCCGGCTCGAAAGCGAGCCCAGGAGCACCGGCAGCGCGGTAGACCAACCCCCTGGCAAGGAAATACGGGAGGTTGGCCGGTGATGCAACGAGGAACATTCTACGTTCTGTCAGTGTAGTGCACGGAGCACACCGCCGGCAGGGAAATGCGGAGACGGAGAAGCGAAGTACGACGTGTACTGGGGGGGGGGGGGGGGGGGGTTGTAGGTGGAGAACGCTGAAACCGTGGCGCTGAAACTGTGTACATGCTGTTGTGGGAGAGTGGATGGTAGAAACGCTCGGGCGATCCCACCCTCCGGGCGAGAGAGGGACTCGTGCGCTTCCGGTTTCCGGCACGGGAACGGCTGCGGCGCGATTGGCTCGCGCCGAAGGACGATGAGCCAATGCCACGGAATTGTCGTAGCTTTCGGAGACTTTGCTACCTGGTACAACGGTAAAATCGGCTCGAAATATACGCACTTCGGGCAAGGAGAGGCCCAACTTTTATGGAAATTGGCCGATCGATCGTTCGTCTTTGCTAACTTGTTTTTCGTTGTAAAGCGGGGTGTATATGTTATTGTAATGAACTGGCTGGTAGAAACACTCGGGCAATCTCAACCTTGGGCGTAAAGGACTCCTGCGCTTTCGGTTTCAGGCATAGGAACTGCGGCATCGCGATTAGTTCACGCTAAAGGACGATGAGCCAATGCCACGGAATTATAGATTTGGTATATGGAAATTGGCCGATCGATCGCTTGTCTTTCGTAATTTTCGTTCTTAATGTAGCGTCGTGTGTATGTTATTGTAATAAACTGGCTGGTAGAAACAGATAGTGTGAAGGAATTCAGCGCTAAACCGTCATCCTATGCTCGACCGAAGTCTCGCGCCCATATGAGCAAACGCAACGGCTGGTAGAAACACTCAGTCAATCTCATGCTTGGACGAGAAGGTTTCCTGCGCTTCCGGTTTCCGACACGGAAGCGGCTGCGTCGCCATTGGCTCGCGCCAAAGGACGATGTGCCAATGCCATGAAATTGTAGATTTCGTACACTTTGGTATCTGGTACGCGGGTGAAATCGGCACAAAATATACGTATTGCAGGAAAGGAGAGGCCCAACTTTTATGGAAATTGGCCGATCGATCGTTTGCCTTTGCTAATTTTTTTTCTTTATAATAATACTAGTGAGGCACCCCTTTATGAAATTAAGCCTTTATTATTCCAACTCCCCTTAAGCTTAATGGACTTAAGTCCTTATTATTCAAAGTCCCCTTAAGCTATATGGACCAACGCCCGTATTATTCCAAGCCTCCCCGCCCCTTGATTATTGAACACGGCGGCCGCGGCGGCGAAATCTTTTTATATTATAGAGAGATATGTTATTGTAATAAACTGGCTGATAGAAACACTCAGGCAATCCCACCCTTGGGGAAGAATCGGCTGCATCGCGATTGGCTCACGCCAAAGGACGATGCGTCAATGCGACGGAATTTTAGATCTGGTACACTTTGGTACATGCTGCACGTGTGAAATTGGTTAAAAATATACGTACTCCTGCAAGGAGAGACCCAACTTTTATGGGAATCGGCCGATCGATTGATCGCCTCTTCGGATATGTTTTTTTCTGCTAACCGTCGTTTATCGCTACTCGGTAATTGCATACCTAGGCGCGAAATGTTATATAATGCATGATAGTAAAACAAAAATCGGTACGTTAAGAACGCACGCCGAAAGGTACGACGGACATCCATCAAAAGTGATATATCTGCGGCGGTTTGCCTCTGTGTCAAGAGTCCACGCGGTGCAGAGAATCGGTTGCTTGTTCGCAAGATCGGCTCGTTGCCCTCTTCGAGAGTCGTTAAAAGATACATAAAAAAAAATGCTTACCGGAACGAAAGTGGCGGAAGAAAAGGTGAGTGTCTCGTTATCGGAGGGCGTGTATAGCGATGACACGAGGATAAGAATTTGTACTGTACGATCTACGAGTTGCTGTATTAATCAGCACCCATGAGCGGTGCTGATTAAGACAGCTGGACGAGACGAATCCTTCATTTGAGATCCAACTTTTTTTTTTATGTCTCGCAAGAAAATTAATAAACGTACTCCGTTTTGCCCCACTTTCCGTTACTCTATCTATCCGCAGTACCTTCATACAGCGATAAGCGATACGGCGCTCTCAATGGCGATATCTTACGTGGAACACACATACGAAGTTCAAGTGCCGTACCGCTTCCGGAAGGACTACGCAAGCGAAACGGGCACACCGGTGTGCCGATACATAGCTAAAGACTCTGACAGTCGACGATACTAATTGTCTTTATGCGTAACGCACAAGCATTAATCCTAATTAAAAGAAGAAATGCGTGTATATACGCGCTACTCGCGATAGATAAGAGCGAGGCGAATGGGAAACGAATAATACCACGTTCACACAAGTCTCTCTTTGATGCGGGCTAAAAGGGTTTTACACATTTAAGAAACAATTTGTCGTTCGCGAAAATCCACAATTATTATTTTTTTCTCGTTAATTTAACAATGTATATATTCTTTTTAATTAGCCGTGCTCTTAATGAAACAAAAAAAAAAAAATTGTAAAATTAACGAGGAAAAATGAAATGGCGAACATTCCTGGATGATAAATGCTTTTAAAATGTAGAAAACTCTCTTTTTAGCGCGCAGTATTTCTATTTCTAGTCCTTAAGTTCATGGTCTGGGAATATTATTCGACGATGATGAATTCGCCTCGGGTCCAATCCAAATACATTTTAGATGTATTATTAATATTATTATTATTATTATTATTATTATTATTATTATTATTATTATTATTATTATTATTATTATTATTATTATTATTATTATTATTATTATTATTATTATTATTATTATTATTATTATTATTATTATTATTATTATTATTATTATTATTATTATTATTATTATTATTATTATTGGTATACAGAGATTAGTGACAAACTTATAGTATCCTCATCGTAACTATATCGTCGGGCGAAACTAAACACCCAGAGGCTTTGGCCAGGGAATCGAACTTGCGACTTCATGAATTACAGTCTAGCGCGCTAGCCAGTAAACCATTCGGACATGTAACACGTATGTTCTTATACCCACTTTTCCGTGTTCCTTGATTCACGTGTTTCTGTCACTGGCCGCATTCGAGATACATTCCAGAAGAAAATAACAAATTTTCTCTACGAGGTCACTTCCGGTTTGAAGTTCTCACTTTTTAACCGGAAGCGACCTCACGCAGAAAACATTGAAAGTTTCGTTGTAAGATCACTTCCGGTTTGACAATCTGATTTTCTTTTACCAGAAGCTACGTCATAACGGAAATATGTCACTTCCGGTCGAAAAATCTATTTCTGATATGGCTCAAATCTAGCCGAATGTTACCATAAGGTGTTCAAAGTATATTCGATACTCCGACCAACTGTATTCCCTCGTTTCTCCTTATTCTTCGCACTGCCCTCTTATCTCGACCGACTCTCCGTTCTCGCGGCACTTTCCCTCGTCGCGAGATCCCGCATTTCGCCGGGTTGACGTGTTTAATCATTCGTTAGATTGAATCCGAGGTGATCTGGCCGAGCAAACGGGGAGACACCGACACTCGCTCGCGATCACTCGGCGGTGAATATTTTTGCATGCCTCACGTTTCAGCACGAATCGGGCAGTGCCCGAACGACAGATACGGATCGGACCCGGGCGGGATCGTCTCGCCCCTCGTCCCGCGGGCTGGCCGCGCGATTTCACTCGCTCGCGCTTTCTTGCGAGGACGAGACGGAGAGGAAAACCTCCTCGAGGGTCGCGGACGAGCTGAAACTGGGCGTAGGAAAATTTCAACGGGAATCGAATCTCTGCTCCTCGCATGGACTTTGCTGTACCTCCCTCTTTCTCGCGACGCTGTCGACACATACTTCGGCACGAGCATAAATTTCAATGATGCTGGTTGCACCGGCGATAATAATAAATAATAAATAATAAATAATAAATAATAAATAATAAATAATAAATAATAAATAATAAATAATAAATAATAAATAATAAATAATAAATAATAAATAATAAATAATAAATAATAAATAATAAATAATAAATAATAAATAATAAATAATAAATAATAAATAATAAATAATAAATAATAAATAATAAATAATAAATAATAAATAATAAATAATAAATAATAAATAATAAATAATAAATAATAAATAATAAATAATAAATAATGCTGGGTTCTCGACGGGCCGGTGTCTCGTTAAAAACAGAAGAATAAATGAAAGAAAAAATAATTAACGAATAGGAAAGAACGAAGTAACGAGCTAACGAAGACGCAGTCATTATCGCATGTGCATTAAAATTTTTTATAACTACAAGCTCCCGCGAGCTGTCGGTCGCTGGTTAGCAAACGTACGAAGAAATATGGAAAATATGGAGAGATAACCGGCGAGAGCGTGCTCTCGAGCATAGTACGAGCTCCGAACGCGCTGGTGAACTCTACGGGTGGCCTCCAATCATTTACATAACGTTATAATGAACGTATTAATGAATATATACCATTACGTTAAGTAATTGTGATTCCCATGAGGCCTTCGAGAATTGCTCGCCGGTGACGTGATTTAAGGTGAATCAGAGGAGGAGGGGGGGGGGGGGGGTGCATGGGGCGCATGCGCAGTGGTGCAGTGGTTAGATCTTAGCGAAGGAGTGAAAAAAAAGTCATTCCACGCTATAATGAAATGCAGCAACAGCCCGAAGTAGCGGAAACCGCGGCGAGCAAGTTAATGAAAACGAAATCAAACAATTATTATACGCCATACTAATGAATAATAAATGTGCGTGTAACCGACACCGGTGGATTAGCTGTTGGCGCCAGGCGCCGGTGGTCCGCCAAGTGAGGCGGTTTCGTTCGCCGTCAGTACTTGGATGGGTGACCGCTGGCGCATCGACAGTTGAGCGGGAGGCGCTTTCTTCTGAGACCTTGGCATTTGTGCGCGCGCCTTACTCAAGTGCAAAAATACCGGCCGATAAGTAGAATATCGCCGTCTGTACAACTGAGAGAAGGATCTAGTAAAAATTACCAATCGTCTAAGAAAAATTACCATAACGCATAGTAATACGACGCCAGAGCGCCACCTATGGTAGAAAATCTGAGATATCCAAGAATTTTTACCATAATATCTAAGAAAAATTCTTATAAATCCGGTACTTCTTACCATAGGTGGCGTCCTAACGCTCTGCTACCATTTGCTATGTGTAATTTTTCTTAGATAATTGGTAATTTTTACTAGATCATTCTCTCAGTGTACCGGCAACGGGTACAGACAGCCATATTCCATTTTCGTAGTTTCTTCGTAGTTCCTGGCAAATGTGGTGCACAGTAAACAAAAAAATGTGTACTTTTTACAACAAATTATTATCCACAAACGTCTACAATTTTTTATTTGTTAATTTTCTAGTTTTACAAACAAAAGTACAAACTAAAATTGTCAATAATACAGAAAATGAAAGGGCAGGTTCGTATATTCAAGTAAGTGACAAACTTGTTTGTCACTTATTTAACAAAATAATTTTTACGAAATTTCGTATTCCGATTTTACAAAATTATTCTTTACTGTGTAGAGGAAAGCGGAACAAAATGGGACAGTGGGGAAAACGGGATAATGGGGCAAAACGCAATTGTCCAATAACTTTTGGATGGTAGCGGAAGTGGTGAGTGGGGCAAAACAAGGTGGAAAAACCGAACGTATCGTTAGAAAAAAAAAAAAAAAATGGGCCATCCAAAAATTACTGGAAAATTGAGTTTTGTGCCCACTGTCTCATTTTGCCCCACTGTCCCGTTTTAGACCGCTCTCCCCTGCAGTGTAGTTCGGTCGGCTGCGGACGCACCGAAAGTTAGGTAGCTTAGCTGAGCGTGGGTGGGGAATGCTAGGCGAGAATCGGGATGAGGTTTCGTAAAAACCCAGAAGGTTATACGATGAAAATGGAATGACAAATTTAAAAAAAAATGCGCGTGTGTTCTCATTTAAGGAGGATCGACTGTTCCTTTGGAGTCAAAAGTGTGATAGAAATAAAAGTCATCCCAGCTGTCTCGAATCGCATGCAATATTAATAAACTGACTTATGCACGCCATTCATCGGCCGTGTTTCGCTAAACTGATCAAATAAACTTTGCATCGATTAATCATTGAATTAGCACGGTAAAGTGCGGATGTCGCATGTTTTTTTTTTTTTACACAATCCTTGATGCTTCCTCTACTCGAAATTAGTTTTTCAAAGCTCTAAGTTGGCTTGATCGATAGGAAATCAGTGATCTTTTCGCCCGGAAGCGACCGAGACGAATGTTAGAATATACACCCAGAAAAATAATTTATTTGATAGCCACCGTTTATTTAAGATTAAGTGACTATTTACTTAATTTAAATAAATATTTATTTAAATCAAATAAATATTTTACTTCATCTTAATAAACGATGGCCGTCAAATAAATTATTTTTCTGGGTGTAGGAAAATAATTCTCAATTATAATACGAATAAACTATACGGTAAAAATTGCTCGGACTTCGGGAATAGATGCGTAGAGTGTTCATATAGAAGATATTAAAGAACTGAAGCCTTAAGTTGTGTCTCATCCGATACTACGATCCTCCTTAAAGATCGCGCGTCACCGATCACTCTTCTGGAAGGTGGGTTGCAATTTAGAAAAAAAAAAATGTTGTTCTAAATAATAATAATGCTACAGCGATTCGTATATTCCATCGAGTCAGTTTCCCCGTTTCTCAGTTTCATTCGCGCTCCCTCTGTAGATAGCGCAGGTTACGAGGCGGAAGTGAAATCTCGACAAGAGTTTCTCGCCGGTTTCGCGCTCGAGCGTTGGGGGGGGGGGGGAGAGGAGACATTGCGCGAGGCAGATGTATACGCTCGCGTGAATGTAACCAAAGGATTCCGTCAGCCCGCATCGCGCAACTTCGTTTCTACGTTAAGGGAGAACCGAGAGATCGAGTCAGCGCGCTATCTCGTCGTCTCGCGTTCTGCGCGAGGCGAAACCGTGCGGCATGTCCTTACAGCGATCGCTCCGCGTGAGTCCTGCCTGAATGACTGCAAAAATACAGCGGACCTTTTGCTCGCGAGAGTCGGACACACGTGTGCGCGTTCCCGACGGAGGTTGCACGCGGTCCCGAGAACCAACGGAGAGTCCATCGCCGGCGAGCGCGTTCGTGCTCACCTGGGAATTACGTCGCGAAGTTAATTTACCGGGATGCGTACCCCGAGATTTCATGCTGATTTTATTCCTTGTGTGCTCGCTTCATATTTCTTCTACCGTACCTCATTCGACTTCGCTATACAGTCGTTCGCTGTACGTCGAAGAATACCAAAATTGGTATGAAAAATATTTATATTTATATTTATATTTATATTTATATTTATATTTATATTTATATTTATATTTATATTTATATTTATATTTATATTTATATTTATATTTATATTTATATTTATATTTATATTTATATTTATATTTATATTTATATTTATATTTATATTTATATTTATATTTATATTTATATTTATATTTATATTTATATTTATATTTATATTTATATTTATATTTATATTTATATTTATATTTATATTTATATTTATATTTATATTTATATTTATTAACACCGAATAGCGAATCGGACAGGTGCATTATTCCGGAGTATCGTGGAGGACGGAACCAGCCGTTCGGTACTTCCGTTCCGCGATCTTTACGACCCTAGGATATCGCGACTATCGAAAAAAAAAAAAAAAAAAATCAAGATTCCGTTATAAACACTGTGTGTGTTCGCGGCTCAATGGGGGTCTCAGGTAATTTTGGTGTTTGCAAACTCGCTGCTACCTCCACTTTATCGTAGGTGGACCCGAGGTGCTGTTCGCCGGCACAGGTAGATGAGCTTCGCTATACTGGATACATTGTTGGTATATAATACCAACAGCGAGAAACCGAAGCGAGCGAGGATCCGGAGCAAGCCCCCGGGCCACGGTGTTCCCCGGCCCGGCGCTGACTCCTGAGATTTACAATGAGTTTCCGGTGTACAACGTGGAAGGAAGTTTGCCGGTGCTATGGCCCGGGTACACACGCCTCGCGGTGACGGGGTGGCCTCTCTCTCATTCCCTCCGTCCCTCCGTCCTTCTCGGCCCTGCACGGAGGAATAGGTGCAGCATGCATTCACACACACACACACACACATACACACACACACACACACACACACGCGCGCACGCACACACACATTTGTACACGCCTTGTTGCATATAGATGAAACGCCCTAGTGCCTGCATCGTGCGCCAGGGTGTTATCTGCTCGTATCGCGTTCCCGTATCCCGTAGAACCGCGTGCGCGCCACTTCCGCTTTTGCTTAGTTGGAAAACAGTGCGGATGAGATAGGTAGATGTATACGGGAACGAGATAGGAGAAAACCTTCGAATTCGTTGGCGAATCGTCGAATTAAATTCTCACTTTACTGTCGTCAACGCGCAGCCGGAAGGCCAACGAAGTTTTACCGATCGAGCCAGAGCCGGTTGGTGGACGCATAAGGGTGTTTATTATTTTTGTTTGTTTGTTTTTTGTGAGAATGTTCTGTAACGAAATCAAGTGCGATTGATCGTTTGGAAAGGTGTAAACGTGTATGAAGAATCTTGAGTTTCGAATCAATGAATTGTAGGACTTCTCTTTTTTCTTCAGTCTTCTAAATTTTCTTATTTTTGACTATTCGAAAATGTACACTGTAAAAATATAATGTAAATTTAATGTAATGGAACGTGAAATTTGCTTACATTACTTACGTTAATTGAACATTTATTTATATCTTTTGTGAAATTAAAATACCAGATATTAAAATTACAAATCTTTCGCCCGAAATTTGCAAATATTTTTATTAGAAACATGAATTTTACTGTAAAATTGCAACGCGCATGTGTTTCAATTATCAGAAACAGTTTAGGTTAAAAAGACTCCAATACCGTTAATAAATTATCGATCAAAATTTCGTTTACAGCGTATCTTCTGTTTATATTTTTTAAACATTCTTACATGAAGATTTTTTTAACGATCGCGACACCATTGCGAGCGATCATCAATCGTGAGAGCTTTTCGATACGATCAATATTTTTTGCTAATAAAATAAAATACATCACAGCATTTTTTTTGGTGTGAATTTATTGGACTCCCCACTTAACTATGTTCAAACACTCCTAATGAATTTCGTCCTTGCTAAGGCATAAAGGATCGTACAGAAAGACTTCCCCTTCGGAGACTCTCGATCCGATAATTGTTTTTGGGCAATCGAGTGAACCCTTTATCTCGGTGCTTTGGATCGTTCGCTCGTTTGAGGGGGCGTAAGAAGGGACGATTCGGAATAATCCCATCGACCAGAGAGCATTTTCTTTTCCTCGAGCGGAGCGAAGATTTCGCGGCGTTACAGCTTCAACAACCCGTGTCACTGCTGCCGCGGGAGACCCTCGTTGAATTTTATTGAGCAGAAAAAATAAGACTGTTGCTTCGCTCTCCTCAAATCTGCTATATGGAAGATTTTTCTTTGCTGCTCCTCTCTTGCTGCAACAGCCCTGAGGGAGCGTAAAGGATTTCAGGCAGGCCAATTTTCCTTTTCGATGCTTGCCGGATCCGAATGCCGAACCGACAACATTTGGAAAAATCACAATAATGTAACTTCGATCGACGATTGAGTAAAAATTTTACAAGTCTCGGGCGACAACGAGCTCGACAATTTGTTGGTCTTGTAAATATCTATAAGGTAAACAGGCCAGTGTCCGTCATCTTTAGGGCAGTAAACGCGCTTTTCCGTTATTCGTATGGCACACTGAGAGAAATATCTAGTAAAAATTACCAATCATCTAAGAAAAATTACCATAGCCTACAGTAGTACAGCGCCAGCGCGCCACCTACGGTGGAAAGTCTGAGATAACCAAGAATTTTTATCATAATATCTAAGAAAAGTTCTTATAAATCCGGTAGTTCCTATCATAGGTGGCGCCCTAACGCTCCACTACTATGTGCTATGGTAATTTTTCTTAGATTATTGGTAATTTTTACTAGATCCTTCTCTCGGTGCACATTTACATCTCCACCACTGACAACTCTACCAGAATCTCTAGCAGAATTAAAATAAAACTCTATCGGAATTGAAATAAAAATCTACCATAATTAAAGTAAAACTCTATCGGAATGAAAATAAAACTCTGCCGGAATATAAGGCTAAACGGTAGCCCTGTATTCCGATAGAGTATTGTTGTAATTTCGGTAGAGTTTTATTTCAAGTCCGATAGAGTTTTATTTTTATTCTGGTAGAGCTTTTTTAGGCTCTGGTCGAGATTTTGATAGAGTTACAATATTGTAGTGATGCTTTCTGGTAAAGTCGTGAGTGATAGAGATGTAAATATGCCATTCTCATACGGGTTTTATCGTCAGTTCAAAAAAACCGTTTGAAATTAAAAGTTAACTCAGAAGTTAATTTAGTAGTATTTACCGGTTAAATTATTACTGCCGGAGTTTCCGTCACTTTTCGGACTTCGTGCTGCAGTTTCCGTCAGCTCGCGAACCCAGTTTCCGTCACTTATGTCGCAGTTTTCGACGTCATCGTGTACCCAATTGCCATCCGTCGTAACGCAGTATGTTCAACGAGCGTCAAGTCTCATTATGTCGAACTTCGTGACACATTTTTCAATAACTTGTAAGATCATCGATTAAATTTCAGCGCAAAAATCAGGACATCGATCGAGGGCGCTAGCTATCGGCTCCGTCGAACGATGCGCGTGCGTAATATTGTCACCCCTCTGTGTGCAATCTTCGAAATTTTCGGGAGTCCTCTCGCTAACGAGGCACGATGCCTCCCTCTCTTTCTCTCCGAGGACTGCGAAGACGACGGACGGGCGCGATTCGCCGTTCCGTCACATTCCGAACGAAAGGTGAACAGACCTAGCGGGTGTCCCGTGTTTGACGTCTGGATCGAGGTGGCCGCTCGATCAATCGATATTCTCACCACCGAATTATTTCAACTCCAAGTCCTCGGAGTTGAAAAGAAAGAGCCATCGTGGAAGCGACTCGTCGAGCTATTATAAGTTGAGTATATTTATTTGTGACGGTTTGCTTTTTATTGCGTGTCCGAGTCTCTCTGTGCCGGCCTTCGGGCAGTTAACGGACAGGAGATGGAGGGATAAGGAAAATGGATAACTAAAATATCCGAGCCACTATTGTAATTGTGTGGACGAATGATGAGAGTATACAATTTTTATTTATATTTATCAATGAAGCATGCTGATACTTTATGTTCTTTTTTTTTTTTTTAATGATATTTGTAATCGAATTTATTGTTAATTTATGCTGATTTTTCCGACGAGGTGAGCACATACGACGTGACGCAAAAAGGAAAAGAAAGTCTGAATTTAAATCACTAAGAATAAATTGTGATATCCCCCTCAAACATTTTCTTTTATTTTTGTACAGTGCAATGCAATTTTCCAAATTTCACGAGTCGAAATGACATCAAAACATTAAATTCAATTTGCAATGACCGATGCAACGAGTGACAGAAAGTAGAGCATAAGCTAATTTGTCTGACGCACTTTTCGGCATGACAAATTGCATAAAACTCGTAAACAAAAAATAAATTATTACCAATCTATTTAATAATAATACTTGCACTGACACCGTTGGAATAACTTTTATGTTTCATAATACTTGGAAATTAATGCATTTCGGAGAAGTCGCGATGTGCTTCGGCTAGAACGTTCCTTAAACTCGCGTTTCGGTACGCCACACTCTTAAATTGTTGAACGAAAAATTGTATGAAAATATACGTATTGGGGCAATAATCAAGAGTAACATTTTTTTGTATTAAACGAAAGTTGCAATTATTACCATAAATTGCGTTCGATGACGGTAACTGAAACAGTGTCGGAAACTGTGCCGTTTACCTTAGGAGCGAGTCACGGAAGCAGCGAGCCAAGGGAGAGATAACGAAAAGTTGAGGCTTGCGTCTACACCGAAAAAAAGGTTCGGTACGATCAACCAAGACTTGTTTGAAACAACCTAATCCGGCGGTTGCGGGTGGCGAAGGAAATATTTAGTTAAGTTGACTACAAAGTTACATCAGCATCGAAAAAATCATTTCCATTGTCCCAACCAACAATATGTCTGATCGAACAGAATAAGGCAATCATATCGAAGAAAAATCTTTTGTTCGAAACAAATATCCAGTCACTCAAAGGATAAAAATATTTGGCCCAACTCAATTTGGAGTTGTCCCAGTATGGTTATTTACGTTATTTCGCTAATAATTAATTTCATACATGGTCACATCGTGTTTTATATGTTCAATTGTTATCAGTATATCGCTACTTATCAATATAACACAATTTTTGCAAATCAAAATTTTATATATCCTAGCTGGGCTCGAATCCCGAACCTAACGCATCCTGACCTAGTACCTTATCACTACGCTAGAATCGCTCATTGATACGTATGATTTTTAATCGGATACACAAGTTATTCTCCGTCATTAATTTAGATTCAACTTCGATGATTTGATATTGAAATATCGAAATAACTTGAAAGTTTTTTATTGTGGGTATAATATTTGTGAGTTACTAAATTGACGTCTTGCCGAATCGAATAAAATTATTTTCGAGATGCCAAATGTTCGTACTGTAACGAATATGACGATTAGGATTTACAGAGACACACGATATTAGAGTTGACATACGAAAGGACGATCGATTGCTTATCGATCGTCATGACAGAAGAGAATTTTGGCTAGAAAGTCGTAGCGTTCGAACGTACGACAGATATCGCGATCGGGTTGCAACATTTAGGCTTTGTAGTTAATAATATCCCCCCCAAAACCAAATATACGCGTTGTCATTTCGCTCGTTCGTAACAGTATATACACGAACACATCGAATCACATTTTATTTCAAATTGACCAAATATACGTTTAAGTCAAAATAATTTATCTTCTGTATGTCGACAGTATATACGATTGAATCGATGAAAATGTTGTTGATTTAATGCAGTTTTTGTTCACTTCGAACCAACATTGTAGTCACTTTAATTGCTACACGCAGTTCACGCAACCACGCCAGTTTTATTGTTTCAACAACGGTGTTGTCTATTCAAATGCGCCTGGTTTGATTCAAACTAATTTTCCGTGACCGCAGCTGTGAGGTTGATATTACCAAATCTTTTTTTTTTTTTTTTTTCTTCGGTGTACGCAACCTTTGGGAGAGCTCTCTGATGCCCATTAATCTGCGCGATGGAAATATATTTTTTTTTTTGCCGCTTCTCTCTTACTGCAACGGCCGCAAGGGAGCGGAAAGCATTCCGCACAGTCGAATTTCCCTTTTCGACGTTTTCTCGGACCCGAATGCCGAACCGACAATATTTCGAAAAAATTATAATGCAGCTTCGAGCGACGATTAAGTAAAAATTGTTCGAGTCGCTGGCGGTAACGAGCTCGACAATTTGTCGGTGTTGTAAATATCAATAGAAACGAGTCATGGGAGCCAGAGAGACAAACGGAGAGAACACTAAAAATTGGGGGTGCGACAGAGTCGGCCGTCGGGCGAGAGGTCTCTGATGCCCATTTATCGCGAATCGATGGCCCCGGTGAATTGTTAGTTATTCATTGGCCGATTGCAGTTTTATGCACTGGGACACGGAAGCTGCAGCGGCAAAACACTACGGTACGTGTTCCAGCGTCGTGTGCATTGCGGCCGATGCGGCGCGAATTTATGCGGCCGACAAAGGCTCCACGGTATTGTAACCGATGGCCTGCGCACAGCGATTGCTATAACGAATAATCAAAATGCGAATACCGAATCTGCATAACACATACAGCATCGACTTTATTTTACATCAACTTCATATCTCCATATAACGACGATAATAATTGAAAATTATTTTAAAAAAAAAGGCTATCGGAAAAATTAGAACGGTTGGAGCTTCTGTTATTTTTTTATACGTGTTTCTAAGATTATTGTGAGAACTTTTAGAAACGTATATTCGTCCTATTTTTTTCAGATGACTGATAAATTTGTTGTTTGTTTTTTTTTACATAAAAATTATGCAACTTATTTGTTATCAGTCGTAGACCGCGCCCGTTGAGAATCTTTCGCTTACTCGTAGAGAAAGCTTTGTTTTTGGGAAAATGAGAAAGGTCTTCATTTTATGCATCAAAAAAATCGTATTTTTGGGATTTAAATGGAAAATATTGGGCTGCGAGTGAAATAATTGTTATATTCGTGTTCGGCGGAAAAAAAATACGTCGAATGTAGCCTTGAAACAAAAAAAAATCGAGTGAAAAACGATTTTTTAATTTTTGAGCCACTTTGAAAAAAAACGTCGATTTTCGTGATTTTCAAAAGTCGATATCTCGGCTCCCAATGGAGCTACGGAAAATCCGAGGTGCTCGTCGTGTACTACGAGAAAAAAATACACAAGATAAGGTCTTGTCCGAAGTTTTAGAAGCGTTTTATCGGGCAGTTTCAGAACGTTGAAAACCACGAAAAATGAACTCGAAAGGGTAGCCTTGCAATTTTTTAACATTTTTTTTTCTTTTTCTAAAAATAAACCGCCACGTATTTCGATGTATTTTTTCCCGCTGAACACGAATCCGTTGACGTTTTTGGGACTAAAGTACAGCGAGACATTGAAAATCTCGATTTTATGCACGAAAAATCGTATTTTTGGGATTTAAATGGAAAATATTGGGTTGGGAGTAAAGTAATTTTATGAAAAAAACATTTTTTTGCGGTACGAAAGAGGTGCAAAGTAGTTTGCACATGGTTTCCTCATTTATTACAATTTTGGTTTTAGTACTCAGTAATAGTACTTGCAGTACCAAAAAGTACTTTGATACTTTAAGTACATACTTTAAGTAACAAATAAGTACTCACGTACCTACTTTAAGTACTGCCCAGCTCTGCTTCAACTATATATTATATTATCGATCAATCAACAATACTTCGATTAATATATTATATTAATACTTCCAATATTATAGAAAAAGAGAGGGAACATGTGCACTATTCTTTATTTTTCAAATTTCTTACCTTTATCTTGAGTTGCAACTATTTCTTTTTACTTTCATGAGAGTTTAAAATATGTTAAATGTTCAATGGTATTCTGATTTTGATTACGTTAAGTCTCAATTATTTAGGTGATGTAATCAATGTTCATGAATGCAAGCTTATGACTTCAGTCGCCACTGTGGTCGGTAAAGTCCCAATGTTGCATATTATGCAAAAGAAGCAATCCGTGAAATAAATAAATAAATAAATAAATAAATAAATAAATAATATTAATCGATACCATGAATCACTAAGACCTGGGAGTTCGTTTCGGCCGACAGGAACTTCATATGCGCCATCTTTCCGCGTTGAAACAAAATCGCAACAATTTTGATGTCGACTTCAACCCTGGACCTAATAAAATCGACCCTCGGAAAAGTCACGCTTCGAGTCTGGGACGCTTCTCGAGGGTGGATGAAATCGTGAGGAATGGATGGGCCAAGAAAGCTGGTGAAATTTCACGGCCGGTCGGCACGTCGATGAGACGGGAGCTTGACGACGGGACATCGTTGACGAGAAGCGACGAGCGAAGATGAAGAAGATGCCGGCTGCTCTCGGTCGGTGCGGGGACGTCCGGGGAGGTGAAGAGGCGAGCCGGGTGGATGTTTCGAGCTTTTACGAGTAATAAAGTCAGTCGTGCTTCTCACGAGCTCCCGGCAGAAGGAGATCCTCACCGAAGAGAGACGCCTTCCTCCTGGTTTTCTCGAAGACCTCGCACCCTCGGTGGCTTGCCCGCCCCCCAAAGCCGACGGAGCAACCATCGAGAGGCCATCCGGCGAACAGGCTGAGGAACACGACCGGAGCACCGGTGTGCCGTTAGCGATCGCTAAGCCCTCCCCCGGCTAACTGATAATAATGCCACTTTTATTGTATAATAACCCTTTAACGCGGTGATAAAATGCCTCCTTACGGCATCAAAAATGAAATAGCAGTGTCTCCGGGCCTGCTCGGAGGGAAAAGAGGAAAAAGAGGGAAAGAGGCTTGCGATCCATTTCGAGAAGAAGGAAAGAAGACGGTTCCGCCGAGGGGGGGTGGGGGGGGGGGCGAATAAGGACCAACTAAGATTCCACGATATGTAGGCTCGTTTCTCCTCGGGGCTTCAGCCTCGCGAAAATCGTACAGGAAGCTACATCTCGTGGCGCTCCGGCGAAACTCGAGAACTTCGGCTCTTTACCGTCCGCGTGCGGACGCGCGCGCTGCCGCTATATAAATTACACTGTCTTTCGCTGAAGCGTCGGACACGAGCGAGTGGCGCGAATCCTTCGGATCGCGAGGCTCGCGATCTACTCGTTAATTGAAATCGGTCATTTTTTTTTTTGTTTTTTTTTTCAACAATTTCTAGCCGTTTCACACCTGATGGGCTAATTCATCGGGTTTGCTAAAACGGCTGTTTTTAAAAATATCTTGAATTTTGTTTTAGTTTTGTTAAAAAATTCGGAAAAAATCAACGAGGGTCTTAAATAAAGTTAGTCGAAGTTAACTTGTTCGTTGGCACATTATGCTTTTCGTTTTGTCGTCAAAATTGAAAAAGTGACATTTTCAAAGAGTCACATTTTGCGTAGGTACATTTTTATTAAGACGTGTATCGAGAGATTTAAAAAATGTCCAATCCTACGGAGACGCTTCGGAGATGCTTCGGGTCGCGAAACTCGCGATATTCTTGCTAATTGACAATCCGTATTTTGTCCACCAATTTCTATCAATTTCACGCCCAATGTGCCAAGTTCGCCGCGATTGTTGAAAACCTCTTCTCAAATTTTAATTAAAAAAAAAAAAAAATATGTTAAGTCCTGAAACAATTTTACGAGCATCCTCAATAAAGTTACCCGGTCTTAATTTCCACATAACACATTATTTTTTTCCTTGAGTCGTAAAAATGAAAGAAAAAAAAGTGGCATTTCCAAGGAGTCCAACTTTTCGTAAATTTTTACTCAGGCCACCGAGCATTTTTACTGAATTTTAATCGTACATATCGAGCGTTAAAAAAAAAAATGCAACCGGTGCGGAGTCTTTGGTCTCGCGTTACGGCGCGATTTCCATAGAGTTCGAAGAAGGGTTGTTCGTTCGGCAGCCGGGGATGTTCCTTGCGCGTATCCAGCGTGGTCGGCCGCGACGGTGAGATCTCGGCGGGAACGAATATTTTCCACCTTTTTTTTTTTTACCTTGTAACTTCTTCATTTTTTTATCCTCGCGTCGCGTCCGGTAATTTATGCGATAGCTTCGTTAATACGTAATGAATATTAATTATTCGCGGGACGAGCGAGCGTGCCTCACGGCACGGTGTTGCGTTGTAATTTGTAATCTCTGCGTAGCTCACTGGCACGGTAAAATCCGACGTTGGTGTTCGTGAATTCTTGTACCGGTATAATGTACCCATACATGCAATGCGGGCAGCGCGAGGACTATTATCGCCTCGAGGTAGTGGAGATAGACCGTAGTGAGCAGACCTCTCGACGAGAAGCGGTTAGAAACACACCGACTCACCCCCCCCCCCCCCCGCCCACCCTTCACTCTCTTTCCCCCTCCCACCTGTCCGTCGTTTTGCATTGATCAACCGTCTTGTACACATTACAAGTACGCGGTACACGACATCTTGGTGTGCACACGCCAGCCACAACGATTGCCTGTATATTCACGGTGACGTTATAATAAGAGCAACGATTTATGGGAACGACAGAGAGAAAACAATTAGTAAGGGGCGAGGGGTGGGAGATGAAGGGTGGGGGGAGGGGGGGGATAAAATGAGAGACGGAATAATATACGAGGTATTACGGGCGTGACGCCCACACCGAGGTCTTATCGAACGACCTAATTAACTCTGGCCACTTCTCAATTTTCTCGATCCGCGAGAGTTGATTAGCTTTGAGATCGGACTGGGAATGAGAGAGAGAGAGAGAGAGAGAGAGAGCAAGTGGGGTTTATTTCGTACTGTGGCGAGGCGCCTTTAGGCAGCGGGGAAGGTGAGGACAGTTGGAGGTTTACGGAAGGTTTTTCGTCGAGGAAAGTGTTTTTTTTTTTAATTTTTGGGCAGAATTGCGGCAATGATTTTAGGGGAAAAATACGGTTCGTTGAGAAACTTTGATTTAATTGTGGAGATCATAAGATTATGAAGGACTGCGGTCGATGGCCAATTGGCATTGTGCAATATAATTGAACAGTGATAAATTTGTTAGGTATCAGAAACTATTACATGTTATATGTAAAGAGAGAAAGTGGGGTTTATTTCGTACTCTGGCGAGGCGCCTTTAGGCAGCGGGGAAGGTGAGGACAGTTGGAGGTTTACGGAAGGTTTTTCGTCGAGGAAAGTGATTTTTTTTTTTTTTTTAATTTTTGGGCAGAATTGCGGCAATGATTTTAGGGAAAAAATACGGTTCGTTGAGAAACTTTGATTTAATTGTGGAGATCATGAGATTATGAAGGACTGCGGTCGATGGCCAATTGGCATTGTGCAATATAATTGAACAATGATAAATTTGTCAGGTATCAGAAACTTTTACATGTTATATGTGAAGAGAGAAAGTGGGGCTTATTTCGTACTCTGGCGAGGCGCCTTTAGGCAGCGGGGAAGGTGAGGACAGTTGGAGGTTTACGGAAGGTTTTTCGTCGAGGAAAGTGATTTTTTTTTTTTTTTTAATTTTTGGGCAGAATTGCGGCAATGATTTTAGGGAAAAAATACGGTTCGTTGAGAAACTTTGATTTAATTGTGGAGATCATGAGATTATGAAGGACTGCGGTCGATGGCCAATTGGCATTGTGCAATATAATTGAACAGTGATAAATTTGTCAGGTATCAGAAACTTTTACATGTTATATGTGAAGAGAGAAAGTGGGGTTTATTTCGTACTCTGGCGAGGCGCCTTTAGGCAGCGGGGAAGGTGAGGACAGTTGGAGGTTTACGGAAGGTTTTTCGTCGAGGAAAGTGATTTTTTTTTTTTTTTTAATTTTTGGGCAGAATTGCGGCAATGATTTTAGGGAAAAAATACGGTTCGTTGAGAAACTTTGATTTAATTGTGGAGATCATGAGATTATGAAGGACTGCGGTCGATGGCCAATTGGCATTGTGCAATATAATTGAACAGTGATAAATTTGTCAGGTATCAGAAACTTTTACATGTTATATGTGAAGAGAGAAAGTGGGG
The DNA here is from genome assembly GCA_963922035.1 of Amblyjoppa proteus. NCBI lineage: Eukaryota > Metazoa > Arthropoda > Insecta > Hymenoptera > Ichneumonidae > Amblyjoppa > Amblyjoppa proteus. The sequence goes on from OY998233.1 coordinate 13,859,272, forward strand.
TTTATTTCGTACTCTGGCGAGGCGCCTTTAGGCAGCGGGGAAGGTGAGGACAGTTGGAGGTTTAAGGAAGGTTTCTCGTCGAGGAAAGTGAAGGATTTTTTTTTCTTTTTTTTTATTGGGATTTTTGGTTCTCAACGGTTCTCAACGGTTCGTTGAGAAACTTTGATTTAATTGTGGAGATCATGAGATTATGAAGGACTGCGGTCGATGGTCAATTGGCATTGAGCAGTATAATTGAACAGTGATAAATTTGTTGGATATCAGAAACTTTTACATGTTATATATTGTCGATAAACTCACTACCACTACTACTGTAAGATTAAAAAAATATATATAGGACTTTTGTGGGCGAGAAGTGTTTGCTGGATGTGAAAATATTTTTTGTTCGTTAAAGAGGACACTGTTGTTTTTTGAAAACTGGTCCGAGAGCTTTTAACTTTGCAACTGAGGGAACGCGCGCTAAAATGTCGATGATCAAAAAATATAATGAAATCACTGAGTCAAATGAAAGAAAAAAAAAAAAAAACAATTAATGTGACTAAAACTAAAGTAAAATAAAATGGGAATTTAATTAAATTGAATTGAAGTGAATTGAGATATAAATAACAGAAACAGAGAGTCGTATTTTTTCCCTAAAATCATTGCCGCAATTCTGCCCAAAAATTAAAAAAAAAAAAAAAATCACTTTCCTCGACGAAAAACCTTCCGTAAACCTCCAACTGTCCTCACCTTCCCCGCTGCCTAAAGGCGCCTCGCCAGAGTACGAAATAAACCCCACTTTCTCTCTTCACATATAACATGTAAAAGTTTCTGATACCTGACAAATTTATCACTGTTCAATTATATTGCACAATGCCAATTGGCCATCGACCGCAGTCCTTCATAATCTCATGATCTCCACAATTAAATCAAAGTTTCTCAACGAACCGTATTTTTTCCCTAAAATCATTGCCGCAATTCTGCCCAAAAATTTAAAAAAAAAAAAAATCACTTTCCTCGACGAAAAACCTTCCGTAAACCTCCAACTGTCCTCACCTTCCCCGCTGCCTAAAGGCGCCTCGCCAGAGTACGAAATAAGCCCCACTTTCTCTCTTCACATATAACATGTAAAAGTTTCTGATACCTGACAAATTTATCACTGTTCAATTATATTGCACAATGCCAATTGGCCATCGACCGCAGTCCTTCATAATCTCATGATCTCCACAATTAAATCAAAGTTTCTCAACGAACCGTATTTTTCCCCTAAAATCATTGCCGCAATTGTGCCCAAAAATTAAAAAAAAAAAAAATCACTTTCCTCGACGAAAAACCTTCCGTAAACCTCCAACTGTCCTCACCTTCCCCGCTGCCTAAAGGCGCCTCGCCAGAGTACGAAATAAGCCCCACTTTCTCTCTTCACATATAACATGTAAAAGTTTCTGATACCTGACAAATTTATCACTGTTCAATTATATTGCACAATGCCAATTGGCCATCGACCGCAGTCCTTCATAATCTCATGATCTCCACAATTAAATCAAAGTTTCTCAACGAACCGTATTTTTCCCCTAAAATCATTGCCGCAATTGTGCCCAAAAATTAAAAAAAAAAAAAAATCACTTTCCTCGACGAAAAACCTTCCGTAAACCTCCAACTGTCCTCACCTTCCCCGCTGCCTAAAGGCGCCTCGCCAGAGTTTCAATTGTCTATCGAAAACTTGTAACGTCGTATTATTTATTAAAAAAAAAAATATATCCTCACTTATTATTTATATTTAAAATATTTCCAACTGTGGCGTCAAGCGTGGGGGCTGAAATTTCGACAATTAAATCGTTAGCAATTATTGAGACACGGCTTCCTCCTCCCTCCTCGTAACGAAATCTTCAATGAAGTGTCACCAAGAGAAAATAAAAGTCACAATAATAAAGTAAAATAAAACGAGCAAAATTGAATTAAATTGAAGGGCACGAATTGCAACCCAACTTACAACTTACAGGAGTTTAAATTTTATATCCAAAGCTTGGCACTATTATTATTTCACATTATATATCCACTTCGCATTATTATTATTATTCATTGAATTTAATTTTAATTTTATTATATTACAATTTTATTATTACATTCTTTAAAGGATTTCCAACTCTAGCGTCAAGTATCTCCGCGCGAGGGCTGAAATTTCGACAATTAAATCGTTAGCAATTATCGAGACAAGGCGGTACACCCGAGGGGCGGAGGAGAAGAAACGAGCGCCTCGCCTTCTCTTCCTTCCTCGCACCGAAATCTCCCTCGGCCTCGATCCTTCCTTTATTTCTTCAACCCTCTCCCCTCTGTCTCGCAGACAGCTATGGAAAAGGCATTTCGGTGCCTAAATACTAATCATCGGGCGGAGAGAAGAATAAGAAGAGGCGAGTGCGCGATGCGGAGAATAAAAGACGCAAGGAAGATGGAAGAGAAAGGAGGCACGGCGGTAAGAGAGAACGAATGAACGAACGAGAAACAGCAGTACGAGCCTGGCAGTTGAAGAGCTCAGCTGTATTTTAATTATACCACAGGCGCCCTTCGAGGCAACCCAGTAAAAAAAAAAAAAAGAAAACGAGACCGTCAAGAGCTCTCGCCCAATCTCGTTTCATCCGCGCACATGGTTCGCGCTCGCTGGCAAACCAGCAGCAGCCGGAGACGGAGAGAGCGACTCGACCGACTCTCCTCGCCTCCCCCGTCTGTGCAATGTGAAAAAAAAAAAAATTAAAAAAATAAAAGATTATGAAAATGTAAGTAAAAAGAATGTAAGTACGAAACTGTGCAGGAAGGGCCTCGGAGTCTTCCTGGCATCCGTCGGCTGAGCGCGCCCAGTTGGCAGTCTCGCTCACTGCCCGAGCCGAGCAAAAGGCTCACTCCGCGGCCCGGACCTCTGACCAGGCACCGTTTTTTTCTCTTCTGTATTACCATCGCAGTTCTTTTTTTTTTATTATTTTCTTTTTTTAATTTTTTTATCACTGGAAGGAGAAACCACAGGAGTGAGGCTCGAGGTCTTTCGTGAGGCGGTTCGCGAAGCAATCGAAACTTCCTTGAAGAGGTCGCGCGAAATAACGTAAATCCGCGACTCGCCGTCGCATCGGGCACAATTTCCGATAACTGCGAGCGTGTCACCGATTCGACGATACGTCGTGAACACGGCACGGAGATCCGTTCGATGAAATGGAGCGGCTGGAATTCATCGTCTTATTTACACGAAATAAAACAACAGACTTACGGCAGCGAAGGGAATAGAAATGTTCTCCGGAAGCTCGAACGTGACGCGATTTATGTTTTTATTCATTTTTTTTTTATATTCTATATTCCCTCCAGCTCACTCTAAGATGTTAGTAAGATCGGGCGTTTGTTTGCTCGTTACGCGGGCGTTTCAAGCCGCCGACGGACGACAACTTTTCACATACTTTAACGAATACCTTCGAAGGCTTTTCATTCGACGGAGGTCGAATATAAGTTAACTATAAGTTCTTGGACTGTCGTGACGAATGTTACATCATGAGGCGCCGTAAATTTAACTCCTCGAACGCGAAAGATAAATATTCTTGTCGTTAATGCTTGAGCTCTTAATTTTGAAGAAAAAAAAAATTACTTTTTTTACTTGTTTTCCACCGGGAAATTAATTTTTTGTTAATTTTACATAAGATATTTCTAAAATTACCAGAAATTTTTGTTAAACGGACATTTGTTTTGCAAAGACAACGAGAAAAAATAATTCTGGGCGTTTGTCGACAGGAACCTGGGGGGAAAAAATAGGGACCGAAGTTTCCCGTCCGCGGACGTCCAGAATTATAGACTCATTTTTTTTACAAATCAAATGTCCATTTAACAAAAATTTCTGGTAATTTTAGAAATATTTTTTGTAAAATTAACAAGAAAATAATTGTGGCCAACTTTTCACACATTGAAGCGAATCCCTCCGAGGCCATTTCATGCGAGAGAGGCATGCAAGTTCCCGGACTTCCGTAATGAATGTTACATCACGAGCCTATAAATTTAACTCTCAGAACTCGGAGAAAAAATTCTTATCCTCAATCGTTGCTCCCTTAACGCTAAAAAAAAAAAAAATCCAAACATTTTAAACTTTTTTGGCTTACTTTCTAGCGAAGATGCATCCGACTCAAAGTTGCTCAGTAAAATAGCCACCGACGTTTCCTGTCCACGAACGTCCAAAATTCTTTTCTCCTTCATTTTACACAAAAAATGTCCATGAAACAAAAATGTCCATAAATTTTGAATTTTTTTTTTTTTTCTAAAATTCATTAATTTGATAAGAAAATAATCGTAGAACTTCGTGGAGAAAAAAGTTTCTTAAATGTACTTGCTTTACCGCATATAATCGCGAAGTGTGCGACGGCCGCAGCCGGCGCGACGGAAGTGCATCGATTGCGCGCTGCACAAATACCGGCTTTCTGGCACGCCGGCTGCAATCGGCCGGCCTTTGTATCACGGCACGCAGTCTGCCCTACGTTGGACTATCATCTTCTCACTTTCGCCGTCGTTCGTTAACTGGCTCGCTCGAGCTTTCCGCTCGCCTAATGCGTAGGTGTGGAAATGACTTGTGATCCCGATGCGCGGCCGTCGAGCGGGAACCCCAGGAAAGTCGTACTCTATCCCTCTATCCGCTTCTTCACATTTCTCCCTTCGAGCCCTCGCACCATCCCCGGCGATCCCGTAACGATCCACTAAATCATCGGGAGTCGTCCTGATGATAAGGCCCGTGTGTTCGAAGTATCAACCCATAACCGAGACTCTCCGGATCTCCGGGTGCTAAGTACATATATTCTCCGCTCTGCCGCTGCAGCTATGCGCACCTTCGGGTTGTTATTACGGTGCAGTAAGCGGACAATCCGACGGCGCGGTATAAACCATACGACTCGATATTTTCCGATCGGGCAATCGCCCTTCTCCGCTCCTTACCGCGGGACGATAATTGTAAAGTCGTAAACGAGAGATCAGACGAACTGTGGTGGACTGTAAGTCGGATAGCCGTAATCGACTCTACGCCAACTATGCAACTGTATACGGTCTATTTTTGTTTTTTTTTTTACCAAATTAATATTTATTCGTATAAATATTTATTCGTATAAATATTTCCTAATTAAATAAATATTTATTCGTGTACGACGAATTATTGGACAGTCTTGGCCGACGGAAGTGCATCGTATGCACGTTACACTGTTGCGCCATTTTCTTTTAAATACAAGAAAAAAATTTTATTTAGATTTTGATGTTGAGTCAGACGATTCTACCGAAAGTATTTCGATTAAAATTTCATCGTCGCGTTTTTAAGTCATTAGAATGATCCCGATGATACGACTGCATTTATGCATTTGCTGCACCCTTGGGTTGTTATTACGGCGCAGTAAGCGGACAACCCGCCAACGTAATATAAACCATACGACTCGATATTTTCCGGTCGGGCAATCGTCCTTCTCCGCCGCTTACCGCAAAACAATAATTGCAATCTCATAAACGAGAGATCGGCCGAACTATGGTGAACTATAAGTCGGATACCCGTAAGCGACTCTTCGTCAATAATGCAACTGCATTCGGACCTTTCTTTTTCTACCAAAAGCTTCCTCTTTAACGAAGCAACTGTTCGTTTTAATGAAATGAATATTTATCCTTTATTATTCGACGGTCTTAGCCGATGCAACCGAAGTGCATCGAATACACGTTGCACTGCTGCGCAACTTTTTTGAACATAAGAAAAAAATGTCACTTATAATTCGACGATGAGTCAAACGATACTAACGAAAGTGTTTCGAGTGAAATTTCATCGTCGCATTTTTAAATTATTGGCATGATCGCGATCGTACCGCTGCATTTATGCATTTGCTGCAGCCTGCACTAAACGGGCATCGAATGGACGTAGCACTGATGCGCAACTTTTTTGAACATAAGAAAAAAATGTTACTTATAATTCGACGATGAGTCAAACGATTCTAACGAAGGTGTTTCCACCGAAATTTCATCGACCCATTTTTAAATTATTCGGACGATCACGATCGTACCGCTGCATTTATGCATTTACTGCACCCTGCGGTAAACGGGCAATCCGACGGCAGGAAGTAAACCATACGTCTCGGTGTTTTGCAACCCGGCCTGCAATGGTCATCGCTGCGATGCTATAATCTTAATCCTACAAACGGGAGATCATACGAGCCGTGATAGACGATAAGTCGGATAGCTTTAATCGACCGCTCGCGAATTATCAGCGCGGCGATAAACGGAGCGTTACTCGTTACGCTCTCCGTAGGAGAGGGGACAAATGGTCGAATAAAGCAAAAGTAACAAGGCAATAAGGAATAAAGCACGCACGGATGTATGCACTGCGAAAAAGAACGGCTCGCTCGCTCCCGGTGCATACAAAGAATAGGTCATTGTGCTCTTTTCGTACGGGCTGCCCGAACGGGCGCATCTCTCGCCTCTCCCGAGTGTATAATACGCGCCTCCTCTAACCTCGTTATTTTATTTCGCGTATCGTCGATTATTGCGGCCTCTCTCGCGCCTCCCATAAACTCTCTTTACCCTCTCACACTTTCTTTGGCTTCGCGTCTTCTCTTTGTTCCTCTTCTCGTAAATTCAACCAGATCCGAGATTTAGCGATTACATTGTAAAATCGCGGTCTCCTCGGTACTCTCCCATATGTATCGTAAATATCGGACCAATATTTTTCGGCCACGAAACACACCACCCACCCTTTCCTGCCCTCCCGTGAGCTCTCACACGGTAGTCGGAAATTTAAGTAGGGCAAAAGTGGGTAATATGGACCGGTTCATATTTCATTGATTTACGTGTTAATCGGGGTGGTCCATATTCACCACGTTTACCCTATTCTCGTATTTTAACGCTTCGTTGCCGTCGTTCGGTGAGCACTGCACGATCCGACTCGGATCTCGCAGTGCTATCGAATTGTAATCGCAAAAATGTTGAAACTATATTTTTGAAGATCTTTAAGAAAATTTTTCGGCCGCAATGTAATTTTTACTTTTTTTGTGTCGATGTTTTTATACTAAATGTTTTTTAAAGCTTCCATTTTCCCCGTTTTTTTTTTTTTTTTTTATACAGAGTAACACTGTTAAAAATGTTATGAGATTTACAACACGTTTATAATATACAAAGTTATATGAAATATAGAAACTCGGTATATGAAATTAAAATTCATATACGTTGTATTTGAATTTTAATAATTGACTCTTAAATGCAATACCTGTACATTAAAATTACCGATGATGGCATTGAATATTGAGACATCTTTATATGAAAATTATGTTATTATTGCAAATATTACACAAATAATATTGATTTTAATATACCGTTAAGGCAATATTATCACATACGTGCCAATGAAATTTCATATGCTATATGCATAATTTCATATTTCGTATATGCATAAATCTTCATATACATTTTATGAATCTCCAAACAAAAATGTTTAACAGCAAAGATTTTTCTGCAGAAAAGAGTCAGCTTTTCGGTAAGTTAAAGTACTGAATGACCGAAATTGAAGTATTTCAATTTTGTATTTTAACGCTTCGTTGTCGTCGTACGAAATGAGCTCCTCGAAATCCTCTTCAGATATTTTATAATTATAATCGTAAAAATTGTAAAAAAAAATATGTTTGAAGAACTTAGGAAGGTTTTCGAACCTGAATGTCATTAAATTTCCTTTTTATGTATGTAAAAATGTATTAACCGAATTTTTCTCAAAAACTCTATTTTCGTACCAGTATTTAGTTATTTTCTTGATCAAAACATTGTTAAACAGAAATGTTCTCAAGTGCGCAATTTCTCTTAAGTATTTTTGTACAAAATAATTTTCTCATCGGCAGAAAAGCGTCTCGGCTCTTGAGCCAATTTTTTCAAAATACCACACCGATAAGAATTGATACTGATGATTATAATACCAACACCGATGTCTACCACGTCGCTTATCACCAATTATTAAATCATTTTTTTCCGCCCATATCTCACTTGTTCCCCCCCCCCCCAAAAAAAAAAAAAAGGTCTTCGTATCACCCGGAATCCATAGCCGACCTACGTGCATGAAATACGCCGGGCTCGCGGCTCGGCCGTGTCTCGAGAGCGTTCGAGCCAGAGCGAATACGAATACGTGGCTCGACGGGCCATCCGGCGGGGTGCAAAGGGGATCGGTTTATTTTTCTCGATCCGAGAAGCCGCGTATGATCAGGTGCTCCCGCTTTCGCTGGTGTTGCTGATGCTGGCCCAGAGGCGGCGGGGGATCAAAGATTCCGGACGAACGCGTCCGACCGCCGACCCGACGAGGGAACCACGCGAAGGAAATAGTGCGCGGCATAAGAAGAAAAATGAAAGAAGGAAAAGAAAAAAAGAAGAAAAAAAAATCGAAAATATTATACCGAGACTACGTGGCCCCGGGGCACTCTATACGTATAACGCGCCAGAGGGTGAGGCGACAACCCGTGACCAATCTGACACTAAATCAACTGACGCGCGTTTCTCGCCGATGCCCCCGCCCTCGCCTTCGTCTCGCTGCACTCTTTGCCTACCGCTATACCTATGCAACCCGAGGACCCACTGGCAAGAACGTAGGTCGTAAGAAGTTTTATAAGAGCCCTTATGCGCCCGACTCATTCTGCGCTGAGAGCCCGATGAGCCTCCTTCGTATTCAGCTCGCGACATAACATGCGTGCTAAGAGGAAAAATATTTGCAATAAAAACATATATATATATATATATATATATATATATATATATATATATATATCGAAAGTATGGTACGGTGGGCAACTGTATTGGTGGACTAAAATAAAAAAATTAAATTGATAACGAATAATAATTCAATTCGGTCTACTTTGGTTTTTGCCCGTTGGACGTAACAGAGCTAAAGTGGCGTACTAAATTTTTGAACCGAGGTACCGAGAATCATCGGTTCGGTAGAGCGATAAAAAAAAAAAATGAAAATTCTAAGAAAAAAATTAACCACTGAACTAATTGAAAATTAATCTGTTTACTCGTATTATTAACGTGGGTCGTAAGACGTTTTATAAGAGCCCTTATGCACTCGGCTCATTCAGCGCTGAGTGCCCGATGAGCCTCCTTCGTATTCAGCTCGCGACATAACATGCGTGCTAAGAGGAAAAATATTTACAATAACAACATATATATATATACATATATATATATATATATATATATATATCAAAAGTAAGATACAGTGAAAAACTGTATTGTTGGAGTAAAATTAAAAAATTTAATTAAAAACGAATAATAATTGAATTCGGTCCACTTTTGTATGCTAAGCATGCTAAAGTAGCACACTAAATTTTTGAACTGCGGTACCGAAAATCATTGGTCCGGTGCAGCGATAAAAAAAAAAATGAAAATCCTAAGAAAAAAATTAAGCGCTGAACTAATTGAAAATTAATCTGTTTACTCGTATTATTAACGTAGGTCGTAAGAAGTCGTAAGAAGTCGTAAGAAGAAAAGGCCTTATGCGTCCAGCTCATTCTGCGCTGAGAGCCCGATGAGCCTTCTTGGTATTCACCTCGCGACATAACAGGTGTGTCAAGATCAAAAACATTTGCAATTTTTTTTTTAAAGGAAGTTACGTCAAGTAACTGTATCGGTGGAATAAAATAAAAAGTAAAATATTGAAAAAAAAAAAATTAATAATTAAATCAATAAGCGCTTCGTCCGGTCCACTTTGGTTTTCGCCCGTTGGGCGGAGCGAAGCGGAAGTATCGTACTGAATTTATGAACTGTGCTACCGAGAACCATCGGGTCGGTGGAACGTCAAAAAAAAATTCAATTAAAAAAAAAAAAACTAATTTATCGCTGATCGAACCGCGAATTTAATCTCTTTACTCGTATTATTATTATTTTATTGCCGCGGTACACGAGCGCGAAATTCCGAGAATCGATTGTAGCCACAAGTGCTTGAGAGACTTGAGGAAAAAATGAAAAAAATCTATATGTATTTTTTTGAAAAAAAAAAAATAAAAAATAAAATAAAATAAACATTAAAAGACCGATGACGGGATGACACATTTATACAGAGCGTGGACTTTTTTTTCGTTAATGTATATCGGAGAGAATACGAATGACAAAGAGGATCCGTCGGGGACTATCGATGTCATGCACTCTTTCTCGCTTCTTCCCGCAGCAGCGGCCGTTTGTGCCGCTGCCGGTGCCGTTGCGTGTCGTGATCGATAGTCGAATAAATTTCGTATCGGGCGCCCCGCTATCGGGTGCACGCGTCATAAATCACGATGGCGATTTCAATTAGCCGACGATCCACGTCGTCGCGGGCTCGAAAGCGTAAATAATATCTAATAATTTACCAGTCCCCGGTACACTGTGCACCTATACGCGGCCGTCTAATAATTTACATTCGCCTCTTTTCGGCCCGTACGCGTCCACGATCGTACCATTTTTTTTTTTATTTTATTTTTTTTTTATTAATTTTCGTTTATCGACACAAATTTTTAGTACCTTGTTGAATTAACAAATTTATTAAAATATATATATTTATTCAACAATGTAGTAAAGAAAAATCATTGATTGGAAGAGAAAAAGTAACGATCGCATAAGAGACAAAATATGTGTCGACACAAGCATGTAAAAATGTTACACCGCTGTCCTATAAAAATATTTCAACACAACATACGCGGCCTTCTAATAATTTAGATTGCTTCTTTTCGGCCCGTATGCGACCCCGATCGTTGTATTTTTTTTTTTAATTTTTTAAGTTAATTTTGGTTTTTCGGCACATGTTTTTAATACGCTGTTGACTTAAAAAATGTATAATATATATATATACATATATATATATATATATATATATATATATATAAATAATAAAAATATATAATATATATATATTAGGGTGTTTCGCAAAAAGGACTTTTTTTATGTTGGTCCCACCCTGTTAAAGTATAGGATTCGATTAAAAATTGAACCTCGCGAAAAGCGGTTCCTAGCAAAAAATCCTAAGTGGTGCCGCATTCGACGTTTGTGCCCAAAAATGCGGCACCTTTTAAACGTAATTGTCAACGACCACCTTTCGGGAGGTGTTTTTTTAGATGGAAATATATACTTTTGGAGGGTGGGAAGAATTTTTTTTTCAACAAATTCACCCTACTGGACATTTTTAGTTTTCTGTGTACGAATTAAAAAATCTAAATCTTTTGTGCTTAATAAAAAAAAGACAAAAAGTTAAACTCCCACCCCGTAGAACTATATATTTTCATCGATAAAAAAATCCAGCGAAAGGCAGTCGCTGACAATTAAGTTTGAGAGGTGCCGCATTTTTGGCTACAAACGTCGAATGGGGCACCTCTTAGGATTTTTTTCTACGCACCGCCTTTCGCAAGGTTCAATTTGAGATTGAAATCTGTTGTTTAAAAAGATGGGAGGAAAATTAAAAAAATAATGACCTTTTTTGACACACCCTGATATATATATAAAATTCAAAATATATTTTTTAATTCAACAACGTATTAAAGAAAAATCATCGCTTGGCAGAGATAAAAACGATCGGAAAGAAGACAAATACGTGTCGACACAAGAGTGTAAAAATGTTCGTAACTGCGCAAAGTTCGAGGGTATTGCGTGTTCTGCCGGCTCGATTTCGCGGATAGTTTTAACGAACGCGACAAAGTCGATCGTTGCAGAGCGCGCGAAAGCGGGAGCTCGGTGGAAAAAAAAAAAAAAAAAAATAAGCCTCGGCAGCGGAAGATCGCGCACGATATTATCTTTCGGATTCCGAAACTCGATAAACAACGTCGGGATGTCACGGCCCGCCGGCGGGACCCTTCTTCGTTCCCTCTTCTTCCTCTTCTCCTCGGCGAGCGACTAAAGGCATCGTCCGTGCATGTACGCGCACTGTGAGAAGTAGCCGGCGAGATATCGCACGGCCAGCCTCCCCGCGTGGACCAACGAGCGCGCGGGAGCGCGGCGTCTCGTAAACATCCCTCTTTATTGCCGCCCTTCTCATTTCCAATCCCGTCGCATTTTTTTTTTTGTAATTTTCTCTTTGAAAATTCCTCTATCCATTGCTCAGACGCCACTTCCATCGACCGATGCGGCTTCCCGCAAATATCGCTCAGTCTCTCGGCCGCGGGATGAATCCGCGCATGCGCGGCGAACCGGTAACTCGTGCGAAACGCTAATTTGCACGGCCAAAGAAATAGCTACATGCACAGTAAAAAATATTTCTACATTTAACAAACCTTTAATTGTCCACAAAAGTTCACAATTATTTTGTTGTTAACATTACAAAAAGTATTCGTTAAAGTGACAGAGATTTTTGTAAAATGGACAAGATTTTCTTGTAAAATTAACAAGAAAATAATTGTTGACGTTTGTGGACGAGAAACGTTCGTACTGTGTGGCAAAAAAAAAAAATAAAAATTCGTACGAAATTTAAGGTACATCTACTGGAAGTTTTTATGCATTAACAGGTACAGTAAATTTCATGTACAATTGCGATGAAAAATTAATATGCTTTTTCATTGAAATTAAAGTGAATTATTAAAATTACAATACTCTCGTAGTCAATGTAAGGAAAATTATGAAAAATAAAGTATTCCCAATGTTTTTAATACACTGAACATTGAACATTTAATACACGATTGTACATGAAATTTAATATACCAGCTTTTGCATAAAAACTTCCAGTCTGCTAAATTTCATACCATTAAATTTCATACCATTTTTTTTTTTTTTTTTTTACAGTGTACTTTAATTTTAATATAAAAGTATTTTAATTCTAACGATTTACCTGTATTTCTCTCGGAAAGTCTATTAATTTTTCATGACGATTGTACTTTAAATTTAATGTACCAAATTTAGCATAAAAACTTCCAATCCGGTATTTTTTTAACGGGGCCAGCGATTCAATGTCCCGAATATTTTTAGGCCAAAAGTTGCCATTTAGATTATTAGTAGTACATACTATTATCATTATTATTACATTTACTATACGAATTATCTCTGGTGCGAATAATTCATCGAAATACAAGAAAGGTTCTTCATTTAACGAACACTTTATCGTCGAGTTTTTTTTTTACTACTTTCTCTCTCGTCCATTTATCAATTTTTTCGACTAATCGTGCATCTAACTAAAAGACACATAAAATCGAAACCTTCCTTTTACCTTTTTTTTCTTCGACATTAACAATTATAATTATTCTGAACGATATCGATAATTCCCGTTTCTGCACGAAGTCTCCAAACACCGTTTCAGCGAAGTCCCACTTCGTTGTTCGCTTCGGATACTTTAGGCCTCTATATTGATACTTTTTAGTACCCGCACGAATCGACAAAAAATTTTAAAAAAAATAAAAATAAAAAATAAAAGATCTCACTGGTTCTCCAGCCATACCGGGTTAGCCTCCCCTCCCGCGGAAGAAGCTAACCGTGCGAAAGAATATTTTTCATTAATTGGCGTCGAAAAGTTGCGCGAGGCTATTTCACGAGCGGTTATTCGGACAACGAAACGACTGCCCGACGCTTCTTCGACTCTCGACGATCGGCTGCTGCTCGATCAGCTTTGGCTTTGCCTCGTCGCCGAGATCCGGCGAGCTCCCTTCTCGTCGATATATATATATATATATATATTTCATATTTACGACGAAGAGAGTCAGAGACCCGAGAGAGCCAGTTCGGGCTTTCCGAGCGCATATACCATAACTACACTACACGTATCTCGCGCAGAGTGTTTTCGGCCTCTTAATGACCGGCTCACTCCTCGCGATCCGTACGGTACGACATGCCCTGGGTTACCCTCATCCTCCTCAGTTCCCCTGAATTCCCCCCCCCTCTCCCCCCTCGGAGAGGGGGATTATTATTATAACCGTAGCGTGGATTAACATATATCGACGTTAGCGAAGGCGAGAGCGCGGCGCCCATTTCGAGAATACTATAATATAAGAATCCGAGTTACTAAATCATCAGCCGAAGAAACTCGCCCCGAAGAGATCTCTCATAGCCGCTTCTATCATAGCCATAACAGGCTCACCGTCGCTTAATATCCAACCGAATATCATTATAGAGCTCGAGGTCGTTTTATAGAAGCGAACGACTACCTGACAGCGGATAGATTCTTTTTGTTAAAAAAAATTGAAACTGGTTGAAAAAAAAAAAAAAATCGGGATTGATAATTCTGAAATAGTTCTTGCTCCAATGGAGGGACACGAGTTGGCCGGTCGGCTGTCCGCGGCACGTTTCGATCGAAGATCTATCCGGAGGCGAATCTTCGAGAGGTGCTCAGAAGTAAACTGTGAGCTGTTTAAGCTTCCGGTAAGGCGAAAAGGGAGTTGTATTGGATGATGGGAGTCCGCAATGTTGTGACTGGTGCACAAATAGTGTTCGCACTTAGAAAAAGAATAGTGTTTTTTATTATAACGAATAGTTTCCAGGAGGGACGTCTATGTAGATAGTTTCTGGTAGTATACACTGAGAGAAGGATCTAGTAAAAATTACTATATCATATGGGAGATATTACCGTAGCACATATTAGTAGACCGTTAGGGCGCCACCTATGGTAGGAAGTACCAGATTTATAAGAATTTTTCTTAGATATGGTAAAAATTCTTGGATAATCTCAGACTTTCTACCATAAGTGAGCTGACGCCGTACTACTATGCGCTATGATAATTTTTCTTAGATCATTGATCATTTTTACTAGATCCTTCTCTCAGTGTATACACTGAGAGAAGGATCTAGTAAAAATTACTATATCACATGGGAGATATTACCGTAGCACATAGTAGTAGAGCGTTAAGGCGCCACCTATGGTAGGAAGTACCGGATTTATAAGAATTTTTCTTAGATATGGTAAAAATTCTTGGATAATCTCAGACTTTCTACCATAAGTGAGCTGACACCGTACTACTATGCGCTATGATAATTTTTCTTAGATGATTGATCATTTTTACTAGATCCTTCTCTCAGTGTATACACTGAGAGAAGGATCTAGTAAAAATTACTATATCACATGGGAGAAATTACCGTAGCACATATTAGTAGACCGTTAGGGCGCCACCTATGGTAGGAAGTACCGGATTTATAAGAATTTTTCTTAGATATGGTAAAAATTCTTAGATAATCTCAGACTTTCTACCATAAGTAAGCTGACGCCGTACTACTATGCGCTATGGTAATTTTTCTTAGATGATTGATCATTTTTACTAGATCCTTCTCTCAGTGTATACACTGAGGGAAGGATCTAGTAAAAATTACTATATCACATGGGAGATATTACCGTAGCACATAGTAGAAGACCGTTAGGGCGCCACCTATGGTAGGAAGTACCGGATTTATAAGAATTTTTCTTAGATATGGTAAAAATTCTTGGATAATCTCAGACTTTCTACCATAAGTGAGCTGACGCCGTACTACTATGCGCTATGGTAATTTTTCTTAGATGATTGATCATTTTTACTGGATCCTTCTCTGAGTGTATATTCAATTAGTTAAATTATAATTACAGTTACAACGATGATTTTTCGGCATTGTCGTAACCATAAAATGTAAAGGTTCCCTCCGGGTATTATTTTTTATGGTACAAAGTCGGTATTGATGCTTATACTATATGTATTTTTTTTCTCAGTGCGGATGTGTGTCTACTGAAGAAACGGAAAGGCGCGGCGACCGTTTCAAGATTACTATAATATGAGATTCTGAGTTACTAAATAACCACCGAAGAAACTCGCCCGAAGAGCTCTTCGTCGACCCTCTCGGCTACGCTTCTGTCACATCCGTAACAACTTCTCACCGCGTGTTGATGTGCAACCGAACATACAGCACGAGCTCGTTTTATCGAGCCGAGCAACTACCTGACAGCAGATTTAAATATGCAGTGGATAACAAAAAATTTAGATTGAAAATTAATGAAAGGTTTGGAAACTTTTTTACACACTGTTTCTACACGGAGAAAAATAGTTCCGTTTCTGTTTGTTTTTACCACAGCACGAATATTTTGTTGTCCCTATATTAACCAGATAAATCAGTTATGCTATCAAAACTCTTGTCGCCCCAACAATTTTTTTTCTAAGTGTAAAACTTCAAAGACACGTGCGAAATATTACATGTAAAATGTTTATTTTGAATGACAATTTTGGAAAATTTCAGGCAAAAAATTTGTAATTTTAATATCTACTATTTGTATACTACGAAAAAGTACATTACTGTTCGACTAACGTAAGTAACATAAGCAAGTTTCAAGTTCCAACACATTAAATTGGCAATTTACTTTTACAGCCTATTAAAAAAAAAAAAAAAAAAAAAAAAAAAAAATGAACCAAGTTAAAAACATTAGGACCGATAATTCTGCAATGATTTCCGCTCGATCCAACCAAGGTCCAACCGAAACAAATTATCCCGTCGGGATCCTGCTGAAAGGTTTCGATGTGTCAGCAACTGCAGTCATTTTTCGTTTAGTCCAAAAGAAAAAAAAAATTTCCTACAGTTCGAACATACATTTAAAAAAAAACCTCCAACTTCTCCGAACTCACTTCATTTTTTCCCTCCTAAAAAAAAAAGTCTGAAAAAATTGCTTTACTTAGGCCTTGCAAAGCCCCCCTTAAATGGCGTTTCGATGCGCCCTTCAGTTTCTCGCCCGCCGAGCCGGCGCGATGCTGCGGGGGTGCGCCGGTGAATCCTTGATAAATGACAGAACGGGAAGGAGAGAAACGCTCTCGGCCGCCGCGGACCCGAAGACCCACCGACCCACTGCGTCGGGCCGATTCTCCGCCGCGCTTACGTGGCCTCTTCCTCCGCGCCCTCCGATAGAGTCTCGTGTCTATCATCCGCACGACTCGGGGACGGCATGCAGGCGCACAAAGGTATATTGTACCGGTGAACGCGGAGCCGCGCGGGGATTCGTCGGTTGGACGGTTGGATAGATTCTTGTCTCGGAGTCTCACAGGGCGCATATTAATGGGAGAAACATAATCGCCGCGGCATCGCAGCGGGCAGCCCGTCCCGGTGGAAGCGAGGAGGCTGCGGCAGGCGCATCAGCAGCACAAAGCTGAAACGCTGATGGGTCTTGCGAGAGGCCCCTGCGTGAACGGCGCGAGGTCCGCAGTTGTTTCCTCGTGCCCGAAAGGCGATGTCGCCGCTTACTCGAGAAATAAGAACTTTCGTCCTCCGGGAATCTTCGCAATCGGGACGAAACAATCATTTTTTTTTTTTTTTCTCCGTACGTTTTTTCTCCAAGTGCGACCCGCGACGAACAAGTCGGAGGAAGGAAACTGCAGCAAGAGCATCGGCGGTGCAAAGCTGAGGCTCGCAGTTGTTAGCTCGTGTCCGAAAGGCGACGTGGCTAATTCCTCAGGAAGAAGAACTTTCGTCCCTCGGAGATCTGCGCATTCGGGATAAAACTATTTTTCTTCATACGTTTTTGTCCCCTGTGCATCGCGACTCGTGAGAATTGTGGAGAAAAACGATAGCCCTATTTTGAACTCCGTGACTTCGTCGTGAATCGCTAGTGCCACAGTGGGGCCAGCACTGGCCCAGCGTCGGTCGTTCATCGGCCAGTACTGGCCCAGTGTCGGCCGTTTATCGGCCAGTACTGGCCCAGCGTCGGCCGTTCTTCGGCCAGTACTGGCCCAGCCTTAGCCGTTCTTCGGCCAGTACTGGCCCAGCCTTAGCCGTTCTTCGGCCAGGACTGGCCCAGCGTCCGGCGTTCTTCGGCCAGTTACGGTCCGTTCTAGAATTCCCACAAGGCCGCCGCTGTGAGGCGATAATAATTTCGAAAATAAATAACATTTGCTCGGAGATCGAAGAGGAAACGATCGTTTGGTGTCGATCGCGACGAACTGCTCGACAATCGATGACAACACTCGTCGTTCCGGTGCGCCAGTTTTATCTCGAGACACGAGCGCAAGTGCCGATCGTACCTCCGTCGCTGGTTCGAACGTAACCGCGAGGAACACCTACACACACCGGGGCACAGTTGTGTACAGACGGGAGGCACCCGTTCGCTATCAGCCGCAATAAAACGCGGTGAAGGCGGTGTTCGAGCCGCCTCTCGGATCCGCCCCTGACTCCTGTCGGACTTCTCCCACCTCCGTCCGCTTCGCGGGCTCTTCGTCGTCCCCGTCGCCGTCCTTATCCACTGCACGCACGCACACGGACGGCTCTTCATTACCGGAGCGGCGGGTAAGCGGCGCGGGTCAACGTTGAAACCGTCGGAGTGACCGGCGACGAGCGGCGAACGCGGTACCAGGAGAACGCCGCGGCCTGGAGAACGCCTCGTTTCGCGGTACCGGGACGGCAGCTCGGGAACCGCTCTGGCGGCCGTTTTCAACGCGGACCCACCGAGAGTCGCGCCGGAACGCAAGGCCCACCTTCGCGTCGTCGCGGGACGCGAACGAGGTCGTAAACCCGGCGGAGCGAGAGAACGGCCGGCGAACGCGACGAGGGAAACGACGGGGAGGGACGCAGAGGGAACGAGGTATGCGTGCGCGCGAGTGCGTTCAACGCAACGGGGTTTAATGGTACCGGCTAATGACTATTGGCCAACGGACCTGGGCGGGACTACACGCTCGGCCGGCTCACGCACACACGAGAATCCACCGACTACTAGCACTACCTTACCGACACTCGGGACGCGCTTTGGTGAGCCAGGAATTACGGGCGCTCGGGCGATTCGAGCCGAGGAGGCCACACGTGGAGCCCTCTTCGCTCCTATGGCTAATTTACCGAGCTCGGGGACTGATGGAAGCATTTTTATTTTTATTTTTATTTTTTTTTATATGTTTCATACAATTAAGGAAATATTCACAATTGACGGAGATGGATTTTTTTTTTCAATTGTTGAATTTTTATTTAATTGAAGTGAAGAGATTTTGAGATTGATTGATTATTAATGTTACTATCTCTAGGCTAGGATCGACGCTAGACGAGAGATCTTTCGAGATAAAGCTTTTTTTTTTTTTTTATGGATATCATAGAATTGAGAGAATATTCACTATCGAAGGAGATGGATTTTTTTTTTCAATTGTAGAATTTTTATTTAATTGCACTGATTTATTTTTTTAAGTGAAGAGATTGTGAGATCGATTGATTATTAATGTTACTATCGCTGGGCTAAGATCGCTGCCGGACGCGAAAGGCTAGATCGTTCGAGATAAAGGATCTCCAAGAACTGAGCGAAATAATGACGAATTATATATATTTTTTAATATTATATTTCCGATTTTTTTTTTTTTTTTTTTTTTTTTTTATAGAACAAATGGAATTCCCGCAATTTTTTAATATTCAAAGCCATGCGATTTTTTCTCCTGTTCGCGATGCAGGCAACAACGAAGGAAAGTGGAAAAACTAAAGTCGGTCAGTGCGAGTGGAAAAGGCACTCGCCGATCAGACATCCATTTGCGGTCAGCCCTCAGCCGCTTCTGGAGAACGTGGCGGCTCACCGTCGCAGCTCGAGACGTTCGATCGTTCGAGATGAATGCCCTCTAAGCCCTGAACGATATGACGAATTATATATATTTTTTATATTATCTATCCTATATTTTTGTATAAAAAAAAAAATTGAACAGCCATATTTTTTTATATCCAGAGACACGACATTTTTTTCCCGATCGCGATGCCGTTAACAACGAAGATAAGTGGAAAAACTAAAGTCGGTCAGTGCGAGTGAAAAAAGCACTCGCTGATCAGACATTCATTAGCGTTCGGCGCTGAGCCGCTTCTGGAGAACGTCGCCGCTCTTCGGAGGATCTCCGGATCGCTTAGTCTCGATCTCAGTCCCTCGTTCTTAGGACCTCGAAGAACTGAGCGAAGTAATGACGAATTATATATATTGTTTTATAGCATATTTCCAATATATATATTTTTTTTTTAATTTAAAAAATGGAACTCCCACATTTTTTTATATCCAGAGGCGCGCGATTTTTTTCCCGATCGCGATGCAGTTAACAACGAAGATAAGAGGAAAAACTAAAGTCGGTCAGTGCGAGTGAAAAAAGCACTCGCTGATCGGACATCCATTAGCGTTCAGCCCTGAGCCGCTTCTGGAGGACGTCGCGATTCGCTGGAGGATCTCCGGCTTACTTCCCTCCCCTCGACCCCTTCGTCGAGATATCATCTCCCCGTTCTCAAGATCTCTAAGAACTGAGCGAAAAATAATTACGAATTAAATATTTTTTTATATAATATTTTTTGATGTTACACTCTGGAAAAATAAAATTGATTGATTCAACAAAATGAGCGCTTACGGATGGCGAAACAAATTTTTTAGTTGCTCGAACGAAATAATTGTCGTAGTAAGTGAAGAAACATTCGACTCAACGGCCTGTTAGTATAATCAACGAGGTATTCTTTTCGATCAACCAAACATTTATTTCGCCACCCGTAAGCGCACGTTTTGTTGACTCAATTGATTTCTTTTCTCATGTGTATATTTCCTATATTTCTTATTTATATTAAAAAAAAAAAAAAAAAAAAAAAATGGAAGTCCCACAATTTTTCTTATATCCAGAGACAATCGATGTTTTTTCCCGATCGCGATACCCGTTAGCAGCGATTCGTTGCCAAGCTCTTTTCCTCTTTTCTTCGTTGCCAACGAAGAAAAGAGGAAAAACCAAAGTCGGTCATAGCGAGTGGAAAAGGCCCTCGCCGATCAGACATCCATTCGCCTTCAGCCCTGAGCCGCTTCTGGAGGACGTCGCGGCTCTCCGGTCCGCTTCCCTCCCCGTCGTCCCCTTTGTCTCGATCTCATTCCCCCGTTCTCGCGTTATTCTCACGCGATTTGCATAGAATGGACCGCGAGAGCCACCACAGCTCCGCATTAGGAGCCGAGAAGAGAGGAGACAAGAGTCGCATCGCCGGACCGAACGGCGTCCCATCGAAAGGGAGAGAAGTGCAGCGCCCCGAAGGCAGAAGGAACGACACGCTTTACCTGATACTCTCGCCGCCCGGCTGTCCTTGCCTACTCGACAGTCTCGTAAGTCAGTTAATGCGGAGCAGAAGTAGACGCGCTCCAGACGCTGAAAACATCCATCACGCATGAGCGCACGGTTATCTCCTCTCGCGGTCCGACTTATTTACCCTGCCTTCTCGCTCCTCTCCTCCGCGCCCGGTCCGGGCTGTTTTTTGTTGCTCGTTCCACACTCCACCACGGGCTTTCTACCCCTCACCGCTATCTTCGAGCGCGGATCGCACCGCTTCATAATTACACTCTCGCCACGGTTCTCTCTCCGGTCCTCGAGGCTCGCGCACCTCGGCGACTCCGCGCGCGCACAGGAAAAAAAAAAAAGAAACAAAAAAAAAAAGAACCTATATATCTAACGCGAGAGAATCGAAGGAACGAGCCGGCTCGTTCCGGAGCCTCGAAGACAGCGGGGCTGGACTCGAGACGCTTCTCCTCGCTCGACGATTCATCGATATGCCTCTGGGATACGTTAAAAGAAATTGAGAGTCGAATATAAAATAAAATTAAAAAAATGCGCCGAGATGATCGTCTGCGTCTCGAGCTGCATCTCCTTTAGCGTAGACTGAGGACAAAGATTGTTGGGTTAAGCAAATTCGCAGACAGATACGTTCAAAGCTGTTGTTTGACAATTATTCGCTTAAGACGATTCAAACAAAATGTTTTATTGTACCAACCAAATAACTCCTCTGAACGCAGGTGAACGCGCCTTGGTTAATCCAACGATTTCTTTTTCTCAGTGTAGAGACTGCAGGGTGAAGTTAAAGATTTGTACATTTTTGCCAAGGTCTCTTGTTCCGCGACAAGAATTTTTTTCCTCATGGGTTTGTACTCGTTTTGTAATTGACAAGGAAAATATTGCGGTAAATAAATTTTGTGTAAAATGATAAATTCAAGAAAATACAGACACACAAAAAGGAAAATTAAAAAAAAAAATACAGCCGAGAAAATCGTCACTGTCTCGAGCTGCATCTCCTTTAGCACTGAGACTGCAAGGTGAAATAAAGGATTTGTCCATTTTTACTAAGTTCATCCCGTTAAGTTTATACCGATTTTATGATGAGACAAGAAAACGTATTGTGGAGAATAAGTTTTTTGTAAAATTATACGTCCAAAAAAAAACACGCACCAAAAACCAAAAATAAAAAAATACAGCCGAGAAGATCGTCGACAGGTCTCGAGCTGCAGTCTCCTGTAGCGTGGAGACTGCACGGTAAAATAAAAAGTTTACTTTTACAATTTTTACTTTAGTACTTTAGTACAATTAGTACAATTTTCAGTATTTAGTAACAATTTTCGTTCAGTCGAGTTTACACTCACTTTGAGCTGAGAATACGATCCGTCGATAACACGCAATTTATCCAAAGAACAAGAGAAAGTATTGTGGAGAACAAATTTTCTTAAAATGGACAAACTTCAATGAAACCGAAGCACTAAGTTTCTCAAAAACAGTATTTTTCAACGTGCAACAAATCCACTTGTCAGTCTGACATTTAAGAGGCCTTATCGTAGAGAAACTTCTCCGGTAATTAATTTCACATTAGTGTCATATCAATAATTTCAGGCGCCATTTTTTTTTTTTTTTGTAAATTTTCAAAATTTCTTTCGCACTTGAGTTCGTTAAATTATCCGAGAAAGAGTTGAAAGTTCGCGGACAGACACGTTCATAAGTGTGCGAACATTTCTTTTATACTTGACTGCACACCTTGTAAATAGGGTAAAAGCCTTGAATATGTTATAAACCACTTTAACCCTAAATAAAAAAAGCACCAAGGTTGTAAAAACTTTGCCGACGAGAGATGGAAAGAGAGTCGTGATTAAATTTTCATCGATCCAACGACACTGACAACGAGTTTGACCGGTTTTCTCTCCCGTGACCGCCGGGGCTACTTCCGGCGGTCGATGAAAATTTAAAGTGGTCGGATCTTCGCCGCTGATGGAGAAGAAAAAGGTTTCACCGATGGTATGAATAAACTAAGGCGAGAAGAACACATAGCACGGAGAGGCCAGCGACACGCCAATCGAGTTCATTACCTCTGCCCTTCCGTGGTAACTTTATATCACCAGGGACCGAATCGTTATCGCTGAACTGCCAACCGTAGCACTGGCAAACAAGTGCAATTGCTTGACGACAAGCTTTGCTGTTTCCTTCACTGTATAAAATACATTGGAAATTTAATGTATTGGAAATAATACATTGGAAATTTTCTTTCATCACTTACATTAATTCAGCATCAATTTATTTTCTGGTATTACAATTCAAAATTATATAATGATTTAATAAAATTACAGATATTTTTCCTGAAATTTACAAAAATTTGCATTATAAATAAAAATTTTACTTTACAATGTATTCGAAATTTCAGAACCAGTTTATGTAAAAGAGCTTCCAATATCATTCATTAATTTTCAAACTAAATTTTTTTACAGACTTGCCATGAATATGTCTACATTTCATAAAAACCACAGCATAAAAGTGGATGCGCGCTTTTGGATTTTAGTTTTGTTCGAAAATTGTGTCCAACGCTCAGGTTCATTAAAGCATCGATATATCTCTCCGAAACATGATACATAAACGAACTAGCACTAACGATCCTTGATAGGGAATTTTTGTGAGACTCGATGGAGGAACTTAAATTTCATGAGAAATCGATTTTTTTTTAAATTTCTCCCAAAATCACCATAACTGAAGCAAATAAATCTTCGTAATGAGGCGCAAATCACCGACAAGCTGTCCTAACAGCGAGCTGTTAATATTGTCCTGAGAATTTTCGGCATTGAATCCTGGCTAAAACATAGGCAAATGCGGATGCACATGACGCAATTTTGCCGCCATGCCGTGCGAACATATGTTGGCTATTTGTTGGCGGATTGTTGGCAAAATGCTATCTGGGTACGTGCTACTGGAGATGTGAGCAGTAAATGTGACCGGTAATTTTAGCATATTTTTACTGTAAAAATACGCTACGTGACCGCGTTGAACATTACCACACACCCATAAAAATAATTTATTTGACGGTCATCGGTTATTTAGATTAAGTAAAATATTTATTTGATTTAAATAAATGTTTATTCCATTTAAGTAACTATTTGCTTAATTTACATAAATATTTATTTCAATCAAATAAATATTTCACTTCATCTAAATAAACGGTGGTCGTCAAATAAATTATTTTTCTGGGTGCATTGGTAATAAAATCATATGGTCTCACAGTGATTTAAAACATCACTAACACATGATGATTTATCAAAAAATCTTACGATAATGTTTTTAAAAAATATTTTATTCGTAATTCCACAATTACATAAAAGTGAAGCTTATCATTCGTCAACCGGTAATGTCACATTTAAATAGGTAGATTTTATATGTTTTGACGGTCAATTTACCGAAAATTTTATGACCGGTAATTTCACATCTAGATAGATTATTGTTACCCCCTTTTACGGTAAATTACGAACATTTTTTGTGACCGTATTTTTACAACACAATATGTTGAGAAAAAAAATTACGTCATAATACGGTATTTTTATGGTAAATTTACGAAATATTAAAATACCGATATTTTCACATCTCTACGTGCTACCCCACCCCCAGCCACGATATACCCAGCGAGGGAGAGAAACCTTTGAAACCTGACCGCGATCGATTATAAATCGATTAGGTCACCATTGTGTCGCGAGCCATAATTCATCATTCTTTTCTGGGCAATATTGTATACACTATTATGTGAGTCTGTGCATACAGTAGAGGCTCCCTGTCCGTCTCTACTTCTACAGTATATATGTATATATATATATATACATATATATATATATATATATATATATATATATATATATACATATATATACATATACATATACATATATATATATATACATATATATACTTCTTCAGAGCTCTTGTATCATCGCCATCTTTCCCTGTCACGATGATTCACCGATCCCGAATTACGACCACTTTTATTCTCGACTCTCGTTTCTGGCCTCTGACCAACCAACGATTGTTATCGGAATTCCGGACTCGCCCATCCACTTCGCCTCGATCTCTCGATTGATTTTCCAATTATCCGAGACTAATTTCTATCATTTTTATTCCCGAGAAGGGAACAAGTGAAAGTGATAGATTTAATTTCACTGCCCAAACGAATTTGACCATTCGTTTGAAGGAGGATTTCGTGGGGAATGCTTGAAACATATTCAATGGAAGGATCAATAATTGTGTAAAAATGATGATTATAAAATTACCGGTAAATTGTCGGTATCGTTTTTGCAATTTTTATCGGTTATCGATAGCGATTATCTTTGCAAACTGCGTGAAGTCAACCGCGAAAACTGATAATTTTAATTTGATGTGAATAGTGTAACAAGCCGATAAGAACACTTTGTTTTTGGATCAACGAAATACGAAGATACGAAAAAAAAAATAATACGTACATTTACTATTTACTTGGCAGATAAATATCCATTGGTAAAATATCTTTGGCAGACCGGGTTAATTAACCAGTTATTTACCGTGCGATTCAACCGGTTATTTTCCCAACTCTCATCGCCTTTAACCGCAGCTTTGCTCGTGTACTTTACCACTAATCTGAGGGCTCGCGATTTAATCGACTTTTTCCTCTATCGCTGTTCTCTTTTCTTTACTCTTCAAATTTTTTAATTTATTTTCTTTTTTTATATCCGGATAAGAAAATTACGTTTTTGGATCAACTCCATCGGAGCTATTTACGTATTATTAAAATATAAAAATAACACCTAAATACGTAAATTTATAAATATCCATTGGTAAAATATCTTTGGCAGCTCGGGTTAATTAAACAGTTATTTACCATGCGATTCAACCGGTTATTTACCGTGCGATTCACCCGGTTACTTACCGTGCGATTCAACCAGTTATTTACCGTGCGATTCAACCGGTTATTTACCGTGCGATTCAACTGGTTATTTACCGTGCGATTCAACCGGTTATTTACCGTGCGATTCAATCGGTTATTTACCGTGCGATTCAACCGGTTATCTACCGTGCGATTCAACCGGTTATTTACCGTGCGATTCAACCGGTTATTTACCGTGCGATTCAACCGGTTATTTACCGTGCAATTCAACCGGTTATTTACCGTGCGATTCAACCGGTTATTTACCGTTCGATTCAACCGGTTATTTACCGTGCGATTCAACCGGTTATTTATCTTGCGATTCAACCGGTTATCTACCGTGCGATTCAACCGGTTATTTACCGTGCGATTCAACCGGTTATTTACCGTGCGATTCAACCGGTTATCTACCGTGCGATTCAACCGGTTACTTACCGTGCGATTCAACCGGTTATTTACCGTGCGATTCAACCGGTTACTTACCGTGCGATTCAACCGGTTATTTGCCGTGCGATTCAACCGGTTACTTACCGTGCGATTCAACCGGTTATTTACCGTTCGATTCAACCGGTTATTTACCGTGCGATTCAACCGGTTATTTACCGTGCGATTCAACCGGTTATTTACCGTGCGATTCAACCGGTTATTTACCAACTCTCATCGCCTTTAACCGCAGCTTGGCTCGTATACTTCACCACCAGTCTCAGGACTCGCGATGATATTGTCTCTTTCCTCTATCGCTGTTCTCTTTAGTCGTTTCTTAGACACTTTATTTCGTTTATCACTTTTCCTTACTCTTTTCATAAAAAAAAAAAAAAACATAATAATTTATTTTTATTTTTTTATATAACCACAACGGCGATTTCGCCCTAGCGTGAGCGGCAGCCATCGCTGCGCTCTCGAGGATTCTCGCGTCGCAAGTAAAGTACACGGATGTCTCGGGCCGGGATTCGCCGGGATCGGCGAGGCCTGTCGGTACTGTAAGACGCCGGGTTACGAAGGGGTGCAATTTTTGTATTTGCGAGAATATTTATAGCGGCAGGGTGGATTACCATAAACAACGCAGCGCGGCAGCGAAGAAACTCAAAGATTACTGTATTTAAAGCGCGGCGGTCTGCGGTGGCGAGCGGTGCTATGGTGGAGCTATGGAAGAGAAGAAGGCTGCAGCAACAAACGCCGTGGAAGAAGACGAAGAAGAAGAAGAAGAAGGGGGGGAATAATTACCGCGGCGAGCAGCAGCTACCAGAACCGTCGAACCGGGAACAGAAAGGGGCGTGTGTTTGAGCGGCCGAAGGAGCCGCGGTGGCGATACCGCTCGGGAAAAGAAGAGAAGCAAAAAATTAAAAAAAAAAAAAAACATTTAAAAAATATTCGAACCTAAAAACCCTGCAAAGATCGAGCAGGAAGAAAGCCAACTGGTGTCTCGCGCGTAACGATGCGTTGCTCCGATTTTCGCGCGATTTTTATTTTTCCACATCATTTTACAATCTTTTTGTTGTTGACGATACGTTTGACGAAAGAAAATTTGAAATTAAGTGGAAAAAGTAATGATTTTTTTTTACACAATGGTCAAAAAAATAAAAATTAAAAAAAATATTCGAACCTAAAAGTACTGCAAAGATCGAGCAGGAAGAAAGCCAACTGGTGTCTCGGGCGTAGCGATACGTTGCTCGATTTTCGCGCGATTTTTCTTTTTCCACGTCATTTTACAATCTTTTTGTTGTTGTTAAAAATACGTGTGACGAAAAAAATTGTAACACGAAGTGAGAAAAATGGATTATTATTTTTGCAGTGTGACAAATATTTTTTACCGTATGTGTTTGAGTGTCCGAGGAAGCCGCAGAGGCGATGCCGGTTAGGTAAAGAAGAGGAAGCAACAAAAAAGAATAAAAATATTCGACCCCAAAGTCCAGCAAAAATCGAGCAGAAAGAAATCCAACTGGCGTCTCGAGTGTACCGAGACGTTGCTCGAGTTTTCGCTCGATGTTTCCTATTCTATTTAACTTTACATTAATTTATTATCATTTTTTTATACCTTTCATGACAAAAAATGTGTAAAATAAGGTAGAAAAATATATTAATATTTTTATAACAGTCTGATGAATTTTTTTTACTCCGCGGTATTCCGTGTCTTGCGGAGCCCATTCATGCTTCGGCCTGTGCACAATTCGGTGATATTACGTATACGCCGTTCTACTTTTATAGTTGTATTAATGTAGGGGCTCAGCTCGTTCAATTATACACCTAACGAGCAGGTAGCCGTAAAAACTTACAAAATTCGCTTTACGTCGGTCCGATATACTCCGGACCTTATATTGTACCGACCATATATATGTATGCATATATATATATATATATATATATATATATATATATATATATACATTTCTGTGTATATAGATATATACACCTACAAGGGCGAACTTGATGATGATGAACTTCCACGGCGGCCCGTTGCCCGCGTGCCCGCCCTCATTCTTCCTCATTCCGTTATTCGCTCTACCTTCCTACCTTGTGTAGTTCGCGTAAGCTCGCTCGTAAAGTCGAATTTAATCTGTACGAGCAAAAAAAAAAAACAACAACAAAAAAATAGAAAATAAGGAAGACGAGTGAATCATCCGGGTCATCGTCGGTACGCTCGCGAGAGAAATTATCCCGAGACCAGCTGCTCCACAACTCTCGATTGTATGTCGACGATTACGAAAGTTCGGGGTAGATAACCGAGACGCCATATGCGTGTTTGCGAGAAGAATTGCAATTCAACAGGCATTCGTATAATCAAAAAAAAAAAAAATTGGCAGAGGGGCGAGCGGGGTGAAATGAGACACTGTTAACTGCTGACACGGGCCAAAATGGACCACTAAAAAAATTGACCGAAAAACGCATAGCAACTCTAAAGAGACTGGGGTAAAATGGGTCACATTAGGATTTCGTCTAAATCGGGGAATTAAAACATGCCGGTTTTCCTAATAGCGCTCCGATTCAAAAGTAATCCATTTTGCCCCGAAAGGAAATTTTTTTCGTATCCTTCGTACAATCATTACGAATTGCTTTTTTTCTAAACAATATATTCTGAACAATAAATCCGGGCAGTGCAATGTCCATGCCTACGATGCCGAGAGCTGTAGAAGAAGCTGTTCATCGATCGATCATGCATTTCATCGAGAGAAATTGATATTGCTCGCCAGAAAAAAAAAAAAAAAAAAACAACAAGCCAGGTACGCGCCCAGAACGAAGCCGACATCGAGACCGGTGTCCATTTGTATCCCAACAATTGTCCGGCAAATTGGTCGTAACGAAATCTTTTTTTTTAATTAAAAAAGACAATGGTCGCTCGTCGAGGGCGATTATTCACGGGCGCGTCGGGTTTCTCGTGAAGTACACGGCGCATGCGCGTGCGCGCACGTATATTTCCGCGCACACGAAGTCCGGTCCGAGCTATGTATCTAATAGTCGCACACGGCGAGTATGGAGCTTCGAAAACGGCACGCGGGTCGGGAGAACCGCGTGTACATACACAAGTACATAAACGCATTTTTTAAGCCACCGATGTAAGTACACCGGCGAAGTACGCATGCGCGCGCGACTCTCGACGCAATGCACTTCAGACCTTGCGTGCGCGAGTGCGTTCCAAACGCATTAAGGTAACCCTTGCGAATCGTGTTCACTTCGCATAAGTTTCAGACAAATTCGACGGAATTATGCTGAAAAGATTAATTTTTGCATAATAAAAATTCTAAAATGTTATTAACAAATTGATGAAAAATAAAATTGTTCGACCATGGAAAATTGATCGTTTCGGCACTTTTAATATGATTGATTTTTTTCAGATTTTATACCATCGAGAAGTGTTACCAATTCCCTCTCATTTCTCTGATACTCATGCAAAGTGAACACTATTCGCGAGGACTTCATTAAGGTAGTCCTTGCGAATAGCGTTCACTTCACATGAGTTTCAGAGAAATGAGAGGGAATTGTAGACACTTGGCGATGGTATAAAAATCTGAAAAAAATCAAGCGTATTAAAGATGTCGAAAGGAATAATTTTGCATAACAATAATTCCAAAATGTTATTAACAAATTGATGAAAAATAAAATTGTTCAACAAATATCCCGGAAACGTAACTTTTTTTTTAATGAAAATTATTCGTTCATTTTTTTGAATACGTATGAATTATTTCAGATTTTTAAATTCGCTTTGATTTTTTTTTTTTTGCATATGGGAAAAACGTGTAGAAAATCAGAAAATTCAAAGTGAATTTAAAGATCTGAAAAAATTCATACGTATTCAGAAAAATAAACGAATAATTTTCGTTTAAAAAAAAAAAGTTATGTTTCCGTAAGATTTGTTGAAGAATTTTATTTTTCAACAATTTGTCAATGATATTTTGGAATTATTATTATGCAAAATTAATCCTTTCGGCATCTTTAGTACGCTTGATTTTTTTCAGATTTTTATACCATCGAGAAGTGTCTACAATTCCCTCTCATTTCTCTGAAACTTATGTGAAGTGAACACTATTAGCGAGGACTACCTTAACTGCCTTCACACAGTGAAGCTAGAAATTAAAGCAGTGTTGAAATTGTATAAAGAATAGTAAAAATAAAATTCTTCTCAACATTTTTAAATATTTTTATGTAATACTGCAGTAGACTTGGAACATCAGACTCGTGGAATTTTGCCATTCCACTATGTTCATAAATATCCTGCGAAGGGGCCAAGCGTAGAAAAACAATTCGACTCGATTTCTACGATGATTTTAGCAGTGAATTGAATTGGAATTACATATTTTTTCAATTTATATAATTTAAAAGGTAGAAAATAAAATTATTCGTAAAGAAATTCGTTTTGTTCATTTTTATTAAAAAAAAAAAGTATATTATCGGTAATCAATAACTATACCGGAGTATAATGTTATATCCTGATTTCATGAATTGTAAACTATTGTATAATTAACTTTTGCGTAAACACGTTAGTGACATTTTTATTCTATTGTAAAAAGGGTTCGTCCCGTGTATTATACTAAATAAATAAATAAATAAATAAATAAATAAATAAATAAATAAATAAATAAATAAATAAATAAATAAATAAATAAATAAATAAATAAATAAATGAATAAATAAATAAATAAATAATACCGGTCGGTAATTCATGAAATATTTGAGTATCAGACTGGACCAGCTTTGGCATTCCATTATGTTGATTAATATTCCGCGAGTGGACGGAAAATTTAATAAGCGATTACACGGCTGTTCCATCGCGGCTTTCGGAAACTATCCTCGATCCTGCACAATCCGATGATACCGGCGATAAGCTCGTAGAGTGCAGCGAGTACCGCCGCCGAGAACATTGCGGAGGAATCGCCGAGCCGCTGAGAGAGCCGAGATATGGACGATGCAATGTCGGCGAAGACGGGTTGATAGGGAGGGCGGCAGGGCGGGGTAGTCAGGAATGTAATCATAGGATTCCCTCGGGAATATCCTTCGGGATACCGGGTCAGCCATGTTGGATTCTTAGTCGTCTCGGGTGACTTCTGGGACGAGCTTTCGCGCTCACAAACCCGCTCGCCCCTTTCGGATATATACGAAGCCTACTCTGCCTATATTGTTCATCAGGCGTTGACTGTGACGACGGCGCGGTGTTGGCCCCTGTCGCGTCGAGCGGCGAACTTCCGGTGTAAAAAATTCTCGAGCACAAAGGTTTTTTTTTTTTATTTTCCCTTCAAACTCAATTTTTTGAAAATTTTATTTATTCGTTCTATACAGTCGTAGAGATAAGATTTTACTTCGGCAAAAAAAAATATATATATATATATTCTGGAATTGTAATTCTTTTGTCCACAAAAAATACGGTTCGTTTTTAACTGACCTGCCGAATTCGTGGTCTCTTTCGTGCCGAGGAAGCAAACAAATTCTTCAAGTGTTTACATTTCTTTGTTAAATTTTTGTTTACATTTCTGAAACGAAATGTAAACAAAATTATCTTGGAAAACTTTTCCATATTTATTAAACGCTCAAATAACAAAAAGATGTTACGATGAAATGAGATTATCCGAAACTTTCTCCAGGACGCATTATCACTGTTCGTAAAGTTTTTATTACATTTCGACATTAAAATTGATAGAAATCGTCGAAAAGTTAAGAGGAACGAAAAACATAGACATTTGTGAACAAACATCGAGTGTACACTATACATTGTAAAAGTCCTGAATATGACCCTGTCCATGTATAACAGATTTGCCTGCTGGTCAGGGTGATCCATATCAGAGCCTGGGCAGTATTTTAAATACTTCATGTATTTTCAGTATTTAAAATACATATTTTAAGTACTCAAATACTTTTTGGCATTTTAAGTACTTTTCAAAATCCAAAATACTTTTGGTTTTCTTGGCTGTACGGTTAGGCCGGACGGGATGGATGGATGGATGGATGGATGGATGGACGAGATGGATGGATGGGTAGAAGGGACAGATCGATGGGCGAGCGTGACCAAGCCGTCTTGGCCGTCCAAAATCCACCCTGTCCCACCCTGTCCCACCCTGTCCCACCCTGTCCCACCCTGTCCCACCCTGTCCCACCCTGTCCCACCCTGTCCCACCCTGTCCCACCCTGTCCCACCCTGTCCCACCCTGTCCCACCCTGTCCCACCCTGTCCCACCCTGTCCCACCCTGTCCAGGCAGCCCGTATTGATTTAAAAAAAGCATTTACAAAAGTACTTATAAATGTATTTAAAATACAAAAAGTGTTTTATATTTTAAATACATATAGTATTTTGTATTTGAAGTTTTTTAGAGTATTTTGCCCAGTGCTGGTCCATATTCGCCACTTTCGCCCCAAACCTTATACGTCACGAACTGCCGCTCGATTTTCCACATGACTCATCCCCTGCCGCGACTCGACGCCAGCCCACCTTTCGGCCCTTCATTACCGTCCAGCTGGACGTCCCGCCTAGAAAACAGAGCGCGGAAAAACTTCGTCCATGACGCGCCATCCGGCGTTGCATTTCTCGCCAAATATCTGCACGAGCGTGACGAGAGCGAGAGAAAAAAAAATACAGCGAGAGCTCCGGCCGAGTAAAGAAGGTACAAGATTGCAAAAAAAAAAAAAAAAAAAAATGATCGTCGTAAAGAAGAGGGCAAATATGCATGGGAATTACACGTTGGAGTACGAGAACCCTTGGCAGTCTTTCTCGGTCGTCCTTATCCTTCTCGTCCTCGTCCGCGGGAGGGAAACTCGTATACCTGGCGTGCCTGCACGCTCGAAGCTTCGCCGTCGCCCGAGTGCTATACTGTGCCATAACTCGAGGGATTTTTGTCGCCGGGTTTCGCGGTCCCGGCAGCAGCGCAGCCGGTCGGCCTCGCACAACCAGCTTTATGCGAAACCTTAAAATTTCTCGCATAACGAACCGACCGTTTGTTACTCCGTCCTGTTATAACTATACGCAGGGGATATTATACAGCAACTATGTATAGGTGTATTTTAATACGGTGGCTCGGGGCGGATGATCTGTGGCTAACGCTCTCGATGCTCGCGTGTTTCACTATCGCGCCAATTTTACTGCAGCTCTTACTGCTACGGGGGTGAACCGGCGCATGCGCGCCACCGAAGGGAAAATCTTTAATATCTCAGTAAAGACCGAGATATTAAAGTTTTCCCTGGATAAACATTTTTTATAGATAAACATTTTTTTGTACACCAAAACTTCTCATCGAGATGAGAAGATTCGGTGTAAAAGAACATGTTTATGTATAGAAAATTTGGGATGTCAACGGGGAAATACATAAATGGGTTTTACGCTTTATGATTGTTGGCAGCTGAAGTGAGGGTTTCGTGGTGATAAGCTGAACAGAGTTGTGTTATTAGCTTCTTCAGTTCATTAATTGTTTCCTTTTAACTATTAGCTTTTTATATAAAATAATAGGTTTTTTTTTTTTTAAATAGGTTTTTTAAATTCGTGATGACAAGCTAATGACAGTTATGTTGATAGCTTATTATCATCGTATTTGTTTTTATTTCGGCGTAATAGTTCATGAGAATCTTCAATAAAAAAGAAAAACATTATGGATGCAAAGTTTGGAACGTCGACTGGAAAATACATAAAAGCATTTTACGCTTTGTAATATTTGGCAGCTGAAGTGACGGCTTCGCGATGGTAAGCTGATAAGAGTTGTGTTATCAGCTTGTTCAGTACTTTAATTTTTTTTTGTTTAACTATTAGGTTTCGTGGAAAATAAATTCTTTTAAATTCGTGATGATAAGCTGCTAATAACAGTTATGTTGATAGGTTGTTATCATTAAATTTGTTTTTATTTCGGGGCAACAATTGATGAGAATCTTCAATTAAAAAAAAAAAAAACACACATTATAAAATGCAAAGTTTGGAATGTTGACTGGAAAATACATAATAGCGTTTTGCGTTTTTAAATTGTTGGCTGGTTAAGTGACGAGCTTCGTGATGATAAGCTGATAACATTTATGTTATTAGCTTATTCGATTAGTTAGTTTTCATTAGTCATATTTTAGTATTTATTCGGTTGTTAGTTTTTTTGTAACTGTTATTAGCTCTCTTTAAAAAAAATTCACGATGATAAGCTAATAATAGTTATGTCGATAGCTCCTTAACACGAAACTTATTTTGATTCCGGTGTAAAAAAGGAGCAAATGCACATTTTTTGTTCAAAAGCAACATTCTTCAAATATATTTCCAACATTTTGCGGTAGAATGTCGAGCGGTTGATTGAAATTAATATTTTCTTCGTCCCTAGGCTCGAAGTAACGAGCAATCGAAAGTTTGTTCGTTGCGACTGTTCACTCGGTATATTAAGAAGAAAGGAGTACCGAAAAAAGGGCAAACGATAAAGTGGAGTTAAGAAAGGGTTGCTCCGTCGTCTCGACGGGGGCGGAGGAGAATAATGACCGAGATAAGAATTTTCGAAAATTTGAAGAAATAAAGAATGCGAAACAAGCGAAATGCAGACACTTTGGTCTTCCGTGTATCAGGCATACCGCAAAATCTTCGCCTCAAACTTTCCCCTCCATTACTCACGACGCAAGGGTGCGAGAAGTTTCCTTTTTTTTTTTTCGCGAAACTGAACCCGATCTCACAAAACTGCGTGAAAGTCGCGTGATTGATAACGCGGTAAGCAGATTAGCCCTCGCCGAACGCGCCCCATTCGAACGCTTTTTGTTTACAGTCGAGGAACTCTCCTTGTCCCTTCTGCATTCAATCCAATCCTCCAAAAAAAAAAAAAAAATGGAAAATTAAAAATAAATTAGAAAGACGAAAGATCGTAAGAATATTCGACGACAAGAAGGAGGAAGCTGGTTCATCCTGCAGCTCTTTCCGTCTCACCCCCCCCCCCTCCCGCCCTCCCACGACCCTCCCGCCTTCTCGGCCACCCGATTTCACCCTCCTCGCTCGGCGTGCCTAGCGTTAATTAGTTTCGCCCGAGTTAATGACTTTTTCCCTCATCCTAATCAGGTAATTCCGTATCTCTTTAAAATAATCTCGCCGCCCTTCGCTAATGAAATCCCGAACTCGTTACTTACACTCGCTGCGCGGCCGACGAGCCGGCCACGCGTTATGCCTTGCCGGTGGTTGCAGCACGGCCGGAGATCGCGGATATCGCTCCGACTCCGGATATGCTCAGCGGCGAACGGAAAGGGCTTTGGAAAAATCGGGTCTTTTCCATCCTCATCGAGGAAACGATATTTTTCTTATCGTCGTATAAACGTACAATGTTCGCGTGCTCGAGGGGTATTCACGGTCGGTAAAGCAGTCTGGAATCGGGGACATTAAATCTTTGTAGCAGTTGGGTTTCATATTTCGAGGCCATAAATTGACCAATGAAATTTTTAATACACTTCATCGCATCGAGGGTTCCAATGAATTTATGGAAGTAGATAAGCTGTAAAATTGTTTGTCGGTGCAACATATTTGGATCTCGTCGCGCCGGGCACAAATCTGACGTCAGTTTTCGATCTAGAATTACGCCAGAATATTTTCGAATGCCGAAATGTTATTGAGAATTTTTTTTTTTTTTTTTTCATTATCAGCGCTACAAAGTTTGGCGAAATGGAAAGTTCGTTGAACTTTAAAGTTGTCAATGATAGGTCCTCGGCTCCGCGTCGACAAAACAATGTTGACCGTTTCGACACGCTTGTTTGTGAATTTCCCTTGAGAAGAAGAAAAAATAACGACGAGCTTCAAATCGCGAATTATAGTGAAACTCGCGGATATCACCAGAAAGGGTAGTGGCGCGATGCGATCGCGAGGTAGAACCCAAAAGAGGTAATTCCCACTCTTCTCTCATTTCATCGTGAACATTAAAGTTCGCTGAACTCAAAAGTTTCCAATGAAAGGTAGTCTCAATCGTTTCGACGCATCTAGGGCCATGAATTTCGATTGAACAGGAGAAAAAAAATGTGGTCTTCGAATCGCGAATTACAGCGAAATCCGCCGATAAAACCAGAAAAGGTCGCCGCACTATGTGATCGCGACCTAGTAGAACCCTAAAAGGGGTAGTTTCCACTCTTCCCTCATTTCGTCGGGAACTTTCGCTGAACTCAAAAGTTCCGAATGATAGATAGTCTCAATCGTTTCGACGCATTTAGGGCCATGAACTTCGCTTGAACAGGAGGAAAAAAATGTGGTCTTCGGATTGCGAATTACAGCGAAACTCGCCCTAATAATGCGACAAAGGGTCGTCGCACTATGTGATCGCGAGGTAGAACCCAAAAGGCGTACCCGAGCAGAAATGGCCGTCGGGCTGACGTCAGGTCCCTATCAGGCACTGCCTAACGCTTCATCAGATCCTGATAAGGCACCCTTATCAGGGCCTGATCAGGAATGTAACGCCGTTGCCCTACAAGGTCCTGATCACGGCCTAATAAAGGTGCCTGATCGCCTTCTGCGAAAAATGTAATAAATCATTTCTATTTATTAGCGTTATTTTATCGGACATATGAATCTTCTATATATGTTCTTCGGATTAAATGAACTAATTACTACAATGTAAATCGCAGAATTTTTTTTTTTTTCCACTCATGGTCGGGCTCGAACCAGCGACCTTGCCAATGGGGACTGCGTTGGCGGCGCCTTAACCAACTCGGCTATCCTCAACTTGGGAAATGTAATGTCGAATGTACATTTAAGCTCCGGTAGAAATATGTACACGACTAAATATACTTTCACAAAGTGTCGTACATGCATTGCCGGCGACAAATGAAATTCATTGAGAATTTTGAACACTTTCTAATGAAATAAAAATCGGAAAAAATTGAATTGATTGATTATGTGTAATAGTAATGTAAAACAATTGTAATAAATAAAAAATAAATGCTCAGCAAATAATCGAGGAATCTTTTTTTTTTAATAAATCGTTTGCATTATTTAAATGATTTATTTACTTATTAACTCATTAAAACATTCAAAATCGTTTCCAACGTACGAAAACTCTATAAAAAAAAAATTACGAATTCATTTGAAATTAGAAAAAAAGGTTCACTTATATATTTCTCAAATATCTTAGAATCATTTTTTTGGAATTTTCATTACGCAAAATCAATGTCATCCAGGCATGCGTATTGCATGCCTGCAGAAGGCTTGCCTGATTCACCTGCTAAAAGGCCCTGATCGAGGTACTATCAGGCTAGCCTCGGCAAAAGCCAAGGATATCCAGTCAGGTGTCCCTACCTGTACGTTATCGGGCCCTGATCAGGCTCGCATCAGGCTCTTCTCATCTGAAGCGAGGATTATTTAGTCATGCCTCACGACCTGTACCTGATGAGGCCCTCACCAGGCTCGCCTGATCAGGCATACCCTGGCTATACCTTATCAGGCAGCCTGATAAGGTATCAGGCAGCCTGATCCCAATTTCTGCTCGGGTAGTTTTCACTCTTCCCTCATTTCATCGAGAAATTCAAAGTTCGCTGAACTCAAAAGTTTCCAATAAAAGGTAGTTACAATCGTTTCGACGCATTTAGTGCCGTGAATTTCGCTTCAACAGGAGAAAATAATGTGGTCTTCGAATCGCGAATTACAGCGAAACTCGCCGGTATCGCCAGAAAGGGTAGTGGCGCGATGCGATCGCGAGGTAGACTCCAAAGGGGGTAGTTTCCACTGTTCCCTCACTCGGGTTTCTCACACCATCCTACATATTCCCTCTATCTTCCATTCGTGTTTCTCTCCGAGTTCTCTGTACCCCTTTCGCTTTGCTCCGGACGTGAGCGCGAGTTTGCGTGACTGGGCCGCATGATCGATACCTCTCGGCTCGCGGCTCCTGGTGAACCACCTCATCGGCCATCGCGAGTACATACGTTCTTGGGGGGAGTGTCCCGAGAGAGAGAGAGAGAGCGAGAGAGACAGAGAGAGAGAGGGAGAGGAAGGGAAAGAGCCGCCGCTCACGGTTTTGCCTCGCTCTAGCGGCTTCTCATTTCGTCTCGTCCGGTTACGAGCGGCAACGCCAACCGTTTATCGCTCAACCATCGTGTACACCGGAGAGAGAGCCGAAGCCCTCTTCTCTATACACGGCACTACCTATATGCGAAAACGAGCCGCTCACAGCCCAGCCAGATCGCCATCTTAAACGCAGAAGGGTTATTCCCTCGACTTTCTACCAACGCCCAGGTAGACTTCATTATCTCCGCTCCCTGTGTACTCTCCCAGGTGCGGCTTCGCGAACGCTGAGCGCCGGGCCGCAGACAAACTCGTGGCGTTCGTGACCTCTTCGACCCATCTTCTCCATTTTTTTTTTTTTTCACCTTTTTTCTCTTCGACATCTTTTTTTTTTGTTTTTTTCTTTCGACTATTGATTCGTATGATTGTCTCTCAATCACCTCGGATCACTTCTTGTGGTCCGACCGGGACTTAACGTCTCGCTCGGAACGCAACGCTAGATGAACTTTTCTTGATCAGTGAACAAAAGAAAAACTGTGCACACGGCCGTACATAGAGGTTTACGTACACCTCAAATTTGACAAACTTACGACGTTGGTGAACCTCTTCAACCCATCCTCTGCATTTTCATTACATTGTTCTTTTTTTTTCACGTCCATTCGGGCTAGGTTCGGAAGGAAAAGTTCGTAAAATATTGAGGTTTTTTTTTTTTCATTGCAATACTGATTCATATCTCTCACAGTCACCTCGAGTCAGTTCTTGCGTCACGACGGAAGCTTTGTAGACTCACTTGAAACGCAACGTCAGGTGGGTTTTTTTTTTTATTAGTGCAAAAAGCTGTAATCATGGCCATACATGTACGTCTACTTGTAGCTCGATGAACTTGTTCGTGACCTCTTCGACCATCCTCCATTTTTTTTTTTTTTTTTTCGATCTCCCTTCGGACAAAGATCCGAGGTATTTTTATTTTTTCTTTGGACTAATGATTCGTCTGACTGTCTCTCACTCGCCTCGAATCAGTTCTTACACAGAGGAAAAAAAAAATTCTTGGATCTTGAATTAACGAAATTCGCGGTCCCGCACGTTCAAAGCTGTTATTTGTTTGGTACAACTAAATCATTCTTTTGTTGAACGATTATTCTCTTC
The DNA here is from genome assembly GCA_963922035.1 of Amblyjoppa proteus. Classification (NCBI taxonomy): domain Eukaryota; kingdom Metazoa; phylum Arthropoda; class Insecta; order Hymenoptera; family Ichneumonidae; genus Amblyjoppa; species Amblyjoppa proteus. The sequence continues at coordinate 13,898,634 of OY998233.1, forward strand.
ACTCGATTCAAAATATTGCAATTCAAACTAATTTTTTTATTACACCAATTAAATAACGCCTTTGAACGCGGGGGAACGCACCTTTGTTCATCCAACCATTTTCTTTTCTCAGTGTAGCGAAGATCGGAGCAATATAAGACAGTGGGGAAAAACGGAATAGTCGTGGCGAAACTCAACTTTCCAATAACTTTTGGATGCCCCATTTTGTCCTAACGAAACATCTGGATTTTCAACCCTGTTTTGTCCCATTCACCACCCCGACGATCACCCAAAAGTTATTGGAAAATTGCGTTTTGTCCCATTATCACGTTTTGCCCCATTGTCCCATTTTGTCCCACTCTCCTTTACACGCAGAAAAATAATTTATTTGACGGCCACCGTTTATTTAGATCTAAAACTAAAGTAAAGTAAAATACTTATTTGATTTAAATAAATATTTATTTCATTTAACTAACTATTCAGTTAATTAAAATAAACATTTATTCAAATCAAATAAATATTTTGCTACATCTTAATAAACGGTGGCCGTCAAATAAATTATTTTTCTGGATGTTCGTCCCTACCGAGACTTATCGTCTCACTTGAAACGCGGAGGTCAGATGATTTAATTTTTATTAATAAAAAAAAAGCTGTGTATACGACCATACACGTACGTGTACTTCCAGCTCAATAAACTTGTTCGTGACCTTTTCGATCATCTTCCAGATTTTCTTCTTCGATATCTGTTCGGGCAACATTCAGAGGGAATTTTTTAAAAATATTTTTGCTTTGGACTACCGATTCGTCCGATTGTCTCTCACTTGCCTCGAGTCGGTTTTCGCGTCCCTCCCGAGACTTATCGTCTCACTTGGAAGGTGAGGTTAGATGGTTTTTTTTTTTTTTATCAGTGAAAACAAATTTACACGGCCATACATGAAGGTTTACGTCTACTTTTACTCGACAAATCTGCATTCCTGACGACTTCGACCATCCTCCAATATATATATATATATATTTTTTTTTCAATATCTCTTCAAGCAAAGTTCGAAGGAGAAAATACGCCGTTTAAATTTTCTTTTTTTTGTTTCTTTGGATTATTGATTCGTCTGATTGTCTCTCAATCGCCTCGAGTCAGTTCTCGTGTCCCTGCGGAGACTTATCGTCTCACTTGAAACGCGATGCTAGATTGTCCTTTTTTTTTAGTGAAAAAAAGCCGTGTACACAGCCGTACATAGAGGTGTACGTCTACTTCTAGGCAGTCCGCCCGCTAGCCGCACCGGCTGCGAAACGAGGGGCAATAAATACGCGTCCGTCCGGAAAGTGGGTCGTGAAAAAATGAGATTTATGTGACCCGAAACGGTCCGCCGCGGCCGCGCTGTACACACCGCGGCGGCGGTGGCGAACGTCGACGGCGGCGGCTACGGTCGCGCGAATTCTTCCGTGATGCATGGCGCGTGAGCCGGCGAGCCACGACGACGACGACGACGAGGACGAGGAAAGGCGAATCGCTCGATATTAGAACGTTTCTTTCGGAACGCGACAGCGTCGCCGCTCGATTCGACCGGCCCGAATCTCACCCTCGGGGTGAATGAGGAGAGTTCAGAGCACAAACGCCACTCGGTTACGCACAATTTGCATCAATTTTTTTAACACAATTCGTTAATTCCTCGGCGACTCCGTAAAAAAATTATAAATAATCTGAATAAAAAATAATTAATAATAAGTTTTAAACAAAATTAATAATAAATTAATAAAAGAATAATATTTTATAATTATTTTTTTCATTAATAAAAAATAATTTATAATAATTGTTTATTGCTCAATGTGTAATAACTCCTGTTCAAAAGTTACTCCGGAAGATTTATGTAAAATTTGTGATCAGACTAACGAGACCATTTCGCATTTCTTGCTCGAATGTCCATCGTTTAGAGATGTTTAGACATGTTTAAAAAAATTAATAATAAATAAGTAAAATAATAATAATTAATAATTATTTTTTTAAGAAATAAAAAATAATTCATAATAATTGTTTATTACTTTATCAGGCTAACAAACTTCTATGTGTGCCGGCCAATATGTTATAACTTCTGCTCCAAAGTTACTCCAGAACATTTATGTAAAATTTGTTATCAGACTAACGAGACCATTTCGCATTTCTTGTTCGAATGTCCATCGTTTAGAGATGTTTAGACATGTTTTAAAAAATTAATAATAAATAAGTAAAATAATAATAATTAATAATTATTTCTTTAATAAATGAAAAATAATTCATAATAATTGTTCATTACTTTATCAGGCTATCAAACTTCTATGTGTGCAGGATAATATGTAATAACTTCTGTTCCAAAGTTACTCCAGAAGATTTATGTAAAATTTGTGATCAGGCTAACGAGACTATTTCGCATTTCTTGTTCGAATGTCCATCATTTAGAGATGTTTAGACATGTTTTAAATAATTAATAATAAATCAATAAAATAATAATTATTATTAATAATTTTTTTAATAAATAAACAATAATTAATAATAATTGTTTATTACTTTATCAGGCTATCAAACTTCTATGTGTGTCGGCTAATATGTAATAACTCCTGTTCAAAAGTTACTCCAGAAGATTTATGTAAAATTTGTTATCAGGCTAACGAGACCATTTCGCATTTCTTGTTCGAATGTCCATCATTTAGAGATGTTTAGACATGTTTTAAATAATTAATAATAAATCAATAAAATAATTATTATTATTAATAATTTTTTAAATAAATAAACAATAATTAATAATAATTGTTTATTACTTTATCAGGCTATCAAACTTCTATGTGTGTCGGCTAATATGTAATAACTTCTGTTCAAAAGTTACTCCAGAAGATTTATGTAAAATTTGTTATCAGACTAACGAGACCATTTCGCATTTCTTGTTCGAATGTCCATCGTTTAGAGGTGTTTAGACATGTTTAGAAATTTCTATCTCGGGCATTTCAGCATACCAGACCTTATTGTAAATTTCGAGCCGGCTGCCGTCAAAGCGTTGTTTTATTTTGTATCAATAAGCCTCAAGCTGCGTGCCTTTTTGCTAAACGACTGACATGTTAATTGAAATTGATTCTACTTTATACTCCGAGTATGAATTGCTTATAACTTGTTTGTTTTTTATCTGTCTCCTGTCATAATTTGTAAGAAGCCTCCCCTCGAAAAAAGGCACATGCAACAAACAATTATATTCTTCTATTCTATACTTTATCATTGTTATTATTTTATTAAAAATGCTGTTACTCATTTACTTCGCCAAATTCATTGGAACATGTAGGATTCATTTATATATTATAAAATTCGAGAAACGAGAAAAGAAAAATGGTCGTCCGAAGATGCGATCGATAATCGATTGTGTGTAATGTATGCGTAATTCTGACAGACCGTCAACGCGCATGCGTCATTATTCGCGACGGTGCGACAATGCATTACGTCGTGGTTAAAGGACGCTTCTTGACCATCGTAATGAAACTGAACAGTGCACGGTAAAAAATAATTTCGTAAAATCGGAATACGAAGTTTCGTGAAAATAATTTTGCTAAATAAGTAAAATAATTTTGTTAAATAAGTAACAAACTCGTTTGTTAAGGAGGGAGTCTCGCTGCGCGCTGACTTCGCATAAGTTCGACAGAAATAAGAGAAAATTGCAAGTACTTCTTGATGGTATAAAAATCTGAAAAAAATCATGCATACTAAAGGTACTGAAAAGATTAATTTTGCATAATAATAATTACAAAATGTTATTAACAAATTGATGAAAAAAATAATTGCTTAACAAATTAACCCGCAACCCAACTTTTTTTTTTCGTGAAAAAGATTCGTTTATTTTTCTGAATATGCATGAATTTTTTCAGATTTTTCAGTAATCGTTGATTTTTCCATGAAAAAAAAAAAAAAACATCAACGATTACTGAAAAATCTGAAAAAATTCATACGTATTCAGAAAAATAAACGAATCATTTTCACGAAAAAAAAAGTTGGGTTGCAGGCAAATTTGTTAAGCAATTATTTTTTTTTTTAATCAATTTGTTAATAACATTTTGTAATTATTATTGTGCAAAATTAATCTTCTCAATACCTTTAGTATGCATGAATTTTTTCAGATTTTTATACCATCAAGAAGTACTTGCAATTTTTCTATTATTTTTGTCGAACTTATGCGAAGTCACCCTCAGCGAGACTCCCTCCTTAAAGTTTCAATATACAAACCTGTCCTTTCATTTTCCGCGCCAGAAATCACAATTTGTATTTGAATATACGAACCTTCCCTTTTATTTCCCGTCTCATTGACAATTTTAGTTTGTACTTTTTTTTGTTGTAAAACTAGAAACCCGATGGTGCGATCGGAAAATTAACAAATAAAACATTGTGAACGTTCGTGGACGATAAATTGTTGTAGAAAAGTACGAATTTTTGTTTTTCTGTCTGAGGTCATAAAACTCAATCTTACAATAATTCTTGGATGTCCCATTTTGTCCCAACGATACATCCGGATTTCTAAAGCCATTATGCCCCACACACCACCATCGCCATCATCAAAAAGTCATTGGAAAATAGCGTTTTGTCTCATTATCCCCGTTTTGCCCAGTCATTGCAATAATTATCTTACGAGCCCTCTCTCGATATTCTCGACCTCACGAACACTCGAAGGGACGAAAGTATATAAAAATGTTTCATTAGTCGATATACTTTACCGCAACAAGAAGCCCGAACGGCTATAAAGATTTAATATCCCCGATTCCATGCTGCTTTACCGACCGAGTAGTGCCGCACGATTTTTATAACTCGACGAACGAGGAATTCCCATTCGGCCTGGTCGTTCAATTTGTTAAGTGAATCGTCGGACAGTTTTAAATCGCGATGCGGCGCATCGGTAAGCGACTCGATCGCGACGAGCGTATGCTCGCGCATGCAGCAGCGATGTCAAACCGGACGACGCCGGGACGATCCCTTTACGACCAGGACGCGCGCGCGTCTCGCATCAAAGGCCGATAAAACGGCTCCCTCCCATCGTGCCGCGCTGTCGCCCATCGTCCGCGAGGACATAACATTTTATTAGCTGAGTTTTTCGATAATTCGCGAACGACGAGCGGGAGCGAGAGCGAGAGACCGCGGGTTTGTGACTTCATTTCCCCCCCGCGGCATTCGCCCAATGCGAAAAACTCGGAGGCTCGCGCCTCCGCGCAGCGCTCTACGCTCCGGAGAGGCGAACGTCTTCCCGAACGCTGATTCGGTGGGACCAGTTTTTAAAAGCGTCGAGAAATCGGACCGATATTCGCGCTCACGTTATCCCCTCGTCGGACTACTCGAATGCTGATCGACGAGCGAGAGATCGATACCCATCGCAATCCCAAAGATGCCTTCGGAACCCTTCGCATTCACTTATATTTACAACCATTTTTTTTTTGTTTTAATTTATTTATTTTTTTTTTTTATATCCTCCTGCTGCACGTTCGATCATTCCTTCTTCCCATATATTCGGAGAAGCGCAACAATGTTTTGCGCACTTGAGATACGAGGGCCCATCTGCAGTTAATTTAACGCGCATATAGATCAGACGCGAAGCAAATTACCGATTATACCGCTCGCGAGATCGTTATTTTATTCGCATCGCCGATCGAACTGCAATATTTCGCAAACCAAAGTGATCGATTAATGGAACGAATTACAAGAAAATAAGAATTGTATTATTGTTACTCTTATTGTTATTGTTGTTGTTATTATTATCATTATTATTATTATTATTATCATTATTATTATTATTATTATTATTATTATTATTATTATTATTATGAAGCAAGAAAACGAATAAAAAGAGTGGTCGTAAATAATTTGTATAATTAGATAGCTGAGCGCGGTGATTGAGAGCTAGAACATAAAATTCATAAGAGGGAAATATGTTCCAGCATGTTGTAATTTTATAAGGGGATTTGAGACAATTGTATGGAATGAGACGAAATATGTAAAAGAATGAAACCTTGGAATGCGTCAGCTGAGTGTAATGGGATAGAAAAACTGTAAAGGCCCAAAAAGGTATACATTAGGGTGTTTACAAAGACATTTTGTTCCCTCCTTCGCTTTTAAAGTACAAATTTCGATCTGAAATTGAACCTTACGAAAGACAATTAAGTTTAAGAGTTGCCGCATTTTTTGGGTACAAATGTCGAATGCGCCATCTCTTGGGATTTATTTGCTATGCACCGCTAATCGCGAGGTTCAATTTGAGATCGAAATCCATACTTTGAAAAGATGGGACAAGAATAAAAATCACCATGCAAGAAAGCATGGTGGCCGATTTTTACCCGGAACAAAATTTCCTGATTTTTCCCTGACTTCTCACTGACGAATTGAACATTTTCCCTGACCAAACTTCTGACGACTTCTATTCAAAAAAATGGATGATGCAAATGAAAATGCCTAATTATTGTTTTAACGTTTAATTTCGGTATTTTTTTTTTCGATATGGACCCATTTTTTTTTTCAAGACTTCCTTTCATGTACTATTTATTTATTCGCAGAAGGTTCGGCGACAATCTACTTTTTACCTGACCAATTTTCAAATTCCCTGACTTTTCCCGGTTTTCCCTGACCGTGGTAATGAAAAAAAAAAAATGTTCTTTTTCGAAACATTATGATATATTTCTCAGATATTTGCAATATGAGATATTTATGAAGGCAGCAAAGAAATGTATACTTAAATTTCAACAGAGACCTTAGGCTTGTATGCACTGAGAAAAAAAAAATTATTGGATTGACCAAGGTGCGTTCCCCCGCGTTCAAAGGCGTTATTTAGTTGATATGATAAAAAAATTTGTTTGAATCGAAATATTTTGAATCGACTGAAGCGAATAATTGTTCAAAAAAATAATGATTTAGTTGTACCAACCAAATAACAACTTTGAACGTGCGTGACCGCAAATTTAGTTAATCCACCATTTTTTTTTTTTTTTTTTTCTCAGTATAGGGAAGCGCTCGGATCACTGCTATAGTTGTAGTTGAGTATGATCGTTATTATATGTTTATCGTTCTACGTTTGACTTAAGTAAGATTCGTTAAAGCCAAAGGTTTATATATTTCAACTACATATTAAGCTGTTGAAACAAATTTGTGTTTATACATATTGTAACAACCGACCGAATGAATAACTCGCGTATTTGATTTTGGGGCGGATATTATTAGTACAACTACGACTAAGTATCTCGAGTATGAACTGTCCGTTATCTCACACGTATGTTCTCTCTCATGGTGTCTAACGATCCTGGAAATCCTGGAAACCTCGAAATTTCATGGAATTTCATTGAGCCTTGAAAAATCCTGGAAACCTCGAAATTTCATGGAATTTCATTGAGCCTTGAAAAATCCTGGAAACGTCGAAATTTCATGGAATTTCATTGAGCCTTGAAAAATCCTGGAAATTTCATGGAATTTCATCGATCACCTGGAATTAAAAATATATATTTTTATTAAAAAATGTTAGGTTTCTTTTTGAGATGCATGTAGGAGGGTAATTAAAATTTCAATAGATGTCCCAAATGTTAATTTTGAATTCATTAAACTTTCCCAAGGCGATCTTGACAATAACGTTGGCGTCAGAGCAACCAGTTACTCAATTTGTGTTCATGTTATCTGCATACCGTTCACGATGTATTTAAGGATGATAATCGAGCTGCTCAGTAGGATATTGTAGAGTTATTGAGAGTATTGTATCGTTTGTTTGAGAATAGTCCAGCGCGAAGAGGACACGACACGGATATAACCGGGTCGGTTATATCCGTGTCGTATAAAATTGTTTCCTAAAAACTTTTGTGCCATTCGCTGGCTAGGAATAGGCATAAATTGACAAAGATAGATCTGGAAAGCAGCTATAATTTGTTAACTGCAAAAAGGATAGGCTTTTGACTTTGAACAATTTGCCAATTTGAAAGAGAAAAATTGACAAATTGTTTAAATATATATGTAAAAAAAAATCTATCGGAAGTTTCATTACATTTTTTTTGTTACTATTTGCTGCTTATACCAGACAATATCGATGAAAAAATGTCCTGGAATTTTTTTAGATTTTCACCTGGAAAACCTGGAAATATCATGGAATTTCATGTCCTCAATCTGTTAAACACCATGTCTCTGAATGTCCGATCACGACTCTTTTACATGACGATCGATCTTCGATCGATCGTCCGCGTTAGTCCGTCTATTGTCAAACCTAACTAACATCGTGCGCCTCAACGAATCAACTGCATATTCGTTACACTATATTTTGTAAAGGAGCAACCAGCTTATAAATAAAAACAATCAATCAATCAATCGATTATTTCACCCCTCAAAATTATCCCAAAAACATATGACTTATGTAGACAGAAGCGTTGAGCTTCGTTCACTCTGGAGTAGAATTAATATAGAATTCTCATCGCAGTTATTGTTCTCTGGAACAACGCGACCTTCTTCTGCCACGTCGAAAGGCACTGAGTCGAAGTAATATCTCTCCTAGCCGCAGTCCCGGGCGTAACATGTATAACAGAGCAGACCAAGATGGAAGTGGAATTCGTTGCGGGGGTGCGCGCAGCCTGGACAACGAAATTCCAGGATTCCGTGAAAGCGTTCGCTTCTTCGGGGTGGCGCGGGCGCGCGCGCGTGTCACCACTCGTGAAGAGGCCGCTCGTCCCTGCGGTAGATTCGGGTAAGGTGTTTCGTGTCTCCCAGTTACGTATCTGCGGTACACGTACCACACGTCACGGAGGAAAGCGACGCTTGTCCGGAATAACCGTTTACCGTTTACCGTGCGCGGCAAGGGGGTTGAAAGCCGGAAGGAAGAGGAAACATTCCTGGGCGGAATGTTACGAGCTTGGCGTGGCCGCATCGCTCGGGTCTGGGGAAAACCGGAGGGAAGATCCTCCGAAGAATCGTACGGCAGGGCGACCAAGAGGACAACGACGTTCGTCACGAGCTTGCAAATTATTCCCGAACGGCTTTCACACCGAGAGACCGAACGGAGAAATTTCCCAAGGGGTACCGAGACTTTTTCTCCGCGATGAGGTCCGGCGAGCGCATGACCTAGCCTGAGCTAGCAATAGAGATACGTGGCGAAGAAGGATTTGGAAGCATTCGTTTTCGTATATGTGCGATTGTTTTAATTCGTTTTCATATATATTTGCGATTGTTTTAATTCGTTTTCATATATTTGCGATTGTTTTAATTCGTTTTCAAATATTTGCAGTTGTTTTAATTCGTTTTCATATATTTGCGATTGTTTTAATTCGTTTTCATATATTAACAATAATATTAATTCGTTTTTAAATATTTGCGATTGTTTTCATTCGTTTTCAAATGTTTGCAATTGTTTTCATTCAATTTCATATATTTGCGATTGTTTTAATTCGTTTTCAAATATTTGCGATTGTTTTAATTCGTTTTCATATATTTGCGATTGTTTTAATTCGTTTTTAAATATTTGCAATTGTTTTAATTCGTTTTCATATATGTGTGATTGTTTTAATTCGTTTTCATATATTTGCGATTGTTTTAATTCGTTTTCAATATTTGCAATTGTTTTAATTCGTTTTCATATATTTGCGATTGTTTTAATTCGTTTTCAAATATTTGCGATTGTTTTAATTCGTTTTCAAATATTTGCAGTTGTTTTCATTCGTTTTCATATATTTGCGATTGTTTTAATTCGTTTTTAAATATTTGCAATTGTTTTCATTCGTTTTCAAATATTTGCAGTTGTTTTAATTCGTTTTCATATATTTGCGATTGTTTTAATTCGTTTTTAAATATTTCCAATGGTTTCATTCGTTTTCAAATATTTGCAATTGTTTATAATATTCTATTCAGTTTTCAATTATTTTCAATGAAATCCAAATGTTTCCAATTATATCCAATTATTGTATTTTTTGACATGTGATTATCGTTTCGGACTTGCACCGAATAAATTGTGACACTTAGAGGGCAATCAAGCTCTAGACAGGATAAAAAATTATTTAAAAAAACGCTCATTAACTTTCAGCCGGAATTTTCAGAGGTTTTATGTTTCGCCTAATAATTTCCGCGTCGTTCCGATTGTCTCTGGCTTGTAAATTGTTTTAAAACACAGAATAAGAAACGCAACGAATGATAAACAAATGCTTCCGAAAATTCTTTCGGAATTGTAGATGGTTGGCTCCTGAAGCGACGACAGAGTGACCAGCAACGCGGGACAGGCGTGTGTATGTCCGAGAGAATATAAATACTATGAGAGACCGTGGCTGGTCACGTTCGATTCTGTCTCGTCCATGTCGTCGTTTATTTAGAACCGTTCGAGTCCTAAACATCGTCGTCGTCGTCGTCGTCCTCGTCGTTCTGTTGAGAGATCGGCCGCAGGCGCGCACCCGCGGCTCTCCGAGCGAAGAACCGAACAAACCGCCGCGCGTCCACCGCGGTCGCCTCGGAGTATTATACGGAAAGTCTGGTATGCTGGCGCGCGGCGCGTTTCATTTATTCAAAGTAAGTTATTGCGATCGGTCCGGCCACTATATTACGTGGAAGCGAGGAAGCCCCGTCAACGGACGGACTCGGCAATAAGAGAAGCACGCTGGAAAGAGGGATCGAAACTGAAAGGCAGGGGCTTTAGCGACTCTACTCCCGCGGCTCGTGATTTTCTGGCAAGATATCAATCTAATTCCCGTTCTCGATCGCTGCTGACTTTCGACAGAATCGGACATTTTTTTTTTTTTTTTTTTTAACTTTCGTTCAACGATTTGTCGATTTAGGGTCATTTCCGAAGAGTGCAATTTCTATAGCTTTAGCGACACCGGTACTGATTAGGTATCAGCACTGCCCGCCAACCGGCAGACTTGGCAATTGGAGAAGCACGGGAGAAATAGCAATCGAAACTTAAAGGTAATAGCGACTCTAGTCCTACGACTCGTGATTTTTCTGGCAAGCTGGACATTTTTTTTTTTTTTTAACTTTCTTTCAACGATTTGTCGATTTAGGGCCACTTCTGAAGAGTGTAACTTCTATAGCTTTACCAGTATCGGTGTCGGTTAGGTATCGGTACTGCCCGTCAATCAGCCAAATTGGCAATAAGCGAAGCACTGGATAAAGAGGAATCGAAACTGTAAGGTAAGGTCGCTTTAGCGATTCTACTCCGACTGCTTTTGATTTTCTGGCAAGATATCAATCTAATTCTCATTCTCGATCAGCACTGACTTTCGACAGAATTGGACATTTTTTCTTTTTTTTTTTTTTTTTACTTTCTTTCAACGGTTTGTCGATTCAGGGTCATTTCTGAAGAGTGCAACTCCTATAGTTTTACCAGTATCTGTAAGTACGGCAATCGACCAGTGCAAGTAGGAAACGATACTCACATCTCAATAATTGAAAATAATTGAAAATAATTGAAAATAATTGAAAATAATTGAAAATAATTGAAAATAATTGAAAATAATTGAAAATAATTGAAAATAATTGAAAATAATTGAAAATAATTGAAAATAATTGAAAATAATTGAAAATAATTGAAAATAATTGAAAATAATTGAAAATAATTGAAAATAATTGAAAATAATTGAAAATAATTGAAAATAATTGAAAATAATTGAAAATAATTGAAAATAATTGAAAATAATTGAAAATAATTGAAAATAATTGAAAATAATTGAAAATAATTGAAAAAAAGTCTGCAGATGCGCGACAGAATGTGCAAAGTGCATCGGGTCCCATTCGCACGCCGAGAGCGTCCCCCTACAATCGTGGGGACCGTCAATCAATCGCGGTTGTTCGGTCCGCGACGAAATCGCGTCTGTATCCGCTTCTGCCGGGATCTCCTCGGGGCACTAGGCACAAGAGGGATGCGGTGTGTCCGCAGCTATCTTTTCTGCATAGAGGCGCGAGGGGGCACCTGGAGAAACGTGCGCCGTGACGTAGACGGGAAGAGGCAGAGAGCGACGTCCGAAGTAGTAACGGGGGCCGCGAACGGCGCGGGTCCTCCGCCAGCCCGTTGAATTTACGATACGTCGGGGCCATCTTTCACGCGCGGAGCAAACTCTGCCCGTGGATATTCCGAGCCCCATTGTATCGTTTCGAGCTGGTCGCGCGAGCGAGGGGGCCCTCGCGTCGCCGGCAGAGCGACCGAGAGGCCGGAGAGCCCGCAGCGAGCCCACCGAACGAAGCCTACCTTTGATAAGTCGGAAGCACGCTAACGAACGCCAACAGCGAGGACATTTTTCACTCGGCGTCTTGCCACAAGCTTGTCTTACTCCCTGCACCAACGGAGGAGTCCTCCGAGGCGCGGTCTTCGGGCAGTCTATAACACAGGATGACGATCCGAACCCTCCCTCGATCTCCGCTGCAGCGGGCATTGTGTCGGGCAGACGAGGGGGTAATACGTAAGGCTCGAAGTACCAATGGGAGAGCCGGAGTATCGATGACCGGACTCGAAATCATTAGAGCCAACTTCACTGATGCTTGGACGACGCTTGGAAACTGACGAGGCGTTAAGACGTTGAAGGTCCATTTTTTTTTTTTAGGTTTCGAATCAATATTATCGAGGTTAATATCAAAATCACGCTTTTCGGCACCGTCAAACTGAACCCGCATTTTTGATGATTCGTTTGGGGTGAAAAATAGCTTTTAGCAAACTAGCTTTTGACAGACGACTTTACAAAATGTGTTTTGTGTATACTAAATATAATGATATTATTATTATTATTATTATTATTATTATTATTATTATTATTATTATTATTATTATTATTATTATTATTATTATTATTATTATTATTATTATTATTATTATTATTATTATTATTATTATTATTATTATTATTATTATTATTATTATTATTATTATAGTTGTTGTTGTGTCGGGCAGACGAGGGGGTAATACGTAAGGCTCGAAGTACCAATAGGAGAGCCGGAGTATCGATGACCGGACTCGAAATCATTAGAGCCAACTTCACTGATGCTTGGACGACGCTTTGAAACTGACGAGGCGTTAAGACGTTGAAGGTCCATTTTTTTTTTTTTTTTTAAGGTTTCGAATCAATATGATCGAGGTTTAATCAAACTGATTTCGCAAAGATTTTTTTTTTTATTACGAAGATAATTGATGATGTGCGATAGACACGATTTTGTTAGAGATTCATTGAAAAACCGAAGAATCCGGGAAATCAGGAAAACAGGTCGAACCCGCGTTCTTGATGATGCGTTTGGGGTGGAAAATAGCTTTTAGCAAATTAGCTTTTGGCAGACGACTTTACAAAATGTGTTTTGTGTAGAGTAAATATAATGATATTATTATTAGTATAGTTGTGTCGGGCGAACGATGAGGTAAGACGTACGGCTCAACGTACCAATGGGAAAGCCGGAATATTGATGACCGGACTTGAAATAATTAGGGCGAAGTTCATTGATGCTTGGACGATATTTGGAAACCTACGAGCCGTTAAGACGTTGAACGTCCTTTTTTTTACGTTTAAAATTAATACGATCAACGTTGATATCGAAATTGGACTCTTCGGGTATGTGAAACTGGTCCCGCAAAGTTAAATAAATGTCTTCGTTTTGTTTTTTTCGAATATATTGGATGGTGTACGATAGATTTGAATTCATTAAAGATTCATTGAAAAACCGAAGAGTATGGAAAATCAGGAAAACAGATGAAACCATAATTTTTTATTATTCATTTGGAGTGGAAACTAGCTCTTAGCAAACTAGCTTTTGACCGACGACTTTACAAAACATTTTTTTGTACATAATAAAAATAATAATGATATTATTGTGTCGGGCAGACGAGCGGGTAATCGTATCAGCCAAAGTACCGATGGGAGAGCCGGAGTGTCGATGGACCCGACATGAAATCATTTCAAAGAAGTTCATCGATGCATGAACCGTCACGATCCTAACTGCTGTGAGAAAACTGACGAGGCGTTAAAGAAGCTCCACTTTTTTTCTGTTCACTATATCAAGCCAAAATGACTGGCGTTGATATCGAAACCACGCATTTCTGTGCCGTAAAACTGGTCCCGCAAAGATTAAAAAAAAAAGCAATAATTTTTTCGATTTTTAATAACGAAGATAATTAATGGTTCTACGAAAAATTTCATTTCGTCAAGGATTCATTGAAAAACCGAGGAATACGTCGAATCGTAAAAAGCGTTAAAACCCTCATTTACCCTGATTCGCTCGAATGTAAACGACCTTCCAGTCAAACGACTGTGCCAAAACATTCCTTATACAATAAATCTAACGTTATATCATTAATCGGATCTAACAATATTATCAATTAGAAATATTAATATGACTATTGATAAGAAACACAGTCCGATAAATCGCTGCACCGTTAAATCGAGTACGAATTGATAGGGAATATAGTTTCGGTAGCCGACTCTGCCACACACGATTCTTATTTCAACACCCGTCGTAAATACGATACTCGGATCTTCCCCCATTCGCTGATAACCGTCTTCGTCTCCTCGGTACATATATTATAGTGCAAGCACATTGCATATATCTATATATCTGCATACATATAACCAAGCACACAAACGCATACATGTACAAATGCTCTTTGGAACTGGCGCATCGGCCGTATCTATAATCGCGCTGCGCTCCCAGAGAGAGCTGTGTGCAACGATTCGTCCCTCCTCCTCCTCCTCCTCTTATACTTATTCTCTTCCCTCGCCTCCCACCGTCCCGTCTCTCTCGCCGGTCGTTCGGGCTTCGTCGCTAATTATTTTAATTGGCCGGCGCACATTCAAAAGAGATACCCGGGGCGGGTACGCGGTATGAGGAACCAAAGAATAAAAGAGATAAACAGGACGATGGTGAAAAAGAAGAAATAAAGATTGTGAGGGGCTCGCGGTGATGGGGAACGGCGAAGATTTCACCGCGGTTTCGCTGCCGGCTATGCGATCGACGATCATCCACGAGTTTTGCCTTCATTCCCTTACCCTCGCGATCCCTGCTCCGTCCGTCCGGCCACTCCCCATCTCTCGACAGTTATCGCGGACTCCTCTTTCTCGGGACCGTGAGCCCGTTCGCTCTACTCGCTCTCGCCGCTCTCGCACCGAAATCCGCTCGTTAGCATATTGATTGGCGATGACGGGACGCTCCGCGGTGGGCCCCGAGGACCATCGGCGGGTTACAACGGTCGTGGCCATCGCGAGAGGAAATTAAAAGGACCGATGCGAATTAATAACCGAGCGACGCACCGGCCCTCCGATGAACCCGGCGAGCGTTTGTACGCCGAGATAATATGCGCGGGGCTTCGCGCTGCTTCTTATTATTCGCCGTACAGTAAAATAATAATAATAATAATAATTTCCCAAAATCGAAATGAGAAATTTCTTGAAAATTATTTTGTTAAATAAGTGAGCAAACTTTTTTGGTCACTTAATTTAATATACGACACTGTCCTTTTATTTTCCTGTATTATTCGCAATTTTAGTTTTTACTTTTTGTTTGCAAAACTTGAAAATTAACAGAATTACAAAATTGTGGACCTTTGTGGACAATAATTTGTTGTAAAAAGTACAATTTTTTTTTTTTTTTTTACTGTGCACGCGAGAAACCTCTCCGACTCGCTTTGTTATTTCTTGGATGATTTCTTTTTTTTTTCCTTTTTTTTTTTTTTTACGGTTTTTATTTATTTATTGCTTAGTTTTTGTCCTCTGTGTGCTTTATTTTTAATCACTTCGCTTTATGTGTCCCCTCATTTTGGGCGCCCGCTTAAATCGCGGGGAAAAAAAGAAATTGGAGGTAAAATCGAGGAGAGTCTCGCGGAATCTTATCGCAGCCGTGCGATCGAATACTCGATTTAATCGTCGTGTTCGCCGGCTATAATTACGATCTCAAGTCTCGTTTCGCGCCGGATTCGCCGACCGCCGTATGTGAACGGACGGAAGAGAGGGGGGGGGGGGGGGGGGAGAGATCGACACTCGCGACGAGATAGAGGCGAATGAAGACTACCGAGCGACCAAACGCTCCGAGTCCGATTCCGATTGACGAACGTCAATCTCTCGCGAATCTCGACTTATCCGCGAGTGCCGGGAGAGTGATAGGTCTTTCCGGAGATCGCTGGCCGACGAGGGTCTCGCCATAGACACTACCGCTGAAGGGAAAGCAAAGGGTCTCCGCACGTGACGAACAGTTCTTGGCCAGAAAGGCTCACAAATTTATTCTTTTTTTTTTTTTCATGCTAATTTTATTATTTTATTATTTTTCCAAAACTCTAGAGTCATTGAAGATATTAATGACAGGCCCGGAGTTGTTTTCTAAGGCGCCAGTGACAAACTCTGGCGCCTTAGAAAAAAAAAAAACCCAAAGTGAGTCATTTTAACTCCCGTCTTTCGGCCGGAGGGCAGTCGGGAGTTCAAAATTTTGAGAAATTAAATAATATTGGACGTCAGCAAAAAAAAAAAACTATTTTTTGCAAGGCCACTTGTACCACGCACACAGTACAAATCGTACAACGCACACAGTAAAAATTGTACCACGCACACAGTAAAAAGTAATTTCGTAAAATGGGAATGCGAAATTTCGTAAAAATTATTTTGTCAAATGAGTGACCAAACTTGTTTGTCACTTATTTTAATATACGAAGCTGTCCTTTCATTTTCTGTGTTATTGACAATTTTAGTTTGCACTTTTGTTTGTAAAACTAGAAAATTAACAGATAAAAAATTGTGGACGTTTGTGGACAATAATTTGTTGTAAAAAGTACACATTTTTTTTTTTTTTTTTTTTTTTTTTTTTTTTTTTTTTTACTGTGCAGAACCGATTTGTTTCCTAAAACTATTATCTCTTTTTCTATCAAATAGAATTTGCAACCCTCGCACCTAATCGACCGTTATGGAGCTAAATATATTATGTGACTATAATTGTTATTACTATCAATGCTTCTTATATTAAAAAATTCTCGATACATTCTCGATAATTTCTCGAGAATGCAAACGCGATCACACTCGCTTGGTTCCGTTGCCATGTAACTTATTGATATCGACTCATCAGTACGGCAACGCGGCACAGCAGAATGACGATTAATTGAATCGTCATTCTGTTCGGGAGCGTGTGAGAATTTAAACGTGTCCAAGATTTGTAACGTTTCATTAAAAAAACAAATATTTCGATTCAAGACATGAAACATTAATGTCAATTTATTAACGCTACGATGGTAATCCATGGGAACGAAAAATCCTCAAAATTTAGTAGTAGTACCAAAATAGATTTATTGCCGAAGTTCATATTCACAGTTTGTTTTTTTTTTTTTTTGTTCATACGAATTTTTCATACCTAATGGTAATTGGCAAAGTGCCATCGACCTGGGTCCTTCAGTGAGATATTCTTTGGTGTTTGGAAGGTTTTTCTTCCTCTCCTTAACCTACGGTTAAAAGATTTGTCGATTTTATTCCGTGACTCTTTCGTTGGCCATTAATTCTAATTGTCGATGGTTTGTGTGTGTGGGAAATTTGCGTTTGCGCCTAACATGTTGGGGCGGTTGTGTACATAGCGGCTTAACATTATCTATGTGGTTGTCTGCGAATTTTTTTGTGACCACCTTGGATCTGAACTATTGGGATGATGCCTCTTGTTGAATAAATGTATTTAGCGGGTTGTGCAGAGGGTTGTTCGGACGGCGGATGCGCATCAGGCGTCTTAGTGCGCGGGTTTCAGCAGTTTTCATTTTCTTTAGAGTAGTCTCCTTGGAATTGGGAAAAACTGGGTGAGCATACTCGATGATTGATCTGCATGTGCTTTTATACATTTTTGTTAGCCGATTGATGTCAATTTTGCAACTTTCGAATGTAACGAGTGAGTGTGAGGCTCTTGTTGACATTGCTGAATTACACTGTTGCAGGTGGTAGTCGAAATTGAGCTTTTGATCGAGATGAACCATCCAAATATATATTTTTTTTAACCTATATTTTCTACAGACAGAAACATATATTTTCTCCAAGACGATCAGACAAAGCCCAGGTCTCCGCGATGTTAATCTGCAATACGCGATACTAATATATATCATCGCGTCTACGTCTCAAGCGTCTTCTAAGCGGCGTCGTGCCATGCACCGATGCGCTTGGGCGCACGTATGCGTGGCACGGTAGCCTCCTTTATATCGTCGTATTCAATCTCGCGGGCGCAAACGTCTCAACTGGCAAGGGCATAAATCGTCGGACTCTCGGTGTACAGCGGGAGCCAGAAGCCGAATGAGACTCGTGCGAGAGATGCACAAGCGAAGACAGAGGAGGAGAGAGAGCGCGAGCCGCGACTCTCGCATGTACGCGGTTAGAGCCGCGCTCTCGCGCGGCTTTTGCACGGAGGGCGGAGAGGCAGGTAGGTGTATCGCGGATTGGCATATAGAGAAACACCGCCGAGGCCGTCGCCGGTAGCTACGAAGCGAAACTCTCGGCCAGCCGCACTATTCCTCGTCCTCACTCTCGTCGACGAGCGCCCCGCGCGCCTCTAGCGGCGGCGCGATGTACGAGTTGTGTGGCAGCCGATGCGCCCCGACGCGCCGCGGAAGCTGATCGCTGCGGCGCACGGAGCCACGAAGAAGAACAACAGCCCCGACTCCTCTGCCGATATCCTCGGAAGCTTTCGACCGGGATGTGCACTTGGTCTTGTGAAAACTGCAGCCTCCCGGATGGCTGAGACGCAGTCTCGGACGGAGAAGAGACAACCAATGGCGACTGGAGCGGCAAACGACGGACGCAAAGTCCAGCTCCGCCTACGGTCCAACACTCCAACACATCCGTCTTCTTCGGCCTCTTCTTCTTCTTCTTCTTCTTCTTCTTCTTATGGCTTCTTCTTCCTCTTCTTCTTGTGCCGTTCTCCGCGGCTCTGCGCTTCACTTCTCGCTCCGTTTGGTCCTCTTTGCTGCCTATATTTTAATCCTGCGTTTCTGTTGGCTTCGGGAGATTCTCGAAAGTACAGAAAAAAAAAGTGGAATTATATGTACCGGTGTATTGCCGAAGCTAGAAAGCCTCGGCGGGGAGGGCTGGACCGATGTTTCGTACTCCTCGTTTCTTGCCCGTGTCAATTAATGTCCCTTTCGTCGTACACGGCCCTCGAGATTCTTATAGCATTGTAATAGCCGTTACGACCGGGTATTGAAGTACCGCGGATCTCGGAGTCCGCGGGACCGGAAAACGATACACGAGTGGAAGAGAGGAACATCGGAGAGCAGATTGATGGATGAACCGGGAGATCGTTATTTGCGGAGTCTCGCATGCGCTGTCGCTTTCCATTTTCATTGAACCATCTTTCACCCTCGCATCGTTGACTTTCGTTTTTGTCTTTTTTTTTTTTTTAAGAATATTTTTCGCTTCCCTGCAGGTACAAAAGTCGCTCACGGTAAAAAGGATTTACACACTCAAGGGGGCAGAAGGGAAACACGCTACGCCTCCTTAAATTATTTCACCGATTTTAAACTCAAAAAAAGTGTTTTTTTTTTTTTTTCCTTTGGTAACAAAAAATTGGGTCAACAATTCCCTGCGAATGATTGGCTATAATAGTGTTCTGATGTGAAACAAAAAATCGTAGGCTCGAATATAACAAATTCTGGGAGTGCATTTTTTAGAAAATATTTTAAGAATGATATTTGAAAAATAGAACTCTCACAATTTTTTTCTACTTTGGCCTGCGATTTTTTTAACATTTTTTAAAATTCATTTTTAAATTTATACTATGAGTTAAATGGAAGGGTTGCTTGTTATTGCTTGTATGAGGCATCGGTGCTATCGGCTGTTCGGCCGATTAACTTCCTCCGCTACTGTCGGAAGTGGCAAAGATTAACGAGCGTTTAGAAAGTCGCTAAAGGCAAAGAGTAGGTATAGGAGAAGAAGTCGAAAAGACCCGACGGGCCAGCCAGTCGCGGTGTCTCTATCTGCAAGGCAAAGAATACGGCTTTTAAGGTACATATAATACGTTGAATTTTTAGTGCGCGTGTGTGTGTGTGTGCTCACCGCATATAGCACCGCGCGAGAGTGCGCGGGACCGAGTTGGAAGGAAAGAGCCGGCAAAAGAGTGAAAAGCGCCGGAGGATTCGCGGTGAAGCGCCGGGAGGCAAACGGGTGATCTTCTTCGAGCTCCGGTGGCAACAGCAGCCGGCGGCAAGTGCTACCGATACATGCCTTCTCGACCCTGTCGAGGCGGAAGCAACCTGTGATTTATACGATTCTTCGTACATAAATTCGCTAAACTCTTCGACGACTATATCGGTCCGAACGGAAGGACGTATATGCGCGAATGCTGGAACGCACGTCTAACCAAGGTCTGCACCAAAGTCATCGGCTGTTGAGACTTTTTAAATATATATATATATATATATATATATATATATATATATATATATATATATATGCCCTACCCTACCCTTTACCCGATACATACCACTTTATCCTATATCAGTGCTATTCTTATTATTTTCATTAATTGACATCTTTCTTTCTTGTTACTTCAGTTTGATTTGTAATTTTTTTGGTTGTAATGTATAGCTTAATTTTTATTTGATTTGTTATTTTCGATTGTTTAATTTTCTATTGCGACATTTTGTTGTCAGTCATCGTATGTTTTTTTTTTTTGGCACGGAGTCCTTAGGGGACCCCAATGGACGAATAAAACAACACTATTCTATTCTATATATGAGGTATTCCGTCTGGATTTGAACGGTCAAAAATTCGACCCTCTCCAAAAAAGTTGTAATTTCACCACAATTCATGATTATTTACAAGTGGGTTTTGTCATTTTTTTCAGAATTTTTGGATTGTATTTTTTTTTTTTTTTTTGAGATATCGAAAAATTGAACTTTTTTTAAAAAACCCCTATATCTTAAAAACTATTTGGCGTACGAAAAACATTTGAGACATAAAAGTTGCAGTTTCAAATGAAATTTTGAAAGCAAAATTTTGTTGATTTTGTTTAATTCAACGAACGTCTATTTCTATGAAAAATAGACAAATTTTTTTTTTTTTTTTCAGCCAATACGTCATGTTTGATTTTTCTTAAAAAATTCCAGATTATACTCTCAAGTGTGTAGAGTGATCTCATATTTTTGTTTGGATGGTTGAGATGCCCGTTCGATAGCTATGCTCCGTTTAAGATCGACTTATGATAAAAAAAGAGATATTTACCACTTTCCATTGAACTTTATAGAAATTGTGACGATGTCCATAATAATGGAAGGAATCACAATTTGTATTTGAATATACGAATCTTCCCTTTTATTTCACGTCACATTAACAATTTTAGTTTGTACTTTTTTTTTTTTTGTAAAACTGGAAACCAGATGGTGGGATCGGCAAATTGACAAATAAAAAATTGTGGACGTTTGTGGACAATAAGTTGTAAAAAGTACAAATATTTTTTTACCGTGCAGTTGCGCACTACCATGAACTATGGTAATTTTTCTTGGATGAGCGGTAGTCTTCACCAGATCCTTCTCTCCGTGTAGAGAGATGGGGTAAAAGTGGGGAATAACCTATATGTATATATATATATATATATATATACATATATATGTATTTTACATACATATTTTACCTATATACATCCAGAAAAATAATTTATTTGATGGCCACCGTTTATTAAGATTAAGTAAAATATTCATTTGATTCAACTAAATATTTTACTTAATCTTAATAAACGGTGACCGTCAAATAAATTATTTTTCTGTGTGTAGAGTAAGAGTGGGGAATATGGCCCACTTCGATTAGCACGTAAATCGGAGATAAATGAACCGAGCGATATTCACGACTTTAACCCCACAATTGCTGTTTGAAAGACCTCTTGGCTGGCAGTCGGAGGACAGCTTCGTAAAAACAAGTTTTCCACCTTCAGCAAACATTTATCGTCCACCCCTTCTTCACCTTGATTTCACAGACCTTTCATTCCCCCTCAACAAATCCTCCTCTACCAACGACAAAAAAGAATTGTCAAAATCACCGAGAAAACATCCTCAAAGATTGCGAACCAAAAGAACCGTTCCATAAACATGCAAACGGCCTTCCGACCATCCGAATAAAAAAGACCTCTCATCCCGTTCCTCAAAATGTTTGCTAAAAGAGAAAAGAAACAAGTAACGAGAATCACCTACGAGAATCGTGTCAAAGGACTGTTCCTAATTCCCGACGATTTACAGAGGATATCGTGGTGAGAATAAGAGTAGGTGCCGACTCCTGCACCGCGGACGCGGTGATTGACGAACGTTTGGCGAACGTTGACAGAAATCTCTTTCTCCTCGCCGCGTCTCTATCTTTCGTTCTTTCATTCCCCCCGTCGATTCCCCGTCCACCTTGGCGAACAAACCGGGGCTGATCTCCGCAGCGAAAGAGTAACATTCGCGGATAGGAACCCGGGAGCTAATGAGGCAGTCTCCGCGCTCCCGTTTGCCAGGGAAGAAGAGGGGGGGGAGGGGGCCGAAGGGGGGCCGTAAGGGCGTCGGACCCCCGGTTATATTTCTCTTTGACGCATCCCCCCTCCGGCTGTCGGAGCTGTCTGTCCATCCATCCGTTCGCCGCGGGTTCCGCGAGTCCATCGCGGGCCGAGCGGGGGAGGGTAAGGTCGAGGGGGGCGGGGGGAGATCGAAGAGCGGGCAGAACAGTGGAGGAGAGAAAGAAAACGATGGGCGAGGAATCAACGAACGACAGGGAACCCACAGCGTCGAGGAGATTGACGTGGTACGCTGTTCCCGTTGACAAGAATGTGACAAGAACCAAACTGACCTTGCGCTTCTCTTTCCTCGCCGGGCCCCTTCCACTTCTAAACTCTCCATCTTTTATTTCTGGTCGACCCCCCCTCCCGTCTGCCCCCCTCCGCGAATCGGAGCAACGTTTATTTTATTTTTTTTCTCACGACTCCAGAAAAGGGAGATTCGACACCGATCTGGAGTATGAAGGGACGTCATAAAATTCGGCCCGCCCCCCTGTTGCCCCCCCCCCCCTTTGGCGATTTCTTGCGGAGGAGATGGCGAAATAAATTTCGAGGAATAACGAACATAAAGTGCGAAGGGAGAGGTTTGAAAGAAATATACGAGGAAGAAATCGAGTGCTCGATCTCACTGGGCCGAATGTCCATGAAAAACTGTGTCGAGGGAAGAGAGGGGGGGGGGGGGGGGGGTAGGCGATCGGTGCGAGAAACGAGAATGAAAGACACCGGAGAATATCCGGGAGAATCGAAGCGCGGGCGCGCAGAGGGCTTCGTACCACCTGCGGCGACGAGGGAGGTGATCGTTTTGCCGGTTTTTCTCGGTTATTAAGAAACGATCAATCTTGCTCACCGATCCGATCGGCGCGCCTTCACCGCGGGGCACCGCGATTCCTCGCTTGGCCCCCTCTGCGCCTCCTCACTTTCGACTTCTCTTCATTTCGCGCGGAATAAACACTGCACCGTATCGATGTGTGTGCATACGATTTTTATTGGGAAGGGTACATTAATTTTGAGGACGATGTTAATACCGAAAGTTCACGGCTAGATTGCAAAAAAAAAAACAAAACGGCGTTAGATTCAACACCGCTTTGACACGGCCGTGTGGTCCACATAGGTGCATAACTTTGGTGTTAAAAGCAGTGTTAAAATTTGGTGTAAAACGAGTGGTACTTACAGAACGTACCTTCTGACACTTTAACGGTGTACAGTATTTCGAATCGTTCGAAGGTTGCGTCTTGGCAAATTCATGGTCCTCGTTAAACGAGGATCCCATACGTGAAAGGTGAAGAAATTATACATTGCCCTTAATAACTCGACAATGTCCCACTGAGCAGCTCGTGTCGAATCTTTGAATGCACCGTGAATGGTATGCAGACTACAAGAACCCAAATTGAGTCACTGCCTTGCCCTGAAACGCTGACGTCATTGTCGATATCGGCTTGGAAACGTTGAACGAATTAAAATTAACGTTTTGGCCATTCATCGGACTTAGAATTACACTCCTACACGCATCTTTAAAAAAAAAAAAACTAAAAATTCTGCAATAAAAATATTTTTTTTCTTTTTCAATTTCCAGCGATCGATGAAATTCCATGAAATTTCCAGAATTTTTCAAGGGTCAATGAAGTTCCATGAAAGTTCCAGGATTTTTCAAGGATCAATGAAATTCCATGAAAGTTGGCAGGATTTTTCAAGGCTCAATGAAATTCTCATGAAAGTTCCAAGGTTTTTCAAGGATCGATGAAATTCCATGAAATTTCCAGGATTTTTCAAGGGTCGATGAAATTCCATGAGACTTCCAGATTTCCAGGATTTCCGCAATCGTCAGACACCATGGCAAAGGTGTATTAATTTTGCGGACGAAAGGAATGCAGAAAGTTTGCCGGTACATCGACCGCTGACGCGCTTAGATCGGCTGGCGGAAGTTGAGATTTTAGAGCCCGTAAAAAAAAAAACATGGGTTTTTTTTTATGCCTTTTATATTCGTGATGACGCTGACCGATCGAGGCCTCCGACGAGGATCGGATCAGACACGGGTTAATCACCCGGTCGGTTCGGGATCCCGCAGATCCTCCATCGGACTGACAACCGAACAACGGGATTTGTAACGTCATTGACATGGACCTCTTGACTCTCTCGCGTCTAGTTTGACTTGCAAAGTTATCTCGATCTTCGGCTATTTCGATGCCGGTCTTGCATAATACCACTATGATATTACGTAAAACTGTAGCGCGTGAGGTGGGAGGAGTGAGGCAAGACGGATGGAGCAGAATGGACCTTTTTCCAATTTTTGCAGAGGGTCAAAAGACTGTCTCCTCTCAAATAGAGGAATCGGGTCCATTTTGCCCCGTTCTTATCTAAAATGCTATTTTTTTTTTGCATGTTATATTGCGCGAGGTTCTAAAAGGCAGGTTTGCCAGTTTCGATTA
Source organism: Amblyjoppa proteus (assembly GCA_963922035.1). NCBI lineage: Eukaryota > Metazoa > Arthropoda > Insecta > Hymenoptera > Ichneumonidae > Amblyjoppa > Amblyjoppa proteus. Next base: position 13,923,474 of record OY998233.1, read on the forward strand.
AGGACACAAATTCGGGCTCTTCGGTCACCGATCGATCCTTCAAAACTCGCATGGGGTTCTGGTGTCGTACAAGAGACCGCTGTCACTTTGACTCATGTCAAACGTTAAACTGCTCGAAGCATTCAATTTTTCTTATGTATTTTAAGATCGAACGATTGGTAATAGCACGATGAAATCTGATGGGCGACACGTCTCGAAATTCGCAACAAAAAAAAAATCTAATTATAGATTTTTTTTTTGTTGCGAATTTCGAGACGTGTCGCCCATCAGATTTCATCGTGTTATTACCAATCGTTCGATCTTAAAGCACATAAGAAAAATTGAATGCATCGAGCAGTTTAACGAGACACACGATATCTATAATGCCTATAATATTGTAACCCGTATTGTATTGTATTGTATTGTATTGTATTGTATTGTATTGTAATGCCTATAATATTGTGAATATCTATAATGCCTATAATATTGTAACGAATATGTAGCTGACTATTCGTTAGGACGCACGATATTAGTTAGGTTTGACGATAGACAAACGAACGGACGATCGATGCAAGATCGATCGTCAGATAAACAGTCTTGACCAGACTTTCAGGGACGAGAGACGTTTGACACTTGATACTCGAGATACATAGCCGTGATTATACCAATAAGATCCGCCCCAAAACCTAATATGCGAGTTATTCATTCCCACAGTCGTTACAATATCTATAATATCTATAATATCTATAATATCTATAATATCTATAATATCTATAATATCTATAATATCTATAATATCTATAATATCTATAATATCTATAATATCTATAATATCTATAATATCTATAATATCTATAATATCTATAATATCTATAATATCTATAATATCTATAATATCTATAATATCTACAATATCTATAATATCTATAATATTGTTACGTTCTCGTGGAATAAATAACGCGCATATTTGGTTTTGGAGCGGATATTATTAGTACAATCGCAGCTAAATATATCGAGCACGAACTGTCACACGTCTATTCTCTCTGAAAGTCCGATCAAGACTGTTGTCATCTGGTCAATCGATAATCTGTACGCTTGTCACTTGTCATACCGAGCTATTCCGGTCATCTCCGTAATATCGTGTGTCTCGGTCAATCCTCACCTCTATATTCGTTATAATACGTACAATATGTATAATCTCTATATTTACAATGTCTGTAATATTTATAATATCTATAATATACAGATTCTTAGTAATAAAAAAATATACATATATAGATGTATATATATATAAGAAAGACTAAATAGTCTTGTGAAGTGTGTGAAAATCGCTGATCCAATTGGACGCTAGGCTTTGCAGGGTTTCGCATGATATTGGCGGGTACAGGACTTGCCCGCTCCGAATCCCCGAGACGGCTACCCAATCGTGATGGTTCCTCGCAAAACGATTACCAGGCTCGTCCGAGCCTCGGCCGATCGCCTCATGCTAATTTTCTTTTAACAACAGCCCTTGCGCCAATAGCATAGCCCAGCGCGGCGGGCGAAAAACAAAAAGAGAATAGAATGAACGGTGCTGAGAAGATCCAAAAAAATAAAAATAAAAACCGCGAAAATAAAAATGGAAAGATCTTACTGGTTGAACGCCACAGTTTCGCGTCGATCGTCCACTCCTTCGACCTCGTAAAATGGTCAGTTCATATGAGTATCAGATTTTTCAAAAATATTCTCTTTCCGACGAGTCGCAATAAATCATAAAGTACCCAAAATAGAGGAACTAATAAAATAATTTTAAGAATGTGAACGACAACAAATTAGCTGTATTCTTTAATAATCCCTTAATAACTGGCCCTCGCAAAATGGTCCGTTTATGGGAGTATCAGATTTTTCAAAAACGTTCGCTTTCCGATAAGTCACAATAAATTATAACATCTCCAAAAATACAATAACTAATACAATAATTAAAAAAAATCTAAATAACAAATTAGCCGAATTACTTAATGATCCCTGAATATCTGTTGTACTCCAATACCACGAATAAAAAGATAATTGGATCGAAGTTGACATCACCGATAAAAAATCGTGCAACTCCAGCCTCATCGTCCATCGACCTCGTAAAATGCTCAAATCATTGGAGTATCAGTTTTTTTTTTTTCTAAGTGTCCTCTTCCAGATAAGTCACGATGAAACAAGATCCCAAAAATGGAGGAAGCAATAAGACAATAAAAAAAAAAAAAATCTGAATAACAACAAATTAGCTGAATTCCTTAATCCCTCAATAACAGTTGTACCTCAAAGACCACGAATAAAGAGATAATTGGACAGAAGTTTAAAGTCGTCGATAAAAAAATGGTGCGGCTCGTGTCGTCGTACATCGAAAAATTGCTGTCCCTCGACTTTTATGTACTCTCCTTAAACCTCGATCATTAAATGTATTTTTCGCCGTTCGGTGGGCCCCCCGAGCGAGTTACCGGTCTCAATCGAAGTCTCCGCGGGCCCCTCGTATTCTCATACCAGACGCGAGACGGTACCCCGTTGAGACTCCTTCTCGGCTCTCGCTCGGTCGTATTAATTTCGTGAGTGAGAGAAGGCGAGACTGTCCGGCGCAGCGCCCGTTCGTCGAGAGCGTATATAGACGAGTCTCTATGAGATGAGAAAATAATAATAAAGTGGAAATGAGCGAGCCCGTCCATAAATTGCTGCGCTCCTTGTTAATGGTCTGCGCGCTCGGGACCGGGACGACCTCGGGCTAAATGCGCCTGCGCGTTCTGACCCATCCGGCTTCTCTCATTCCGAGCTCTTCCCGTCCGATCCTCCTGTCGCTGCTCTCGGGGCTACGGAGGGCCCCGAACGTATCTCCGTCGGACTCCTCTCTTTCCCTCGCTCACGAATCTCGTTCGACCCGTTCCAGGACGTCGAAGGGCCCGCTGGAAAGCGTCCTCGCAGTCTAATGGACGTCTAGCGATGGCCACCTATCCGCACGGCTTTCATTCTGCCTCTGGAAACAAAGGGAATGAGGCAGATCCTCGTGATTTGCGAGGGGGTGTGGCTCTTTTCAATCTCTAGTCTTACACTTTCTCGAGTTCTTCGGGCTTCGTTATGGTTTTTTTTTTTTTTTATTTTTTATTTATTAAAACATTTTTTTTTTAGTTTTTTTTTTATTTTTTACTGCTGAACTTCAACGGGCAGAGTTTCTCTTAGCTCGATTGGCCTCAAAATGACGAATTAGGAAAATATTGAGTTTGCTGTTGTTTTAATCGGTGATTTTTCATCGTTTAATCTTTATATTGCTCGTATAGCTTTCTTCGTGAGGGAGCAATGCGCAAATTAATTTGAACCCTTCTCATGAGCTGTGATCAAATGCACGGTGATCGAACGGTCCAGCGAATGATTCCTTCTTCACTATTCAGTAAAAAGTTGCTGTACTTTGTCATTTCGACATCGTATGCGACGATTAAATAACAATCAGTTATTATTGATGTTAGTGATGAACATTCCGCAGTAAAAAAATATATACTTTTCGCATCTATTTTTTTACTATACGTGAAAATATGAAAAATGTATATTATTGTCACGTAAAAAGTTAACAAATAATCATTATTATTAATATTATTAATATTATTAATATTATTGTTATTGTTATTGTTATTGTTATTGTTATTGTTATTGTTATTGTTATCGTTATCGTTATCGTTATCGTTATCGTTATCGTTATCGTTATCGTTATCGTTATCGTTATCGTTATCGTTATCGTTATCGTTATCGTTATCGTTATCGTTATCGTTATCGTTATCGTTATCGTTATCGTTATCGTTATCGTTATCGTTATCGTTATCGTTATCGTTATCGTTATCGTTATCGTTATCGTTATCGTTATCGTTATCGTTATCGTTATCGTTATCGTTATCGTTATCGTTATCGTTATCGTTATCGTTATCGTTATCGTTATCGTTATCGTTATCGTTATCGTTATCGTTATCGTTATCGTTATCGTTATCGTTATCGTTATCGTTATCGTTATCGTTATCGTTATCGTTATCGTTATCGTTATCGTTATCGTTATCGTTATCGTTATCGTTATCGTTATCGTTATCGTTATCGTTATCGTTATCGTTATCGTTATCGTTATCGTTATCGTTATCGTTATCGTTATCGTTATCGTTATCGTTATCGTTATCGTTATCGTTATCGTTATCGTTATCGTTATCGTTATCGTTATCGTTATCGTTATCGTTATCGTTATCGTTATCGTTATCGTTATCGTTATCGTTATCGTTATCGTTATCGTTATCGTTATCGTTATCGTTATCGTTATCGTTATCGTTATCGTTATCGTTATCGTTATCGTTATCGTTATCGTTATCGTTATCGTTATCGTTATCGTTATCGTTATCGTTATCGTTATCGTTATCGTTATCGTTATCGTTATCGTTATCGTTATCGTTATCGTTATCGTTATCGTTATCGTTATCGTTATCGTTATCGTTATCGTTATCGTTATCGTTATCGTTATCGTTATCGTTATCGTTATCGTTATCGTTATCGTTATCGTTATCGTTATCGTTATCGTTATTGTTATTGTTACTTTCTGTATATTTTCTTTATATTTTGGTTTTCTTATATCCTTGCTTGCATTGTATTCTATTTTCTATGTTTTTGTCATACTTAGTTTTTTTTGTGTTTGCATTGCTTTTGTGTCTTGATGCACGGTGTTCTTAGGGGGCTCAGGCCTCAGAACACGAAATAAACAATACTACTACTACTACTACTTGTGCGTAGTAAATTTAGAATGGTAGCAGTTTACAGAGCAATTTGGTTGTCAATCATCTCGTGAGAGGGCGTCACCTGTCGGGTCAAACGAGTTCGGCCATCTGCTGGGTGAGTCCAGAATCCTCAAGTCTTGGATAGTCGAACAACACGAGACGAGGTAGAGTTCTTCGATCTCGACCGCTGCAGATAATCAGCCGGTACCGTGAACAGTAGATTCCTGTAACAGGCAGCATTTGCAGATTGTTGCGTTCGCGTGCGTTGTTTTTACCGACGGACAGTAACAGCGCGATCAAAGACGCGTTTTAAGGCGAGGTAAAACAGACTCAGTCGGTAACAAAAACTGTAATGAATGGCACTCGGAGATGGTAAACATTTTGCGAAAAAGCATAGTATTAGTGGATGTAGAATTCAATACCGCGTCCGATGATTCTCCGCTTTTATGCCAAATGTCACCCATTTTTACGTGGCATCGATTCGAAAAATGCAACTATCTCTATCGTCTTGAGGTAAAGTACAAGTCCTCGGTCGGTAACAAAAACTGTAATCCAACATTCTCTAAGACTGTTAGTTTTTAGGGAAAAAAAGACGAGAACGGTAAACTATGCGCAGTAATTCTGCAGTTCACTATTCACATCATTTTGCCATGAAATGAACGGCTTGGGTGGTTTTTGGGTTGCGAATTTGCAGCTATCTCTCGCACTCATAGCGGTTAAACTTCACCTTAAGGACATGTGAAACGACTCAGTCGGTAACCACAATCTGTAATGAATGCGATTCAGAGACCGTAGACTTTTCGGGAAAAAGCAAAGCATTAGCGGATGCAAAATTTAATACCGCATTCGATGATGCTTCCCTTTTATCCGAAACGTCAACCGATTTTAAATGGCATTGATTCGAAAAATGCATCTATCTCTCTCGCACTCATGTATCACGTGGTACATCTTTCACATGGCCTTAAGGGGAAGTGAAATATCGCGGTCGGTAATGAAAACTGTGATGAACTTTTCTCAAGGGTGATCATTTTTTTTTTTTTTTGAGGAACAAGCAAATTCAAGCTGGATGCGCACGGTAACTTCACGTCCGGCCCAAATTCATTTTTTTTTTCTCAAAAAAAATTAGCACCACTGAATAAAGTTAATTTAAAATTTCAACTATCTCTCTCGCACGCACAGCCGTTTCATTTCACCTTAAGAGCACGTAAAATCCTTTTCCTCCCGACCGTCCCCAGTTGGCATCAAAAAATGTAATCAACATTTTTCACGGATACTAGCATCTCGGTTGAAAAAAAGTGTCATCGAAAATTGACATGCAATCCATCTTCGATAACACTTTTTTTTTACCTTACCACCATTGGTGAAAAAAATTGATTACAGTTTTTGTTACCGACCGCGGTATTTCACCTGCTTTTAAACGGACCAATTGTACGTAATCGAATATGAGAAACATAACGAAAGATGATTTTAAAAAAAGCTACGACTCGGCGGGGGAGAAGCTACGTTGTTTTTTAATCGTGACAATATTTAACGACACAAATGTGACTTCGTCGCATGCGGATCCGCGGATAGAAACCATTAGCGGCCGAGCTATTATCCACTCAATGATAAAAATCCAGATAATATCGCAGGCATCAATTTACATTCAATGTTTTATTTATCATAATTCGTATATCAACTACAGTAGTTACACACTGAGAGTTGAAAATACTGCCGTCTCCGAGGCTTATTCTATTTTAATTATCTCGTAATGTAATATTGCGATTTTTTTTTACACGCGCGTGAAAATGAAAAACAAAAAAAAAAGATTATTTCACTCCAGCGCGCGAGACAGACGCGACGAGGCTTGTTAGTAAAAAATATCTATTCGTTATCAAACGAGTTTCGAGTGGGAGGACGAACCCTACGCGCGGCGGAGAGAAACGATGTGGTAGCGCCGTTCTTTCTTTCTTCTTTTTCTTTCCTAGTTAATTAAAATCCTTCGAACTCACGTAACGCAATTCTTCGTAAACGCTTCAACATTTCGACTCGTAATTTTTATGTTTCTTTTTGTCGATTTTTTTTTCTTCGTTTTTGTTTCTTTTATTGGGCATGTATACTAACTACAGTTATTATACATATAATTCATCGTGAAAGACCCTATATATATATATTTATATATATATTATATTATACCTCGTACAACACAATAGCAGTGCACAATAGAAAGATGACGATGACGGCTCTCGAAAGCAATAGTGTCTCTCGACATCGGATGGAGGCAAATCATTGTTACATTCTCACAGATTTTTTTCGTAGCATTGATAGTGTCTGCCACTCGCGACAACGATAGTTCACATATCTTTCATATAAAATAGTATGCTTTTTTTAAAAGATTTTTTTTTTCTTTTTTTTTCCTTTTGTTTTTTTTTTTTGTTTAGTACAAACTATAGATCCGAGCTGTGTACAAAACGCCTCGTTGTGTTTCATCCCGAGGTTATTTTTTTTTTTTTTTGTTTTCCGGTTATTTTAATAACTATCAAACCGGCCGGTCGTTTCGGACGCGCGTCGAAAGTCGCTCGACGTTATCGCGCGTTTTCTCGATCGCGAACGAGATTAATTTTCTTTTTATTTTATTTTTTTATTTTTTTTTTTCTAATAGCGTATGGCGAAGAAGCACACGACGGGAAAGCATAGATCGAGCGTCGGGCTTGAGCCCTTAGCTTGTGGAGTGTGAAATCGACGACCGCTTTAGAATTAGGGCCTTAAACAACGCGAAATCGAAAAATTCGAAATTCAATGTCTCGCCCCCGTGATCCGTTAAAAAAGCATTGACGAAAAAAAAAAAAAAAGACATTGATCATTGATAATTAATATCCGATCGGCGAGGGTGTACGAAGATCAGACGTGGCGGTGAACGACGGGAAGTGAGCGAGCGGAAGTACAAGTATCTTTAAACCGAGTTTTCCTCGCTAAGCACCCATGGGAAAACGAGCGCGTGCCGTGGTTATTAATAAAACTTTGATGCCGCTTTAATTCCAATGCGTGAGCTGAGTAATAGAAAACAAACCAAAAAGAAAAATGCTATCGACGACATTTCCGAAGCTCGTCGATCGTCGGGTACAATGGAATAACAAAATTAAAAAAAAAACAACAAAAACAAAACAGGGAGAGCAGAGAAATTTTCTATATTCAGATGAACATATGATTCGCAGCGTTGAGCGTCGAACAAAAAGCTGCGACGACGGGCGGGAGGGAGGGTGTTTTTTTCGGGGAGGCATACTCAGCCAGTATAGCTATCTATACAGATTACAATTAGGCTAAAAATAAAGGTGCTTATTTTGTTGTTGTTGTTATTCTTTTTTTTCCACAATCATACACGACGTTATTTTATTTTACTTATCAAACTCGAATCACTCTCAATCGCACCTTTGTTATACACGATCGAATTTTTTTTTTTTTTTTCGTTTTTCGAGGCTAATGCAATGAATCGTTCTAACCACCGATTCCGATGCTACTTAATTGCAAATTGAATAATTATTTACTCCTCTCTCTCTCTCTTTCGCTCTTCATGAACTGTCTCTATCTCTCGTCCCTCCTTTTGTTTGCATCTTAAACGGCAACTGAAGAATTTTGTACAACCCAGTAACAGAGTTGATGGTCCTTGTAGGGGTGGGGGATGGGGGCATTGCTCCTCGCTCCATATTCTTCGTCGTACATCAAACCAAAGAGACATCTGCAATTGTTATAGTTTTTCCCGTACGCCGCGATCGGACGCGCAGCCAAGGTATGTTGCATGATGATGTTATTCTGCAATGTTTTTAAAACAAATTGGTGCGGTCAATATCCGAAGTTTTCCCTATCATTCTTTTCGAGTTTTCTGGAGCGACAATTTTGCAACAAAAATTTTGCTCCGGCTCCGTCTTCCGTCTCGAATTATCGAAGTAGCAAACGACTGTAGTGAATTCGTCATCGCTATTAAGGTGATGTTGTTTGCATGTTTTTTGTATGGCAAGGGCGTAGAAAGGAGATTCTTGACGAGTGTGAAAATGCGGCGTTCACGCGAGTCAGAACTCCTCTGTACGCCTCTTGCCGTTTACATAATTTTTCCGATCACGTTAACGAAAATTTCATCGTTTGTTTTGGGGAAGTGTGCACAGAAAGGCGCTTTCTCGCACTAGGGAGAGAAAACAGGTCATCTTGCATTTGTACGCATGTGCAGTATTTCTCTCGCACGTGACACAAAAAAGTCCTTTTATGCACTTATTTCACAGAAACGGAAAGAGGAATTGTACGTGCATGTGTTAGGAAAAAAAGAAAATTGCCGTTCCCTGGGAAATTGGCAGACGCAGGGTAGGACAATTTTTTTTTTTCTCGGCGGTCTGCGGTCTCAAAACGGCATTCGGTACAGTTCTTGTTACCAACTGGGCGTGGGGTTTACACCACATCACCTTAAGAGTATGTGAGATAGCATCAGTGGCGCTCTCGGCGGAGCGAGAAACACGCTGAGAACATGTTTCACATACTCTTAACACGTGATCGACGTAAGCCCACGTGTTGATCTTAATTTTAATATGTATTTTTCATGTGTTTAATATGAGCTTAATATGTATTGAATGTTATATTACATTCTAAAGACTATTTGTATATGAAAGGGCATTGCCCGTTGATTAATAAACAAATGCATAAAAACGAGAATTAAAGTTTCACTATTGGACTGCAAGTAAACGGTAACGTCTCATAATTTTCTTTTTTTAATCGTTATTTTTAAATACTTGACGTCCAGCCGCTGTAGCAACCCTCGATTATCTATGGCGGTAGCGACAATCGGCATTCAATTATCTGACACACAGTAATAAATTGGACTCACTTGGTTAGCTGCGAGAGAACGGTTTCAGCAGCATCCGGTTTTAGGGGCGTCAACGTCGCGGCCTTGGGTAATTTTCAGATTGTTCGCTGTCTCGACGCCCGCACCGGACGGTGAACCGACTCGGGCTTTTATTTCGGCGGCCATCGTCATAAAGGCCTGCTCCACGTTCATCGCATTTTTCGCCGATGTCTCGAGGAACGGAATGGCCAATTGATCCGCGTACTCCTAAAATGACGCGCCGAATAAACAGAACAAATTATAATCACTTTCTTCGAACGAATAGAAAGACGATTGATCGTCCGGCTTGGCCGGAACGATGATAAATCGGGGACGATAACGATACCTTAGCGACCGGATAGTCGACGACTTTTTTGGCGGTGAGATCGCACTTGTTGCCGACCAGTAGCTTATTAACGTTATCACAGGCGTAGCGGTCTATCTCTTCGAGCCACTGCTTGACATTGTTGAACGAATCCTGATCCGTACAATCGTAAACAACTATTATACCGTGAGCTCCTCTGTAGTAAGAGCTCGTTATGGTTCTGAATCGCTCCTGCCCCGCGGTGTCCCAGATCTGTAGCTTTATGGTTTTCTTGTCTAGCTCGATGGTTCTTATTTTGAAGTCGACGCCTATGGTGCTGATGTAACTTTCCGTGTAAGTGTCGTCCGCGAAACGTAAAAGAAGGCATGATTTACCAACTCCGGAGTCGCCGATGAGCAGGAGCTTGAATAAATAGTCGCTGTAAATAAGAATAAAATAATAAACACCCATATATAGATATATATCGTACAGTGAACGAACAGTCACATAAAAACAATGGCAGACACGTAGAGGGCACCATGAAAATTGTGAGAAGTCAATGGAGCGGGTCAACTGGAATTGACGGAAGGTAAGGATGACTCAACAGTGAAACAGTCAGCAATGAAATGAAAGGGGGAGGGGGAATGAAAAGAAAAACAAATAAGAAACAAAGATAAAACAAAAATATGGTGTTTGTTGGAAACGGGAGGAGAGCATAAAGTCTGAAAGCAGTTGACGGCACTACCCAACTGGAATTGATGGAAAGCAAGGATGACTCAACGTCGAGCTGACAGCCATGAAAGAGAAAAAAGAATAGCAAGCAAAGATAAAACAAAAGTATGGTGTTTCTTCGAAACAGGAGAAGAGCGTAAAGTCCAAAAATACTATCGTCGGAGCACGCAAACTGGAATCGATGAAAAGCAAGGATGACTCGACGTTGAATTGTCAGCGACAAAAGAAAAAAAGGACGGAACGACAGAAAGGAAAAAGCATAGAAAAAAAAAAATGGTGTTCATTAGAGACAGGAGAAGCGTGCAGAGTCCAAAATACAATCGATGGAGCGCTAACTGGAATCGCCAGAAAGCAAGGATGACTCGACGTCGAACTGTCCGCGAAGAAAGAAAAAAGGGCGCGGGGTGGGAAAGACAGAAAGGAAAAAGAATCGGAAACAAACATTGAACGAAAATACAGAGTTAGTTCGAAGCAGGAGAGCGTAAACTCCAAAAAAAAATGCTGTCGACGGAGCGCTTTAACTGGAATTGACGGAGTCTAAGGCCGACTGGACTTTGAACTGTCAGCAAGTAAGGGAAAAAAGGGCTAAAAAAAGAGGTAGCAAAAGGAAAGGAAAAGAGGCCAGGAAACAAAGGATAAAACGAAAATATGGCGTTCGTTCGAAACGGGAGAGGAGAGCGTAAAGTGCGGAAATGCACGAGCAGCTGGTTGTTCTGACAACGGGTCTGAGACGTGGAGGGGCGTGTGCGTGTACCTGTGCGTGAACGGGAGCGAGGGAGGGTGCGCGCGGGCGCGATGGCTCAGCTCACGCGAGCGTGCAAGAGAGAGAAAAGGAAAAAAAAAAAAAGAATCGTCGAGGAGACAGGAGCGGCGAAGTTACCGAGGGAGCGAGCGAACGAGAAAAAGAGGGAGAGCGAGAGAGAGAGAGAGAGAGAGAGAGAGAGAGAGAGAGGGAGGGAATGCGAAGAGAAACAGAGTGAAATCTGTCAGTAGTACATGGGCGACGAGTCATTTTCACTTTACGCTTGTGTGGGATGTACACGATGCTGGGCACGTCACGAGATACGCGTTTGACGACGAATTGGCAAGCGTCAATGCGTACGTTATCTCGTGAGATTTTCGTGCGTCCCGCAGGCGGGGAGGCTTTGTTGCCGTGGCGAGGCTCGACGGGGAAATGTTCGAGAAAAATAGGAGGGCAATGCAGCGGGTGATATGGCGGTGGAAGGCGAACGGTGCCAGCCGTGATCGCAGGACGATACGTATGTGCCTGCGCGAGAATGATAAAGAGAAGAAAAAAAAAAAGAGAAAAAAAAAAGAAATCAACGTTTACTCACTATTCGGGATTCATTGTGGACATGCTACGCTGCTGAGGCGTCTGACTGATGCCGCGTTTTTCTTCACTTCGCGTATATTAACTTGGTCGATAACGGCGGCTCGCTTTGCCCAAACTGTGACTGTCGACGGATCCGTCTATACCGTTGATCACACGGTTGTTACACGTACCGAAAAATGTACGAAAGTGACGAAACAATGGCGGTCGCGCGGTACCTCCTCCCCGACGAGCGAACGAGCGATCTCTACCATTGACGTAATGCCAGAATGGCAGGAGGTGCCTGTTTCGACTCCCTCTCGACTACCGTGACTTTAGCCTCTACGCGGCGAAAGAAAACATGCACCGCGCGCTTGCGCCGTTACCACGGATCTAACGACGTACCCAGCGGTAGACTCGGGACACTTGTCGCAACTTCTTTTTTTTTCCCTCGATGAGTACGATCTTTTTATTTTTTTTATGTGTATGTATGTACGTATCGCGGGGTCGGGTTACGCACTGCATACACGCAATGACTGTTCAGGAGATGAGTCATCGATACGGTGTATAGGAAGAATCAATCGCAGTTGCCTATACTGTTTTAGTATTCGAGAAGTTTTGCTTTTTTTTTTTATTTTTTGTTTCGCAGCCAACCTTCGACGTTGAAACTACCAGACGATTAATTCGTAGCGTTGAAGGCAATAAAATTGGCTGCACCGATCGCGAGACAAGTAATTTTCTGCTCGATCTCTCGGTTCTTCCGATTAACCAGCTGGGCGCCGTAATTGTCCGGCGATACAAGCTGAACTATCTCGAATCTTTCGAAAACAAACAAAGATCGATTATCTGCAGAGCTTGTCGCGATTAAAAGTCGAAGACTTAATTAATCGACGATAACACGTCGATTAATATAACAACCACCTTGACCTACTCCAATACATTACTATCTCATTCTATACTTAAATATTTACGGGAGTTTTTGCAGATAAAAAGGATCAAATCGGGCTTCCATACGATCGCAAAATGTTCTATGAGCCGTGAATGAAATGCTTTTTGCAACAGATACAAGAGGTGTGCCACTTTTCGTGCCCGTAAGGCACGAGAAGTAACGTTAACGTGCGAGAAGTGAAATCAAGCTGATGTGCGCATGCGCAGCGCCGTTATAGTACGCTTTACTATAAAACGCCACTTTTGCCACACTTACGGGAACCGTAAACCAAGAGGTGCCGAAAAAGTGGCACCTCTCATGCTTGCGTTGCAAAAAATTTCATAATAAAAGTATTCTTATTGACATGTCCTTGTAGAAGTGTCCTTTATAGGAGTATCCTTATAGCAGTGTCCTTATAGAAGTGTCCTTTATAGGAGTATCCTTATAGCAGTGTCCTTATAGAAGTGTCCTTATAGAAGTGTCCTTATAGAAGTGTCCTTATAGAAGTGTCCTTATAGAAGTGTCCTTATAGAAGTGTCCTTATAGAAGTGTCCTTATAGAAGTGTCCTTATAGAAGTGTCCTTATAGAAGTGTCCTTATAGAAGTGTCCTTATAGAAGTGTCCTTATAGAAGTGTCCTTATAGAGGTGTCCTTATAGCGGTGTCCTTATAGCGGTGTCCTTATAGCGGTGTCCTTATAGCAGTATCCTTATAGAAGTATCTTTATAGAAGTATCACCGCCGCGCCTGAATCTTCGTTCGGATATCAATTATCGTTTTTTTCTCACTATTGTTTTATCGTGTACCGGAAGCCGAGATATTAACGTTTTTCTTATACGCAAGAATCCTCACGCCCTGGCTGTTTCACTACTCTTGTTGCTTCGGGTCTGCACACTCAGGATATATTCCGAAATCGTTTCCAAGGCCCGACGTTTTAGTGGAATCTCTGATCGTGCCATGCGAGTCATACATAGGCACTGGCACACTGGGGGATTTCGAAACAGCCAGTGCAGTACTGTCAGTTACTTACAGGAAACGATTTCGGAATATAACCTCAATCCGATTCCGGTAAAATTTCAGGCTGAAGACGAGCAACGGTTCGACGAGAATTAGCGAAACTCTATTGGCTATCGTTCGCGAGCTCTCCGGCGTGATTGGACCTTTCCGTCAGCCAATGCGTCGATAGTTGACGGCAAACTGACAGCAGTGAGAAATAGGGATGCAACACAGTGGGCGGTGAACGCCGAGCATACAGAATTGTTCGGGGCGGGGGGGGGGGGCTAATTTGATATTTATGCGAGCGCACGTACGAAGCATACACATGACAATTGTGTTTACTGGTAGTGGTGAAATCGAGGTGTCGTAGCAGGCTACCGTGCGGAAGAACAGGATGACAGTTTTATGCCGTTACAAATACTTATTGGATCACACTGTTGTTGCTCCTCGTCGAATAAACCCTTCGATCATAACGTCATAAAAGCTTGTGACTAGTAATAATAACAATACATGAAATAATAGTGATAATAGTAGTAGTAATTTAAAAAAATACAAATGGATCGAAATAAATTGGGACTGTCTGTTAAGAATTCGATTATGATGGAGGACCTAAAATGCAAATTTCTGGGTCTCATAAACAAGCAGGTGAGGACAAAGTAAAGCGTCAATTTAAAATTAATTGAGCTAACAGGTATAGTATTCATTGCGCAATGAACAAATGTATTTTAAGGACAAACTTGGCATACGCCGGTTAGAAAAAAAAACATAGCCGAGCTTGCACTTTTTAAGTATGACGGGGAATTTTCAGAGCCAAGCGAAGATCCCGTCAATGGGTCTCAATCCGGATCTGCTGAATCCGACGGAATCTCAGAGAGGCGAAGAGGTCGGATCCGAGGCGGGTCAGTCCACGGAGAGCGAAGCCGTCACCGATCAGGATATATTGGAGGCGATAGAATCCGTCTACTATCGTAGTGACGAGAGCTTTGATTCGTGCAGGCACGAGCTAGAAAAGTTACCAGAAATATTGGACTCCAAAGAGATAGAGAGATACTACAAGAGGCTGAGACAGCAGCAACAAGTAGTTTCGAAAAAGGTCCTCCAGCTGATACTCCAGAAACAGAGCTCCTGCCAGGAGGAATTTCAGCGTATACTGAAGACCGAGGAACAACTCAGCGATATGCTCCAAATCTGTAGAACCGGAAGGTCGAATCTCAACTTGGCTAAGAAACAATTTACCACTGCCAGTTTGGGTATATTGGCCAATTACAGAAAGAGACAAATCGTACAGGAGCTATTGAATAATCTCAACACCGTCAAAACCCTGGTAAATATATCGCTGATATGTATCGAATACTTAAAAAAGATCCACAAATGTCCACAATTTTTGTGTAGTTCATTTTAACGTTTTTTAAAATTAGAAAACTGGATTTTTTATTTTTAAAAAATAGAAAATTGTGAAATTGAAACAAAAGGAAAATTGTGGTAGTTTAGTGAACGAGAGATGTTTGTTTTTTTACTCATTATTATTGTTATATTTTACAGAAATTAAGTTTCCACTTAATAATCTGCTTCTATACACTGTAAAAATAAATTGTAAATTTGATGTACACAAACTTGAAATATCCTTACATTATTTACATTAATTGAACATTCAATTCACAGTCAATTGTACTTTTTAATCAAATGAAAAACAGATATTAAAATTACAAATCTTTTGTCTGGAGTTTACAAAAATGTTCATTAAAAATGAAAATTTTGCTGTAAAATTGCACCGCACATATGTTTGAAATTTCGGAAAACAGTTTATGTAAAAAAGCTTCCAATACCGTTCATTAATTTTTAAACAAGTTTTTTCTACAGCCTAAAATGTCTCACGTAAAAATATGAGCATCGATTTTGCTTGCGAATCTATTTAATGTTTGCCTCTGCTCCATTCATTGGTATCGCATTCTTTCCGTCCATAACTCCATTGCAGAGCGCATCTTTCCACGGTTAAATGTTCTTAAATGTACAAAAAAATGTTACCCAGTATAAAACGCTTATTTAACGATTTTATAGTCATTTACGAAACAATGAATGAAGTTTTTATCATCAGTGTATTTTATTTCGCGTTCCGTTGTGAAGGTTTAATTTTTGTTTATGCAGCAACGCACCGAGGATCGTCTCCAGGAGCTCCTGAACGAGGAGAACTATCCCGGCGCGATATCTTTGCTGCTCGAGTGCCAGAGCGCTGCCCAGACGTACAAGCACTTTCATTGCGTCGCGGCGTTGAACGGCAAGCTCCAGGACACCCTGGACCAGGTCGAGGAGACTCTGGACGTGACGCTCTCGAAGATATGCGGACAGTTCGACACCCGAACGTACTCGTCAGTCCAGGAGGCCTACAAGCTGTTGGGAAAGACCCAAACAGCGATGGACCAGTTGCACATGCACTTTACCGCCGCTATACACAACAGCGCGTTCACGGTCATCCACACGTACGCCGGTGGCGATACCAAGAGACAGTACAAGCAACTCTGCCAGTCGATAAGCCGGGAGAATTTTATAGTGTGCCTCCTCGAGCTGTGCAAATCTCTGTGGCGTATATTGAGCTCCTACTATCAGGTATTGAATTGGCACAACGCGAAGGAGGAGGAAAGAAGCCAAGCGACCGGGGATGCCGCGGCGATCGTCGACAGAGATCCGGAAATGAATTTCAACGAGCAGTACGTCAAGCAAAAATTGGAGAGCGGTATGGTGAGAATGTGGCACGATGTAGAAATTAAAATCTCGACCTTTCTCATCGGCACTGACCTTACGCTGTTCAAGTTCGAGCAATTCGTCGAAGTTCTCGGAACGGTCAATAGGTAAGACGATAATTTTTTGCATTATCTCAAAAATAATAAATAAGAAATAACATTTTTTTAATAATTTTGAAAAATAGGTAAGATTCTTTGTAATTAGGTAAAAGAAATCATTTTCAGAATGCAAAATTGATTTCTTCTCATCAGCGGCTTATAATTTGGTTGCAGATTGACTCAAGTTGGCGATGAATTGTGCGGCAGCAAATCCGAAATACTCCAAGAATCAATGAAGAAACAGTGTTTATCGTATTTCTCCCACTACCACGCGTCGCGCTTGGACGAGCTGAGGATATTTCTCGAGCACGACGGTTGGGAGCTGTGTCCGGTGAAAACTACCTTCGTCGCGAGTCAACTAGAGGAGTTCAAGTGTCTGAGACCGGCGTTGAACAACTGTAGGAGTGGTACGAGCAGTGCGGACGGTTCCTGTTTCGCGAGCGAGCACGAAAATTCCGTCGTCGGCGGTGGATGGCTGAATTATTATTTCGAGCACGGTACATCGCCGTTCGACGTCGCTGCCGATGAGACTATGGACGAGGATATCTTGTCAAGCATAGCGGTACATTTTTTAAAAATATTCTTGCTGCTAAAACTTTTTTTACACCAGCTTAAGGATGCTTCACACGTACATTCGTAGCCAAAAATGAGATTCCGTGAGAATTTGAACACTTCGTCATGGTATAAAAGTCTGAAAAAAAAATCAACTGTATTATTAAAGTTGCCAAGAACATTAATTTTGCATAATAACAAAGTCAAGAGCTTCCTCTATGAAGAACCAAAAGTTATTAACAAATTGCTAAAAAAATGATTGGTTAACAAATAATCAGTAAACCTGTTTTCTCTTTTCACATGAATTCATTGATTTTTTTAAAACTACATAAATTATTTTTGAATTTTCCGTTTTTAAAATATTTTTAAGTCCATCACTACGGAACTGTTGGCGCGATCATCTGGAAACTCTTTGTGTGTACTGTTACAATCGTGATACGGGAACATCCCAAATTCGTGCCTCTACATCGATTTTTCAAATTGTTGAAATATAAGAAACTTCTGAAAAAAACTTCTGAAACTTCTGAAAAATCATGACTTCTAAAGAATCAAAAAATTCATTTAAAATGAGAAAAAAGTTTTTCTGATTACAAAAAATAATAATTTGTTAACAACTCTTTGCCATTCTTATTATTATTCAAAATCAAAGGTCTTGACATGCGGCTGATTTTTAAAGATTTTTGGTATATCACGAAGTACTAAAATTTCGATCGAATTAAACTTTAGGTTGGGAATGTGTGTGTGATGCATCCCTAACGAAACGTGTATCGCAGGACGAGGCGTCCGGCTACATCTCCGATGATTCGGAAGACGACATGCCGGAGGAATTGAAACGGGAATTCGTCGACGAGGCCGATCAAACGAGATCGTCGAAAAGGCGGCTCAGATCGAGAACTCAGCACGGTCCTATGGTCACGAACACGACTCTCAGCGTACTGAGAGTGTGCGGAAGATACCTGCAGATGTCGAGGCTTCTTCGTTCGATAGCCATAACAGTTATTCAAAACATGATCCAGTTCTTCGAGCTTTGCTTCTACGCCATACACGCATTTTTTACGTCCGATCTCGTGAGTAGCGGCGTGACGATTCGCGTGAGAAATCACATCGCCGCGTATCACTAAAAGACGCTCGACTAAAACACACTTTTTCTCTTCTCTTGTCCCAGCAAATAAACAGCGATTCGCTGTACAGTCCAAAGCTCAAACTGTGTCTCGCGAGGGTCAGAGAAACTCTCATAGTGAACGAAAGCTCGATGAGCGACAACCCGGTAAGCGAAAGATACAAAGTACGACAACCGCAGTTATCGTCGATAGTGGATTTGACGCAGTCGTCAAAGCTCTTCGGCTTGACGGAGCGCGTCGTCGGTGTCGAGTCTCTCATATTTCTCGGACATCAGTACGAGTGCCTGAGACCGTACTTGGAGCATCTGACGTCGGCCAATAGTCAACAGGAGCAGGGATTTCTGCATCAGTTCTACACGCAGACTATCGCCTCGGCGGTTGAACTGCGCAAGCCCGTTTTCATGGCGGTCGCCGCTCAGGCGTTCGACGTCGCAGCTGTCTTGAATCTCATGAACAAAGTCAACTGGGAAGTGCGGGACGTTATGTCGCAGCACAGTAGTTACATCGATGCCCTCATGATGGTAAAACATTGAGTCCGATATAGTGGAAAAAATATTTTTCCACCGCAACTCTATTGTCTTATAACTCAAAATGGCCATTGCAGGAGATGCAAACGATGCACAGTAGAATGGAGGAGATCGCAAACGTAGTCCCCTTATCACCTCAAGTTCGGGCGGCGATCTGGGAAAACGTCGCTCATCTCATAACGCATACTTTGGTCGAAGGGTGTGTATTTTTAAAATACGCTATTTATTAAATTAATACAAACGGTAGCGATCACTTTGGTCTCGTGATTAGAGTACTGGTCTCAAAAACAAAGTATCGGGAGGTCTCTGGTTCGAATCCCGGTGCCGTAGTCTTGCCGGCGGAAAAACATTGAGACGCGAAGCTGGCATCTGTCGTACGACAGTCGATACATGTCAGTAGACGTCCAATGTTTACAGCCAACAATCGACGTGACGTCCGGCGTTGTAAAGCAAACCTTGAAGACCGACTGTTACCAACATCCAAAAAGTACAGTTAACGTTCACTCATACTCAGTAAGCCCCAAAGTGGTGGTTCCCGCTAAAGGAAAAAATGACGGCTCCCAAAAAATAGTCGCTAATAACCATAGCTGGGCCTAGATCTCCATCACATCTTTGGCTAATGGTACGCCCACGCTACAATAATGTTACGCTAACGGTAACGCTACGGCAACGCGAATGTGAATTCGATGTCAGTATCACATAAAAAATTGCATTTCGCTTGCTTGTGCTTCGCAAGCAACTCCGAAATGTATTTTCTTTAGTCTGTCACGGACATCGGATTCACATTCGCATTGCCATAGCGTTACCGTTAGCATAACGTTATCGTAACGTGAGCGTACCATTAGCCAAAGATGTGGTGGGGACTTAGGCCCAGTTGGTGCACTGTTACATAGTTACAAATTAAAAAAAAATGCAAAGGTAACTTCCCATGTTGAAGCTGGCTTTTTCTTTCGCCACAGATTCTCCGGTGCTAAGAAGTGCTCGAACGGCGGGCGAGGCCTTATGCAACTCGATTTTACTCAATTGAAGTCGAAGTTTGAAAAGATCGCGTGCGTCAGGCCGATGCCTCACAGCGAGTACGTGGAATTGTATATAAAGGCGTATTATATACCGGAAAACACCCTGGAAGAATGGGTCAAGGAACACAAGGTAAGTGTAAATCCTATTCGAACCTTTTACTGTTGATAACTTGTCGATTATATATTAGAAGACTGTAGCACTGTTCATCGGTCGTAGGAATATTCGGTAAAACACCTGGTTGGTCTGATTTCCTGCGCGTGCCAAAACAACAAGAAGACGCGCCAGAGATTGATAGGACTGGTGGAGGAACAACGGCCCAACAGGTAACATCTGCAGGAAGAGTGAATAAAGGGATATCATCGAGCTGCATAGTAGAACGAATCGAGAGAAATCATGAAATACGAAAACGCGACTCTGATGCCGAGAAAACTACAAAAAAAAAAACAACAAAAAATCAACGAAGTAAAAACAACCATAGCTGTCGAGCTCTCTACAATCCATACATCCGAGCGCGAAATGACGAATTAATTTGTATCTATACGAAAACCTGTATCTTAAACGGTAGTTTATTCTGTGAAGGGCAGAGGATGAATCTCAAAACGAGCATAACAATCGAGTTACGCGTTATGGTAATAAAACGTTTGCCGTTGGAAAAAGAAAAATCGCGCGAGTTTGACCAACGCGCTTCGTCAACGTTACGACATATCGATATGGATGTTGTAATATATCGGATGTTCGGTAAAATAAATGCCTGAAAAAAGTTTCCTGGGGAACGAGTGGGCTGAATTAAAAACGCGAGATCATCATGGCCACTCCAGATTTATAGCAGTCACATCGAGCGCTACGATGTCAAAATCGGCGCCGAGAATGTCGCACAAGCTTGGCTTAGTTCTACCGAAATCGCCGTGCACGAACTCTTTGACGTAGGTGCCCGCCTGGGTCTTGACATCGAGAACGAATAGATCGTCGATGTGCGAGGTATCGGGTGCACCCGATTTTGCAGCGCGTTCCCGTATCTTAGCGAGTTCCTCGTCCCTCAGCCACCTCGATCTCATCGCGTGAATGACGCGGACTCGCGGCATCAGCGGTCGTCTGTGAAGCACTCTCATCGGTGTTTTTTGCACGATTTCCACGTCTTTCATATCCTTCAATTTATCGAGCTTCACGAGGTCCCTCGATGCGTTCTTCAAAGTACACAGTGCACGATACACCTTCGTTTTTTCATTCTCGCCCTCCTTAAGTTTTTTAAGATCCAGTCTGAAAGCGAACAGATTTAAGACGCGTCATCTCTTGGCGCTCTCTGGAAACGTTGTGATTTTGGTTTAGTAATCAAAACTTACGTTGTGAGGACCTTCAGTTTTACCGTTATCTTCACCAAGTCCGTTTCGTCATTAATCTCGGTGACTATGTCGTCCAGCTGCTTGGCGGATATAATTGTATTTTTTGGATTCACGAGCTCTACCGCGAAGGGCCTTCCCGAACGAATACTCCTAACATCGACGTCCTCGCGACCGGAGGACAGAAACTTTACGGCTGTTGAGAAACGAAGAGAGCTTATTTTCGATTTCTATTCGGTCTATGAATTCATTCTATAATATCCCATATTAATTCCTGTACGTCTTTAACACTACACATGGACCTGGCGCACGCGTCTTCGTTGTTTCTCTACTTTTACAAACAACTTTAATGAATTCAGGGTGATTTTCGTGAAATAAGAACGGAAAAATGTAAGCTACATGTCTGTTCGGGTGTGGGCTCTAGAAACGAACCGAATTTGAACAAATTTTTGATTCTGAAGATTTCTTGAAAATCGGTTCAATTTACTTTTAGTAAAATCGGAATGGAAAGAACTAAGCTATGTTGGCTGTTTTTTTTTTTTTTTATACAAGATTTTCTTGAAATTCGGATCTACCAGATCCACTTGTGGTATTCCAGAACTAACTTCTATTCGGACTCACAGTCGGCTTTCGTAAGTTTGATCATCGGTCCGCAAATTAGATCCTGCACCGATGTTTCCATCTTCTTTTCGCCGTTTATGAACCAAGGTGTTTGACTCAGCTCTCTAGAAAACTTGGCGTATCGGCCTGAAATCTACAAGTTTAGTGAAAAGAACACTCTCCAAGCATCTAAAGAAATATTCCACAGATTTCCCCAATGAAATTCCGATGCATTGCAAGGAATCAATAAACGTGGGGTGGAAAGTTGACAAACCTCCTATAAATATGCTTGCATGGACACAAGTAGCTTTTTCCACTACGACAAAGCTCTCAGGCCTGGCTGGAGGAGATTTGTAACATTCCTGGAATGCATCGTTCGACATAGCAAGCAGGGTATTTTCCATTGTCTTTCTACTGAACTTGGGTGACTGATTTTTCTTCCCATTCGGTCTGGAACTGATACATTAGATCGATCAGCAAAAACATTGTGTTAAAATCAATTAACTATCCATAAAAAAATGTTGGTACATTTAACTAACATTTCTCATCCATCAATGACCAAATTTTCTTGTTTACCATTAATTTTACATGATAATTTTTTTGACCATAATTATTTTTGTAACAACAAAAATTGTAAAATAAAATAAAAATTATGTTTCCCCGTGGGCAAGAAATATTTGTCGAATGTTC
Organism: Amblyjoppa proteus; assembly: GCA_963922035.1. NCBI lineage: Eukaryota > Metazoa > Arthropoda > Insecta > Hymenoptera > Ichneumonidae > Amblyjoppa > Amblyjoppa proteus. Next base: position 13,946,010 of record OY998233.1, read on the forward strand.
CCAGTCGGATACTCACAACGAAGCAGTCTCGCTGTTGTCGTTCTTGTAGGTAAAAGAAATTTCTACAAGAAGCGGCGATGGATTCGGCGCGGCAAGTAAATTTTTTCCTACGACTTTCTCCACTCGTCCCAATACCTTCGATTTCCATATTTCTTTGATGTTCTGAGTTCTGAGCCTGAGTGAAGTTTGCTGAGTGTCGGACAGTTGAAAGTGCACGATCAGGGCTGTTTGTACAGATCGCTCTCTCAAGGCCAGACAGACGGGCAGAGTCAGAGCGCAATTGAAGTTGCTATCATCGTAAGCACCTTCCTCTATGGCGCTTATCATCTTAAAAACAACAAAATTTTTGTTATCTCTTTTCTCTTCTCAAAATACGTCATTTTTTGATTAACGTACTTTCTCGACGGCGGATTTTTGCGTAACTTCCTGGAGGATTCCCAAGCAAGCCGTGCACGGCGATGCATCGTCGTCGACGATAATTTCGCCTTCGGCAACGTACTTGAGCTACAAGCAAGGAGAAACTAATGAAGATCGATGCACATGTTGCCTCTCCGTCTTATCGTTCCGCTGACTGCGGCATTGTGAATTTATCTATTTACCTTCACTGCACTGTCTGCCGGTTCGCGAAAGGTCTCCAGACTTCGCGTACCTACGAACCGCAAGCAGCAGCTCGTGCAGCAGCCGATCTCTCGTAGATAGGCAAACATTTTGCTTTCGGTTTCGTGCGATATAAAATCCATTTTTTGTTTGGTTATTGTAACTTTATAACGATCGCTCGTATTAACATTTGGACAATTGTAATTGTAACGTAATTATCAGCAGGCCATGCTTCACTGTATCATTTACAAAATTTGTTTCGATCGTGGATTTCAATGAACTCGCGTGGTCTCAGAAACGTCGGGGACACAGCAGACCGGAGAGTGGCGACGCGAGCGGACGTTCCGGGTACTTTCACATTAGATTATACCGTGCCAACTTGGTTCACTTTGCCGCGCTTTTTGACTTCCGGTTGCGCTACATCGGTGACTGTACTATGGTAATTCCCCTTTTCAGCCTTTAGCTATCTGGGAGCCATCTAGCCGCTATTCTCATCAATTTTTTATCTAATTCCTCGCTTGTAGAGTTCGCGGCTGCAGCCGCTGTTACCCCCTCCGCCGTACTGTATCGCATTTGCACGAGGGCGCAGGGAAACTGCAGAAAACCTGCGCCGATACAGCTGGTCATTCCAACTGAGTCTTGATGTTCGCACTCGACACTTCGAGTACGAACACCAATCTTTAGGAATTCGACCTCCCGCTCAACGGTTCCAATGCGCCAGTTAGTGCACGGCTAGACGGTCACCCATCCAAGTACTGACCGCGAACGATTCAGCTTGACTCTGGGGACCACCGAAGCCGCACACCAACCGCGCATCCACCGCTGTCGGTCGGTGACTGTACTTTTTTTTTCCTCGTAATTCCCCTCTTAAGGCTTTAGCTATCTGGGAGCCATCTAGCCGCTATTCTCATGAATTTTTTATCTAATTCCTCGCTTGTAAAGTTCGCGGCTGCAGCCGCCGTTACCCCCCCATAATGCATCGCATTTGCACGCGGACGCAGGGAAACTGCAGAAAACCTGCGCCGATACAGCTGGTCATTTCAACTGAGTCTTGATGTTCACACTCGACACTTCGAGTACGAACACCAATCTTTAGGAATTCGACCTCCTGCTGAACGGTTCCAATGCGCCAGTTAGTGCACGGCTAGGCGGTCACCCATCCAAGTACTGACCGCGAACGATTCAGCTTGACTCTGGGGACCACCGAAGCCCCACACCAACCGCGCATCCACCGCTGTCGGTCGGTGACTGTACAACGGTATCAATTGGATGACGCCGTCTAGCGGATGTTACGTCTATCGGCAAAACAGTGCCAGTGTGGAGGTTTGTCTCGCGTTCACTAGGGAACCAGGATCGAGGAAGGGTGAAGACACTAATTATGAAATAAATGCTTAACGTTTATTAAAACTTTTGAGAACACAGTCATGTTGAACGTTCGGCCTTAGACAAAAAGACTAGATTACAATATGAAAACAGCCACAGCTGCAGCGTCACTGCGCGCGCAGCCCATTGGTTCGCGCTTCGTACCTGCAGCTTCTTCGTGGCGCCGCGAGGGGCCGACGTTTAAGGTTTCGACCGTAGTCCGCCACACCGGTCATTCGATGACTCCATCTAGTGGATGTTACGTCTGTCGATAAAGCTCTGCCAATTGTTCGATGGCCGTTTTACCGACAGACGTAACATCCGCCAGGTGGAGCCGATGAACAACTGGTACTGTTTTACATCCAGACAACCGGATATTGCACAACCGGAAGTAAAAAAAAAAGTGCGGGGAAGTGAACCAGTATTTACGTACAGTATAACTACTACAGCGCAACCGGAAGTCAAAAGCGCGGCGAATCGAGCCAAGATCCGTATACTATAATCTATTCTTCCATCGCTCTTACCCAGAACCAGCTAGTCGACCTACCGCTAAAAGATCCCGAGGTAAACACCAGACGCACGAATTATGCGAGAGCTCGACGCGCTCGAAAGGTACCCTGTTGAAGCCTCAATATCAACTAAGTTACGAGGAACGATGTGAGATTTTTTAATCGATCAATGATCGACCTTTCCTTCAATCGACCTCACCCACGATCGTTTTTCACTCGACATACGATAATTCGGGACATTTAGATACGAACTGAAAAACGATGATTACGAATTAACATCTATGCTGACCTAGGTGCATCTACCGCGTTGTTAGTACAGAACTACGATGTGCTCGGGTTCAAGGAAACCTGATTATTGGATAACATCATAAAGACGGTGGAACTCGACTGTACTCAATTTTTTATCTTCACAGCACAGTGAACTTTTCGCATCAAAGCGAACACATCAGTATTATTGTACTGCATGGTCGAATCATCGTGATATCTCTACCATTAACTCATTCAACCGCTGCATTGCACTGTCGCTCGAAATCTTCCGCTCAATTGCACACTTCTCATGTAAAACTTCGTGTCCCGTCAATAAAATCAAAGACAAACACAAACATCGATCGTAATATTTTAAGGGTTCAAGGAAACCTGATTATTGAATAACATCATAAAGACGGTGGAACTCGACTGTACTTAATTTTTTATCTTCACAGCACAGTGAACTTTTCGCATCAAAGCGAACACATCAGTATTATTGTACTGCATGGTCGAATCATCGTGATATCTCTACCATTAACTCATTCAACCTCTGCATTGCACTGTCGCTCGAAATCTTCCGCTCAATTGCACACTTCTCATGTAAAACTTCGTGTCCCGTCAATAAAATCAAAGACAAACACAAACATCGATCGTAATATTTTACGGGTTCAAGGAAACCTGATTATTGGATAACATCATAAAGACGGTGGAACTCGACTGTACTCAATTTTTTATCTTCACAGCACAGTGAACTTTTCGCATTAAAGCGAACACATCAGTATTATTGTACTGCATGGTCGAATCATCGTGATATCTCTACCATTAACTCATTCAACCTCTGCATTGCACTGTCGCTCGAAATTTTCCGCTCAATTGCACACTTCTCATGTAAAACTTCGTGTCCCGTCAATAAAATCAAAGACAAACACAAACATCGATCGTAATATTTTAAGGGTTCAAGGAAACCTGATTATTGGATAACATCATAAAGACGGTGGAACTCGACTGTACTTAATTTTTTATCTTCACAGCACAGTGAACTTTTTGCATCAAAGCGAACACATCAGTATTATTGTACTGCATGGTCGAATCATCGTGATATCTCAACCGTTAACTCATTCAACCTCTGCATTGCACTGTCGCTCGAAATCTTTCGCTCAATTGCACACTTCTCATGTAAAACTTCGTGTCCCGTCAATAAAATCAAAGACAAACACAAACATCGATCGTAATATTTTACGGGTTCAAGGAAACCTGATTATTGAATAACATCATAAAGACAGTGGAACTCGACTGTACTCAATTTTTTATCTTCACAGCACAGTGAACTTTTTGCATTAAAGCAAACACATCAGTATTATTGTACTGCATGGTCGAATCATCGTGATATCTCTACCATTAACTCATTCAACCTCTGCATTGCACTGTCGCTCGAAATCTTCCGCTCAATTGCACACTTCTCATGTAAAACTTCGTGTCCCGTCAATAAAATCAAAGACAAACACAAACATCGATCGCAATATTTATCGCGTACATAAAAGTTCATGCATTCACCGTACAAATAAAAATGACAATTGCAACGCTACGCGCGCTTCGAAGTAAAATTCGTAGGCGTCGTCTCGTGTAATTCCCGAGACACTTCTATCAGAGAAAATGTCTTCGCGAAAACTTTGCCGGAAGATTGGCAGCATCTGCGACGGGGCCGAGGCGGAATGAGAAGAGACACGAAAAGTAGCGTCGAACGGGAATGGTGATGTTAACCGGAAACGGGGCGGGCTGTCGTATTGCGACCTCGGGAGGGACGTGCCACCTAGGACGCGGCCGTTCTCTGTGTGCTGACGCCCGAAACGCCGACGATCGATCTTCGTCAGACTTGATTTCGCAGCAGTACAATAATCCAACAAATAGAATTGTACCCTAGCCCCGTACGAGTACGTTATACGCAGCTCTTTCCCGTACGTTTCACGGCGGAGAGCTTCACAACTGCCGTTAACGTTGTCAACAGCAGCCAAGATGTACGCGAGAACTACGCTCGGAGCCTGAGAATAATGTTCTCAATAGCAGACGACAGCCGGCTCGACTAGCTCAATTTTTTTTTTTTTTTTTTTTTTTTTTTCCTTCCCTCTTGCGCACTCCTAGATGTTGTTCCTTCGAATTCCCCTGTCGATCTCACAGTGGCAATTCGTTTGTAGAGTCGAGAGTAACCGAAAGTGGATTATCGGAGACATAAAGTATTGGTTAAAAGGGTAATTAATTGCAATGCGTAATTGCGATACTAGAGTATTGTTTTGAAAAAAATTCACAATTGTTATTTTATTAATCATGATAAATGTGATGAATAAACATTGAAATATCTTTCTTTGTATTACGAATTGACGCGCGATAAATTTTAATATTCTACATCGGTAGAACACTATCGTCGGCTTATTGAAATTAACAGTGAAATCGCATTCATCGGACGGAAATGGCTCTCTATTCGAGGCATAAAACATTGGTCATAAGGACAACTACTGGTAATCGGTAATTGGGGCATTAAAATATTTAAAAAAAAAAAATTGCAATTGTTCGGTGATATACTGGATAAGTGTGATCAATAAAACATAAAAATATAATTTTTTTTTTTATACTGAGAATTGACGCGTGATGAATTTTAATATGGTACATCAGTGAAAGACTATCGTCAGCTTATGAAAATGAATAATTAAATCATATTCATCGGCAACGAAGACGCCACTTTACTGAAGGCATAAAATATTGGTCAAATGGCCTATTACTGAAAATCGGTAATTGTGTTATTAAAATATGATAAAAAAAAAAAAAAAAATCACAATCGTCATGTGATAATCACGATAAATGTCACAAATAAACATTTAAATACAATTTTTTTTGTTTACATTAAGAATTGATGCGTGATAAATAATTTGAATAGGTCACGCCGGTGAAACACTATCGAGACGTGAGCTTATTGAAATTAATAGTCGAACTTATATTCACCGAACAGAAATGGCACTTTATCGTGGATATCGTATAATAACACCGATAAAGTAGATTGAGAATGGCGAGTTCTCTCTCTCTCTCTCTCTCTCTCTCTCTCTATCTCTACAGTATATCCGTTACAGGCGGTTGACACCCACAGCGAAAAGCACAAGCCGCAACAGACGAAATCCGACATGAGAGATCTCAATCGTGTCAGAATCGAACGAGCTGTTTTACAGTTCACACGCCGGGAGCGCGCGATATGATTGATATCCGCGCGCACACCTTCTTGTCACAGGCGTATCTCTCACGCTCTCTCTCTCTCATCGCATAGTTAGCACAGCATTCGCTTTCGTTCACTCGCGACCCTTAATTGATACGCCGACTCGTATATTTTCATTGTTAATCGCGATGCGGATGCGATTTAAAAAAAAAAAAATCTTCTTTAAGACCGGCGCGTATCGACAGTCGGTAAAACAGAGAGGCGAAAAAGCTGCGAAATAAGCGAGCAGGAACTATAACGCCGCGGCGGGGGAAGAGGGGGGGGGGGGGGAGAGAATATAGTATGTAAGTGCTTGTGTGTTACGAAGTGGCGTAACGCGTTCTCGACAGTCGAACGGAGCGAGCGAGACAGAATGTCATAGCTAGTTGTTTCTCGCGAGGGAGGGAGACTGACACCTATGTGATGGATCGTTACCGCCCGCAGACCGTTCTTTGCTCTCCCCGCGGGGGGAACCGCGCACACGCTACCCTCATCTGTGTTCGCCTCATATTGCCCTTTCTCTCGCTCTCTCACCCTCTCTCTCTCTCTCTCTCTCTCTCACCCTCTCTCTCTCTCTCTCTCTCTCTCTCACCCTCTCTCTCTCTCTCTCTCTCTCTCTCTCACCCTCTCTCTCTCTCTCTCTCTCTCTCTCACCTCTCTCTCTCTCTCTCTCTCTCTCTCTCTCACCCTCTCTCTCTCTCTCTCTCTCTCACCCTCTCTCTCTCTCTCTCTCTCTCTCTCTCTCTCTCTCTCTCTCTCTCTCTCTCACCCTCTCTCTCTCTTTCTCTCTCTCTCTCTCTCTCTCTCTCTCTCTCTCTCTCTCTCTCTCTCTCTCTCACCCCCTCTCTCTCTCTTTCTCTCTCTCTCTCTCTCTCTCTCTCTCTCTCTCTCTCTCTCTCTCTCTCTCTCTCTCTTTTTCTCTCTATTTACTATATTGGCCGACTACTGCTGTAGCACATGCGCCTATTTTTCTTATCTTGTCTCTCGAAACCACTGGGAAATTTTAGTTTTACGCAAATTCCATGCCATCTTCGTAATCTTTCGTTTTCCTGTGTAACGTGTAAGACGCCCCATTAAGATTCATAGTGAAAAAAAAAATATAGATACAAATATTATAGATCCATAATGAAAAAAAAAAATATAGATAAAAATATTATAGATTCATAATGAAAAAAAATATATAGATACAAATATTATAGATTCATAATGAAAAAAAAAAAATATAGATACAAATATTATAGATCCATGATGAAAAAAATGTTTCAATGAAAAAAATAATTTAGTGAACATTAGTGAACACTTGGTGAATCATTAGTGAACATGATTCATTTAGAACAAGTTCGTGCCGAAAAATTATTTTTTTGTAATTTAAGCTTCGGACGAAACAGATAGAAATAGGGATATGCATTATATTTTCGAGAGCTCCTAAGCAGTGTTAACATTTTTTTTTTATTTTACTGCTTAATAATAAGTCTCCGATTTTATTCGTGCCGGAAAATGATTTTTTTTTTCGTGTAAGCTTCGGACGAAACGGACAGAAATCGGAAAATGCATTATGTTTTTGCGAACTCCTGAGCCATGTTAAATTTTGTTAATTTTACTGCCTAATAATAAATCCCGGAGTTAATTCGTGCGGGAAAATGATTTTATTCGTGTAAGCTTCGGATGAAACGGACAGAAATGTGAAAGTGCATTACATTTTTGCAAACTCGTACGTCATCTTCAAATTTTTTAAAAATTTTACTGTATAACAATAAGTCCCGGATGTTATTCGTGCCAGAAAATGATATTTTTCCATGTAAGCTTCGGGCGAGACGAATCGACGGAAATGAAAGAATGCATTGTATTTTTGCGTCATCTTTAAATTTTTTTATTTTACTACATAATAATAAATTCCGGATGTTATTCGTGCCAAAAAATGATATTTTTCCATGTAATCTTCGGACGAGACAAATCGCCGGAAATGAAAGAATGCATTGTATTTTTGCGTCATCTTTAAATTTTCTTATTTTACTACATAATAATAAATTCCGGATGTTATTCGTGCCAGAAAATGATATTTTTCCATGTAAGCTTCGGACGAGACGAACCGACAGACAGAAGTGGGAAAATTCATTACATTTTTGCAAACTCGTACGTCGTCTTCAAATTTTTTTTTTAATTTTACTGCATAACAATAAGTCCCGGATGTTATTCGTGCCAGAAAATGATATTTCTCCATGTAAGCTTCGGACGAGACGAATCGCCGGAAATGAAAGAATGCATTGTATTTTTGCGTCATCTTTAAATTTTTTTATTTTACTACATAGTAATAAATTCCGGATGTTATTCGTGCCAGAAAATGATATTTTTCCATGTAAGCTTCGGACGAGACGAACCGAGAGACAGAAGTGGGAAAATTCATTACATTTTTGCAAACTCGTACGTCATCTTCAAATTTTTTTTTAATTTTACTGCATAACAATAAGTCCCGGATGTTATTCGTGCCAGAAAATGATATTTCTCCATGTAAGCTTCGGACGAGACGAATCGCCGGAAATGAAAGAATGCATTGTATTTTTGCGTCATCTTTAAATTTTTTTATTTTACTACATAGTAATAAATTCCGGATGTTATTCGTGCCAGAAAATGATATTTTTCCATGTAAGCTTCGGACGAGACGAACCGAGAGACAGAAGTGGGAAAATTCATTACATTTTTGCAAACTCGTACGTCATCTTCAAATTTTTTTTAAATTTTACTGCATAACAATAAGTCCCGGATGTTATTCGTGCCAGAAAATGATATTTCTCCATGTAAGCTTCGGACGAGACGAATCGCCGGAAATGAAAGAATGCATTGTATTTTTGCGTCATCTTTAAATTTTTTTATTTTACTACATAGTAATAAATTCCGGATGTTATTCGTGCCAGAAAATGATATTTTTCCATGTAAGCTTCGGACGAGACGAACCGAGAGACAGAAGTGGGAAAATTCATTACATTTTTGCAAACTCGTACGTCATCTTCAAATTTTTTTTAAATTTTACTGCATAACAATAAGTCCCGGATGTTATTCGTGCCAGAAAATGATATTTCTCCATGTAAGCTTCGGACGAGACGAATCGCCGGAAATGAAAGAATGCATTGTATTTTTGCGTCATCTTTAAATTTTTTTATTTTACTACATAGTAATAAATTCCGGATGTTATTCGTGCCAGAAAATGATATTTTTCCATGTAAGCTTCGGACGAGACGAACCGAGAGACAGAAGTGGGAAAATTCATTACATTTTTGCAAACTCGTACGTCATCTTCAAATTTTTTTTAAATTTTACTGCATAACAATAAGTCCCGGATGTTATTCGTGCCAGAAAATGATATTTCTCCATGTAAGCTTCGGACGAGACGAATCGCCGGAAATGAAAGAATGCATTGTATTTTTGCGTCATCTTTAAATTTTTTTATTTTACTACATAGTAATAAATTCCGGATGTTATTCGTGCCAGAAAATGATATTTTTCCATGTAAGCTTCGGACGAGACGAACCGAGAGACAGAAGTGGGAAAATTCATTACATTTTTGCAAACTCGTACGTCATCTTCAAATTTTTTTTAAATTTTACTGCATAACAATAAGTCCCGGATGTTATTCGTGCCAGAAAATGATATTTCTCCATGTAAGCTTCGGACGAGACGAATCGGCGGAAATGAAAGAATGCATTGTATTTTTGCGTCATCTTTAAATTTTTTTATTTTACTACATAGTAATAAATTCCGGATGTTATTCGCGCCAGAAAATAATATTTTTCCATGTAAACTTCGGACGAGACGAACCGAGAGACAGAAGTGGGAAAATTCATTACATTTTTGCAAACTCGTACGTCGTCTTCAAATTTTTTTTTTAATTTTACTGCATAACAATAAGTCCCGGATGTTATTCGTGCCAGAAAATGATATTTCTCCATGTAAACTTCGGACGAGACAAATCGGCGGAAATGAAAGAATGCATTGTATTTTTGAACTCTGTAACCTGCAAAACACGCTCATAACACAAAATCTATCATACACATTTCTATTTGCACAGCGATACACTTTCTCCCTTACAAAACTCCTACGTAACGACAAAGTAATCACAAAATTAACAAGAAAACGAAAAATATAAAACTCTTCTAAAAAAAAAAAAAAAAAAAAAAAAATAAACGCTAAACATAAAAAAAAAAGTTTCTTTACCTCCCAAAGCCGGCAATAAATAGCGAAAAAGAGTAATTTTTTTTTTTTTTTTTTTTTTCACCATAAATTAAATATAAAATCTGCTCTTCCCCAGCTCGCTGTAACTTCTTTCGAAAAAGCTTGCATCGATCAACCATTAATTTTCAGTTACACTCGATCGGCGAAGCAAAAAGTTTCGTTGCCGATAATTCGAGCCAATATCGCTGTAATTTCCGCTACCATGCATAAAGTTTCGATCAACGATGTGTGATAGAGCCATCTCTTCGGGAGGGCCGGCTCTGCGCCCGAGGGCGAAGAGTTGTGTTACCCCGAGATTTTTCACTAAAAGTTTCAATGGAGTCCGCGAGCGGCATGTATATCCAGAGGACCTGGGGGATGCTGCTGCAACGGCAGCAGCAGAATCTCGCTGCGGTCCGGCTGGCGGATCGAGAGCGTGCTAATGGCCACTGACACGGAGTTTTGATGGATCGGCCTACAACTATACTCTCTCACGTCTCACTCGACCTATCGTGCCGCAGCGAGCTCTTATTTTCCATGCACGTACTACAATGGCGATTCTCCAAATCTGCAGGGTATTCCGACGACTTTGCGGGTTTCTTGCGAGCTGTATATATGTATATGTATGTATGTATTTATCTACACAACTATACATGTGCGGAGGACCGGTCGAAGGTGATGCTGGGCTGCGACTCGATCGCGAGTCTTTTTTTCACGAATGTTGTTGCAACGTCGTTGAAACTACACGAAAATAATTTTATAATATATATATATACATATATATATATATATATGTATATATATTTATCTGACAGAAAATTAAAGCACGCGAAGCTTCCGAGGAATGATGGATCGTGATGTTTTGGAATTTCATTAAAAAATTTAAAAATAATTATAACGAAAGTAAAAAAAGAAAATTCAATTGCTAATAGATTAGGCGGCCTGCCGAATGCTACACCGAAAAAAAGGTTCGGTAAGATCAAACGGGGTTTGTTTGAATCAACCTAATCCGGCGGTTGCGGGTGGCGAAGGAAATATTTAGTTAAGGGGATGCTGGAGCTGGTTTTTTTTTTTTACTTTTTTAACCTGCTTTACCCGTTTTACCGATGGACCCAACCAATTTTTCTGTTCCGACTTAGCATTGTTAATATACTACACACATGCTTAAAATCATACGGGATTATGATATTGACATAAACGCTTCGGAGTGCAGTTCAATTTTTATTGAAAACTTACAAGGAATTAAGAAAATCGAATATTATAGTTTGCGAAAGTCCGTGAACGTAGTGTCACGATTGACGCCCAAGTGGCTCTGCATCGTGCCCTACACTTCATTCGGCCGTGTTCATCGGCTCTGATCACCGGTCGCAAGTCGATAGACTAAGGTAATCGCAGTTTACACTTCACGTGATTATCTTTTGAGTGTGCAACTTTCCGATGCTTTTGGAATATTCGGAGAACTTCACAGAATCGGCGTGCACTCCCTTTTGACGTATGTTAAATCGATAATTTTTTTAATATCCAACAGAACGGATGCTGTAAACATTTCAGCGGCCATGTTGGTTTCCGCGACAGTTTTTAATATTTGATTTTCTTTATTTTTCGGAAGATTTCGACCGAAATTCGAGTGCACGCCGAATGGTTTATGTTTTTAATAGAGTCCTGTAAAATTTGAAGCATACCCGTCGCATAGTAACGACGTAAAGTGAAAACTACGAAATAACCTATTTCGGCCGGTAAAACAGGAAGGTCCAGCAGCCCCTTAAGTTGACTACAAAGTTACATCAGCGTCAAAAAAATCATTTCATTGTCCCAACTAAGAATATGTTTGATCGAATAGAATAGGCAATCATATCGAAAAAAAAAAAAATTTGTTCGAAAAAAATATCTAGTCGCACATAGAAAAAAAAATATTTGGCCCAACTCGATTTGGAATTGGGTCCCAGTACGGTTATTTACGTTAACTGTTACTAATTAATTGCATACATGGTTACATCGTGTTTTATATGTTCAATTGTTATCAGTATATCGCTACTTATCAATATAACACAATTTTTACAAATTAAAATTTTATATAATCTAGCGGGTCTCGAACCCCGAATCTAACGCATCCTGACCTAGTACCTTATCACTACGCTACAATCGCTTATTGATATGTATAATCTTGAATCGGATATATAAGTTATTCTCCGTCATTAACTTAGATTCAACTTCGATGATTTGATATTGAAATGTCGAAATAACTTGAAAGTTGTTTATTGTCGGTATAATATTTGTGAATTACAAAATTGACGTCTTGCCGAATCGAATAAAATTATTTTCAAGATGCCAAATGTTCGTATATATACGAACACATCGAATCACATTTTTTTTTTTCAAATTGACCGAATATACGTTCAAGTAAAAATAATTTACCTTCTGTATGTTGACGGTATATACGATTGAATCGAAAAAAATGTTGTTGATTTAATGCAGTTTTGGTTCACTTCGAATCAACGTTGTAGTCACTTTAACTGCTGCACGCAGTTGACACAACCACACGAGTTTTATTTTTTCAACAACGGTGTTGTCTATTTAAAGGGGCGCCTGGGCTGATTCAAACCAATTGTCCGTGACCGCAGCTGTGAGGTTGATGTTACCAAACCTTTTTTTCGGTGTACGTTGTATTTCGACGGTTCTTGATGCTTGATGTTGCCTTGATGTTGTCTTGATGTTGTCTTGTGTTTGATGTTGTTGATTTAATGCAGTTCACTTGATTTACTGTTGATTTAATGCAGTTCACTTCGAATCAACGTTGTAGTCACTTTAACTGCTGCACGCAGTTGACACAACCACACGAGTTTTATTGTTTCAACAACGGTGTTGTCTATTGAAAGGGGCGCCTGGGCTGATTCAACCCAATTGTCCGTGACCGCAGCTGTGAGGTTGACGTTACCAAACCTTTTTTTTCGGTGTACGTTGTATTTCGACGGTTCTTGATGCTTGATGTTGCCTTGATGTTGTCTTGATGTTGTCTTGTGCTTGATGTTGTTGATTCAATGCAGTTTTGGTTCACTTCGAATCAACGTTGTAGTCACTTTAACTGCTGCACGCAGTTGACACAACCACACGAGTTTTATTGTTTCAACAACGGTGTTGTCTATTCAAAGGGGCGCCTGGGCTGATTCAACCCAATTGTACGTGACCGCAGCTGTGAGGTTGATGTTACCAAACCTTTTTTTCGGTGTACGTTGTATTTCGACGGTTCTTGATGCTTGATGTTGCCTTGATGTTGTCTTGATGTTGTCTTGTGCTTGATGTTGTTGATTTAATGCAGTTCACTTGATTTACTGTTGATTTAATGCAGTTCACTTCGAATCAACGTTGTAGTCACTTTAACTGCTGCACGCAGTTGACACAACCACATGAGTTTTATTGTTTCAACAACGGTGTTGTGTATTCAAAGGGGCGCCTGGGCTGATTCAACCCAATTGTCCGTGACCGCAGCTGTGAGGTTGATGTTACCAAACCTTTTTTTCGGTGTACGTTGTATTTCGACGGTTCTTGATGCTTGATGTTGCCTTGATGTTGTCTTGATGTTGTCTTGTGCTTGATGTTGTTGATTCAATGCAGTTTTGGTTCACTTCGAATCAACGTTGTAGTCACTTTAACTGCTGCACGCAGTTGACACAACCACACGAGTTTTATTGTTTCAACAACGGTGTTGTCTATTCAAAGGGGCGCCTGGGCTGATTCAACCCAATTGTACGTGACCGCAGCTGTGAGGTTGATGTTACCAAACCTTTTTTTCGGTGTACGTTGTATTTCGACGGTTCTTGATGCTTGATGTTGCCTTGATGTTGTCTTGATGTTGTCTTGTGCTTGATGTTGTTGATTTAATGCAGTTCACTTGATTTACTGTTGATTTAATGCAGTTCACTTCGAATCAACGTTGTAGTCACTTTAACTGCTGCACGCAGTTGACACAACCACATGAGTTTTATTGTTTCAACAACGGTGTTGTGTATTCAAAGGGGCGCCTGGGCTGATTCAACCCAATTGTCCGTGACCGCAGCTGTGAGGTTGATGTTACCAAACCTTTTTTTCGGTGTACGTTGTATTTCGACGGTTCTTGATGCTTGATGTTGCCTTGATGTTGTCTTGATGTTGTCTTGTGCTTGATGTTGTTGATTCAATGCAGTTTTGGTTCACTTCGAATCAACGTTGTAGTCACTTTAACTGCTGCACGCAGTTGACACAACCACACGAGTTTTATTGTTTCAACAACGGTGTTGTCTATTCAAAGGGGCGCCTGGGCTGATTCAACCCAATTGTACGTGACCGCAGCTGTGAGGTTGATGTTACCAAACCTTTTTTTCGGTGTACGTTGTATTTCGACGGTTCTTTTAATACTTTGAAGGCCGACGAAGCGCGAGCGTCTTTTGCGACCTGTACATAGTTGTGTACACAGCTTCGGGCTAAGATCATGCCCGGCCTGCGACTCGATCGCGAGAGTCTTTCTTCCATGAACGACACGAAAACGATTTCTTTTTTTTTTTAAACATATATATTTATCTAACGGAAAATTAAAACACGCGAAGCTTCCGGGGAATGATGGATCGTGATATGTTGGAATTTCATTAGAATGTGAAAAACAATTGTAACAGAAGTGAAAAAAGAAAATTCAGTTACTAAGAGAATACGCTCGCTGCCAAACGCTACATAATTTTTCAACTGTTCTCATAATTCTTAAAACTCCGAAAAATCCGGCAAACGTCGAATGCGGCGGCTCTTGGGATTTTTTTTTGCTAGGTACCACCTTTCCCGAGGTTCAATCTGAGATCGAAATCGGTACTTTAAAAAGATGAGAGGAAAATTTTTTAAAATGTCTTTTTTTTTAAACAGTCTAATAACAACCTAATATAACATAACAAAAAATTGAAACACGCGAAGATTCTCAGGATAGATCGTGATACGATGGAATTCCATTGAAAAAAAAAAAAAAAAAAAAAAAATGAAAAAATCAATTCCTCAAATAACAATTCGTTCGCGGACTGCGAAGAGCTACGTAATCAACCGTTGTAACCCTTAAAAGTCCGAACACTCTTGAAGCAACAGTTATATTTTTACTTTACGTTTCTTCTTTTTGCATTTTTGATTTAAGTTCTTTCGGAATTGCATGCAATGTGAGCAGAGGTAAGACAACGATTTTCTTTTTGGTTTTTTCTTTTTCAGCAAAAAACAAAAAGCAAAAAAATCAGCCTTCTCAGCCGGAAAGCGATGTCTTTTCATCCTGCATGCGACATGCGAGGTTTCAAGCAGAGGAGATTTACGTGGGAGTTTTTCTTTCCTTTTTTTTTTCTTGCGCACAAACGAAAAAGGGGATGTGTTTCGGACATGGGCGTCCGTTTGCCGTCCGTTCGCCGGGTTGTTCCCGTGTTCGTCCGTTGACGTATCTGTCCCCGAGGATACGCGAGGCGTTACGATCCACGAGCTACGTTCTCCCGTGACGGCCGCTAAAGACTGCAGTCCAGCCATCCGGGAATAGCCGTAAGCCGCGGCTTAGACGACGAGAATCTATCGACAGTTCGTTCGAAATTCCCTTCGCCGGCATTATTTTTTCCGCCTTTCGCGATATAAGTACTTTACTCATTTACACCCGTATAAGGAAGAACGGGGCAAAGTGGGTCAGTTTAGAAAAAACTCGATTTTCCAACAAATTTCGAATGCCCAATTTTGCCCCATTGTTAGGGGGAGATCGGGGCAGAATGTAACTTGTCTAGCAAAATGTCAACAATCGGAATGCATCGATGTGCCAAAATGGGATGTCTCAAAATTATTCGAAAATTGCGTTCTTTAAAACTTGCGTTTTTCAAAAACGCAATTTTCCAATAATTTTTTCGGACGTCCCATTTTTCATCATCGATGCATCCCGATTGACGGTCCCATTTTGCCCCGCTAAACAAAAACATGCACACCTACAGTGTGTACATATTTCTTAAATATGTTATAAAGGCACATAATTATGTTATTAACCAAGAATAATACATCTACATACACAGAAAATAAATCAATTGAGTGAACAAAATGTGCGCTCACCGGTGGCGAAACAAATGTTTGCTTGATCGAAAGTTGATCGTTGATCAAAATAACAGCCCGTCGCGTCGAATGTCCCTTTACTTACTACAATTATTTCGTTCGATCAACCAAACATCTCTTTCGTCACCCGTAAGCTCTCATTTTGTTGACTCAATCGATTTTTTGTTTCTCAGTGCACACCATAAAAAAAAATTGAAAATCAAAACTTTTAGCATCAAAAGCATAATAAACACCGGGCTGAAGGATCTCACCCCCGTGGAAAAAAGGTAGGTGTAAGATATATGCAAAAGTATATATGGAATATAACCCATATATTTTAAACGAAAAATTCCGATATGCAGGATATATGTATCGATATACGATCAAATATACATTGGCGTATATGTGCAGATATATTTGAAATATAATCTGAATACTTATTAAATGTAAACAAAATATATTTCGCATATATGTGCCAATATATCTTTGGCATATTTGAAAATACATTTTATATGTAAATTGAATACTGATTGTATACAAAGAGGATATAGCGTATAGAATATGGATATAAAAAAAATATTCAATCGGGCAAAACGTCAATTTCAGTCATTCACAAATATTATGCCCACAATAAATAACTTTCAAGTTGTTTGGACATTTCTATGTCAAATCATCGGAGTTAAGTCTAAGTTAATGACCGAAATAACTTATATATTCGATTCAAAATTGAACATATCAATAAGCGATTGTAGCGTAGTGGTAAGGTACTAGGTTAGAATGCGTTAAGTTCGTCTTTCGAGCCCCGCTGGGGTATAAAAAAATTTTAATTTGTAAAAATGGTGTTAATTGATAGATAGCGATTGCACTGATAAGAATTGAATATATAAAACTGATGTAACCATGTGCAAAATTAATTATTAGCAAATAACATAAATAACAGTACCGGCACCAACTACAGATTAAGTTGGGACAAACTTTTTTTTCAGTCTTTAAAGCCTCGATACAACGAAGCATATCTTGCTTTGAGAAAAGTTAAACCTTTATTCCATTCAATCTGGGCTTTTTCGAAACGAATAAAAGTATATTTCACTTGAACAAATATTTCTTCGAAATTCAACTAAATTTGACAGTCAATTAAAGTGCATATTTCGTTCGCAACCCGTAACTGCAGGATTTGGTTGATTCAGACCAATTTTCTTTGGCTGCACTAAACCCTTTTCTGAGTGTGTATACCAAATATATTGCACGTATATTTAAAAAATATACGTAACATACGTTTACGCTATGTTTTAAGATGTACGTCGGATATATTTCCACTAATATTTTGAGATATACGTCGGATATATTCCCAGTATATTTTGAGATGTACGTCACATATATTGTTAACGTATTTGATGATATACCTCAGATATATTCCCCGTATATTATAAGATATATATATATCGACGAAAAATTCGATATGTCGGATTTATATTTTATATACTATATTATATATTAATATATAAATATATATTATATTTATATATTATATTATATATATATTTCAGGTACATACTACATGTACCTAGAATATTATTGAGATATATTGTATATGTCCCAAACATATTCCACATATATATTACGATATACCGTAATAGTACTTTGCGATACTGGTACGGAAAAGCGGTCTTTCGGCGAAGGTTGTGAAGTTGGCTGCACGAGCCGGATCGAGAGCTACAGCGGCACGAGGCGAAGCCGAGTGACGTTTGTAGCTCGAGAGGAGGCGAGTGCTGGCCGACTTCCCAACCGCCGTCGGGAGACCGCTTTTTCGTACGAGTATCGCATACTACTTTTTGTGACAAGTGCAAGAAAATTCCCGCTTTTCGTGCCTGTAAAGTGCGTGCGAACAAATAGCTACAGTGCTGCCAGCTAAGTGTGTGCGCAAGTAGCTAGGATGTGAAAAAAGTGTGCAAAAAAGTAGCTAGAGTGTTAAAAAAGTGTGCGCAAAAGTAGCTAGAATGAAAAAAAGTGGCTAGGATGTGAAAAAAGCGTGCAAAAATGGTTTTCGCGCATCCTTCGCTAGAAAGCGCCAGTTTCGCCACACTTTACAGGCACGAAAAGCGGGACTTTTCGTGCACATGTTACAAAAAATATATTTTCACACCTACCTTTTTTCCATGGGGGTCAGTCGATGTGCCATTGACATTAAGGTCAAGTGAAACACGTTTTATATCGCTTCACAGTAAGACCAAGGC
This sequence comes from Amblyjoppa proteus, assembly GCA_963922035.1. Lineage (NCBI taxonomy): Eukaryota > Metazoa > Arthropoda > Insecta > Hymenoptera > Ichneumonidae > Amblyjoppa > Amblyjoppa proteus. The sequence continues at coordinate 13,964,459 of OY998233.1, forward strand.
CGCTATCTCTCGCCCACTCCTGGCTCCGTCACGTGATTTTCATTTCATCCTAAGGTCAAAGTATCAGCAGACGAAGCAGTCCCAGTCCTCGGACATGCATGAAAAATCGTATTTCCATCCCTCTTGCAGGCACACTTTATCCGACCACTGGGACGATTATCATATATGTATTGCATATCGCTTGTTAATGTCCCACCTTCAATATTGTAAGCATCACTCTTAATACATACATTAAAACACAAAAATACGAATAGCAGAACTACACTGAAAAAAAAAAAAACAATATCAATGACTCAAGTAAAATTCGCTTGCAGGCTGTCAAAGAATAAAATTATTATGTAAACTCTACATTTAATTCTTACAATTGCATACTGGTATTGAAACGATGACATGTCATCTTGGCAGTCTCGTCGTCGTTTTTTCAATATCTCATCAAATTGTAAGAATTGAAAGTAAAATTGAAGTAAGAATTTTTTTCTTCGGCAGACCGCAAGCAAATGCTTTTTTTCAGTCTACCACTATATTGTCATGCAGAAAATAATAATATATAATTTATTACAATTATTGTATATAACATGCAATAATAAAAATATATGTATTATTTTTATATATATTTATAAAAACAACAAAAAACACACACACATATATATATATATATATATATATATACTGTAAAAAAAATTTGTTTGAAAATTACTGAACAGTATTGGAAGCTTTTTTACATAAACTGCTTCTGAAATTTCAAATACATATGCGTTGCAATTTTACAGTAAAATTAGTGATTTTGATGGAAATTTTTGTAAACTTTAGGCGAAAGATTTGTAATATTAATATCTCGTATTGTAATTTTACACTAAAAGTACATTAATGTTCGATTAATGTAAATAATGTAAGGAAATTTCAATTTCCCGTAAATTAAATTTACAATTTTTTTTTACAGTGTATATATATATATATATATATATATATAGTCATATATTCTTTTTTACCGCGCGATAGCTCGTAGAAAAATGTCGAGGGATCAAAAGGGTGTCCCGGGACGCAAAAGTCCTCTGGGAGATCGGTAGGGCACAAGTTTCACGGAGTGCACGGTGACCGCGGTAGACCGAGCGGTATGTGCGCGTTGCGACGGAGTTTCGGAGTGAGTTTCGTGGGTTTTGTGTTTAACGCTACGGGACGCGGAGGACGAAAGAGCCGAAGAGCGAGAGAGGATGAGGAACGTCCCCTGGGACGTCTCGTCAGCGTCATTCGTGTCCGTTTTTACCTGGCACGCTGCCGATGCCCTCGCGAGGTATTTTCATCTCGTCCCATCGCGCTCCCTGCTCGCTATACGTATGCCCCCCCCCCCCTAAACTCCCCCCCCCCCCTCCCGTCCGACCCCTTCGAAAATTTAAAAAAGACACTCGCACGCTCTAATAGGACGCTCCTCTCTTCTCACCGTCGCCGGGCCATCGGCGGGGGACACCGAGAAGATAGGAACCTGCCGCAACCGAAGATTCGTGCTCCGGGACGTGGACTTACAAGAATCAACATTCCACCGTCAGGAAGATAGAGAGAGAGACTCAAACTTCTCGACGTTATCAACGCGAGCCGTCGCAAAACTCGAATCCCGAGAAAACTGAAGGGTCTCGGGAGAGAGAGGCGCTTACCGACGGCTGTGAGAAAGGGGCGAACGGACGGTCGAGCGGGACCACGATAAACTTCGATTCTGCTCCTCTGATCTTCTGACTTTTTTGTTGTTTTATTCTTATTTTTATTTTCGTTACATTTTTATTTTTATTTCTTTTTTTTTTTTTGGGGGGGGGGTTTCTTCTTTCTTCCGTTTCGCGTTAGCGAAACGCGCGAGAAGCTACGACTCTTCTCTTCTGCTCGCTGTTGTTTCAGTCTTATTTTTAGTTTTCTTTAAATTTTTGTTTTGTTTTTAAATTTTTTCTTTTTTTCTTTACGGTCTCACGCTAGCTAGCCAGGCGAGAAGCTTCGATTCTGGCTCTTCTCCTCTGATGGCTCGTTGTTGTTTTGTTCTTATTTTTATTTCCTTTAAATCTTTGTTTCGTTTTTTAATTTTTTTTTTTTTTTTTTTTACCGTGCCACTTTAGCTAACTGGACGAAAAGCTTCGATTCTGCTCCTCTGCTTCTCTGCTTGTTGTTGTTTTACTCTTATGTTTATTTTCTTTAAATTTGTCTGTTTTGTTTCTTACATTTTTTTTTTCCGTTTCGCGTTAGCTAAACGGGCGAGAAGCTTCAATTGTGCTCTTATGCCGATTGTCCTTTTATTTTTATGTTTATTTTCCTTAAATTTGTCGGTTTTGTTTCTTACATTTTTTTTTTTCCGTTTCGCGTTAGCTAAACGGGCGAGAAGCTTCAATTATGCTCTTATGCCGATTGTCGTTTTATTTTTATTTTTGCTTTCTTTAATTTTGTTTTTTTTTTTTTTTTTTTTATGTCCTTTTCCCGTTCCACGCTAGTCAGCCGAGCGAGAAGCTTCAATTCTGCACTTCTGCTTATAGTTCTTTTATTTTTATTTTATTTTTATTCATTTTTTTTCCCCGGGCCACGTTAGGTGGACGGCTTTCTGATTGTCCTTTTATTTTTATGTTTATTTTCTTTAAATTTGTCTGTTTTGTTTCTTACATTTTTTTTTCCGTTTCGCGTTAGCTAAACGGGCGAGAAGCTTCAATTATGCTCTTATGCCGATTGTCGTTTTATTTTTATTTTTGCTTTCTTTAATTTTGTTTTGTTTTGTTTTTTTTTTTTTTTTTTATGTCCTCTTCCCGTTCCACGCTAGTCAGCCGAGCGAGAGGCTTCAATTCTGCTCTTCTGCCTATTGTTCTTTTATTTTTATTTTATTTTTATTCATTTTTTTTTTCCCCGGGCCACGTTAGGTGGACGGCTTTCAGCTCGTTCCCTGTCTACTGCTATCGCCCCGACGATGACGAGTACCGTATAACCCACGTATACCGGACTATATAGGGGTGTTGCAAGAAAAAAAAAAAAAAAAAGAAAAATAAAAAAATGACAAAAATAAATTAAATAAGAGGCATCCCCCGTTTTCTGGCTTATCTACTGGCAGGCTCGCCGCTTGTACGCCGGTGACTACGTGCCCCCCCCACCCCCCTCGTCACGTCGATCACGAATAAATCAACATCTCGTAGATTATTATTCAAATCGGTGAGACGCGGACGATCGAGAATTTCGATTTTTCGATCGCGCGCACGCTTCTGCGCATGTCCCGCACCGCCGTTCCCAGAGATCGCCAATATATTTTTTATTTGTTTTATTAATCTTCAATGTTTTTTTGTAAGGAATGTTAAAAGCATCGTAGACGCCTCCAGAGACGAATCTTCGCGGCAAAGAAAATCCGACGTTACTTTAATCCAGCTCTGTTTTCTATTTTATTTTTATTTTCATATTGACATTAAAAAAATTATATTAATTATATTAATTGTGTCAATAATGATATTATTACTTTATTATTCCCCCCCCCCCCCCCCCCCCCCCCCCCCTATCGTCTTTAATCTTTGACTTGGTTATTTTTTTCCTTCATCGCGTATAATTTTTTTTGTACGTAGGTTCGGTGCATTTAGGATCGAATTTTCAGACGTTACATTGAGCTTAGGATTTATCTTAAGTTCGAACTGAAGTCTGAACGCCAATTCAATTGTGGTTCGAGTTCTTAAATTATCTTTAAGTGTTATAAACTTGAGTTCGAATTTAAGATGAAATTCAAGCACGAAATCAAGTTCGAACTGTTAAGTTCAAGCTCAAGATAGATTTGAAGCTTCCATCTTGAATTCGACCCTCGAGGTTGTTTGCTGCAAAGTACGTAGAAACAAACGTCGCCATCTTTCCATTTCTCTCTCGTCCTCGATCGCGGCTCTGATCTTTGGAATACAATTATTTTCGTGTTAATTTGCCCGAACAGGACAACGCAGCGATGCACCAAAGCCCAAGCTCTTATCAGTTCGAATCTCGGTGCATATTATGGCTATGCCCGCGCGCATGCGCAGTTTGTGTAGCTGCGGTTACACCGAAAGGACTCCGGGCCGAATGACGCGCTCACCGACGAAGATAATTATACTTTTTCTTTATTTTTTATTTTCATTTCTCTACCGGTATTTAATCTTTGACTTGATTATTTTTTTCCTCCATCACCTACAATTTGTATTGTATGTACGTCCGGTGCTCTTAACGGGTTTTGCTGCAAAGTATACTTAGTAATAAATGTTAAACGCTATGATTGCGGCTATAGAAATTTTTTTAAAATTTCCATTTCTCTATCGTGTTTAATCTTTGACTTAGTTATTTTTTCTACTATCACGCATAATTTGCATTGTATGTGAGTAGGGGAGAGCGGGGCAAAATGGCACAGCGGACTAAAAAGGAATAATGAGACAAAACGCAATGTTCCAATAACTTTTGGATGGTGGCGCGATGATGGTACTTGGAGCAAAATAGGTTTAAAAAACCGGATCTATCGTTTGGACAAAAATGGGTCATCCAACGGTCATTATAAGATTGAGTCTTGCCCCGTTGTGCCATTTTTCGCCGGTCTCCTCTACGGGCCCGGTGCTCTCAAGGGGTTTTGCTGCAAAGTACGTAGAAACAAACGTCGCTATCTCTCAATTTCGCTATCGTCCCTGATCGCGTCTCTGACCTTTAAAATACACTGAGAGAAGGTTCTAGTAAAAATTACCAATCATCCAAGAAAAATTACCACAGCGCACAGTGGTACGGCGTCAGGGCGCCACTTATGGTAGAAAGTCTGAGATTATCGAAGAATTTTTACCATAATATCTAATAAAAACTCTTATAAATCCGGTACTTGCTACCATAGGTGGCGATCTAATGCTCTACCACTGTGCGCTATGGTAATGTCTCCCAAGTGACACAGTAATTCTTACTAGATCCTTCTCTCACTGTACAATTATTTTCGTGTTAATTGACCGAACAGGACAACGCAACGATGCACCAAGGCCCAGGCTCTTATCAGTTCGCATCTCGGTGCATATTATGGCTATACCCGCGCGCATGCGCAGTTTGTGTAGCTGCGGTTACACCGAAAGGGCTCCGGGCCGAATGACACGGTCAACGACGAAGATGACAGGTACACGGTCTCGATTCTCATTTCTCGTTCGCGTCTCCTCTAAGCATCGGCCGGGTGGGGGGCGGGGGGGGGAGAGGGGGAAGAGATAGGGAGAGAGAGAACGCCGGAGCGAGGATCGCCTCGAACCGATCGGGATAGAGGCGTATCGCGAGGCAATCTCCTGACACAAGCCTACTCGCCAACCTCTCAAGAGGTTTTCGTGACTCGAACCTTCTGTGACTCGAGCCTCGGCCGGTCCGCTTCTCCGGGCCGGCTCTCCTTTTCCCCGGCGACGTCGTACCCTCGCCGGCTCACGAGGCTTGTGTATCCCCTACTGCCAATATACTCCTGCCTGTCAACACACGTTGCATTCAATTAACTCGAGAAGAGGAACTCGACCGGCTGCGTAATGACGCGGAAATCTGACCGGAGCTCGCTCTCGGATCCAGCTACGTCTCCCGACGTGTGAGTCAATGTTTCAGTCTTGTATTTTATTTATTTTATTTATTTTATTTATTTTATTTATTTTATTTATTTTATTTATTTTATTTATTTTATTTATTTTATTTATTTTATTTATTTTATTTATTTTATTTATTTTATTTATTTTATTTATTTTATTTATTTTATTTATTTTATTTATTTTATTTATTTTATTTATTTTATTTATTTTATTTATTTTATTTATTTTATTTATTTTATTTATTTTATTTATTTTATTTATTTTATTTATTTTATTTATTTTATTTATTTTATTTATTTTATTTATTTTATTTATTTTATTTATTTTATTTATTTTATTTATTTTATTTATTTTATTTATTTTATTTATTTTATTTATTTTATTTATTTTATTTATTTTATTTATTTTATTTATTTTATTTATTTTATTTATTTTATTTATTTTATTTATTTTATTTATTTTATTTATTTTATTTATTTTATTTATTTTATTTTTATTTATTATTTCATTTGCGACGGATGATTCATTCGGGGATTATGAAAATTGGCGAAACGGGAAACGTTATCGTTCGCGTGGGAACAATATTGACAGACGGATGAGAATTTGAAGCGATACGCGCCGTTTTTTTTCACATGCACAGTAAAAAAATAATTTCGTAAAATCGAAATGCAAAATTTCGTAAAAATAATTTTGTTAGATAAGTGACAAACGAGTTTGTCACTTGTTTGAAAATACGAACCTCTCCCTTTTATTTCTCGTATCGTTGACGATTTTTAGTTTGCACTTTTGTTTGTGAAACTAAAAAAATTGACAAACAAAAAATTGTGGACGCTTGTGGACAATCATTTTTTTGTAAAAAGTACACATTTTTTTTTACTGTGTGGTAGTCAATTAAATTTTTTTTTCTCCGGTTTGTATTTTGAAGTATTTTTTTTATTAACGAGAAAAGAATAACGTTTCTGGACGACGAATGTTCGTTAGATTTACGAGTGTTTCTGCCGTGCGGATATTTCAAAAGTTTAAAATTGTAAAATTTTACTTGTAGAGTTGTAAAATTTTTATTTATATTTGTTACATTTTTTTTTTGACGATTTGCTAGTAAGGTCTTCATCTGAACTGGAATTTATTTATTGATGGGCGCCATTTAGTTTTAAGAGAACTTTGAATAATCAGATAAACTTCTGGTTATTCAAAATACAATTTTACTTCCTCGACCAGTTTTATTACGAATGAGACAATCACAGGTTGGGTAGTTGAAGGAGCCAAGGAATTTGCGAAATCGGTAGAAGATACAGAAGTATTTGAGGCAAAGACATAAGTTTATTACAGAGCTGGGCAAAGTACTTAAAGTACCAGGTACTTGAAGTACCAAGTACTTAAAGTACATTGCACTTAAAGTCCAATGTACTTCATACATTGTCAAGTACTCAGGACTTTAAGTATTATGTACTTTAAGTTCTTATATAATACCCAAAAAAATCGTATTCAGTTTTTTATCAAGTAAGGAAAAAAAAATCATACAAATTAAGGTAATGCGACGATAGACTTTATTAGAAAAATAGTAGAATTACGTGATGCAAAGACATATAAGTTTATTACAGAGCTGGGAAAAGTACTTAAAGTACCAAGTACTTATAGTACATTGTACTTGAAGTACATTGTACTTAAAGTCCCATGTACTTTATACATTTTCACGTACTCAGGACTTTAAGTATTATGTACTTCAAGTACTTATGAAGTACTTTAAGTTCTTATAAAGTACCCAAAAAAAATCGTATTTGTTTATCAAGTAAGGAAAAAAAATATGTTTATGAAAAATCATAAAAATTAAGGTAATGCGACGATAGACTTTATTAGAAAAATAGTAGAATTACGTGATGCTTTGTAGCCGAGCTGGGCGGTACTTGAACACCATGGTCCGCGATTGGTAATTGAAGTACGTGCTTCAAGTACAAGTCTACTTACGGTAAAGCTGAACAAAGTTCCAAAAAATAGTTAAATTACAAAGTACAAAGGATCACTAGTACTTTTTGTACTTGAAGTATTTCTCAAGTACTTTTGCCAGGGATCCCCAAAATTAATGTATTCGAAGAGGTAGCTACCGGCTATTTGAAAAATTAAAAACTTTGGAACATCTAAATTTAAAGTAAAGATAAAAATAAAAATCGACATTTCCTTGGAGGTACTCCGTACTTCCAAAATATAACGTACAATTAAACCCTCGGTAGCGACCTCTAAGAGGACTTCGATTTCGTACGGATTTTGCAGAGTTTTTTTCTTATACGTTATACTTTGGAAGCGCGGGTTGACACCAATGAAATCTCGAATTTTTCACTTTGACTTTAAATTTAAATGTTCCGAAGTTTTTGATTTTTTAAATGGCCAATAGTGACCTCTAACAATGCATTAATTTCGGGGACCCTTGGCACATCACATTTTTATTTGATATCTCGCGATAATACGGGGTAGCCCCCAAAAAATTGAAACATTTTCAATTTAAGAACCACCCTACCTGCAGCCTTAGTCGCTTGATACACTATATCAGATCAAATGATAATAATTAAGAAATCCACCTAGAAATATTTTACTCACTTAAATTAAACTTGTATAACCTTGATATACTTTGGCCAGCTCTGATTTTCACGTTTCACCCAATTGACAAATACTTGTAGTAATGAAAAAGAACTTTAAGTGCAGTGTACTTCAAGTACTTCCTGTACTTTAAGTACGGTATTTAAAGTACATGTGTACTTTAAGTACTTTAAAAAATGGCGGTACTTAAAGTACACCTATACTCAAAGTATCGGAATTAAAGTACCAAATAAGTACAATGTACCTTAAGTACCGCCCAGCTCTGGTGTATTATAATGTTGACTTACGTAATTGTCTCTTAAGATAGTCCAGTACAGTCCCGCTAAACGTGAAGTGTTCGATGTTTTCAGTGAAAATTTCGAACACTTCACGATGGGATAAAAATGTGAAAAAATCAAGTATATGGAAGGTGCTGCAAACATTGTTTTTGCAAAATATTAATTCCAATCGAGAATAAAAATCATTATTCAATAAATTGACCGGCAACTCAACTATTTTCCTTCATAAAAATGATACGTTCAGAATTTTTCGTCATCTTTTTACAAGCGTTGACCTCGAGAAAAAAGAATATCTGTATTTAATTTTCCGGTCACAAAGTCCTTAGTTTACAGCTATATAATTTTTGTTTTTTTTTACTACACTCTTCAAGCGCAACCCGGCAGAACTCTTTCCACCAATATTTATACTTTATTGTTTCACATTAATAGCGGATCTTCGTCTCACGTCTCCAAGCTTTGCACTTTAAAAATTATGTTTTCTCATTTCTTCTAAACGGTAAACAAAAAAAATGGTAAATTTAATTTACGGAAAATTGAAATTTCCTTACATTATTTACATTAATTGAACATTAATGTACTTTTACTGTAAAATTACAATACGAGATATTGAGATTACAAATATTTTGCCTGAAATTTACAAAAATTTCCATAAAAAATACTAATTTCACTGTAAATTTGCAACGCATATATATATTTGAAATTTCAGAAGCAGTTTGTGTAAAAAAAAGCTTCCAATACTGTTGAGTAATTTTCAGACAAATTTTCTTTTACAGTGTATTTTACTCTTTACTGGCAATTTCCAAAAAAAAAAAAAATATTTCCTTTAAATTTAAATCAAATAAATAAACAAAATTAAGATTGGAGAAAAACGAGATCGAGATCTCTCTCACGAGTGATCGATCGCGTTATTGCGATACAAAAAAAAAAAAAAATAATACATGCTGTTATTGCCCGTTGTGACAACAGACTCGCGCCTTGTGTATCGCAGCAATATCTGTCGTGACTTTTGTACCCGCGATTTATCGTAAAAATGAAAAAAAAAAAAAGAAAATAATGCGAATAAAAAGACAACGCGAACGGGAAAGAAGCAGCGTCACCGAAGGAGTAGTTCATAATCACGAGAGAAAAATGTTCTATTTGCCTGGCAGGTAGTTTAGAGAGGATTATAGCGATGCCCATCGGCGTCTAATCTGCTTACTGATGCGGCTGATTCGGGGGCTTCGAGAGGGTGTTTAGAGAGCCACACCGTTGCTACTACTTTGCAAGAGGGCCGGAAATATCCGACGATAAGATAACGTGTAAGCCTATACCTGATACTGCGAATAGTACAAATGGGCCATTAAAGTGAACTGATTCGGCCGTGAAGGTGATGCCATTTTTCGATGACCTGTTTTTAATGGTGCCATTTTTTTTTTTTTTTCAACACCACAAAATTAGGACTATCGATGAGAGCTTATTGAAAAATGGCAATAATGCTATAACGCATGTTTGCCATTATGCTGTTACGGTTTTTCTTTTGCAATTTTTTTTTTCATACACTTTTTTTCAAAATTGCTAATTTTGTTTGTCCAAAAAAGCAACTTAGTGACATTTTTTGCTGAAGAAAATAAGTTAGCAAAATTCAAAAAGTTTACTGGAAAATTGCAACTTTGTTGTAATACTGCGTTGTCATGTTATTTGTTTTTGCCATTTGCCAATAAACTTTTTTCGATATTGCTAATTTTTTGTTTTGCAAAAAAGCGATTCAGCGACATTGAGAAAAAAGTTCCTTATAGTTTTCGCTTTCGACCGCGGTATTTTTGCGTCGCCTTAGTAGTGGGCTATTTTTGACCGGCATTCGATTTTGTATCCAGGCAATAAAGTGCCGGTACTCACACAACAAACGTCGTGTCTCCGGTAAACATTCCGACGGCCGGACACCACGCACCGTTATCGCGGACGGAATTAAGGAGGCTCGAGTGCGTGCCTCTCGATTAATCGGGCATGAACCTTTCAAACTTTGTACTATTGGCCGATTTATCGCCGAACGAAAAGTCGATTACTCATCGACAGATGTGTGTGGACTGCTTGATTTCATAAGGGCGTATCTGCCGTGCTTGAGCGTTAGCTTATAAGCCCTTCTGACATTAGACCATCTATATATATATATGGGACATTCCATACCGATTTGACCTACGTCGGACCCTCGACCTCTTCAATTCGGTTGGTAATTTTTTATAATATTGTTCTAACTCTAAAAATCACTAAAAATTTTTTTATTTTTTTTTTTATTTGCATTATTTGCAATTTTTCAAAGTGAACATATTTTTAGCCATAATTAAAAATTCTTAAAAAATTCTGAAAAATCCTGTATCAGATATGAAAATTTTTAAGCCTAAACCCAGAATGGTGAAACATTTGCTTCTAGATGTTTTTTTTTAAATTTGCTTTCTTTCTTTAAGTGAGTATATTGTTAGCCCAAATGAAAAAATCTGAAAAAATTCTCAAAAATCCTGTATCAGATATGAACATTTTCAAGCCTAGAGCGAAAGTGGCATCGCATTAGCTATATTGCTACTATTGACTATACTGTATTGACTATATTGCTACACAGATTATCATAGCACATAATAGAAAGGAACTAGACAGAAAGTACCGTATTTATAAGAATTTCTCATAAATATTATGGTGAAATTGTTGGATCTGGGACTTGCCAAAGGAAGCGTTTTAGTTGCACACTAAACAGTAAAAAATAATTTCGTAAAATCGAAATACGAAGTTTCGTAAAAATAATTTTGTTAAATAAATGACAAACGCGTTTCTTCCGGTTTGAATATTACAAACCTGCCCTTTTATTTCCCGTGTAATTAACAATTTTGCTTTGTACTTTCGTTTGTGATACTAAAAACGGACGGCGCGATCGGAATTAACATATAAAAAATTGTGGACGGTTTTGGAAAATAAATTGTCGTAAATAACAATTAAAAAATTACGGACATTTTTGGACAATAAGTTGTAAAAAAAACAATTAAAAAAATTGTGGACGTTTTTGGACAACAAGTAGTTGTAAAAAACAGTAAAAAAAATTGTGGACGTTTTTGGACAAGAAGTTGTTGTAAAAAACAGGTAAAAAAAATTGTGGATGTTTTTGGACAACAAGTAGTTGTAAAAAACAGTAAAAAAAATTGTGGACATTTTTGGACAACAAGTTGTTGTAAAAACAGTTAAAAAATTGTGGATGTTTTTGGACAACAAGTAGTTGTAAAAAACAGTAAAAAAAATTGTGGACATTTTTGGACAACAAGTTGTTGTAAAAAACAGTTAAAAAATTGTGGATGTTTTTGGACAACAAGTAGTTGTAAAAAACAGTAAAAAAATTGTGGACGATTCTGGACAACAAGTTGTTGTAAAAAACAGTAAAAAAATTGTGGACGTTTTTGGACAGCAATTAGTTGTAAAAAAACAGTTAAAAAATTGTGGACGTTTTTGGCCAACAAGTTGTTGAAAAAGACAGTTAAAAAATTGTGGACGTTTTTGGACAGCAATTAGTTGTGAAAAACAGTTAAAAAATTGTGGACGTTTGTGGACAATAATCTGTTGCAAAAAGTACAAACTTTTGTGAAAAATGTTAATTTTTTTTAGACTACCAGTAGTGTTTATAATACAGTTCTCACAGTGTATATATCACAACACAAGCAGCAGTGAAAATCCGTCGTTACAAGTGTAATTATTTCGGTTAAAAAGGAGCTTTGCAGTTAGTTAAAAAAAAAAAAAAAAAAAAAAAAAACTTGCGATTCACGAATTATCTCGCACTCGCTCGGACGCTCCAGTCGTCCACCCAATGTTTATATTCAAACATATCCGTTCGATCTCTCATCGATTTTTTTTATCATTTGTCAACTCTTCGATCCCGGTCCGTAAAAATATTTACGTCGAAGATAAACATCACCGTTACGAAAAACCGACACAGATTAATTAACGACAAATTGTGTCGAGTGAAGTATCCGAATCGCGGTGTCTTGAGGGCGGTTGAACCCTTTCGCCAGTCCTGGATTAGCTGGATGGGGGGATGGGGGGAGGGGGAGAGGGGGAGGGGAGGGGTATTTCTAATACTCGAGAAGCGAATAAACTGCTCACACTGTCGGCGAATTAAACGCGGATGGATTCGGAGCTTTGAGGGTTACCGGGTTTGATATACAGTGCAGGACGTACGGTACCAGCCTGCGCCTCGGCTCGGGCTCAACCCTTGCTCGGCCTCCATTAATTAGCACTTCATATCCCGAGCGACGTGCTGGTAACGAGCCTGTCATAATTACCGCGCTAACTTTATTACATTCACCCTCGACGTAACCGACCCCGGCGTCGCTGTTAATGCGGGGTTGTCCGTATGCTCCCTCGCTTGGCCTTATACGTACCGTGAGGCACATGCACTTTTTTTTTTTTTTTTTATAAGCGTGTATATATGTGTATGCGTGTACTTATATAGCGAGGCGGGAATTATTGCTGAAACTGTAGAGAACATTTTTCACAGAGTTAAAATAGTTTTCGTAGTTGCACGGCGCGCGGCTCGCAAGCATTTTTTTACCAAGTTAAATTTAAAAAAATGTAATTCGATAAACAAAAAAAGTTTAAAATATTAAAAACGCAATGTATTGTGGACGTTTGTTTACGAAAAGTGTTCGAGAAGTATGCAAAACTTTTTCTCTTAGCGTACCGGTTGGGCCGAGAGCTGCCGGTAGATGGCGCTGATGTTGTGCGAACAAACACCGCAACGAAAATTATTTCAACCTTTATCTGACGAAATGAATTCTAATCGGCTCTCAGCGCACCGTGAAGCACATGCACTTTTTATAGGCGTGTATATATGTGTATGCATGTACTTATATACCGAGGCAGGAATTATTAGTGAAACTGAAGACAACATTTTTCACAGGGTTCACATATTTTTCCTGCGAGCCGGCACGGCGCCGGCACGCAGGAATTTTTTACAGAGTTAAATAAAAAATTTAATTCGTTAAAGAGAAAAGTAACAAAATTAAAAAAACACAGTGCATCGTGGACATTTGTGTACGAAAAGTGTACGAGAAATATGCAAAGCTTTTTCTTTTAGCGTACCGGTTGGGCCGAGAGCTGACGGTAGATGGCGCTGATGTTGCGCGCAAACACCGCAACGAAAATCAATCCAACGCCACTTTTATCCGACGAAATAAATTCTAACCGGCTGTCAGCGTACCGTGAAGAACATGCAGTTTTTACAAACATATAAATATACGTGTATTTATATAGAGACAGGAACAATTACTGAAACTATAGGCAGCATTTTTCATATATTTAAATCAACGTTCGTACTTTATATGCGCGATGCTGGCAAGAATTTTTCACAAAATTAAATTGAAAATAGAGTTCATTAGAGAGAAAAAAAAAATTCTAAAAAATATTATAGACATTCGTCAACGAAAAGTGTCTGTTAAATACGCGAACCGTACTTTTTTTTATCGCGTACATAGACGCAGCGTTAGAACTCGCCGTACCGTTCGGGTCGCGCGCTGTCGGTAGATGGCGCTGAAGTGGCGCACGAACCCAACAAAAATACATTAAGGTAGTTCTGTCGCGAAGCCAATCCAAAGTGATGTGCATACATTTTTGACATGTTGTCATTTAACTATCAAATTTTTCTTGTTCAAAATCTCGGAGGCTTTTACCGACCATTTCGATGAATAATTAGATCTTGAAAATCGGTCTTTTTATATGGCACTAACGGGAGAGCTGGTGAAATTGATCTTCAAATCGAGAATTAACATACTTAGATCAAAGATAGAGAAAAAAAATATTAATTACTGCGGAATCGCGAATCAATCAGGAATTCATGCGTAACAAAAAAAAGTTAAGTCACCGGACTAATGTTCAATAGAACTGCGATCAAAGTGCACGATTTTGGGAACAAATGACGTTTCCCAACCTAATCGTCGTCAAAATGAAGTAAAATCCACACTGAACAAGATAATCCGCTTACAAATAATCGGTTCAATCTAATTACGAACATTTTCATAGACACTCTATCATTGTTAATAATATTAATGATGCAGACAAAGTACCACATATCATTCTTTTTTTATTACACATATACGCTGATGTCTCAGACTCCTGCGTACCGACAGAGCTACCTTAACCCAACGTGACTGTCATCCGACGAAATTAATCCCAACTCTCTCCCAACGAAAGCAACATCGACGGATTGGCGGATTGGAAAAAGTGCCGTTTTTCCAGCTTATACACCTCTTGCGCATCGATTATATTTTTATTATTATATTTATAACCACGAGTATTCGATACATTTGACGCATTTGCTGACGGACAAACTGTCGCGGAAATCACGAGGCAGCACCGAATTAATAGATACTCTGTAATACGAGCTTCCAGAGCGGATAGCATTGGATTCGCTATATCGAACGCTTTGGTAACGCGCTGCCGAGTTGGATTGGGAACACCAATCGAGACTCTCGTGCTGCGAAATGATTGATGACTCCATTGTGCCAGACCCGAAGGCTTTTTTCGACGCAAACCCGCCGCTCACCGACACCACCGCTCACTCTGCTATGGCACTATTTCTGTTACCAGCAACTGAGTGTGCAGATCCACGCACACATGTACATATATATGTATATATATATATATGTTATACACGACGTGTATATATATACTATATGTATGTTATACACGAGTGTGTGTATATATACATTACATATATATATGTGTGTGGGGATAGAGTGGTAGCTCATGGTTGTATAGAGCCATGCAGAGGGTAGCAAAGCGCGTGCTGCACGCGGCATTCTCATTCTCGGAACAACAAAATGCCTGCCTGTCGCGCGTCCAAATGCGCGCGGCGCCATTCCCAAAATGCGTGGAATTATAGAAAATGGAGGGGGGGAAAAAAACCCATTGCCGACTCGTCGTTCGCTCTCCGGAAGATCGATCGGGTCGCGTATGCTCTCGCGAAGAAAGCGTGAGTTACTGCATCGCTACTCGGACTATGTATTCCCCAGCATCTGTATCTCCTGCGCCGTATTTCCGGAACCCAAAATTAAGAGCATCGAGTAAAAAAACATGTAATCTAATACCATGCGCGCTGATATGTTCGGCTGCGAATTTATGTAAACTGCCCAATGAGCGAACACTGTGTTATATATTTAACATTTTTTAATGAGAAGTTGCATGCACGTTGCATTTAGTTGCATTTAGTAATAGTAAATGTGTTTATTGAGAAAATTCTGCATTTTCCGCATATCATTTTTTTTTGTCCAAAAATAAATTATGTAATGTGAACAATTTATATGTACTTTTCATTTGCATGGTGTCCAGTAAAAAGTCCGTACCGAATTCGAGGACATTCAAGAACAATTTCCAGCGTTGTGTTGGGACATTTATAAAAAATAAATAACATCTAGTTCGATAACCGCTTTCATTTACGTTGGAAACGGTTCAGAAAAAAACTACTCTCCATGCACGAATGTGAGCGAAACTGAGATACACATTTTTTTTAGAATCGTCGCTAGTAAAATACATTTCGATACAAACTAAAATTTGTGGGAAAATAAAAAAATGCAAGGATATTCCATAACTTTTTCAAGGACATGAAGAATGCAAAGACAGTTCCGGGACTTCAAGGACTTCAAGGACCGCCTGAAACCATGATTTAAAAGAATGTTTATATTATATATTTCTATTGCTATTGCGAATGGACAATCGACCTAAGGGTCGAATTTTAAGACGTTGGTTTGAACTTAAGATCCCCCTTGAGCTCGAACTTAAGATCGAAGTGTGGTCCAAATTTCGTTGCGTGCTCAAGTTTGATCTTGAGTTCAGACTTAAGGTTGATCTTAAGTTCAGACTTAAGGTTGATTTTAAGTTCGGACTTAAGGTTGATCTTAAGTTCGGACTTAAGTTTGACCTTAATTTCGGACTTAAGTTTGATCTTAAGTTCAGACTTAAGGTTGATCTTAAGTTCGGACTTAAGTTTGATCTTAAGTTCGCACTTAAGTTTGATCTTAAGTTCGGACTTAAGTTTGATCTTAAGTTCAGACTTAAGGTTGATCTTAAGTTCAGACTTAAGGTTGATCTTAAGTTCAGGCTTAAGTTTGATCTTAAGTTCGGACTTAAGTTTGATCTTAAGTTCGGACTTAAGTTTGATCTTAAGTTCAGACTTAAGGTTGATCTTAAGTTCAGGCTTAAGTTTGACCTTAATTTCGGACTTAAGTTTGATCTTAAGTTCAGACTTAAGGTTGATCTTAAGTTCAGGCTTAAGGTTGATCTTAAGTTCGGACTTAAGTTTGATCTTAAGTTCGGACTTAAGTTTGATCTTAAGTTCGGACTTAAGTTTGATCTTAATTTCGGACTTAAGTTTGATCTTAAGTTCGATCTCAAGTTCAAACTGATGTCTTAAAATTCGATCCTAAATCCTTCGTTTATTTTTCGGCAAAATGATTACATTAAAAAAAAAAAAATCCGATCTCTGAGTCGTACAAGTAGAACCGATGCATTTCTTTCGCTGAGTCATCCGGCAGATACGACAATTTGTCGTAACGTTTGTTCATTGGAAAACATCCAATTTATCGGCGCGATTGTTATTCCCTACGATGACCATGCATGGAACTAATTTGGAACGCTAAATTGACGAGAATTCGGTAGAGGCGGAGGGCGATTGGAGGCTGCGACTTACAGCGTCTGTGGTGTCCCTCGGGAGCGAAGAGCCCGAAGAGCTCGGAACCGGATGACTTCTCCTCCCACGGCCGAACCTCTTGTACCTTCGGTTCTCAATATTTCGCGCAGCCATAAGTCGCAGTGGCTTCTAGCTAGTGGATATTCCGCCTACTCGCGGAACCAACGGTACCAAGTTAAACTACGAACTACAGTAAAACTTCCGTTAAGTTGAACTCCCAAAGTGTCACGGATATGTCCGAGGAAATAATAAAAATGAAAAATTACCCACGAAAAGTGCACATAATTACACAGACAATTATAGACAGCTTATTTTCGCGCAAAAAAATGTTTTTTTCGACAATATTAGAAATTTAACTTCTATATATATATATATATTTTCCGCATATAGTTTACGTATGAAAAGTGCACATAAACTATCCACATAACATAATTTACTTTCGGGCAAAAAAAAAATGATATGCGGAAAATACATTAAAAGTTTAATTTTGAAATATATCTTCCGCATACAATTTTTTTCGTTGCAGCGACTTAAGGGACTGCTTAAGGGGGTGCTTCCGTTAAGTTGAACTCCCAAAGTGTCACGGATATGTCCGAGGAAATAATAAAAATAAAAATTACCTACGAAAAGTGCACATAATTACACACACTATTATAGGCAGCTTATTTTCGCGCAAAAAAATGTTTTTTTTCGA
Organism: Amblyjoppa proteus; assembly: GCA_963922035.1. NCBI lineage: Eukaryota > Metazoa > Arthropoda > Insecta > Hymenoptera > Ichneumonidae > Amblyjoppa > Amblyjoppa proteus. Next base: position 13,982,264 of record OY998233.1, read on the forward strand.
CAATATTAGAAATTTAACTTCTATATATATATATATATTTTCCGCATATAGTTTACGTATGAAAAGTGCACATAAACTATCGACATAACATAATTTATTTTCGGGCAAAAAAAAATGATATGCGGAAAATACATTAAAAGTTTAATTTTGAAATATATACCGGTTTTACCGGCCGCAATAGGTGATTTCGTAGTTTTCACTTTACGTCGTTACTATGCGACGGGTATGCTTCAAATTTTACAGGACTGTATTAAAAACATGAACCTTTCGGTGTGCACTCGAATTTCGGTCGAAATCTTCCGAAAAATAAAGAAAATCGAATATTAAAGACTGTCGCGGAAACCAACATGGCCGCTGAAATGTTTACAGCATCCGTTCTGTTGGATATAAAAAATTATAGATTTTACATACGTCAAAAGGGAGTCCACGCCGATTCTGTGAAGTTCTCCGAATATTCCAAAACCATCGGAAAGTTGCTCACTCAAAAGATAATCACGTGAAGTGTAAACTGCGATTACTTAGTCTATCGACTTGCGACGGGTGATCAGAGCCGATGAACACGGCCGAATGAAGTGTAGGGCACGATGCAGAACCACCTGGGCGTCAATCGTGACACTACGTTCACGGACTTTCGCAAACTATAATATTCGATTTTCTTAATTACTTGTAAGTTTTCGATGAAAATTGAACTGCACTCCGAAGCGTTTGTGTCAATATCATAATCCTGTATTATTTTAAGCATATGCGCAGTATATTAACAATGCCAAGTCGGAACAGAAAAATTGGTTAGGTCCATCGATAAAACAGGTAGAGCAGGTTAAAAAAGTAAAAAAAAAAAACCAGCTTCAGCATCCCCTTAAGGGAGCTTCGACTGTAGCCGACGGTGAGATTCAGCCGGGCGAGTCATCGTCGTCGAAAACCTTTATTTCCGTACTTCTCGTGTTGCGAAAGTTGCGAGATAGGCGTGTTCCTGTATTTCGCATTGTTATCGAGACTCGATGAAAATGTTCGGCCAAACAGGCGAGACGGGAAGAAGACAGAAGGAGGACGCTCGTGGAACTGAATTGTTCAATAGCTTGAACTGTGCAACGCAGGAAAAACGTTGAAAGTATAAAAGCAAAGGGTCAAAAATGGGAGTCGTAGCTCGGTGCTAGATTGTACGTGGCTTTTCTTGCGTCGTTTCTTCTCCATTGTGAGCGACGTCCGAGCACAGTGGCATGCGCACAAGGATGCGCGAGACGCACAATCGCTCGGTGCACACTTTATACGAATAACGCCACAACCGAGGCGGACCACCCGCCGGCTTGTTTTGACGCGTCACTCAATTTTTGACTTTTGAACTTCTGACGTCTCGTGACGATCGGGACGGACCGGTCGGCCGGCTCGGAAATCCGACGTGAGGAAATAACTCGTCTACTTAAACTAATACACCGCTTGTAATCCAATGAGTGTTTGGTGGATTAGCTTTTTGGAGACTCGGCGGATCGGGGACAATTTCAGGCAATTAACTGTCGCACCGGGAAATATTTACACGGAGAGACGACCAAGTTACTCCTGCGGTAGCTCGTTTAGCTTTTCGGAAAGAAATTATTTTGCTGCCGAAACAAAATTTTTTTTATTCGTTAATATATAGTATATACATTTTATATTATACCTTGCATATATTTTGAAAAACTGTGGATTTGTTTGTTTGTTTGAATGTTTGTCCCTCCCCCCCTCTTTCGATGAAGCTGACGACTCGTTTTTGATGAAGTTTAGAGAGTTCTTATTGTTGTGGAAATAAAAGCAAAGTTAATTTACGAAATCCCAACTTAATCGCTATTACCCTAGATATTTTCATATATATAATATTATATTTATATTATATAATATTTTTATAATTGGCTGTAACTTCGTGCGTATTTTTCTGAATTTGTTGTTTCAATATTAGAATGCGCATGTCGTTTGAATGATTGTTTTTAATTCACGGCGACGGAAAGGCAGTAATGTCGGGGAGAGGAATTCAATTGCAAACTGTGTTTGCAATTGATTTCCAGATCCTTCTGATAAAGACAGTTAACTTAAATTAACTGAACTTGAAAATTGATTTAAATTTTATTTCTTTTTTGCTGTAACCGATTTCATTGTCGAACCCAGTTTGTCAAATTTTCACCGAAATTTAATTACAAATTCACTAGTTAATACTCATGTACACCTAACTATAAAATTAGTGATAATTTATCTATACCCAAAACAGCAAAGTTTAATTTACTGTGCCGATTTTTTTAATCCGATTCCATATCCATCTTAACAAATTTTCACCGAAATTTAATTAGAGATTCACTAGTTAGTACTCAGATATGCCTAGTTCTAAAATTACTGATAATTTATCTATACCCAAAACAGCAAAGTTTAATCTACCGCGCCGATTTTTTGAATCCGATTCCATATCCACTTTATCAAATTTTCACCGAAATTTAATTACAGATTCACTAGTTAGTACTCAGATATGCCTAGTTCTAAAATTGCTGATAATTTATCTATACCCAAAACAGCAGAGTTTAATCTACCGTGCCGATTTTTTGAATCCGATTCCATATCCGGTTTATCAAATTTTCACCGAAATTTAATTACAGATTCACTAGTTAGTACTCAGATATGCCTAGTTCTAAAATTGCTGATAATTTATCTATACCCAAAACAGCAGAGTTTAATCTACCGTGCCGATTTTTTGAATCCGATTCCATATCCGGTTTATCAAATTTTCACCGAAATTTAATTACAGATTCACTAGTTAGTACTCAGATATGCCTAGTTCTAAAATTGCTGATAATTTATCTATACCCAAAACAGCAGAGTTTAATCTACCGTGCCGATTTTTTGAATCCGATTCCATATCCGGTTTATCAAATTTTCACCGAAATTTAATTACAGATTCACTAGTTAGTACTCAGATATGCCTAGTTCTAAAATTGCTGATAATTTATCTATACCCAAAACAGCAAAGTTTAATCTACCGTGCCGGTTTTTTGAATCCGATTCCATATCCGGTTTATCAAATTTTCACCGAAATTTAATTACAGATTCACTAGTTAGTACTCAGATATGCCTAGTTCTAAAATTGCTGATAATTTATCTATACCCAAAACAGCAAAGTTTAATCTACCGTGCCGATTTTTTGAATCCGATTCCATATCCATCTTAACAAATTTTCACCGAAATTTAATTACAGATTCACTAGTTAGTACTCAGATATGCCTAGTTCTAAAATTGCTGATAATTTATCTATACCCAAAACAGCAGAGTTTAATCTACCGTGCCAATTTTTTAAAATCTTCCTTTGGGGATTATCGCGAAGAGATGCATAAGAAAGAGAGACAGAGAGAGAGAGAGAGAGAGAGAGAGAGAGTGTGTGTGTGTGTGTTGGTGCAGTGATGGGAGGCGTGCAGCAAACTGGCCGTCCGTACGTCCCACGAACGTGACATCCGCGCGCCGGAAGCCTCCCGGTGCAACTCGAACGAACTCTGTGGCACAGTCGTGTATAGAGTAGCCGGCACAAGTATAACTCGGACTGACCAGCCGGGCCATGACAATGCAGGTGACTCGTCCCATGTCAAAACGCAGCGTGGCGCCGGCTGGTCGCTCTGGCTCGGTTCGACCGTTCGCCTCTGAATCTTCGAAACGTCGCTCGTCATTCGCTGTCTCGGCTGTATCGCTCAAGTGCTCGGAGAACATGAGAACGAGCGATGAGCCACGGGTGAACGAGAGAAACGGAGAATCCCGCGCCACTTGTCCACTCGGACTTCTGGTCCGCGCGCGCATTATTCTCGAACGACCAACGGCAGCGGAGGCAAAGGAGTATTATAAGAAGGCCAGCGAGAATCAACGGCGTTTACACGCTTATATACGAAAGCTAAAGCCACCAAGGGAGAGCGGCACAAACACATTCACTACAGCATTGTAGCTGTTGTAAATAACTGTTTGACGGGATGAGTACCGGTATTCATTGGCTCGTTCGGGCTGATGTTATTAATATGGTACCATTTTGGCTTCACTATAATTGGGGACCTTGCAGACCCATTGGATAACTAATTGGAGAGGTCTTTGTCTACTTGATGGATTTATTGGTAATGTGGTAACCATTAATTGTATTCCTTTTTTCATGAAAGTTTAACAGCACTGTATCTAACTAAATAAAAAGATAGCCAGCGAGAATCAACGGCGTTTACACGGTTATATACGAAAGCTAAAGCCACCAAGGGAGAGCGGCACAAACACATTCACTACAGCATTGTAGCTGTTGTAAATAACTGTTTAACGGGATGAGTACCGGTATTCATTGGCTCGTTCGGGCTGATGTTAGTAATATGGTACCATTTTGGCTTCACTATAATTGGGGACCTTGCAGACCCATTGGATAACTAATTGGAGAGGTCTTTGTCTACTTGATGGATTTATTGGTAATGTGGTAATCATTAATTGTATTTCTTTTTTCATGAAAGTTTGAAAAACTTTCATGAAAAAAGAAATACAATTTCTTTCATGAAAAAAGAAATACAATTTCAAAAAATGAAAAAAAAGATGGCCAGCGTTAATCAACAGCGTTTATAAGCTTATATACAAAAGCTAAAGCCACCAAGGGAGAGCGACACAAACACATTCACTACAGCATTGTAGCTGTTGTAAATAACTGTTTGACGGGATGAGTACCGGTATTCATTGGCTTGTTCGGGCTGATGTTATTAATATAGTACTATTTTAGCTCTACTATAATTGGGGGCCTGGCAGACCCATTGGATAACTAATTGGAGGTCTTTGTCTACTTGATGGATTTATTGGTAATCTGGTAATCATTAAATGCACGACTTTTTCATAAAAGTTTAACACTACTGTATCTGTTCTAAATAAAAAGGTCAGCGTGAACCATAGCCACCAAGAGAGAATTGATTCAGACGAATGTAATGGGATGAGTACCGGTATTCTTTGACATGTTCGTGCTGTTGTTATCAATATGGTGTCAGCTGTAACTGAATTCGGTAGTTGGGATCATTTTAGCTTTACTGTAATCAGGCACCGTGCAGACCCAATGAACAATTAATCAGAAAGCTTCATGTCTATTTAATGTATTTACGAATAATATGGTAATAATGTATTATGTTAGTTTTTTTTTTTTCATAATACGATACCACGTACGATAGTGTTCAATTCTATTCAGGCACATTGGACAATTAAATAAAGAAGAACATAAGTATTCAAAAGAGGTCTATTTAATTATCTATTTACCAATTATCTATCGTAGATATGTTCAATTCGATCATTCATAGAACGAAATAATTGTCATCATAGAAAAAAAAAAAAAAAAAAACCCCATCAAATCCAAGTCACGGTTGATACGAACAACCGATCATTCCTTACACCAAGCCAAACACGCTTTTCACCACTACATAGGTGCTAATTCCGTTGATTAATACAATTTTTTTTTATTTTTTTTTTCGTCAGTGCCCATTCAAGCTTCCTCGAGTGTAAAAAATAAATGCGCATCAAGCGAGAAAATAAAGCCGCAACCGATGCCCACGTTCGCCAGACGATCATAGTGGCCGGTAGCCGTGTAGGTAAATCGCTGGGAACACGTAAGTTAACTCACGCATGATGAGAGAGAGAGAGAGAGCGGAGAAGATGGATCGGCGCGGTGATGCCCGGAGGGAACTCGGTGCACAAACGCTGGACCTAACGCAACTGTGCCATCCTGGATCGCGGACAGGACAACTAATATTTTACTCTTCTCACAGCGGTAAGCATATAGCGCCGTGATCGTGTCGCGACTCTCGAGCCAGCTGTGAAATCACAAAGTGCTGCACTCTCAGGGCAATGACTTCTCAATGTCCCGTCGAGTGATCGCCACTATCCGATCGAAGAATCCCTCTGATCTCCATTTCCCATCATGCCTTCGATTAATCTTAGCAATCTATGGCAAAAAAAAAATCAAAATAAATAACGCCCTTTCGGAAAAGACAAAAAAAAAAAAAAAAAAAATGGCCGAATAAAATGTCCACCGAAGCTTCGCTGGTGCAGATGCGTTAAAACTGGCGGCGGAGCAGGTGCCACGAGAATTAGCGAGATAACGTTTCTCGGGGAAAAAGAAAGTCGCCGTTGCGAAGAGTAAAAAATAAAACAAATGATATAAAAATAAAAAAATAAAAATAAAAAAAATATGCGAAGCACGAAAAGAAAGGTCGCTCTTCTGTATGCCTCAGAGTGCGATACAGCCGAGAAGGGATACGAAGTGGGAAGGTTGGCTGGTTGTTATACGTAGTATCACCCTCTCCCCCCCCCACCCCTCCCCCCCCCCTCTACGGATGATATAACCGTGCACACTAGCGATAAGTGTCAACTGCAACGCGGCAGATAAAAGGAATGAAAATAAAATCAAGGAACGATCCATCACGTGAACGGTGGAAAACGGCTCGGCGGAGCATCGGTCTATTGGCCGGAGCACGCCCACCAGTGATCACGTGACCCCAGCCGGGACACGCCCGTTTGCGTGGCGTCGAAGCCGAAGGTGTACCGGTAACAGAGGAGCCCGAGCGGTTTACGTTGCCAGGAGCAGCAGAGCACTTGCGCGCCCAATGCCCAGCTTCTCCTCGTCCCGGCTGGCCGGTTGCCTGTTACAAAATTCCCCAACCGCTCCCCCACCCAGTCCGAGGACGGGAGCGGAGTCAGCGGCACCGGCGAGCGCCAGAAGCGGCCCCCTCGGCAGTGTAGCTCGCGAGCCGAGCAGACACCTCGCGCGAGTCACCAGGTACTCGCCGGACCGCGAGCACGCTTGGACTGTGCTATATTAGCTCGCCTGTTCCGAGTTAGCAGTTCATTTTATCATTTTTTTTTTTTTTTGCTCTATCTACCGGCTATAAATAAATAACGAAATCGTACGACGTTTGGTCGCGATCGACTCGTCGCGAAAGATTCAGTGCGCGTGCGTAGAGTGAATATTGTATAGGAAACGCACAGCAGTAGAGAAAATTTGACGGTGAATTTGCTTAAAAGAAGATTATATTTTGCGGGTAGATTTCCTGAGAAAAGGTGCGTGCGAGCGGCAGTGTGGTTCCCGTGTGTGATTCGTGTTCAGTGCCTTTAGGGGAGGATAGTCGGTCGCTGGCGAGAGATCTCTATTAGCCCCGATGTGCGAGGAACGATCGAAGCGACCTCACGATGAAGGATCCTGAGATAGGAACGGTACTAGTTGGTTGGACACCGAGACCAGGTGGAACGTCTTTGGGTCCTGTTTGCGTCGGAGAATCTGTCGCAGGTCCCTCGAGTTTCGTCTAATTTCCGGTATCTCGTGGCCGTTGTGTATAATCGTGAAAGAAATAAAACTGTTTTACCATCGGAGATAAGGTGATCTTGGGCATTCTCTGTAGAGAGGCTTCTTCTTCGGACGGTGAAAGAAGTTATCGAGCGCCGTTGAAGCCGAGATCTCTAGAGCGTCCCGAGAGACAGTCGCCGGGTTTTCATGTATCTCCTCGGTGAGGATGATGATGATGGACATGGGTATGTACGGGACCTACGCCAAACCGGACACTTATCACGCTAATTACAATTTGTCATCTCACGGAGCGGGGCTTCTCGGTGTGGAGCATGGCTCGAGTTCGCCGGAGCTGGGACACGCGCCGATCAACAGCGTCGCTCATTATTACCCGCAGAGCGCCGTGGCCCCGTACTCCTCGACGACGACGTCCTCGCCCTCCTCGACATCAGCGGAGATCGTCTATCTTCAGCAGGGCTCGGGAGCGGAATCCAGCGCCGCCGATGGCTCGACCACTCCGCCGGCGGCACTTCAGGCCTTCTATTCACCGTCCGGGGCTCATCTTCACGAGGACACGACACCCATAATCTCCTCGGAGAACGGTCTGAGCTACACCAATCTCGATTACGCCAATTCAGCGGCGAATTACGTTTCCGGATTACCGGCGGTTCAGCAGACTGGTCTTCATGACAATCATCATCATCACCACCATCATCATCATCAGCACGTCCAGCACGCCAACAGCTCTCACGGGAGCGGGATGGGCTACCAGCATCTCCAGCACGCCGGTTCGGCGAGCGGTGCCTCATACTGCAGGGAAGATAATCTTCATTCACCGGGAGTCCTCTCGATAGCCATATCTTCATCGGGCGCCATTCACCAATCGTCCCAGCAGCAGCATCTGGGCCAGGTTTCCCAGCAAACCGGTAGTCACTCTCTGGTCCAGGAACACGAACATCTCCACGGCCAGCATCAATCTAGTCAGACCCAGCAGCACTTGCGGCATCAGCATCCCATTCACCCCCACGGCCACGGTCAGCATCGACAGGCTCAGGATACTCCGGACTATCAGACCGGAAGTGGCATCATTTCATCGGGCGGCAATATCGCCAGCTCGAATTACCTCCACCAGCATCATTTGGCTACGGCCAACGCTGACGATTCTTCACTTCATTATACCGCCGGTCCGGCGATGAGGCTGTCCGGCGTTTATCCTCATGGACATCCGACGGCTCATTACAAGGATCTGGAGAGCACCGAAGTGCCGAGCTATCATGCTATTCAGCAGAGTTCGGGTCACTCCATTCACCCGACGAGAACACATTCGAGCCAGCATCCACACCATCATTCGCAGAGTCATCAGCAGTATCAGTCCCAGCAGCATGGCATTGCTGCACCCGGCGCTGTACTGGCCACCGTCCAGCATCAGACGAACCATCATCATCTTCATCAACAACAGCAACCGCAACAGCAGCAGCAACAACAAATGCAACAACAACAGGCCCAAGTCCCGACTTACAAGTGGATGCAGGTCAAGAGGAATGTTCCCAAGCCAGTAGGTAGGGTAACGTCTAACTCGATATTCATCGGAGGATCAACTACCGATAACTGTTGAGGCTCGAAGATAAGAGCTGTGCATGTGCTGAGCTGTGTGTGTTTGCGTTTGCGTTGGATGCGGAGTGTAGATAGAGTGCCAAGTGTACCGTTAATATTAATATGGCGGTGAATATTGGCCACTAAAAAGTGTGGGACCGGAATCTTCTGCTTCCGGAAGCAAAATCCCACTTCTGTGAAAGGAATAGGATAATAAAAAAAAATTGCAGAGTCCTCGCAATGAAATGTTTTTGAGATTTCATTTTTCAACGCGTCGACACGGTGGCCAATCTTACACGCTCTTTGTCGTATGGTTGGTAATATGGACCACAGAAAAAAGAGGCGCAGGGTGTAAATCGCTCTTAAACCCTTCAATGTTTGGTACGACTAATTGATTGATTTGCAAACAACTAACTTGTCGACACAACCGATATGTTTGTTGGTAAAACCAATTTATCATCTGGTTCTAGAAACACTAAAGAATGATTGGCTGGTCCAGCTAGCTTCGCTGGACCAACCAATTCTTTTTTTCAATGAGAGCTCTGCTGATAACGGGTTTTACCTACGAATATCTCGCTAAGGCTTCGGACACTGAGAATAAGTTTTCACGGAAAAGAAGTCAATCTCGTTTATGGTAACGAGACAAACAGTGATGGTCCGTGCTACCTAACTACACACGGAAAAAAATGCTTGCTTCAATCAACTAACTATTTATTAGTTGGATATAAATTGATTACCATAACGATCTGTATCGTTAGAATAACCACCTGGAATTAGTTCCATCTACCATTAATACTTAGTTGACGCGAATAGTGAACACAACTAACTTAAGTAGTTAGTCCAACTACTAAAATAGTATTCAGGTCGGTCAAAAATGGACAATGAATTTTATAAGCAAACCAACCGTAGTTGTAAGCACAAGCAAGCTCGACGCACGTGTCGGACAACCAACTGAAATGATTGCCTCAACGAAACGTTGTTGCTGCGAATCCAAGCGTGACACCCTTCTACATGCAAAGCAGTTACTGTTTCATTAGTCTTCTTATTTTATTTGTCTACGAGAGACAAACGGGCTCAATTACATACCTAATTAATAAGCATACATTGCTTATTGACAGGGAGAAATACAAAAGATTCGAAAAAACTGTAGATTTTACCCCAAGCAAGTAAATGGCTAATCTAACAATTTCACTAGTATTTGGCCCAACTAACAAAATTAGTTGGTCTAACGAATAGTAAACTAACCAACTTCAAAGAGCTGACCCAACCAATGTATCGTCTTAGTGCCCCGGCGTTCAGAGCACTAAAACAATAGATCGAGTGAACTAGTTTTTTTGTTCGTCCAGCTAATAAGTTTTGACCATAAGGTTGATCTCTATGGAAAGTAAGGAAGCTCCTGTGATGTTTTTAAATGGCATCGGGAGCAAACGGGTTTATCAAAATACCTCAAAAATACCACGAGTGAGTGAAGTCGTAGATTGTTTTTTTTTTTTTTTTTTTTTTTTTAATCCGCTTTCGTGTCAGCACGCACTGGTCCATCTTACCCCTTCGCCCAATGTCCACCACCCTTGCCACACGGGTATCGAGTTTTTAGCACAGCCGCGCGCTCCGGCCACTTTAGGGAGGGCGTTTTGGTATACTGAGCAAGATTTTGCTACACAACAACGAAACATACAAGATAACACGTAGGCAATGTTGTCGGACGGTTGCGTGTCGCAGGCATGCTATTGTCGCGCTCGATGCGTGCGGAAGATCGACCCCGGGGCTTCTTCGTTTGCGGACGGCTTAGAGCTGCATGGGAGCCATCCGATCGAGTCCGAGAGATAAAGTCGCCGAGCGCGGCGGGCTCTCGTGTGAGCGGGAGGGAAGACGGGAGAGAAGCCGAACTGAAGATAGCGCACCGACGAAGAGCCGGAGCGCGTTTACGCGCAACCCGATTCTTCGCGACCGGCTATAAATCAAAAGCGAGAACGGGCCCGAGGCATCGGAGCTGCGCCCGCCGCCGGTCGGCTCAGACCTCTCTATCTCGGCAAACGTTACAATCTACGAGCGTCGGGATAACTGCTCGCGTGCGACCGCGATACCTGCGGTTAACAGTACCGCTGATACGGACCCGTGTCTGTTTATGGTAGCGGGCGCAATGATCGTTCGACGATTTTCGTACGGTACTGTGCAACGATTGTCCCGAGGGAAAAATCGGGCTCTAAGAATATTTAACAGAATTTTATTACATACAATACATTGTTTAATATTATATTTATTATATACTATCAAAGATCTTTGAAATTTATTACATGATGGCCGTTTTTTGCCGGGAAAAAATATTCTGACCTTTCGCTGAACAATTAAAAAAAAAAAAAAAAAGTTGTGACCAAAATTCCAACGATTTCTATAAAACAATTAATGATGCAAATGAAAATGCTTGTATTCATTTTAAATTATTGTATCAATGTTTATTTATTTATTTATTCATTTTTTTTTTCTCAAATGTTCCCAATTTCTTTCTCAAGGCTTCCTTCAATGTACTTTTTTTGTTTACTTAATAGAAGGTTTTGCGACAATTTACTTTTTCCCTGAGCGCGTCCACCATGTATATTATATATTTGTTATTATCTGCTCGGATTATCATTCACGAGAAGTCTTTGCGGTTTCTTATCACAAGGACAGAGACGCCGTGACAAACGTCCGAATCTTTAGCGGAAACGCACTTTCGTCCGATGTTAATCTTTTCGACGAATTTCGACGGGCTCGTCTCTCTTTATGGTAACGGGCGTAACAATCGTTTGACGATTATCGTACGGTATTGTAGAGCGATTGTCCCGAGGGAAAATCTCGCGTCGAGAATACATAATTTTTTAATATAAATAATTGTTATATATTTTTTATCATGTGCTCCGATCATTATTCACGAGAAATCTTTGTGATTCGCTTATCACAAGGACCGAGACGCGTCCCAATCTTCCACGGAAACATTCTCTTATCCGATGTAAATCTTGTTCGAGGGATTTATTCGATAACTTGTCGCTCGTCGATAATCAACATTTCATTTACGTTGTTGTACCGAGCGTGATATAAATAGATTTGTCGACGGAAACGAGAGAATTCCAATCGGCGAGCGATTTAAAGTACCGTCGAATGTGTACTTCTCTTAAACAATCGATTAAAAAAAAAAAAAAAAAACAAATTGATTTTTTTCTTTTCTTCTAGTTTAACAATTTTTCAATCACCGACTTTCTTTGTTTTTTTTTTTTTTTTTTTTAAATAAATATGTTTATTTTCATCTTCCGTTTCGTTAAAGACACAGCGGTAACTGCCGAATGAATAAAATTCAATTTAAAAACAATAGAATCATTTTAGTTAGATTTTTAAAACTTATTTTTTATTCTTTTTCATAGATCAACCATTTTTTTTTTTTTTTTTTGAATATCCAGCTTTTTAAAATTTCTCTTCTTCTCAACGAATACATACATTTTTTTTCATTCGTTTCGGCAAAGATAGAGGAGTAACTACCGAATGAACAATGAACAACACAGTTCTATATGCACACAAATAAACTTGGTATCAGAATGTTATATATAATATAAATATGCGATTCGGAAGCCGTCTCCCTACTGTAACGAAGATTATGAACGAATTTATATAATTACTATTAATTAATTTTATGATTATTCTTTATTGTTAATCATTATTATTATTGTTTAATGACAATATCAATCGTTGTTACATACATGAATTATTTCATCCTTTTTAAAGTTACTTTATATTAATCACTTTTAAATACTATTTTTTAGAGAAAATTTTTCATACGTTGATAACTAACTCTTTGCAGTCGGAAGGTTTTTAGATTTTTTGTACATTTTTTTTTATTCCATTTATACATTAAACATGGTGGCCGCGGTCAGGGAAAACCGGGAGAACCGGGAAAAGTCAGGGAAAAAAAAATATTGGTCAGGGAACAAGTAAATTGTCGCCGAATCTTCGACAAATAAATAAGGAATACATAAAAGGGAACCTTGAAAAAAAAAAAAAATTGATAACATAAAAAAAAATAATCGAATTAAACGTCAATACAATAAGTAGGCATTTTCATTTGCATAATTAATTTTTTTTTTTTTTGTACAAGTCGTTAGAAATTTGGTCAGGGAACATTTTTAATTGGTCAGTGAAAATTCAGTGAAAATTCAGGGAATTTCTTGCTGGTGGAAAAACGGCCACCATGTTAAAGATTCTTCGGTGACGGTCGTCTCTATTTCATTTTAAGGACATGTGAAACGACTCAGTCGGCAACGAAAATCTGTAATGAATGCGATTCAGAGACCGTAGACTTTTCGGGAAAAAGCAAAGCATTAGCGGATGCACAATTTAATACCGCTTCCGATGATGCTTTCGTTTTATCCGAAACGTCAACCGATTTTAAATGGCATTGATTCGAAAAATGCATCTATCTCTCTCGCACTCATGTGTCACGTGGTGCATCTATCACATGGCCTTAATTGATTTCCATTTCGTTCGGCAAAGGTAGAGAGGGACTGTCGAATGGGCGGGCCCCGTAGGGCGATGCGAGTGGGGTGGAGCGAGATTTGTACGCGATGGTCCACGGTTGGATGGCAGGCGTTACTCGGAGACTCGTTGGCTATAACGTTACAAAAGCTTAGTCCTTGCTCCCTGCCGGTCCAGCTATATGTTTCCCCCCCCCCCTCCCCAAATCCGTCGGTTCTCCGCATTAACGAAGGGGTCCCTTTTGCCCCTTGGGGACTCGCGGTTCCTCCGATCCAACTGGGCGCTCGACGGACACTCGCACTCGATGTTTCTTGCGTGAACAAAAAATATATATATATATATATATATATATATACTATTTCGTTATCCGCATTAGAGGTACGAGGGGACGGCAGGATAGAGGGTCGTGTCGGGACTACCCGCTCTCCGGTCTCTCCGAGCATCGCGCCGGCCGGGGGTGAACGGGAGTAACGTACGTTAGAAACTTTCATGTCCTTTCGCTGGTATGCCCGCTCGCACGAGTGCGTGTATACGCGCATGTCCCGAGGAATCTATACAGCCGCGAAAAAAAGCCCGCCACTACCCTGTCAACTCCCTCGACCCCGATCTATCATACCCATACTACTGTACACGATTTTCATTTTTTTTTTTTTTTCTTCCTCTCGCCTCCTTACTCTGCTCTACCTTCCTTTCTCTCCCAATGATCCTCCATAGCGAGATTGTCGATACACGCCTCTGCCGCGCTTTCAGCCAACATCGGCCGAAATTCCGCTTTCATAGAATTCTTTCATATTACCCACCACTATGTATGTATACATATATATATATATATAGTAGTAGTAGGTTATGCGAAACAATATATATACATTTTTTTCTACGTACCAATGTATATATATATATATATATATATATATATACATTGGTCCGATATATGTATATTGGTTGCGCGGAGTGTAAGGCTCGTGTATTTTCGAGCGTCTTCTCGAATTGGTACCATGGCGAAATTCCTATATCGACATTACCAATATTAGTTTTTTTTTTTTTCACGTTCGTGATTGATCGAATAGCTTGTATTGGCGAATCGGAACCTACTGCTGGGATTTTTCACCGCATAACAAGTGGTCGGGGAGCGATTCTTGATTGTAGATCGTACCTGCTACACGCCTGTAGCCAGGGAGTTTATTAGCCTTCTCGTTCCATTGTAGACGTATGCGCAATCAGCGTTGACTGTTACTTTACGATCCCATTGTGCGGATCAAAGGCATGGTTTATAGGCAAAAATACCAATAGCCGTTTCAGCACGGTTTTACGACGACTCTCGTCTCATTTAGAATTTCGCTCCGCGCGGGAGTAATTATCGTTCGCATTGAGGGGAAACGGAGTTCGACAGTTTCAGTCCTAAAAATATCGTTATTTATCTTTTTTGCTCCTGGAATTTTTTTCTACGCGATCACGAATCGCCTTTAAGAAAAATCAGTCGCACGGTTTTTCTTACGATTTCTCTCTTACCGATAAATAAAAAAATAAAACAATCGGACTATGTGTTAATTGGATCATATTTCCCAAGATATTGAAATTTATATTTCGGATAAAAAAAGGCCGTTTCATCGCCGTTGGTCCTTCGTAGTAGGTGCGTGCTCGGTAAACTCGCCAAAACTTGGTAGTGACGAAGTTTCGGCGTCACTGATTGGAAAGGTTTTTCGAGTCTTGGCGCGTGTGATGACAGTGGTCAAAAAGTTATTATATACATATACGTATATACGTAGGGCTCACGTTTTATCAAAACGGTCATTAATATATTCGGTAATTCGGATAGATCGATCTTTTTTCCGTCTCGTCTCTTCGCCGTTGTTGTTCTGACTGTCGATTTGTCTTGTCCGTTCTGTCAACTCTTTTCGGGCGAGCGGACTTCCGATAGCTAATTATGTAGCCTCGAATTCCACCCACATATATATATATATATATACATATACATATACGTATGCTTTTTACCGAGAAACCAAAAATAAAACAATCGGATTATATTTTAATTGGCTCATATTTTTCAGGATATTGAAATTTATATTCCTGATAAATAAATAAGGTTGTTTTATCGCCGTCGATTTTATCACCTTCGTAGCAGATGCGTGCTCGGTAAACTCACTGAAACTTGGTAATAATCGAAGTTTCGGCTTCGCTCGTCAGAAAGGTTTTTCGAGTGTTACCGCGTGGGATGGTAGTGGTCAAGGGGTTGTTCCATACATGAACACATACATGTACACATACATACATCTATACACACCGCTTTTAGCGAGAACCAAAAAATAAAACGATCGGATTATATTTTAATTGGCTAATATTTTTCAGAATATTGAAATTTAGGCACATTTACATCTCTAACACTCAAAACTCTACCAGAGCGTAACAAAACTCTACCATAATGAAAATAAAACTCTACCGAAATTAAAATAAGATTTTATCGGATAGATCTAGCCGTATATTCCGTTAGAGTTTTAGTTGAATTTCGGTAGAATTTTATTTGAATTACGATAGAGATTTATTTCTATTCCGGTAGAGTTTTATTTCAATTCCGGCAGAGTTTTATTTTGGTTCTGGTAGATTTATTATTCCGTAGAGTTGTGAGTGGTAGAGATGTAAATGTGCCGAAATTTATATCTCTGATTAAAAAAAAAAAAAAAAAAAAAAATAAGGTTGTTTTATCGCCGTCGGTCGTAACAAATGCGTGCTCGTCAGAAAGGTTTTTCATGTGTAGCGCGGGATGGTAGTGGTCAAGGGATTATTACGTGCATATACATACACATATACACATTCCTTTTACCGAGAAACGAAAAATAAAAGAATCGGATTATATTTTAATTAACTCATATTTCCCAGGATATTGAAATTTATATCCATGATTTAAAAAAAAAAAAAAAAAAGGTTCCTTTATCGCCATCGGTCCTTCGTAGTAGATGCGTGCTCGGTAAACTCGCTAAAACTTGGTAATAATCGAAGTTTCGGCTTCGCTCGTCAGAAAGGTTTTTCGAGTGTTGCCGCGTGGGATGGTAGTGGTCAAGGGGTTATTATATACATGTATATACATATATATATATATATCCAAACATCCATATATGCATATGTATACATAGGTGCTGCGGGAGGAAGGTTGGAGGCTCGTTGGAGCGGCAAGTTGCGAGTTGCCGGTTATGGAGGCACACGAGGGGCCTGGTGGAGAACTCACGCGCGCGCCGCTCGACGCGTGAGTGAGCGTCCGATATCTCACGAGGGGATCAGAGGATCGTTGGCGTGTTTCGCGCCCGCCGCTTCCAAAGCCGGCAGCCACTCCAGGCCACGACAACCCAAGCAACCTGGCACCTACCCATGGCCCAGTATAACGCTATACATGCCCCTCTACAGTCCGGCGGGAACGGACGTCGACATCAGGAACTAACCCCTGCACTCTGCAACCCCGAGGGGTTCCACTCCTCCTACATACCGTATCGTCCACCACGTGTCTCACGTAGGCTCCCGACCGCCGGCGCGCGCTGATTTTCATTTCCGCGCCCTACCAGCCGCCTAGACCCAACTTGCATCCCGCTATGTACATCTAGTGCATAATAAGAAGGCGAATGGTTTCTTTTGATCGCTAAATTTCAGGAACGGAGAGATCAAGAGGCAAGGTTGCGTCTTGATAGCGAGTACTTGAAGATCAGATTTTTGAGAGAGACGGGACAAAGTGCACTCAGGCCAATATTGCCGGCAGTGGAAACCTCATTCTCGAGTAGTAGTAGTAGTAAGTGTATTTATTGACAATACATACGATAACATAGCGATCGTTGCAGATTTTAAACATAAATACAGTAACACATTTACATCCGCATTGTCAACGGGCTATCGGCCGGAGTCCTTCCGCCCCTCATTCTCGATTTTCTCAGAAACGAAGCATCGGATCCGGAATTCCGACGACACTTTTGTAGTGTAATTCGAACAGAAGCTTTCCAACGCGGCCAGTTGCGATCGGAACTGGTCGGTAGATGCAGGGATAAGGGCATCGTGTCCCTCACGAGGTCCGAAAATATAAAGCAATGGAAAAGTGCCCTGTGATAAAATTTATCTACATATACTTCGAAATATGAACACTGATTTATGAACGATTGACAAAAAAAAGTGTGTGTACATTTAATAACAGGTTTTCTGTCCTCAAGGAACTGTGATTTTCGTTGAAATCTCAGTATACACATATATTGTAACGTATATGTAGCTGTCTATTCGTTAAGACACACGATATTAGTTAGGTTTAACAATAGACGAACGAACGGACGATTCATGCAAAATCAATCGTCATATAAAACAGTCTTGACCGGACTTTCGGAGAGTACAGAACTTGACAGTTCATACTCGAGATACTTAGCCGTGATTATAGTAATAATATTCGCTAGTAATTTATATGACGATTGATGCAAGATCAATCGTCATATAAAACAGTCTTGACCGGACTTTCGGAGAGTACAGAACTTGACAGTTCATAGTCGAGATACTTAGCCGTGATTATAGTAATAATATTCGCTAGTAATTTATATGACGATTGATGCAAGATCAATCGTCATATAAAACAGTCTTGACCGGACTTTCGGAGAGTACAGAACTTGACAGTTCATAGTCGAGATACTTAGCCGTGATTATAGTAATAATATTCGCTAGTAATTTATATGACGATTGATGCAAGATCAATCGTCATATAAAACAGTCTTGACCGGACTTTCGGAGAGTACAGAACTTGACAGTTCATAGTCGAGATACTTAGCCGTGATTATAGTAATAATATTCGCTAGTAATTTATATGACGATTGATGCAAGATCAATCGTCATATAAAACAGTCTTGACCGGACTTTCGTAGAGTACAGAACTTGACAGTTCATACTCGAGATACTTAGCCGTGATTATAGTAATAATATCCGCTCCAAAACCTAATACGCGCGTTATTCTTTCCCACAATCGTTACAATGTGTAGAATTTTTTGGTATACCGAAGGATTTCGGTGTAAATATCACTGTTGATTTCGCACGAGGTCCTTTAAAGTAAATGTTTTTTCTCTTTCCAATTTCCAACAAGCACGATTCCTCGTAACGACGGAAAAGTGGTAGGCAATTTGAATAACGTTTACGGAAGTGTCGCGATCATTGCTGGTGATCTTCATTTCGGCGCCTACCAGCCGCCAGATCCAACTTATAACCCATTAGGTGTGCATGTAATAAATAATAAAATAGGAATATTTTTAATCGTTCAATATCGGCGAGGGACAGATCTAAGTATATTCGGAAATGAGGGCACTAATTTATGGACGACATACAATAGGTGTTTGTACATTTCACGAAAGTCTCTTGTAATATTTATTCTGGTGATATTTAAATGCGAATCAATGCTGCGTATTGAATATATTCAAATAGACAAAATCTCAATATATTATTTGCCTTTAAAATATGTTATAAAAAAAAAACATTCGTTGTGAATTTCACACGAAAACCTTCTTAATTTTTTTGTTTTTTTTTTGTTTTTAACTATATTCTACTGCCTTACTTCCCTGCAACGAGGGAAAAGTTATAGGCACTTTGAAAAACGTTTACAGGAGACTCGGCGGTCATTGCTGGTGATAAAGGCCAAGTGATACGGTTGGCAATAATATCGAGGCCGTTTAAGTGCCGCCGAGCTGTTTGGCCCGGCTCGGACCGCGCGGGCTTTTACGAGGATCATTAAAAGTGCAGTTGATATTCCCGCGGCTCGCCTCGAACCTCGCGGATTTTCCTCGTTTCTCCCTCCCCGTTCTACGTTTCACCGGCTAGGGCACGACTATGGCGTACCGGCAGCATCGGTTGAGCTCGGGTCTCACCGGCGCGCTCGCCACCGAGCTCGGTCCGCAGCGACGCTCCTAAACATAACGCGTCTATGTAATCGCACCAGCTAGCCAGTCCACGTTAATGTGCTGCACAGAAAACAGCTACGATACTCCACAATGCAAAGCGTACTCTGAAGAATGAAACTGACCGTTGTTCCACAATGTCCGTCGTAGAACGTCCGGCAGAACTGTATCAAACTGGCGTCAGCCTCATCGTGTTCCGCAGCAACGCTCCTAAACATAACGCGTCTATGTAATCGCACCAGCTAGCCAGTCCACGTTAACGTGCTGCACAGAAAACAGCTACGATACTCCGCAATACAAAGCGTACTCTGAAGAATGAAACTGACCGTTGTTCCACAATGTCCGTCGTAGAACGTCCGGCAGAACTGTATCGAACTGGAGTCAGCCTCACCGTGTTCCGCAGCCGAGCGGCGAGCGGCGGAGGACTAGTACGTGCATGCACGAGGCGAGTATAGAGGGCCTGCGTGCCCGCGGCCTCCGCAGCCCTGTCGCTCAAACCTACCCGATTAAAATCTCAGTCGCCCGCGCTGGCGGCTTAATATTATTATTTTATACTCGGCTCTTTTATCTACATAAAGTGTACCATATAGATTCACACAGTCGGGTTTGTATGCATTGTGTTGGTGTGTTGGCACACGCTTCTCGACTTTTGAGGTTAGCTTGTACGGTTCTACGTACTGTTTATCATCGGGGCGGGCATTGGATCGCCGGTGTGTTTATGAATGTACGTGCGCACGTATTAGAGATATTAGAGGTCAAGATCGTTGGAGGATAAGGGCGTCGTTTGTTCTCCAATATTTATGTGAAGGAAGTGGCAGGACGATTTCCACGGATGCGAATATTCGATCGCCGAAAAAAAGGGGAGGGGAAGTATCGAGTGACGCTTGTTATGTAATCGGCGCCATAGTGAGGTGCTTTCGATTTGGTGTTTTTCGTTATTTAGCGATTTCCGTCCAGCCTTGAAAATTATTACGTTAAACGATGAATTGACTTGATTGATACCCTTCTATAAGATACTAGCATCATCGACTGAATGGACCAATCAAATCGATCCGTCTATTAAGGTAAGCGGCCCAGTTTTTGACCCTTTTAGAGCTGCGGTGTCAGTTTTCTATTAATTGCGAATACGGGATATTGTCACAATGAAAATGAACTGTCTCAATACGTGCATTAAAACCTTCTGGATGAGATTCACATATTATGCAAATGAAATAATCGAAAATTTTTATAATAATATTGATTTAATAATGCTTGCGTATTGCCGGGGTTTCTGATCCTGTGAACCCACCCATGTCCCAGTTTGTGACCCTCCGGTGTATCCGGTCTCTGACACTCATGCCGCAGTTTGTGGCCCCCGCGTGAGCCCGGTTTGTGACACTCACGGACCAGTAACTTACCGAGTTTCTGAAACTTTGCAATGTCAATCGGAACGGATCCAATTGAATTATTTATGTAATTTTGGGGTTAAATTTTAGGTACAAACAATGAAAAAGATTTAACTGGCTTAAAAAACAATTTGTAACATAATTAAATGCCAAAAAAATTTGAAATAATATATTCTGACAAACTTTCAGATTATCATAATTTGATGAAAAAACAAAAAAAATTAATAAATTATCGAGTCGGTAACAAGCCAAAAGGCGTTTAATTAATTTTCTATGTAATTATATCTTAAATCAGAATAAATAAACAATCCTAATGCTAGGACACAACAGGTAAAAAATCGAGGGGCCGAAACCGCGACATAACCTTAATTATGTGATGGAGTAATTAACCCCACGAATTTAACAAAATAACCGAACAAAAGTAGGATTCTTTTTTTCACATTGATAAAGTGGTTCTTGCTAAACATTGTGATATAAGTTTCATGCAGTTTAATACTTACTTGAGTTTGAAAACCCACTATTCCGCAATGGCCGGAGCTAGTGAGCTCCGCTTAGCAATGCTGTTCCAAATCGACTAAAGTGCATATCGCAACATCCGCGCATAAATTTAATTACTAACCATCCAGTTTAACAAATATGTGTGCAGCCAAAATAAACTACATTTAATACTCTTCAATTTGAGCGTAATCCAGTTGATTTTTGAGAAAAACTGAATTTACAGCAGACAAAAATGTGCCGTTGGAGTCACATACTGGGACACGGTCACAGGATTTCTACGATTGGATAGAAAGCCCCAATTATAACGTGACTGCGCATGCAAACGGTAGTTTTTTTTGTTAAGCATTCTTAGCAGATAACAATCGTGTATATGCGCAGTCACGTCATAATAATGAAAAACGCCAAGTCGAACGCACCTCTGAGGTGCTTTCGATTTGCCGTCATAATAACGAAGCTCAAAACGAACAGCATTTTAGTCACAATAACAGAGTATCCACCGTGAGTGAGGTCGGTCCGAGATTTACTCTGAAGTAGGGTAAAAATTCTAATAGACTCAAAATTCACTTATGGGGTTGGCTGTTGACGACAGTTTTGAATTAACTAGAATTTTTCTACTTGTTCAGACTCATGTCAGTCCGTTCTCAGTCCCGGTCGAAACTCCGTGAATGACTGTGCATGCGTATTATGCGGCCCGCATCGCTTTCGCCACGAATGAACGAGGTTTACTCGCGTGTAGTCACAGTACGCATGCGGAGTTATTGTAACCAAAGCGCTGTCCGTTTTGAACTTCGTAATTATTATGACGCCACCATCATTATAACGGTAAATCGAAAGCACCTCTGGAGGCGAAATAGATAAAAGCCTATTCGACGTTCTTACATGCATTGCTCGCTCGACTTTTGAGGCCAGCTTGTACGGTTCTTCGTAGTATTTTTCATCGGGGCGGCCATTGGATTGCCGGTGTGGTTGCCAGTGTGAGTGTGTATTAAAGACATTAGAGGTCAAGATCATCGGAGGATAAGGGCGCCCGTTGTTTTCCAATATTTATGTGAAGGGAGTAGCAGGACGATTTCCAAGGATGCGAATATTTGATCGACGAGGGAGGGACAGAAAGAGTATCGAGTGTCGCGGGTTAGGTAACGGCGCCGTACTGGTAACCGAGGCGAAATAGATAAAAGCCAATTCGACGTTATTACACGCGGAGCATGCGGGAAGTCAATCCATTCGAGTACACGGGATCATCTGCGCTTTGAGGGGCGCACTAAAGCCCGAGGCTTGTAGAACGCATTATGCAATTCAAATATTATTAAAAGGCTAAAAGCCGGGCCAGTGGGTGATCGCAGATGATGCAAGAGCGCCCGCGGTCGAGTGTGGGGGAGAGCGGAGGGGAACGAAAATAGGGTAGAGAAGTAAAGCGAAGTGTTCCTGGTGTAGTGTTACCTACCTATGTACACAACGTGTTGAGGTATGAGTAGCTGGGGTCGTTTGGATGAATTTGGTTTTTTCCAGGTCGAAAAGTGGCGAACGTACGGGCGTTATTATTTTTCGATTTATACGTGGGTGAGGAAATTATATGAAAAATAAAAATGAAATAAAAATTATTTTTATGCCATCACGGAGAGAGGATATTGTCGCGGAATTTTTTTTTTCTATTTTAGCTCTGGACTAGGTGGCCCTTGGAATATAGTGATTAAGCAAATTCATCGAGGTTTTGTGTCCGTGTTTACCCGCTCTCGATTAGGGGATGATATAAAAAAAAATGTAGACTGCATACACACACACTTTTTCCAGCTGTGTTTGACTAATATCAAATTGCCCGAATTCAATTTTACGCTATAACGCCGACCGATTTCTCGCATCCGGCCGGACAAATATTTGAACGTATCCGAGGCTACTTACGCCAGTGGCATTATACTGCGATTGATATAGGTGGAGGTTTTAAGTGTACAAAGCCTATCCAAAAAAAAATCATCCATGTATGTTGAGAAAAATCTGAAAATATTGAAGGCGCTTGCAGCTTTGTTACAGTGCACGCCGATCGCCTGCCGCACGAAACTGAAAGCCGGAACCTAGCCATGAGGAATGTCAGTACCGCCTGAAATAAATATATATATACATTTTTTCTTTGCCATCACTAATGTGTTTAGGACAAACCAGATACTCGTTCGACATAAGTTGGTTAGAATATTTTTGTGGGACTCTTCGATTTCACGAAAAAAAAACGCACAGATATGATTTATTATTATGTTAAAAGTTTTTCATCCACCGGTGACGACCCAAATATATATTTTTCTTAAACTCTTTCAAATACCCTATATTACGAATTTTTCCCCATAGAAACATGACAGGCACATAAATTTTCCCGCGATTCCATCGAAAAACAAAAATATTGCTGTTTGCAGGTACCTAAAATCGTTAGTTTTCGAAAAATTGGCTACAAAAAATGTTTGCCTTATGTAACTTCGGGACCATGTCTCCTATATCTACAACTTGTTTAACTCGTAACTCAATAATTTGTATGAAAACTCATTTCGGAAGTAATATTTATTTTTAGCCATTGCAAACTTTAAATTATTCTTGAGCTCATGAACTTCACAGATGCATCTAATAATAGGCAAATTATGAGGGAATCGCTAGAGGTATATCCGCCATAGTTAAGGGCAAGAAGAATCGTACTGATGGCGGCTAGCTCTATTCAGCAAGTGTGAGACGAGAGATCGCTCACTTACTCTGATAGGCTGGCCGGAAGGTGAGAAAGACACCGTTAGAAAAGGGCATTAAGCTCGCAAGTTTTTTTTTTTTCTCTCAGTTAAATAATGAACTTGGACAAGTTCTATTAAAGCACCGGGAAACCTAGTCGATGCCGACATTACCGGGACTTCGCCCACGACATGAGATCTTTTTCCTTCCCTCCCAGCTCGTACATCAATTTAGGTAGTAATGCTGGTAACAAGAGGCCGAAGCCTCAACAACCCTCCGACGCCCTCCGGGCACCTTTGCTTCGTGCAATATCTCTCAGTGTTTTTTTGTTTTTGCTTTTGCTTTTGCTTTTCTCACCTCGCATCACCTCGCTCTATCATTATGCGATACCATGCAGTACGTATTATTATAGAGACGGATATAAATTGAAACATCGAAACCTGTTCCTTTCCACGTATCATCCGAGGTAATAAGGATATATATTTGCGGAGAGAAAAATATCCTTGAAAGTGAAAGAGAAAAAAAGGAGACTGGAAAAGAAAAAAGCTTCGAAAATAATTTTACTATGCATTACGTACTTGCGATACGTATTATTATAGCGATAGATACAATTGGAAACATCGAAATCTGTTCCTGTCCACGTATCATCCGAAGTAATAGGGATTTATATCTGTAGAGGGAATATATTGGTCGCGGAAAAATATTCTTGGGACTGGAGGAGAAAATTCTCGAAAATGATTTTGCTATACGAGGGAGCGTCGTGAACTATGTCGTGTTTTGTTCGGTTAACCCAATGATTTTCCTTTCCAATTTGCCGATTTATCAATCCGAATATATTTGCACTCACATCGGTACTTTAACATTTACTTTAACATTAGTACAATCTTACCGCGCAAATGATAATTTTTGTAATTTCATAATTTGGGCGATTGACGAAAAATCAAAATTGCTCTGGCTAACTCAACGGTAACCGCAGAAGATATAGCGATAAAAAAGTATGCAATTTCGAAAAATCACCTACATGGCAATCACTGCAGTCCTAATTTTCATCGATCAATAGTGCTCTTTATTTCGCCGCCTAATGAAAATTCACTGCAAGGGTATTCGTGTTTCTTCGATTCTACGAAGTTGCAAGCCAATTTTCTAACTACTCTGCCAAGAAGAACGCCGACGTTGTTTTTTTTTTGTTTTTCCTCGTACAAGACGTATCACGTATAAGCCAGTAAGAAAGGCGATGGCTTACTCTCGGTCCCGTCATCCTCTCCTTCCATTACGCAAATTGACTGGCGTCCGTCACACTCCTACCCTCTTCCACAGATAATACTTATACTCGAGCTTCATGAGCTGCCGTTGCGAGGATAATCCACCACGAATTTTTATATCGTAATTTACGAAAAGAATGAACTCGAAAGTTTTTCCCTTTTTCTTCATGATAGTCAAACGAATTAACAAATGGTCATCTTTTTAAGTTAGGGGCGTGGGGGAACCCTATCCTCTTCGATACCCTGAATTATTTTCCGTTAGTAAAATCGATTAACTTCATAAAGTAAATTGGTAAATCCACCGAGTTGCGAAATCGACACATGTAGGCAATTTGCAAAATATCGAATCGATGCTCGATTATCGGTGCCCAAACATGAACACAGAACAAAATTGTGGACGCATCAATTTGTAGCTCGCGGTTCGCGATCGGGAGATCAGCAGTCTGAAGTCGCCTAGCGAACAGAGAGGTTGGTCTCAGAGTTAGGTTCATGGTCAGAGAAATTAACAAACGTAATCACAAGTATCCATTAAAGACCTATTAATTCAGTTTCCTCGAGTAAACGTGTTATCTAGTTCGTATATTACAAACTTGAGTTTCACTCTTAATTTGGCAACGATTTCAAATACCTTACAAAATGTTATTTGTTGACCTCGCGTACAATAACACCTACACTCAAGCTCTAAGAGCTGCTATTACAAGGATAATTTACCACGAATTTTAATAACGTCATGTAATAATATCTATAATTGAGAACATCCTAAGAAAATATTTGAGGTGACTATGAATTTTTATTCTAGAGCCAGTAAAAGGAAACTATATCGAATTCGTGCCGTATTTCTTCACCTCAGCGGTCACAACCAAAAAAGATAAAAAAATTAACAATAAATTTCAAGACAAATTTCGTTCACAAAACTAAACATTACACGCAGGCTTCATAATAGAGAGAGTTAAATACAATTAGATCCGCTTATCATTCGTCCACACACTTAGAATATAGGATTTACAAATGTCGGTCTTTCTTTCGTCAATTCTCCATCCCATGTCCGTTATCTGCTCGAAAGCCGGCACAGAGGGACCCACACATATAATCAAAATGAAACTATAACAAAAAGAGGGTACTCAACTTAAAATAACTTTGTTGTTTGCTTCCCCGATGGCTCTTTATTTTAAACTCCGAGGACTTCGATTTGAATTAAGTCGGTGGTGAAAATTTACTGATCGAGCGGTTTCCTCGACCCAGACATCCAACACGGGAACCCCGCTACGTCCGCACACCGTCTTGTGAGAGAATTGGGTGGAACGGCAAAACTCGCACGTCCGTTGTCTTCACAGTCCCCGGAGAGAAAGAGAAGGAGGCATGGTGTCTCGTTACTACGAGGACACCCGAAAATTTCGGAGCTTGCGCACCTGGGCGTTAGAATATTACGCACGCGCCTAGATCGTCGTGCCCGATAGCTAGCGCCCTCGATCGATATTTCGCTATTTTCGCGCGAATTTCAATCTGTATTCTTACAGTCATTTGGTAAAAAAAAAAAAATAATAATAAAAAAAAATAAAGAAACCCGAAAGCTCTTCCCTATTTCTTCATGATAGTGCAAATTAGCACCCGGTCATTTAATTTTAAGAGAGGGAGTTGGACTGTGTCGTTACTGGTCTGCCAGGCGAAGAAAAGTGTGGCCGCCGGACGGCGGGTTGGTTTTGTGCTGTGTCGCTCGGCTCGGCACGGCTAATTACGTCGTCTGTCGTGCCTTAAAGCCTCCGGTGGCTCTCGCTATAGCCATACGCAACTGCCTAGTACAGTGGTAAGGTGCGATCGGCGAGCGATTAGATTAAATCGAATTAATGGCTCTTACGGGAGCGCGGAGCGGGATTACTCCTGTTGAAAAGCGTCGACGCACGAATATACTTCGTTCACCTTACGCCCCTCCCTCTCTTGGCTGCCGATTAGCCCGGAGGGGAATGACCAAGGGAGTCCGCGGCAGTCGTCGCTGCTGCGTGTCACTGCCGTACGCTTTTCGTACGCTTAAGTCCAACCGAGAACTCTGTTTGTTCTTTTTCCTCTGACACATCCAAAAGCTATCCGTGAGACGCGAAGAGAAAATCGGCTTGACCCCATCGCTTTGTCCGAGTGCACCGCGCACTGACCGTCTCGTGAGCGCCATGTGTAACGGACAACCTGTCGATATCCTTGACTCCCATTGTCGATTACCGTAGATCACTGTTGCCGAATATTGAACTCACCGAGGGGGTGCGAAATCAGATAGAATCCTCGAGTCGGCACAACAGACATACCAAGATTAACGAGTTAAACCCCTTTGTGTGCTTTCAGCAGCGAAGAGTAATCAAAACGGTGGGGAATACGGTAGCGGTGTGGCCGGAGCCGGACTCCCCATTGGACTAGCAGCGGGGGCCTCTGGGACGGTTTACGCTGCCTCGAGTTCGGTATGCGGCGCCGGAAGCGCCAGCGGCGGGCTCGGGAACGACGGTTCGCCGGTAAACTGCCTTGCCGGCGGCGGTCCGAGCGGCGGTGGAATAGCCGGTGCGGCCACCTCGCTCAGCGCTATGTCGTCGGGAGCTTTCAACAACACCGGACGCACCAACTTCACGAACAAGCAGCTCACCGAGCTCGAGAAGGAGTTTCACTTCAACAAGTACCTGACGCGGGCTCGACGGATAGAAATCGCCTCGGCCCTACAGCTGAACGAGACTCAGGTGAAGATATGGTTTCAGAATCGTCGGATGAAGCAGAAGAAGCGAATGAAGGAGGGACTCATCGGGACGACAGGCGAGATCGGAGGGGGAACGGGCGCGGGAGTGATGGCGACCGGCGGTGGCGCTGCGCACATGGGCAGTATATGCAGAAGCAGCAGCAGCTCGCCGACGGGCTCGACGAGTCATCTGGAAATCGGTGGACTCGCCGGTGGGATTAATTTCTCCAACGACAATTGCCGCGACTCGCCACCCGAGTCGAACAAGGAATGACGGAGCGCGGAAACGTCGGGCTGCTATTCGATGGAGAGACTGCCGGAAGTGTAATTTATTTCTGAGTGAATTTTTTTTTTTTTTTTTTTTTTTGTATACATCGTTTGCGTCCACATTTGGGCACGCGAGATGCGGATGATTACCGATCGAGGGATTCACCGCGGGGAAGGAACACGTCTCGAACATCTATCGGGCAGGAATACTGCGAAAGGAAATCTTTTCAGTCGAAACAATCGGAACAACCAACCTGTGCGAATATCACGTTCCTACGCTGCGGGCCAGCCGACACTTAACCGTCGCGTGCCCACACCCTAACAGATCCGACCACCGACCGAATCACCTTCGAAATCACCATGGTGGTTTTGTGCAAAAAGTTTACCAACTATTTTGTCGAAACCACTACGCAAACCACTGCTCCATAATACGCGTATTAAAATGTGACTTCGACGGTGGAAACGACGGACACATCACCGTCGTACAATTTTTTTGAGGTGCTTAGCGCGTACCGAAAAAAGGTTTGGTAACATTGGGAAAAAAATGACTTGAATTATAATCACGAATTAATATCAAATTTAGGTTACATTTTGATACTATTTTGCGCATTTCGGAGAAAGAAACACCTAACGACCTAAAGTTTGGCTCGAACCGGGGACATTACGCATACTAGCCCATAACCATAACGCTGCGCTATCGCTTATGATTTGAATTTTTCTCATTCCTAACAAGATTTAAACACAGCAAAAGTTTTCTTATCTGAAGTGAATGGACGATGAATATTTTATATATTTATTTATGTAAATTATATTTACAAATAGATGATAATAAAAAAAAACTTTGCATAGGACTCGTATAGTACATTTTCTTTAAGGTATTATCATTACTTCAGTAATTATTTCAGTAAATAAATAAATAAAATATTCATTGTCCATTCACTTCAGATAATAAAACTGTTGCGGCATTTAAATCTTGTTAGGGATGAGAGAAACTCAAATGATAAGCGGTAGGACAGTGTTAGGGTTCTCGGTTAATATTCGTGATGTCCCGGGTTCGAGCCCAACTTTAGGTCGTTAGGTTTTTCTTTCTCCGAATTGTGTTATATAGTATCCGAGTGTATTCTAAATTGATATAATTCATGACGATAATTCAAGAAAATTTTTTTCCAATATTACCAAACTTTTTTTTCCGTACATACTAACCACCGTAAAAAGAAATTTGAGTGACTGGTGGATTATTCCGTCGTCCACCACCGTCGAAACCACCACTAAGAAACGAATATCGTGAAACGGTGGTTTGTGTAGTGGTTCCGACAAAATACTTAGTAAACTTTTTGCACAAAACCACTGTGGTGGAAATCACCGTGAAAACATGGTGACTTTCGCAGTGGTCGAATTTTCTAGGGCACAGTTGTTTTTTTTTCTTTTTTTTTTTTTCCTATCATTTTTAGAGTGTCATCACGCGACCATAATTTAAGGTGTGTAGCGTGCCGATGCAAAGTCCACTGGGCCACACCGGCACATTTGGCGGCTCGTCTCGTCTTCGCCCCCCCCCCCCATCATTTATTATTCCTAATGCTAAATTGGACGGCAGTGTTACCGGTGTATCGTTCCCATCGCGTTCGGTAAAGAAGCCGACTAAAGACATTCCAAAAACGTTTGCACTCGTAGTCGAGCACGCGGATGCGTATTATTTATTTTAAAACAATATCGTTCAATAAATCCGAAAGCACGAAGAAAAAACATAAAATTTGGTGCTGAAAGAACTTAGGATAATTTGTGAATTGTGGAAAGAGGACTAAGGCGATAATATAAGCGAGCTGCAAGTTAATGTTTTTTTGTAAATACGTGTAGACCGGATACCGATGTGGCATAGAATAGTCGACGTTCAATCGTCCGAAACCAAAAGTTACCAAGTACCTCGCGATTCGTATTATTATCAAACACATAGATACTTTACTGTCTTATATATATATATATATTCTCGTATCATTACCGATGGATATTGTGAGTTACTGCGGATTAAAAAAAAAAAAAACAAATAATAATAATAATAATAATAATACATGTTGCCGAAACAAATTGAGCAACACCCTTCCCCCCATCCCTGTGAACTCTGTGACAATCGAATGCGATGTCTTGTCATCCCGAAGATTTTTTTTTTTTTTTCTTTCAATTTTGCGAATCGATGATACGCGAAATTAAAGAAATTCAATCTACCATTAAGTCGCAAGTGAATCGTCAGTGTACATTCTTTGGACGATTTACGAGTTTATTGTGATAGCGCGATTATACATAATAAGTAGCTATATATATATATATATATATATATATATATATAATTGATTTAAAAAAATTGAACCATTAACTCCCTTCGCCCCTGAAACGTCGTTTGTATTTAAATGTAAATAGGATCCTGTGTAAACATGTCGGCGGATCTCTCTGATCCGATAAAATTGAAACGACGGCGTCGCGGTAAAGTGTAAGACCGGAGAACGGCGTTGGCCGCGTAATTTATGAAAACAAAAAAAAGCGAGTTTGGATAATTGAGTATATTTATTATATTTTTGTCATCCGGAGTCTCTCTCTCTCCGGGTTGAGGTATGTCTCGTAAGTTACGAACTGTAATTATTTATAGACATCGATTGAAGTGAAGGTTGGAAATTGAAGATAATTTTAAAAATAGTCATCGGTTTGCGATTAACCGAACGGGGCTCTGTATCCAATAAAATTCCTACTGTCTCATATTAAACGATCATTCGTCTCTAACCGACGGCCATAATATAGACCTGATATTGTAGAAAGTATAAGATATTATTATAAATAAAGTAAAGGAGATATTGAAATTTGCAGTTTTTTTACTTGTCGTATAGATGCTCTCGTTGATAGTCGCGTGATCCATTGTAATTGAATCCATCGGCGAGGTCGTGTGGACAATCGCGTCAGCCATTGTAATCGGAAGCCATTGGCGAGGTGGAGCGTCTGCTGCACCGGCACAGGACGACACTTTTTTCCACTGACACACACGCGAGCACAAAGCCATACTTGTACATGCAGGATGTAAGGAACCCTTTCAGGGAGTTCTTGTGGATAATCGCATCTATTGTTATCGGAATCCATTGGTGAGGCGGAGCATTTGCTGCACCGGCACTGGACGACACTTCTTTTTCATATTAAGGCCATGTGAAAGATGTACCACGTGACACACGAGTGCGAGAGAGATAGATGCATTTTTCGAATCAATGCCATTTAAAATCGGTTGACGTTTCGGATAAAACGAAAGCATCATCGGACGCGGTATTAAATTGTGCATCCGCTAATACTTTGATTTTTCCCGAAAAGTCTACGGTCTCTGAATCGCATTCATTACAGATTTTGGTTACCGACTGAGTCGCTTCACATGTTCTTAAGGCCATGTGAAAGATGTACCACGTGACACATGAGTGCGAGAGAGATAGATGCATTTTTCGAATCAATGCCATTTAAAATCGGTTGAGGTTTCGGATAAAACGAAAGCATCATCGGAAGCGGTATTAAATTGTGCATCCGCTAATGCTTTGCTTTTTCCCGAAAAGTCTACGGTGTCTGAATCGCATTCATTACAGATTTTCGTTACCGACTGAGTCGTTTCACATGTCCTTAAGGGGATGCTGGAGCTGTTGTTTTTTTTTTTTACTTTTTTAACCTGCTCTACCTGTTTTACCGATGGACCTAACCAATTTTTCTGTTCCGACTTAGCATTGTTAATATACTGCACATATGCTTAAAATTATACAGGATTATGATATTGACATAAACGCTTCGGAGTGCAGTTCAATTTTTATTGAAAACTTACAAGGAATTAAGAAAATCGAATATTGTAGTTTGCGAAAGTCCGTGAACGTAGTGCCACGATTGACGCCCAGGTGGCTCTGCATCGTGCCCTACACTTCATTCGGCCGTGTTCATCGGCTCTAATCACCCGTCGCAAGTCGATAGACTAAGTAATCGCAGTTTACACTTAACGTGATTATCTTTTGAGTGAGCAACTTTCCGATGGTTTTGGAATATTCGGAGAACTTCATAGAATCGGCGTGCACTCCCTTTTGATGTATGTAAAATCTATAATTTTTTATATCCAACAGAACGGATGCTGTAAACATTTCAGCGGCCATGTTGGTGTCCGCGACAGTTTTTAATATTCGATTTTCTTTATTTTTCGGAAGATTTCGACCGAAATTCGAGTGCACGCCGAATGGTTTATGTTTTTAATACAGTCCTGTAAAATTTGAAGCATACCCGTCGCATAGTAACGACGTAAAGTGAAAACTACGAAATCACCTATTTCAGCCGGTAAAACAGGAAGGTCCAGCAGCACCTTAAGGGCATGTGACACACACTTAACAATGCGCCGATGGTAACAAATCGCTTTCCCTATTTTCTCTGTGATGGTTGATGCTTCGACCAAAATCAAATTAGGTTTTTGTAGTCATTAGATATAAGTATGAAAACTTCATTTGCTTTTGCTCGTCGTATCAATCGTTTTGGAGAAAATAGGGAAGGCGATTTGTTACCGACTGAGTCTGTACCACATTCCCTTAACGTTTGGCAATTTGGCCGAAACGTTAAAATGAAGATATGAGAGTACACACATTATTCTGCACCTTACGAAAGTGCTGATCGGTCGCTCGTAGCCTCAGGTAAATAACAACATATATTTGTAACTCCTTAGCCACTTTATGTGTTTACTGCGGACAATATAAACACAATTTTTTGTACAGCAAATTACTTTTTAATAAATACTATACGTTACCGACGTGTACGCAGGGATTCCCATTTTCAAGCAATGCCTTCGTGCAGATACGAACGAATCGTACGGCCTCGCGCGAGACCGTTAGCGGTGGGCAGCCAATCCCCTTTGCGTTCCCACCACTCTAGTCGCCGAGCGACGACATAAATCTTTTTTTTTAGTCAACAACGCAGTTGTCAATGATTTCTATACCGGATTTTGTGTTGTTGCGTTAATTACACGAATAGTAATCACGACAATGGAGAATTTGGACGCGCTCCTAACGTATCAAAAACAGCTCGACGAAGAGGAGGAATTCATAACGAAGTTGCTGAGACAAATCGATCAACAAATAAACTCCCTGCAGGTTCGTAAACAATGGTCAAAAAAGAGACTATTCGATATCCTTGATATTCGTATTTAGTTATTTGTTTTTATTTACAGGTAGAACAGATGGAATTGCAAAGTACGATGCACGCGAGCAACGATGCAATGCAAAAAAATAAACAATCGCAGATCAACGAGCCTTCGAAAAAGAGCTCACAACAGCTGGATCTCAGCGTCCCTGTTAAAATTAAACACGACACGGAGGAAGAGGACGACGAGGACGATGACGAATTATAGACATTAAAAAATCGTTGTACTTTCCAAAAATTTGTTATTAGCTTTCTATTTCTCCAAGGGGTTCAATACTGCGTGTGTGTATTCTCCGCTGGACCTTCCTTTCTTAAACTGTGAAACGAGACTGTACTGGCGATGTTAAGTTAATGTTAAAAAAATATATGAGACTGATTCAAGAAAGCTGTACAGTTCTTGCAATAAAATTACGTTTTACCATTATTTTTAATTTTTTATGTAAATTTGAGAATGACGATCTTACAATAATGATAGATAGCTTATCAAAATCAACCGAACGATAGTATTAATCAGAACACTACAAGTGTGATTAAATCATTGAGTCGATGATTTTTTTAAAAAATTATAAATTCGATTTGAGAGAACTGTACTCTTCGCCTGGCAGGAAAATTACGTTTTCCATTATTTTCATTTCAAGTAAATTTGAGAACGACTGACTTGCCTGAACGATAGTTTTACAAGAATGGTAGACTTAAAAGAACGCTTATCAAAGTCTAGCAAATTATAGATCGATTAGAACAGACAAGGGCAATTAAGTCATTAATTCGTTAGTGTTGAAAAAAAATGAGACTCATTCAAGAGAAATGTACGCTTTTTCTTTAAATAAAATAACGTTTTCCCATTATTTTTACTTCTTTCATGTAAATATCAGAATGACGGACTTACAAGAACGATATACACTTATCACAATCTACCGAACAACGGTATTAATCAGAACAGTCCAAGGGCAATTGAATCGTTACAAATAAACGTGAAACATTATTATTTTCATTTCATTTCTAAACTTAATTGCGACCTGTACAAATTTGTGATCTCGCCGAAGAATTGAGAAACTTCCGACACGTTTGTTCTCCGAACGTTTCTCGCACCGTATTGGCGGACAGTCGAGTAACAGTTTTTCATTTAAATTGTTATGTCCTAATTTGTCGATAAATCTAGTTTATTTATATTTTAATCATGAACTTTTATGACGGATGATTCTGCGGCGGAGGGCCGAGTTGTGAAGGATCGTCGACTACTATGCTGGCGGGTTTGAACTGTTCGGCGGAGAGGCGCGTGAACAGAATGCCCACTCCTTCGATGAGAGCCAGAAGCATTCCTCCGATGACGGCGCTTCCGGCCATCGCCGGAAGGCCGTTTCTCGCAGCGAGTATGCCGCCCGTAGCCGCGCCGCTGATTATCGAGTTCCATGGGTCCTCCTTCTGCCTGAAGTGCACCAGCGTGCAGTCGATCGTCGAGAACATACCGCCCCATACGGCGAAGCTTCCCGCGAGTATCGGCGACCTCTGTTTTATCGCCATCAGACTGCCGGTGAAGCGTTTGCTCAAACCGCTCGGCGCGTTGCGAAAGCCTTTGATGCTCTGAAAGACGGCGCCTCCAATAGCGCCCATGGTAAACGCACCGCCGCAATCGTCGACGATCCGCCAAGGGCAAGGTTCTCTCGCGTACTCCTCCATCGCTCTTCAGTCGAGTGGGAAAGCTGAAGAACAAAAGAAAACGAGATTGGTTTACAGCAGCGAATGAGTCGCGGCGCGCGGCGTAGAGCGAAGAGAGCGTAAACTCGAATTTAGGTTAGTATGATGACACAGTCGATGACAATAGTCAAGGAGGACGAGTCAGTTACGTAAAGACATGCGATAGTAAGGACGCTCGGGACGTTAATGGAATTTGTTGATTATTTACCAGCGAAGACTTCGTGAACAGTGATTTTGTTTAATAACGAGGACGCGAGCGAGTCTTACGGCGAAGGACGTCGTGCTCGAAAGGGTTACGGCGATAACGCTGGACCGGAGTGCTTCTGCTAGTCGCTACTCAAGCGCTCCATGTGCCTTCCGCCTTTAGCGTTTACAATCGATTGTGGCTATTCTAGCTTTTTTTTTTTCGAGCAACCAACAAACAATAACGACTTTCCGACTGCTCGGTTATTCGTAGGATATTATTATTAATGCGCTTACGGCTGGCTCAATGGAAGAATCAACGAGCTTGCAATAAAGACTTGGGCTATACTTTTTCGTTATCGTGGAACAAACAAACAATCAATGTACTCGTGTAACACCGACTATTACTGTACAAACTGTTATTCTTGTTATTCTTTGCGATCTTATCTATTATATATGTAAAAGGTGTATGCACAGGTTACCCAGTGAACACTTTTTATTGTGGCAACATAACATGGAAGTTACATGTAATGTAACAATGTTATTCTTCCGATATATAGAGGATATGTAACGTGGGAGTAATATGTAATGTTAAAATTGTTACGCGCAATTAATGTAACTGTTGTATATCAGTGTAACGTTATAGTTATGTATAAAAATTGTGTAACCTTTGCATAACATACTTGTAACAATGTGAGTGTAACTCTCGTGATACTCAGGTAATGTTAATAGCGTATAACGTAATTACATTACAATAATGTAACTGGACTCTGTAACGTTTGTATAGCATGTTTACAACAATTTTTATGACCATTAATAATCTGCGGACAATGTTAATGTTACAAAGTGCGGTAGCGTTACGATTACAAAACCAGGCTTCATAACAGGTACATAAAATACATGTAACGATGTTATAACATGAAAATAATTACTGGTTTCCTTATTACCGTCAAAGGGCTGACCGACTAATATCTAATGCTAGAAATTGAAGTTTATACATCAGTCATGATCCGTAGGTAATCCGTCTAAACCGTGTATACAATTTGCCAAAATTATGCTCTCAAGTCCAACATAGCCGAATAGGTAAGGTCACCGTCTACAAGTCCGAGGGTCCCGAGTTCGTATCCCGCCGATAACACATAAATTAATAACGTTTTTTTCTGAAATGTATTTGTTCCTATCGATAGAATAATATAGTTTGTCACTAATAAAGATTGCTGTTCCAAGGATGGGATTAGCCATAATATGTTATTTAAATTAAAAAAAAAAATGTATGTTACATTGTTATATAACAGCGATTATAACACGGCAATATAACAGTGTTACATTGCTGAGTCGGAAATGGCAACTTACATGTAATTTACATGCAACATTCTCGTAATATATTACCTGTTATTCACGGTATAAATTGCCGTTACATTGCTGTTAGATTACTGTGTTCACTGGGCTAGCTTGGTCGATAAAGACTTGTTCATTGCTTTGTTTTCTCTTGGTGGAGCCATACAATAACAACTTCCTGACCGCTCGATTGTGCCGTGGAATATTATTATTGTTGATATGCTCGGGACTGTCCCGGGCCGTTGACAAATCGAGCCCATTTTTTCGTGGGAGAATCGACGACCTCGCGATAAAGACTTGTACGTTGCTTTTTTTTTGTTTGTCGGACTGCGATGAACTTTGCGCTTTTAAGTCGACGGTCGAATGAAGATTGTAACGGGCAGTTGTTTTTTTTTTTTGCTTTTGTTTTTGTTTTTGTTTTCTTTAGGTCTAGGTCGTTAATCGTGGATACGTCATTTCACTGACATACTTTGGAGAAACTTCAAGCAGACATAGATTATTTATGTACATTCAAGTGACATATTTCATTTCCGATATTTCTCGTACTCCTCGACGCCATAGGACATCGGTCCCGATCGCACCGGTCGACTGCCGAGGGAGCGTCGAACACGCATGTTTTAAAATAGAGTGAGGCAGAGATTGTCTAAAAATAAATCGGACTCCTACTCGGTTTTCGGTGATCCTGGCACTTGGAGCTTCACTAGTTCAGTCGATATTTCGTTGTACTTTAAGCTCGCTGGGTGTTCGCTTCGCTCGAATAAGCCACAAAGTGAACTCAGTTAACGGAGTAATCGCGAAAGGTACGGATTTTTCATGATTCCTTTGCGGGAGTCGCCCGGGGCTCTGGACGACGAAAGTGGCCGGTGTTCAATTTCCTCGCCGAGTCGTAAATCGCATCGGGCTAACGTGATTTTTTTTTTTTTTTTTTTTTTTTTTCAGGATAAAGGAGTCCGCGTCAGATCGTGTTACAAAGGCCTCAACGACGATGTCCGAGAAAACGGAGACGGGACAGATCTGTGGAGCAGCCGGTGATCCCTGCATCGCTGAGAGTAACAAGCCCTCGGATGCCGAAGTACCTGCGATCGCTAGAGCGGAACTTTCAGAAATAACGTCGTATTCGGAAGATCCGCTATCGTCGAAGGTGACGCCTTTGGGGGATAATAAAATTTCGCCTACAGCCGCTGCAGTCGGAGAAGGCGATGTCGCCATCGAAACGGTATATTGTTTCATTATTATTATTATTATTATTATTATTTATCGGTGTGGCATTGGTAATGGATCCGCATGTGTGCTATCAAACACTGTTCGACACAACAGTGTCATTAAATAGTTATCTCGCAGTCCTGGAAATTTTCCTGGTTTTTTTTTTTTTTTCTTCTTCTTTTATGATGTGCGATGTATCGTGCGATGTATCCTTTTTTTTTATGTCCGATGTATCGTACGCGACGTATCGAACATTATATTAATTGTTGGCCGTCGATCGGTGATTCCCGGCCGGAGACAGGACAATATTACGATCCCTGAACCGGAAACTACCGGTAAGGTCGACGATAGCGCCGTTCAGGACGACCGATTTACCGATTTGCAAGAAGAAGTGCAGGTATGGGAGAGAAACAATGAAACAATTAATAATAAAAACCTTGAGCTTTCGGTGTATCGCTGTTTCCGCCGATATTATTTGTGTACGACTATAGAGTTGTGTTGGGCCCTCGACGAGGTACAGAAGAGAATCGGCGAGCGGGACAATTACGAGAGGAAGCTCGCGGAGACTGAGAAGAAATTGGCGGCCCTACAGGCGGCGTACGATGCCGCAACGAGCGGCAAAGGCGACGAGACGAGTATTCGAAGGGAATTGGCCGAACTGAAAAACAGCCTCGCGCAGAGTCAGGCGAAGCTGAACGATAGAGGCCGTCTAATGGCTAATCAGGACAATCAGATTAATGCGCTGACGAAGCAGGTGTCGTCCCTGAAAGAGGTCGTCGCCATTACGAAGAATCTCCTCGAGATACGCAATATGGAAGTCAAACACTTGCAGGTCGGTCCTACAGTCGGGATATTCATTGTTTTATTTAATAATAAAAAAAAGGACCTGTGCACGTTAAAACGAAAAAAAAATGTTTTCCACGTTTAACAGACATTTCTTTTGGACAAACGATCACAATCTTCTTTTATAATTTTACAATTTTTCACACTGCAAGACAATACAATGATACATAATAACCAATACTAATCTCAACCGTATAATGTAATTTCCAAATTTGAGCATTTTTTTTTTTTAGTTCAAAATAAATAAATACCCTAGCAAGTTGTCGGAGCGCGAATGGACCGAAAAACGGACACGTCCATTGGCAAAGGAAACGCACTGTGAAAAACGACAAAACCGACTGTATATTTTTTGCTGGCATTTCCTCTTTTTACGGTTGCGGGAACCGAAAACGTACCAAAGCAAAAACGTACAAAAAAAAAAAGAAAATTAATTGTTTTATTTAATAATAAAAAAAAGGACCTGTGCACGTTAAAAAAAAAAAAATGTTTTCCACGTTTAACAGACATTTCTTTTGCACAAACGATCACAATCTTCTTTTATAATTTTACAATTTTTCACACTGCAAGACAATACAATAATACATAATAACCAATACTAATCTCAACCGTATAATGTAATTTCCAAATTTGAGCATTTTTTTTTAGTTAAAAATACATAAATACCCTGGCAAGTTGTCGGAGCGCGAATGGACCGAAAAACGGACACGTCCGTTGGCGAACGAAACGCACTGTGAAAAACGACAAAACGGACTGTACATTTTTTGCTGGCATTTGCTCTTTTCGGTTGCTGAAACCGAAAACGGACCGAATATTTTTTTTTCGAATAATTTGCTTTGGTGCGTTTTCGGTTCTCGCAACCGAAAAACGATCAAGATCGTATTTTTATTCTGTCCTTTCATTAAAAAACAGAATTAAAAGCGAAATAAACAAAAATTAAAAAACTTGGCCAACAATTTTTTTAGAAAAAAACGTTCGGTCATTCTTCGATTTCTACAACCGAAAAAGGACCACTCCAAAAAGGTACGGTCCGTTTTACCGATTTTGCGGTCCGTTTCGTTCCCCAACGAACGTGTTTTTTTTTTTTTTTTTTTTTCTAAAAGCAGCCGTCCGTCAACTTGCTAGGGTAAAATCTTTAAAAATTTACTTAATAACAATAATATTGAAAATATAGTTGTTGAATGCGGTGATCGATGCAATATCAATTTTCTTCGTAAGCAGCGGCTTCGGAACGAATCGGAGCGTTCCGAAGCCGCTGCTCACGAAGAAAATTAAAAATGAAAAATGTTTGACAAACAAAAATTTCATTACGATTTGAATACGTATGAATTTTTTCAGATTTTTCAGTCAACTTTGATTTTTTTGTTTCTTCACACATTTTTTCCATACAAAAAAAAAAAAAAAATCAAAGTTGACTGAAAAATCTGAAAAAATTCATACGTATTCAGAAAAATGAACGAATCATTTTCATAAAAAAAAAAAGTTATGTTGCCGGATAATTTGTTAAAAAATTATTTCTTTGATTCATTTGTTAATAACATTTTGGAATTATTATTATGCACAGTTAATCTTATCAGTGCCTTTAGTATGCATGCATTTTTTTTCAGAATTTCATACCATCGAGAAGTACATGCAATTTTCTCTTATTTTTCTTGACCATATGGGAAATGAGCGCGAAGCGACATAGCGCTACCTTAAGGTAGCTCTGTCGGTACGCCGGAGTCATAGACATCAGCGTGTATATGTCATAAAAAAAAAAAAATGATATGTGGTACTTTGTCTGCATCAATAATATTATTAACGATAATAGAGTGTCTATGAAAATGTTCTTGATTAGATTGAGCCGATTATTTGTAAGCGGTTTATCTTGTTTAGTGTGGATTTGACATCATTTTGACGACGATCACGTTAGGAAACGTCATTTGGTCCCAAAATCGTGCACTTTGATCGCAGTTCTATTGAACGTTAGTCCGGTTACTTCACTTTTTTTTTTTGTTACGCATGAATTCCTGATTGATTGGCGAGTCCGCAGTAATTTATATATTTTTTTCTCTATCTTTGATCTAAGTGTGTTAATTATCGATTTGAAGATCAATTTCACCGGCTATCCCGTTAGTGACGTGTAAAAAGACCGTTTTTCAAGATCTAATTATTGATCGAAATGATCGGTAAAGGCCTTCGAGATTTTGAACAAGTAAAATTTCATAGTTAAATAACAACATGTCAAAAGTTTATAGACATGACTTTGGATTGGCTTCGCGACAGAGCTACCTTAAGGGGGATCGGCGACAGAGGCGCGGAGGGGATAGGCACTGTTGTGGCTGAAGATAGACACCTGCGTCTTACCGCCTGCGGTGATACGCAGGCGGTGAGTGATGGAGATGGCAAGCCAGCCGCATCACACGTTCCCTCAAACTATTAATGTCTATAACAATTTTGCGTTGACCTTTAGAATTTCAAATTACAGTGTGACATTCAGAAAACTTTGACTAACACAAAGTATGTTTTTTATGATTATGTCTTGGATGTAACATATGCAAAAAAAAAAAACGTAAATGGTAAAACATTGTCTTCACTGTTCTATTTTTACACGTAAAATGTTCCAACTTTGTAATTTATTATCTTCGAAACTGCGCGGTAAAAAAAAAAAAAAAAAAAAAAATGACGCGTACGCGTGCATCAATGTTACAGCTATGCTGCAAAAGAAATTCAGATTTTCATCATCGATTTGCTTTCGTCACCGAACCCCTTTGATTGTGAAAACTTTCTTTTTTTTTATTTAATTTTTATTTAATTTTTCTTATCTTTCTATTTCAGAACGACGTTGACAGCATGGAGAATCGAATAACAGCCGAGCGCGACAGGCACAACGCAATGCTGAAAAAAATGGACGCGGCGGTGCGTCTGAACGCCGATCTCAAGACCGAATACGAGACGCAATTGCGACTCTTCCAAGATCTCCGGGGAAAGTACGAGGAGAAAGTGACGCTTCTGACCGCTGAAAATAAAGCGTCGGCGTGCGCGGTCGAGCAAACCGGCGTTCAGCCCTCCCTCCAGTAGCCGGCTATTTTTGCACAGCATTCGTCATCGATCTATACACAGAACCAATAAATAATCAAGCAAAGAAAAAAAAAAAAAATAAAAAAAAAAAATATCGTCGAGCATATTCATATTTACATATAATGTTAATGGTATTCAATGTCACGATCGAGGACGACGATAATAGCGCATCGATTAGCAGCCTGATTAGATAATGGAAATTAAATTACGCACCGTGTATGATTTTTTTCTATTAATAACACTTTGTGATATCAACTGCGTAGTTTGTTCAATTTTTCCTCCACGCTAACGAAAACAAAAAAAAAAAAATCCGTTCTGTGGCGCATTACCCATTCTTTTTCGGAATATTCTCGGAGATAACAAAAAAAAAAAAAATATCGTCGAGCAAATTTATAGCTACATGCAATGTTACTCGCGATGTCACGATTGAAGATGACGATAATAGCGTGTCGATTAGCAATCTGACTTGATAATAATTACACTATGTATGATTTTCTACTAATAACATTTTTTTTTTTTCGTGATATCGACTACATATTTTTTCCAGTTTTTACTTCACGCTGTTGAAAAAAAAAACTCGTTCTGCGGCGTATTTTTCTTCGAATATTCTTTCAGACTTATAAAAAAAAATTAACTATCGAACGAGCGACTTTGATTAAATACATGCGTTACAGTATCAAGGCGGTTTTTGGCACTGCATCAAATATTAATGTGTTAAATAAGTTTGACGTACAAACATTTCTAATAGCAATTGACACGTTCTAGTGAACACTGTGTGTGTGTGCGCCCGATGTCGCGACAGTCGGAGAGGTATTATTCGAATCAAAGGTCGCGGGGAATCCTACGTGTGTCTTGTTTTGAAATACTATTTTCCTGCTTCTGCGTTTCGCATCTATTATCCAAGGATATGTAAAAGAATGCTGCAGACGAATGTTCAACCACGGGGCATCTCGTTAGACGAAAGAATCTCCGGTATAAAAGCGCTCTGCTGCATTCATTGAGCATCAATCGACTTGAGAGGAGCACACCTCTTGCTCAGTAAAGTTTATTAAAGCCGAACGGAAGATTTTCACATAAGGTATTTTTCACCTGTGCAAAAAAAAAAAAAAAAAACAAGCTATTTTTTTTTAGATTTGCATTCCTCGAAGACAACGCTTGTATTTGTGATCCAGCGTAGAATCGATTCACTGTAATTGTTTTAAATCTCTATGTATATTTGTATATGATCATGTCTATATTTTAGGCACCATGAAGTGGGGTGTTTTGGCGGCTTTTGCCGCGCTCTTCGTAGTCGCCGTATTTGCCGAACCGGAGGCTGAAGCCGAAGCAGGAAAACCCATCCAGAGTCCCAGACCTGCTCCGATCGCTCCTCGTCCACCTCATCCTGTAAGTATAAACAAAAAATGTTATGTTGCGGCAATTTGTTTATTTTAGTTTAACGATTGATTAACAAAAAAAAATTGTAACTCGTGTAGCGTAATCGTCGCGAAGCCGAAGCCGAAGCCGAGGCAGGAAAACCCATCCAGAAGCCCAGACCTGCTCCGATCGCTCCTCGCCCACCTCATCCTGTAAGTATAAACAAAAAACGTTATATTGCGGCAATTCCTTTATTTTAGTTTAACGATTGATTAACAAAAAAATTTGTTGTACCTTTTGTAGCGTAACCGTCGCGAAGCCGAAGCCGAAGCCGAAGCCGAGGCAGGAAAACCCATCCAGAGTCCCAGACCTGCTC
Source organism: Amblyjoppa proteus (assembly GCA_963922035.1). Classification (NCBI taxonomy): domain Eukaryota; kingdom Metazoa; phylum Arthropoda; class Insecta; order Hymenoptera; family Ichneumonidae; genus Amblyjoppa; species Amblyjoppa proteus. The sequence goes on from OY998233.1 coordinate 14,025,593, forward strand.
CGATCGCTCCTCGTCCACCCCATCCTGTAAGTATGAACAAAAAATGTTATATTGCCGCAATTTGTTTATTTTAGTTTAACGATTGACTGAGAAAAAAAAATTGTTGTACCTCGTATAGCGTAACCGTCGCGAAGCCGAAGCCGAAGCTGAAGCAGGAAAACCCATCCAGAGTCCCAGACCTGCTCCGATCGCTCCTCGTCCACCTCATCCTGTAAGTGTAAACAAAAAATTGCATATTGCCGCAATTTGTTTATTTTAGTTTAACGATTGATTAACAAAAAAATTTGTTGTACCTTTTGTAGCGTAACCGTCGCGAAGCCGAAGCCGAAGCCGAAGCCGAGGCAGGAAAACCCATCCAGAGACCCAGACCTGCTCCGATCGCTCCTCGTCCACCTCATCCTGTAAGTGTAAAGAAAAAATGTTATATTGCCGCAATTTGTTTATTTTAGTTTAACGATTGATTAACAAAAAAATTTGTTGTACCTTTTGTAGCGTAACCGTCGCGAAGCCGAAGCCGAAGCCGAAGCCGAGGCAGGAAAACCCATCCAGAGACCCAGACCTGCTCCGATCGCTCCTCGTCCACCTCATCCTGTAAGTGTAAACAAAAAATTGCATATTCCCGCAATATGTTTATTTTAGTTTAACGATTGATTAACAAAAAAATTTGTTGTACCTTTTGTAGCGTAACCGTCGCGAAGCCGAAGCCGAAGCCGAGGCAGGAAAACCCATCCAGAGTCCCAGACCTGCTCCGATCGCTCCTCGTCCACCTCATCCTGTAAGTGTAAAGAAAAAATGTTATATTGCCGCAATTTGTTTATTTTAGTTTAACGATTGACTAAGAAAAAAAAAATTGTTGTACCTCGTATAGCGTAACCGTCGCGAAGCCGAAGCCGAAGCAGCTCGGCCCAACAGTCCCCCCAGACCTATTAAGCCTCTTATGCCAGGCGCACCGGGATCCAACCCTCGGCCATATCAACCCGTAAGTATATTTCGATCCGGTAATTCTTCGTCGCACTGAGAAAAACTTACATAATATATAGTTCCCAGGGGGGGCGTCTACATTTTATAGTTACGACAATGACCATAAATTATAGTTGTAACTATAATTATAGTTTAATCAATTGAGTATATAGTATCACAAACTATCTATGTAGACGTCCCCCCTGGAAACTTTTCGTTATAGTAGGAAACACCATCCTTTTTTTAGTGTGCGTCCATGCAGGTGTTTAAGACGATGGGAAAAACACCCTTGAAATAATAGCGTTACAGTTTTCATAACACCAGCGGAAAACAAAAAAATGTTATATTGCCGCAATCTATTTATTTTAGTTTAACGATTGATTAACAAAAAAAAAAAAAATTGTTTTACGTCATGTAGCGTACTCGTCGCGAAGCCGAAGCCGAAGCAGCTAGGCCCAACAGTCCCCCCAGACCTATTAAGCCTCTTCAGCCAGGCGCACCGGGATCCAACCCTCGGCCATATCACCCCGTAAGTATACAAGTCTCATATTTCGATCCGGTAATTTTCCGTCGTCCATTTGGGTGTTTAAGACGATGGGAAAAACACACTCTTGAATTATAGCGTTACAATTTTCATTGCCCCAGCAACATTTCACATGCCCTCACGGCTAGGTGAAACGTACTTGGTCAATAACAAAAATTTGCGAGCCATTTATTCCCAAAAATCGTACATATTTTGGGCTTCATATAGCAGATGAGCAGACGATAACAATTCAGCGTTCCTCAAAAAATTTAAGTACGGAAAGTGATTTCATGCCGTTTTAAGTTTGTAACGATCGATTACCGCATTGTCTGAATATTGTAACGTTTTCGTGAAAAGTGGTTTGTACAATAATATGGCCTGTCATTAACAATTGCAGAGAGTTTGAGCTGACATCATGATGAACTCGAGGACGAATCGTTGATCCAGTGCGGTGCTCAAGATCGCAAGACATCCGCAACTCTTCGACAAGCCTCCACGTCATTTTAACGAAGCGCATAAATCTCTACAGTCCACCTAAAAAGCCACCATTGGGACACAATACTATGAATAGTATGATTACTACTGGACACGAACGAAACTTCATATTCGAATGTCGTCGTAAATTCGTGAATTCAATAAAATAATGAATTATCAAATGATATTTCATATTTTATAATCCTGATGTATCCAAATCCTTAAATAATCCTTTGCTTAAGGTAAACGTTGTGAATATGGACCACCCCGATTAACACGTAAATCAATGAAATATGGACCGGTCCATATTACCCACTTTTACCCTATCCGGAGTAAAACTGGCTGAATGATTTGAACGTGCGATGTGAGGAAAAAATCATCGATCCAGTGCGGTACCCGAGATCGAAACACATTCGCAACTCTTCAACAATCTGTTAAAACAGTCGCTCGAGGATTTGGACGACGAAATTGGCCGGTGCTTAATTTCTTCGCTGAGTCGTAAATTGCATCGGGCTGTCGTGTTTTTTCAGGATAAAGAGTCTGTCCGCTCTACTTGAAGAAACTACAAAGCAAACTTAGTTAACTGAGTAGGTCGTGAAAGGTACGGTTTTCTGATAATTCTGTTACGGGAGTCGCTCGAGGATTTGGACGACGAAATTGGCCGGTGTTTAATTTCTTCGCTGAGTCGTAAATTGCATCGGGCTATCGTGATTTTTGTATCAGGATAAAGAGCTTGCATCAGATTGCGTACAAAGACGGCAACGACGATGTTCGAGAAAACGGAAACGGGACAGATCTGCGACGCAGCTGGAGATCTCTGCATCGCAGAGAGTAACAAAAGCCGTCGGATACCGAAGTACCTGCAATCGCTAGAACGGAAGTTCCAGAAGTATAACATCGCTTTCGGAAGTTGCGCCATCGTCGAAGATGACGCCATTGGGGGACAATAAAATTCCGCCTTAAGGGGCTGCTGGACCTTCCTGTTTTACCGGCCGAAATAGGTGATTTCGTAGTTTTCACTTTACGTCGTTACTATGCGACGGGTATGCTTCAAATTTTGCAGGACTGTATTAAAAACATAAACCATTCGGCGTGCACTCGAATTTCGGTCGGAAATCTTCCGAAAAATAAAGAAAATCGAATATTAAAGACTGTCGCGGAAACCAACATGGCCGCTGAAATGTTTACAGCATCCGTTCTGTTGGATATAAAAAATTATAGATTTTACATACGTCAAAAGGGAGTGCACGCCGATTCTGTGAAGTTCTCCGAATATTCCAATACCATCGGAAAGTTGCACACTCAAAAGATAATCACGTGAAGTGTAAACTGCGATTACCTTAGTCTATCGACTTGCGACCGGTGATCAGAGCCGATGAACACGGCCGAATGAAGTGTAGGGCACGATGCAGAGCCACTTGGGCGTCAATCGTGACACTACGTTCACGGACTTTCGCAAACTATAATACTCGATTTTCTTAATTCCTTGTAAGTTTTCAATAAAAATTGAACTGCACTCCGAAGTGTTTATGTCAATATCATAATCCTGTATGATTTTAAGCATATGTGTAGTATATTCACAATGCTAAGTCGGAACATAAAAATTGGTTAGGTCCATCGGTAAAGCAGGTAAATCAGGTTAAAAAAGTAAAAAAAAAAATCAGCTCCAGCATCCCCTTAAGCCGCTGCAGTTCGAAAAGGCGATGTATAATCTACCAAATATACCATCGAACCGGTATAATGTTTCATTACTATTATTATTTATCGGTGCGAGAAATACTAGTGCATCCGCACGTGTAATATTAAATACTGTTCGACACAATAGTGTCATTAAATAGTTATCTCGTCGTCCAGGCAGTTTGTTTTCTTTTCCTTTTTTTTTATGTCCGATGTATCGTACGCGACGTATCGAACATTATATTAATTATTGGTGGTCCATCGGTGATTCCCGGCCAGAGACAAGATAAGACTATGAACCCTGAACCGGGAACTATCGGAAAGGTCAACGATACCGTGGCGCAAGACGCCCGATTTACCAATTTTCAAGAAGAAGCGGAGGTATAAAAAAAATGAAGAAAAAAAAAACATTGAGCTTTCGGTGTATCGCTGTTTCCACTATATCAAGGGACGCGGTAGCGTCTCGACGACAAGTACTTAAAAGAAAAGTTTTTTAAGCGACTTGTACGAGACGCTGCAAAGTGTATCTACTTCAAATTGCCGGCAATGGATTCTCGCTTTTATTTTTGTACGACTATAGAGTTGTGCTGGGCCGCAGGAGGTACAGAAGAGAAGCGACGAGCAGGACAATTATGGGAACAAGCGAAGATGGAGAAAAAATTGGCGGCCCTACAGGCGGCGTACGATGCTGCAACGACCCATGTAGGGTGATCGGATGTGGCCAATGGTTGGGCGAAGCTTGGTACCGATGTTGCCAACATTGGCATCCGAGCTTGGCCCAATCATCGACGGAGTCTTGGATGATAAGTACTTGCCAATATTGGCACCCAACATTGGCCCCAAAGTGGATCAAGGAGATCGGCCGATAATTGGTTATCATTGTCAGCCCTCTATTGGTTACGTATATACGGCGAGAGTGATTTTAAAGCAATACTTTTTTTTATATTGCAAAAGTTCGAATATCCCTACTTTATGCTTCGCATGTCTGCAAGAGATAATTTTTGACATATTTTCTCCTGCGAGAACTCTCAAAGCGATCATACTTTGTCCAATGTATTGGTAATACATATTGTGTATCGGTATGTCAATGCATTTATTGACTATCGAGTACACAATCCAAAAATAATACGCATACCTTGCGAAAGCTAAAAAAGGTTGCATATCGCATACTCTTATATTGACGCTCGGGTACATTTTCACTTGCGAGAAACAACTTGGATTCGCGCCATCTAGCGGCGAAAGCCGATAATTGATGGTCCAATGTTGGCGTCACATCGGTAAACCAACGATTGGCGACACGATATTCGGTCGAACATTGGCCTAAAATCGGCGGACCGATGGTTCGTGGGATTAAGCATCAACCGACGATCGGTTGGCGAATCAGTATTCGGCTGAACATTGGCCTTAAATCGGAAAATCAACGTTTGGTGAGTTCATACCCGGCCGAACACCGGCTTTAAATCGCCAAACCAACTATTGGCGAGTCAATACTTGACCAAACATTGGCCCCCAATTTTCAAACCAACCAATGGGTAGCAAATACTCGGCCGAACATTGGTTTCAAATCGACTAACTAAAAATTGGCGAGTGGAATGCGGCCAAGCATTGGCCGCAAATTGTCAAACCAACCATTGGCGAACCAATACTTGGCCGAATATTGGCCGAGCGTTGGGGATTCGACAGTCGCCACGCCAACATTAGCCCGACCATCGGCTGCGTCCGTTCCATCGGCAAAACCTACATGGGTAGACCATCTGTTGCCGAATCAATATATGGCCGAACATTGTTCTGAAATCGGACAATGAATTGTGTCATCGTGCATCAACAGACCAACGGTTGGCGAATTGGTATTCGGCTGAACATTGTCCTAAAATCAGCAAAATCAATGCGTGGTGAGTTCATACTTGGCCGAACACTGGCTTCAAATCGACAAACCAACAATTCGCGAGTCAATACGCGACCGAGCATTGACCGATGATTGTCATATCCACCAATGGTGAGCAAATACTCAGCAGAACATGCTCAAATCGACTATCCAACAATCGGCGAATGAAACGCGGCCGAACATTGGGCGTAAATTGTCACACCAACCATTGATGGGCCAGTACTTGGGCGAACATTGGCCGATCGTCCGGAATTCGACAATCGTCATGCCAACACTATCCGCACCATCGGCTACCTCCGTTTCATCGGAAAAAACGACATGGGTAGTTTTTCTAATTTTTGCTTCACGCTGACGAAAAAAAAAAATCCACATTCTTTCTCCAAATATTCTCAGAGATGAAAAAAAAAAAAAAAATCCATAAAAAACCACATTCTTTTTTGGAATATTCTCGGAGAAAAAAAAAATATCATCGAAGAAATTTATAGCTACATACATTGTTATTCGTGATGTCACGGTCAAAGATGACGATAATAGTGTACCGATTAGCAACCTGATTTGACAAAGGAAATTAAATTACACCATGTATGATTTTCTACTGACAAAATTATTTTGTGATATCAACTACATATTTTTGTCAATGCTTCGCGCTGTTGAAAAAACACCGTTCTGCAGCATATTTTTCTTCGAATATTCTCTCAGACTTAAAAAAAATGTGACTATCGAATGAGCGACTTTGATTAAATACATGTGTTACAGTATCAAGGCGGTTTTTAACACTGTACCAAATATCTATACTGTCAAATATGTTTGAGAGTACAAACATGTCTAATACAGAGTGTTACGTTACTGTTAACACTGTGAGTCCGCGCCCGATGTCGGCGACAGCCGGGCAGACGTTATCCGAATCAAAGGTCACGGGGAATCCTATGTGTGTCTTGTTTTGAAATACTACTTTCCTGCTGCTGCATTTCGCATGTATGATGCAAGCATGTGTGAACGAATACTCAAGACGAGTATCTATCCACGGGACATCCCGTTAAAAGAAAGATTGTTCAGTATAAAAGCGCTCTGTTGCATTCATTGAGCATCAATCGATTTGAGAGAAGCACACCGCTTGCTCAGTAAAGTTTATCGAAGCCGAACGGAAGATATACACGTAAGGTATTTTTCATCTTAGCAAAAAAAAAAGCTATTTTTTTTTAAATTTGGATTCTTCGAAGACAACACTTGTATTCGTGATCCAGCGTAGAATAGATTCTTTGTAATCGTTTTAAATGTCTATGTATTTATATATGATTATGTGTATACTTTAGGCACCATGAAGTGGGGTGTTTTGGCGGCTTTTGCCGTGCTCTTCGTAGTCGTCGTATTTGCTGAACCTGAGGCTGAAGCCGAGGCAGGAAAACCCATCCAGAGGCCCAGACCTGCTCCGATCGCTCCTCGCCCACCTCATCCTGTAAGTATAAACAAAAAATGTTATGTTGCGGCAATTTGTTTATTTTAGTTTAACGATTGATTAACAAAAAAAAATTGTAACTCGTGTAGCGTAATCGTCGCGAAGCCGAAGCCGAAGCCGAGGCAGGAAAACCCATCCAGAAGCCCAGACCTGCTCCGATCGCTCCTCGCCCACCTCATCCTGTAAGTATAAACAAAAAACGTTATATTGCGGCAATTCCTTTATTTTAGTTTAACGATTGATTAATAAAAATAAATTGTTGTACCTCGTATAGCGTAATCGTCGCGAAGCCGAAGCCGAAGCCGCAGCCGAGGCAGGAAAACCCATCCAGAGGCCGAGACCTGCTCCGATCGCTCCTCGCCCACCTCATCCTGTAAGTATAAACAAAAAACGTTATATTGCGGCAATTTGTTTATTTTAGTTTAACGATTGATTAACAAAAAAAATTGCAACTCGTGTAGCGTAATCGTCGCGAAGCCGAAGCCGAAGCCGAGGCAGGAAAACCCATCCAGAAGCCCAGACCTGCTCCGATCGCTCCTCGCCCACCTCATCCTGTAAGTATAAACAAAAAACGTTATATTGCGGCAATTCCTTTATTTTAGTTTAACGATTGATTAATAAAAATAAATTGTTGTACCTCGTATAGCGTAATCGTCGCGAAGCCGAAGCCGAAGCCGCAGCCGAAGCAGGAAAACCCATCCAGAGGCCCAGACCTGCTCCGATCGCTCCTCGCCCACCTCATCCTGTAAGTATAAACAAAAAATGTTATATTGCGGCAATTTGTTTATTTTAGTTTAACGATTGATTAATAAAAATAAATTGTTGTACCTCGTATAGCGTAATCGTCGCGAAGCCGAAGCCGAAGCCGCAGCCGAAGCAGGAAAACCCATCCAGAGGCCCAGACCTGCTCCGATCGCTCCTCGCCCACCTCATCCTGTAAGTATAAACAAAAAATGTTATATTGCGGGAATTGGTTTATTTTAGTTTAACGATTGATTAATAAAAATAAATTGTTGTACCTCGTATAGCGTAATCGTCGCGAAGCCGAAGCCGAAGCCGCAGCCGAGGCAGGAAAACCCATCCAGAGGCCCAGACCTGCTCCGATCGCTCCTCGCCCACCTCATCCTGTAAGTATAAACAAAAAACGTTATATTGCGGCAATTCCTTTATTTTAGTTTAACGATTGATTAATAAAAATAAATTGTTGTACCTCGTATAGCGTAATCGTCGCGAAGCCGAAGCCGAAGCCGCAGCCGAGGCAGGAAAACCCATCCAGAGGCCCAGACCTGCTCCGATCGCTCCTCGCCCACCTCATCCTGTAAGTATAAACAAAAAATGTTATATTGCGGCAATTTGTTTATTTTAGTTTAACGATTGATTAATAAAAATAAATTGTTGTACCTCGTATAGCGTAATCGTCGCGAAGCCGAAGCCGAAGCCGCAGCCGAGGCAGGAAAACCCATCCAGAGGCCCAGACCTGCTCCGATCGCTCCTCGCCCACCTCATCCTGTAAGTATAAACAAAAAACGTTATATTGCGGCAATTCCTTTATTTTAGTTTAACGATTGATTAACAAAAAAAATTGTTGTACCTCGTATAGCGTAATCGTCGCGAAGCCGAAGCCGAAGCCGCAGCCGAGGCAGGAAAACCCATCCAGAGGCCCAGACCTGCTCCGATCGCTCCTCGCCCACCTCATCCTGTAAGTATAAACAAAAAATGTTATATTGCGGCAATTTGTTTATTTTAGTTTAACGATTGATTAATAAAAATAAATCGTTGTACCTCGTATAGCGTAATCGTCGCGAAGCCGAAGCCGAAGCCGCAGCCGAGGCAGGAAAACCCATCCAGAGGCCCAGACCTGCTCCGATCGCTCCTCGCCCACCTCATCCTGTAAGTATAAACAAAAAACGTTATATTGCGGCAGTTTGTTTATTTTAGTTTAACGATTGATTAATAAAAATAAATTGTTATACCTCGTGTAGCGTAATCGTCGGGAAGCCGAAGCCGAAGCATCTAGGCCCAATAGTCCCCCCAGACCTATTAAGCCTCTTCAGCAAGGGGCACCGGGATCCGCACCTCGGGCACATGAACCCGTAAGTATACAAATCTCATATTTCGATCCGGTAATTCTTCGTCGTTCATTCAGGTGTTTAAGACGATGAGAAAAACGCCCTTGAAATATAGCGTTACAGTTTTCATTACGCCAGCAACATTAAACAACAGTTTTCATTACGCCAGCAAGTTAAACGTACTTGGGCAGTGAAAAAAATTGCAATCCATTTTATTCCCAAAAATCGTACATTTCGTTCAGTGAAAAAAATTATAAGCCATTTTAATCCCAAAAATCGTACGTTTCGTTCAGTGAAAAAAATTGCAAGCCATTTTATTCCCAAAAATCGTACATATTTTGGGCTTCATACAGCAGATGAGCAGATGATAACAATTTACTATTCCTCAAAAAATTTAAGTATGGAAAGTGATTTCATACCGTTTGAAGTTAGTAACGATCGATTACCGCATTTTCTGAATATTGTAACGTTTTCGTGAAAAGTGGTTTGCGTATATATATTGTATATTGTATAATATGGTCTATCATTAACAATTGCAGAGACTTTGAGCTGACATCGTGATAAACGACACGAGGATGAATCATTGATCCAGTGCGATGCTCAAGGATATTTTAACGAAGCGCATAAATCTCTACAGTCATCCTAAAAATCCACCATCGGGATACAATACTGTGAATACTATGATTACTACTAGATACGAACAATCCTCATATTCGAATGTTGTCGTAAATTCGTGAATTCAATAAAAATAATGAATTACCAAATAATGTTTCATATTTTATAATTCCGATGTATCCAAATCCTTAAATAGTCCTTTGCTTATCCGGAGAAAAACTGGCAATGATTTGAACGAGCGATGTGAGGAAGTGCGGTGCCCGAGATCGAAACACATTCGCAACTCTTCAACAATCTGTTAAAACAGTCGCTCGAGGGTTCGAACGACGAATTGGCGGTCTCAATGGTTAATCAGGACAACCAGATAAATGCCCTGACGAAGCAGGTGTCCTCCCTGAAAGAGGTCGTCACCATTACGAAAAATCTGCTCGAGATACGCAATATGGAAAGCCAAACACTTGCAGCTCCCACCTGCAATTATGATTTGAATTTTTTTATTCGATAATAAAAAATGCCCCCTGTACAATTACAAAAAAATGGTTTCCACGTTTAACAGACATTTCTTGTCCTCAAACGACCATAGTTTTCTTTTCTTTTTTTACATTTTACAATTATTTTTTAATTTAAAATTATATATAATAAAGTTGGTAGGTCATTCATGGGTCATCCATGGGATCCATGGGCTCCCAGTCCAAGCTCGATTTCGGATTCGATGGGTTCCTGACGAACGCTCGATCTCGAGAGACTATTTTACAATTTGTCATCTGTCAATGTCACCTCGACAGTTTTCGCCCCTGTTAAATAATCTGCGTATCATTGACGTGGCAGGAAATGGCACTTTAAAAAAAAAATATTGAGATATCGAATTCAAACTTCCGCCATTTTTTGAAAGTGGCATATTTCCCAACCGATTTCATTAACGAAAGAATTCCAAAAAAAATGTTGGAAAAAAAAACCATTTTCGTCAAAAAATAGTTAAATGGTAAAAAATGGTCGTCAAAAATGGTACCTCCGTCATGGTTTTCAATTGGTATATTTCTCAACCGATTTCATTAACGAAACAATTTTTAAAAAAAGGTTTGAAAAAAAACTATTTTCGTCAAAAAATGGCAAGGGTACTTCTCTCATGAGAAGGGTACCTTCTAATTTTTCCACTTTTGACCGATTGAACGAACTTACCTTGAGTGAAGTTCTATCGCAATTAGGTAAACTGTCTCGTCCGAAGTAAACCAATTTGTAGTAGCGCTACCCTCACCGAAAAGAACTACTGAAAACTACTGCAAAATGCTACTGGCAGTATCCAGTAGTTAACTACTAATAAACTACTGAACTACTGCCCAGTGCTAAATTGGCGGACTACTCAAAACTACTCGAAGTTTTGAGCAGTTAACTACTGAACACTACTGGGTATTTTGAGTAGTTAACTACTACTGAGTAGTTAACTACTCCAAATTACTATGAATGTCCAATAGTTAACTACAAGGAATTCCCGTAGTTTTCAGTAGTTCACCACTGTGAATTCTCGTAGTTTCCAGTAGTTCACTACTGGGAATTCACGTAGTTTCCAGTAGTTCCTGCTGGAATTTTGCCCTCACCGAAGAGAACTACTAGGGGTCCGGTAGTGACTACTGGAGGTTCAGTAGTCCCTGCTGGCATTGCAGTAGTCACTACACATGGAGTTACCACTTCGTAGTAGTTACTCCTCAACGGTCAGTAATTATTACTGAGGACGTAGTAGTTCCTGCATCAGTAATGACTACTTATAAGTAGTTCTATTTCAGGATTCGGTAGTTAATGCATAAGCAGTTATTTCAGATAAGTAATTACTACTCGAGACTGCAGTAGTTCCTGTATAAGTATTTCACTACCTCTGTGTAGTTACTAATTGAATCTCGAGATTCAAACAGTAACTACACAGAAGTGGTAACTACTTGTACAGGAACTACTGCTGTCTCGAGTAGTAATTACTTATCTGCAATAACTGCTTATGCATTAACTACTGAATCCTGGAATAGAACTACTTATAAGTAATAATTACTGATGCAGGAACTACTACGTCCTCAGTAATAATTACTGACTGTTGAGGAGTAACCACTAGGAAGTAGTGACTACATGTGTAGTAACTACTACAACGCCAGCAGTGACTGCTGAACCTTCAGTAGTCTCTACTGGACCCCTAGTAGTTCTTTTCGGTGAGGGTAGTTGCTACGTTCTATACAGTTCATCCCAAATTAAAACTCGATACCCCTTACCACAATTCACCATAGAGGTGCTCCCACTAAAGACGGCATTCTTCCCAAAGTATTGAAATTCCAAAATGGACCAGCAATCCCAGTACGGTGGACCACTGGGGTATAAGCCGTCGTTATGCCACAAGGTGGCCTCTGGGTGGAGTTAAACTACTTCGGACGAAACGGCTCCCACAATTGCGATCGAACTTCGCTTAAGGGGCTGCTGTACCTTCCTGTTTTACCGGCCGAAATAGGTGATTTCGTAGTTTTCATTTTACGTCGTTACTATGCGACGGGTATGCTTCAAATTTTACAGGACTCTATTAAAAACATAAACCATTCGGCGTGCATTCGAATTTCGGTCGGAAATCTTCCGAAAAATAAAGAAAATCGAATATTAAAAACTGTCGCGGAAACCAACATGGCCGCTGAAGTGTTTACAGCGTCCGTTCTGTTGGATATAAAAAAATTATAGATTTTACATACGTCAAAAGGGAGTGCACGCCGATTCTGTGAAGTTCTCCGAATATTCCAAAACCATCGGAAAGTTGCTCACTCATAAGATAATCACGTGAAGTGTAAACTGCGATTACATAGTCTGTCGACTTGCGACGGGTGATTAGAGCCGATGAACACGGCCGAATGAAGTGTAGGGCACGATGCAGAGCCACCTGGGCGTCAATCGTGACACTACGTTCACGGACTTTCGCAAACTATAATATTCGATTTTCTTAATTCCTTGTAAGTTTGCAATCAAAATTGAACTGCACTCCGAAGCATTTATGTCAATATCATAATCCTGTATGATTTGAAGCATATGTGTCGTATATTAACAATACTAAGTCGGAACAGAAAAATTGGTTAGGTCCATCGGTAAAATAGGTAGAGCAGGTTAAAAAAGTAAAAAAAAACCAGCTCGAGCATCCCCTTAAGAGCAGGCTAAACCCAGCCGGTGATTGCCTGGATGTGACTATGTGGGTGCGAGAGTTGACAATGTTATTGTCAACGGGATTGTTCGGCTTCAGAGTAAGCTGGAACAGAGCGCATGATTTTACGTGGAAGGTATATCTATATATACGATAAATATAGATATACTTTCGACATAAAATAGAGCTTACTATGAAAACGAATAGCCCCAATGTTAAGGTCGAAGATGACGATAATATCGTGCCGATTAGCAAATTGTTCGATAATAAAATTTACATTGCACTATGTATGATTTTCTACCAATATATTTTTTTGTGATTTCAACTTCATAGTAGAAGTACACTATGTTAAAAAAAAAATTCGGTTGAATCAACTATAAGATTCGGGCAGGGACGTTTAACTGAATATTTTGTTGGTACAGCTAAAAAATTGGTTAGCTCAACGATTTGTTGGGCGTTTCCAAAAAAATATTTTTGAGTCGCTAAAATGTTTTGATCGACCAACTAAATATTTATTTGAAAGTCCCTGTCCGAATGTTAGTTGATTCAACTGTACTTTTTTATCAGTGCAAGAAAAATTTTATTTCAAATTTTTCCATCACGCATACCACAAATAAATCCGTTTTGCGCAGCAGACTTTTTGCGAATATCCTCTCAGACTTAAAATAAATTAACTAGCTAATGACCGAGTTTGAGTGAATCCATGTGTCACAGTATTAACACGATCCTTCGTACTGTAATAAATATATATATATATCCTGGAAAATATGTCTGACGTGCAAACATTTTTAATCTAGGTGTTTCGTTCCAGTAAACACTTTGAATCTGTGCCAGATGTCCCGAGAGCCGGAGCGATGTTATTCGAATCAAATGCCGCCGGGAATCCCACGTGTATCTTGTTTTCAAATCTTTCCTTGTCGTTTCGTCACTTCGCATGTATTTTGCAAGCCTATGTAAATGGATACTGTAGACGAACTCACGGGATGTCCCGGTTACCGAAAGATTGCCCGGTATAAAAGCGCAGTGCCCCATTTATTGAGCATCAGTCGACTTGTAAGAAGCCCAACACTTGCTCATTAAAGTCTATCGAAGCCGAACAGAAGATATACTCCTAAGGTATTTTAAAATAATCTACCTTTTTAATTTGGATTCATCGAAGACAATAGTTGTATTCGTAGTCCAGTGTGGAATACATTTTTTTTAATTGTTTAAAATGTCTATGTATTTATGTGTGATTATGTACAAATTTTAGGCACCATGAAGTGGGGTGTTTTGGCGGCATTTGCCGTGCTCTTCGTAGTCGTCGTATTTGCTGAACCTGAGGCTGAAGCCGAGGCAGGAAAACCCATCCAGAGGCCCAGACCTGCTCCGATCGCTCCACGTCCACCGCATCCTGTAAGTATAAACAAGAAATGTTACATTGGCGCAATCTGTTTATTTAAGTTTAACGGCTGATTAACAAAAACAATTGTTGTATCTCGTGTAGCGTAATCGTCGCGAAGCCGAAGCCGTAGCTGAAGCCGAAGCAGGAAAACCCATCCAGAGGCCCAGACCTGCTCCGATCGCTCCTCGTCCACCCCATCCTGTAAGTATAAACCAGAAAAACGTATATCGTCGCAAGTCTACTTATTTGAGTTTAACCATTGATTAACAAAAAAAAACTTGTTATACCTCGTATAGCGTAATCGTCGCGAAGCCGAAGCCGTAGCTGAAGCCGAAGCAGGAAAACCCATCCAGAGGCCCAGACCTGCTCCGATCGCTCCTCGTCCCCCCCATCCTGTAAGTATAAACCAGAAAAATGTATATCGTCGCAAGTCTACTTATTTGAGTTTAACCATTGATTAAGAAAAAAAACTTGTTATACCTCGTATAGCGTAATCGTCGCGAAGCCGAAGCCGTAGCTGAAGCCGAAGCAGGAAAACCCATCCAGAGGCCCAGACCTGCTCCGATCGCTCCTCGTCCACCCCATCCTGTAAGTATAAACCAGAAAAATGTATATCGTCGCAAGTCTACTTATTTGAGTTTAACCATTGATTAACAAAAAAAACTTGTTATATCTCGTATAGCGTAATCGTCGCGAAGCCGAAGCCGTAGCTGAAGCCGAAGCAGGAAAACCCATTCAGAGGCCCAGACCTGCTCCGATCGCTCCTCGTCCACCCCACCCTGTAAGTATAAACAAACAAACAAATCTATATCGTCGCAATCTACTTATTTACGTTTAACCATTGATTAACAAAAAAAAAACTTGTTATATCTCGTGTAGCGTAATCGCCGCGAGGCCGAAGCTGAAGCCGAAGCAGGAAAACCCATCCAGAAGCCCAGACCTGCTCCGATCGTTCCGCGTCCACCCCATCCTGTAAGTATAAACCAGAAAAAATTTTATCGTCGCAATCTACTTATTTGAGTTTAACCATCGATTAACAACAAAATTGTTATGCCACGTTTAGCGTAATCGTCGCGAAGCCGAAGCCGTAGCTGAAGCCGAAGCAGGAAAACCCATCCAGAAGCCCAGACCTGCTCCGATCGTTCCGCGTCCACCCCATCCTGTAAGTATAAACCAGAAAAAATTTTATCGTCGCAATCTACTTTTTTGAGTTTAACCATCGATTAACAAAAAAATTGTTATGCCACGTTTAGCGTAATCGTCGCGAAGCCGAAGCCGAACCAGGCACCAATAGTCTCCCCAAACCTTATAAGCCTATTCAGCCAGGCGCACCGGGAACCAACCCATTTAACCCCGTAAGTACATAAATCTCATATCACAACCCGGTAATTCTTCATCATCGAAGTAGGTGTTGACGATGTGAAACACCCTTGAAATATAGCGTTACGGTTTTCAATACGCCAGCAAAATTTCACATGTCCTTATGGCTATGTGAAACATTCTTGGTCGGTAACAAAAATTGCAAGTCATTTATTTCCAAAAATCGTAAATATTCATATAAATAAAAAAATGTATATCGTCGCAAGTCTATTTATCTAAGTTCAACCATTGATTAACAAAAAAAAATTGTTATGCATTATGTAGCGTCATCGTCGCGAAGCCGAAGCAGGAAAACCCATCCAGAGACCCAGACCTTCTCCAATCGTTCCGCGTCCACCCCATCCAGTAAGTACAAACCAAAAAAATGTATATCGTCGCAAGTCAACTTATTTAAGTTTAACCATTGATTAACAAAAAAAAAAATTGTTGTGCCTTGTGTAGCGTAATCGTCGCGAAGCCGAAGCCGAACCAGGCACCAATAGTCTCCCCAAACCTTATAAGCCTATTCAGCCAGGCGCACCGGGAACCAACCCATTTAACCCCGTAAGTACACAAATCTCATATCTCAACCCGGTAATTCTTCGACATCAAAGTTGGTGTTGACGATGTGAAACACCCTTGAAATATAGCGTTAAAGTTTTCAATACGATGTGAAACATTCTCGGTCGGTAACAAAAATTGCAAGTTATTTACTTTAAAAAATCGTAAATATTTTGGGCTTGATATAGCGGATGAGCAGACGCTGACCATTTAGCTTTCCTCAAAAAATTTAAGTGCGGCAAAAGGTGTCATATCGTTTTAAGTTAAAAACGATCGATTACCGCATTGACTGAATATCGTAACGTTTTCGTTTAAAGTTGTTTGTACTATAACGTGGTGTACAATTCATAATTGCAGAGACATTGAGATGAACCAGTGCGTTGATCCAGTGCGGTGCCCGAAACCGCAACATATTCGCGACTATCCGACAATCCACGTCACTTTAACGAAAGGCTGAAATCTCTGCAATCAACATAACAATCCTCCTTCTGGACATCATACTATAAATACTAAGAATACTACACTATTAATAATACAATTAATTACTTGAAACGAATCTTCATATTCGTTAATGTATTTGTAAATCTGTGAATTCAATAAAATAATGAATCAACAAATAATGTTTCATATTTTACAATCCTGATGTATATCTAAATCCTTAAATAATCCTTTGCCTGTAGACAGGCAAACACACAGCGAAACTGGTAGTGAATTGAACGAGCGATGCGTGTGTTGTCGAACAAATGACCGGAAGCTAAGAGAAGACGAGTCGGAGTTTCTTTGTTTTTTGAAGCGGGGCTTGACGACGTTTTTCTGTTATCTGTCAGTTTGGGTTGTTCCGATTTTCTGAGTAAGCGTGACGATGTGGATTGAATAAAGGAATTTGAAAGGAGAACCGATTAAGTGTGTTGATCGAGAGAGAGCTCGTCAGAGAGCGCGGGACGAGAAAGAGCTCGTGAGAGAGCGTGTGACCGTCGTTAGAGACGGTCCTGATAAAATTTGGCCTGTTCGTGAGGAATAACGTGGTGGCTATACAGCGTGTGTCGGCCGCGGTGCCGTTTTTCACTCGAACTGTCAGTTAACGATAAAGAAATCTCGAGGCTTTGGAAATGTTGACATGATTGTGCGAGGAGGCGTGACGGCTTAAGAGCAGGTGAAATACCACGGTAATAAAAACGGCAATCAACTTTTTTTTACGGATGGTGCTACTTAAGGTCCAAAGAAAGGTTTCATCGAAGGCGCATTACATGTCAGGTTTCGATGATAATTTTCTTTTGACAGTAGATGCTGGTATCCGTGAAATAGTATATTATGCTACAAGGTAAGAAAGTGCGTCTTTTCACCGAGTGTGAAGTTTGATGCCCGAGCGAAGCTAGGGCAGAGATTCACACGGGGTGAAAATGCACTTCCTCCCGAGTTGCATACGCTATTTCTTTCCCGACTGCACTAAAAAGCGGCCATATTTCTATGCCTGCAACGGGGATGGAAATTGTCCGAGTCTTGACGACCTGGAGGAAAAGTAATTTAACGAGAGGAAATAGTACATTACTCCACGAGGGCGAAAAATGTTTTTCTAACGAGTGTGAGTTTGCAGCACGAGCCGAAGACGAGTGCTGTGATCACACGAGTTAGAAAAAGTGTTTCGCACGAGGGATGTACGAAATTTTTCATCACAAGGTGCGAAAATGGCGGTTTTACGCACGCGAAGCCGGTGGAAATGTGGCCATTTCCGCACCGAGTGATAAAAAGTTAATTTTTCCTCCCGCTAAATCACTTTTCCTCCCGCTAAATCACTTTTTCTCCCGCTAAATCACTTTTTCTCCCGCTAAATCACTTTTAATCCCGCTAAATCACTTTTCCTCCGGCTAAATTACTTTTCCTTAAGAATCGGCCACTTTGTACCCCCGTTACAGGCATGAAATAGGGCCTTTTTAGCGTAGTCGGGGAAAAAAAGTTTATTACAGTTTTTGATACCAACTGGGCACGGGATGGGTGGAGCGGACGAGGTGTTAAATTACGTCCGCTGAGGTGAAGTCTAAGGTCTTAAGCTGAGAGGAAAGTGACGTGACGAAGCCAGGAGTGTGAGAGAAATAACGCCATCGCTCTCACGGTGGAGCGAAAGAGAGCCACCGAGAACGGGTTTTATTTCGTTTTAAGAGATGTGAAAAACCTCCCAACCCGTCCACCACGGGCTCAAGCGGTATCAAAAACTGCAAACAACTTTTCTCACGTATTCTCGCGTATACGGCCAAAAAAAATGTCTCATCGGAAGCTAATATCATCTCGGCTTCCGATGAGACTTTTCTTTTGACCATGCATACCAGAATCCGTGAGAAAAGGTGATTGCAGTTTTTATTACCAACCGCGGTGTTGCGCATGCTCTTAAGGCCCCACAACATAGTGCAAAGTGTTTTTTTTCTTTTTTTTTTTTTTTCTGAATGATGCATGTGTTAAGAATGTTGTCACAAAATTTTTTAAAGAAATTTGTAAAACTGACGAAGATACAGCATTTTGTGTGAAACGGTTCGAAGCGAGCGACCGCGCCGAGCGGCAGGTGTGCGGCCGCCGACCGAGTCTGCTACCTACCGACCCTTTGTTGGCCTGCATGGTTCACAATTGACTGCATTATATGGTCTTGCGATTCATCGAAATAGTGATTCGTTGGAAAGCATGAAAAAAGCTATCTGGGCTATATTCTACCACAAATGTTCTACTGACGCAACTCCCCAACATCAGTATTGTCCGGAAGGCGAAAATTCGTGGTGTTCGTGGCAGGAGGCACTTGCCAAAGGAACTTCGGATGAACACACACATAAACCTGCATTGCCTGCAGATGTTACTGAAGCAATAAAACCGATATACGTGGACCTCAGTAAGAACGAACTTCTTGAACGATGTTTAGGTGGTTTTAATCAGAATAACAACGAGTGTTTAAACTCCGTTATATGGAAATTTGCGCCAAAGGCATCGTGGAACGGCAATCCCACTGTTGAAACTGCCGCTAATATCGCCTCAATACTTTTTAACAATGGCTATATTGGCCTCATAAATGTATTGGAGGTGTTAAATATCAAAATTGGCGAGACGCTCTATCGATATTGTGAAACCATGGACGAGAAGCGTATATTCGACACCGACCTCGAAGCCAAAAAAAGGACGTATGAGGGTCGTTTGGGTGGAAAAAATCAAAACACCAATCAATCTATGGATACTGACGAGCTGTTCTATGGTTCAGGAATAGCAGACTAACGGTGAGAAACATTATAATAAGAGACAAGAAAAAATTTAGCTTTTACGTACGAATTATTCGTTACCAAAACTTTGAACGCGTTTTTCTCGAAAATACTCTTTTCAACCTTGTCGACGACATATTTAAAAAACTATACATCCAATTTGCATGGGCCAAGTTTTACATTGTTCGCAAAGTCAGTCTCTACGTCTCCA
Source organism: Amblyjoppa proteus (assembly GCA_963922035.1). Taxonomy (NCBI): domain Eukaryota; kingdom Metazoa; phylum Arthropoda; class Insecta; order Hymenoptera; family Ichneumonidae; genus Amblyjoppa; species Amblyjoppa proteus. The sequence goes on from OY998233.1 coordinate 14,045,157, forward strand.
CGTAGCGATTTCATAAACGGTGCCCTTCCATTTTTAAAAAATATAAACACTACAAAAAATTTCGTGAAATTTGAAGTAAAAAATTTGCTGGTCCGCCATTTTTTTTATTTTTTGTGATATCGGGTTTTCCCTACGTCATGATGTAAACCTAAGTGTCTAGTTTCTAAATAAATTTTCTTTTATTTTTTAGATGAACTGTATAGCTTTATCGATGTCGACCGCCGAGCAACAATTTAGCCGGAGTGCACTTTTTGACTGGACGTATACCGCAAACAACGCTGTGTATTAGGATAAATATTTTTTTATACACTCTTCTATATGTATATATTGATCACGAGAATTATTAAAAAATGTCGACACATAGTTTACTTGTAAAAAATTACGAAAAATTTACCCTCGTCCCGCGCTCGCACCGTGTTGTGGGGCCTTAAGGTGATGTAAAATACCGCTGTCGGTAACAAAAACTGTACTGAATGCCGTTTTTCGACCACAGTTCGCCGAGGAAGGGGAAATTGTCGTTCCCTAGGGAATCGGCAGACGCGGGGAGAGACAATTTTCTTTTTCTTCAGCGGTCTGTGGTTTCAAAACGGCATGCAGTACAGTTTTTGTTACCAACTGAGCGTGGCTCAGTATATATATTCATAACAAAAACTGTAATGAAAGACATTCGGAGACGATAGACATTTCGCATAAAGGCAAAGTATTAGCATTAGCTAATACTTTGCAAATTCTACATCAGTAGAATTCAATACCCCATCTGATGATACTTCGCTTTTAGCCAAAATGTCGACAATTTTTACACGGCGTGGATTCGAAAAATGCAACTATCTCACTTGCACTCATATGTCACGTGTTACATGTTAGTAACAGTTTTTGCAATATCAACTGAATAATTTTTCCAGCTTTTCTTTCACGCCGTAAAAAAAAAAAAAAAAATCCGTTTGTGGCGCGCCGCATTCTTTCGCCGAATGTTTTCTCTGATTTCAAAAAAAACTATCGTAAAGTAAATTTATAGTTACATACAATCTTATTGTCAATGTCACCGTTGATTATGACAATGACGTATCGATCAGCAGCCTGATTCGATAATGAAAGTTAAATTGCACTATGTATGCTGTTTTCGACAGTTTCTCAAGTTTGTTGCTTCACGCTATCGAAGGAAAATCCGTTGTGCGACGCGTTACAGTCTTTCTCCGAATATTCTCTCAGACTTAAAGAAAATATTGTCGAGAAAATGTATAGCTACATACAATGTTAATCTCAATCCCACCGTCGAACAGGACGTCAATAGCGTATCGATCGGTAATCTGATTCGACAATAAAAGTTAAATTACGCTATGTATGCTTTTCGACTGATAACATTTTTTTTTGGTGATATCAACCGCATAGTTTTTCCAATTTTTATCTGAATTTCTTTCACCGAATATTCTCTCAGAACGACAAAAAAAAATTAAACTCTCGAGTGAGCCAGTTTGATTGCAGAAATATGTTACAGTATCGTGGACCGATGTTGACGCACCAAAATATCTGAAGTGTGTGTGCATTTAACCGCCGACATATTAATTACCCGGAGTCAACAGAACGCGCATACTAACGCGGATATGCTCCGTTCCAGTATAGACTGCAGGTGTGCGACAGATATCGCGGCAGCCGGCAAGAGACGTTATTCGAATCGAAGGTCGCAGTGAATCCCGCATTGTTCTTCTTTTCGAATACATATTTTCAGCGTCTTCGTTTCGCATGTATTACGCAAGCGTGTGTAAACGAATATCTATCCACGAGACGTCCCGTTCAAGGAAAAATATTCGGGTATAAAAGCCCGGTGCCGCAGTCAATGAGCATCAACTGACTTGCGAGCAGAGCATCGCTTGCTCAGTAAAGTTCATCGAAGCCGAACTGAAGATATACACCTAAGGTATTTTTCAACTTTGCTAAAAATGATCTTTTCAACATGTATTCGTCGAAGACAATGGTTATATTCGTTGTCAACTCGATAATAGATTTTACAACACTCGGTGCGAAAATGCCAGTTTTACGCACGCTTTGCATGCGCAAAACACCCATTTTCACACCTTGTTAAGTAAAATTTCGTACAAGACGATCGTGCGAAAAACTTTTTCTGAACTCGTATGATTGCAGCATTCGCCTTCGGCTCCTGCTGCAAGCTCACACGAGTTCAATAAACGGTTTTTTCGCAAACTCGTATAAAAATTGACTTTTTTTGAATTCTTTTAAATACTTCGGTATTTACATACGATTATGTATATATTTTAGGCACTATGAAGTGGGGTGTTTTGGCGGCTTTTGCCGTCCTCTTCATAGTGGTCGTGCTTGCCGAACCGGAGGCTAAAGACCATGAGCACAGCAAGCCAAGACCGGCAAATCCTCCGAAGCATCTTGTAAGTAACGATTTTATGTTACCGTTGTCTATTATTAATTGTCAACTTATTTTAGTTTGATACGTTTGTTTCAAAAAATTTGGTTTAAAAAGGAAATCAAACTTTTGTTTATATTTTGTAGCGTCATCCTCGTGAAGCCGACGCCGAGGCCGTAGCCGAAGCCGAAGCACGTAGACCCGGCAGGCCTGTAGGGCCCAACAGACCCGGCAAGCCTGTGAGGCCCCTTAAGCCAGTCCCGGCACCAAAGCCAAAGCCTCGCCCACATCCTGTAAGTATAAACAGAAAGTGCTATATTGCCGCAGTCTATTTACTTAAGTTTAACGGTTGATAAACAACAACAATTGTTGTACCTCGCGTAGCGTGTTCGTCGCGAAGCCGAAGCCGAAGCCGAAGCAGGCAGACCCAACAGACCCGGCAAGCCTGTGAGGCCCCTTAAGCCAGTCCCGGCACCAAAGCCAAAGCCTCGCCCACATCCTGTAAGTACAAACAGAAAGTGCTATATTGCCGCAGTCTACTTACTTAAGTTTAACGGTTGATAAACAATAACAATTGTTGTACCTCGCGTAGCGTGTTCGTCGCGAAGCCGAAGCCGAAGCCGAAGCAGGCAGACCCAACAGACCCGGCAAGCCTGTGAGGCCCCTTAAGCCAGTCCCGGCACCAAAGCCAAAGCCTCGCCCACATCCTGTAAGTACAAACAGAAAGTGCTGTATTGCCGCAGTGTACTTACTTAAGTTTAACGGTTGATAAACAACAACAATTGTTGTACCTCGCGTAGCGTGTTCGTCGCGAAGCCGAAGCCGAAGCCGAAGCAGGCAGACCCAACAGACCCGGCAAGCCTGTGAGGCCCCTTAAGCCCGTCCCAGCACCAAAGCCAAAACCTCGCCCACATCCTGTAAGTACAAACAGAAAGTGCTATATTGCCGCAGTCTATTTACTTAAGTTTAACGGTTGATAAACAACAAAAATTGTTGTACCTCGCGTAGCGTGTTCGTCGCGAAGCCGAAGCCGAAGCCGAAGCAGGCAGACCCAACAGACCCGGCAAGCCTGTGAGGCCGCTTAAGCCCGTCCCGGCACCAAAGCCAAAACCTCGCCCACATCCTGTAAGTACAAACAGAAAGTGCTATATTGCCGCAGTCTATTTACTTAAGTTTAACGGTTGATAAACAACAAAAATTGTTGTACCTCGCGTAGCGTGTTCGTCGCGAAGCCGAAGCCGAAGCCGAAGCAGGCAGACCCAACAGACCCGGCAAGCCTGTGAGGCCGCTTAAGCCAGTCCCGGTGCCAAATCCAAAGCCTCGCCCACATCCTGTAAGTACAAACAGAAAGTGCTATATTGCCGCAGTCTATTTACTTAAGTTTAACGGTTGGTAAACAAAAAAAATTGTTGTACCTCGCGTAGCGTGTTCGTCGCGAAGCCGAAGCCGAAGCAGCTAGGCCCTACAGACCCGGCAAGCCTGTGAGGCCCCTTAATCCAGTCCCGGTACCATTGCCAAAACCTCGCCCACATCCTGTAAGTACAAACAGAAAGTATATTACCGCAGTCTATTTACTTAAGTTTAACGGTTGATAAACAACAACAAAAATTGTTGTACCTCGCGTAGCGTGTTCGTCGCGAAGCTGAAGCCGAAGCAGGCAGACCCAACAGGCCCATTCATCCTAAGCCAAAACCACCGCCGATCAAGCCTCATCCATTCCACCCCGTAAGTACACAAATCTCATATTTCGATCCGGCAATTCTTCATCGTCAAAGTAGGTTTTTAAGACCATGCGAAACACCATTGAAGCATAGTGTCACAGTTTTCATTACGCCAGCTCAAGTTCAAATGCCCTTATGGCGATGTTAGACATACTTGGTCGGTAACAAAAAATTGCAGGCCATTTATTTCCAAGAATCGTAAACATTTTTGGCTTTATACAGAAGATGTGGCGTCGCTGAGAATTTAGTTTTCCTCAGAACATTTAAGTACGGAAAGAGGTTTCATATAGTTTAAAGTTGACAACGATCGATTGCCGAATTTTCTGAATATGGTAACGTCTTCGTGTAAAGTGGCTTGTATTATAATATGATCTATTGTTAACAATTGCAGAGAGTTTGAGCTGACATCATGGTGAGCGATGCAAGGAAGAATCGTTGATCCAGTACGGTGCAGCAAGATCGCAACACATCCGTAACTGTTTGACAATCCACGTCATTTTAACGAAACGGCGAAATATCTACAGTTAACATACTCCACCTTTGGGACACAATATTATGAATACTACACCGAAAAAGGGGTTGGCAATATCAAACTAAGCTGCGTTTGCGGATGGCGAATTGGAAATATTTGGTCGATTGAATGAAATATTTAGTTGATTGAACGAATATTTAGTTGCATCGACGAACGGTTACTTGAATTGAACAAACATTTTGTTATATCGATCAAATATTTCTTTCGCCACCCGCAACCGCAGCTTAAGTTGATATTACCAAACCTTTTCATTTCTGTATATGAATACTATACTATTGATAATGCAATTAATTACTTGAAGCGAATTTTCACATTTGAAAGTATTCGTAGAAAATCTGTCAATTGAATAAAATAATAACTCGTGAAGTAATATATCATGTTTTATAATCCTGATGTTTGTAAATCCTTGAGTAAATCCTTTGCCTGGCTACAGCGAAATTGGTGGTGAGTTGAACGCGCGATGCGAAAAAAAATCGTTGATCCAAGATCACAACACATCCGCGACTGTTCGAAAATCCGCGTCATTTTAACCAACCGACGAAATCCCTAAAGTCAATATATCCCGCGTAGAAATTTGATCAGGTATGCCGTACGACTGATCAGGTCGTGATGAGGAAACGGTAAGGCTTGCCATTTTATGGAAAGCCTTACCTGGCCCGGGTCTGGAATACACATGTTCTGCATGACCAGGCTAGCCTACGACTAGTAAGATCGGGTCCAGATCAGGCATTGATCGGGCAGTCCTTGTGAATCGATAGTAAAGGAATTGAGTAGATATTCGGCCCCGGCCACAGTAGGGGCGTTATCAGGTCTGCCATACTGCTTCATAATAATTTTGTTAACTCAATATATCTCTAAAGTATTCTGAACATTTTGTTATTTCACTGTGGTCGAATAGTATTCCATTCATTATTATCAGTATTCCTATATTAGATTCAACTAAATTCGTACATTTTTTACAGTCGATGTGAATTTTTTATGGAATTTTGAACATTGGAAAAAATATTTACGAACTCTTGCAACGAACTTTGAAAGTTTGAATAATTTAATAATTTAATAATTTAATAATTTAATAATTTAATAATTTAATAATTTAATAATTTAATAATTTAATAATTTAATAATTTAATAAATAACTTAAACAATTCATACGATTAATAAGGCCGTGATCAGGCAGCCTGTTCACGGCCTTGTCAACCACTACGTTACATGTCGTGTAAGGCCTTTTTCAGGCTGCCGTACTGTAACCTGATGAGGCACTACGGCAAGCCTGATAATGCCCGTATTGGAGCCGTGGCTGAATTTCTACCCGGGATGTTGCACGCTTTAATATATTTCTCGTTTTTAGCCCGCGGTTAACGATAAAGAACGCTCGGGTTCTTTATCGTTCGCTTTCCACGTTCGCCATTGAAGTCATCGTCGAAAATGACGACAATAACGTACCGATTAGCAACGTGATACGATAATGAAAATTAAATTGCTCTATTTATCGATTCTCTGCCAATAATATTTTTTGTGATATCAACTGCATTATGTTTCCAATTTGGATTGGAATTTCTTTCGTCGAATATTTTTTCAGAGATGAAAAAAATATTTACGGTCGTATGAGCGAGGTTGATTGAAAACATGCGTTACAGTATCGGCGACGTTGTTGGCTTATTGAAATATCTGGAGTGTATTTGCGCTCAAACGGCGACATATTAATTAACCGAAATTAACAGAACGCGCATAATAACACGGGGTGTCCTGTATAAAAGCCTGATACCACAGTCATTGCATCCATCGGTTTGCGGGAAGCACACCGCTTGCTCAGTAGAGTTCATCGAAGCCGAACCGAAGATATACTCCTAAGGTATTTTTCACATTCGCAAAAAAGAAAAAAAAAAAAAAACCTTTTTAATTTGTATTCGTCGAAGACAATACTTATATTTGTGGTCTACTGGAGAACAGTTTTCTTCTTATTGTTTTTTTTTTGTTTAAAATTACTACACCGTTAAAAATGTTACGAAATCAACAACACGTTTAATATACAAAGTTATATGAGATATACAACTTCGGTATATGAAATTAGAATACGTATACATTGTATTTGAGTTTTAATAATTTAATCTCAAATGCAATACCTGTATATTAAAATTACCGGTGATGGTATTGAAAATTAAGGCATCCGTGTATATGAGAGTTATGTTATTATTGCAAATAGTATACAAATAATATTGTTTTTAATATAACGGTAACGCAATATTCTTACATACGTGTCAATGAAATTTCATATGCAAGGCATATAGCCGGAAAACTTCATACATTTTGTGAATTTTCAAACGGACATTTTTAACAGTGTAAGTATTTATGTATGATTATGCATATATTTTAGGTACCATGAACCGGGGTGTTTTGACGGCTTTTGCCGTGCTCTTCGTGGTGGTCGCACTCGCTGAACCGGAGATTAAAAGCCGTGACTACAGTCATATCAAGCCAACACCACCAACTCCTCCGAAGCATCCTGTAAGTAACAATTGCGTGTTACCGTCGTCTCATATAAATTGTCAATTTATTTTAGTTTAATAGTTTTTATTTAAAAAAAAAATCAACTTTACAAAAAAATATTTCGTAGCGTCATCCTGGCGAAGCCGAAGTCGAAGCGTCCAACAAGCCCAACAAGCCCAGCAGGCATGTTAAGCCCCAAAAGTCAAACCCGGGCCTAGTCAAGCCTCGGCCAGCTCATCCTGTAAGTATAAAAAAAAAATGTTGTATTGCCTAATTATTTAACTTTAACGATTGATTAACAAGAAAAATTGTTGGTTGTATAACAGTACACTGTAAAAAAAAAAAAAAAAAAAAAATTGTGAATTTAATTTACGGGAAATTGAAATTTCCTTACATTATTCACATTAATCGAACATTAATGTACTTTTACTGTAAAATTACAGTACGAGATATTGAGATTACAAATCTTTCGCCTGAAGTTTACAACAAATTTTCATCAAAATCACTAATTTTACTGTAAAATTGCGACGCATATGTATTTGAAATTTCACAAGCAGTTTATGAAAAAAAAGAGCTTCCAATGCTGTTCAGTAATTGTCAAACAATTTTTTTTTACAGTTGTAATGTTGTATATTGTGACTCAATAGTTTATTAGTTGCATGACTTCTGTTTCGCTTATCTTGTATTTTATCATTTTGGTTACACGAATCTGTGGTATTAACTCGGTAGTATCGTTAAAAAAATGATTTCAATCAATTCAATGTGTGATTGCGAGCCAATGCTTATTGTATTGCGAGTAATCTCAGCTACTCCTCTATGGATCGTCGGTAGGATAACATATCGTCCCGTAATTGGACCCAGCCCGTTAGTACTGAATAAAATTAATAAACCGATTCTCGTACGTCATCCAGCATCTCCGTCACGAAGTCGAAGCCAAAACAGGAAAAACCAAACAGAAGCGCAGACCTGCTCCGATCCATCGTCGTCCACCTCATTCTGTAAGTATAAATTCTATAATAGTAACGAATTATTAGCAAACAAAAAACACTGTTGTATATTATCATAGGGTAACCCAAAGCCAAGACCATCAACTCATACGAAGCCACGTCCCGTGAGTAACAATTTCATTTTACCGTTGTGTCTTCGTGCGCTGCACATGTCGCAAATATTGCTCCAACTGCGTCCGTTTCGTGGCGCGTGGCTATCAGGGTTATTAATTGTCAATTTATTGTAGTTCTTTAAGTATAAATCGGAGCTGGGCCAAAATACCGAAAAGTACTTAAAGTCCTAAGTACTAAGTACCGCAAGTACTTTAAGTACCAAGTACCGCAAGTACTTTAAGTACTAAGTACCGCAAGTACTTTAAGTACTAAGTACCGCAAGTACTTTAAGTACGAAGTACCGCAAGTACTTTAAGTACTTAAAGTGCTTCTATAAAATACAAGGTAACAAGTACCAGTACTTTTTCGCTTTAATCGGAAGAGGCGTAGTGCCACGAGTACGAAATTTAGTGAGAAATTTTCAAATCAAACGACTCTTCGGGAAGAGAGTGGAGGTCGACTAGATGTATAAGAACTGAATCTAGAACGTATGGATCTAGTACAGTGGCCGAAAGTTAGTAAACTGTCGATGTTATGTATAAAAAATCGTATTCTTGGGATTTAGATGGATGAATATTGGGTTGGGAGTAAAATAATTTTTATATTCGTGATCAGCGGTAAAAAAAAAATCGAATATTGCCTTGAAACAATAAAAATCGATTGAACAACGATTTTTCAATTTTTGAGCCACTTTAGGAAAAACATCGATTTTCGTGATGTTCATAGGTCGATATCTCGGCTCCCAATGGAGCTAGGCGATATCCGACATGCTCGTCGTGTTCTAGGGGAAAATACATAAGACAGGTCCTTGTCCGAAGTTCCAGAAGCGTTTTATCGGGCAGATTCAGAACGTTGAAAAAATGCGAACAATGGACTCAAAAGGGCAATTTTTTGACGAATTGTTTTTTTCTTTTTTAAAAATGAACTACCACGTATTTCGACGTATTTTTTTCCCGCTGAACACGAATTCGCTGGCCTTTTTGGGGATAAAGAACAGTGAGACATTGTAAGTCTCGATTTTATCCACGAAAAATCGTATCTTTGGGATTTAATTGGAAAATATTGGGTTTGACAGTAAAATAATTTTCGATACATAAGTACATTGGTCTTAGTACTCAATGATAGTACTTAAAGTACCGAAAGGTACTTTGATACTTTAAGTACGTGATTTAAGTATCAAATAAGTACTCATGTACTTTAAGTACTGCCCACCTCTGGTGTGAATTATACAACATTAACGAATGATTAGCAAATAAAAAAACTGTTGAATGTTACGTAGGGTAAGGCTAAACCGAGGTCACCAACTCATACGAAGCCTCGTCCCGTAAGTAACAAGTGCATTTTACCCTTGTGTCTTATTAATTCTCAATTTATTTTAGTTCAATACGTTTGGTTAACAAACAAACAAACAAAAAAATCATACTTTTTTTATATTTCGTAGAATCATGCTCACAAAGCCAAAGTAGCTGGATCCAACAAGCCCAACAGGCCTACTAAGCCTCATAGACCAACCCCACAGCCACCGAAGCGGCCTCCAATTCACACCGTAAGTACACGAGTCTCATATTTCCATACGCCAATTCTTCATAATCAATATTGGTGTTTAAGACGATGTGAAACATCATTGAAATATAGCGTTGTAGTTTTCATTGCGCCAGCGAAATTTCACATACCCCTATGGTGATGTGAAACATACTTGGTCAGTAACAAAAATTGCAAGCCATTTATTTCCAAGAATCGTAAACACATTGGCCTTCATGTAGCGGATGAACAGTCGCCAATAATTTAGAGTTTATCGAAGAATTAAGTACTCAACGAGGCTTCATATCGTTTGAAGTTAACAACGATCGTTCACCGAGTTATTTGAATATTGTAACGTCCTCGGGTAAAGTGGTTTGTACTGTAACTTGGCCTATAATTAACAATTGCAGAAAGCTTGAGCTGACATCGTGGTAAGCGGCACGAGAAAGAACCGTTGATTCAGTGGGGAGCTCAAGATCGCAACCCGTAAGCAACTGTTCGACAATCCACGTCATTTTAACGAAACGACGAAGTCTTTGCAGTCAATATCCACACTCCATCTTCGGGATATATCACTATGAATAGTACACAGTCGGTGCTAAGCTAATGAGTAAATTTGTAAAATGTCTTTAACTAAAACAAACAAATATTCTATTATATTCTGTACAATTGATAATACAATGAATTACTTGAAACGAATCTTCATACTTGAATGCATTCGTAGAAGATCTGTGAATCCAATAAAATCCAAAGATTCCACTTTCAGCGCATTGGAGAAGCGACTTGTTAGCGTCGAGCGTCTCGCCTAATGTTTTTTTGCACTAATTGTCTTCGAGACGTTACCGCGTCTCTTGATACTTTATAAGCCTGATGTATTTGTATCGTTAAATAATCATTTGCCCGTCTACGAAACTGACAGTGAATTGAACATGTCAGCGACTGAAGGATGTTGCACATTTCGCGGCTTATTAATAAAGTACCAGATAATATACCGTCGGCACATTAATTTTTAACTGCTTTGGACTCTCAAAGGAATCGCTTAAAGATTAGTTGGCCGTTAAATATTTACCGACTCATAAAAATTATATAAACATTCACTATCGTTCTCTGTCGACTGGAAACAATGCACCAAGTTACGCACCTATACTGGATGAGATATCAGTAAAAAAGTTGAAAATCGACATTTTCATAACGCTTCCTCATAAAAGTTAGCAACTTGAAAGTTGAAAGTTGAATGAAAATTTCTGAAAATTGAATGAAATATGATTTGCTCATAATGGTCCTTTATTCGCAAAGCTCCTTCTATGAGAAAGCATTTACTATATTTTTGGCTTCCTCATAGAGGAAGCTTTCCGAATAAAGGACGAGCAAGTGATATAAAAATTTCAACTTTCAACTTTCAACTTGCAACTTTTATGAGGAAGCGATATGAAAATTTCAATTTTCAGCTTTTATGAGGAAGCGTTATGAAAATGTAAATTTTCAACTTTTTTCCAACATCAAAGCCGTATTAAACCTGACGATGAAGAAAAAAGGTATAAAAGCCCTCGATCGCCGTCACCGAGCATCACTCTACTTTCGAGAAGTTCACCGTTCATTTAATAGAAGCGACATTCCTAAGGTATTTAGGAAGGTATCGAGGTTTTCCCCCCCTTTCGAAACCAGCGTCGGCAACCACCTTGGGAGACCTCGGTGACCGTTTCCGTCTCGGTTCTCTCAGTCAGTCTCAGTAACGTCAGTAGGACTTAGAAAAGTCGACTTATCACTCCACGAAAGCGCCGGCAACCTCCTGTGGAGACATTGGAGAACGCTTTCGTCTCGTGGTGGAATGATAAGGTGCGAATAAGATCGAGTCATTTGGAGATAGCATATCAACCCTACAACGGCGCCGGCACCGCCTGTGGAGACATTGGCAATCGCCGTCGTCCGGTGGAGGGTCGAGATTGACTATCCAGGGTAACACCCGGTAGAAGCATAGAACATTCTTTCAATTTCTCAGCAGAATCTCCGGATCAACGCCAGACCCCAGAAATGAACTCACACAGATTGGTGTACCAAATCTCGGCCTTCTAAATAAAGAAATTAATTTTTTTTTATCTTTGTACAACCGGCGTCACGGATGTTTTCTTTACAGCATCTGCCCTCACACACAAGTGAGCAATAAAACTCACAGCGTCACTTTTAGAGCAGGCAGAGTAAGCCTCTAAAAGTACAACTTTACAACTTTGTTTCGTTTCTCAAAACTTAAACTGCATGACTTTTCAGGTAAAATTTGTGAAAAATTACATTTGTATCAGTGATCGCGTAAAGTGGAATTGACGTGCAAAATTATTTGATATACATGTATATATGTATGTGTATTTTTTTCGTTTGTCTTTAGCCATAATGAACTTCAGAATTTTTGTGGCATTTGCCGTGTTCTTTTTGGTGTTTGTGTTTGGTGAATCGGCTCCAGAATCGGGCAAAGTTAGCACGCCACTCGACCAATCGCCGGATTCACGTGCGTTTAGAGTGAGTGAAAATGCTACTCTATCATCGTCACTTTTACAATCGCCAATTTCCTTGAGTCGAATACCTAATCAATAAGAAAAACAAAAAACAAAAATTGTTTTCCATTGCGTAGGGTCGTCGTTGCGAACCCGAGGTTGCAGCGGAACCTGACCGCAGACCACCTCACAGGCCAACTAATAATCCTAGACCTCGTCAACCACCACCTCACAATCCTCGACGCCATCATCCTGTAAAAATAAAAAACTATCTCACGTCTGTTGATTTAAATTTAATAATGGGTAAACAAAAAAAAATTGTGTTTTATATTCCTAATACTTTACAGCAACACTGAGCCGATGTCATTGCGAGCGATGGTAAGGACAAGCTTTGATCCTGAGAATGAATCCTTGTGTGCACAAAAAAACATAACACAGGCGGTACTACTCGGTTATTGTAATACTCAACGTAACACTCAACATTCGGTATGGAATATTACGAATTAGTTAAAATGAATCTTTCTGTCTGAATGTATTTATCTATGAAACAATATATATAATATTTTATACGAACCTGATAGTGTAAAAAATGAATCGGTTACAGTAAAACGAGGCGCCTTCAATCGTACACCGTAAAAAATGTTGCATAAGTTCACTTGCCCACTTGGCCAATCTTCGGAACAAAAACTGTACACCGCCATTTCCTTGAATCACAAAAAGTGTACGGATTCGATATGTTACACATTAGAAAGTTTACAGTTGTAACACTCGCCAAATCTTACAACTTTAAAACATTACACATCCGATATACTTCACATGCGTAAGTTTGCACACGTGAAACCTTACAGCGACAAGGAGGAAAGACGGCCTTCGAGAGGTATTATGCAGGTAAGATGAACCACATGGCGGGCTACCATGTGATCTCTCAGTCAGCAGTCGGTTCATCTTAACTGCAGAATAACAGCAGCGTTCATCCAACGCCGCAATAATAATTCCAAAATGTTAATAACAAATTAATTTTAAAGAATGGTCAACAAATTTGCCGGAAATACAACTTTTTTTTTTCAAATGAAAATGATTCGTTCGTTTTTCTGAACACGTATACATTTTTTGAGATTTTTAAATTTAATTTGATGGTTTTTTTTTATGGAAAAAATGTGTGAAAAAACACAAAAAATTCAAAGCAAACTAAAAAATTTGAAAAAAAAAATCATACGTATTCAGAAAAATAAACGAATGATTTTTGTAATAAAAAAAAAAAATCAGACTGCTGCGAAAATAATTAAACAATTAATTTTTTGATTAATTTGTCAATAACATTTTGTACTTATTATTATGTGAAATCAATCTTTTCAGTACCTTCAATGTGCATGCATTTTTTTTTTCTGATTTTTATACTATCGAAAAGTATTTGCAATTTTATCGCATTTATCTCGAACTTTATGCGAAATGAACACCAAGCGACGGAAGTACTTATCTTGAGTTAACAACGATTGATATCGAAGAATCGTTGTGAAATTGTTTGTACTTTAACGTGGTCTATAATTAACAATTGCAGAGAGTTTGAGGTGACATTCAGTGCGGGATGGCCAAGATCGCAACGCATTCCACAACATTTCGTCAACCCACGTCATCTTAACGAAACGAAGAAATCTCTACACTCAACACAACATTCCATCTTCGGAACGCGATACTATAAACACCATAAATATATATGATTACTACTGAATACCATATTATTGATAATACAATTAATAACTTGACACGAATCTTCATACTTGAAGGTCTTCGTTGGAAGATTTGTGAATTCAATAAAATAATACTCTATAAGTAATGTATGATATTTTATAATGCTGGTGTATTTAAATCCTTAAATAATCCTTTGCTCGTCTACGAGACTGGTAGTGAATTTAACATGCCAATGAACGAACGATATCGTACATTTTGCTGATTATTAAGAACATATCAGATAATATACCGACGGCACGTTTATTTTTAGCTGCCATTGAGCTTATATGATACCATTGGTACCTGCTACCGTTCCGTCGCCGTTCCGTCACTTCTCTATCTGGGCATTTTAGTTGTCTCCAAATATTTACCGAAACACAAACATTATATAAACATTCACGCTTGTTATATACACTGGATGAGACATCAGTAAAAAAAAAGACTTTTTTACTCCATCTATAGCTACATATCGCACCTCTAGTACGTCGGTGTAACAATCCGTATGGCAACCCTAGCGGGTTTAGCCACCGTAAAAAGCTACGGTTGTTACCACCAACACTACAGTGGTATTTTCTCAAAACGTAAGCGCACAAACAAATGTGGAAAATACAGGATGAGCGGGCCCAAAAATTCGGAAGAGAACTAGCGACCTGGTGGCTGTTAAAATAACCACCATCCAGACCACCGTGCAAACCACCCTCGGATTAAATTCGATTACCTAAGCTTGTAACACAGTGGTTTTTGTCGTAGAAACTACAGCTCTAACGACCGTCTGAGTGGAACGTTGAATTTTTCGATGAGGCGCCGAAGAAACCGTCCACAGATTTGGGCTGTTTCAACTTGAAATTTCCGATGCGAAGTGTGAGAAAAAAAAAAAGCCATTTTCAAACGGCTTTGACACTTAGCATTTCCGATTTGGTATTTCAAGCTCCGATCTTAGGAGGTAACAAAATGATCCGTCACAAAGTTTTGACGACAACCCTCACCGAAAAGAACTACTGAAAACTACTGCAAAATACTACTGGCAGTATCCAGTGGTTAACTACTAATAAACTGCTGAACTACTGACCAGTGCTAAATTGGCGGACTACTGAAAACTACTCGTAGTATTGAGCCGTTAACTACTGAACACTACTGGGTATTTTGAGTAGTTAACTACCACTGAGTAGTTAACTACCACTGAGTAGTTAACTACTCCAAACTACTCCAAACTACAGTAGTTAATTACTAGGAATTCCCGTAGTTTTCAGTAGTTCACTGCTGGGAATTCTCGGCGTTTCCAGTAGTTCACTACTGGGTATTCACGTAGTTTCCAGTAGTTAATGCATAAGCAGTTATTGCAGATAAGTAATTACTATTCGAGACTGCAGTAGTTCCTGTATAAGTAGTTACTACCTCTGTGTAGTTACTAATTGAATCTCGAGATTCAAATAGTAACTACACAGAAATGGTAACTACTTATACAGGAACTACTGCTGTCTCGAGTAGTAATTACTTATCCGCAATAACTGCTTATGCATTAACTACTGGAAACTACGTGAATTCCCAGTAGCGAACTACTGGAAACGCCCAGAATTCCCAGCAGTGAACTACTGAAAACTACGGGAATTCCTAGTAATTAACTACTGGACATTCATAGTAGTTTGGAGTAGTTAACTACTCAGTGGTAGTTAATCCTGAAATAGAACTACTTATAAGTAGTAATTACTGATGCAGGAACTACCACGTCCTCAGTAATAATTACTGACTGTTGAGGAGTAACTACTAGGAAGTAGTAACTACATGTGTGGTAACTACTGCAACGCGAGCAGTGACTACTGAACCTCCAGTAGTCACTACTGGACCCATAGCAGTTCTTTTCGGTGAGGGAATAACAACGTTGCAAGCTCGCTCGAGTTCACTCGAACGGTGGTTTGGATGGTGATTATTTTTAAACCTACCACGTCATAAGATTATCTCGGAACTTTTGGCTTCGCTGTGCCCGTTGTTTTCACAGTGGTTTGGTCGGTTATGTTTTGACAATAAATGCGTGTGGTTTTTTCAGTGGTCTGGTTGTTGGCTGAAAACGTTATGGAATCGCATCGGAGATGACACTATTGATCTGTGGGATGGGATATAGCTGCAAACATCAATCCTTTCTAATATCCGACTAATTTGGACTAATTCTTGTATTACTTTAAGTTTGTACCGATGTAGAACTGAAGCCACATTCGTCGTCCCTAGTTTGAACCTAAGTTGAAAATTTATTTCCAATTTCAATTTACAATTTATGTTCGAACTTCAGTACCAACTTCAGTTCGATCATACAACAAAAAGTAAAGTTCCAAGATCAACAAAATATTCTCCATGTCGTTCGACACTGTTCATCATTTACAATAATTTACAATAAAAATCCTCATATTGTCGTCAAGCTTATGAAGTTAAGATATGCATTCTACCGTAAAAAACAGTTGAAGCGCGAACTATAAACAAGAAAACCAAATTCAAGCTCAAATTAGAATCCAAGTACGAAGTTGAGTTACGTAACGTTATCCGACTGGCAAAGTTGATAATAATATTTTTATTTGGTATCCGAATCGATAATGAAAGTGTCTAATAGCACTGTCTATCCTCTCCTTCCAATACATTTTCGCGATATTTACGGAATTAATTGTTCAATTTTATCCACGATGTTGTATCGCGAAGAGAGAGTTTCGTTCCTTTGTGCGTCACAGTCTTTCACCGATTATTTTCGCTCGCTTGTAAATAAATCCAATCATAAGACGAGCGAATTTCGTACCTGTGACTGCAGAGTTTTTCGCGGTAACTATTGACATACCAAAATCGCTTGTGCGCACCCACTCCGAACCGGCGTCATACTAATTGTCCGAAGTTAATAAAACGCATATACAGTAATACACGATATTGCTTAAGTATATATTATATGTCTGCGACTGATATTGCGGAGAGACATATGGCACGAATTGAAGGCCGCAGGGAATCTTACGTGATTCTTGTTTTTCAAAAATTTCTTTTCCTGCAACTTAGATTCGCGTATCTTTTGCAAGCTGTGCGAAACATAAATATTTGCGTACAAAGGCTTCCATTTAATGACGATTTTTTTTTTTTTTTTTGGTATAAAAGCATTCTGCTCCAGACACTGAGCATCAATCTACGTTCGGGGAAATTCGCCGTTCATTTTATAGCGGAAGAGACATTTCTAAGGTAATATACACTGCAAAAAAAAAATTGTAAATTTAATTTACGGGAAATTGACATTTCCTTGCATTATTTACATTAATTGAACATTAATGTACTTTCACTGTAAAATTACAATGCGAGACATTAAGATTACAAATCTTTCGTCTGGCATTTATAAAAATTTCTATCAAAAATACTAATTTTACTGTAAAATTGCAACGCATGTGTATTTGAAATTTCGAAAGCAGTTTGTGTAAAAAAAGCTTCCAATACTGTTCAGTAATTTTCAAACAATTTTTTTTTTTTTTTTTTTTACAGTGTATGCTCTTTTCTCAAAGCTTGAACTGTTTAACTTTTTATTCCTCGAAGATGATACTTGTATCCGTTGTCCAGTAAAGTGGAATTGTGGTGTGAAATTATTTTATTTGTGTATATATATATATATATATATTTTTTTTTAATTGTTTTTAGCCACAATGAAGTTAAGCATTTTGTTGGCATTTGCCGTCCTCTTTGTGGCGGCCGTGCTTGCCGCACCAAAACCGGGCAAAGTTAACAAGCCAGTTCACCAAGTGCCTAAGCCACGTCCGCATGTAAGTGAAAATGTTACCGTCGTCACTTTTTTTTTTTTAATCGTTAATGTCTTTCCGTCGAATACCTGATTAATAAAAAAAAAAAAACAAAAACAAAAATTGTTTTACATTGCGTAGCGTCATCGTCGCGAAACCGAGGCTGAAGCGGAACCAGAACACGGACCACCTCATCATGAGCAAATTCATCATCAGAAACCTCATCATGAAAAAGATCATCATGAGGAACATCACGATGGGAAACATCATGATGAGATACATCACGATGAGAAACATCACGATGTGAAACCTCACGATGAGGAACATCACGATGAGGAACATCACGATGGGAAACATCACGATGAGAAACATCACGATGAGAAACATCACGATGAGAAACATCACGATGTGAAACCTCACGAAGAGAAACATCACGATGGGAAACATCACGATGAGAAACATCACGATGTGAAACCTCACGACGAGAAACATCACGACGTGAAACATCACGACGAGAAACATCACGACGAGAAACATCACGACGAGAAACATCACGACGAGAAACATCACGACGGGAAACATCACGACGGGAAACATCACGACGGAAAACATCACGACGAGAAACATCACGACGGGAAACATCACGACGAGAAACATCACGACGGGAAACATCACGACGAGAAACATCACGATGAGAAACATCACGATGAGAAACATCATAATGAGAAACATCATGATGAGAAACATCATGATGCGAAACATCATGGCGAGAAACATCATCATGAGGAACCCGATTATCTTGTAAGTATAAAAAAAAATCTCAGGTTGCGTTTATTCATTTAAGTTTAACAATTGGAACAAAAAAAAAATGACTGTTGTACATTACAAACGTTTTACAGACGGAGTGGTGAGGCGACAGCGTTGCGAACGATGGGTCAAAGAGGCTTTGATCTTGACGACGAATACTTGGGTGCGCAAACTCAAAAGAGGCGGAAATACTCAGCAATCGTAATGAACCGGCTAAATCTTCAGCGTGAACGTAACACTTCGCATTCGGCGTATAATACTATAAATTAATTGAAATGAGTCGTTCCATCTGAATGTATTCATACCAGATCTATGAAACCAATAAAATGATATTCTACCAAACAATCTATAGCATATTTAATACGAACCCGATCATGTAAAATAACTCCTTTAAATTAACGACTTAATCTTAACGACGTTGATCAAAGTTTTGTATGGAAAATTGTTAAATCGAATACATCGTTTCCGTGGTGTAGTGGTTATCACATCCGCCTAACACGCGGAAGGTCCCCGGTTCGATCCCGGGCGGAAACATTTTTTTTTTTTTTTTTTTTTTTTTTTTTTTTTTTTTTTTTAACACTTCGCAGGATGAGAACATCGTTTTTGTCAACTTAACACCACTACCGATCCAAGCAGTGAGATTTTTTTTTAAATCAATTGCCGTTCTCATAGCTTGAATAGGGCGAATGCACCAGTGAATGGACGATTAAGCGACTGGTCGTTTTTAAAAGAGCGACAAAATAAAAATATTGTATGCACACCTTTCGGGCTCGGTTCAGTTGACAAAGTAGATCATTTTCATTATGACAAAAAAATATTGCAGACTGTTTTAAAACCTAACACCGCTGAAATCAAAGTTAAAATCACAAAAAGACGGATACACCAGTGAATGGACAAATTCTCCAGTAAATGAACGGCAAGTCACCAGTGAATGGACACGTATTTCTCATCCAAGCTGTCGTTCATAGATATTAGGAAAATAACACAATATCTCTTTGAATCATTTGAGTTAAATATTGTATTTTAACCATCATAGAGTTTTTTACTTAAATATTATTAATAATGTTAATAATAATACTGATAAAGCAGAAGAACAAGCTTATTGGCTTCCTCAGTCTCAGTCTCAAATTAACTGTAAACTTCTAAATATTTCTTTGGCACAGTCTTAAATAATTTATTAATACATTGTCCATTAATTAACAATTTTCTAATTCACAAAAAAATAAGGAAAAAAGAATGTGTTATATCCGTATTCCTAACTTCTTCCCATGTCCATTCACTGGAGAGAGGTTCGGAAATCGCGCCAGTCAATGGACGTTGATAATTTCGGCATATAAACAACAATTTATTAAACATTTTTTTTAATGAATCAACAATTAATGATATCTTTATTTATGCACCATACTACTTACCCTAAAAAATTAAGTCTAAAAGTTTTTTTACACAAAACGTTTGCGGCCGCATCAATCGCCGCTTAGTACCCTCGAGTAACTTCCAAACGATAAAAGAAAAAAAATCTCCTACAGTCGGTAATTTCCATATACGTGCAGTGATAATTTCAGCGGTAATTATAATTTTTTTCTAAATTTTGATGACCGTATAATTTATTTTTGATCGAGCATTTTTTTTTATTAAGCATATAAGAGATTTCGTCCATTCACTGGTGCATTCACCCTACGAATGTATTGGCGAAATATACGCGAGCGCAGTGCGGACGGGTGGGGAGCATGTCTCTAGTTCACGGATACGATAACGGGAGCCTCGTCATCATCCCAGAGAAAAATTTGCCAATGAGCCGGTTGCGCATTCGACCAACTTCGGATTTCAAACGATCAATCTCGGCGTTAGCCTCGGTATTGGTAACTATTTTCGCAAACTGTGATACTCGAAGTTGTTGTTTGCGACAATGTCGCAGAGAAAATCTTCGGGTACGTAAGTCAATCATACTGGGATTCCACCGTGCGTGAGACCGCAACTTTCAACTGTCGACTGTCAGCTGTCAACTTTCAACTTTCAACATTCAACTTTCAACATTCAACTTTCAACATTCAACTTTCAACATTCAACTTTCAACATTCAACTTTCAACATTCAACTTTCAACATTCAACATTCAACTTTCAACATTCAACTTTCAACTTTCAACATTCAACTTTCAACATTCAACTTTCAACATTCAACTTTCAACATTCAACTTTCAACATTCAACTTTCAACATTCAACTTTCAACATTCAACTTTCAACATTCAACTTTCAACATTCAACTTTCAACATTCAACTTTCAACATTCAACTTTCAACATTCAACTTTCAACATTCAACTTTCAACATTCAACTTTCAACATTCAACTTTCAACATTCAACATTCAACTTTCAACATTCAACTTTCAACATTCAACTTTCAACATTCAACTTTCAACATTCAACATTCAACTTTCAACATTCAACTTTGAGGAAGGGTTGTGAAAATTTCAATGTTCAACTTTTTTTCCTTTATGTTAACTCGTCACAGTCCCCCTCCGAGTATTTTTCCGCACTTGTAAAAAAGATGCGATTATCGGATAAGCAAATTTCATTCCATACCTGTGTTAAAGTTTTTGACAATAATTCTTCACATACCAAAATCACGCATCAAACCCAAATGCATACCAAACACGCACGTCTGAAATAAAATACAACATTTTCGTAAAATACAAAAATATTCAAAATCTCATAAAATTTAAAAGATTCGATCGATCATCGCTAAATTAAATAGGGATCATCGGTCGATACTAGTCACATACAGTTTACATCTTTTTAGCCCGGTAGCTCAAAAATTGTAAAAGCTAACGCGCGCACAGACTTTTTGAACAAACTTAAAAATCACGTAAAATTTTTATGAGTGACAGCATTTTGCTAAAAATGTAACGAAACATCGAGAATTCAACACTCTACCTACCTTACAAACCTCAGCTTGATAGCTCAAGCCGTTCTCCAGTTATAAGAGTTTCAATTTTTCGGGTCGGAGATACACACACATACATTCAGACATCTTTTCTAAATAGAATTTTCCAATTTTTTGTAACATTCTGAACACATTTGCATCAAATTCTCGATTTTTTTCTCCATAAAAACAAAGCTTCCTCCATGAGGAAGTAAAAAAATGTTAGTACTCCGAACCGGCGGCATACGAATTGCATAAAATCAGTGAAACGTATATAATAATACACGATGCTCTTAAGTATACATTATGTCTGTGTGACAGACATTGCGGAGAAAGCCGTGGCACGAATTGAAGACCACCGCCAAAGCTCACATTATCCTTCTGGTTTCAAAAATTTCCTTTCCTGCGTCGTGGATTCGCGTATCTTGTGAAAGCCGTGCAAAAAACAAATATTTGCGAACAGTGCATTCGGTTCAATAAAGATTTTTTTTTTCTTTGTATAAAAGCCTTCGGCCGCAGTCACCGAGCATCGATCCACTTTCGAGAAGTTTTCCGTTCATTTGATAGAAGAGACATTTCTAAGGTACATGTTATTTTCTCAACACTTAAACTGTATGGCTTTTTAGTTGATATTCTTCGAAGATGATAGTTGTGCCTATCCGTGAACCAGCAAAGTGAAATTGACCTGTAAAATTGTTATATACATATGTTTTTTTTGCGTTTAGCCGTAATGAAGTTAAGTATTTCGGTGGCATTTGGCGTGCTATGTGTGGTGGTCGTACTTGCTGACCCGGCTGAAGATCCGGTCAAAGTTACCAAGCCAGTCGACCAATCCCCGAATTCACGTTCGTCTAGAGTGAGTGAAAATGCTACTCTACCATCGTCACTTTTACATTCGTCAATTTCTTTTAGTTGAATGCCTGATTAAAAAAAAAACAAAAATTGTTGTGTATTGCGTAGCGTCATCTTCGCGAACTCGATCCTGAGCCTGAAGCGGCTCCAGAACTGGGCAAAGTTAGCAAGCCAGTCGACCAATCCCCGAATTCACGTTCGTCTAGAGTGAGTGAAAATGCTACTCTACCATCGTCACTTTCACATTCGTCAATTTCTTTTAGCCGGATGCCCGATTAATCAAAAAAACTAAAATTGTTTTACATTGCGTAGCGTCATCTTCGCGAACTCGATCCTGAGCCTGAAGCGGCTGCAGAACTGGGCAAAGTTAGCAAGCCAGTCGACCAATCGCCGAATTCACGTTCGTCTAGAGTGAGTGAAAATGGTACTCTACCATCGTCACTTTTACATTCGTCAATTTCTTTTAGTCGAATGCCTGATTAATAAAAAAAAACAAAAAATGTTGTGTATTGCGTAGCGTCATCTTCGCGAACTCGATCCTGAGCCTGAAGCGGCTGCAGAACTGGGCAAAGTTGGCAAGCCAGTCGACCAATCGCCGAATTCACGCTCGTTTAAAGTGAGTGAAAATGCTACTCTACCATCGTCACTTTTACATTCGTCAATTTCTTTTAGCCGGATGCCCGATTAATAAAAAAACTAAAATTGTTTTATATTGCGTAGCGTCATCTTCGCGAACTCGAACCTGAGCCGGAAGCGGCTCCAGAACCGGGCACAGTTACCAAGCCAGTCGACCAATCGCCGAATTCACGTTCGTCCAGAGTGAGTGAAAATGCTGCTCTACCATCGTCACTTTTACATTTGTCAATTTCTTTTAGTCGAATGCCCGATTAATAAAAAAACAAAAATTGTTGTGTATTGCGTAGCGTCATCTTCGCGAAATCGATCCTGAGCCTGAAGCGGCTCCAGAACTGGGCAAAGTTAAGGAGCCAGTCGACCAATCGCCGAATTCACGTTCGTCTAGAGTGAGTGAAAATGCTACTCTACCATCGTCACTTTTACATTCGTCAATTTCTTTTAGTCGAATGCCCGATTAATTTAAAAAAAAAAACAAAAATTGTTGTGTATTGCGTAGCGTCATCTTCGCGAACTCGATCCTGAGCCTGAAGCGGCTCCAGAACCGGGCAAACCTGACAAGCTAATCCACCCACCGCCGATTCCGAAACAAGTGAGTGAATGCGCTACTCTTCTATCATCTCCTTTTTTAGTCGTTTTAATCAATTTCTTATAGTCGAATTCCTGATTAATAAAAAAATGTGTAGCTTGCCGTAGCGTCAGCGACGCGAATCTGCAGCCGGCAGAATATAATACATTCTTGTACATTATGAACATTTTACACAGAAAAATTAGCAAGCATCATTGAGAGCGACGAGATGAAGAAGCTTTGAGCCTGACGAAAAATCTTTGCTTGCGCGAAGAACGCAACACAGGCAGAACTACTAGGCAATCGTAATGAAATAGCTAAATCCTTAGCGTCAACACAACACTTGACATTCGGTATACCATACTATAAATGCGTTGAACTTATTCTTTTTGTCTGAATGTATTCGTACCAGATCTATGAAATCAATAAAATTATATTCTACCAAGCAATGTAGCACATTTAATATGAACCTGACCTGACCACGTGAAATGCATAGTTTAATTCGATTAACGGCGTTGAGGAGGCTTTATATGGAAAACGGCTATTTCCGTATACATCGTTTCCGTAGTGCAGTTTCGTAGTTATCACACGAGCATCTGAGCAGGAGAGCACCGAAATTCGGAACAGTGTTGTATCGCCAGGCAGCATTTTCTATTCAAAAACTATAAGTAACTAATAGGATTGATCTCGATTGAAAATTATAAACCACGACATTAAAATCTTAAGCTAAAATTGAACATTGTTCTTTTTTTACGTCAATCGACGAGTATCACATCTTGGTCATGGCGATTTTTCTTTTAACAACGTAAAAATCGACCCGGTTTTCCGTCTCATTTTACTCGTATTCCCTTTACTATAATGCTGGTTGTCCGCAAAATAAACGAGCTAAAGAAAAACTAAAGTGGCTAAAAATCCGCCTAACACGCGAAAGATCTCCAGTTCGATCCCGAACGGAAACTTATTTTTTTGTGTCTCCAAATTTCCTTCATTGTTTGACGATTGTTAAATCTTGCGATAAGAATATTGTTTTCATCACTCTGTGCGGAAATAGCCACTTTACCGCCCGCTTCGCGTGCGTAAAACCGCCATTTTCGCACCTTGCGATGAAAAATTTCGTCCATCCCTCGTGCGAAACACTTTTTCTAACTCGTGTGATTACAGCATTCGCCGTCGGCTCGTACTGCAAACTCCCACTCGTTAAAAA
This sequence comes from Amblyjoppa proteus, assembly GCA_963922035.1. Taxonomy (NCBI): domain Eukaryota; kingdom Metazoa; phylum Arthropoda; class Insecta; order Hymenoptera; family Ichneumonidae; genus Amblyjoppa; species Amblyjoppa proteus. The sequence goes on from OY998233.1 coordinate 14,069,839, forward strand.
AATGTTTTCCGCCCTCGTGGAATATTGTACTATTTTATCAACTATAACACTACCGACACAAGGAGTGGACATTTTTTAATGATTTGCCGTTTTCATAGCTTTAGTATGAATGTATTGCGAAATATACAAGAGCACAGCGCAGACGATTAGGGAGGCTGCCTCTAGTCCATGGACACGACAACGGGAGCCTCGTCATCCTCCTCTTCCTGCAGATCGCTGAAGTCCCAAAGAAACTTGCATGTGAGCCGGTCGCGCATTCGACCGGCCTCGGACTTCAAGCGACCGTCGATCTCGGCGTTAGCCTCGATATTGGCGAACAATTTTCGCAAACTGTGGTAGACGAAGTTATTGTTGGCGACAATGTCGCAGAGAAAATCTTCGGGCACGTGAGTCAATTGGGTTTCCAGAGTTCTCAGGAATTCCACGTAGATCGAACGCCTCGGAGCGATCGCAGCGTCCGCACCACAGATCAACGCGACCAGCTTTTTCCAGTGCTCGAAAGCATCCAGACTTTGACCGGCCAGGAAACAGACGAAAGCCAATTGGCACTCACCCACTATCTCCATCGGACTGGAAATATAATTTTTTTTTTTCAGACACAATCGATAAATCGCGTTGAACAAAAATTATCGAGGAATCGACGAATTATCGTCTTACTGTTTGAGCTTCTGCAGGATAGTCTCGAGCGCGTAACTCGTGTCCAACGAGTGCCTCGTTATTTCCACGGGAGAAGCGCCGTCCGGATAATTCCTGTCCGGCAACTCGGTTAATCTCAACTCTGTACCGGGCCTTGGCTTCAAATCCGGCAAAAGCAACTCCTCCTTCGCCTCGACCGAGAGCCCGCTCGGTCTTTGCCTCTTTTTTCTCACCTCTGAGCCTCGCGGCCTCGATGCGTCGTCGCAACTTTCGAGCTCCAATGCGGAATGAACGTAACTAAAAAAAGAAAAATCAATTGAAAAAAATTCCTTCATGTCCGTACTGTGAAATAAGATTTTTTTTCGCGACTGCGCTAAAATAAGCATGTTCCTTGCGTGCAATACGGGCGGAAAATAGCCTATTATTGGCCGATGATCATTATTAACATGTGTGCATGCGCAGTAAAATTCCATTACTACCCAGGGAGTAATAGGGCTCATTACTCCCTCCCGAAGCTCTATTACTCCCGGATCGGTAATGTTCATTGGCGAATATGACGATTTTGCGACTCAAGAAATGTGGTTATTTTAACGAAGTCGGAAAAAAAAATCGTATACCACAAGGGAGGAAAGCGCGCTTTTTCACCTTGTGTGAATCAAACTTCGCACTCGGTGAAAAACGCACTTTCGTCCCTTGTGCATAATATACTAATTTTTTACCCACCCACATACGGGATTACATCTCTGGACTACATTGTCGTCTATATTGTTTGTCAGTTCTCTCCATTGTTTCCACATGTCGTACGGATAAGGACCCAAGTATCTGTCCAGTTGTTTCAAATTCTCTCTCATCCTCTCCATAGTTTCATTATTCACAGCTGCAGAGTATCAAATTTTGAATAAGCATAAATAATTTTTTTAATTAAAAAAATGTCTTATATTTACAACAAAAAAAACTAAAAGTTCACAAAAAGTCTCCCTACATTCCGAAAAGACGTCCTCAGCCTTTGAATCCCAACGCTTCGCTACCAATTCGCTTTTCAAAAAAGTATGAAAGAAGCCAATTCGTGGTGCAAGTTCGCCAAATTCATTCACAGCACTGTTAAAACAATTAAGAAAAATTAATTACATAAAATATTAGTATGTGACATTGTGTGTCAATGTGTCTATTACTCCCGTATTGTCATTGTGTCGACGTGACATTGAGACAAAACAATATCTTGTACAAATTACCTGTAATGTACAAAATGAAATCCAGGCGGAATCATTTTAACTCCTTTGAAATTGTCTCCCGTATTCCATGATTTCAGATCGATACCAAAATCTGTGCCCGGAGGAACGTCCGTAATTACCAAAGTGGCTCCTTCCGCTAGTAAGAACTGGGCGACCTCGGGTATCATTTCCAGTTTGTCGCCGGATGTCATCATTGTTTTCTATAATGAACGACCAATTCGCAATTAATAACGACTCGGATTAACGAGCGACTAGGCCATAGCGTGCAAATCGTACATTCAACAAACTCGGAGCTCCAACTTCGATGTCGAGTAACAATGGTTTTGACAATCGCGAAACATTTGCGATCTATGCTCATCGGCGTTATTAATATTTACCTTTTCGAATCAGCTGTCTAGTGTTGGTTTATGTTGTTTTGTTTCGCGGATGACCGATCGCTCGATGTTTTGGCGCAACAGCACTGAAAAACGATATTTTTGTTTTGCAACTGAGAAACAATTTCGCTTGTGCATCGAGCAGATCAACGGTTGCTGTTATTCATTAAAAATCGCAACAGAACCGACGACGAGCGGTGGTCATTTAGCCGCCGAATTCGACGCTGTGTCTGGAGGCGCGTTTCTATATTCTGTAGAGTGGTTGACAACCGAAACTATCGTTAATTTTTGTGCTACGAGACCGAAAAACGATAATTTTTTATTTTGCAACCGTGAAACGAAGGTTTCGCTCTTGCATCGAATAGACTAATGTTTACTGTCATTGATTAAAAATCGTAATAGAACCGACAAGGAGCGGTAGCGGTGTTCGATTATTCGCGGAATAAGATTCTATATCTATAGGGTTACGTTTTGATATCTAGAGACGCTGTCGCGTCTCGACAAGTACATTTGCCGTCGGTAAAACAGTTGGGGAGACCATAACCTCGCCAGTTGGCGAGGTTATGAAGCTAACTTGACGAATTAACATATATAGTCGAAAAACAATACGGCCGGACAAGTACTTTTTTTTTGTTAAATAATTTTTTTCATTGCTATTTTATTTTATTTATTTTATTGCTATTTTATTTTATTTTTTTAATTACTATTTTATTTTGTTTTTAAATACATTTTTTTTTATTTTAGATTTATTATTTTTTAATATTTAAAAACTGAATTTAATTAGCAATACATGTGAAGATCAGTTTGAATATTTGTCTACTTTTTGCAAAGCAGGGACAACATCTATGTACATAAAGTTTTTTTGGATAAGTCTGGTGTCTTCGGGGTTTTTCTATGTACATCAAGTTTTGGGTGACAGACAGTTGACCGAATGCATGCATATGGAAAAATTCTAGTAAACTCAAAATTCACTTATGGGATTGGTTGTAACTAGAAAGTTTCGAATTAACTAGAATTTTGTCACTAGTTCAGACTCGTTTCAGTCCGGTCTCACTCACGGTGGAAACTCGGTAATAGTAAAGAAGAAATATAGTATGTATCAGTAGTGTAATATAGAGCTGTGTGAACTTGGCCCGGCGATTTTGACTTTTCGCATTTTTTCTTTTTTTAAACGTTTGTTTGTCGATTGTAGGTGTTTGTTTGATTAATTAAAACGTTTGTAGGAAAAGCCCTTTTTCAAAAAACGAAAATCAAAATTTTTCGTGAACTTGGCCCAATTTTTTTCATTTTAATCCGATCTGGATCCTGCAGGGGGTCTTTCGATGCGAAATCGTTTGTAGGTGCCGAATAAGTTAAGTAGAACGTTTGTTTGATCGTCGTTTTTCGAAAAAACTCTAAAAAACTTTTTTGGTAATCTTGCGAGCAGCGGTCATATGACCGCAGATAGTTGGCCGCAAAATTATTCATTCGTGAAGCATTTCGGCTCCGTAAGGGGTTCCATTGATTCCGAATCGTTTGTAGGTCACGAATAATTTAATTGCAATGTTCGTTGGTTTTTCGTTTGAATGCAATATATAAATGACCGCATCTGTCCGAGGAAGGTGCTGCCTCGGTTTGGTCTAACGGTGTGTGACTTTTCGCATTTTTTTCTTTTTTTAAACGTTTGTTTGTCGATTGTAAGTGTTTGTTTGATTAATTAAAACGTTTGTAGGAAAAGCCCTTTTTCAAAAAACGAAAATCAAAATTTTTGTGAACTTGGCCCAATTTTTTTCATTTTAATTCGATCTGGATCCTGCAGGGGGTCTTTCGATGCGTAATCGTTTGTAGGTGCCGAATAAGTTAAGTAGAACGTTTGTTTGATCGTCGTTTTTCGAAAAAACTCTAAAAAACTTTTTTGGTAATCTTGCGAGCAGCGGTCATATGACCGCAGATAGTTGGCCGCAAAATTATTCATTCGCGAAGGATTTCGGCTCCGTAAGGGGTTCCATTGATTCAGAATCGTTTGTAGGTCACGAATAATTTAATTGCAATGTTTGTTGGTTTTTCGTTTGAATGCAATATATAAATGACCGCATCTGTCCGAGGAAGGTGCTGCCTCGGTTTGGTCTAACGGTGTGTGATCATCCGATGATAGTATGTGTATTATATACGTGTAAGTATTTTATAACCTGTCACTGTCGTATTATTGTTGATATTTTCAATTAAAAAGAATAAATATTGACGATATATTTCGGGAAATTGAGGATTATGTACTGGACACCGTGGTTTTTTTATGGCCTGTAGGTTCTAAGCCTCTGTTAATTGACAATGAGAGTCCGAGTCGGATGTCTACCTTTACTGTGAAATTGGAATTTTTTTTAAACATGAAATTATTCATTACTTTTACAATACAAATACAATTGAATGACGTTTCGAATAAATAATTTTTAAAAAACATAAATTAATAAGTACAAAAAAAATTAATGAGCTTTTCAATAAATAAGTGAAGAAAAAAAATATTTTCACAGAACAAATTACCATCCAGCTCCGATGCAAATGCGATACAGATGATTTATGATCATTTTACATTTATTTAATGTAAAATATATTTTGTTTTTTTTTTTAGCATTGCGAGACGATCACAATATCGTCAGCATCGATGAATCGTCGAATATCAAGTGCTACGTGGACGAGATGCGTGGGATACAAGGCGTACTCAAGCGAGATCACAATCTGTCCTGGCAAGTCTGTTCAGAGCCAGATAATATCTATTGAGAAATATGTTTGAAGTCCAAGGACAGCAAAGAGGTAACTTACCATTTCATACACAAATCACCAACCAACAAATATCGAATCAAAGTTGAGTTGGGATTGAGCAATCGGAGAATCGAATTACAGCACGACGATGACAAAAAGAAGATTATCGAACGCGAACGTGTCCTGCTGGAGAAACGCTACACGCTACCGGAATCTTCGCACATCATCGTGCATCCGTCGAGGGTCGCTGAACGTGGAAAATTCGATTGCACCGTTATGTCGTTGAGCGTGTTGCTAGATTACAGACCGGAGGATTCAAAGGTAATTTTTATCTCAACTCCCTTGCAATTGATAACAGTGATTATGAAATTTATATAACTATATATATATTTTTTAAAAACATTTCAGAAGCATTTCTTCGAAGTGTCCCTTTTCGCCGAACTGTTCAACGAGATGCTGATGCGCGACTTCGGCTTTCGAATATATCGCTCGCTCAGCATCCTCCCCGAGAAGCCAAAGGAAAAGGAGGAGGACAAGAAGGACGAGCGACGAGACGAGAAGAAAGACGACAAGCGAAAGGACGACGACAAAAAGTGCAACCAAAAATACGAGAAGAAGGGATAAATCGGTAAGGATAAGAAGGACGATAAAGAGGTGAAGAGCAAGACCGTCGGTCTTGCTCTTAACCCTCAGAAGGATAAGGATAAGGAAAAGAACGAGAACGAGGAGGAGTCCGAGGTGCGTTTTATTTTTAATTCGGACTCTTAAAATCAATTAAGGGTCGAGTCGTTTTTTTCGGGCATTTTTCAGGTGTATTGTGCATTTTTTTTTAAGAACATTTTTTTTTGTCTATCGCAATGAAACCGAGTGAATATTTGCATTTATATTTGTACATAATGCAGGCATTTTTTTGTCAAATAAGGCGACTGCCCTTAGAATCGTACACGGTTTAATTTTATAAATTTTTTTTATTGCAACTCGGTTTGTTTGATATTTAAAAATTCGCAGAACGACGATTCCGTGAAGGACGGTAAAAAGGACAAGGACAAAGACCTCTCCGAAGACTTGAGGACCTACAAAGACAAACTTAGAAGTATCGATGACAAGCTCAAGAAAGTTTCGGTAAGTCGAGGAGCCGTTCTCGTACGCGAGGCATTCTCCGCCAGCTCGGCTACTTTTTTGTCGAAAAAAATTCACGATCGTTGATCAAGATTTTTTTTATTGATTATTCGATCAATTTAATGATTGTAGAAAAAAAAAATTCGTATGCAGTTGGTTGCCCTTTCTACAATGTATTGAAATGAAGACAAATGACTAAATCATTATTTAATACAATTTTCAGAGCGACTCGCACACGTACCTGAGCGCCCTGTGGAACGTGTATCACATAGCGTCGAAAGTTTTGCAGAACGACGCAAAGAAGGTCGAAGTTGTGGAGATACAGGACGAGAAGATATCGAGCGAAGTAAACGTTTCGCAATCGGAATGCAAAGGGAAAGCGGACACGCGGTGGAGTGACAACAAGTCGTCGGTGAAGAGAGAGCCGATCGATGCCGATAAAGAAATAAAATGTGACACCAAAGTTCCAATTAAGAAGGAACTCGTCGATATGGAAAAAGAAGAAAGGTAGATATTAAAATAATTGTTTTTATTTATTATTTATATTTTACAGCCATACACCGTGATCAACACCTAACATCAGCTTAGTGAAATAATTTTGCGTGTGCTTAGCAATGGTAGGTTCAATTAAATGTACAACAACAATGTTATATATTCATTTTGTAAAAACTGACGAAACTCTCGTGTGACGAGTGATGATTGGTTTTTTTCTGAGCGTTCCTACTGAATTATGCGAGTTGCAAAAAAAAAAAAAAAAAAAAAACGCGCATTAATATGTTTGATAAATGTTCGAAAAAAATGTTCAGAATTGTGTCACACATTGGAAAACTTTTCGTACACGGTGGCGGCACCAATACCGTTGTTATTTTTGTCGAAGAAAAACGAAGAAAAACAAAAAGGAATCGATTTTTCGATTCACAAGTCTGCGCCCGCATCGTCACGGATCTGCCGTAATTTTTTCTCATTCGTATATTTACAAATTGTAATAAAAAGCATAACTTCCGAGTAGAACGTTCGATTTTAAATACGGATGCAAGAAATACACTCCCGCACGACGAGGTATCGAAACTCGTGATCGTTTTTTTCCGATTTCCGAGTCTGAATAAAAACTGTTTGGCTCTGTAATTACGAAGATGTCGAGAGAGAGGGAGGGGGAGAGAGAGAGAGAGAGAGAGAGAGAGAGAGAGAGAGAGAGAGAGAGAGAGAGAGAGAGAGAGAGAGAGAGAGAGAGAGAGAGAGAGAGAGAGAGAGAGAGAGAGAGAGAGAGAGAGAGAGAGAGAGAGAGAGAGAGAGAGAGAGAGAGAGAGATAACGAAGAAGGAACAGCGTTTCTTCGCTCAGGTATTAAAAAGAGAACATAGTGCACGGAAACAACAATAAAACGAAAAAAAAATGATAAATATGTATATATGCAATTAAGAGTAGCGATTTGCATCTCACGACGCGCGCACAATACAACAATCTCAAAGTCAATAATCTATCGATTACGCAACGTGATGTTAAAATGAACGAAGAAAAAAAACAATACTGAATATCTGTCGTTTATAAAATGCATAAGATTTATTGAGTAATTTGACGATTGTTATTAGCTAAATAAAGAAATTGCTATACGCATTGGTTCGGGTTGTTTCTTTCCTTGATTGGCGTAATGCAAACAGCTGCCGATATCGTCGAAGAAAAAAAAACATCGACATTTATAATACAAGACTTTTCGTAATACGGGAGAGGATGTTGGACGAATGGTTTGCTAATTACATGTAAGCCTGAGACAGCGTCTCGACAATAGAATATATCTGCTCGAAATGGGAACGTTTCTCCGGTTCGTACTCCCAGCAGCGTAACATTAATCGATGTATCTTCTCGGGAGCTCCGTCCGGTGCTGGCATGCGGTATCCTGAAACGATCGGTACGTTACGGTCTCTACACGGTTAATAAAATGGTAAATTTAATGAACAATTGTCATGAAAAATTAACGGACTTTCAGAGTGAAATTTTGCCTGCGGGCAAAAAAGAGGAGAGGTGCGCGTACTCCGACGTAGCCCTTTTCGCCGTCGCAGGTATGAAATGTATACCTTATAGCGAGGCCGGAAATAAAATATCGTATGCTACACGGGAGGAAGTGCCTTTTCACCTCGTGTGAATTTCTGCCCTCGCTTCGCTCGGGCATCAAACTTCACACTCGGTGAAAAGACGCACTTTCCTCCCTTGTAGCATAATATACTATTATATTACAATTGAAGTAACGTATTAATTTCTAATAGTACATTACGATACTAGTGCGATAAAACTTTTTCTGACGAGTGTGAGTTTGCAGCACGAGCCGAAGGCGAGTGATGCAATCACCCGAGTCAGAAAAAGGTTTATCGCACGAGTATCGTACGAAATTTTATATCACGAGGTGTGAAAATGCGGATTTCCGCACGCGAAGCGTGCGTAAAGCCGCATTTTACACACTGAGTGAAATAAAGTTTTTAATACAACTCTACATTAATTTTTCATCACAATTGTAAGTAAAATTTTAAATACGTTATGCACAAAAACTTCCAGTACCAGTACATTAAATTTAATGTACAATTGTCATGAAAAATTTATGGACTTTTGGAATAAAATTTAAAGTGAATTATTGAAATTAAACTACTCGTATAGTAAAGTTGAAGTAACTTAAAAGTAAAGTACTTCTGAACTTTTTAATATACTCTACATAAATTTTTCATCACAATCGTACGTGAAATTTAATATACCAGTCCATGCACAAAAACTTCCAGTACCAGTACATTAAGTGTCACAGGAATCTTTTCCAGTGCGAAAAAAAATTATATGCGCGAGGATCGAAAGAACGAGCTCGTACCTGCGTCGATCTTCTCTCGGGCCTGCGAATTCGACATTCCGCTGTACGGGTTTCCGCCTTTCGAAATTTCCCTGATCACATACGAAAACACATCGTGTTTTATAGACCATGTTTTTTTATAGTAGATTTTTTCTCCGATCCCAATAATTACCGAAATTCAAAGCTTCGTGCGCCGTCCACTTGATAGGAATCTGTTTCATTCCATCGGACACTATGTACTCCTCCTCTTCCCTGGACAGTCCAAAGTCCGAAATCTTAACGATGGATTCGTAACCTGTCGATAAAAAATAAAAATAAAATTATTTCTCAGTTCGGTCGCGACGGTTTATATCGCGTCGGTTCGATCACTGACCTATGAGACAATTACGAGCTGCCAAGTCCCTATGAATACAATACTTAGACTCTAAATAACAGATTCCAGCCGCTGCGTCTTTGCACATGCGGAGCGCTCCCTTGGCGTTATCTGACTGGATTTTTTTCTCAAATACGTCAGCAGCGATCCGCCTGTAATAAAAAAAATCGTAAAAAAACGTCGGGACGGGTGACCTTGCAGGTCTTCACTGCAACCTCGGTCTTGCAAGTTCTCAGCTACGCTTTATATACATCGCCGAAATTACCCTATAAAAAAATGAACGTTGGGGCTAACTCACCTTTATAGTCGTCGGTGGTTCCGTGAAAGAGCCTTCCATTGAAAGATCACATCCCCAAGGCAGCTCCTCGCTGCCAAGCTCGTTCAGAGATCCTCGAATAACTTCCGCCTGCCTTTGTAATTTTTTCTCGTGGCAACACAATTGCAACCATCGTCGGTATTACCTTCGGCACGGAATCCCTGTCGTCCTCAATCTCCGTCATCGGAATCGCCAGGTTCGTTGGCTGCCACGTCTGCAAGAAATCGTCCTAAGGTTACTCAAAAAAAAAAATCAACAGATAAGTACCGCAAATTGATGCTACAAAAAATCTTTTTTTTACACCGTTATCGTATAAGTGATGTTAATCAATGAAAAATAATAAATCTTATATAATAATAAAAATCCCATATATTGGACAAGCATTGAATAATCAGGAAGCAAAGTTTCAATTATTTCCTAACAGAACAACTATCATCCAATTAACTACCTTAATTTTTTTCACTCCTTCGGACATAGATTGCCAGATGTGGCTCGATACGAGTTTTCGTATTAGATGACATGACTTTTCGGTCCATAGAATTAAACTTCTGCCAGTGTCCCCCAATTCGCATGCAATGCGCGACGTAATGGCCGGGTAAGTGCTCTACCACTCCAGCGAGCCTACACAAGAATTAGAAACATCGGTTTTTAATTTCACTGACGGTTAAAGTTATCTAACAATCCTTACTTCTTGTATTTAAATAGATTGAACGTACCTGTATTCAGAACTAGTTGCCTGATTTTTTGGTCCTAGATGCAGCACGACAGGAAAATCTCCCAGCAAACATGTTAATGACTTATTTAAGTTCTGATCATGTCGTACATCAAGCTCTATGAAGACTTGCTCGTTCGGTATTTTGCAGCGAGTCAGTTTGCCTGAACAGCCATTCCGACAATTTACGTTGTACAATGGTGTCCAAAATTCCAAAGCTTGTTCAAGAGCTTTGAAACCTTTTTTAGTAATGATGTTGTGATTTGGTGATATTAATACATGAGGAATAGTCCGCCCGATACACAGCGGACATTTCTCGATATCATAAACGCTAGGATTTGAAGAGAACGTATATCTGACAGTGTTTGCGATATTATTTTCTGCGTCGATGTCATATGCAATGACTTTGTTCTCGATTCCCATTTGAGGTTTAGGAATACAAAAATCTGCTAGAATTCGGGCTCTGTCAACCAACAAATTCTTTGTAACTCCCTTTGTGATAAAACTACACACAAATTTGAGAGTGCTATTTTGAGAACTTTGCACAAATTGACGATACTCAATGTTGTCAATAGCAGCAGTCGCCAATATTTGAATCATCGAATCAAAAGAGCAGGTATTACGTAAGTAATATGTCCTTCCCTCCGTGACAACTGCAGGACACCGTGAACCATTTTGCAATAGTTCAGCGTTTTTCAGTTGCGTATTTCTTTTATCCGAAACGAGATCGTTTTGGTGCTGTATTTCAGGGAATGCCTTAAAATATTTGGAAGATTTTCCAAGCTTTTTTTCCAGTGGTTGTTCTACAACCTTGGTTGATGCAAATTCGACGATACTTGATCGCGCGTCGACGCGTCGATTTAAACTCACTTCGAAGTCACTATACTCCGGCTCTGGACGATCGCTCACCAAGACATAACCATCGAAATGCATTCCATTCTCGTTTTTCTCGACTATGGAAGAGATTTGATCGATTACTGCCATTTTTGTTGGACTGTCACAATTCGTTTTGCATGTATTGGCATAATCATTCATGTTGTTTGCTCCTCCTTTACCTCCCCAATTTTCTATTGCGAGTAAGTCAGGATCAACTTCTTCGATGTCAATTGATGATACATCGATCGAATTTCCAAAATCTTTCACGGATAGAATGTCTGCACCGTTAATCTCTTTTGAGTTATGCACAGAAGTGTTGATACTGTCCACGATTATTTCACTATTCGTAGCGCTAACCTCCTCTTCGTTACCCACGTTGTTTTTATGCAGACGATCGTTGTTGTACTGAACCATTTTGCCAGAGATAATGCAATTCGTTCCCTCGATGTCTCCGGCTTGTTCCCTTACGAATTTGTCGACAGCGATTGGTAGAGTATAGTGCTTGAGCGTGCTCTTTTTCAAGTCTTTGAAAAATGCCTCGATGTAACTCGATGTTGCACGCTTGGTATTCGGAGGCATCCCAACCGCCGTCCAAAGTGGAAATTCCTTTGCTACTGCAGCAAATCGTTCAATAAAATTGGGAAGGAAAAATGGATTTAGATTCTCGCCGATGGACACTGTTTTTTTAGCCGTTGCCAATAGACTATCGATCCATTCTCCAATACTTGTATCATCTGCTACAACGTCGATATCTGGCTCTTCGTCATCATCGCTGTCGCCTTCCACGAACTGTCGACGAAAAGGCGTATCACGTTTTTCTTCCTGGTCATAGTCCGTCGAATCATCCATCACCTTGCCTCGCGATATCAAATTTTCCAATTTCCTTCTTGCGTCTTTCGGTGTCTTTGCATCTTCCACGTCAATTGTAGAGTCTTCGTGGGACTGAAGAGCTACAGTGCACGTAAATACGAAAACTCGTTTGAATTTTTCGAGAGCATCGCATTCCACCATCAATGTGACGCAGCGCAAATAAAAATCCTTGATTGCTCGTTGATTTAGATTTTGGAAACTTTTCCAACGGCATACCATGTGGATGAAATGCGCAACGTCGATCCGTATGAATGTTACCGGTTCTTTGGCAATTCTGCTACAATTCGATACGGCTTCGAAACGTTCTCTTATGTATTCCTTGATTGGCTTCTTGTTAAACGCCATACTTAATCCCATTAAGAGTGCACGAGAATAATCGCAGACAGCCTCCTTAGGAGGTGAAGCACCACTCTGAATCCATCTCAAGAGCCAAGACATAATCGTGACTGAGTCGTGACGTTCTGAAAGCATTTGAAATACGCAGGCCGTCGTACCGTGGAAATTGATTACGATTGCGTACAAAAATATATGTCCTGACTTTGTGCCATTTTTTCGCTGCAATCTGTTGACTAAGCTTCCGGTAGCATCAACGGCGATTGAGAACCAATTTCTCGTCAAGCGACGGTACTCTTGGTATACGTGAAATTGCCCCTTTGATCCATAAATGACATAAAATGGGAACCCTGCTACTTCACGGATAATTTCAGCGTGCTGTGAGCTGAGACACATATCCTCGATGGACCGGACGATATCACGCGCCTCACGTTTGTCAATGCCCAAATCTTTATCGATGCCTTCTTTTTTGGCTTGCCGACAAACGTCTCCGTTGGGCAATATCGGAGGCTCTATATCTCCTGGCAGCATAGCTTTTCGGGCTTCATGTTTCCTGAACTTTGTACAACCTTCAAATTTCAAATCTTTATACGCTTCGTGTCTCCGTTTTCCATTAAATGGACGCTTGACGATTTCGTGATTTTCCCCACGAGTATCTCTTGTTTTAATGGCAAACGTTATTCCGTTCTTATCTTCTTCGATGTTTTTATCGGCTCGCCCATTGATCGTGTTCTGGCATTTCGTACTCTTACACTGTCCGGTGAAGGTAATTACGTACTGTGATTCATCTGGAGTTGTGCGAACTCTTGATCGCTTAAAAATGAACGCACACGGTAATCGATACTGACACCACATTGCATCAGCCACCACATTGGTCCAGACTTTTGGATGTAAGGCGTGGTTCTGTTCATCCGTTGGTTTAATTGCTTGCCACTCATCCTCCGTCAAGACCATATACTTCGTTGAAATGTTCATGTCTTGCTGTGGTAAGTCTGTGAAACTGCTTGTTCCATCTTCGGTTTCAACGGTGTTGTTGTTCGGGTCAGTTTCATTGAAATCCAAGGTATTGCAATTTTGTGGTGTTTGTACGCTTATACCCATTTGTTCTCTAGCAAGAGACAAAATTCTACGTCGGTCGCACTTGACATTGGTATAAACGCACTGAGATGTCCACTCGAATCCGGATCGTTTGAGTGTATCTGACATTTCCTGCCAAACATTATCTGACCATGCCGGAAGGGTAGGTGTTCGAAATTGGTCGATAAATTGTTTGACGACTGCGACAGCATCATCAAGAGGCACTTTAGGTGCTGGCGGCATGGCAGCCCAGTAACCTATAAAAATGTTATAGTCGTTAAGCATAGTATATTTTCCTTATTACTTCATCTCTATACATGATAATACAGAATTAATGATTAATTCACACCGACTCACGACACGATTTAACAACACCAAAAAAGTATAAAATGTAGAAAAGTGTAAAGTGTAAAGTGTAGAAGTAAAATTGTGTAAAAGTATAAAAACGTAAAAACTTGTAAAAATAGCAAACTTGCGTAAATACATGTAAAATTATAAACGTATAATAAAAAATGTTTTTTTCTCAATGTGTTGATGGTTTTAAAAGTGCATACGGTTTAATCTAGTAACGTGAGTTAGTAACAAATATATTTGCCTTCTGAGTTTTATAAAGTTAATGTACCGGGGTAACCTTTGGTATTTATTTAGCCTTTGTTATTTATATAGTCTTTTATGGTGCGACGCGAGTACATCACTCTACCAAAAGCTTTTTTTATCGAAAAATATACTATTGCTTTTTCTTGACTACAAAAAGAACACGTGCTAGAGGTTAGTTCCTGCAAGTGTCTCAACGATAAGTATGGTGATAAAATGATCTAAAAAAGATCTTACGATGTGATAGTTTACAGGATTCATGTTCATCGAAGAATATGGCCACTCACAAACGATTTTCTTATATGCGAGATTTCTAAAATGAACCTTAAATTTTACCCTCGGCTCTTTGCACCGTTGAGATAAAGGCAAATAAAATTTTTGAATTAAAAAAATTTAGCAAATTTGCAAACCAAAAAAATTAGCAAAATTTGCTTTCTTTTAAGAGGCGGTTTTAAATATAACATGTGATACAACGCCTCCGTAGCTAAAAATAAGCAAAATTTCATTCCAATTGGCTACAACATGTCATTAAATGTATTTTTCAAAGTGGTCAAAGTCACTAACACTCTGTCGTAAACAGCACAACTGATCAAAATAAAATTAACTTAGCCAGCACAGAATTGTGGTCAACAGTGGCCAAGTTGTAACTTTTTTGATATTTTATACGAATTGCGTTTCAATTGATCACTATCAAACTAATGTGAAACTCGAAAAATAACTCGACCAATCAATTTTTTCTATTCAAATTAAATAAAAAAAAGTGTGTTGTTACGAAAAAAAAGATTAAAAGGATCAATTTATGAGCATAATGAAAATCTCATCGGGCACAAGTTGTACCAATGTGGAGCTTGTGGGTTAAAAAACATTATGTAAGAAATTTAGTGTCCCCGTCTTGGGTAAATTAATCTCACAATGATTTGTCAATAAATATTGTATTGCTCACCTTTGTTGGGCATGTTGTTTGCGGCACAATTATTCCCGGAATTCCAATTTGTTTGTTTCAGCGAGCATAGACCAACATAGATGAATAACGTCATGGTAAATGGAAATAAAGATTTGTGGGTTTTCTTTATTACACAAGTTCTGGAAGACATCACAAGCTCTATAGATTGAGAACCTGAAAGGAAAGTCAGATTAATCAGATGAACAAAAAATAGGTCACCAAAACTGATATGATGCAATGAATTCTTCGATGCTTAAAGTCAGAATATAACCCACACTACACAATTTCCTTGATCAATCTATCACTGGTTACTCAGAATTTTTCAACCCTTAATAGTTCCCCAATTTAGCATTTATAAGTTATTAAGCATAGGTAGATTAATATTTCGACTCAGCAGGATTTTCGGTTGTGAGTCAATAATTGTACAGATTAAGGTACAGTCGACATGAAAAAAACTGACAGAATACATATTTTTTAATAACCAAATAATTGTCGTTAAAAGTTGTACTATACATACATATATCAGAATTTAATTCACGACTCACTAACATTTATTGTTGCTATGTTCTGTTCGACGTGATTCAATTTCAGATTTCATATTTATATAAAATATAGTAAAATTGCAGCATTTAATGTAGACAGGGTATGTATGTATAGGATATGTAGAGAATGATATACAACACTCCGGAAAAAATATATTATACGTAATTTCTAACTCTATTTGATATGAAACGTAAAAAAAACAAATATTTGTTCTAAGGGGGTCTATTAAAACGAGTAGTTATTTCTAGTAAAAGTATCGACAGATGCGGCGTCAAATAATACCAACAAAGAAGGACTCTATCTTCGTTGGAATACACCGTTACATTTGCAACACGAGATGGAAGACAAATGTAAGAAGAGACGAGACACGTTGAAATTACGCGGGTGCGAGAGAGCTGCTAATAGTATTCGTAATATGATTCACGGAAGAATTTTAATGCATAAATAAATCAATTTGAAATCTATTCTTTTCATAGATATGTACGTTGTTTAATAAGGAAAAAAGAATCACTTGTTTAATACGTTACAAAATTATTCGGTGAGTTTGAATAGTAAATAAATTCCACTCATAAGCATCATTATTCGCACTGTATCAAAAGTATTCGGTCTCATTTTTGTAAGTCTACATCCATTCGAATATATGAAAAGATGGAGTTATTTCAATGGGGTAGACGAAAACTACTAAGATGGTGACGATGGTTCATTTATATTTTCGGAGCACGTTGCTCGGTGAAACTACTAAGCGGCCATGATGTTCTATTTTCATTTTCGGAGCAGCGTTGCTCGGAGAAAACAAAAATCGCTGTTTAAAACGAGTGATTCAAAAAAAAAAAGAAAGAATGTTCATTAAAATAACCATCTATTAGTAATGTTTTGGTTTAATGGAATGATAATTACGTTACCAAATAATCACTTCGACGCACAGCTTTTACTTGTGCAGCGTGGTAAAACATACAGGTGTAGCCGGAGACGAACGATACGAGGAGGAAGACTGGTGTAACGTACTGTACACTGTGTATCCCGTGGGGCAATGGCTCTGGTGTTTTTCACCTGTGGAGGGGGAATCGAACGACCAATCCAGTGAATGCCCTTTTGTAGCTCAACTCGATAACATTTCATGTGGCTATATTGAACGTTCGTTCACTCATGTCAATTAAGGAGGTATAGGACGTACTCTCATCTCTCAAAATTTCTAGCATGTGGGATTATGCTAACGCTTATGGCATGAAGAAAGAATAAACTTTTTACGATACTGTACATTCAAAAACGACATTTATGAATATCAGAATGTACCATTATTACCGATAATTTGATTTTATTTTTGATTGAAAAGCTGTTTTAGTGATAAATCAACCGTTATTAATATAAAATTAATTAAATGTCATGATTTTCTATTAACCTAAACGTAATGGCTCATGATTTTTTTTTATTTTGCACTTTCTATGTTCATTTCCGCAGTTGTTAAATATCGTTAATGTTTTAATTAATTTACACGGCCTTTACCAAGAATAAATGCAATTTTTTAAACAGCTGACACCATTTTTTAAGTTGATTTTTAAATATAATTAATAGTTTGTCAGACTTACTATAGGGTGACAATGTTAAATTTCTCGATGATAAAAAAAATTGACCGGGGTTTCAGAGTTGTATCCATTTTACATGAAAATGATTTTTTTACGTTTCTTTCAACAAGTAATTTTTTTACGCCGGAATTTCGAACGGTGGCGATTTTTAAAAATCGTTATCAAAACATATTTCTGAATATTCTATAAAATTCGCAGTAAAATAAAAGTGCCCTTTGTAAAAGAAAAAAAAATGTACCAACAATGTTCACATTTTTCGTAAAAAATCAATGTTATCAGGTCGACGAAATGATTTGAAAAATTCCACAGAAAAGCTAATATGAAACTCGAATTATTATGTTGAGAAAATTTCTTAATTTGATTGAACCTACCATTGCTAAGCACACGCAAAATTATTTCACTAAGCTGATGTTAGGTGTTGATCACGGTGTATGGCTGTAAAATATAAATAATAAATAAAAACAATTATTTTAATATCTACCTTTCTTCTTTTTCCATATCGACGAGTTCCTTCTTAATTGGAACTTTGGTGTCACATTTTATTTCTTTATCGGCATCGATCGGCTCTCTCTTCACCGACGACTTGTTGTCACTCCACCGCGTGTCCGCTTTCCCTTTGCATTCCGATTGCGAAACGTTTACTTCGCTCGATATCTTCTCGTCCTGTATCTCCACAACTTCGACCTTCTTTGCGTCGTTCTGCAAAACTTTCGACGCTATGTGATACACGTTCCTCAGGGCGCTCAGGTACGTGTGCGAGTCGCTCTGAAAATTGTATTAAATAATGATTTAGTCATTTGTCTTCATTTCAATACATTGTAGAAAGGGCAACCAACTGCATACGAATTTTTTTTTTCTACAATCATTAAATTGATCGAATAATCAATAAAAAAAATCTTGATCAACGATCGTGAATTTTTTTCGACAAAAAAGTAGCCGAGCTGGCGGAGAATGCCTCGCGTACGAGAACGGCTCCTCGACTTACCGAAACTTTCTTGAGCTTGTCATCGATACTTCTAAGTTTGTCTTTGTAGGTCCTCAAGTCTTCGGAGAGGTCTTTGTCCTTGTCCTTTTTACCGTCCTTCACGGAATCGTCGTTCTGCGAATTTTTAAATATCAAACAAACCGAGTTGCAATAAAAAAAATTTATAAAATTAAACCGTGTACGATTCTAAGGGCAGTCGCCTTATTTGACAAAAAAATGCCTGCATTATGTACAAATATAAATGCAAATATTC
This sequence comes from Amblyjoppa proteus, assembly GCA_963922035.1. Lineage (NCBI taxonomy): Eukaryota > Metazoa > Arthropoda > Insecta > Hymenoptera > Ichneumonidae > Amblyjoppa > Amblyjoppa proteus. The sequence continues at coordinate 14,088,220 of OY998233.1, forward strand.
ACTCGGTTTCATTGCGATAGACAAAAAAAAATGTTCTTAAAAAAAAATGCACAATACACCTGAAAAATGCCCGAAAAAAACGACTCGACCCTTAATTGATTTTAAGAGTCCGAATTAAAAATAAAACGCACCTCGGACTCCTCCTCGTTCTCGTTCTTTTCCTTATCCTTATCCTTCTGAGGGTTAAGAGCAAGACCGACGGTCTTGCTCTTCACCTCTTTATCGTCCTTCTTATCCTTACCGATTTATCCCTTCTTCTCGTATTTTTGGTTGCACTTTTTGTCGTCGTCCTTTCGCTTGTCGTCTTTCTTCTCGTCTCGTCGCTCGTCCTTCTTGTCCTCCTCCTTTTCCTTTGGCTTCTCGGGGAGGATGCTGAGCGAGCGATATATTCGAAAGCCGAAGTCGCGCATCAGCATCTCGTTGAACAGTTCGGCGAAAAGGGACACTTCGAAGAAATGCTTCTGAAATGTTTTTAAAAAATATATATATAGTTATATAAATTTCATAATCACTGTTATCAATTGCAAGGGAGTTGAGATAAAAATTACCTTTGAATCCTCCGGTCTGTAATCTAGCAACACGCTCAACGACATAACGGTGCAATCGAATTTTCCACGTTCAGCGACCCTCGACGGATGCACGATGATGTGCGAAGATTCCGGTAGCGTGTAGCGTTTCTCCAGCAGGACACGTTCGCGTTCGATAATCTTCTTTTTGTCATCGTCGTGCTGTAATTCGATTCTCCGATTGCTCAATCCCAACTCAACTTTGATTCGATATTTGTTGGTTGGTGATTTGTGTATGAAATGGTAAGTTACCTCTTTGCTGTCCTTGGACTTCAAACATATTTCTCAATAGATATTATCTGGCTCTGAACAGACTTGCCAGGACAGATTGTGATCTCGCTTGAGTACGCCTTGTATCCCACGCATCTCGTCCACGTAGCACTTGATATTCGACGATTCATCGATGCTGACGATATTGTGATCGTCTCGCAATGCTAAAAAAAAAAACAAAATATATTTTACATTAAATAAATGTAAAATGATCATAAATCATCTGTATCGCATTTGCATCGGAGCTGGATGGTAATTTGTTCTGTGAAAATATTTTTTTTCTTCACTTATTTATTGAAAAGCTCATTAATTTTTTTTGTACTTATTAATTTATGTTTTTTAAAAATTATTTATTCGAAACGTCATTCAATTGTATTTGTATTGTAAAAGTAATGAATAATTTCATGTTTAAAAAAAATTCCAATTTCACAGTAAAGGTAGACATCCGACTCGGACTCTCATTGTCAATTAACAGAGGCTTAGAACCTACAGGCCATAAAAAAACCACGGTGTCCAGTACATAATCCTCAATTTCCCGAAATATATCGTCAATATTTATTCTTTTTAATTGAAAATATCAACAATAATACGACAGTGACAGGTTATAAAATACTTACACGTATATAATACACATACTATCATCGGATGATCACACACCGTTAGACCAAACCGAGGCAGCACCTTCCTCGGACAGATGCGGTCATTTATATATTGCATTCAAACGAAAAACCAACAAACATTGCAATTAAATTATTCGTGACCTACAAACGATTCTGAATCAATGGAACCCCTTACGGAGCCGAAATCCTTCGCGAATGAATAATTTTGCGGCCAACTATCTGCGGTCATATGACCGCTGCTCGCAAGATTACCAAAAAAGTTTTTTAGAGTTTTTTCGAAAAACGACGATCAAACAAACGTTCTACTTAACTTATTCGGCACCTACAAACGATTACGCATCGAAAGACCCCCTGCAGGATCCAGATCGAATTAAAATGAAAAAAATTGGGCCAAGTTCACAAAAATTTTGATTTTCGTTTTTTGAAAAAGGGCTTTTCCTACAAACGTTTTAATTAATCAAACAAACACTTACAATCGACAAACAAACGTTTAAAAAAAGAAAAAAATGCGAAAAGTCACACACCGTTAGACCAAACCGAGGCAGCACCTTCCTCGGACAGATGCGGTCATTTATATATTGCATTCAAACGAAAAACCAACGAACATTGCAATTAAATTATTCGTGACCTACAAACGATTCGGAATCAATGGAACCCCTTACGGAGCCGAAATGCTTCACGAATGAATAATTTTGCGGCCAACTATCTGCGGTCATATGACCGCTGCTCGCAAGATTACCAAAAAAGTTTTTTAGAGTTTTTTCGAAAAACGACGATCAAACAAACGTTCTACTTAACTTATTCGGCACCTACAAACGATTTCGCATCGAAAGACCCCCTGCAGGATCCAGATCGGATTAAAATGAAAAAAATTGGGCCAAGTTCACGAAAAATTTTGATTTTCGTTTTTTGAAAAAGGGCTTTTCCTACAAACGTTTTAATTAATCAAACAAACACCTACAATCGACAAACAAACGTTTAAAAAAAGAAAAAATGCGAAAAGTCAAAATCGCCGGGCCAAGTTCACACAGCTGTAATATAGTATCTTCTATCACGGTAATACACAAATATCGTCGGTCATACGTTTAGTACTGTCTCTTTAATAACCCATTTTGGCTCATTACTATGAGTACCTTGAAATCTTTCGTCCATCAGGCATCTTCGGAAAAAAGAATCTCTTAAGAATTGCCTTAAATGAATGAGATAATTTACCGACAGATGGAGAGGCAACACAATGCAAAAGGGAGTGGGTTGCATGCGATCGACGCTAAGTATTTTTTCTTCGTTAGGTACATGATCGCTTATTAAAATAATTTCATTATCTTGTAAAGTGTGGGACTATTATAGGAAGGCCGTTCATTAATAATTAATTCATCACACAAAGTAGCGGACAGTCAGTGGTATTCATTTAATTTGCTTTATTAGAAATATAGTACAACACGTCGGCTGCATCGGACAGGTGTACGCATACTATGCACTACTATTTACAACAAAGTGAACAAAGTATTTATCAATAACATAATGAAAATAGTAACGTTTTTTTTCGTGAATGCGGGTTTGCCCTCAAACTGTAGAATCGTGGTCCATCAAACGGTGAGATAATCGGAGGGATTGGGTGCAACGCAGTCCCAAGTTTCGTTAGTTACGTCGAGAATGTTGGAGGTGACGACGTCGTGATGTGGATAACAGGGGTGCCACCAATCCAGTACTTTGAGGTCGACTACTCCGTTAAGTATTATCACCTGTGTCGGAGTTTTCGGGATGTAGCTCGTTCCGAAGCTCAACTGAATACGATGATGATCGAATCCCGGGGACAAGTTTACTTTTACCGTTTGCAGCGTGAGTCCCGTCACCAACGGAACCAAGCCGTATTTCAAGCAAGACACCTGTAATTTTGGATTTTCGCATTAAATCGGCCGTTCGTTCGATCGTCGATTTGTCGGGACGAATACGCACCCGTAAAATTCGACAACCATCTTCCGTATTGGCCGACACGTTCTCCAGCATCTCCACAACATCGTTTTTCTCGTTGTCCCAATCCGTTTCCTCCCGCTGATCGGCAGGCGCTTTCTTCGATATTTCCTTCAGCTTGAAATAGAAATACCAGCGTATTTCGCCTTTCTGTAAACAACCCGGGAAACAGACATGTGTTGAAATGTGTAGAAATTCGTAGAAATGTGTAAAAATTTATAGAAATTTGTAAAAATTTATAGAAATTAGTAAAAATTTATAGAAATTTGTAAAAAAAATTTATAGGAATTTGTAGAAATTTGTAAAAATTTGTAGAAATTTGTAAAAACTTGGAGAAATTTGTAAAAATTTGGAGAAATTTGTAAAAATTTGGAGAAATTTGTGAAAATTTGGAGAAATTTGTAAAAATTTGGAGAAATTTGTAAAAATTTGGAGAAATTTGTAAAAATTTGGAGAAATTTGTAAAAATTTGGAGAAATTTGTAAAAATTTGGAGAAATTTGTAAAAATTTGGAGAAATTTGTAAAAATTTGGAGAAATTTGTAAAAATTTGGAGAAATTTGTAAAAATTTGGAGAAATTTGTAAAAATTTGGAGAAATTTGTAAAAATTTGGAGAAATTTGTAAAAATTTGGAGAAATTTGTAAAAATTTGGAGAAATTTGTCGCGTCTCGCCGGTAACGAAAGTTTCGGGAACGCGCGCCTGAGATTGTCCTGATAGATGCTTGCACCTTATGCCACATCAAACAGCAACGTCTCTTCACCAGCGAATGGGGTTCCTCCTGTTGCAAATAAGAATTCGTGCCGGTTCTTTGTCGCGCCGAAAAATACATCAAGTGCAAAGCTCTGATGACGCATGCGCGCAGACCGTACGGCCGCATCATGCAGGCCGGTCGCAGTCGAGCAGGCAGTTGAACATCTTTTGTATAAAATCTGAAAGAAAACAAAAAAAGAAAAAAATTACTCATACAAGCTAAAAATTATTGTAGTGCTTTGAAGGTGTCTGCGGAACGCGAATTAACGCGCGATTACCGTTTGTACAGGTGGAACCAAAATTTTGCAGTTTTCACAACGTGATAAGAACTCCTGCAAATACTCGCAAATTTCCCAACAGCTTCGGGCTGTATGTACTCGGATATGAGGAACCACAGATCCAACGGATAATCCACCCCTGGAAAATCATTCAATTACCCATAAAAATCAAGGAGGCTCTAAAAACACGTTGCCTTACAGAAATTCGTGAATTACCAGTATCGTCCGAAGGGGAAACCTTCAATTTTGATTTTCTCCTTGCTCGCGTCTCTTTCAGCTTGGAATCCTCGTCGATTTTCGCGACAACGTCGCACGCGTCGTACGCTCCAACTGCAACGACGTAAACATGCGAGAAACAATGAAAATAGTCGAAACTCGTGGAGACACGAATCCGGTAAAAAAAAAAAAGTTAACCTTCGCACGACGCAACGTTCGTACCAGAAGTCGAAGCCTTTTTTAGTCTACCGTGAAGTCCCGATGGTGAATTGGCAAAGTCATTGATCGTAACATCTTAAAAAAGCATAGATTAAAGGATCATTGTCACATCGGCGTAGGAACGAACGACCTTCCGATCGTCGTAGTTCGTACGGACAAGAAAAAAAATACATCGAGTGCAATACAATACGGACTGTCGGAATTTTTGTTCTCAGCTCTCTTCTTCGGTGTCATCTTTTTTCCTCTCTTTTTACTCGCTCCAGGCATTTTGCAAATCTCTCCAACCCTCCCGCCACTCCAGTCACGTACATTTTATAATATTCTTTACATATGGTATGAATGACGGACGTTCCTTAAACGCTGCAGATACTCGAGTTACCACTCGACGAGTCGCCATCGTAATTCGGCTGTCGACTGATCGCCGTTATCGTCTGACTACCCCACTAGGCCCGTCCGCCTCGCACTCCTTACCGAAGATCCATCGTGTTCCGTGCGTTCCCCAATTCATCCGTTTCTGTCGCTTGCTATACTTAAGGCAAAGAATATGGATAGCATAGAAGCGTACTTCCCATAGCCCACTTGATGCCAAAAAGTTGGGGTGATGTCGCCGAGCTTATCACCCCAGTGGTAAGATGTCGCTACAGTAGCGTGCGAGTGTGTATTGTACATGTGGCCAGATGTACAATACACACTCGCACGCTACTGTAGCGACATCTTACAACTGCGGTGATAAGCTCGTCGACATCACCCCAACTTTTTGGCATCAAGTGGGCTATGGGAAGTACGCTTCTATACTATCTATATTCTTTGATTTAAGGTAGCTCTGTCGGTACGCCGGAGTCATAGACATCAGCGTATATATGTCATAAAAAAAAATAATGATATGTGGTACTTTGTCTGCATCAATAATATTATTAGCAATAATAGTGTCTATGAAAATGTTCGTGATTAGATTGAACCGATTATTTGTAAGCGGATTATCTTGTTTAGTGTGGATTTGACTTCATTTTGACGACGATTAGGTTAGGAAACGTCATTTGTTCCCAAAATCGTGCACTTTGATTGCAGTTCTATTGAACATTAGTCCGGTGACTTCGCTTTTTTTTGTTACGCATGAATTCCTGATTGATTCGCGAGTCCGCAGTAATTTATATTTTTTCTCTATCTTTGATCTAAGTATGATAATTCTCGATTTGAAGATCACCAATTCTCGATTTGAGAATTTCACCAGCTCTCCCGTTAGTGTCGTGTAAAAAGATCGATTTTCAAGATCTAATTATTCATTGAAATGGTCGGTGAAAGCCTTCGAGATTTTGAACAAGTAAAATTTGATAGTTAAATAACAACATGTCAAAAGTTTATACACATGACTTTGTATTGCCTTCGCGACAGAACTACCTTAAGAGCATGTGCAGTACCGCGGTCGGTATCAAAAACTGTAATCCCCTGTTTTCACGGATTCTGGCGTGTGCGGTCAAAAGAAAAGTCTCATCGAAAGTCGAGACGACATCCGCTTCCGATGAGACTTTATTTTGACCGTACATGCGAGAACCCGTGAGAAAAGTTTATCACAGTTTTTGATACCGACTGAGCCCGCGATGGACGGCGAGAGAGGTGTTTCATATGGCTTAAGGACATGTGAAACGACTCAGTCGGTAACCAAAATCTGTAATGAATGCGATTCAGAGACCGCAGACTTCTCGGCAAAAAGCAAAGCATTAGTGGAAGAACAATTTAATACCGTGTCCGATGATGCTTTCGTTGTATTCGAAACGTCAACCGATTTTAAATAGCATTCATTCGAAAAATGCGTCTATCTCTCTCGCACTCATGTGTCACGTGGTACATCTTTCACATGGCCTTAAGGTCATGTGCAACACCCTCCACCCACCTGCCCTGCGCCCAGTTGGTAACAAAAACTCTACTGCATGCCGTTTTGAGGCCACAGTCCGCCGAGGAAAATAAAAATTGTCTTTCCCTGCGTCTGCCGATTCACTAGGGAAAGACAATTTTCTTTTTCCTCGGCAGACTGTGGTCTCAAAACGGCATTCAGTACAGTTTTTGTTACCGACGGCGGTATTTCACATCACCTTAAAGGCATTTGATACATACGTATCGATGCTCCGACGGTAACAAATCGCTTTCCCTACTTTCTCCGCGATTGTTGATGCTGCGACCAAAACCAAAGCAGGTTTTTGTAGTCAATAGATATAAGTAAGAAAACCTAATTTACTTTTGCTCGTCGTATCAATCGTTTTGGAGAACACAGGGGAGGCGATTTGTTACCGACTGAGCCTGTACCACATCCCCTTAAAGGGAAGTGAAATATCGCGGTCGGTAATGAAAACTGTATTGAACTTTTCTCAAGGGTGTTTTTTTAACTTGTTTTCTTAACTTGTGTGATTACACAAGTTAAGCCTTCGGGTCGTTCTGCAAATTCATGCTCGTCAGAAAAAGTTTTTGCGCACTAGTATCGTAATGTACTAATAATATACAGATTGTCAAAAGTAAGCATATTTCGTAGTCTAGTAAACGTTCTTAATGCGACCGCCTAAAAAATGCGTCTTCCAGACGACTTTATTCCGATGTCTTCCACAAGACGGTGAGGCCATCTATCGTAAAAACCTCGTTTCCAGGTGGTCTCAAGAAAGCGTTCCTAGAACGTCTGTACGACTTACATGCTGTATGGGAGCATCAACGAAGGCTCGACGCGTGTGACGTCACGATTTTATAAAAACTGCCCCCGCGTAGCGCGTAGTATGGCGGTAGATACATCGCGATACATTACATACTATCAGCCTAATAAACTACAGATCACGAATTGTGTTAAACTTTGCGTGCTGCTCATCGCAACGGTGCCCTTGACCGATCGTCAGTTATGATATTGTGAAATGGCGAGACGAAGAATGGATCTTAATCGTCGCTCGAACACGCTCGAGGAAAACAAATCGGTACTGAGCGATTTACGCACTCGGAACAAGGTTAGTCGCTTCGAACGGGGAGAGCGAGCTTTACAACGCTCTTCGTGTTTGCGTCAACAAACCATCCGCAACGGTGTGTCATTCACGTTATTTTCTTGCAGATCGAGCATCGAAGCCATCAGGAGCTCAACAAATTGTTCGCAAAACTGAATTCCGATGCTTCGTCGAAAAATACGAAAAATTCTAGAATTTCTTCTGGAATGATACAGGAAAAGATAGTAAGTGACCCCTGGCTTTCGTTTCATTTCATCTGCCACGAGAGGCCAAGGCGAATGGGTTATCGCTCCATTTTTCTTTCTCACTTCTCCCGTACAGTAAAATCTCTGATTAGCTAACCTCGCAATTGTCCTCCGGTTTTATCCATTATGCTATTAATCAAACGGCATGTTCCTTGCTAATTCTTCCTCGTCTCGATGTTCGGCCTCTAATTAAAACTTTCATCTTTTTTACTCCGTTGATCTATTTAAATCTATACGGTAGTTGTTTGCTTAACAGATTTGTACTTTACATATGGAAGATGAGCCTGTCTCTGATTGGTGCAGATCGAGCTTAATTATCATTAGCGAACCTATCGGAGCAATTATCTACTAAATGATGCAATTTGTTACACAATGTAATGTTAATCAAATTTCATTGATGCAATTTGATTCCAACCTCATTTGGAGTTCATATTTTTCAAAATTTTAACAGAATTTCATTTAAAATATAAATTCAGAATGTGATAATAAAATCCTCTGAAAAATTACTTTACAAGTTGGAAATGGTCGACAAGAAGAGAGGGACATAGCATGTTCTTCAGTAATCCTTCAGTGCCTCAATGATACTCCTTTAATTAAAACTTGAGTCCTTACAACTGCTCCAATCTTTTTAAATCTATTTAGTAGTTGTTTGCTTAACAGATTTCTCCTTTACCTATAGAAGATGAGCATGACTGATTGGTCGGATCCAACTTAATTATCATTAGCGAACCTATCAGAGCAATTATCTACTAAATGATGCGATCTGTTACACAATGTAATATCAATCAAATTGCACTGATGTAATTTAATTTAAACCTTATTTGCAGTTCATATTTTAACAGAATTTCATTTACAATATAAATTCAGAATATGATAACAAAATCCTGTGAAAAATTACTTTACAAGTAAAAAATGGTCGACAAGAAGAGAGGGATGTCGAATGTTCTTCCGTAATCCTTCAGTGCCTCAATGATAATCCTCTAATTAAAACTTGAGTCCTTGCAAGTTCACCGATGTATTTAAATCCATTTGGTAGTTGTTTGTTGAACAGATTTCTCATTTACATACGGAAGATGAGCATAACTCTGGTCGAGATCCTTCTTAATTATTATTCATGAAACTACCATTTAGAAGATAATTATCTTCTAAATGATGTAATCCATTATGCAATCTAATAGTAATCAAAATTCGTTGATCAGATTGGATTCAAATCTTAGTCGGAGTTTACATTTTAAAAGAATTCTGTTTAAAAAATAATCTCCTGATATGATAGCAAAATTCTGTGAAAAATTACATAAGAAGTTAAAAATGTTCGACAATAACACAAAAATAGCGAACGCAACGAACATCTCGATGAAGAGTGGATTCCCGATATTATTATTTTTTTCAATTTTTTTTCAGATAACGGAGCATACTTACGGGTCGCTGGAAGGATTCCCGGTCGGCTGTTGGTGGGGAATTCGCATGGACTGTTCGAGGGATCGTGTCCACAAGCCGTTCAACAAAGACATCGAGGAGGGTCCGTTCGGCGCGGTTTCGCTCTGCACCTCTCACCTGACCGCGAACAACGACGTCGACCTCGGCGACTCGCTGACCTTCACCGGCGGCAAATACGAACCGGGCTTGCAGTCGGACGACCCGCTCGTCCGAAGCTACCGCAGTCAAGTTCCCCTCAGATTGGTGAGGAGTTACAATCTCACCAACGATTACGCACCAAAGACCGGCTACCGGTACGACGGGCTCTACACGGTAGCGGCTTACTGGATAGGCGTTACTCCTGAGGGCGAGGAGAATCACAAGTACGCTCTGGTGCGCGTGCGCAATCAGGATCCTCCGTCTTGGCGGCCCGCCGCGGAATTCCCCAGGAAGCTCGTCCATCCGACGAAGAAATATTCGGGTCCTCGTACGCGCTGCAGCGCCGAAAGATTCTCGACGAATCTGTGCAGCGAGACGCATTCCGGTGGCGGCGAGCACGAGACCGCCGGTAATTCGCGTTCTCGAACCGAGGCGGGAAAATGTTCCTTCAGCAAATCGTCGGTCTTGAACGGCTCGGAGAGAACTCCGCTCGAACCGAAGAAGATCTCTCACGACAGCACGATAGTAACGCGATGCATATCCAGCAAAAAGCTCGAATGTTCGTCGAGCGGCGTCTCGTCCGTCTCATCGGTCGAGTCGCCGGTGCTGAGCGCCAATCGCCATCTCGAAAATCCATCGAAACCCCCGCCCTGCAAGCTCCAAAACACAAACATCTCGATACGCACGGATCTCTACGAGTCTTATCTCCATCAGGAGCCCGCGAAAGCAACGCCGATGACTTTCTGTCGAACATTCAAAAGCACGAGAGGACCGAGCCAGGTCGTCAAGCACTCGAACGTCGGTACGCTCAATCTAAACAGCTGCGGACCTTGCCCGAGGGACAAGGAGCAAGAGTCGCAGATACAATCGCGCTCGGGCATAGGGAAATTTTCGTCGACGCAGTCGCCGAGCTCCGAGTCGAATCGCAGTGCGGATCGAGGAACGCCGAAGATGGGCCGAGCGGTGGCGACGCCGACGGAAGGAAAGACAAGCTTCGACGAGCAGACGACCGGGCTCGTCGAGGCGGCCGACGACAAACCTGCGGATCGTCCAAAGTCGGTCAACGGCGACGGGGCGACGGAAAAGAGGCTGGAGAAGAAACGATGCGACAAGGAAAACTCGCCAGAAGGGACGACGAGCGACGTCGCGAAGTCTTCGAACGCGGCGGCCGGCAAGACCGACGCGGTCTGCCCGATAACGAGAAGGTCCAAGGAGAGTGTCGAGGCCGCGTCCATAAACAGGGACGAGTCCGGCGAAGAGGCGGCGAAAGAATCTCACGGCGCTATCGATTCGTTGACGCCCGATCGGATGTTGAACTTCATCGTCAAGCAGAAACGTCATCCGAGAGCGAAACTGCTCATAGGCAGCGTAATCGGATTGGCGACGGGAGAGTCGACGATCATGCGAGCTTACGATTCGCTCATCTCGCGGCAGAAACGTTGGGATCGGAGCCAATCGTCGCGAGGCACGCAATTGGATTCGTCTGCCGGCGCGCAGGCGGCGAGCGCCGAGCCGAATTACGAGTGCAGAGAGGGCTCGAGCGGAACTTCGCGGAAGAACGAGCGAAGCGCACCGAAGACGATATCGAAGAAGCGCGTGATGAAGGAGCGAATGCTTCAGATGAGACTTCGTCGCACCCGAGTCTCGAAGAGGTCTCTGGGTGCGGAAAAGAAGAAGTCCATAACGAAATCTCGCGAGTCGATGTCGCAGCGTCTGAGAAAGTCCAAGCCGACGGACAAGTCTCAGCAGCCTTTCTCGAAATCGACGGTACTGAAGAAATCAACGAAACGCGCTAAGAAGCGGGGCGGCGAACTCGCGAGACTCGTCATAGACGCGAACATAGGACCGAAAATACGCGGCCCTAGAAATCGAAGGTTGCGAGGGACAACGCACATCTTCGCGAAAAAGAGGCATCCGGCGGGCGAACAAGACGCGCCAACTTGCTGCGGCGGAAACAGCGCGGACGTGGGTTTGAAGGGGAAAAAAATCAACGCCAGAGTGGAAACGCTCTCGTCGAGGAGAAGCAAGAGACTGAGTTCGGCGGCGAAAACGAGAATACCGCAGTCTTCCCGTTACATGGAACGAAAGAAAAATTCACAGGAGAGCGAGAGGATTCCTCGGTCTCGATACGTGGAGCGCAAGAAGAGGGAGCGTACGAGAGAGCGAAGCTACGCAGGCGACGGTACTGCCAAGCTCGAGGCGCGAGCGGCGAACGCTCGAACTTTTCCGCCGAGTCCGTCGAGCAGAGGAGCGAAGAGAAAAACTACCCGAACACGAAGCTGCAGCCGGGAGGAGGCTTGCGGCGAATCGAGCAAGAGATCGTGTTTTCGTTCGCGAAACGAATCGACGACTCGAGGCAACAGAATGGTGGACGCGGCGACGCAGTGCTCGGATCGAAGAGACGCCGCCACTTCCGTCGAGCGGGAGATTTGCCAAGCTGACGAGCGTGAAGCTCACGGGAGTGCAGTCAAGGTTGAGTGGATCGAGTTGGACGACGTCAAGTCGGAGACTCGCGAGAGTCTCGGCGATGAGCGATCGGACTTCGACGCCGACGAGTACGGAAGCAACGCGATCGAAAATGCGCGGGAGGATTCCGAAGCTGAAGCGAGGCCGAGGAACGTTCTTCCGATCAGACCTCGCGCGACGAAACCGCAGGTCAACGTCTCTCAGAGGCTGTCGGCGTTCGTGCCGGTTAATTTGTCGGACAGCGATTTCAGAATAGCGCGCTTGAGGTCGATCGGTTTCAGACCGATCGAACCTGTTGTTTTTCCGGAGAAAGATCCACTGCAGGTTCACGCGGATTACGATACGAATTGGACCGCGAGCGGAAGCTCGAAGGATACGGAGAATTCAACGGTCATCAACCGCATTGTCGACGAGCAGTACAACAAATACACGAGCGAGGAAACCGATGTTGTCGAATACATGGATCAGGAATTGCGCTATCAGGACATCGAGGACGAGGAGGTCGGCGCTGTGCGCAAAAATCGCGGAAAAATGAGCAAAAATGCTCCCAGGACGGGGAAAAATAAAAAGATCGACGATCGAAAGGGCGGTAAAATTGAAACCGGCAAAGGTCGAACCTCCGCCTCGAACGAGGACGACTCGGACGCGCCCTGGCACGGTTGGAAGAAATCTGTACAGAACAAACAAGCGCATTGGATAGGATGGTAACGTACGACACACAGCTGAGCGTTATTTTTGTATTATATACAGAGAACTGTGATTATCGTTGAAGAGAAAAAGAAAATTATATATTAAAAGTGTATTCACGAGTTTCCGAAGATGCTATTATATAGTCTAATTTTCCATTTTTTTTAAACTCTTTTTTCAATTGTTATTGTTGAAGTTTTTTTTAATGGCGGTGGAGAAACGATAAGATTTTAGATGCCGGTGCCCACTGCGGATGAGTCATGATCTTCGAGAGAGGCCTTATCTGTGAATAATACGAGCGGCTTTTGTTTTCATTCAATAGAGATAAAAATATTTATTTCACGAATACAGACTTTTTTTGAACAGTTTCCTCCCCCTCTTTCATCGGAATACTGGAATTCTCCAGCTTAAATTAATCATTTCCAATATACCCACGATTAAAACGATTACTATAGGCCAGGAGAGTGTACCATCGAGGATTTCAACGTGAATAAGAGATATTCATCGTAAAAAACAATATATATTATTATATTTATAAATCAAGATACTCTTTATTTTGTAATTGTGGGAGATGGAATAAAACTTTGTATTATTTTATATACGATAAATTCGTCTCTTTTTTTGTCTTTTTCTTTGGCTTCTAAAACTGGAACTGCGGAGATGAACATTTAGCGGTACAGCACCGGAGCATATTGGTTTAATTTTTTTTTTTTTTTTCATCTTTCATTGACTCAAACGAAAAATCGCTGCTGTGTGTCGAATGGACAGAGCGCGCCGGAAAAAAAAATGATGGATTTGTTTCTCGTTCAATTATTAAATACAATCTACCATTATTAACGATATATACATATATATTATTATTATTACATATATTTTGTTTTTAATAGGACGCGAAGATAGTTGAGTGGCTCGAAGCTGAAGTTGCGTATCGTTATTTTTTTTTGTTCTCTGTCTCGTTCTCATTGACCGATCATCGAATTTCTAATCACTTTTTTTTCGTGCTACGTTCAGCAGTAGTCGATCCTCCTTTGGAGAGCTCGAATGAGACTGACGGCTACGGATCGTGTATAGCGTTACTCGTTAGAAGTTTAACAGCGTCGATTAACTCTTCGATCGAACTTGTAAATCAAATCATCGTAAAAGAAGCGTACCATTAGAACCATAAGAAATCGTTAAAACACAATTAACTAATATTCGTTATTATGTTATGTAAGTACGTAAAACATGTATGTACAAGTATTAAATCATTTATGGGCTGATGAATGAATGAAAACGAATGAAAATAAAATAAAATAAAAAAAACATTAACAAAACTCATGATAATAATGTAATAACAGTTTGTGTATCTTGTATATAAGTTATGTAATATAGTAATGGTAAAGCTACTTAGTGGCGCGGCGGCAATTTGCACAACAAGTAACACCGTTTGAAACGCGTGAGCATTAATAAAATAAATATCTTCTATACTATTATTCTTGTATCGTGTAACATAATGTAAGGTATCAACATGAATAAAACGTCATGGTATTACAATGATACGGCAATGGCGTGCTTTTCTTTCGCGCGACAAAACTTTTTTTTCTTTTTCTTTTCCATTTACACAATTCGATTAAAATACGCTGTATCATCGTCGAAACGAAGAATTTTCCAGTCCCAGAAACTTTTACGGGGACCTTAAAGGTGATTGATGATTTGAACGATACATTTCTTGTTCTTGTCTTGGCCTCTTCGAGCTCGTATCCTTGGCTGGCTTCGTCCCAACGCCATCGCAGATTTCCCAAGATAAATGCGACTTTCTTCTTCTTTTTTTTAAACCAGTTTACCAGTTGAGTTAGCGAGTGTTGTGTGCTTTGCGCGGTAGCGTTTCCCGTCGACGACAACTATTTATCTCCCTTTTATTTTTTTAATTTTTTTTTTTTAAATTTTTTTTTTTACTGAAATTCATCATCGCTGCTCAGCAACATTGTCTTTTCGTTATAATTTTGGGAGATCGTGGCAACGCGCTGATGCGACGTGTTGCGTCTTTGCGGCGGTGGCACCGGCATGTTTTGCGGATCGTCCGGGTCGAAGCTGGACACCCTCATGCCTCGTTGACTCTTGGTGCCACCTGATTGTTACACATTATATGCCACGCATTATCCTCAATGTCGAATTTAACCGAAACCAACGTCGTTACTCCCTTTTATATTTTTCAAATAAACCATCCACAGTACAAAAATAAAACATCCGCGGAGTAACGACGCGGGGTGACCGCTAGATAAATTAACAAGTGGTAGTTATATTCTCGTCTTATGTCCAACGGGTATCGAGTCGCCATGCATTTCGGTTCGGCCAAGGATATTGGAAAAGGGTATTTCAAGCTGCGGGATATTGTTTCATGCAAGGTTCCTTTCATTAAAAATTATTTCGTATAAAATCATCGGAACGGTGAACGGAAAACAATTGTAGTACGGATTGACATTCGAACAATAATCATTCGCGCGCTTTTCATTAAACTCTTCTCCATGCCAAAAGTCCGCTATGAATTAATGGTCATGAGGAATATGTTAATAGTAAACAGTAAAAAAAAAGACGAAAATAAATGTGTGATAACAAAATTATATTTTATGCAACGGCCAATGAACGATGCATATATCTTTCGCTTTTTCGCTATTAACAATAAACCGCGTTTTGTTACTTTTACTCTGTTACATCTGTCGTTGTTTATTGAAAAGCATTACGTCGTATTACATTACACAGCTGTCTAAGTAATTCAATGTAGTAAAGTGGGCTTAAATACTATTTTACAATAGAGTCCATAGATCGCGGCCACGGCCGAACCGTATTATTAATACGTATATGTAACTCATTTTTTTTTGCTTTTTTTTTTTGGAATCGTGATAGGAACCTCGGGAGTAGAAGAGTCCCAAATAATCCCTCGTCAACGGTTCGCAACTCAAAGTTTTTTTTTTGTTTGTGTAAACTTAAGAGCATTGTTTAAGTATCTTTTTTTGCCGGCTTTGATTTTTTTTTTTTTTTTTTTAAGTAGCTTAATACTTCCAAAGTCCGTTGTGTGTGGAATACAAAAATCGAGTTGCCTCGGGCATTCACAGCTTTTCGTACGGCAAGTTGGTATTGACGTCTGAAAAATAGCAAACAAATTGCCATTCATAGTGTTGGCTCGTGCTTTTGTTTTTCGCGCGCAAAATTTTCGTTCGTCGAAATTTGAAAATTCGTTTCGACCGATTAAGTTAAATCGTCGTTCTATCTATGTCTCTCAACTGAGACACCCGTTCAACTCAAATTTTATCAACCATTGTAAGATTTGTGATTAGACGGATATCTGTGACGACGATGCGTTTGTTTTTAATTCTCGGTGCAGAGGAAGATATATGCTTGCGAGTGCCTTGGCTTGTGACCAGTGAAGCGAGAGCTTATGAGAGTTAATTGCGAATACTGTACAGAATTGAAGATGCATCACACGTACATTTCCAGCCAAAAGTGAGATTCAGCAAGAATTTGAACACTTCCTAATGGTATAAAAATCTTAAAAAATCAACCGTATTAAAGGTGCCGAGAACATTACTTTTGCATAATAATAATATTAAAAAGTTGTTAACAAATTGCAAACAGAAATGTGTAACAAATAATCAGCGAACCTTTTTTTTCTCTTTTCAAATGAATTCGTTGATGTTCTAGAAGTCACATGAATTTTTTCAGAATTTTCTTACATTTTTGCATTTTCCGTTTTGGCATTTTATTTTGCCCCATAACTATGGAACTGTTGGCGCAATCGCCTCGAAACTTTTTGCGTGCACTGTGGAATCGTGATTCGGAAACATATGCGAAATTCGTGCTTATAGTTCGAATTTTCAAATACAAACAAAAGAAATTATGTAAGGAAATTTTGAAAAAATTCATGTGAATTCTAAAAAGATCAAGGAATTCATTTAAAATGAGAAAATAAAAGGTTTTCCGATTTTTCTTTACAATTTTTTTTTTTAAATAATTTGTTGATAACTTTTTGGCATCGTTATTATAAAAAATAAACGGTCTTGACATCATTAATACGTCTGATTTTTTTTCAGATTTTGGAATATCGCAAAGTACTAAAATTTTGATCGAATTATAGTTTTGGTTGGGAATGTATGTGTGAAGCATCTTGAAATCGATGATCGAAATATATTAGCCTGCAGGCTTTGGATCGCGGCTATTATTAGAAACTTAAGTAAAATCAATATGAACAAGTGGTTGCAATCTGTATCGTTCCCACGTTGTTGCCGCGTGTCGTCCCTCAATTAAATTGAGTTCAACACCCCACTCAACGTTATATCGACACGCGTATGTACATCACTATCAAGCCAAACAGCACCATTCTGATGCCGAGATGAAAACAAAATTAATGAAAATGAACGATATAAGACAAAAAAATGTCAGTTTCGACAGGCTCTATTGATTCGTAATCGTTGCACATGCTCTATAAAAAATTACCGATTATACATGCCATTCAATTAATTATTTATTTTTACGATAATAAAAAAAAGTTAAAAAAGGTTAAAAAAAAGTACGACTAGACGAGTCATTCGAATGGTTACTCAAACTTGCGATTACCGTTTTAGATACGAAACGAATTAACGACCGAGACGAAGATAAAATTACTTACCAGAGCTATACTGCGTGTATTGTTGATACTGCGGATGAAAGTTGTGAATGGCATCGGTCATAATATCCTTGGGATTAATAGTTTCCTGAAAAAAAAAAATCATTCCATAGTTTCTTTCGCATGGTTCTTTGAATTTTTATCCTACACGGAATTCGTTCCAGTACCTTCAAACTACTGCTGATGCTCTGCATCGTCACGCTGCGACCCCTCGAGTCCGTAACACAGCCCGCTGCATATACTTGATAGGGAAAAGCGTATCTCAGTGCAATAGCGGCGAATAGCATCTCGATGCAGATTAGGAAGTTCTGATAACCGGCCGACACGGTACCGGCGCTCTTCGACTGATCATTGTTTATCAACGGTGAAATAACGTTCGCCTTCTCGAGAACGGCCAATAGTACACCTTCGAAAAAAAATGTATCGTTAAATAGGGAAAAAAGACTTTTATAAAGTTATAATCGTCGAAACGATAGATCGTACCTTGCCAGAATGACAAAAATATAACGCTCTTGACAGTGCAGAATTTCAATACCGGTTCGAATGGCGTAAGCAGGTCGCGCGTAGCGAAGTAGAATAGGAAGAGTCCGTAGAGCGCGAGCGACACGCTTATGTTGTATATGATCGTTATGTAGATGTAACCGCCGTCGGGTGACCAATCGCCGTCCCGGTAATGACCGAAGGACTGAAGAATTATTATGACGAATGCCATCACCGGTTTAACGAGACAGAACTGGAGGGTGGCTTGTTTGCAGAAACGCAAAAATCCGATGGTGTAAGTTTTCTCGACGAGGCACCACGTGCCGTACAGGCAATTCGAGCGTATCGGCTTTCCGCGTATCTCCGACATAATGTTACCCTCGCCGCCCAGGTACTCGTAGCAAAGAGACATGAAATTGTATATCACGAATGCCTCGTAGCAGTCGCGAACGGTGAAAAAGTAAACGTAGTAACTCTCGCTGTTGAAGAAGAGGAGAGATATCCACGAGTGGGTCGCGTAGATCGGCACTATGAAGAGAATTCTGACTATCCATCGTTGCTCCGTAGGATTGGTGTACCACCTCAGATGCTGGTAAATCTGCAAACGATATTCATGATTTTACACCCTTCGTATTGGTAATTATTTATTATTATTATTTTGAGAGTTCTCCTTTAACAAATAAAAAAAACAACACACCTTTACCAAAAAAATGCTTAAAAAAGAAAGTTCTTTTTGCATCTAAATTGTCCAGCTTGGTCAATTCCAAATTGCAGCTTACACTTATGGATCATAACAAAATTTTGATTCGATATTTCACTTCGAATAACTTTGCTGTATTCTGTTGTGGAGTTGCATATTTATTTATTTTCGTCTTTCCAATAATATGAGTGTTTATATATTTTTATATTTTCCTACTGCTTCATGGAATACATAAATAACAATTGTGTTGTATGTTAGCAGATTACATTTATGTTTTATGTTTCTACATGAAAAAGGATAAAGTGAATAAACAGACGTAAAAAAAATTGATTAAAAAGAAAAGAAATCTATGCTGAGAATTTTTTGTATTTGGATTGGTCAGCTTGGGAAATTTTGGCTCGCAGCTTATATTGATGGATCATAACAAAATTTTGAATCGATATTTTACCGTGATTAACTGTGCTGTACTCTGTTTCAAAGTTATACATTTATTTATTTTATTTTTTCTGATAAAATAAGTTGTTCGTATATTTTTATACTTTTCCCCTGCTCCATGAAACACATAAATAACAATAGTCCTGTATCTTAGCAGAGTGTATTTATCTTTTATGTTTCCACATGAAACAGGGAAAATCTATTGAATTCAACATAAAAAAAATTGATATACTGAAAAAAAAAATTCTTGGCAGAAAAATCTTTTGTATATAAATTGGTCAGCCTGGTCAATTCCAGTTTGCACCTTAAATTTATGGGTCATAACAAAATGATTCTATATTTTGCCTCGATTAACTTTCCTCGACTCTGCTTCGGACTTGTACATTTATTTCTTTTTATTTTTCCAATGAAACAAGTTACGCATATATTTTTTTATTTTTCTCCCTCTTCACGGAATAAGTAAACAACAACAGTCTTGTGCCTCAGTCTATCGAATTTATCTTTTGCGTTTCTGCACGAAAAAGGGGAAATCCGTGAACAAACAAACTTAAAAAAAAAACGAATAATACCTGCTGACAAGTTAGGAACAGCGCCAGCCAAACGAAAGCTCCGGAGATGCCCTGACAGGCTCTGGTTTGCAGAAAAATAGGCGTAACTTCCTGAGAGTCATCCTTGGTCCCGTCGACGCGTAGTACCGTGGCCGCGCTAACATTGTCGATTACAGAGGCGACGACCGACGAAGCCTCCGGCAGTATAGTACTGCTGCTCATGATTCCCTCTGCGAATAATCAAACTTAAATATCAAACAATATTTTTTAAAGTCGATTTTAATAATTATTAAAAATTTTTTTTTTTTAATCTGAATTTTTCGCGTCCAGATGGTAAAACCCAGAGATGAATGATCGACGAAATCGCAGCAAAAGTGTGTAAGTTAAATGGAACGGAAAAACCGTTCCGTCCCGCGAGCCCGCAGCCCGCGCTTTAAAAATCAATATGCATAACACAACAAACGTACGGGTGCGTACGGTTAGGCGCGATATAAATTTTTCATCGGCGGAGTCAAAAAAAAAAAAGGCAAAAAAAATAATCATAGACGTCAAAACGCTCCTCGGACACGAGCCAATTGAACAAAAACCTCACGGATCCATCGATCGATGCCCGTCGATCGGTAATCGCGGATTGACGTGCGTAAAAAAAAAAAGAAAAAAAAAAGAAAGAACGGCTGTTAGGTTCTTCGCTGACCTGCGTCTTGCGTTCGACGAGGGGTTCCCGGATTCTCGGAAGACTGGAGAGATTGCACACTCCTACTTCCAACGAGAGACCTCCGGCTCACGGGAGACGCGTCGATGCGCTCACGGCTGTGACCTTTTACGCGCAAACCCAGTCACGTACTATCTTGCTCGATGATTTTTGCCCAAAGAAAAAAAATAAAAACAAAACTGTTCTTTTTTTTTTGTTTAGTAATAGATTCGATGTTAACGAGGTGACCAAAGGGCCTCGCTTTCACCCGACATTTTCGGCGCACTCGCTCTCCTGACGGCTTGGCACTTGTACGCGAGAGACACTCCTGGACACGGGAGAATCGCTCAAACCTATTTTCCTCCGCGCGCGCGCGCGTGTGTGTGTGTGTGAACGCGTCGACGTCCCAGCGGATTTGCGTGTGTGTGCGCGAGTGATCGAGGGGAATATCCAGCAACGCGCGCAACGTCAACGTTTTATCTCGTTTCCGTCCACCGAAGTGTTCCCTAACGTTGTTTCACTCTACTTTGTTCAATGTACGTGCACCACGTCCGACGTCCTTTCACCCACGATGTGTCGCGTATACGCCGAGGGACGAGGATGCGCGTGCGCGTCTCCGCGAAAACTCTCCGCGCGACTTGCCGTTCGCGCAATGGACTGGATTTTTCCTCCTGCGCTCGAGGCGAATCTCTCCCACGGCTTTGCGAGAGAGAGAGAGAGAGAGAGAGAGAGAGAGAGAAGAACCTCGAGCTAGGAACGAGAATGCTACGATATTTTTTTCTCTGCCCCCTTCCCTCCGAAAACTAGTCAGCCGTCGCGAGCCGCAGTAAAGAGCTGGAAGCTCGCTCGGCCGTTCTCGCAGCGTTCTGGACTTCGCCGCTCCGGCTCTTCCACTGTGGCCGCCCCGCAGGTGACTTGAGATTGCGGGACCCGAGAGAGAAAAGAAAACGAACAGAGGCCGAAAAAAAAAAACAGTACCAAGGCGTTCCTGGCTGCGAAGACTCGCGCTGTGCGGCGAGGTGAAAGGAATCTTGCACGGAACGCGAAACAGCTTCTCAGTAGCGGAGTCGGATCCGTACCGATCGGTTGCGATGTAGTGTGCGTCGCTGTGGTGGGGAGTTCCGTGAGTGATTTCGGTCGCTTAATATTACAGGCCAGTACCACGTGTGCCTATCAAGGCTGTCAAGTTCGCTCGACTGTACATTCGTTGCTCGGATGACGCACTGACGTATACGTCGAATTGTCGTCGCTACGACCGTTCGTGTTATCTCGGCAAAAGAGTCTTATCGGGAAATACATATCGGAAGGCTGAACAGTCGCTGGTCGGACGTGACGAGTTCTCGTTTTTTTGTTTTTTTTTTTATCACTCGTAGTAAACGAGCGTCGAGGAGAGAGAATCGCCAAATAAAAATAAAAATGGCTCTCGTTTACATCGAAGACAGCGACCCTTGGTAAAAAATATTGTTGCTTCCGATTGTTTCTGTTTTTTTTTTTTTTTTTCGACTTTGTTATCACGATGTTTTGAAAATAATGCGATGAACGTTCGTCGACAGGTTGGTGGAGTACGACGCTTGCGAAAAATTGTTTCGCGACGTAATGGAACTGCTGACCCAGCGCGATCGCATGTCGAAGAACACGCAACCTTACGCCAGTGTGTCGGCCGACATGCGATTCAAAACTAAACAGTATTCTAGTCAGACCCAACAGTTGATGAGCAAAGTCGAGGAGGCACTCAAACAGGGAATCATGTATCCTTTTTTCGGAGAGTCGAATTCAGAGGATTCATTTCTTATTTCTTTATTTGTGCATTTAAATGGAAAGGAGCAGAGCGCATTGCAAGTTGATGGGAAACCGCATTGAGCGATTGGGAAAAGTGAGAATTATCAAACGCCTATGCTAGGTGAAAAATAAAGGGTACATAAAATAATTAGCGAGTAACAGAGAAAACATTAATGGAAGATGCAAAAGAAAATAATTCGGAAACTCACGAACAGCTCCTGAGTTTCCGAATTATTCTACTAGACTCGTAAGAATCTAGTAGAATGCATACATCCCCTCGATTCTACAAAAGTTTGACAAATTAGCGAAGTGAGAAGGATTGTAATTATCGAGAACAATAACTCTTCTAACTCTCATGAGATTTAACAGTGCTCATTTGATAAGATTACAAAATCAGTTAACGGAGGTTTTTTTTAGTTCTGACATATTATTTCTTTAGTCACGCTCGTTACTGAGAATAGAAGAATAATCCGCCACTCGAAATCAGTTCTTTTGAGACTCATCTGTTTTTTCTTGAATTTAATAGTCCAGTTGTTCTCTCGAGCTTGCCTCTTCGCTTCGAGCAAAGCTCTTGCAGCAGCCAATTGACCACTCTGTTTCATCATCGGTTCGCTTCTATTGTTGCTGCAGATATGGAAAACCAGGGTGATCATTGAAATTCACAGAATCAGTTGGGATTTGGGACAATAATAAGTGGATTTTTTTTTAAACTGCAAAATTTTTGTTGCCTATACTTTTGTTTTAGTTCCCGGTCGGACAGTGTCTATATTTTTGTATGGATGATGCTTGACGCTCGACTCAAGAATAAGTCTACCCAAATTGAATTGAAATTTTAGTAAGACCTGCTCGTAACAACACGGTAGGCTGGAGGAATGACTTGAAAAACTTAAGTTTTAGATACCGTAGTCGTTTTCCATCTCTGTAAGCTACTTATTATAAAAATTGTTGGAGGAAATCTCACATGTTTTTTTGAACACTCGTATTTGGAGGATTCATTCTTGCTGTGAATATGGAAAAACTAGACAGTTGTTGAAAGACATGATTTTTTTTAGATACAGTACTCCGATTCCATGACTGTAAACCTACTTAGTGAAAATGAATATTGGGCAAAAGTCAAGGTCTCAACCACTGGAGTCGATGCTGCCACAGGAATGTGGAAGTTGAGGCTAAATCACCATTTTTGGCAATTTTTATGCCAATATATCCAATTCACTGTTAAAAAATTTTGTAAATGTGATTTACCAGATTGGAAGTTTTTATGGAAAAACTGGTACATTAAATTTAATGTACAATTGTTATGAAAAATGTATGGACTTTTGGAGTGAAATTACAGTAAAGTATTTCGAAAGTTTTTAATATACTGTACATTAATTTTTTATCATAACTGTACGTGAAATTGAATATACCAGTTCATGCATAAAAACTTCCAGTACCAGTATATTAAATTTCTTGGTATCTTATAATTTCTTGGTAAAAATACGATTTTTTTTTACAGTGAAGTGCTCGTCGAGTTCTGTCTTGCTTTCCATAATAATCTTTACAAAAAGGAGCATTGAGGATGAAAATTTGACAATTCATTCTACCAAAAAATCTTACCATTCAGCTGCAAATATTCTATTTGTGGCCCGGAAAATCGGGAAGATTTAAGAATTTTGCGGTTGAATAATTTCGTAGGAATCACAAAGATACTTATATACAAAAAATTGTTATCCTTAAAATCGTGATAACAGAACGAGCGACGAGGCGGAGCGAAGGACGAGGCAAGTGGAACACCTACAGAGCAACATTGTGCAGCTGAGGCATCGTCAGGACATGCAGAGCAGTACCGGAAGTGCCGCGTTCGCGGATGGGGGAACTACTAGTTGGGGAATCGAGGATGACGATGACGACGAGCCGCCTCTGGACGTGCATGTGTCCGTCAGTGATCTGAAAGCTCAGAACAGAGTCACGTTGGAAGGTAACGAGAACGTTGACTAAAGGCTCGAAGCTAGAGATAGGCGCCGATTTTGTGACCGGTTATTTTTTTTTTTGTCAATTGATTATCACGTGACGATCAATTGGGGGCTCCGGAAACGACCTCACTGTGATAACAGCGACATTAACTCTGAAAACCTCGACGGTCCTAACTTAAAAGGGAACGAACTATCAATCTTGTTAACCAGACAAAAAAATTTGCATTCATTTTATAATATTGTTTAATTGATCAATGAATTGATAAAAATTGAAAATCGACTGATTACGAAGTCAAGGAGGAAGAAAAATTCGGTTGAAACCAACCTAGAGTGCTAAAAAGTTGACCACATTTGTGACAATAAAAAATGACGCTGAAATCCCGACTAGATAGATGTTTTTCGCTGTTTTGACCATATTTGTGTCCCCGAACAAAATTGACGGTCATGGCACAATAAACATTTTTTGAAACCAACAAAAACTGTCAATCGACGGTCATTTTTTTACCAATTGACGCTTAAAAAAAATGACCGTCACGGCATATCTTTACTCGAAGCACATCCTACGGTATTCCATTTTTCAGACCAAGAGCAGGGATTGGACGAGCTTTACAAAGTAATAACGAGGCAGAAGGCGATCGCGCAAACTATAAACACAGAGGTCGATCATCAAAACGGTGAGGAAAATACGCGCGATCATTTTCGATTCGATGTTGATTCAGAATAAGCGGAAAATTTTTCGTCTGAATTTGATTTCTCGTTTAGAAATAATCGACGACTTGGCCGATCACATGGACCGAACGGACGAGCGCCTCATCGACGGCACGCGCCGAGTGCGAGACATAATGCATAAAGATCGCACCTGCGGCTACTGGATTGTAATAATATTATTGCTCATAAGTATTATCGCCGTTGCGGTGTGTTAGTGATATTGACATTTTCCGTGATACGCATTTTCTTGCTGTTAACGTTAATCTTAAGCTTCTTTTAATCTCGGATGCGAGCAGAAAACATTACAGACTGATTAGTCATTCTACCTGAGGGTAACCCAAATGTGCACTCCCGGGGAGGCTTCTATCGTTCAATCTCCACTCTCTCTCAATTCGTGACCGAGATATTCTTTTAATAGCAAAACTGAGAATTGTAAGTAAAATTGTACATAGAGTGGCGAGAATGGGATAAAAATGTATTAAAGAATCGAACAAAGCATTAACAATTTGCAAATATTTATCATCTACGCGATGTAAAAAAATGGATGCACAGTAAAACCTCTGTTAACCGAACCGTCCATTAACCGAACTGCGACTGGCTTTGGCCGAATTTTTATTATCCGAACCATAGCGCAAAAATTCGATGTAATTTTACAACTCGCCAGCAAGCGCAGTCAAGCTTGAATCGTGCATTTTCTCTTAATTAAAAAATACGTTACACCGCCCGCATGTCAATTTTTCGCGCAGTATTGATTAATTCTTGGCAGGGATATTCATATGCGGACGTATCGAAAATTCTTTATGGGTCCGTTCTTGAATGCAGTTTTGCACTGTTCGGCCAGATCCAGAAATATTCGAGATGAATCGATATGTATATGCAGCTGAAATAAGCCTTCTTATATTCCAGCCTGCTCAGTTCAGAGTTTACTTTTGACGCACATCTGCTCTGATAAACCTTCTTTTTATATCAACTCGGACGAAATGCATCCTACTGTAAGAATCGGATGTACCGTTTGCAATTTGAAAAATTCACTAGCAGACGACAGTCTCAAATAAAAGAATGCACAACTGAGAGAAATCTGCATTCAAGAACGCACTCTATATGTTTAGATAACAGTTTTGCAATCGAGTATATTGTGGGTACGACGAACAGTATTTCCACCTCTAAGCAGAAGCGTAAGGCGCGTTCTTGAATGCAGATCTGCTGAGTTATGCATTCTTTTATTCGTGACCGTCCACTGCAAGTGGTTTTTTTTTTTAAATAGCCAACAGTATATTCTATTCTTTCCGAGGGCTTTCGTCGTTTCGATAATAAAAGAAAACTTATCAGAGCAGATTTGTGTCAAAACGTAAACCTTGAACTGGGAGCAGACTCGAATGCAAAAACTCGTATTTCAGCTGCTCATACATGCGAATAAATCTCGAATATTTCTGGAGTTTAGCCGAATAGAGCAGAACCGCATTCGAGAACGCAGTCATAATATTTTTACGATAGGAAAAAAAAAATTGTAAATTATTTCGAAACTTGATAAGGGCGGGACCGGCGCATCGTTAGCTCTCTTTACGATTTTTTGCCTAAGAATGTTACTTGGGATATTTACATTTTTATCATCCGAATTATTTGGGGTATTTAAATTTCTGTCATCCAAATAGTCGTTAAATTAAACCAGGCTCAACCCCAATTGTTTCAAAAAATCGCGGTTCTACTGTATTAGCGATTACGAGACCGTTGGAGTAGGTCGATGAAAAAGATTTTTAGTCTAGTCAGCACCGACCTTTATGCAAACTGCAGACATTTTATTATCGTAAAGAATCGTCTCACTGTATCTTGCCGGCGTTAAAGACATTTCAGCGTTAAATATTGATAAGACTCCGTGCCGTATCGGCGCACATCAAAGTCGTATCTCCGAATGCGATTGTGGGAGATATCTTGTTTCAACAGTGTTAACGAATATCACTCGATGGATTTAATTTGTTTCACTTTCAAGCCGAGATTCTTGAGCAGAGCTTTCGGACTTGGGTCTCTTCCGCGAAACCTCCTGAATACCTCGCTCGCGGGATAACTGCCGCCCAGCGATAAAAATGTTTCTCTGAATCTGTTCGCCGTTTCCTTCTCGAGCTCTGTGTCTCCCGCGGGCAGCTCTTGGAAGGCGCTGTACGCATCGGCGGCCACCATTTCAGACCACAGATCGCTGAAATAAGTTAAATTGACGATTGTACAATGTTTATTTTAAGAGCTGGGCAAAGTTCCAAAAAAATATTTCATGTCCATAGTCACTCAAGTATCAAGTACTTTTTGTACTCGAAGTATTTCTCAACTACCTCTTCCAAGTACTTTTCGCAATTAGGTTCATAGCTCTAAGCGTTGTCTAGACGTAAAAAAAAGGTGCAAAGTAATTTGCGCATGGCTACCTCATTGTAAAAAATCGTTAACTGAAATTTTTGGATTTCGTCTTTGTAAGGCTATTTTTAGTCTATTCATAACATTTTTTCATTTAAAAAATGTTATGTTATGTTATCCATAAAACAAATTAAAAAAAAAAAAATCTCACAAAAAAAAAACAAACGAAAAGGGTCGTCCCTTCTAATTTTTTTAATGATACTTTTACAAATAAATTCCCGTTAATTCTCATTGAAAAGATTGGCCGGATAATCATATATTTATAGAAATAGAATGTCTTGCTACTCATCGAGTATTCGTAATGCGAGCGTGTGCTCGAAAGTACTTGTACTTGGTACTTGAAATCGTAAAAAAGGTAATCGTAAAAAAAGAAGCACTAAACGGCACTTCGGTACTTGAAGTACCAAACAAGTACCCGATACTTCAAGTATCACCCAACTCTAATTTTAATGACACAGACGTCGACGAAAAGGCAAAAAGTTTACCTGTAATAAGCGGCGGCCCAGGGACCGATAAAGATCGAATCCCATGAGCAAACGTGACTGTTCAGTTCTTCCTGGGGCAAAACAAAGTGTTCTTTCCACAGAGGCTTCATCAGGTCTATCCAGAAATCATCGGGCCTGAAAAATATTATCGTCTTAGAAAAAGGTTATTGAATTTATTATTTTGACTCCGATCAAACTTGTACTTACAGCTCAAACATCTTTAAATCGAATTTGCCAAGATAAAGATCTTTGCAGAGTTTGTAGCCGGCTAGATGGGACCTTACGCTCTTCAAGCTGTTCACCATGTCTTCGGCCAGGGGCTCGGATGTTTTGTAGTGTCCGGACACTCGTCGTATCACCGAAGGTTCGTACAACCTGGACGGAGAAATTTAACATACATGAAATCGCTTGTGAAAGCAGATAAGTAAAAAAGTTGAAAATTTGAATTTTCATATCGCTGCCTCGTAAAAGTTGAACATTAAAATGTTCATATGGCTTCCTCGTAAAAGTTGAAAATGGAAATTTTCATATCGCTTTCTCATAAAATTGAGCTTTGCATTATTTTAAACGCACCAATTCGCCAAGAAGTGACCACTGATTCCCACCGCGTCCCACTCGATGTTCGCTCTTCCAGCCACTTCGGACATTTCAACTTTCGTCAACAAATGTTGCAGAGCGTGACCAAACTGGAATAAAAAATAAGTAAGTAAAAATCATAAAGATATCCTGTTGGAGTTGAACTATCGGAGAAGAAAATGACGTTGCACCTCTTGAAAAAGAACTGCGACATCCTTGAAGGACAGCAAAGAAGGCTTGTCGTGGGTAGGTGGTTGAAAGTTGAAAATCAACGCAGCCAATGGTTTGGTCGATGTGAGAACGCTTTTACTTTTTATTGCGACCATCCAGCCAGTGTCTTTGGCCATTCGAAGTCCCATGTCCCGTCTGGCGTACGGATCCAGATAAAAACTCGCTATTGGTTCGTCGTTGGATCCTTTCAGGTCGATTACGTCGAAGAAGCGTACGTCCGCGTGCCAAACATCCGTTTTTCTGCCCTCAGTGAATCGGACGTCGAATAGTTTTTCGATGAGCTCGAAGAGGCCTTTCAGGACGATCGGCAGCGGGAAATAATCCCTCAGAATTTCGTCTTTGATACTGAAATTTTTGTTTTTTTTTAGTCTTGCTTATAAATTGCTTGAGGTATGGAAAGAGCGATTTCAGAACAGCTTTACTTGTATACTGTACGACGATGCTTTCTCGCCCAATAGTCAATGTCCCATTCTTTGAGATCGCCGTCGAAGCCACGCTCCTTCGCAAATGTCTGCAATTCTGTGATCTCGTCCTCCTGAACAGTTCGCGCTGAGAGAAAAATACGATTAGCGAGCAAACGAACAACGGTAAAGAACGACGGGCGAATCCATGCCGGAAACGACAATAATTACCAGTTTGCCTTAGCGTTTCCAACACATCGTAAACAGTGTCCAGGCTACCAGCCATCTTCGTTTCCATGCTCATATGTGAGTAGGACTTGTAGCCGAGAAGCTTTGCTTGAATAATTTTGTGATCTCTTATATCTTCTAAAACACCGCTATTTCTCAGAGTGTGATCTCCCTCCAGAGCACATACGCTTACGTCCGCGTGCCAACAATTCCAGCGCAAAGCTTGGCTGGGACAAAGTTCTAGGAACAGATACGAAAACGTTACGCAATTTTTATTTTATTAAAAGGATAGCTGAGCGTTGATCGTATGAAAAAAGAAAAGTTACAAAAATATTAGCATGGTGTCCAGTAAAAAGTCCGTGCGATATTCAAGAACATTCAAGGACAATTTCCAGGACATTTAAAGGTTGTGTTGGAACATTTATAAAAAATTAATATATACATATCACCCGCGATATACTAAATAACATTTAGTTCGATAACCGTTTTCGTTTGCGTTGGAATCGGTTGAAAAAAACGATTCAGTTTGCACGAATGTATATATGTGTGTCTCAGCGAATCCGATACACATTTTTTTTAGGATGATCGCTAGTAATATATATTTTGAAAGAAACTCAAATTTACGTGGAAATCAAAAATTCAAGGACATTAGGTGGAATTCCAGGACATTCCAGAACTTCTTCAAGGACTTCAAGGACTTCAAGGGCCGCTGGACACCATTTTTTTTTGCAATGAAAGTTAAGACATAAAAAGTTACCTTTACACCTTTAAAATTAAGCCTTTAAAAAGTTACCCATAAACGGCCCAGCAATGCGCGGTTCAAGAGTAATTTTCCATGGACCCCGCGTCGGATTGGTCGGATCCACGGCAATCATTTTGAGATAATCCTCGGGAAAATCTTTCACGATTGTCGGATTCTCTATCGTGTGATTGAACTGACCACGCTGAAACTGATGTACCGCGAACGTCGATTATTTCTCTCCTCTCAGCGGATCTTGTAATTAACGAATTGATTATGCAAAACGAACCTCGGACTTTGCCTTAAACTCCTTGCGTTTTTGGAACAACTTCTTTTCCGAGTACTCGTATTCGATTCTTTGCTTTCCGGTCAAGCCCAACCCGTTCAATCTTCCCTCGAGTGCGAGTTTCGCCGTCACCCTGGTCTCCGTGTTCGTCAACTTCGAATCTGGATTCTCCAGCGCGGCTTTGCAAGCCTTGTATATAGGTATGCTGATGAATTTGTTGCTTCTCGCCTTGACCATGCGATCGTGAATACTCTGCCAATATTTTTGCGGCATAAGGCTCTGATTTCCATAGTACAACGTCTTGGCGATGCCCCATGTCGTGTCCAGTGGTACGTCGAGTTGCTCCAAAGGACGCAGTACGTCGTTGACGATATTAACATCTTCGGCGGCTGAATAATAATTATTGTAATATTTTTTTTATTATCGGAGAACGAATTTTTCCTTTCCGTTCTTTTTCCTTGTATACCGTCCTCCGGTTTTTACGGTTGCTCAAATACCCTTTGGTCTCTTATATCCAACCCCCCCTTGCGGCTGCAGCCGACTTCCTCTCTATACCGCATTTGCCATGGCACTTCTGCTATTGGCATAGCGAAACTGCAGAAAACCTGTGCAGATACAGCCGGTCTCAGATTCGATTCCCGACATCGGAGCTTTGTCGCGTTTCACTGAGACTATAAACACGGACTACAGCTATGTACAACCGACACTCACACTTAGAATTACCAAGGCGCGAGTGACAGACGTATATATCTGGAGCTTTGTCCCACCCATATTTTTAATCTGGATGAAACTACGAGAACCGGGTATCGAATTGTCGACCTGCCGATGCTTAGGTTTGGAGGCGAGCACGCTATCCAGTAGACCAGAGCACCGGTTTTTAATTATAGTAATATTTGATGTTTGTCATAAAAAAACAAAGAAAAAATTTCCATCATACTTTCCAAATATTCCTCTATCCTTCGGACTTCTTGCTCGAATTCCACTGTCTGTTTGCCTATGGCGGCGATGCTTCTTTCTATGGTAAATGTATTGAATTCCGGCAGACCATTCTCCTTCAGTAGAGGATTCTTCTCCGGTAGGTCTTCTCCGATCTCCGGAAGGCTGCGATTTTAGAACATTGGTGAAAATTCATAAGTTATGCAAGGGAGAAAATCATTTCGCGACATTGCGTCACGTCGATGAATTCCAGTTAATATAAGTATACGAGCTAGGCGTGCGTCGTTGTATGAAAACATAACCTGCAATACTTTCACTTACAGAATAACGTATCCTTGGTGGTTGTTTCGTTTGGCTGTTTTGAAGAGGCAACTTCGCGTCAAAACAACGCGCTTTCCACAAAATGAGACAGCCATGCTGTTGCCGGTTATTGTATTCCCTTCAAATTTTGGTAACAGACATTTTCGTCCGGAGAAGCTCACCGAGACTCAGGTGGAATGGATTGCCCGAAAACGACTCACGTTGCCGTTCCGAGGTATATGTAAATATAGCGGCTCTTTAAAAATGGCGATGCCGGTGTAACAAGTGATCGAATCGTCAAGCCTTTCGATTGCAATTTATTATTATTCTAAAGGGGTATTCTAAAGTAATGTATTTCCGGTATGACGTCACTGCCGGAAGAAAAATGAGATTTCCAAACCGGAAGTGACGCATTTCCGGAAGTGATATCGCTTCCGATCGAAAAATGAGATGTCCAAACCGGAAATGACTTATTTCCGGTGTGACGTCACTGCCGGTCGAAAAATGAGATGTGCAAACCGGAAGTCATTTATTTACGGTGCGACGTTCAATTGGTAAGATTTTTTTTTCACTTAAGGTTTCAATGAAGCTCGAAGTATGCACGTATAAATTCGTATTTCACAAGGCAATAGTTTTATTCATCTACGATTATAGTATATATATATATATTATAATAATAACTTTATCGTCAATATATTAATAAATATGTAGTAGATATTACATTTACATAAATTTGTTGTTCAAATATACAGTTACGCAGTTGAATTTAATGCGCAAGGCACTGAAACATTAACTTTAATTCTAATAGGTTTTGAGTGTTAACTTCGAATCACGTATTTTCCGAAAGTAGGTGATGAGGACTAGCGAGTTTATTAGTGGCCTACCGAAGGAGAAGTTTTACGTCATGATTAATCACGGTTAATGATATAGTCCTGATTTGTTTGGGAGGTCACAAGTGTGCGTTTAAACAAAACGTCTTCAATTTATACTTGTGTACGTGTTTCGTTGTCGCCGTTCAACGACTTCACGAAAAATTCGTCCGAAATGTCTATAAACATAGCCGACTTGTATAACAAATCGACATTCCTTCGATTTTGCGGAAATTTCGGAATGTACATGTTGCACACGAGTTTTGACGTCTTGATATAGAATTCCAAGGTACGACGCGATACCTCAGTTTAAACTATCTAACTGCGAAAATATCGCATATACGCGTTTACATTTCTATTCGGCAATTCACCTCATTTATTGCACTGATATCTTGTTTTCTTTTTTCATATAAAGTCAGCACGGCAAAAGTCACTTTGAAAACCTAAGCCGCGCATGATCGACAGATGACGAACGTTTACTAGTAAAAAGCATAATAATCCACTGATTTCTGTTTTCACATTAAATTATTGATATCTTTCACGCACAAGCCATCCTCGTTAACTCTACATTTAATTAATATAAGTGACGTGTATTTACAAATCGCTATAGTCTACTACTTAATTATTAAGATCCATGAATTGTCGCGCTTCAGCTTCAATTGTTCGCTTAGTTCGATCCATCCATCGGTTGATTACCACAGATTTTATTTTTTTGTTTGTTTTTTTTTCCGCTGCCGTTACGCGTAAAGTAAAAACCATATAATATCATACAGATAGACGGTGCATTGCTGTCGTAAAATAATATTTCTACAGTATTCCAGTTTCTCTTGTTCCTTTATATTATCGATTGTAATACCGTTCGGTAAATCTGTGATTCTTGATATATTTTTTTTTATGTCGACAAAAGTGATCGACACATTTTTTACGTCATTATCAAAAATCAAACTTTTACCTCAAAATACCATTGCTACAATACCATTACGTTACGTGTACAAAATTTTACTGTAAGGTCGACAAAAAACTACATTTTTTTCACATTAACAAAACTTGGTTACTACATAAAATATACCCTAAAAATACGAAAAAAATATACAAATATCACTAGCTATTTGTAAAAATAACAATAACAAAGTATTAAATTTATAAAGTTTCGGCGTTGAACGCAATACTTTTTGCATACGCACTAATCACTGTTAAAAATGTTGTTGTTGTTAATCGATGTGCATCAGGCAAACAGACGTATGAATGCAAGATTCGACAATACTCAACGGTTTTTTTGTTCATTCTGTTCAATCCAATCGAGAAATCATAAAAGGGAATAAAAAAAAAAACAAAAAACAAAACGAAACAAATTGCACGATCCACTCAGCTGCCAAAATAAATCTACAACTTCAATTTGAGATTCCTTAATCTCGAGTCCACAGCTTTCGCGAGTATTGCGCTTTGCATTAAATGTCGGGCATTCGCGCCGAAATAGCATCAAGTGCACCAACTCTAACATATCGGATAATCCAACGCCGGAAGGGCATATTCGCGATGCCTGCACACAGTCAATATGCCCTTTTGGAATTGATCTATCGATATATTTATATATTTATATAATATATATATATATATTTACTAACTTACAAAAATGCTTCATTACCTTAGGTATTTGTTTAGAGTCTAGTCGACCACATTGTGAATCGTTTTGTTCGTTTCGGGGACAATCGAGAGCCGCTCTGTTAGATTTGCAATTCGAGAAATCATACTCGATACGAATCAT
Source organism: Amblyjoppa proteus (assembly GCA_963922035.1). Lineage (NCBI taxonomy): Eukaryota > Metazoa > Arthropoda > Insecta > Hymenoptera > Ichneumonidae > Amblyjoppa > Amblyjoppa proteus. The sequence continues at coordinate 14,122,208 of OY998233.1, forward strand.
AAACGATTAATCCAAAGGCACTGCATGCTTAATATCAGCGGGACAAAATTCGCGATACCGATGATAATTCAACCGTCGCAATCCCTGTAGAAGGTCAACGTGAACTCGAGGTAATCACCGCCGTGCCTGTTCTTGCAGACATTCTGTAATAAAACCGGAGCATTAAATGCAATTGACTGAAAAATAAATTCGAAGAATCGGTACAATGACCCGTGTAAGGTAAATGATCCTATCAGTGGCCGTTTAAGAATTGTGTTCGAAACAACACAAAATGTTTATACAACTATGGGTATTCATGCGCTGACATCGATCCCATCGGCAAGTTTGGTTCATTGGCTAATCAAAAATCCTGAATATGTACAATTATTTATTTTTTGATACAAAATATGAATAAAAGAATGAATATATCTTTGTTCCTATCAGTGGATACCGATATATCTATTGGTAGCGACCATCTATGCGTCAATTCAGAATTTCATCAATAAAAAAGCATACCGTGTTTGTATTGAGATGGTATAAAGTCAAATAGTGATCTAAGTAATGAATTCATGAGGAACATTTTGCGTATTGACACCTGCAGCTGGGGCGTCGATAAGAATTACTATTCCTATTACTATGACGCAAATCGAATTACTATTACGTGAATTGTTCTCGCACACTTTATTTTTTCTAATGTTACATTGTTTTTTTTAGTATTCTTATTTTTTCTTATATTCTATTTTTCTTATCATTATATTATATTTTTTCTTGTATTTTTTGCATTGTATGTTTTGCGTTTGTATCTTGATGCATGGTGTTCTTAGGGGGCTCAGGCCTCAGAACACGAAATAAACGAATCTACCTATCTATCTACCCGTAACGTTGTAAACCTGCCCCAAACAGAAGCATTGACCTTACGTTATCGTGGCGCATGTTAATAAATGAGTAAATAATTACCTCCTGGGGTTGATCCGTCGGTACACGGAAAATTAGAGTTTTTCTCAGATAGTAAGCGACATCGAGGGTAAAGGATTGATCGCCCGGTTGATTGGTGGCTTCCGTATACTGAGATTGTTGGGGCATCGTGTATCCCCAACCGCCGCACATCATGGCTTCGTCAGCCGCCGCGTTCGGCGTCAGAGGACAAAGCTGCACGATCTGCCAATACCATGGCATACCGCTGCAAGGAATGAAATTCCGTTAATTTTCCTGCTAAACTTCCGGTGAAATAAGTGAGATTGTACAGGACGATCTCACTTACCGAATAAAAATGTTCTCGTGTCTTCGGTGGATATGTGTGACGGGTGGAAAAAACATTTTACTTACACGAAGTGCAGAGTTAGATGCGTGTCGGGCATGTGTTTTGACATCGGCACGTTGCAACTGAAATTGTTGGGTATACTCGCTGACGTAACCGAGCAGTATCTTTGGTCGAGAGTGGCATTGAAGCTCTTCGCGACTATGTGCAATTGCGGCCTCGGCTCCGGCGGCAATGATCCTGCTGCGTTGCTCGCCACCTCGCCCCAATCGCCGGCGCCTCCGGCATCCCTTCTGCTTCGCTTGTGAAGATATTTGTAGTTCGTCTGCGATTCAAATGAATCATATTTTTTTGTTAGATCTTCCTTAGATGATTTTAGTAAAAATTTAAAAACACTAAACTTTCTTTCACCGTAAAATTTTTTAAAACGTAAACTTTCATTCATTGTAACATTTAAAAAAATCATAAACTGTCTTTCATCGTAACATTTTTTAAATCGTAAACTTTCATTCATGGTAACATTTTTTAAATCGTAAACTTTCTTTCATCGTTAATTTTTTTTTCCCGACGGTACTAAAATGTGGCCATATTTCTATGCGTGTCACGGGGATAGAAAGTGGTCGATTCTTGACGAGCGGGAGGAAAAGTGATTTAGCGGGAGGAAAAGTTTGCTTTTAAGAATCGGCCACTTTCCAACTCCGTTGCAGGCATAGAAATATGGCTATTTTTTAGCGCTGTCGGGAAAAAAATAGCGTATGCCACTCGGGATACGCTATTTCTGTGAATTTCTCGAGTGAATTTTTGCCCTTCCGTCGCTCGGGCATTAAACTTCACACTCGGTACAAAGACGCACTTTCCTCCCTTGTAGCATAATATACTATTTCATCATGAAATTTTCTTCGGTACGGTGTGGATTGAGTTTTCTTACCTCCTTTACGAGAGTTTGCGTGCTTGGGTCGGACGGACTTATTCCGTTCTGAAGTCCCTTGCTCAACTTGCGTTTTTCCTCGTGAAGACTGAGCGGTTGTTCGAGATGGTCTGCTGAGGATAGGAACGATTAATGCTGAGTATTTCTATTAACAACAGAAAATTACGATCGAATAATTTCACCTACATATAGATTTCTTTTCTGGTGGATGCTCGGGATGAGGCTCCTCCAGCTGATGGATCTCCGATGTACAGCAATAGATCTGCAGAGGTAAAGTTCGATTCACAACAGTTCCAAGTACACAACTAATTTTACATTGTTTATTTTATAATAAAACTTACTTGACACGGATTCTCCAGTTCGGTAAAATGTGCTGGACAATCTGCTGGTCGTCCAAGTGGCACAGGACCTTTCGTAGGTGGTGGAGCATCCACCTCCGGATCGTTTTCATCGACGTTACTCGGCACTGCTCCCGGGTTATTCAACCTATTGCTTGGAAATTCACTGAAAAAATACCACGAATTATAGTAAAGGAGAGCTTATGTCCGAATTACACGAGGAAAGTTTCTTCAAAATTCCAAACCGATGCTTCGTTTTCAAATAACATCGATTCGAAGATTCCATTTCCAGCATATTCGAGTATAACTACTTGCTAACGTTTCGCTTTAGTTTTTCTTACGTACTTGGCGTCGAAACGCTGACGCGTTTCTTGATACATCAAAATGCGCGGCAGCGTTATACCTTGTCTCACTTTAAATTAATTCTTCGATTTTTTAGAATTCATATGAATTTTTTCAGAATTTTCTCACATTTCAAACTTTTTTTTTTCGGTAATTTGAAAAATCAATGCAGAGTCACGAATTTCGGATATGTTTCCGTATCACGATTCGACAGTACACACAAAAAGTTTCGAGGCGATTGCGCCAATAGTTCCGTAGTTCTGTTATGGTCTTTAAAAAAATTAAAAAACAGACAATTCAAAAATGTAAGAATATTCTGAAAAGTTCAAGCGGCTTCTAGAAAATCAACGAATGCATTTGAAAGGGGGAAAAAGGTTTGCTGAGTGTTTGTTGAACAATTTTCTTTAGTAATTTGTTACTAACTTTTTGACATTATCATGTAAAAAAATCAATGTTTTTAGCACCTTTAATACAGTTGATTTTTTCAGATTTTTATACCAATAGAAATCGTTCGAATGGTTACAGAATCTCGCTTTTGGCTGGAAATGGACGTGCGAAGCATCCTTAAGAGTCTTATTGTAGTGTTATTTAGAATAATTGTATTATATAAAAGGAAATAAGTGTTTTTTCTTGTTTCATTGCGAATTTCGATGAATATTTCATACCTATGTTTCTCGGGTTTCGGCTGAGGCCTCGAGTGTCCAAAGGGATACCAAGTTATTTCTTGCGAGTACACCTGCTGTTTGGTGTTCGGCTGAGGGGTGGAGAGGGTGTTGCCTTTGGCGTTTACGTGACCGTCCATTTCCTTCGTAAACAATCCGTGTCTCGTGTAGGACGGCGAGAGTGTGCTGTCGAGCAAGGGATTGAATCGCGGATCGTAATCGGGTGTCGTAGGTAGGGTCGGAACGTGGACCGGCCCGATCGCCAGCATTCCTGTACCCGCGACCGCCGACCATTCCAGGCTGCTCCTTTTCTGATACTCGAGGAAGTACAGAGTTGCCATCGCCACGAGGCTGTAACGCGCAACAGGAATCAGGACAAATTATTTGCGATTCTCTATAGCGATGATTCGTCGTCTTGAGAATCAATAAAATGTTCATCGCAATTACCAGAAAGCCATTATAAGGATGAGTATAACGATGATTATCTGAATGAATTTGTTGCTGCACAGAAGATCCTCCTCCCTCGAAGATCGCTTGCCGCCACCTCCGCCTGACAAGGGATTCTTCGTGTTCGTCGACGATGAATAATTGTTGCTAGAAATACTCGATGCGGTGCTGATCGAACTTTTGAGGCTGTCGCCCCGTTTCAATTTCGCTAATCGCTTGTTGATCCTCTCCAGCTGATCTATCCGAGTCTCCAAGCTATCGGTCACCTGCGAACGTATCGTAAGGCGTCGGATCATTTTTAAAGATCGATTTTTCCCGTGTTTTGACAATGTGAAGATTTTTTTCCGATGAATATTATATTTATCGACGAGGAACATACCTTGCATAGTTCTTTGACAGCACCAACGTTTTCCATGAATATCCTTTCCTTGTTGACGACGAGGAAATTTTCGATTCTCTGACCGTTCGGCAGAACTATGTCGCCAGCGGGAAGGACGGCCTCGGGCAATATCTGCTGGACCTCTTGCGCAATCACACCCGTGTCTTCCTGCGGTTTCATTCCGAGACCTGAGTGCAATGCGAATTCCGGTGCGTATCTGTATCGAACAACTCGCAGCTGTTGAACGTTTCGCAGTTGCTCGCGAGTGTCGACTTCCTGAACGTTCTGCTTCGCCCTGGCGTCGCTCGGCTGCACGATGTGACCAGTCACCTGATGATACATTTTTTCAAATTATTTAGGAGCCTGGCTTAAGGGTAGAGTTGCTTTTTCGGACATTTGCAGGTGTATTATAAGGATATTTTTTTAAACAATTTTTTTTTGTGTATTGTAATGAAACTGAGTGAATATTTTTATTGATACTATTACATAATGCACGAATTTGTTATAACATAATGTTGAATCCGTAAGGTGGTGCAAGCTGCGCTGTAGCTCTGATTTTGTTTGCAATTTAGGACCGCAATATCTCAGCAATCAATGAACAGATTGACTTCAAATCCAGAGAGCGTATTAACCCTTTGAAGCATCTCTTTTTTACATTATGAAGTTTCAAATACATCGATCGGTTATGAATGCATTTTTTCTCATTTCGAAGAGGTGTGTTACCTGTGATATACTGTGATATACTGTGTTTCAAAGTGTTAAGGGCACATCTCGTTATCGTGCAGACTATCGACAACTTTCAAGTGTGAAAGTTATGATTTATAAGGAAATAATAAGTTTTGCAAAAAAAATGAGAAATTTGAAAATTTAAAATTTTCAAAGTTGTGTCACCAATTTTTTTTTTAATTAAAAAACGATCGTCGTTCAAGCGATAGAAATTAGTTTTCTGATTACAAATACGCCCGAATTTTCTTTGTCAGATCCTTAGAATAGTCGCAAAAGTGGTCCACGTCGTAAAGCAGCATTTCTGCAGCGCAGCTTGCACCACGATAAGGATTCAATATCGTGTGATCAAAAAAATGCCTGCATTGCGTAATACCATCAATAAAAAATAAAACACAGTTTTATTGCAATAAACGCAAAAATTGTCGAAAAAAGGCGAATCTAAGCTTAATAAGCCTGTGAATATCCTTTTTAAATTTACCTCGAGGTCAAAATTGTGTGCACGTGTTTCGTTGACTCACCTTCATGTTGCCATGAACGACCAGAGCTTCGTCGGGCCTGTCAGTGTTGATTCCAACGCGACCGGCGTGATAAACGCTGTCGGGCGCAGCCCCTCTTTGCCAGCCACCCTCGGCGCCAACCCCCGTACCTTCCGACTCGAACTGGCCAGGATTACTTGCCTGCACAAACACCTGAAGACTCATCGACAATTCCAACGAAACGCGAAGCAGATCAACCATTAAATCGTTAAAATCTTTATAAAATTTCAATACAAAAATGTATTGAAATTTCATAAAACATTTTACTTAATTTTTTTATTTTTTACAACGCAAATTGAGAAATAATAACCGAGTCTGCTTACCCTGACGATGATCCTCTCGGAGGCGTGAGCGACGACTTGATAACTCGATTGGTCGGCGGTGTGCGCGTGGAGTCCGACGACCAAGTGGAAATACCTCTGGTCCGGATTTGGTTTTCCCTTCTTCCTCATGTTGTTGCTCGTCGTCTCGCTGAAGTGTAGACGACCGACGGTGACTTTGGTGACTCGTTCACCCCCCAACTCCACCCTGAAACCAGCTCTAAATTAGTGTAATGGAGAAGCTGACAGGACTACACGTTTAGAGGCATAGCAAATTTGCGAATGAAAATAAGGAACAATTTTTTTTTTTATTCAGTAAGAACGATAATATATGATACTTACACCACGGGATGAAATGGTTTCTTGCTTCTATCGCTCTGACTCTGCTCGACTCTGATCGTTTGCGTTGGCGATTCGACTTTGACCCCGTAGAAGTGAAGCTGAAAGCTGCTGATTTTTTTGAGGCCCTCGCCGGTCCTCACGAATACGGCTTCGCCCTGAAGCTGCGCGTGGCAAGTAATCTGAAAAAATGCATTAAAACAATAAATGCTTTATTGGCGGATGGATGGAGAAAGTCTTGTGATTTTGCGAAAGGCGGATGGCACGCGACGTACCTGGAAATGATTCTTCTTTTGGCAGACGAAAGCATCGTCGGAATTGCTGAAATTGAAGCCCTTATCGGCGTCGACCCTGTAATGAGGAGTCGGCAATTCCTTGAGATTGTGATCGCACAGCGCGTGCCAGGATGTCTGTTGGAAGGGATGAAATCTGATGCACTGATAACTCGCGTCGATGTAGGAATTGTCACCGTTCACTTCGTCACCCTCCAGCACCGCACTGCTACTGCTACAGCTGTGCTCGACCGTGCCCAATTCAGGTTCCTGCATTATGAACAATATAAGACCCATAAGACAATACAAGACAACATGATATAAGACAATGTAAAACAAATAAGACTTTAGCCGTAGCATTGACTGTACTGCATACGATTCACAGTTAAAAATGTTATAGAATTTACAACAACTTTAATATATAAAGCTATATGAAATATACAACATCGGTATATGAAATTAGAATTCATATACATTGTATTTGAATTTTAATAATTTAATCTTAAATGCAATACCTGTATATTAAAATTACCGGTGATGGCATTCAAAATTAAGATGTCCGTATATGAAAATTATGTTATTATTACAAATATTATACAAATAATATTGTTTTTAATATACCGGTAACGCAATATTCTAGCATACATGTCAATAAAATTTCATATACTGTATATGCGTAAAACTTCATATACATTTTAGGAATTTTCAAACAGAAATTGTTATCAGTGTTACTTTTTCTTACTCAGCTTCATTTTTTACTTTATCTTTATTTTATCATCTCGAATTGTCTTAACTTTATTGCTGCATGGGCGCATTATGCGCGTCTGCACACACTTGTAAGAAATCATTTTGTAAAAAGGGCTTGACCCGTATAATAATAAATAAAAAATAAATAAGACAAATAAGACACTTTAACTGTCGATCTTTGAATAAGATCGCCACGATTTTTTTATAGTTTGTCATTAACGCTTAATTTATTCTGCCCACCTGTTTTACGTGTATCAGCCCATCCTGACTGAGTTTTCTCTTCTTCGGTGCTGACTGAAGTGACGAGTACAGAGTCGTGATACCGGGACCGGGACTGTGCTCGTGCGGCAGAGGAACCAACGAAGTTGCGATCTGCTGCTGAGCCGGAAGCGTCGGAGTTCCCGGGGTGAGGAGCGGCGTCAGGACAGGATGGGTCAACAGGAGCGGCTCGGTCGTTGATGCGAGAGCCCGCGGCGACGGTGGCAACAAATTCGGTGGATAATTCGTCCCGGTCGCCTGGTGTTGTAGGAGTATTTCTTGTAGTGCTGCTTTTTGATCTGCAATAAAGAAAAGTGAGACGATAAAAACAAATCGTATTAAAAAAAAAAAAAATGTTTGTAATAAATTCGTCAATTTTATAGTTGCACAGTTCGAAATGTTGATTACATACGTGGTGAATGTACATGTTGTGATGATTCGTGATGACCCGGTGGCGAGTACGGAGGCTCGCTTCCACTGTCCGGTGGACTCTCAGGTAACGCGTGTCTGCAATTAAAATTCGAATGATTACTCACAATATTCAGATAAAATAAAGATATGAACGATTTATTCATAATATTCAGATGAAATTAAAATCCGAACGATTTATTCGTAATATTCAGATGAAATTAAAATTTGAACGATTATTCATAATATTCAAGTCAAATTAAAATTCGAACGATTTATTCGTAATATTCAAATCAAATAAAAATCCGAACAATCATTTATAATATTCGAATCGTTAATAATAAGGATTAAACGATTGAACAAGAACATTGATCCATCAAAAATTCATTTGCGAAATTTATAATCGAATAATCGATCGATTCTTATTAAGTGTACGAGTTTGTACTAACGGATGGACGTATGTTTGAGGGTCCTTGTACGTCGCTCCTGGGGGAACCGGGGTTGTTCCGGGAGGGCAAGTGGCCCCGACCGGAAGACTCTGAGTAATCGGCGACGGCAATCGCGTCGGTGGTTGCTGGTTCGTCGTCTCCACTCGTCCATTGTGGGTCGTCGTACCGCTGCTTTCATTGTGAGCTAGCGTGTCGGCGAAATATCTGAGCAAGAAAATGAAAACCAGTTGATAATTAAATTACAATAATTTTTTTTTATTATACAACTCCTACAACCACAGATTGAAAGTCGCATCTCACCACATATACAAATAAATTTGTATATGTTTGCTCACGTGTGTTGACGCTTCATGCGCTATATATATATATATATAATTATTATTATACAATATATATTGATAATAATAATAATTTATATAACGCGTGAGGCATTGCAAATCATAAAAAAAAAAATCAACGGATTTTTATTTCAGCATCTTATCACTTTCTTAGAATGACTCGGCGAGGAATGACGAAGTTCATTCGTCGACTTGAATGTCGGCAAAATATCTAATAACATTAAACACAGTTGATAATTAAATTTAAATTAAAAAAAAACTAAATTAAAGAAATTTTGCACCCCGAATTGAATCTGACATTTCGCTATATATACAAACATATACAATATATATATATATATATGACCCATGAGGCGTTCTAAATAATCTAAAAAAAAAAATGATTATTATATAATATATATTTATATAAAGCTTGAGGCATTGCAAATCATAAAAACAAAAAAATCAACGAAACTTTTATTTTCGCGTCGTATCACTTTATTAGAATAACTAATGAAAAGGCACGTCCTTACTGCGAGTGCACAATAATCAAAGTACTCAGCTAAAAATTTTTTCTTTTATCTCTAACTTTGAACTCCGAGTGACGTGCGCCAATAAAAGCTTGTCGTTTGAAACAGCCGCGGGGTCGGGTTTACAAAACAAAGATATCGCTATCGGAGCCCGAAGTTGTGCGTCGACGAACACGGGGTGACGAGAATTTTTGCGCCAGTCACGCTTCCCGGACGTTTTCGATACGTGTCCAATTATTAAAAGTGTGACGGAGTTAGAAACGATGACTCAAGTTTTCGAACTAATGACTGATAAGCGAGTACGACGGTTCTTTTTTTTTCTTTTCTTTATGTTTAATTTTTTTTTAATTTCATTAGACGTCAAACGCAGCTTTTCGGTCAAAAAAAAAAAAAAAAAAAAAAAAATGGTACTTTTTTAACGCGATTCATCGCGCTTCCGCGAGGAAACTGAGTAGAATTGAAGCTCCACTTTCTTGTATTCTGCAATATCGTAGCAACGCACATTGTGCATTCAGCTCTCTTTTAATTATTTATTGATTTTGTAAAGATTAAAAACAATATTTCAGAACATTTCAAACTTACTGGTTTGGTTCAAAAACGGTATGAATTTTTTAAATATTTTTTTAACGCGATTCGTCGCGCTTCCGCGAGGAAACTGAGGAGAATTGAAGCTCTTTTCTTTATTTATTGTTTTTCTAAATGTTACTAATTGAAAATTTTCAGAACATTTCAAACACACTGGTTTGGTTTAAAAACATGATGAATTTTTAAAATATTTTTTAACGCGATTCATCGCGCTTCCGCGAGGAAACTGAGTAGAATTGAAGCTCCACTTTTTTGTATTCTGCAATAGCGTAGCAGCGCACATTGCGCATTCAGCTCCCTTTTCTTTCCTTTATTGATTTTGTAAATGTTTAATTAAACATTTTTCAGAACATTTCAAACACACTGGTTTGGTTCAAAAACATGATGAATTTTTTAAATATTTTTTTAACGCGATTCATCGCACTTCCGCGAGGAAACTGAGTAGAATTGAAGCTTCACTTTTTTGTATTCTGCAATAGCGTAGCAACGCACTTCGTGCATTCAGCTCTTTTCTTTATTTATTGTTTTTCTAAATGTTTAATTAAACATCTTTCAGAACATTTCAAACACACTGGTTTGGTTCAAAAACATGATGAATTTTTAAAATATTTTTTTAACGCGATTCATCGCACTTCCGCGAGGAAACGGAGTAGAATTGAAGCTTCACTTTTTTGTATTCTGCAATAGCGTAGCAACGCACTTCGTGCATTCAGCTCTTTTCTTTATTTATTGTTTTTCTAAATGTTTAATTAAACATTTTTCAGAACATTTCAAACACACTGGTTTGGTTCAAAAATATGATGAATTTTTAAAATATTTTTTTAACGCGATTCATCGCACTTCCGCGAGGAAACTGAATAGAATTGAAGCTCCACTTTTTTGTATTCTGCAATAGCGTAGCAACGCACTTCGTGCATTCAGCTCTTTTCTTTATTTATTGTTTTTCTAAATGTTTAATTAAACATTTTTCAGAACATTTCAAACACACTGGTTTGGTTCAAAAACATGATGAATTTTTTAAATATTTTTTTAACGCGATTCATCGCACTTCCGCGAGGAAACTGAGTAGAATTGAAGCTCCACTTTTTTTTTGTATTTTGCAATAGCATAGTATCGCACTTCGTGCATTCAGCTCTTTTCTTTATTTATTGTTTTTCTGAATGTTTAATTAAAACATTTTTCAGAACATTTCAAACGCACTGGTTTGGTTCAAAAACATGATGAATTTTTAAAATATATTTTTTTTAACGCGATTCATCGCGCTTCCGCGAGGAAACCGAGGAGAATTGGAGCCGAGGGTATCATCATCGTGACAGTCAATTCATAAATATCTCGGTACGCTGTGGCACGAGCCTCCGCTCTTTTGTATTCTGTAATAGTGTGGTAACGCACATTGTCCATTCAGCTCGGTGTGCACGTACCCTTAAGTAGATACGAGACAAATTACCGGGCCTAATGCAGCGAGCAGTGATTCTATCAATTTCGTTCAGTCTGCTCGTGTCATTATATCGTTACGACGCTGCTACACACGGCCCCGCGTTTGTCAGTGGTTAAAACCTATCTGGCTCCCTCTCACTCTCCGGCTGTTTCTCCTATACGTGGACCGTGCACCTCTCTCGGGCGCAGTTGAAGATATCATCGTAGCGTGATACACAATATACCGCACTGTACTGGATTCAACCTCAGTGCGGCCGCACGGTACGATACAGTTATTAACGATCATACGCAGCCTCGAAGGTCCTATCGAATGAATCGAATGGGAAACAGTTCGATTGATCCGCAGTGCGGTCGATCGACTCTCCGGTAAAAGGTAGCGGATAATGTGAAATTTCCATCGGTAATTCGCAATACTGTTGCTGATTTTATTGAGCGACTCTACGCATTATTTTACTTTATAAAGTCAGTAAATTCATTGCGTAGACTTTTTTTTTGTTGAGTGTTCATTTATGGGTATTCATTTACGGGGGGTTTTTTTTTTTTTCATTCCGTCTGACTCTTGCCTGCTCTGTAAACACTTTGATTTTTGTCATGCAATAGGAGAGTCGTAGATTTTATTGATAATTGCGATGATTATTATAGCGCGACTGCACTATAATGATGATCGAATGTATCGAATAGGAAAAAGTTCAATCCGCAGTGCGGTCGATTGACTCTCTGGTAAAAGGTAGCGGATAATGTGAAATTTCCATCGGTAATTCGCAATAGTATTGCTGATTTTATCGAGCGACTCTACACATTATTTTCGCTTGAAGCGTCGTTTGTAAATTCATTGCGTAGACTTTTTTGTTTGTTGAGGGTTCTTCTATGAGTGCGATTGTTTTTTTTTTTTTCATTCTGTCTGACTGTTGCTTCGATTTTTTTCACGGCATAGGGCAGTAAAATTTATTTATAATTGCGATGATTATTATAGTGCGACTGCAATGTAATACTGAATCGAATGGTATGTATATAAATATAGAATAAATATAGAATATATAAATGAATCGAATAGGAAACACTTCGATTGCTGATTTTATTGAGCGAGTCTACACTATTTTCGCTTGAAGACAGACGATTTTCACAGACGACTGTGAATTCATTGCGTAGACTTTTTTGTTGAGGGTTCATCTACGGGTATGTTTTTTTTTTTTTTATGTAGTCAGACCCTTGTATGAATCTTTTTTAAATTCAGTATGACCTTTGCCTCTCCTATTACCACTTCGATTTTTATAACGGAGTAGGAGAGTAGTAAATTATATTAATAATTATGATGATCGAATGACTCGAATGGGAAACCGTTCGATTGATCCGCAGTACAGTCAATCTCTACTCTCTGGTAAAACAGAGCGGGCAATGTGAATATTGCATTGGTAATTCGTGATACTATGCCGATTTCAATAAGCGACTACACATCATATTCACTGGAAGCGTCGTCTGTAAATTCTTGACCTAGGTTTTTTTTTTTTTTTCTGTCAAGGGACCATCTATGGGTATGCATTTTTTTAAAAATGTAGTCAGATCTTCACGACCTCTATAAACGCTACGATTTTTTTCTCACGGAATAATACAGAAGTTAATTTTCTTAATCACAGAGAAAATTAACTTGATTATTATTGATAATTACGATGATTATTGTAGCATGATTATTATGCGGCTGGTCGTTACGATACAGTTATTAGCGAGCAGCCTCGAAGGTCCGATCGAATGAATCGAATAGGAAACTGTTCGATTGATCCGCAGTGCGGTCAATTTACTCTCCGGCGAAACGTAACGGACAATGTGAAATAATGCATCGGTAATTCGTAATACTCTGCCGATTTCAACGAATGACTCTACACATTATCTTCGCTGGAAGAGCCGTCTGTGAATTCACCGCATAGATTTTTTGTTTTCTTAAGCGTTAATCTATCGGTATACTTTTTTTTTTTATTAAGTTAATCTATATAATAATTGTTATATTGTAACGACCGAGCGAATGAATAACGCGCGTATTAGGCTTTGGGGCGGATGTTATTACTATAATCGTGGCTAAGTATCCCGAGTATGAACTATCAAGTGTCTGTATTCTCTGAAAGTCCGATCAAGACTCTTTTACATGACGATCGATCTTGTATCGATCGTCCGTTTGTTCGTCTGTTGTCGAACCTAACTAATATCGTGTGTCTTAACGAATAGTTAGCTATACATTTGTTACAATATAATAATAATAATAATAATAATAATAATAATAATAATAATAATAATATAAAAATTACAAACAGTTCAATGAGATTAATTAAATTGCAATTATTAAGCTATATCAATCGCAGCAAATCGTAGCCGCTTCAATATACTGTTACGCAGATGATCCGAATTTTCGTCGAGTAAACCGTTTCGTCGGTCTCCATTGACCGGAAATAAAGACTGAATGTAAAGTGCAACTTTGTTGGATAGAATATCAGCGGATCATGTATGCGTGCGGACGGGATCATCGTTTGTAATCGCGACAATAGTTGAACGAGCGAGCGAGACTGACGGGTAACGGAAACGGTGCGGATCGCTAGTTTCAAGAATTCGTTCGCACATAGATATGTGCGCGATGGATCTGCGCAGATGTGTGTATCGCGTACATCAACACTGTTGAGCTACCGTGGTTAATGCGGATAGGTACAGCAGGAGAAAACGAGCTCGTGCTGTGACGACAATTTCTGACAAGACTCTATCGGGACCGCGCACATAAATTGCATTAGACGAAATTTATTAATTATCATAATCGAAGCTTCCGAGTTCGGCACAGTTGCGGGAGGGGAAAGTGGCCGCCTCGCAACTGCGACGATCTCCGGTTCGTCGTTCTCTTCGGCCTGCAGTCGAACGCTGCCGTTTCATTCGATGTTCGCACTAATCGCTACGGATCCGGATCATTCGTTTCAAGAATTGCACACATGCATGCACCAAGTGCAGCACACTGCTGCGATATCGAGAGACGCGGGGCGTCTCGACGCCAAGTACTTAAAAGACAAATTGAAATTTTCGTATCGCTGACTCATTCACCCAGAAAAAAAAGTCTATTAATCGTCAATAAAATCGGATATTAGAATATTTTTATTTGAATCAATTAAATTTTTATTTGACTCAAGGATATTTTTACTTGATTCAAGTATACGCTATATTGAACTCTAATGAAATTTATTAGATTTCAATAAAACTCTATTAAGCCCATATTTAAATAAGCAATTTTATTTGCTCTAAATAAATTTTATCTGGTTTGAATACATTTTTTTTCTGGGTGTTAAAAGTTGAAAATCGACAATTTTCATGTCGCTGACTCATGAAAGTTGAAAATTAAAATTTTTGTATCGCTGACTCGAAAAAGGTGAAAATAAAAATTTTCAACTCGCTGACTCATAAAAGTTGAAAATTGAAATTTTCGTATCGCTGACTCATAAAAGTTGAAATTTTCATATCGCTTCTTTATAAAAGTTTAAAAATTGGTATTTTCAGATTGCTTTCTCATAATGTTTCCTTATTTGTTAAGTTTCTTCGAAGATAACGCGTTTTCTCTATTTTTGGTTTCCTCATGGAGGAAACTTCGCGACACATTCCGACATTTTTTCTAAGCGTGATTTGTCTATGTCATGGAGTATTCTGAACACGTTTTCATTAAAATAGTGATTTTTTGTTTCGTTTTTTTACCAAAACAAAGTTTCCTCTATGAGGATGCAAAAACGATTTTTTTTTTTTTTATCAAACACTGAACCAATAAACTGTGAAAAAATAAATCGGATGAAATTTAATGTTTTTATACTGAAAGTTTTCGTGCATATAACTGGTGTATAAAATTTCATGTACAATTTTCATGAAAAATGAGAAATGATTTTCATTAAAAATTTTAGAAAAATTGTACGTTTAATAATTTACTATAAATTTAATTGACTATAAAAGTACTTTGAATCGAGAATAATTAACTTTAATTTCGCTGTAAAAATATACTGACTGTTCTTCACAATTGTACATTGAATTTAATGTACCAATTTATGCATAAAAACTTTTAGTCCCGTACATCAAATTTACAATTTTTTTTTTTCAACAAAGTACACTGTAAAAAAAAATTGGTATGAAATATAATGTACCGGTAAAATTATGATGAAAATTTAAAGTACAGTATATTAAAAACCTTAGAAATACTTTGCTTTTCGTAATTGTAACATAAGAGTACTTTAATTTTTTTTCTCACAATAGTACATCGAATTTACCAGTTTTGTTTCTACCAGTTTTTGCATAAAAACTTCCACTCCGGTACATTAAATATACAATTTATTTAACAGTGTTGATACAGAAGGACAAAACGACTTCGTGCTGTGACGACAATTTCTGACGAGACTCTATCGGGACCGTGCGCATAAATTGCATTAGACAAATTGATTAATTATCATAATCGAGGCTCCTTCTCCCCGAAAATTGGCCGTCGCGCAACGGTGACGATCTCCGGATAGTCGTTCTCTTCGTCCTGCACTCGAACGCCGTCGGTTCGTTCGACGTTTGTACAAATCGCCACGAGCACGAATCGTGACAGATATCGTTTATCCAAAAAGCTATCGTGTTACTCGCGCGCCTGGCGTGTTAACGAATTGTAATCTGTCGCGCTCGCCGAGCGAATCGTTCTTCGACGAGTCCATTCGATTTTTCGATGCAATTGTGTGTGTCTCGTGTTTAACGATCTCTCGGCAGAATCTCAGCCGAGGAAATTCATTTTTTAATCGGCGGACAATTTGCTGCGACTGAATTGCGGCAATAGATTTAATTCGGTTATGGATCTTCTTACGTCGCCGGTTGCTCGCTGTCGCTGTTTATGAAATCCTCCAACTGGGAAAAATCCAAGGCCTCGTTGTCTATTCCTCCTACGAAGTCGCCCCTTCCTGCAACACACAAAACAATGCTTCGTTAATTTTCTTTTTTCTTTCAATTGTTTTTTTTTTTTTTTTTTTTTTTTTTTTTTTTTTTTACTAAACTTCTGGCTATTGTGATTCTTGTTATCTTTGCGCTGTAACATCGTTTTGCGTATTTTATCTTTAAGCATTACGGTTGAATGAACTAAACATTCGGGCAGGGAAGTTCAAATAAATATTTTGTTGGTTCAGCTAAAAGATCGGTTAATTCAATCATTTTTTTTTTTTTGATAATTTCGACGAAATATTTTTTTTCAGGCATTGAAATATTTTGTTCGACCAATTGAGTGTTTATTCGAACGTCCCTGCCCGAATCTTTAGTTGATTCAATCGCATTTTTTTTGTTTTATCGGCGTGACATACACAGTAAAAAAATAATTTCGCAAAATCGGAGTACAAAGTTTCGTAAAAATAATTTAATTAATTAAACAAGTGACAAACTCGTTTGTTCAGGCATGAATATTTCAAAACTTCTCTTTTATTTGCCGTGTAATTAACAATTCTAGTTCGTACTTTTGTTTAGTAAAACTAAAAAATTAACAATTAAAAACATTGCGGACGTTTGTGGACAGTAAAGTTGTTGTAAAAAGTACAAACTTTCTTTACTGTGCAGTTTGTACAATGCCCTTGTTAAAAGTATTGACCAGACCCGATGCCAAAAAAAAAAAAAAAAAAAAATGTAATTATTTATTCAATTTTTATACGATACAATTTTATTAGAATAAAAAAAAATAATGTATTCTCCGCCTTGTTCTCTTTCTTATTTGGCATTGTAAATTCGTTATTGTATCCGTGTTCTCCGATGTACAAACAATTTGTCATGGGCTCCTCTCAAATTCGTTTGTTCAACGGATTAGAAAGTTTATTCCCCGAGGAAGTTCTTTTCCGGAGCTTCGTCGAAGAGAATTATATGGTTTTACTGAGGCGTAGACGTCGCGCAAACAAATGCAAAGTAAAACTTTTCATCGCTCGGTATCCGCGTCGAATACCACGGAGTTCGTTGAATTCCCGACTATGTCGAGTATATCTCGAGGTATGAACAATTCAACCGAACCGAGGCGCGTTCGTGTATTTTTTTTATTTTATTTTTTATTGTTCCTCAATTTTTTTTTTTTTTTGTTTGTTTTTTTACCATTATCTTTGCCGTATAGCGATTGCATCGCTGGTGTCCGTTCGTCCGCGCATGCGCGCGTAACTATCGGGCGCTATAATACAGTATGCGCGAAGCAGAGATTCCGCGTTTATGCAAGGATTAATCGGCTCGTCCTCCAACGGGCGAGGAGAATGTAACCGGGTGAGAATTACATCGCCTGGGATACGAGATTCTTATCGTTCGGCAATTAATTCGCACTGGCCGGGGATTCGCTCAATTTCTCAGAGCCCAACGAGTCACGCTATCGGTCTCCGAGGTGCATAATCATCATCATCGCGGATATACGTGTGTGTATGTATACCTCTGCAGCAGGATAACCCATAACGAGCTCGTAGAAATAAAAAAAAAAAAAAATTTGACAAGTTTGTTGCAAGAACGGAGTAGCGCGATCCTTGGAATGTGGCGATCGAAATAATATACCTACTTGTTAATAATTGCCGGGAAGGCGGTAGCGGTCAATGGTTTCTTCACGCCGATATTACATACGCGTACTCATTGATCTGAATTCACTGGGCTTATCGGTATACCGTAAAAAAATTAATGAATAAATATTTAAATAAATAAATAAATAAATAAATAAATAAATAAATAAATAAATAAATAAATAAATAAATAAATAAATAAATAAATAAATAAATGACTATATAAATAAGTAACTAAATAAATGAATAATTAAACACGGTTAATTTTGTGAAGTCGAAGGTAAAAATATCTGCATGGAAAGGTCCGTTTTACCCCCGGAGTTCCGTTAAGCCGCGCTCCCCGCTACGTTTATTTGCGATGATAATTTCGAAGAGTCAATTGCCTCGTTGTACGCATGCTCCATGAGTCGCTGTACTCTCGTGGATTTGTGTGTTCGTTTTTTTTTTTTTTTTTTCATCTTTTCGTACGAGAAATTGATATAAAGCTGCGCGTTGTGTAATTCATAGCCGGTTGCAGTTACGCCGGAAGTGCTTACAGTCAATGCTTATAACACACGGAAAAGGTGTAATTGTATAAATTTTATGCAACTCGGGGCCAATTACGCGTGCGGGCAAGAATTACCGTTCATTGTAGCTAAGATTGAGTCGTTGCCGGTTAACGATTAAAATCTTACCGTCCGAATCGTAATCTTTAATAATAATTAACGTGTAACCGTACGGATTTTTGTTTTTTTATAATATACAAGTATAGCAACAGCAATAAAAGAAAATTTATTGAGAATGCCAAAAATTTTTACCGCTGTTATTCTCACTTTATACCTAAAAAATAATTACAGATAGATCTGTTTATTGTGTTCGCAAACAGCGCAAAACTCGTGACATAAGTATACAAGCTAACAATACACTTTTTTTTTTTTTTTTTTAATAGTATGAAATTTAATGTACCGGCTTGAAGTTTTGATGCAAAAACTGCTATATCAAATTTCATATACAATTGTGACGAAAAATGTTCAGTGTATTAAAAACATTGCAAATACTTTATTTTTAATAATTGACTTTAATTTCAATGAAAAAATTATATTAACTTTTTGTTACAATTGTAAATTAAATTTAATGTACCAGTCTAAAGTTCATAAAAATTGCATAAAAACTTCCAGTCCGATACGTTAAGTTTACAATTTATTTTTACAGTGTACAACGAATAAGAGGATGTAACAAAATTAAATGAACATTGATTGACTGAAAATTAATTACAATCATTGACCAAAAGACCATCGATCTGAGTCCGTCAACGCATATACAGATCTTTTCATAACGATGTCGAAATCCTTGTCCTGATCGACTGAGCTGAACTCTACGAACGAGCGCCCAAACTTATCACCGAACAACCCGGCGCATGGACAAAAAAAAAAGACAAAAAAAAACCACAAAATTTATCTTGTTTTTACAGAGTCTATTATTGATATATTTTCTATTATTCTATTATTAATATATTTTCAACGAGCTTGGGCACTTGCAGAGCACGGGAACTCGGCTATTAAGGAGGGAGTCTCGCTGAGGCTGACTTCGCATAAGTTCGACAAAAATAATAGAAAAATTGCAAGTACTTCTTGATGGTATAAAAATCTGAAAAAATTCATGCATACTAAAGGTACTGAGAAGATTAATTTTGCACAATAATAATTACAAAATGTTATTAACAAATTGATGAAAAAAATAATTGCATAACAAATTTGCCCGCAACCCAACTTTTTTTTTTCGTGAAAATGATTCGTTTATTTTTCTGAATACGCATGAATTTTTTCAGATTTTTCAGTAATCGTTGATTTTTCCATGAAAAAAAAAAAAAAATCAACGATTACTGAAAAATCTGAAAAAATTCATACGTATTCCGAAAAATAAACGAATCATATTCACGAAAAAAAAAAGTTGGGTTGCGGACAAATTTGTTAAGCAATTATTTTTTTCATTAATTTGTTAATAACATTTTGTAATTATTATTGTGCAAAATTAATCTTCTCAGTACCTTTGGTATGCATGAATTTTTTCAGATTTTTATATCATCAAGAAGTACTTGCAATTTTTCTATTATTTTTGTCGAACTTATGCGAAGTCAGCCTCAGCGAGACTCCCTCCTCAATTAATATGATTATTATTAATCATGAGAATAGAGTATCTGTGCATTGCTCCCCGAATATCGAATGCGTTACCGACTGAAATCAGAGAGATAGTACGAAAAGAGGTGCAATAAGCAGCATAAAAGCAGCAATTGAGTGGATGCGGGGAGCAACGGAAGCAACTATCGTGGAATTTCTCTTATGGATGTAATATTAATGCATCAGAAGAAATTGATGTATGGAATGCGATAATGCATAGAATTAATTATTATATTGGAATTGTTATCGTTGATTAAGATATTATATGCATGGAGTGTTTATTCCATCAACCTTGCGATATGTGTACTTGAAGATCAAAAGATATGTATATATGAAAAACATACGAGTGATATCCGCGTAAGAGCCAAAAAGCTTCTGCGGACAGAAATCAACATATGTAAATAGTTTGTACTTAACCGATTTAATAATAATAGTAATAAACTTGAAAATTGAAACTGAAACTTATTAATTAATACGATTATTATTAATTAATACGATTATTATTAATTAATATGATTATAATTAATTAATATGATTATAATTAGTTAATATGATTAATATCAATTAATATTAATTAATATTCGATTGCCAATTTTGGGCCGTCCTGTAGACAGATGCGCGCGATAATTCGCGTGGGATTGTGGGAAGGGGCTTAGCGAGTGCAATTATGTTGGGCTAAAGCAGTATTATTGCAGACAATGTAATCGGCGCTCGAGGAGCGAGAACTTCAATGCGCGCCGCAACTTCTGTACAACATGTATATAAACACAGCTGATGCGAGACGCGTCGCGAGGCGTCGGCCTCGGGGCCTTCGTTAAAGGTCTTGTGAACGGCGGATCGGGTCCGTCGGGAATTCTTTCGTCGAGAGAACGATCGCTCGAACGTTCTCTCCGCACGGTGTTCCCTGCGGTTCGCGGCTCGCATATTTTTCCTGCTCCGTGGAAAAAAAAGCATTATCGGTATCGTCCCGTTTAGTGGGAAAATCGCTGCGATAAGAAGATGCAAACTTGACAATGAAGTTTACCGTGATAAGGTTCGATAATTATTTTAAAAAATTAATCTCATTAATTAATATAAACAGGTTTTTTTTTTTTTTAGGTCATGATTCTAGGTCGGATTCGCATTCGAAGAGGTATCAATTGGGGCGCTTGCTCAAGCGGCTCGCATATTTTTCCTACTCCGCGAAAAAAACGCATCATCGGTATCGTCCCGTTCAGTAGGAAAATCGCTGCGATACGAAGATGTAAACTTTACAATAAAGTACACCGTGATAAGTAAGATTCGATAGTTATTATTCTCTAATCTTATTGATTAATATAAACAAGTTTTTTTTTTTTTTTTAGGTCAGGATTCTGGGTCGGATTGGCATTCGAAAAAGGCTCAATGGCGCTTGCTGAAGTGCAACGAGTTCAAAGGTAGAAAAAAAGCTCCCTGAACCGCGCACTCAGAAAAATAATTTATTTGACGGCCACCGTTTATTTCGCTTAAGTAAGATATTTCTTTGATTCAAGTGAATACTTATTTCATTCAAGTAACTATTTGCTTAATTTAAATAAATATTTATTTAAATCAAATAAATACATTACTTAAACCAAATAAACGGTGGTCGTCGAATAAATTAGTTTTCTGGTTGCATATTTTCACCTGCTCCGTGAAAAACGTATTATCGGTATCGTCCCGTTCAGTAGGAAAATCGCTGCGATACGAAGATGCAAACTTTACAATAAAGTACACCGTGATAAGTAGGATTCGATAGTTATTATTCTTTAATCTTATTGATTAATATAAACAAGTTTTTTTTTTTTTTTAGGTCAGGATTCTGAGTCGGATTGGCATTCGAAAAAGGCTCAATGGCGCTTGCTGAAGTGCAACGAGTTCAAAGGTAGAAAAAAAGCTCCCTGAACCGCGCACTCAGAAAAATAATTTATTTGACGGCCACCGTTTATTTCGCTTAAGTAAGATATTTCTTTGATTCAAGTGAATACTTATTTCATTCAAGTAACTATTTGCTTAATTTAAATAAATATTTATTTAAATCAAATAAATACATTACTTAAACCAAATAAACGGTGGTCGTCGAATAAATTAGTTTTCTGGTTGCATATTTTCACCTGCTCCGTGAAAAACGCATTATCGGTATCGTCCCGTTTAATAGGAAAATCGTTGCGATACGAAGATGTAAAATTACACAATGAAGTACACCGTGATAAAGTGAGATTTGATAATTTCTTTTTTTTTTTTTTATGTTCTAATTAATTAATATAAACAGGGTTTTTTTTTTTTTAGAGCAACATCCTGGGTCGAATTACTGCATTCGAAGAATTATAAATTATGATGCTTGCTCAATGCATCGAGTCGGAACTTGGAAAAAGAAGCTCTCGAAAAAAGCTCCGTGCGTTGTGGAAACTGTGCAATAGTGGGCTATCCGAGCTGCTCGCATAAATTTCCTGCTTCGTGAAAAACGCCCTATCGATATCGTACTGTTCAGTAGAGAAAGTCATCGCTGTACGAAGATACAATTCCACAATCAAGCAAATCATGATAAACTAAGATCAGATATTAATAAAAAATAAATAAATAAATAAATAAAAAATAAATAATCTTATTAATAAACATAAACAGGTGTTTTTTTTTTATGATTCTGGTTCGGATTGCTGCATTCGAGGAGTTATATATTGTGACGCTTGCCCAATGCAACGAGCTCGAAGTCAGAGAGAAAAAAAAAAAAAAATGGATCTCGCAACTAATTAAATCGCAACTAATTATATGCGAAGTGGGTAATGGAGAGCGCGAGCAAGATCATAATGCAGCGGCGAGAGCGCAGGAGTAAGTGCAGCGTGTCGCCCGAGAGGAATCAGGACAATTCGGGTTTTTTTTTTTTTTTTTTTTTTTTTTTTTTTTTTTTTTTTTCCATACAGGTGAGGGGAATATAGAGGCAAAAAATGTTAGGGAGCAGCGCTCGCTCGCGACATTCCTCGGCCCGAGGGAATCGAGGTGATCGGAACGCGGGGTGGCTCCGGCCAGCGTTAGAAATCCTGGCCTGGTATCGTTCTGCCTACCTGTATCGCCTCGCTCGACCGTACAGTACACACAGCGTGGGAGTAACGCTCCCGCAGGCCAAAGGTCCTTCCAATACGCTGCGGTTCAAAGCGCAGATTTTTTTGATTTTTTATTTTCATTCGATTTTACCATTTCAATGGAATATCAATTTATTCGCTATTTTATTCTTCTTCTTCGTTTTTTCGATATCTTTTCTTTGTTGTTTATCTTCGTGCTCGCTTCAGCTTTTGTCCTTGCGGTTGGTCGTCGTTGTACAGAGTAAAAAAGAATTTCGTAAAATCATAATAAACAATTTCGTAAATATAATGTTGTTAAATAAGTGACAAACTAGTTTGTCATTTATTTAACTATACGGTGGTGCCCTTTTATTTCTCCGTGTAATTGACAATTTTAGTTTGTACTTTTGTTTGTAAAACTGGAAAATTAACAAAAACGAAAATTGTGGACGTTTGTGGACAATAGGTTGTTGCAAAAAGTACAAACTTTTTTTTACTGTGTATCGTTCGATAAAAGATCATTTATTGTTTCGTAATAACCCACGCTCTACTAACACATTTTACAACTTTCGATAGATAGATATGTTTATTTTGCAAAGTTATTTTGCAACAACGATTCGATAGATAGATAGATATGTTTATTTTGCAAAAGACAGTGTCTGCACAAAAGGCGGGGCTTCTTGTAAGTTTTATCATGATAGGCGCTGACATTTGCAGTTCATACGTGGATTTAGTATTACGAGTGATAATTATTTTATTCACTTAAGATTATTTTAGATATATCAGGTTGGGAATTTATTCATTCATTGAGAATTATCTAAGCTTAAGGCGGTTGATCGCGTATAAATAAATATCGTTTAATTGGGTGGTATTCTGTATACTTAGCAGAGTTTGCAAATTTTTGCTATGAAATTAACGAATAATAATAAATTATGCAAATCCAATTGCTTGTGACGGGGTAATTTTATTTTCTCAACTACGCTAAAATAACGACATTCGTTGCGTGCAAACACGAGCGGAAAATCGCACATTTCTTAGCAATGGCTAGTAGGCATGCTTAATTGGGTTTCATTACTCCGTAGGGACGAAAACAGCTAATTTCTGCCGGGCTGGAGTAATGAAAACCGTACTGTACATGCCTATGCGCCATTAGATAGAAATTACCATTTTTTTTCTACCTTGTTGCAAGCAGGAATGAGGTTATTTTTTAGTGAAATTGGTAAAAAAAAAGGTATCGATTTTTTGCTTTCGCTTCGCTCGCACAGTAAACCTGAAGACTTTGGCGAAAATCACACACTTCCCACCCTTGCAGCATAGTATTCTATTTTTTGCGGATTTCGCTGAAATAACCACATTTCTTGCGTGCAATAAAGGCGGAAAATAGCCTGTTATCGATGAGTGAACATTATTAAACTGTGCGCATGCGCAGTACAATTCCATTACTCCCTACGGAGTAATAGGGCTCATTAGTCCCTCTCGAAGTACCATTACTCCCGGGTCAGTAATGGTCATTGGCGAATGTGACGATTTTGCGGCGCAAGAAATGTGGTTATTTTAACGAAGACGGAAAAAATATCGTATACGACAAGGGAGGAAAGTGCGTCTTTTCACCTCGTGTGAATTTCTGCTCCCGCTTCGCTCGGGCATCGAACTTCGCACTCGGTGAAAAAAAACGCACTTTTCTCCCTTGTGACATAATAGGGTAAACCAGCCAGTGAATGTACGGGACCAGTGAATGGACACTTTCGATAAGAGCACGTGTAGAAAAAAAAACGTCCACTCACTGGGTTTTGTCGTCTGCTTAACTGTTCATTCACTGGTCCGTTTACCCTATACGATTTTTTGCCCAACTTCGCTAAAATAACCATATTTGGGCGTAAGGACTCCGGTCGATAGCCCGTTGACAATGCGAATGCAAATGTGTTACTGTATTTATGTTTAAAATGTGTAACGATCGCTATGGTATCGTATGTATTGCCAATAAATAAACTTACTAATAAATACACTTACCCCACATTTCTTGCGTGCAATACGACCAGAAAATAGCCTATTATTGACCAGTGAACATTATTAAACTGTGCGCATGCGCAGTACTATTTCATTACTCCCGACAGAATGACAGGACTCAATTGCACCCTCTCGAAGCCCTCTTACTCGTGGGAGAGTACACTGAAAAAAAATTCGCTTGCGGGCTGCAAAAGAATTTTTCTTTAATTTCAATTCTATGTTCTTTCGATTCTTACAATTCCATATGATATTGAAACAACGACGGCAGGACTGTCGAGGAGACACGTTATCGGTTTCCCCGCAAGAAAATTTTACTCGAGTCACTCGTATTTTTTTTCCAGTGTAACGATCATTGGCTGAAGTGTGGTTGTTTCAACGAAGTAGGAAAAAAAAAATATCTACACTGAGAGAAGGATCTAGTAAAAATTACTATATCACTTGGGAGATATTACCATATCACATAGTAGTAGAGAGTTAGGGCGCGACCTATGGTAGGAAGTACCGGATTTATAAGAATTTTTCTTAGGTATTATGGTAAAAATTCTTGGATAATCTCAGACTTTCTATCATAGGTGGCACGCTGGTGCTGTACTACTATGCGCTATGGTAATTTTTCTTAGATGATTGGTAATTTTTTTACTAGATCCTTGTCTCAGTGTACTGGACGGGAGGGCGCGGATTTTCATCTCGTTTGATTTCCGCTCGCGCTTCGCTCGGACGGCAAACTTCCCACTCGGCCAAAATCGCGCACTTCCCTCCCTTGCAGCATAATATACCATTTTTGGGAATTTCTCGGTTCTTATACATCGTTTCTGTGGTGTAGTGGTTATCACATCCGCCTAACACGCGGAAGGTCCCCGGTTCGATCCCGGGCAGAAACAATTTTTTAACAATTGAATTGATCGTCACGTAATTTTTTTAAGGACTTCCACGGTTCGCATACATCGTTTCTGTGGTGTAGTGGTTATCACATCCGCCTAACACGCGGAAGGTCCCCGGTTCGATCCCGGGCAGAAACAATTTTTTAAAGATTGTATCGGTGCACCGATGAAAAAATGCGGTTGAATCAACTGAAGATTCGGGCAGGAACGTTCAAATAAATATTTTGTTGGTCGAACAAAATATTTTGATTCCTCAGAAATTATTTGGCAAAAACACTCAAAACAATTGCTGAACCAACCAATCTTTTAGCGGTACGAACAATGTATTTATTCGAAAGTCCCTGCCCGAATCTTTAGTTGATCTAACCGTATTTTTTTTTATCGGTGTGCACACAGAAAAAAGTTTATTCCAATCAAAGAAAATTTATCAAGGACGAAGAAAAATGTTTATTAGCTTCGTGACCGAATAGAGCGTTTATTACATTCAAATATCATTATTTGTTTCATAGTATTATTCTTATTGTTCGATAATGTTTATTTGGACCTAATAAACAGATATTTAAATGAAGTAATTTATTTATTTATTTCGTGACAGATCTCCTATCTATGATCGTATGTGAAGAATGTGATATACGAATGATGGCGGAAATGAATTTTATGTTGAATAAGTTATTTTTACTATCAACGAAGCATCAGCAAGCATTGTTTTATTATTAGATAAGTATAGAGATCCGTTATCGACCCACGATTTCACTAATCACGTCGCACATTAGTTATACTCATAACATAACCAATCTCGAAATTGGTTCTTCGATGACTCATTCCACAACCACAATTCAATCGAGATACACAGCTTTAAGTAATCAAAGGTTCATAACAACGAACCAATGAGTTGCCTCTCCATTGCAATGTAGCGGTTCCCCGTAAGGGATACATATAAACTTGTACTATCAGCGAGAGACGTTTTGAGGCGACTGATGCGGTGACGACTCTGTAATGCGTGCTACCGGATAATAATCGCGTTTGTCTTGACGTCAAATATACAATTTCTTTGGCGCGAATAAACATTTATTTTAAAGTACAAATCTTCAAATAAATTCTTTTACTTACACTAAATAATAGCCGTTATTTGAATCTAATAAAGATTTTGTTAAGGCAAGTAAACATTTCTTTTATCTTAATAAACGTCATTTGAATATCGAAATTTATTTGATTTTAATAAATCTTTTTTGTGGGTGTGATCATGCGAATTTTTTAAGGGCTTCGGCGGTTCGCATACATCGTTTCTGTGGTGTAGTGGTTATCACATCCGCCTAACACGCGGAAGGTCCCCGGTTCGATCCCGGGCAGAAACAATTTTTTAATAATTGTATTGGTGCACCGATAAAAAAAACGCGGTTGAATCAACTGAAGATTCGGGCAGGGACGTTCAAATAAATAGTAGTAGTAGAAGTATTTATTGACATTGATTTTTACACTTGTGATGGTGTGACATTTTCGAACGATACAAATTACATATAATATAATGTCAAAGGGCCGTCGACCGGGATCCTTCAGCCCGAGGTAGTCTTTGGTGTCAAGTGGGGTGTTTATTGAGCTAGCGGTGATGAAGGTTTTGGTTTTCTAATTTTTTTCCTTTTTTTTTACGCGTGTGTGAGTGTATTGTTTATGGATAACTTAATTGTCGTTGATCATTGCTTCCAGCGTTTGCAGTATAGTACGGTAAGGGAATTTGTGTTTCGGTCTATTCTATGGCAAGCGCTTTGCGCACAGCGGTTGTAGGTCTTCCAGTTGATTAATTGCGAATTGTTTTGTAAGGTGCTGTAATCTATTTGAGATAGGAATAATGCGTGTTTTATGGCAGAGTGAAGTGTTGCGCGGCATGAAGAGAGGATTTTACGGGTTTCGGATTCTTGTGAGTCGCCTGAGCGCTTTTGTTTCGGCTGTTTTTATTTATTTATTTTTTTTTTTTTCAGAGCAGTTTCCTTGCACTTTAGAAATACTGGGTGGCCGTATTCGATTAATGGCCGACAGATCGATTTGTAAATTTTAACTGCATGTTTTATACGTATATCTGAGTCAAATAAATATTTTGTTGGTCGAACGAAATATTTTGATACCTCAAAAATTATTCGGCGAAAACATCCAAAACAATTGCTGAACCAACCAATCTTTTAGCGATACGAACAATGTATTTGTATGAACGTCCCTGTCCGAATCTTTAGTGGTTTTAACCGTATTTTTTTTTTATCGGTGTGATCATGCAAATTTTTTAAGGACTTCAGCGGTTCGCATACGTCGTTTCTGTGGTGTAGTGGTTATCACATCCGCCTAACACGCGGAAGGTCCCCGGTTCGATCCCGGGCAGAAACAATTTTTTTAATAATTAAATTCGTCGTCACGTAATTTTTTTTAAGGACTTCCGCGATTCGCATACATCGTTTCTGTGGTGTAGTGGTTATCACATCCGCCTAACACGCGGAAGGTCGCCCCTTCGATTCCGGGCAGAAACAATTTTATTTTATAGTTTTTTTCAACCTCGCTATTCTCTCTACTTTCATACGCTGTTAAGTTTAGTGATGGTCGAATTTTAAGACACTGGTTTGAAGTTAAGATCGCTCTTGATATCAAACTTAGGGTCGAATATTTGGCTCGCACTTCATTGGGCGCTTAATATCTGTCCCAACTTCGAACTTGAGATCGAACCGCAGTTCAAACTTGATTTCGAGCTTAAGTTTGATCTTAAATTCGATCTTGAGTCTTAACTCAAATTCGTTTGTAGCTCGAGTTCGATGTTAAGTTCGAACTTAAGATAGAACTTAAGATAAGTCTTAAGCACGCAATGAACTTGCGATCGAACGACAGTTCAGACTTGATTTCGAGCTTAAGTTTGATCTTAAATTCGATCTTAGGTCTTAACTCAAATTCTATTGTATAGTTCAAGTTCGATTTTAAGTTCGAACTTAAGGAAGAACGTGAGATAAATCTTAAGCACGCAATGAAGTTCGGGCGAAACTTCGATATTTAGTTCGATCTTAAGTTCAAAGTAATGTCTCAAAATTCGACCCTAAGAATCACCGAAGAGGTCTGGATTTTATATAATTTTGAATTTTTCAGCTCTCGATAATTACCAAAGAATTATAATTAGTTATCGCGTCAGACATCGGCGTTTTGTTCTGTAACAATAGGCGGGACGCATTTTTATATATATATATACACCGAAGTGCGAGATATATTTCTTGAGAGAAAGTAGATTCGGGGTTGCGATAATCGATCCGCTGAAACCGACATTTAACCGAGTGGTATTTCCAGAGTTCGCATTTGCAGTTTTGTCGGTGAAGCCGTTAAAGTTTAAAGGATTTTCACGGGTGGTCGAGTAGCGCGAGCATTCGAGCTCCGGAGAGAAAAGAGGCTCTGGAAAAAAAAAAAAAAAAAAAAAAAAAAAAAAATTAGCAACTTGCATAGAAACGGTCTATGAAAATTTGCACCTGGCCCCTTGCGACAATTCGCCACGAGCGACCGGTGACGATTTCGCACCGGCGAGAGGTCTCGCGCGGGCATGACAATTATTTCAGCGAAATGGGGCAAAAAAGCACTGGTCTCAGAAATTGCTTCTCGCTCTCCCGTCCTTAGAGCCTGCTGTTTTGTATTTTGCATCACGAGTTCCATAACGGCGTCTCGACCGGTGATCGCTGCCGCGCGAAGTTTAACAGTCGTTCGGACGATATAGTTTCCTTTTTTTTTTTTTTTCGAACGTACGAATTTAATGATACTTTCAATTCTTTTCTTTCTCCTCGTTACAGCGAACAAAAACACTACGGAGGAATTTTTCTTCGACTCTATCTCGTGTCGTATGTAAAAAGAAAGCAGTCGGTGTCTTGAAACGTGATCAATCTATAACGATTATTCCATCGAAACGGGACAGAAAAGCACGAGTCTCAGAAATTGCTTCGCCGTCTCCGTCTTTGGAGTCTCCTTTTTTTTGTATTTTGCATTTTGGGTTTCACGACGGCTCTCGCTCCCTCCCGAAGTTTAAAAGTCCTCCGAACGTTATAGTTTCTCGTTCAAAAGTATGAATTTAATGATACTGTCAATTCTTCCCCCCCCCCCTTGTTATAGAGAATAAACAATCGGTGGGGACTTTTTTTTAGCTCTATCTTCTGTGTTACGTAAAAAGATAGGGGAGACCGAGGCAAAGTGGCACAGCGGGGTAAAACGGGACAGCGAGGACAAAACTCAATAGGACAGTAATCGTTGGATGCCCCATTTTTGTCCCAACGATACATCAGCTTTTTTAAACCCGTTTTGCTACACTTACCACACTCAGAAAAATCATTTATTTGACGGCCCACCGTTTATTAAGATGAAGCAAAATATTTTATTTGATTTAAATAAATATTTATTTGAATTAAGTGAATAGTTACTTAAATGAAATAAATATTTATTTAAATTAAGTAAATAATTACTTAAATGAAATAAATATTTATTTCAATCAAATAAATATTTTGCTTGATCTAAATAAACTGTGGCAGTCAAATAAATTATTTTTCCGAGTGCACCATCGCCAACATCCAAAAGTTATTGGAAAATTGCGTTTTGTCTAACGAGACAAAACGCATTCCGCATTCCGTTTTGTCCTACGAGACAAAACGTATTCCGTTTTGCCCCGGTGTGCCATTTTGCCCCGCTCTCACCTGGCAGTTAGTGTCTGAGTGAAATGAGGCAAAAAAAAAACAGCACGAGTCTCAGAAATTATTTTTATAATTACATATAGTTTCTAATTCAAACGTGCGAATTTAATGAGTCTCAATTATTATTTTTTTCTCTCCGTTACTGTTAAAAAAGTCGTCAGCGAGGATTTTGTTTTTACACTATATCTTATTTCCCACGTAAAAAGAAAGCAGTTAATGCCTAAAACGTGATCAATCTATGACAATTGAACCATCGAAATGAGACAAAAGAAAAGTAGTCTTAGAAATTCCCTCTCCGTCCTCGTTTTAGAGTCTGCTATTTTGTATTTCGCACGACGAATTTCATAACGACTCGCGACGGGTGATCGCTACTTGCCGAAGTTTAACAGTCGTTCGGACGATGTAGTTTCTCTTTCAAAAGTACGAATTTAATGAACCCTTTCAATTAATTTTTTCTCCTCAATTACAGCGAAAAAAATAATTAGCCAGACATTTTTTTTTTTTTTAAGCATATCTTATATCGTATGTAAGAAGAAAGCAGTGAGCGTCTTAAAACGTGATCAATCTATTCGCACGCGAACGAGCCTCGATAAGGGGTGATTGATCGGTCACGGAGTTTGTTCTGCAATCGAAGGAGAAAAAAGCGAGAATTTTTTTTTTTTGTTTCAATCTCCCATAAAATCCCAGCCAAGGTGTGAAAAGTTGAGAGAGAAAATTCTCGACGGTCGTCGAAGAGTGTTGGAACGAAAACTCCCTAGATCCGTTTGCATGTACCGGCTAGATTTTATTGATACACCGAGGGTATGTGAGTACGAGTCGTCTGCTGTGCGGGCCGACGTACCAAAGTGTTTACGAGCGAGCACCTTGGACCCTCTTAAGCATTTAAGAGAGCGACGATTCAAGTGTCATAACTCGACCCTTCCGGTCAGCCGGCCACGGGACCGCATAGCGTGCGGAGTAAATGTAAGAACAAGACTCAGTATGTCTCGTACGTTCTCGACTGCAGCACGGAGTCTCAAGGATGAATCTACCGCGATTAAGCGAAATTAATATCAGCCGAGCTCGGTCGGTATCAAAAACTGTAATACATTTTTTTCTTCACGGATAGTCCTTTCTTTTTTTCACGTCCCACTGCGTGAACGGTCGAAGGAAGAGTCGCATCGAAAGCTGAAGTGGTATCCGCTTTCGATGAGAAACCGAATCAAAGCTCATTTAATCCTGCGTGTCGTCAAGCGCCGAAAAAATGGATTACAGTTTTTGTTACCGACCGTCGTATCTGGCAATGGCGTGAAAATTGGCGAATCGTCGTCATGTTGAAACCAGACAGGTTGACGCAACATTCCCCCTCCGTTGGCATGGTCCACGGTGGAAGGGATAACTAGGGATAATTTGCAAGTAGGTACGAGTATAGTGAAAAACTGAGGACAAGGAATGAGTTTCGTGCTCGGAGATTCTGGCTGTTGAGGCATGACTAACTCGCAGCCGCTTCCTCAGTTGAACTTGCGTAATTATCAAGCAAACAAAATGATTGCAGTTTTTGTTACCGATCGAGGTGTCTCAGATTGGAGTAAATATTGGTGGCACTTCAACGTTTTTTAAACGAGTTCAGTTGACCCAACATCCCTTTTCTACCGGCATAAACCTTGGTGGAAAGAACTACTAGGGGTAATTCGCAAGTACACTGAGAATAAGAAGTGGTTGGATTAACCAAAAGTCGCGGTGACATACGTGCCAAGCTGTTATTTGTTTGGTACAAATGAAGGATTGTTTTGTTGAGCGATTATTTGCATCAATCGATTCGAAATTTGTCAATTCAAACAAACACTTTTGTTGTACCAGCAACACCTTTGAATGTGTCACCGCGTCTTGGTTAAACCAACCACTTCTTGTTCTCCGTGCATGTACAATATAACAAGAACCCGAGGACAAGAAGGGGTGTTTTGTGCTTGGAGATTCCGACTGTCGGGGCGTTCCAACTTCAAAGTAGCTTGCTTAGTTGATCCTGCATTTACTATAGTTCTTGTTACCGACCGCGTTAGCTCACAGTGGCATCAAAGTTGACCACTCGGTACCATTTTTAAACGAGATCAGTTGACCACAACAACCCCCTCCGTTAGCCTGATCCACGGTGGAAGAGACTAGTGGGGACAATTTGCAAGTACGTACTTCGGCTGCTGTGGCGTTCTAATTCGGAGTAACTCCCTCATTTGATCCTGCATTTGCTATAATATATAAATAGTTCTTGTTACCGACCGCGGTATCTGACATTGGAGTCAAAATTGACGACTCGTCACGATTTTTAAACGAGATCAGTTGATCCAACATCACCTTTCCACCGGTATAATCCATGGTGGAAGGAACTAAGAAGGGCAATTTGAAGTACGTGCAGTAAAGAAACACGAGGGCGGGAAGGGGTGGGTTTTGTCTCAGAGACTCCGGCTGCTGAGGCATTGACAACTCGGAGCAGCTTCCTCGTATGATTCTCTGTGCCATCAAGCGTCAAAAAAATTGACTGCAGTTTCTGCTACCAATCGCGGTATCTCACATCGGAGTAAAAAAAAAGCAAAGTTGGCGACTCGTCACCATGTTTGAAGGAGATCAGTTGACCCAACATCCCCTCTGCGCCGGCATGATCAACGGTGGAAGGAACTGGTAGGCGCAATTCGCAAGTACGTACAGTATAGTAAGAACCCGAGGACAAGAAGGGGTGTAGTTTTGCGCTCGGCGACTCGGGCTGCTGGGGCGTTGCCAACTCGGGGTAGCTCCCTTATCGACCAAACACAAAGCCCCGAACGCGATTCTCCGGTGGATGCTAACTGCAAGCTTGTATACTTTGCACAGACACACGCAGACAGACACTTCGAACAGTATCTCTCATGAATGCGATATACACATACATTCTCCGTCGGTAATGTACTCAACAGCGATCCATCCTTCATGCCGGATGTGATAAAACCCGCAACTTTTATTCCCCGAACGGTCAATCGATTTTCCGTTACATCCCGGTTGGCACGTGAATTTTTATCGTCCAACTTTTGCACGAGGGAAGGAAGCTCGCGATTAATGCTCGTTGTCGAAAGAATCTCGAAAGCTCGTTTCCTCGGACGTATGAAAATGGCGTTTTGATGGAGACAAAAAAAAAAAAAAAAAAAGAAGAAAAACAAACTCGATCCTTCCATAAGCGACTGCATGGATCGGTCGATCTTCCAGTCAGACCGGAAGCATGAATTTCTTCGCTGATCGCCGATCGGCAACCGGCTACTTCCACGTAGACTCGGGCGCTCGCTGTATGAATTAGTTCCATGAAAAATCCGACTTTCCATCGGGTGAACGAAACGTCGTGTGCGAAGCCCGGTGTGTCATGTCTCGACTACTTTCCCAAAGTCGCGTACACGAGGTTTACACACAATACAACCTACGTGCACAGTGTACGAGTACATCCCATGCTGGTTTAGTGCCGCCGAGTTTCTTGGTCTCGGGGCTTTTGCGTAACAGGTGTCCAGTAATTAGCGGGCAACTCGGCGGAGCTCGTTCGTTCCTTCACTTCGCTCGCTGAGCCTGCTGGGGTTCATAATCATTTCCGTTATTTCGTTAAATAAAAAAAACAATAAAGACAAAACAACGAAACTGAAAGATCTGTGGCGGTCAGGGGAAAAATATATTACAATATTGGGAGACAATATTTAAAAGAGTGGAAGGCGATTTGAAGTTCAATGCTTACACGCGGAAAGAAGTTTATTCCAATCAATGAAAATTTATTAAGGACGGATAAAAATGTTCATCCGCTTCATAATCTAATAAAGCGTTTATCAGATTCACATATATTTGTTTGTTTGACAGTATTATTCTTATTATTCAATATTTATTTGGACCTAATAAACATATTTGTATCAAATAATTTATTCATTTATTTCCTGATAGATCTGCTGCTTTTGATCGTATGCAAAGAATGTGATATATTAATTATGCGGAAATGAATTTTTTTGTTGAATAAGTCATTTTGACCAACAACGACGCACCAACAATCAATGTTTTATTATTACACCCAGAAAATAATTTATTTGACTGCCACCGTTTATTTGGTTTAAGTAAAATATTTATTTGATTTAAGTGATTTTTTATTTAAATCAAATAAATATTTTACTTAAACCAAGTAAACGGTGACCGTCAAATAAATAATTTTTCTGGGTGAGGATTTATTCCACAACTACAATTCGATCGAGATACACAGCTTGAAGTAATCAGAGTTGCATAAAAACGAACCGATGAGTTGCCTCTGTAAATCTTTAATAAACAGATATTTATATCAAATAATTTATTCATTTATTTCCTGATAGATCTGCTGCTTTTGATCGTATGCAAAGAATGTGATATATTAATTATGCGGAAATGAATTTTTTTGTTGAATAAGTCATTTTGACCAACAACGACGCACCAACAATCAATGTTTTATTATTACACCCAGAAAATAATTTATTTGACTGCCACCGTTTATTTGGTTTAAGTAAAATATTTATTTGATTCAAATAAATATTTATTTAAATCAAATAAATATTTTACTTAAACCAAGTAAACAGTGGCCGTCAAATAAATTATTTTTCTGGCTGAGGACTTATTTCACAACCACAATTCGATCGAGATACACAGCTTGAAGTAATCAGAGTTGCATAAAAACGAACCGATGAGTTGCCTCTCTATTGCAATGTAGCGGTTGCCCGAAAGGAATACACATAAACTTGTACTATCGGCGAGAGATGTTTTCAGGCGACCGATGCGGTGACGTCTCTTTAATGGGTGCTGCCGGATAATAACAGCGTTTGTCTTAACGTCAAATATATGATTTCTTCGGCGCGAATAAACATTTATTTTAAAGTACAAATCTTTGAATACATTTTTTTTACTTACGCTAAAGAATAGCCGTTAAAGCCGTTATTTGAATCTAATAAAGATTTTGTTAAGTCATGTAAACATTTCTTTTATCTCAACAAACGTCATTTGTAGATAGAAATTTATTTGATTTGAATAAATCTTTTTTCTGAGTATAAAAATACAAAATTATCCCAGCTCGTTGAAATATTTCTATGGATTTTTTTTTAATACGCATGAATATTGGCGTAACTTGTAATAATAATTGTTAAATGTCTTCATTGACTCTCGTAATCGTTCGAACCGTTATTTCGTTACATAATTTTGAAAAATTTATAAAGATAATGAAATTGAAAGATCTCCATCGGTGACTATTTCAACGGTAAACTAATATTGTCCAAGAGAAAAAAAATATATTACAATATTGGGCATCGGTGGAAAAAACATAAATCGATTTGAAGTTCAACGCTGACAAAGATGAGATCCTCCTTAATTTTAAAAATTGCAAATGAATATTGGCGCAAATTAAGATTATAATTATAATTGTAGAAAGTTAAAGAAAGTTAAAGAAACAATATCATGTTTTCATTGATTTTTGAAAATTGAACCCATAGCGGACAAAAAAAATTTCAAACAATATCTGATATCCTTCTTACTCGCTTATAGTCTCGCATATCTGTACTATCTGTACGATGTATTGGATATGATTCTTGTAAAAAATTGTCGCGATACCCATCGGGCCATCGGATTGCGAGCAAAGAGAAGTGATCCTGACTCGTGGAAACATTTTTATGGCATTTTTTTAAATTACGGATGACTATTGTCGCAAATTACAATTGTAATTGTAAGAAGTTTAAAAAAGTGCTTCGTAGCCCAAACAGCAAAAACATCGGGTCTCTACTGACTTTCGAAACTCGGACCAATAGCGGACAAGAAAAAAAGTTCAAACAATACCCGATATCCTTTCTACTCGCTTACATTCGCACATATTTGTACTATCCATACGATGTATTGGTTACGCTTCTTGGCACGTAGTTTCTCGAGTCAACGTGTTCCTTCTTAAAGCCGATCAAAGATAGTCCCGATACCCATTGGGCCATTGGCATCGGGTCCCGAGCAAAAAGATGAGACTCTCTCGCCGACTTTCACCTCAACGCAAATAGAATGTTACCTCCTCATGATCGGGCCAACCGGAGAAGTTGAAGGTGCAGCATCGGCGAGCAATATTGCTCCGGGATACAGACGTATTCTATTTCTTCATGGAAACGAGCTGTAAATGTCTTGTACGGTGTTCGAGGCTCTGCCTTCGTGTGCAAGGAAAAATAAGTAGTCGCGAGCTTGATGGCCTTACAGGAGTGCTGGACCTCATTCCCGATATTTATTGTAAGTTCCAATGAAAAAAATATGATTTATGCTGTTGCGAAAAATAATTTGCATTTGTTTTTTTCTTTGTATGTCGACGCGGAGCGCCAGGTCAGACTGATCGTAAAACGATAGTGGCACGTGAGAACGTTCATCGCGTTAGTGCAGGGTTAAAACCATATGAAACACCTCCGTCCCTGTCCATCACGAGCCCAGTCGGTATCAAAAACGCTCAAAAGAAAAGTCTCATGGGAAACGGACATCATCTTGGCTTACGATGAAACTTGTCTTTTGACCGCACTTTCCAGAAACCGTGAGAAAAGTTGATTACAGATTTTCTTACCGACCGCGGTATTGCACATGCTCTTAAGGGGATGCTGGAGCTGGTTTTTTTTTTACTTTTTTAACCTGCTTTACCCGTTTTACCGATGGACCTAACCAATATTTCTGTTCCGACTTAGCATTGTTAATATACTACACATATGCTTAAAATCATACAGGATTATGATATTGACATAAACGCTTCGGAGTGCAGTTCAATTTTTATTGAAAACTTACAAGGAATTAAGAAAATCGAATATTATAGTTTGCGAAAGTCCGTGAACGTAGTGTCACGATTGATGCCCAGGTGGTTCTGCATCGTGCCCTACACTTCATTCGGCCGTGTTCATCGGCTCTAATCACCCGTCGCAAGTCGATAGACTAAGGTAATCGCAGTTTACACTTCACGTGATTATCTTTTGAGTGAACAACTTTCCGATGGTGATGGAATATTCGGAGAACTTCACAGAATCGGCGTGCACTCCCTTTTGACGTATGTAAAATCTATAATTTTTTATATCCAACAGAACGGATGCTGTAAACACATCAGCGGCCATGTTGGTTTCCGCGACAGTTTTTAATATTCGATTTTCTTTATTTTTCGGAAGATTTCCGACCGAAATTCGAGTGCACGCCGAATGGTTTATGTTTTTAATACAGTCCTGTAAAATTTGAAGCATACCCGTCGCATGGTAACGACGTAAAGTGAAAACTACGAAATCACCTATTTCGGCCGGTAAAACAGGAAGGTCCAGCAGCCCCTTAACTTTAATCGATAATCCTCAACGTCCCACCTGATCTTATCCTCTAGTCTAATAAATTGTCAAATGATGTGAAAGTGACAAAAAACGAAAAAAGTACTACCGTATACTCGTTATTTCGATGTCACCGCAAAACGGACGAAAGTGCAGTGACGGAACACGAGTCGTTAATCTCACTTGACTATGGATGAAGAAAAACAATTAGAGAAACGCCGGCGAGCATGACCAAGTACCCGATACTCGAACCGATGAAATTCCGCTATTGTTCGCCGAGAAATTTTGTTCTCCGAATAGCGAGATGTAATTTTTCTTTCCTATGATCATTGACGAAAGAAAGTATCGTTGACGTTGTTTTTCTTCATCCTCTTTGTCGCTCGGCTATGAACTTAGCAATCGCAATTTCGCAAAACTTCACATTTATACCAGCCTTAAGGAGGGCGCTTAAAAAAAGCCTTTAAATTTCGAGCTCTCTTATTCCTCGCCGTTCATCGACAAACGCCATCGACTAAAATTTCGAATCCCTCGATATAACTTGGGTTCAAAATTGAAACAAAAGATGAGAGTTAATTGTCGCTTCAAACATTTTTTGACATCAATTACCCGATCAAGTGACGGGGCGGGATTAAATACCCGAATGATGAAAGTTAGCAGGCGCAAAAGCCCGAATCGAAAAATTTCACTCGATACATTCGACGACACGTCAATCCACCGAAAGTCTAAATAATCGATAGAAATAATCATATGATGGTTATGGCTACGAAGGAAAAATAATACGAAATTAAATTGCCAGAGAAGGCCAAGTTTTCAAAGCTATGCGACAACTCCA
Organism: Amblyjoppa proteus; assembly: GCA_963922035.1. Classification (NCBI taxonomy): domain Eukaryota; kingdom Metazoa; phylum Arthropoda; class Insecta; order Hymenoptera; family Ichneumonidae; genus Amblyjoppa; species Amblyjoppa proteus. Next base: position 14,160,934 of record OY998233.1, read on the forward strand.
TGCTTATTTCCCAACAAACTATAATCGATATTCGATTAAGATTACGGTATTCGAAAACGAGACGGTTTAATACTCAAAATGTACAGATTCGATATTGAATTTGAGGAACAGGGAATACTTTGGAGGCCTGAATTGCCTAAATTCAGTTCAAAGAACGATCACATATGCGAAATTCAGATTTCTAAAAGATTCAATTTGGAAGTTCAAAGACTCCGTAAGTCAATTCGCCGAACTGCCAAATTTCCGAATGCAGATTTCTCCGATAGGGCAAATTTCCGAATGCAAATTTCTCCGGAAGGGCAAATTTCCGAATGCAGATTTCTCCGATAGGGCAAATTTCCGAATGGAGATTTCTCCGATAGGGAAAATCCCCGAATTTGTACACTATACTTGAAAAAGCTTTTCCTGCCGCTGTTGACATACGTAGGCGAGATCATTTTCGATTTTTAGATCTTTTGGATTTTTACTATTCGGAGTTTTTCTTTTCGTAGTTCTAAATTTTCGAATTTTCACGTTTCGGAGATTTCAATTTTTCGATTTTCTGGCAACTTGTACTTTCAGTTTGTTGATTAAAAGGTCTCTCGTATTTTGTACTCTTTCGAAATACTAACAAATCGGTTACTTTCTATTCGGTGTATTAAATCTTCGAACAAATGGCTATCCATCAATAAGTTTTCACGCTGCTGCAACGTGTTAAGCTTTCCGATAGTTGAAATTCGATTTTTGTTGACGTAGCTATTATTTATTGTTGGTTAACTTTTCAATGGGTTTCTCGGGCTTTCTGGAATTTATTCTTTCATGTTTTTTTTTATTCGAGAAACTCACTTTTCTGTTTCTAAAATATCGCTAATCAGGATTTTCCGCTTATTTCAAATAGCGTAAAATAAATCGAGAATAAGGCCTGTCTGAGTATTCAGCATTCGGGCCTTCTATCCTGCCCCGAAACAGCTGTCGGTATATCTGAAAAAAAAATGTAAAAAAATAAAAACACTGCTCCGACAGTAGCAACACGGCTATCCATAACCGTGGAACCGGAAGTCCGGCATTTAAGCCGAGCGAGTTCTAATCGGGTGAATTATCCACCCTCGCCAATGAGCTTCGTTTATGCACGTATATATATATATCCAGGACTCAAATACCTAACCGGCAGCTGCCCAAGCCGTTGCACAATTTACCCTCTGACTAATTTGTATTGGACATCGCGCGGATACTTTGACGCGTGTGTTCGAAACAAAAAAACAAAAAACCTACCGGACTAACGGGGGGGGGGGGGGGGGGTTGCTGGCCTGCTGCTCCTGCTGCTGCTGGGGGTTGCACAGCCGATTATGATAATTGAGAGGGCGGGCAAGGGTCCGGCGAGACCATCGGCAGGTTCCTACCGTGAGGCGCGTGGCCCGTCAGGTGTTTCTACCGTTCCCTCGACACACGCTGGGCAATGGGCGTAAGGGGTGTAATCTCGCTAAGCGTTCGGTTTGTCGCTCGTTTAGCTACTGTCATCGAGATAAGAATGTCCTCGACCACGGAATATAAATGGCAGGACAATTGCCTTCTTCCTCGCCTGGCAGTAACAAAAAAATGTTAGAGTAAAAAATTCATTTAAGACGATATTTTGAAGAGCGGAAGAGGAAGAGTTGGACGCGATTTCGTACAGTTCGTACGTGTCGGTAGACAGTAAAAAAAAAAATTGTACCATTTACAACAATTTAATGTCCACAAACGTCGAAAATATTTTATTTGTTAATTTTCCGATCCCACCTTTCATTTTGTAGTTTTACAAAAAAAAAAAAAAGTACAAACTAAAATTGTTCATGCCACGGGAAATAAAAGGACATATTTGTATATTCGAACCTCAGCAAACGAGTTTGTCGCTTATTTAACAAAATTATTTTTACGAAACTTCGTACTCCGATTTTACGAAATTATATTTTTTTACTGTGTATATGTTATTTTTCATTGAGGAGAGATTGAGTTAAGGTAAGTAACACGCATTCTAAAGTGCCAATCGTAATATTATTAATTTTGCTTTCCTCGTAGAGGAAACTTTCTTACGGTGAATTTTGTTTTTCGTGATTTTTATGAAAACGTGTTCAAAATGTTAGAAAACATTTTCAAAGAATCACTGTCTTTTTAATCCCGATATTCTTCTATCAAGGTTGAGATTTTTTACGAATATTTGTTACTAGAGCGTTGTTGGCTCGACAAATGAATTTAACGAGTCCAAACTAATGATAAATGCTACGTTTTACTGCAGAAACGGTGTGCTGTGTTTTTGACGCACGAATCCACACGAATGAAACTTGCTTGCGGATTGTCAAAGAATTTGATTTATTTAAATTCATACAATTCCATATGATATGGAAATAACGACGGCAAGACTGTTAAGGTGACACGTTATTCTTTTGAAGCTCGTACGGGTTTGCAAGGATTTAAAGTAGAATTGAAATAACATTTTTTTTTTTTCATTAGCAGCCCACAAGTGTCTTTTATTTTAGTCATTGATATATTTATTCAGTGCACGCCTTCAACACCCTCCGCGAAGTTGCAATTGATAAATATTGGTTATTATAGTTGTGCCATTGCTGCGCAAAATGAATGTAACGAGTCCAAACAGTTGATAAATGTTATGTTATGAGTCGACCCGGTAACAAGATAATCGCGTCCATTCAGTGCTGCAAAAAAGGTGTCTTGTGTTTTTGACGCCAGAATGTTTTTGATGCACAGTTAAACAACCTCCGCGAAGTCGATTGATTGTTTAAGCGAAGAAAACAGTGTGACAATTTCTCTTCGACGTGAAGGGTTCGTTTTCCATGTTCAATGTGCGACGACCGAATTAAATTTTCTTTCACGCCTTTGTTGGAATCCCGTTTGTAGGCGAATAATAAGTTTTAAGTTTCGTGTCGACACTGAGAAAAAAAAATGATACGTTTATTTTTATGAATACGTACGAGTTTTTTGAGATTTTTAAATTCACTTTGAATTTTATGACCCACACATTTTTCCCATATAAAAACAAAAATTCAAAGTGAATTCGAAAATCTGAAAAAAATTCATATGCATTCACAAAAGTGAACGAATCATTTTCATTAAAAAAAAAAAAAAAAAATTAGGTTTCCGGAAGATTAGTTCAATAATTTTATTTTTCATCAATTCGTTAATAACATTGTAGAATTATTATTATGCAAAATTAATCTTTTCAGCACCTTTAATATTCTTGATTTTTTCTCAGATTTTTATACCATCCAGAAGTGTATGAAATTCCGTCCCATTTCTCCGAAACTTATGCGCAGTGAACACAATTTCACTGCGCATATTAAGTAGGCGAATAATAAGTGTTGAGTTTCGTGTCGACACTGAGAAAAAAAATGATACGTTCATTTTTATGAATACGTACGAGTTTTTTGAGATTTTTAAATTCACTTTGAATTTTATGACCCACACATTTTTCCCATATAAAAACAAAAATTCAAAGTGAATTCGAAAATCTGAAAAAAATTCATATGCATTCACAAAAGTGAACGAATCATTTTCATAAAAAAAAAAAAAAAAATTAGGTTTCCGGAAGATTAGTTCAATAATTTTATTTTTCATCAATTCGTTAATAACATTGTAGAATTATTATTATGCAAAATTAATCTTTTCAGCACCTTTAATATTCTTGATTTTTTCTCAGATTTTTATACCATCCAGAAGTGTATGAAATTCCGTCCCATTTCTCCGAAACTTATGCGCAGTGAACACAATTTCACTGCGCATATTAAGTAGGCGAATAATAAGTGTTGAGTTTCGTGTCGACACTGAGAAAAAAAATGATACGTTCATTTTTATGAATACGTACGAGTTTTTTGAGATTTTTAAATTCACTTTGAATTTTATGACCTAGACATTTTTCCCATATAAAAACAAAAATTCAAAGTGAATTCGAAAATCTGAAAAAAATTCATATTCATTCACAAAAGTGAACGAATCATTTTCATAAAAAAAAAAATTTATGTTTCCGGAAGGATAATTTTATTTTTCATCAATTCGTTAATAACATTGTGGAATTATTATTATGCAAAATTAATCTTTTCAGCACCTCTAATATTCTTGATTTTTTTCAGATTTTTATACCATCCAGAAGTGTATGAAATTCCGTGCCATTTCTCCGAAACTTATGCGCAGTGAAAACAATTTCTCTCCAGCGTGAAGGGTTCATTTTCGATGTTCAATGTGCAACGACGGTGTAAAATTTTCTTTCACGCGTTTATTGGAATGCCATTTATAGTCGATTGACAAGTGTTATGTTTTGTCTCGACACGGTGAGGTGATAATCGCGTCCGTCAAGCACGGAAAAAAAAAACGGTGCGTTATGTTTTTGACGCACGAATGCACGTTTCAGCACCCTTAGCAAAGTTGTAATTGCTTGAAAGAATAAACCAGTGTGACAATTTCTCTGCGTCGCGAATGGTTCGTTTTCGATGTTCAATGTGCGACGACGTTGTAAAATTTTCTTTCACGCGTTTGTTGGAATCCCGTTTAAAGGCGGTCGTCGAGAGACGCAAAGTGTATAGAGTCGCGGATAAGTGCTGTCGAGTTTCCACGAGCCGATGATTCTCTCACCGGCGATAATCGATGTAACGGAGCCGTGAAAAAATCATGCAGCCTTACGATCGCTCGAGTCAGGACTCTCGAACGGATATTATACACGAGCGACGGCAATATTGATACAGGTAGGGAATGTAATTGTCGCGGAAGCGCAATAAACAACACCCGACGACTGACGAACGACAATCTCGCGCTATGAAAATACTAAACAGTCTTAATTTAACTGCACACTTCGTGGAAAAGTTTCCGCGGCGGTGCATCGCGCATGCACGTTCCGGCCGAATGGCGAAAGGGTTACTCGGAGTCGAAATCGGAGGAACGAAAATTATTAGTTATAATAATGCGAAAAAAAAAACTTACTCGAGCGACAAAAGTCGTAACGAAAATCGTTACTGTTGTGGGGTGAATGCACCAGTGAATGGACGATTAAGCGACTGGTCGTTCTTAAAAGAGTGACAAAATAAAGATATTGTATGCACACCTTTTGGGCTTGGTTCAGTTGATAAAGTAGATCATCTTGATTATGACAAAAAAAATATTGCAGACTGTTTTAAAAGCGAATACACCAGCGAATGGACAAATTCTCCAGTAAATGAACGGCGAGTCACCAGTGAATGGACACGTATTTGTCAGCCAAGCTATCGTTCATCGATATTAGGAAAATAACTCAATAACTTAATATTTCTTTGAATCATTTGAGTTAAATATTGTATTTTAACCATCATAGGGTTTTTAACTTAAATAATATTAATAGTGTTAATAATAATACTGATAAAGCAGAAGAACGAGCTTATTGGCTTCCTCAGTCTCAGTCTCAAATTATCTGTAAACTTCTAAATATTTCTTTGGCACAGCCTTAAATAATTTATTGATATAAAATAAGAAAAAAAAGAATGTGCCATTTCCATGTTCCTAACTTCTATCCATGTCCATTCACTGGAGAGAGGTTCGGAAATCGCGCCAGTCAATGGACGTTGATAATTTCGGCACATAAACAACGATTTATTGACATTTTTTTTTATAGAATCAATAATGAATGATATCTTTGTTTATGCACCATACTACTTACCCTAAAAAATTAAGTCTAACACTTTTTTTTACACAAAACGTTTGCGGCCGCATCAATCCCCGCTCAGTACCCTTGAGTAACTTCCAAATGATAAAAGAAAAAAAAAAACTCCCACAGTCGGTAATTTCCATATACATGCAGTGATAATTTCAGCGGTAATTATAATTTTTTTTTCCTAAATTTTGATCACCGTATCATTTATTTTTGATCGAGCATTTTTTTTTATTAAGCATATAAGGGATTTCGTCCATTCACTGGTGCACCCTAACTTGTAACTATCGAACGATTTTTCGTTTAAACATTTTTTCATATTAGATTTGTAAATAATGTTATATAATATATTTAATTTTTTTTTATCGACTTTATATAAAATTTGGTATAATACATTTAATATATTTTTTATATTGAAGTAGTAGTAGTAGTGAATTTATTGACAGTGCATAACATGAAAGTGTTTTTAATGAATAACAGGGTTCAATCGCATATGTGCTCCCAATTGGCCATCGACCGAAGTCCTTCAATCACGTTTTTTAAAAATCTTTTTACTATTTTTTTTCTTCATATTTTTTAAAAATATTGGCAATTAAAATGAAATGTCAGTTTATTTTGTCGTTGCTCATTCGTCGAGTCGCTGGTCAGTTGTAAGTGTTGGATGTCTGAATGTGTGTATTGTGTTTGTTGTGGATTGTATGCATAATGGTTTGATACTTTCTATTTGGGTCGTGGCGAATCGTTTGGTGAGTTCTCTGGTTCTCGTTCTTATGGGTGTAATTCCCATAGCTTCATTTAGCAGAGTATTTCGAGGCTTGTGAAGCGGATTGTCAGGATGGCAGATACGTGTCAGACGTCGAATGACACATGTTTTCGCTGTTTTTTTTTTATTTTTTTGAATGCTGTTTCTTTGCAATTAATGAAAATAAGATGGCCGTATTCTATTATTGGTCGACCGACAGATTTGTACATTTTTGTTAAGTGTTTTATGTGTGTAGCGCGTCGCTTAAATGTAATTTTTCTGAAGTGTGAGGCTCTTTGTGCGATTTTGTTTTTACATTGTTGTAAGTGGTGATTAAAATTTGGTTTGTGGTCGATATTTATTCCTAGATATTTAGCGCGATGTACAGCTGATATTTCAACATCGAACAGACTGATTTTAGGCGATTTTATATTGAATTTATAGACAATTTGCTATTGTATATTCAATGTATGTTGTATATTAAATTTAATATTTAAAAATTGGGCGTTTTAGCGCACTGTCGGTCCACAATCGTTATTTAGTAGTAATAGTGGATTTATTGACAATATTCCAGATAGAACAGTTTTTGGTATATAGCATTACATAGTGTAAGTTGTCATGAGAATATAAATATATTGTCAGTAATAGTAGTGGATTTATTGACAATATTCCGGATGGACCAATTTTTAGTATATAGCATTACATAGTGTAAGTTGTCATGAGAATATAAATATATTGTCAGTAATAGTAGTGGATTTATTGACAATATTCCGGATGGAACAATTTTTGATATATATCATTACATAGTGTAAGTTGTCATGAGAATATAAATATATTGTCAGTAATAGTAGTGGATTTATTGACAATATTCCGGATGGACCAATTTTTCGTATATAGCATTACATAGTGTAAGTTGTCATAAGAATATAAATATATTGTCAATTGGCCATCGACCTAAGTTCTTCGGCCATGTCGCTATTCACTTGTTTCTTTTTTTTTTCTAATTTTTGTTGAACAGTTTCGTTTTACCTGTGACGGTGAGAAGTCGCCGCGTAGCGGAGTGACCGATAGCCGTCACCTCTTCCGGATCACCGGCGTGACTCCTGTTGACCGGAATGGTTTCTACGGCAGAGGGATGCTGTATAGTCCACGTGAATTCCATCTCGTTGCCCGACGGAAGTTACACCGTTTGCAGTGTCGAACGGAGAGACGGAATAAAAAATAACAAAATAAAAATAAAACAACCAAGCACGATCGAACGGATCGGAATCACTCTAGCTAGAACGTCTTCCGGACAAGAGCACGCACAGTCACACGCGTGTCCGCTACATAATTAAACTCGACCGGGATAATCGAGAATTCAGCGACGATGAGAAACTATCGTCGCCAATCGGTTTTCACAACCTTTCATTTCAAACATCCTCGAACCACCTATATTAACAAACAGTGTCCTTTTTATTTATTAAAAAAAAAAAAAAAAACAACAGAAAAACAAAACCGAAGCACTTTGGTCCAAAACAGATGGACAAAAAACAGACGCTAACTTTTCGGTTCACAGTGAAAAATTCGCAATCCACGATGAAAAATTGTCAATCCACGACGAAAAATTCTCAATCCACGATGAAAAATTCTCAATCCATGAAGTTCCAGTTGCAATTCTGACTGAAGTTGATCGTGAGGCTCGAATCGGGCGGGTTTCTCGATCAGGCAACGAAACGTTCGATTGCAAAGCGAATCGCCGCGACGACGAAGTCGCAGGACGATCGGAACTCGAACTTGTCCCTGACAATTCTTCGATTTCCACAGCTCAGTTCCGTTACCGGAAGCCGCGTTCAGCGACGGAGCGACGAAGAGGCGCGAGCAGCCTCTTCATGCGAATCCGGCACGATTGCGAAGCGATCTAAGACCACAAGATTGCCGCTTTTCCGGAGTATCCTGAGCTGATCTAAGTTCTCGAATTCCTTCCGTCGGCGGCGAAGGCCTCTGAACGAATAGCCGTTCGGTTGTTCGGGCCGATCGCGGGTTGTTCAAGGTAAAACGCCGGATGGAGTTGGACGAGCGAGCAACGGTAGCGAAGCTTTTCGTGCGTCCCCGGGGCAAACGACCAAGTCGAAGTTCCGCCGGCCGGATCTCTTGGTGATCTAGGTTGATCGTGGAAAAACGTTCGCCGAGGGGGGGAGGAGGAGGAGGAGGTGGGAGTCGCGCTTTCAGCCAGTCTCGCACAGTCTTTGACAGTGTAGCGCCAGTTAGGCTTGTACAGCAAGGTTCACCATTGCCGGCGCTTCCCGACGTCGTTTCGTGTACGTTCATGGGAGTCGCGAGTTCGTGTGGATGAACGCGATTATCGGATTCGTGTTTGTGACGGACGAATCCACGCTGGCCAAGAGCGGAGGGGATATTTCCCGGTTGAGGGCGGTGCCAAGTCGTCGAGGAACATGCGGACCGACTCTTGCATATACTGTGGTAGACATATGTATATATGTATATGTATGTATTTATATATCTATGTATATAGATGTGTATAGATATATGGATATGGTGGATATGTTTATAGTTTAGGTGGTGCGATATAGCCGTCCTGAAGGGTGGTATCGTAAGGCTGTGAGGGCGAGTCGGGTCGGCAATGAAGATCCGTGGGCAACCCCCAAACACGAGCGAGCGCAGCCAAGTCGTCGAGGAACATGCGGACCGACTCCTGCATATACTGTGGTAGACGCATGTATATATGTATTTGTATGTGTATATATTTATATATCTGTGTATATAGATGTGTACAGATATGTGGATATGGTGGATATGTTTATAGTTTAGGTGGTGCGATATAGCCGTCCTGAACGGTGGTATCGTAAGGCTGTGAGGGCGAGTCGGGTCGGCAATGAAGATCCGTGGGTAACCCCCAAACACGAGCCAGCGCAGCCAAGTCGTCGAGGAACATGCGGACCGACTCCTGCATATACTGTGGTAGACACATGTATATATGTATATGTATGTGTATATATTTATATATCTGTGTATATAGATGTGTACAGATATATGGATATAGTGGATATGTTTATAGTTTAGGTGGTGCGATATAGCCGTCCTGAACGGTGGTATCGTAAGGCTGTGAGGGCGAGTCGGATCGGCAATGAAGATCCGTGGGCAACCCCCAAACACGAGCGAGCGCAGCCAAGTCGTCGAGGAACATGCCGACCGACTCCTGCATATACCGTGGTAGACATATGTATATATGTATATGTATGTGTATATATTTATATATCTGTGTATATAGACGTGTACAGATATATGGATATGGTGGATATGTTTATAGTTTAGGTGGTGCGATATAGCCGTCCTGAACGGTGGTATCGTAAGGCTGTGAGGGCGAGTCGGATCGGCAATGAAGATCCGTGGGCAACCCCCAAACACGAGCGAGCGCAGCCAAGTCGTCGAGGAACATGCGGACCGACTCCTGCATATACTGTGGTAGACACATGTATATATGTATATGTATGTGTATATATTTATATATCTGTGTATATAGATGTGTACAGATATATGGATATAGTGGATATGTTTATAGTTTAGGTGGTGCGATATAGCCGTCCTGAACGGTGGTATCGTAAGGCTGTGAGGGCGAGTCGGATCGGCAATGAAGATCCGTGGGCAACCCCCAAACACGAGCGAGCGCAGCCAAGTCGTCGAGGAACATGCGGACCGACTCCTGCATATACCGTGGTAGACATATGTATATATGTATATGTATGTGTATATATTTATATATCTGTGTATATAGACGTGTACAGATATATGGATATGGTGGATATGTTTATAGTTTAGGTGGTGCGATATAGCCGTCCTGAAGGGTGGTATCGTAAGGCTGTGTGAGCTGGGGCGAGTCGGGTCGGTAATGAAGATCCGTGGGCAACCCCCAAACACGAGCGAGCGCAGTCGATCGCGTCGTTTTGTTTAGAATGGGATATCGTGAGACTCGAACCGGAAAGGCTTATCGAGAACGCGAAGACGGTAAATTGTATACCTGTGATTTTATTAACGGGTCTTGTATTGGGGCGAAGTTGCCAATATGCTATTTGCCTTAATATAAAGTTTTTTAAAACTTCGCCTTAAGGTAGCGCTGGTGAACAGCCTGAGCAATTCAGTACTAGTGGACGGCCTGAGCACTTCTCAACGGGTTGAAAATCTTTAAAAAATCAAGCATATGAAAGGTTCGGAAATAATTGATTTTGCCTAATAATAATTCTAAAATGTTATTAACAAATTAATGAAAAAAACATTGTTCAACAAATCCTTCAGCAACTTAACTTTTTGTTCGTATACAAGCAATTTGTTAATCATTTCGAATACTTATGCATTTTTTTGGTACGTGTAATTTATGAAAATTACATTTTTTTCTTAACTAAAAACGCAAGTTTCAAAAATTACAAACAATTCTGAAAAAATTAGTACGTATTCAAAAAGATAAACATTTTTTTTTGTTATATGTACAAAAAATTAAGTTGCCAAGGGATTTGTTGAACAATTTTTTTTTTTTTTTCATTCATTTGTTAATAACATTTTGGAATTATTATTATGCGAAATCGATATTTTCAGCACCTTTCATACGCTTGATTTTTTAAGAGATATTTAACCCATTGAGAAGTGTTCGCAATTGTCTCTTAAATCTGTCTGAACTCACGGGGGCTCAGACTGTCCGCTAGTACTACCTTAATATACTTAATACTTAATGCTATGACTTAATATAAACACTTCAACTCGGTCGGTAACAAAACTGTAATATACTTTCTTCCAACGCTGAAAAGTTCAGCGGTTCGCGATGGAGAGACAAAATGCAGCATTGAAAAACTAAGCTCGGAATAGTAAAAATTGTTAACTGCTTTGACAACTTCACAAAACTGAACTTGCTGTGCGAGGCAAAAAGCTTTTTGTTTCCACTGTCGGCGATTCGTAATTAGAGCGGACGATTGGGTTCGCGACTCTTCTACCGAAAAAGTGGAAGTTGACATTGGTCAACGTAAAATCGGGTGAAAATTGAAGTGGAGTAAAAATTATTAACTGCTCTTAAAACTTCAGAAAACCAAACCATTGTCGGCGATTCGTAATTGGAGCGGGCGCTTGGCTTCGCGATTCTTCTACCGAAGAAGTGGAAGTTGACATTAGTCAACTTAAAATCAGGTGAAAATTGAAGTGGAGTAAAAATGATTAACTGCTCTTAAAACTTCAGAAAACCAAACCTGCTCTACGAAGTCGAAAGCTTTTTATTTCCACTGTCGGCGATTAGTAATTGGAGCGGGCGATTGGGTTCGCGACTCTTCTACCGAAAAAGTAGAAGTTGTCATTGGTCAACTTAAAATCGGGTGAAAATTGAAGTGGAGTAAAAATGATTAACTGCTCTTAAAACTTCAGAAAAACGAACTTGCTTTACGAAGTCGAAAGCTTTTTATTTCCACTGTCGGCGATTCGTAATTGGAGCGGACGATTGGCTTAGCGACTCTTCTACCGAAAAAGTGTAAGTTGACATTGGTCAACTTAAAATCGGGTGAAAATTGAAGTGGAGTAAAAATGATTAACTGCTCTTAAAACTTCAGAAAACCAAACCTGCTCTACGAAGTCGAAAGCTTTTTTTTCCACTGTCGGCGATTCGTAATTAGAGCGGACGATTGGCTTCGCGACTCTTCTACCAAAAAAGTGTAAGTTGACATTGGTCAACGTAAAATCGGGTGAAAATTGAAGTGGAGTAAAAATTGTAAACTGCTCTTAAAACTTCAGAAAACCAAACCTGCTCTACAAAGTCGAAAGCTTTTTGTTTCCACTGTCGGCGATTCGTAATTAGAGCGGACGATTGGCTTCGCGACTCTTCTACCGAAAAAATGGAAGTTGACATTGGTCAACTTAAAATCGGGTGAAAATTGAAGTGGAGTAAAAATGATTAACTGCTCTTAAAACTTCAGAAAACCAAACCTGCTCTACGAAGTCGAAAGCTTTTTGTTTCCACTGTCGGCGATTCGTAATTAGAGCGGACGATTAGGCTTAGCGACTCTTCTACCGAAAAAGTGTAAGTTGACATTGGTCAACGTAAAATCGGGTGAAAATTGAAGTGGAGTAAAAATTGTAAACTGCTCTTAAAACTTCAGAAAACCAAACCTGCTCTACGAAGTCGAAAGCTTTTTATTTCCACTGTCGACGATTCGTAATTGGAGCGGGCGATTGGCTTCGCGACTCTTCTACCGAAAAAATGGAAGTTGACATTGGTAATTTATCTTCCCCCCACCCCCCCCCCCCCTCCCCCCTCCACCATTTTCGCGAGGACAGGAGCGATTACCAAATGAGATTTGCGATGGTTCTTCTGCTTCCTCTCGTCAATTCGAATAATATCGGTAGCATTTAGAGCTGTCCGCGCGACTGTAATATACAGCCCCCCCCCCCCCCTATGTGTATAACACCGACTGCTGTACAATGCAGTCGGCGCAGCAGACTATCGTGATAGCTTGACGTCACGAAAGCCACGAATAAATTTCGTAGCGTCCAATACGCCGTTCGGTTTTCGTTCTCTCGCTCGCTCCCGCTCTATCCCAATTTCTGATTCCGCGGTGACGCGGAGGGTGGGTAAGAACGGGGTCGATAATAGCTACCGCTCTCTCGTCGTAGCTTCCCTCATCGCGGGCTATCTCACGGACGATTACAAATTTATACGGTCGGCCCATCAAGCATTTCGACAGATTTCGGTAGACTCCGGACGCTCGACGTTTCGTACCAATATTTCCTCGATAAACAAAAAAAAAATCATTGAAATATCGTGAATCTACGGAGAGACAAAAAAATGTTGCACCAAGTACAATTGCACTCCCTTTGTCATTTAAGTAATTTAATTGGAAAAAAAAATCCATGACTCACAAGTGTCTAATTGTGTTTTGAAAGAGTAATCTATTTGGCAATTACAACAGGTGTTATTTTTTATCATTAAGTCATCACACTCTTTTGATGGTACGAAAGTGGGTAATAAATGGGGTTGAAAATAATAACCAATTGCCGAAATAAAAAATCATTGAATTATCGTGGATCTACGGAGAGACAAAAAAATGTTGCACCAAGTACAATTGCACTCCTTTTGTCATTAAAGTAATTTAATTGGAAAAAAAAATCCATGACTCACAAGTGTCTAATTGTGTTTTGAAAGAGTAATCCATTTGGCAATTACAACAAGTGTTATTTTTTATCATTAAGTCATCACACTCTTTTGATGGTACGAAAGTAGGTAATAAATGGGGTTGAAAATAATTACAAATTCCCGAAAAAAAAAATCATTGAAATATCGTGAATCTACGGAGAAATAAAAAATTTTGCACCAACTAAAATTACACTCCTTTCGTCATTAAAGTAATTGAATTGAGAAAAAAAACAATGACTCACAAGTGTCTAATTGTGTTTTGAAAGAGTAATCTATTTGGCAATTACAACAAGTGTTATTTTTTATCATTAAGTCATCACACTCTTTTGATGGTACGAAAGTGGGTAATAAATGGGGTTGAAAATAATAACCAATTGCCGAAATAAAAAATCATTGAAAAATCGTGAATCGGCAGAGAAACAAAAAAATGTAGCACCAACAAAAATTACACACCTTTTGTCATAATAATAATTGAATGTAAAAAGTAACAAATCCATAACTATCGCGCAAGTGTGTAAATTGTGTGTTTGAAGCAATAATCTATTTGGCAATTTGGGCAAGGCTTTGTTTATTTTTATTTTTTAAGTCGATCAATCATTACACTTTTTTGTAATTCATGCGATGTTTTATGTTATCGTTGAGCCATCGCCACCTATATCTACCACCTGCCAAAGCCACACGCCAACCGATCAATTTGTTTCGACGTGTGGGCGCCCCTTGGGGGTTTACGGTGCGTGTAATACCGCCACGCGTCGGAGACCGCCCACGCACGATCGCGATCTCGGTCTCCCTTACCTGCTTTCACCCTCTCGAATCCCATCGCTATATCAGAATATAGTAAAATTTCCTTCCCCTTCCTCGTTCGCGTACTGCAGCCGAGTAGAGGAGAGGAAAAGGAGGTGGGGGGGGGGTCGATAATATGCAAATGTTTATCCGGCGCTAAACGGCTAGTGTTTGTCTATACCCATAAGGCCACTATACAAATATACATGGCATTACGCCGCGGTCAAACCTCGCATTATTTATTCGTGATCCAAGGACGGGCGTTCTGTACGTTATTGCGCACGACATCGGAGGGTAACCGAGGTTATTTTTACCGAACAAAAATGTTCCGTTTGATTTTATGGACATTCAGCGATTTCTGGGGACTACAAAGCAGCGTATCGAACTGAATTTTGAATCTTGAATCTTGAATCGTGAATCGTGAATCGTGAATCGTGAATCTTGAATCTTGAATCTTGAATCTTGAATCTTGAATCTTGAATCTTGAATCTTGAATCTTGAATCTTGAATCTTGAATCTTGAATCTTGAATCTTGAATCTTGAATCTTGAATCTTGAATCTTGAATCTTGAATCTTGAATCTTGAATCTTGAATCTTGAATCTTGAATCTTGAATCTTGAATCTTGAATCTTGAATCTTGAATCTTGAATCTTGAATCTTGAATCTTGAATCTTGAATCTTGAATCTTGAATCTTGAATCTTGAATCTTGAATCTTGAATCTTGAATCTTGAATCTTGAATCTTGAATCTTGAATCTTGAATCTTGAATCTTGAATCTTGAATCTTGAATCTTGAATCTTGAATCTTGAATCTTGAATCTTGAATCTTGAATCTTGAATCTTGAATCTTGAATCTTGAATCTTGAATTTTGAATTTTGAATTTTGAATTTTGAATTTTGAATTTTGAATTTTGAATTTTGAATTTTGAATTTTGAATTTTGAATTTTGAATTTTGAATTTTGAATTTTGAATTTTGAATTTTGAATTTTGAATTTTGAATTTTGAATTTTGAATTTTGAATTTTGAATTTTGAATTTTGAATTTTGAATTTTGAATTTTGAATTTTGAATTTTGAATTTTGAATTTTGACAATGGTCGATGATTCTAAAATCTGAAGTCTTAAATTCACTTATATTTTCTTACAAATATTAATTCTGTAAAATTTCCCAGGCGAAAAAAAAGTTTTGACATTTTAAGGTTTTCCAGATTGTCTCAGGTTGCTCCGCGATTAATTTCATGTTTTCACGCTACTTTGCATGTACCTTTGTCATGGGCATTTTTACAATTGTTAAATTTTAGTTTCGTTGTATCTTCCTTATGCAAAATCCCAAGGTTTTCCGAGAAATCGATCGATGTATGAGTGACCATTGTTTTCGATTTTTAAATGCCGATGTAAATAAATGCAAATCATCACAAGGAGTTTCTATCGGGACGCGTTGATTAACGATTTATCGATCGCGACGCGTACGGATCATTATATTCTCGACAGACAATTCTCTCTGGCGTTAACGATTTACTAATCGAAAATTTAAATAGTAATACGCATCTTGATCAACTGACAGATCGTCCTTATAACTACGCAACAGACAAACGAGGAAAGCCTCAGTTCAGTGCTCAGTATAATCGATTTGATTTCTAAATATGTACATGTATGTGTACAATGAACGTCCAGAGCGTTTAAGTTTGTCTCGCGATCGGAATTTCCCAGCACAGCCATTCTAACCGACCGATTCTCTGAGAAACGCCGTGACGTCAGAAGCAAGAGTATTTTGCGTCTTAGCGGTAGACGCCTCTTCCCAAGCTTTTCACACGCCGTAAACCGCGACAGACGATCGGAGTTTTTCCTTACGAATTAATAAAAATATTAATGACAAGAAACGAATTATTCAAAATATTAATGATAAGCAGCCAATTATTCAAAATATTAATGATAAGCAACGTATTATTCTAAATATTAACGGATGAGCAGCGAATTATTAAAAATATTAATGACAAGAAACGAATCATTAAAAATATTAATGATAAGCAGCGAATTATTCAAAATATTAATGATAAGCAACGTATTATTCTAAATATCAACGATGAGCAACGAATTATTAAATATGTTAATGACAAACAACGTATTATTCAAAATATTAATGATGAGCAACGAATTATTGAAAACATTAATGATAAGCAACGAATCATTGAAAATGTTAATGATAGGCAACGAATCATTGAAAATGTTAATGATAAGCAGCAAATCATTGAAAATATTGTAACTACCGAGGGAAAGAATAACTCGGGTATTTGGTTGTGGGGCGGATATTATTGGTATAATGACGGCTATGTATACCGAGTATGAACTGTCACACGTCTGTCCGTTCAGACGTCCCAGTCCAGACTGTCTATAATGACGATCGATCTTGGCATCGATCGTCCGTTCGTTTGTCTATTGTCAAACCTAACTAATATCGTGTCTCCTAACGAATAGTCAGCTACATATTCGTTACAATATTAATGATAAACAACGATCCATTGAAAATCTTAATTAAAAACAACGTATTATTTATTCTCAATATTAACGATAAGCAACGAATTATTAAAAATTTTAATGGTAAGCCACGAATTATAAAAAATTTTTATGATAAGCAACGAATTATTAAAAATGTTAATGATAAGCACTGAATTGTTAAAAGTGTAAATGACAAGCAACGAATTATTCGAAGGATCAATGACGAGCAATAGATCATTGAAAATGTTGGTGATAAGCAACGAATTATTCAATGTATTGATGACGAGCAATAGATTATTGAGAATGTTGGTGTTGAGCAACGAATTAGTAAAAAAAAAAAAAAAAAAATATGAATGACAATCTATCTACGATACACGGAGTTTAAACGGAGATTAAAGGAAAAGTAGTCAACTTAGCGTCCTAGAAGCGTTTCCGAAAGCGAAGCCACGCTGACGATTCGTTTACAGTACGAAAAGCCGTTGAAACGTGATTGCGAGGCAAAGCCAGGATCAATCCCGAGGGATCAGTTTGTGGCCTCGCGCTCAGATTAACGCACTCTCGTCGTTATCTTACAACGTGGCTGCTGTTCCAATGATCGGCTGTCACCAGTGCGATTACCCGCGGCGTCAACGCTTTTCGTCATTTAGAAAAATAAAAATAAAAATAAACCAAACACCAGCTTTAACGTACACGTATAAAATATACATTTATTTAAATAAATATTTCGTTGATTATAACACAATAGATTGTGCGATATATTCGTGTTTTTTTCATTGCCATTGCATTTTTCATTACCGACAGAGTTACATCTTTCACTTTCGTCTCACCTTGAGCATCTTTACTTCCAAGCCTCCGTGCCATTTTTCTTATTTCACCATCAAAAAAAAAAAAAAAAAAAAAAAAAAATCGTTCATATTTATTGAAGTTGGAGCATGTGAAAATAAAAATAAACCTAACACCAACGTCAACGTACACTATAAACAATACATTTATTTATTTGTCGTGAAAAATATTTCGTTGATCGTAACATAATCGATTACGTGACATATTCATGTTTTTCTCATCGCCATTGCATTTTTGATTACCGACAGAGGTACATCGTTTACCCTCGTCTCACGTTGAGCATCTTTACTCGCAACCCTCGATGCCATTTTCTTTTCACCATAAAAAAAAAAAAAAAAAAAAAAAAATAATAATTCGTTAATATTTATTGAAATTGGAGTATGACACGGGCGTCCGATGGAGTAAGAAATAGAAAAATAAGTATTCTTTTGGTTCTCAACTATTGAGTCTACCAACCATATATTTATATGTGTCTAATCGGTTTAATACTTTTCAGGCTTCACCATAACGATCAAATAGTACTGCACAGTAAATTTCCGATGGGATTAAAATTACTAAAAAAAAGCGATTGCAACAGGGTAAAAGTTGGGAATATGGATCGGTGCATATTTCATTGATTTACGTGTTAATCGACGTGGTTAATATTCAGCACGTTTACCCAATACACTTTTTACGTGTAAGGAGCGAGTGCCTAAAAAAATGCTCCGCGACAAAGCAAAGTAATATAAAGAGTTCTCAATAGAGTCTCCGTTACCAAAGAATCAACCAATCAACGTAATGCGATCGAATGCGAATCGCTGCTCCCGTTATCGGATGTTGTTATTAACGTTTGCATTATTATCAACCGACCTACCTCACAGGACAGTGGCACGTGCAAGCACGCGATAATGCCACTGCACCTCAGGTATTCATAGATATATATATAGATATATATATAATCCATACATATACACATGTATATAGCACACATGCACCTATATCTATAACGCGCATACCTACACTTAAACGTCGCAGCGACATAACGAAACATAATTTAAGCGTCGACATACAATAATATTAGCACGATCGGCACGATGATATTTTAGTTGTTTCCACATCGCGAAGAACCCTACTTTGAATTTCTTTTTTTTTTTTTTCATTTTTGTTCTCGGTACTTCGTATCGATTGAAAAAAAAAAAAAAAAAAAAAAAAGAACTCGCTAAATTCCTCGAATCGGCACGCACACGTTCGTCGATACTTTATCGCTCGCCGCTTCGAGTTTCACGTTATTGCGTGTCTGCGTGTGCGTTCGAGTGTGCTTCGTTTGTTCTCGACATAATTGTGCCCGCCTATACGGTTCGTCATTAATTTAACGACTAAGAAAAAAAAAACAAAAATGTATTGAACGTCACACTTAAGCGAGGCTGACTGATAAGAGGATACGCGCGCGCACCGGTTGCCCGGAAATCCTGTAAAACCAGTTGATTGTCATGAGCGCGCAATAGGACGTATTTATGAGAGCGAAGAAGTTTAACCAATGGCAAATGTACAGTACAAAGTATGCAATGCGCAAGAGTTTGCCAATGATAAAATGTGCCATGTTGGAATTCACTTGAGACGCAAACGTATATTGGCGAAGAACTCGTAAACTTCAGCCGCGGTGTAGAATCGATGATTCGGTACAAAAAAAAAAATCGATTCAGAGAAAACTTTAGCGAAGTCGTAAACGCGCTCCCCTCTCAGTCACATTTGCGCCGCGGTTTACGCACTCGACCCTTAAAACACTGTAGTTCAATGATTTTCGACGAGAAGTGTTGTTGCCACGAGGGGTTCATCCGAAAACCTACGTAGCAGCGCGACGAAACTCGTGCAGTAGGAAGTTTTCACGAGATTGGGCAGGTAAAGTGTTGATTAAGGGAAGGCTACACTCAGAAAAATAATTCATTTGACGGCCACCGTTTATTTAGATAAAGCAAAATATTTATTTGATTTAAATAAATATTTATTTCATTCAAGTAGCTATTCACTTAATTTAAATAAATATATATTTAAATCGAACAAATATTTTGCTTCATCTTGATAAACGGTGGCCGTCAAATAAATTATCTTTCTGGGTGTACACTGTCAAAATAACTTTTAAATTCACTGAATTGAAACTTGAAAATTCCTTACATTACTTGCATTGATTGAACATTTAATGTACTTCTTTTGTTAAATAAAAATACGAGATATTAAAATTACAAATCTTTTGCCTGAAGTTTACAAAAATGTTCATTGAAAATAAGGATTTTACTGTAAAAATTGCAACGCACATGACTTCGAAATTTGAGAAACAGTTTATGTAAAAAAGCGTCCAATACCGTTCGTTAATATTCAAACCATTTTTTTTTTTTTTTTTTTTTACAGTGTAAACACGTACGAGTGCGAGAGATACAGTTAAAATTTTGAATCTATCTTTCTCCGAAACATTTCTATAAAATAAAAAAACGAATTGCGGAGCACACTGAGTTAGTCAAATACGCAGTGCGTCCCGCAAATTCGTTTTTTTTTTTAATTTTATAGAACCGTTTCGGAGGAAAATGGTTTAAAATTATTTTGAGTTTATGTTGATCTTTATGTCCCACCTTAAAAAGAGAACCGTTTCGGTGAAAAATGAATTCAAAATCCATTTTTGTCACTAAGGGAGCAGTCGCAGTCTCGGGTAATGCATGAAAAATCATATTTCAGTCTCTCTTGCACGCACGCTTTGTCCTTACGTACAGTTGCCGTCGTGCAATCGATGCAGCTTTAGCGAGTACGAGACACGCGAGTGTCATCGATAGCCACTAGATTTGGGCGGAAGGAAATTTGTTTCTCTGCCAGAGCTGGTACAGCAGGCAAACGCGTGGGGCCGAAATGCAAAGTAGTAAACGCGCTCCCCCTCCTCGACGTGGTTTACGCACTCGACCACGGAAATACTATATTCCGATGATTAGCCGATGGGACGTGTGTTGGTATAACGATTCATCCGTACACCTACCTAACAGCGCAGCCAAACTTGTGCAGTACGGAGAGCATAGTCGAGAGAAGCTTTCACGGGATAGGGCAAGTGATACCTGGAATGGAATTCGGAAACCAGAAATTTGTCCCATATGCTATATTGTCCCATATGCTGTATTGTTCCATATGCTGTATTGTTCCATATGCCACATTGTCCCATATGCTACATTGTCTCATATGCTATATTGCCCCATATGCTATATTGTCCGATATACTATATTGTCCCGTATACTATATTGTCCCGTATACTATATTGTCCCGTATACTATATTGTCCCATATGCTATATTGCCCTTATGGTATATTGTCCGATATACTATATTGCCCCGCATACTATATTGTCCCATATGCTATATTGCCCTTATGATATATTGTCCGATATACTATATTGTCCCGTATACTATATTGTCCCATATGCTATATGGTCTGATATACTATATTGTCCCGTATGCTATATTGTCCCTTATGATATATTGTCCCGTATGTTATATTGTCCCCTGTGCTATATTGTCCCATATTCTATATTGTCCATGTGCTATATTGTCCCCTGTGCTATATTGTCCCATATTCTATATTGTCCATGTGCTATATTGTCCCATATGCTATATTGTCCCATATGCTATACTGTCCCATATGCTATAATTCGGAAATCCGAAATCTATTCCATATGCTATATTTTCGAAAATTCGATTTTCATAGCATATGCTAAATTTTCGAAAACTCGATTTTCATAGCATATGCTAAATTTTCCAAAATTCGATTTTCTTAGCATATGCTATACTTTCGAAAATTCGATTTTCATAGCATATGCTAAATTTTCGCAAACTCGATTTTCATAGCATATGCTAAATTTTCCAAAATTCGATTTTCTTAGCATATGCTATACTTTCGAAAATTCGATTTTCGTAGCATATGCTATATTTTCGAAAAATTCAGTTTTCATAGCATATGCTATAATTTCGAAAATTCAATTTTCGTAGCATATGTAGCTTAATTATAGTTGCTATTGTACAATCAGTGTAACTATAGCGAGTACGAGGCACGCGAGTGCACATCAGTACCGGCTGCCGACTCCAATCACGAATTATTACGCACTGACTGAACGAAATCGAGTCGTACAAGCTTTGGGAGGAAGGAAATTTGTCGATTTGATAAAATCGCGATACCATTCTATAAGAGTTTTATCCGTCGAGGATACGCCAACGCGATACGTAACGATAAATAGGATTTTATGGATCGCCAGGCATGGTGTTAAAATCACGTAAGTCGATTATGACGCGATCGCCCCGCGTGGATCGGTCCGCAAGCAAAACGTAAATAATACGGCCAGCCGAAGCAATGAATATGCTAATAAGCTTAATGTGGGCGTTCACCGATGAACGAGTGTGGCGCGTTTATGAATACGTTTCACGTATACTCATACAATGTGATTTAAAATAAATGTCTATCCGGTTAGCCGCCAGTTAATCCTTCGTGCCCCGAGTAACATTATTCAGTCTTTTTTTCTCCCCCATCCGATACAGCTAATCATTCAGGAGAAATTATAGACGAATTTTGAGGAATCGTTCGAAGCACGAAATCTCCCCAGTCGATCGCAGGTAGAAGGAAATTCGTCACAGCTTATTCTCATCGTTACATTTCCTGCGATCGTTCCCTATCGGCCCTGTCGACTTTGACGTATGATGAACTCAGGCTATTAATATTCTCTTCGGAACGATAACGCTCTTTGCTGTCGATCAATTAACTTTTATCCTTATGACTCAAACTGCTTAACATTTGTCACTGGATAAATTCAATTTTCTAAACATCTCGATCTGGGAAAAATATATTTATTGCGATTTAAAAAAAAAAAAAAAATCGAACTATTTTCTAAAAAACAAATTCCAAAAATTTCGATCTCCTAAGAAAAATGTCTAAGAATCTCGATTTTCCAAGGAAGAAATTCTAAAAATTTCGATTTCCTAAGGAACAAATTCTAAAAATCTTGATTTTCTAAGAAATAAATTCCAAAAATTTTGGTCTAAGAATCTCGATTTTCTAAGGAACAAATTCAAAAAATGTCGCTTTCCTAAGAAACAAATTTTTAAAAATTTCGGTTTCCTAAGGAACAAATAGCAAAAATTTCGATTTCCTTAAAAAAAAAAAAAAAAAAAATTAAAAAATCTTGATTTTCTAAGGAAAAATTTCTAAAAATCTCGCTTTTCTAAGGAAAAATTTCTAAAAATCTTGCTTTTCTAAGGAAAAATTTCTAAAAATCTTGATTTTCTAAGGAAAAATTTTTAAAAATCTTGATTTTCTAAGGAAAAATTTCTAAAAATCTTGATTTTCTAAGGAACAATTTCTAAAAATCTTGATTTTCTAAGGAAAAATTTCTAAAAATCTTGATTTTCTAAGGAAAAATTTCTAAAAATCTTGATTTTCTAAGGAAAAATTTCTAAAAATCTTGATTTTCTAAGGAAAAATTTCTAAAAATCTTGATTTTCTAAGGAAAAATTTCTAAAAATCTTGATTTTCTAAGGAAAAATTTCTAAAAATCTTGATTTTCTAAGGAAAAATTTCTAAAAATCTTGATTATCTAAGGAAAAATTTCTAAAAAAATCCCGATTTTCTAAGGAGTAAGTTGTCAAAATTCCGATTTCCTAAGAAAAATTTCTAAATATCTTCATTTTCTACGAAAAAATTTTTTAAAAAATCTCGATTATCCATGAAAAAAAAATTCAAAAAATGTCGGTTCTCTAGGAAAACCACCGAGTCTTAGGGTCATCCGCTGCCGACTTTCGATTTTATCGCGGACGATCCTGTGTACAGTGACCTATGCGGGAATCTCTCAATGCCCGAGTTACGAGTGGATTGCCGAACTTCCCAATTTTTACAATAAACGCCAGTAAAACAAAAAGGCCCTCCGCCGCTGGTTCCGCGACATTTGCGCGTTTGCATGTACAAAGGAATGGCGCCCGTTGGCTATGACTACGGAAGGAGATACGCTATTGGAAAGAGTTCGCGGGCCATTGTCGAGGAGAGAAGAGGGCAGGAGGGGAGCGAAGAGATAGAGGGTCGAATGCGCTGAAGACGAATGGCGGAAAAGGCGAAAGGACGGAAAGAGAGCGAGGAAGCGAAGCGAGGATAGGATAGCGTGACCGAACGTCGGGACACGACATCGGGACATCAAGAACCGAGGGCGGCAGAGCTATGATTCTTCTGTAATAGGACAGTTTATATTTTCTCGGCATCTGTGTAGGGCCATCGTGACACACGATTTACGAAGCCAGCGAGGAACGCTGACTGCACGCGTAAGATGTTCCCTGTACTCCAATATCACAAGGGCCTACCTTCTGTTCTGTCGAGCAAGAGAACATACGCCCTTGCTATTTTCGTCGCGAGATACACGATACACGGTTCGTGTTTCTCTACAATGAGCGGGCATACACGGTCGAATCAACCGATATTATAGTATAGAAGGTTTAAAAAAATTTTATGAAATTTAACGCACGGGTAGTGGAATTTTTTAATTCTTAAACTCGTGCCGTTTGTATTAAATTTTGTGATACAGTTTTGATGAAAAAATTAATGAACAGTATATTGGAAGCTTTGAAGATACTTTTACTTTTAATAATTTACTCGGTCGAATCGTCCGGTATTATAGTACAGACTGTAAAAAAAAAATGTTTATGAAATTTAATTCACAGATAGTGAAAGTTTTTATGCTTAAACTCGTCCCGTTTGTATTAAATTTTTTGTACAATTTTTATGGAAAATTAATGTACAGTATATTGAAAACTTTAAAGAAGAATTTTATGAATTTATGAAATTGAACGCACAGGTAGTGGAATTTTTTAATTCTTAAACTCGTGCCGTTTGTATTAAATTTTGTGATGCAGTTTTGATGAAAAAATTAATGAACAGTATATTGGAAGCTTTAAAGATACTTTTACTTTTAATAATTTACTCGGTCGAATCGTCCGGTATTATAGTACAGACTGTAAAAAAAAATGTTTATGAAATTTAATTCACAGGTAGTGGAAGTTTTTATGCTTAAACTCGTCCCGTTTGTATTAAATTTTTTGTACAATTTTTATGGAAAATTAATGTACAGTATATTGAAAACTTTAAAGAAGAATTTTATCAACATATGAGGTTGAATGCACAGGTAGTGGACATTTTCATGCACAAACTGATATATTAAATTTCATGTACTATTTTGATGAACAATTAATGTGCACTATATTAAATATTTTTGAATACCTGTACTTTTAATCATCTACTTTAACTTTAATACTAAAGGACTCTGATTCTGATAATTTACTTAAATTTCTCTGTAAAAGTGTATTAATCTCTCATCGCGATTGTACATTAAACTAAATTTGCCACTTTTTAACTAAAGAATTTACAATTTATCGAACAGTATGCGCCAAAGTACCTGCGATATTCTATCGGGTCTGTTACTCGTAGAATTTCGTGGATCGATCCACTTAGCTTCTTCGTTTGTTTTCTTTTTTTAATGCAGATTCCTAGGCCGGAGAAGACTTTTTTTATTATTCGTTTTTTTACAAATCGTTCCGAATTGATAGGCGAGCCCGCCCAATACCTGCTATGAATTCTTCGCGCATTGATTATTCAATTCCTGTTTCGTTCTATTCGCGTTCAACTGTACGATTTTTTTTCTTCATTTTTTCCTGTGGCGTAATCGGAACTGGAGTATGTTCGATATAAGAACACAATTCGGTGGATGAATTTTTCTTTAATGCATAGCCAACGAAATTGGCAATATTTTTTTTTTTTTTTTTCATCGGGAATTGGAAAATTAATGTGGACAGGAAAATAATATCAAATAAACGGACCGTTGTCAGTAAAGTGAACAGATTGTTACGTCGTTGATTACGTCGATCGCGGGAGAACGATAACGATCAGGCCGGTTTGTGCTTCGCTCAGATGTACTGTGGTTACCTGGATTCACCGGTAATTCATAATATTCAATGCGATAGTCACATAAACGCTGCTGATTATTAAGGTGCAGATTAAAAATTACATTGATCTCTTTTCCATACAATTTTAATATCACAGTTTTTTTTTCAATTTTTGTTTTCAAAAAAAAAGATAAGCATGGAAATTGCGCACCCTATTTCAATTACAGCGTCCGATAATCGAATCATTGTTTTTATCGATTTTCACCAAAAAAAAAAAGTATGAAAAATATTTTTCTGATTTTTTTTTAAAGTGTCCTTAAAATAACGACAAAAAAATGTTCTCAAATTGAGGTTTGATATTCAGTGCGTTACATGGATTCACCGGTAATTCATAATATTCAATGCGATAGTCACATAAACACTGATGTACTGCTCGCCACTCTAATGGCGGGATTATTAAGGTGCAGATTAAAAATTACATTGATCTCTTTTCCATGCAGTTTTAATATCACAGTTTTTTCTTCAATCCTTTGTTTAAAAAAAAGATAAGCATGGAAATTGCGCACCGTATTTCAATTACAGCGTCCGATAATCGAATCATTGTTTTTATCGATTTTCACAGAAAAAAAAAGTATGAAAAATATTTTTCTGATTTTTTTTTAAAGTGTCCTCAAAATAACGATAAAAAAATGTTCTCAAATTGAGGTTTGATATTCAGTGCGTTACATGGATTCACCGGTAATTCATAATATTCAATGCGATAGTCACATAAACACTGATGTACTGCTCGCCACTCTAATGGCGGGATTATTAAGGTGCAGATTAAAAATTACATTGATCTCTTTTCCATGCAGTTTTAATATCACAGTTTTTTCTTCAATCCTTTGTTTAAAAAAAAGATAAGCATGGAAATTGCGCACCGTATTTCAATTACAGCGTCCGATAATCGAATCATTGTTTTTATCGATTTTCACCAAAAAAAAAAAGTATGAAAAATATTTTTCTGATTTTTTTTTAAAGTGTCCTTAAAATAACGACAAAAAAATGTTCTCAAATTGAGGTTTGATATTCAGTGCGTTACATGGATTCACCGGTAATTCATAATATTCAATGCGATAGTCACATAAACCCTGCTGTACTGCTCGCCACTCTAATGGCGGGATTATTAAGGTGCAGATTAAAAATTACATTGATCTGTTTTCCATACAGTTTTAATATCACAGTTTTTTTTCAATTTTTTTTTTTTTTTTTTTTTTAAGATAAGCATGGAAATTGCGCACCGTATTTCAATTACAGCGTCCGATAATCGAATCATTGTTTTTATCGATTTTCACCAAAAAAAAAAGTATGAAAAATATTTTTCTGATTTTTTTAAAGTGTCCTCAAAATAACGATAAAAAAATGTTCTCAAATTGAGGTTTGATATTCAGTGCGTTACATGGATTCACCGGTAATTCATAATATTCAATGCGATAGTCACATAAATACTGCTGTACTGCTCGCCACTCTAATGGCAGGATTATTAAGGTGCAGATTAAAAATTACATTAATCTTTTTTCCATACAGTTTTAATATCAGTTTTTTTTTTCAATTTTTTTTTTCAAAAAAAAAAGATAAGCATGGAAATTGCGCACCGTATTTCAATTACAGCGTCCGATAATCGAATCATTGTTTTTATCGATTTTCACCAAAAAAAAAAAGTATGAAAAATATTTTTCTGATTTTTTTTTAAAGTGTCCTTAAAATAACGACAAAAAAATGTTCTCAAATTGAGGTTTGATATTCAGTGCGTTACATGGATTCACCGGTAATTCATAATATTCAATGCGATAGTCACATAAACCCTGCTGTACTGCTCGCCACTCTAATGGCGGGATTATTAAGGTGCAGATTAAAAATTACATTGATCTGTTTTCCATACAGTTTTAATATCACAGTTTTTTTTCAATTTTTTTTTTTTTTTTTTTTTTAAGATAAGCATGGAAATTGCGCACCGTATTTCAATTACAGCGTCCGATAATCGAATCATTGTTTTTATCGATTTTCACCAAAAAAAAAAGTATGAAAAATATTTTTCTGATTTTTTTAAAGTGTCCTCAAAATAACGATAAAAAAATGTTCTCAAATTGAGGTTTGATATTCAGTGCGTTACATGGATTCACCGGTAATTCATAATATTCAATGCGATAGTCACATAAATACTGCTGTACTGCTCGCCACTCTAATGGCAGGATTATTAAGGTGCAGATTAAAAATTACATTAATCTTTTTTCCATACAGTTTTAATATCAGTTTTTTTTTTCAATTTTTTTTTTCAAAAAAAAAAGATAAGCATGGAAATTGCGCACCGTATTTCAATTACAGCGTCCGATAATCGAATCATTGTTTTTATCGATTTTCACCAAAAAAAAAAAGTATGAAAAATATTTTTCTGATTTTTTTTTAAAGTGTCCTTAAAATAACGACAAAAAAATGTTCTCAAATTGAGGTTTGATATTCAGTGCGTTACATGGATTCACCGGTAATTCATAATATTCAATGCGATAGTCACATAAACACTGCTGTACTGCTCACCACTCTAATGGCAGGATTATTAAGGTGCAGATTAAAAATGACATTAATCTTTTTTCCATACAGTTTTAATATCAGTTTTTTTTTCAATTTTTTTTTTCAAAAAAAAAAGATAAGCATGGAAATTGCGCACCGTATTTCAATTACAGCGTCCGATAATCGAATCATTGTTTTTATCGATTTTCACCAAAAAAAAAAAAAGTATGAAAAATATTTTTCTGATTTTTTTTAAAGTGTCCTCAAAATAACAATAAAAAAATGTTCTCAAATCGATGTTTGATATTCAGTGCGTAGTGCCGATTGTAAAAAGCAACAGATCGAAAATTACCTTGAGTTGCAATATTTTTCTTGTCCGAGATCTTTATCGATTCTCACAAAAATGAATACACAAAAAAAAAAAAAAATCAATTGACTCAACAAAATGTGCGTTCACAGGTGGCGAAACAAATATTTGGTTGATCGGAAGGAATGCCTCGTTGATCAAACTAACAGGCCGTCGAATCGAATGTTTCTTTACTTACGACAACAATTATTTCGTTCGATCGACCAAAAATTTGTTTCGCCACCCGTGAGCGCTCATTTTATTGATTCAATCGATTTTTTTTTCTCAATGTATAAAACACCTCTCTGATTTGTTCAGTGTCCTCAAAATTACGGTCCAATTGCTCAAAATATTTCTCACTTTAGAGTTTGACCTCCATAAGATCTAAAATTGATTTCAATTGTAATACTTTCTTCGTTCGAGATCTTTATCGATTCTCACAAAAATGAATATAAAACATATCTCCGATTTGTTCAAAGTCTCCTCAAAAGTTGAGTTTGTTTACTCAAAATGTTTCTAAAATTGGAGTTTGACGCACCTAAAACCTAAAATTGGTTCCAATCGCAATATTTTTCTCGTCCGAGATCTTTATCGATTCTCACAAAACTAGATATAAAACATATCTCCGATTTGTTCAAAGTGTCCTCAAAAGTTGAGTCTGTTCACTCAAAATGTTTCTAAAATTGGAGTTTGACGCACCTAAAACCTAAAATTGGTTCCAATCGCAATATTTTTCTCGTCCGAGATCTTTATCGATTCTCACAAAACTAAATATAAAACATTTCTCTGATTTATTCAGTGACCTCAAAACATTTGCATTCGATAAGGTGAGAAGGTTGAGAATCGGGGTAAATCGAACGAGGGATGAAGAGGTGTACTGAAACTAAACGGGGGTAAAGTAGTACAAAGGATGAGGTCTGTGAAGGGCAGCGAGATTAATGTAAGGTTATTGAGTTACACTCAGAAAAATAATTTATTTGACCGGTGACCGTTTATTTAGATAAAGTAAAATATTTATTTGATTTAAATAAATATTTATTTAAATTAAGTGAATAGATAATTAAATGAAATGAATATTTATTGAAATCAAATAAATATTTTACTTCATCTAAATAAACGATCGCCGTCAAATAAATTATTTTTCTGAGTGTTAGTTACGTTACTGCATGCAACAGTATTGTCAGATATAAGACATGAGTAGCGATAGTAACAGTATTTGAGAGAAAGTCAAAGGTATAATGATAACACTGTAAAAAAAAAAAAAAAAAAAATTGTAAATTTAATTTACGGGAGATTGAAATTTCCTTACATTATTCACATTAATTGAACATTAATGTACTTTTACTGTAAAATTACAATACGAGATATTAAAATTACAAATCTTTCGCCTGATATTTACAACAAATTTCCATCGAAAATACTTAATTTTACTGTAAAATTGGAGATTGAAATTTCAGAAGCAGTTTACGTTAAAAAGCTTCCAATACTGTTCAGTGATTTTCAAACAAATGTTTTTTACAATGTAAGGCAGTGTTCATATGTCTTGGTTGTTTCGTTTGGAAAACAGATTTTTATGATAGGAGTAAGTTTTTTAGTTTGTAAGAAGTACATGTGATGAGGATGTAAAAGGCAAAAGCCCCACAGTGGAAATAAATTCTAACTACGATCCGATTGTTCAAAATGATTCTCAAATTGATGATTGATACTCAGTGCCTAGTACCGATTATAAAAAGCAACAGACAATTGGCACTCATTTCCAATAAACATTGTCTAGCCATCCGTTGCATGGAAGTCGAAAAAAGTGGTGATCCACTTGAGAAATTAAATAGCTGCAGAAATAGTAAAGCATTGCAAGTGCAAACAGCAGACAGAATGCACAAAATGAAAAGAATCAGTGGCGAAACCGTTTACTCGGAGCAACCGAGCGTCGTGCAATGGTAATAAAGAGTTTCATAGTTACGCGATGTTTATGACAGAAATAAAATGCCGGAGGATGTCAACGTGCGCGTGGCAGGGTCTCAAAGGGAACAACTCATTGGAAAGATGGAATTACTCCGTGCACACGCAGATACGGTTATAAATTGCTCTGTTTACTGAGCGCTCTGAGATATTAAAAAAAAAAAAAAAAAAAAAAAAAAAAAACTGAGATCTGAAAAAAATAATACAAAAATTAGTCAAATTACTAACTCACCGATAAATATAGTTCATTGAAGTAAAACGTAATTCGCTTTAAGACAATGAATTCAATTTCATTCCAACGAATCACATCGTCGTACAAAATAAATATGATATAACAACTATTGGAAGAGAAGGTTCAATTGATTTCGGTAATTTCCTTCGTCATTGAATTACGTCCAATGAACTTTTAACTGAAAATGCAACAACGCTTGCAATTGTTCAATCGCAGTTGCAGACTCAACGTGCGGCTAGTTATTTCTTGCAGCACATTTACATCTCCACCACTCACAACTCCATCATAATCAAAATAAAACTCTACCGGAATACAAGGTAGCCTTGTACTCCACTAGAGTTCCATTCCATTTCCCGGTAGAGTTTTATTTCAAGTCCAGTAGAGTTTTATTGGCACATTTATATATGTACATCTCTCCCCAAACTCTACCGGATATTTAACTCTACCCAAAAAAAAAAGACAGCTCTAACAACTCTACCAGAAAACATCTCTAACATATTCCAACTCTACATATTAGAACTCTATTAGAACTCTACTAAAATCTCTACCACTGAAGAAAAAAATTCTACCGGAATTTAAACAAAACTCTACCAGAGTTTTATTTAAATTCCGGTAGCGTTTTATTTAAATTCCGAAGAATTTTATTTCAATTCCAGGAGATTTTTTTTCTTCAGTGGTAGAGATTTTGACAGAATTCTAATACGTCAGAGTTGTAGTATGGTGTAGATGTTACGTGGTAGAGTTGTGAGTGGTAGAGATGCAAATGTGCCTTTCTGACGAGTGTAAAATGAAAAATAAAAAAAATAAAAAATAAAAAATGAAAAAATCAGTCGAACGACAAAGTAATGAAAAAATATTATTGAGCAAAAGAAAATCGTGATTCTCTTATGGCAATAAGTTCAATTTTACTTCAAAGATTGCAGTCGTGCACTCGCAGTCGACGTCATGTGAGACTTGGCCTGCGGCAGATATTTCTGACGATTGTACAATGAAAAAAAAAATAAAAAATAAAAAAAAATTTGTTAAATGTCGAACTCATTGAAAAATATAATTGAGCAAAGTAAAGCGTAATTCGCTTAAGATAATAAATTCAATTTTATTAAAAAAAAAAAAATTGCATCCTCATACAAAATAAATATGATAAAGCAACTATCGAAAGAAAAGGTTTAATTGATTTTAATCATTTCCTTTCCCAATGAATTACGCCCAATGAACTTTTATTAAAAAATCGCAACGATGCATTTGCAATCAAAGTTTGCAAGCGTACAGTCACTGTTGACGTCGTTCGAGGCTTAGCGTGCAGCAAGCTATTTCCGCCGAGAGTAAAATAAAAAAGTAAAAAATAAAAATTGTGTCACACACACACACACACACACACACACACACACACACACAGAGAGAAGAGAATATGCCAAAGAAAACGAGCACAGCGGCGGTAAATGCACCGCTCTCCGGGACTGTGCAGCGAGATAATGAAAAGGAAGTGATGTGTTTTGAAAAGACAGACCGATGTTAAACGTTTACGCGCTCGTTTGTCGTTAGCCGGCGAGGCTCATCCGTTTCCTCGGTTTTACGAGAGTTCGCAGCAGGCCGATCCGAGAGAATTCTCTCGGGCGTTTGCATATATGGAGCATTCTCGTTCCGCGCGGAACTTACTAGACTTGTCGGTACAGTACTTGGATATTACATATAGCGGAACGGTTACTCGACGCTTAAATATAAAGGAAACAATGTGTCTATGATTTTGCATTTTGTTTGATTTCTATGATTTTGCATTTTATTTGATTTCTATGATTTTGCATTTTATTTTATTTTATTTTATTTTGTTTAAACAAATGGCGTCTTAAGGTAGGAATCTCAAATGCGAAGATTGGCATTTAAGTTGAACGTTTACGTGTTCATTTGTCGTTACTCTAAGACCTACGACCTTCGTCCGTTTTCTCAGTTTGCAACAGTTCGCAGCAGGTCGGTCAGTGAACACTGTGAAAAACTTCGCACGAAATTTAATATATTGGTACTGGAAGTTTCTATGCATAAACTGGCATATCAAATTTCACATCCAATTGTGATAAAAAAAGTAATGTACGGTATATTAAAAACTTGAGAAAAACTTTAGTTTTAAGAATGTACATTAATTTTACTATGAAAGTACTTTAATTCCGTCGATTCACTTCAATTTCTCTATAAGAGTACTTTCATTTTTCATCACCGTTGTACATTAAATTTAGTGGACCAGTTTTTGCATAAAAACTTCCAGACCGATACAGTAAATTTATGATTATTTTTATAAAGTAAATCTGTCGGGCGTTTGCAAGTATGGAGCATTCTCGTTCGGCGAGAAACTCACTGGACACCTCAGTACGGTACTTAGATAGATATACAGGCTGTATCAAAACAGACGGTAATCAAAAAATGCGGAACGGTACTCGACGCGCAATTGTAAAGGGGGCAATGTTTCTATTTTTTTTTTTTTTTTTTTTTTTTTCAAATGCTGTCTTGCGGCAGAAATCTCAAGTTCGAACACCGACATTTCCGTGTCTCTTTGTCGTTTAATAATTACCGCTTTTCACACGCGGGGACACATCGGTGCCACTAACGCCCGCATTAAATTGTACAGGTCGGGTGTGATTAACGGTACAGGTGACACGTTATCCGACGTCTTTTCTCACGAGCGAACGACCAGACAGTTTCACAGACTGTTGGGCTGGAACTTTTGCGAACTCCAAAAATAGTTGAGATTTTATAACTTTTTTATCTCTTAAAAAAGATTTTAAAAAGCTGAAAATTGAAATTTTCATATTGCTTCCTCACAAAAGTTGCAAATTGTAATTTTCATTTTGCGTCCTCACAAAAGTTGCAAATTGTAATTTTCATATGGTTTTTTTTTTCACGGTGTTCCATTATTCGCAAAGCTTCTTCTATGAGAAAGCATGTTCTGTACTTTTGGCTTCCTCACAGAGGAAGCTTCGCGAATGATGGAACATAGTGAAAAAAACCATATGAAAATTACAATTTGCAACTTTTATGAGGAAGCAATATGAAAATTTCAATTTTCACCTTTTTTCAACGTCAACGTCGTGTTTGACTTTAATGTAACACGACTGACCGGTTCAGGTTCGGAGCGGGAAAATAATTTAAAAGCTGTGCCCAAAATTGTAAGAAATTAGAAATTGTAAGAATTTTTGACAGATAAAAAAAAAAAATTCCTCCATTTTATAAAAATTAAATATCATAAAAATTGGCCATAATTTTCCGCAAAATTTATTGTAGAAAATCGCTAACTGAAATTTGCGTGATTCGGCATTGCGAGGCCATGTCTTATGTATTTTTCCCCACCGATGGCGAATCTCCACGTTATTTTACTCCTAGGGCGACACTTGATACATAAACTCGCGTTGAAAATAAAATAAAAATTTTCCAAAAGATTAAAAAATTTCAAAATCCCATAAAATCTAAACGGTTAGATCATATTTTTAACAAATTTGATACCAAACATTATAAAGTGTTAGTCCATTCCCGTATCAAATTTTAGATCGATACCTCCATATTTACTCGAATTAGACAATTTTCAGTTATTTTTCAAAAAAAAAATCAAAATCTCATAAAATTGGACCGTTTGGATAGATTTTTACCAAATTCAATACCAAAAGTCCTTGATCGAAATTTTATATTCGTATGCAATTTTAGGACGCTAGCTCAAAATTTACGCGAGTTAGAGATATCACAGACATTTTTGAAAAAATTCAAAATCCCGTAAAATTTTCAATTTGTCCTCAATCTTCATAAAAATTGCACTGAATGAAGAGACGTGACCACTCTACTCTACTCAGTGTACCAAATTTCAACTGGCTGTCTCAAACCGTTTTCAAGTTATAGTCATTTTAAACGATGCAAGTCTGCCACACACACACACACACACACACACACACACACACACACACACACACACACACACACACACACACACACATACATCCGGACGCCAGGTAAAAATCACATTTCTCGACGTTTTGGACTATTTGAAGTACTCTGACGCTTCCTCTATGAGGAAGCAAAAAGAACACGATCGGCATCTTTCGGACGAGTTTTTTTTTTTTTAATTGCTCATAAAAGTTGAAACCGGCTCCAGCCGCAATATTTTCCTCGTGCACGAACAATTTTCTTTTTCCTACGCACTAAGAATCGATTTGACAGAAAGTGCATTTTTTTCTCCCGATTATAAACAAAAAACGAAAATTGTTTTAAAAAATTATAGATTCACGGTGTTTTGTTTATAATCGATTTTCGTGTCGTCGTGGTCGTGGACCGTCTGTCCTAGTTACGAAAAAAAAAAAAATAATCCGCAGGCGCGTTTCAACACCAAGAGTTGACCGAAGACCATGACCAAGAGTATTTCCGGTGATGTTAATTTTTGCTCAATTATTGACGAGCAACGTTTCTCAATACCGTTACCTCACCCAACATCGGAAACTCCCGTACGGAACTATCGGGCTTCTATCCTCGTAGCCAAACCTAGCAATAGTCCCGAAACATCAACGTCTCTCGTGTGGGAGCGACCCAAAGTTCCCACAGCCTTGCCTACTTAATTGGAAAAAATAAAAAAAGAAAACCTAAAAAAAAAAAATGTTAATAAAAATCTAACACCTGTTTCGGTGGACATGAGAGTTACCTCTTCGAGCATCGGAGACTGCCGTACGAAATTATCGGCTTCCATTATTGTACCCAAACCCATCAATAGACCCGGAACATCAATGACTCTCGTGTGAGAGCGTCAACCAAAATTATCACCTTTCCCCCTTAATTATAAATTTCTTTTAAATACAATTTATAATAAAAAATCTAACACCAGTTTCGGTGAATATCAAAGTTGCCTCGTCGACCTTCCGAAACTGCGTTATGGAACTATCGAGCTTCGGTCATTAGGGGAGACCGTGGGGCAAAATGAGACCGTGGGGCAAAATGGGACAGCGGAGCAAAACTCGATTTTCCAATAATTTGTGGATGCCTGATTTTGTTCCAAGTACGCAGTAAAAAAAAATTTGTACTTTTTTACAACAACTTATTGTCCACAAACGTCCACAATTTTTTATTTGTTAATTTTCTAGTTTTACAAATAAAAGTACAAACAAAAATTGTCAATAGTACAGGAAATAATTGGACAGATTCTTATATTCAAATAAGTGACAAACAATTTCGTCACTTATTTAACAAAATAATTTTTACGAAATATCCCATACCGATTTTACGAAATTATTTTTTACTGTGTACACATGCGGATTTTGAAGCCCTTTTTTGCCTCACTCATCCAAAAGTTATTGGAAAATTGAGTTTTGCCCCACCGTCCCATTTTGCCCCATTCTCCTCTATACTCAAACTCATCAATAGACCCAAAACATCAAATAGCTCGTGTGGGCGCCACACCAAAGTTCCACAGCTTTTGCCCGCTTATTAAAAAAAAAAAAAAAAAAAAAAAATTTGATAAAGTAAAAAGCGAATTTCAGAACTGGACAAAATCCGAAAAGTACTTAAAGTACTAAGTACTAATTATCGCAAGTACTTTAAGTACAAAGTAATTTCAGTAGTTCAAGTACTTTTATAAAATACGAGGTGTGAAGTACTTTTTCTTATTAATCGCGATTTCCTTCGTAATTACGTTTGGATTTGTGTCGAGTGCGAAGCAAGACGGAGGAAATAAATACTGCACAAGTCGTAAGATTGCGCGCGAGGTGCAGCTAAAAATGAGTTT
This sequence comes from Amblyjoppa proteus, assembly GCA_963922035.1. Classification (NCBI taxonomy): domain Eukaryota; kingdom Metazoa; phylum Arthropoda; class Insecta; order Hymenoptera; family Ichneumonidae; genus Amblyjoppa; species Amblyjoppa proteus. Next base: position 14,197,356 of record OY998233.1, read on the forward strand.
TATGATCGCATGATCGAGCTGTTTTCGTAAAAAATAATCCTGACATTTTTGTGTCAGTGCTAAAAATAGCCTGAAACATCGAAAAATGTGATTTTTATCTGGCGTCCAAATGTATGTGTACGTGTGTGTGTGAGAGCGAGACTCGCATCGTTTAAAACGACTATAACCGAGAAGCGGTTTGAGATTGTCGCTTGAAATTTGGTAGATTCGTAGAGTGGTCACGTCTCTTTATTGAATACAATTTTTTATGAAGTTTGTGGTCGTACTGGAGATTTTACACGCTTTTGATTTTTTTTTTTTTTTTTTTAATGTCCGTGGTATTTCTTGCGTAAATTTAAAACATAAATTGAAATGAAATTTAAATTTAAAAAAAATGTAATAAAACTGCATACGAATATAATATTTTGATCAAAGACCTTTGGCATTGGATTTGGCCAAAATCGAATCGATCAGATTTTATGGGATTTTTCATTTTTTTTTTTTTTTTTTTTGAAAACGATTGAATTCGACTAAACTTTGGAGGTATCGAGCTTGAATTTCATCCGGAAATAAATTAACACTGTACAATCTTTGGTATAAAATTTGACGAAAATAGATCCAACCATTTAAATTTTATGGAATTTTGAACATTTTTCATTTTTTTGAAAATTTGTTTTTTACGTCTACACGAGTTTTTGAATCAAATATCATGCCAAGATTAAAATGAGTTATAGTTTTATTATCAGCGGTGAAGAATAGATAAAAAATTGCCTGAAGGCGACCAAATATACGAATTTCAGTTTGCGATTTTCTACAACAAATTTCACGGTCAATTTTGACGGTTTCACTTTTATGAGATGTAGACATTTTTTATGTTACGACAAAGGTGCAACGTAATTTACACATGACTTTCTCATATATAAAAATGTTGAGCATAGCTTCCTCTTCGAGGAATCCAAAATCGATCAATGAACTTTTTCACGGAAAAAGCTATGCGTAAAATTGTAATAAATGAGGAACTTTCCACCTATTTATATTTAACATTCCAAATTGGAACATTGATCCAAACGTGCTTGGGAAGAAAATAGCACGAGTACTTTGATCTTAGCACTTTATAAAAGTACGTAAAGTACCAAAAAGTACTTTGGTACTTTATGTACGTACTTTAAGTACTTCCCAGCCCCGGTACATTTTTATTAAATAAATAAGAAAATAAAACTGTTAAATAAATTTTGAAAAATGAAAATATTAAATAAATTTAAAAATGAAAATGTTAAATAAATTTGAAAATGAAAATGTTGAATAAATTTGAAAATGAAAATGTTAAATAAATTTAAAAATGAAAATGTTAAATAAATTAAAAAAATGAAAATATTAAATAAATTTAAAAATGAAAATATTAAATAAATTAAAAAAACGAAAATGTTAAATAAATTTAAAAATTGAAAATGTTAAATAAATTTAAAAAAAAATGAAAATGTTAAATAAGAATTTAACACCTGTTTCCGTGGATATCGGAGGCTGTGGCCGCCTCGCTACAGCCGAGGCTCGCTTACCGTAGCCAGAGCAGCCGCCTGAGCACTCCGTCCAACGTGCTACGGCACTCGAGGCTCGCAAAGTAGTCCACACATTCTCCGGGCTTCCTCTGGTCTCTTCGTTACCCGTACACGTCGGCGTTCATAAACAATCTCGAATGAAAATCTGGAACGCCGGGGCGTGCAACAAACTCGTCGCTCGTGTCTAATGCCTCGTCGTGTACATGTCCATTCCTAATACGATAACATAGTTATGCGCTGGCTGGACGTTACCCAGCGTGGCATATGCTCGTTTTGCACCGCGCACTGGCGAGCCAATCCTCGTCCGGTCGGCCAGTGTGCACGCGAACATACGAGCACTGCAACGGCGATCGTCGTCGACGCTGAAGGGGATTCGTTGTGCACGGCGCGTTGCAGTTCACGAAGCTGCGTTCACACCGATGCGTCTGCAACCTTTTATTTAATTTAACTATTTTTACATCGCGCGGACTTCGGAGCTGCGCGAAAGTGCATCGACGAGACACCTCGGCCAACCTGGGACACATTTTTTCCGGCCTGTTAACTATCCATCGCGCTGCGAAATTTTCATAAATTCGAGCCCGGAATCTGCGCGCGCAACATCCGGCCTGCAACTTAACGGACTTGGAAAACATCGACGGAAAATCCTCGTTGCGGCAATACAATTAAGGTAGTCCTTGCTAATAGTGTTCACTTCACTTAAGTTTCAGAGAAATGTGAGGGAATCGTAGACACTTCTCGATGGTAGAAAAATCTGAAAAAAAAAAAAAAATCAAGCGTATCGAAGATGCCGAAAGCATTAATTTTGCATAATAATAATTCTAAAATGTTATTAACAAATTGATGAAAAATAAAATTGTTCAACAAATATCCCGGAAACCTAACTTTTTTTTTTAAATGAAAATTGTCCGTTCATATTTCTGAATACGTATTAATTTTTTCAGATTTTTAAATTCACCTTGAATTTTCTGGTTTTCTACACGTTTTTCCCGTATAAAAAACAAAAAAAAATCAAAGTGAATTTAAAAATCTAAAAAAATTCATACGTACTCAAAAAAATGAACAAATAATTTTCATAAAAAAAAAAAAAGTTAGGTTTCCGAGATATTTGGTGAACAATTTTATTTTTCATCAATTTGTTAATAACATTTTGGAATTATTATTATGCAAAATTAATCTTTTCAGCACCTTTAATGTGCTTGATTTTTTTTTTCAAATTTTCATATCATCCAGAAGTGTTTGCAATTTGCTCTCGTTTCTCTGAAACTTATGCGAAGTGAACACTATTCGCAAGGACTACCTTAATGCGATTAGAAAAATTCGGAAGTTTGACGAACTGTTATTTTACTTTTTAATACTTATTTTATTTATTTGTACATTTAAGTCTTAATATTTGTTTGTGATTTTTTGTTCATGCTAATTTTTTACTAGCAATCGAAGAGCAACGAGACGGAGCTTCGGATACCTCGGGATATTTTTGGTGACTATCGCGATGCGGAATTTTCATAAATTCGAGAGTTTAACAAACCATTGTTTTAGTTTTTAATACTTATTTTATTTATTTGTACATTTAAGTCTTAATATTTGTGTGAAATTTTTTGTTCATGCAAATTTTTTACTAGCTTTCGGCGAGAGACGAGACGGAGCTTCGGATACCTCGGGACATTTTTGCTCACTATCGGCGATGCGGAATTTTCATAAATTCGAGAGTTTAACAAACCATTGTTTTAGTTTTTAATACTTATTTTATTTATCTGTAAATTTAATGGTTAATAGTTATTTACCATTTTCTTTTTTGGTTAATTTTTTTACTGCGGTATTGTCCAGGTGTAATAAAGTACTTGCCGCTGTTCACGGAACTGACACCACGTGACACAAAATACAATGTCTGATCGTTCGTTTTAAGCGAATAATTATTCATTTTGTTTTTTATTTGTTTTTTTATTTTTAACCCAAAATGGCACAAAGAGGAAGATTGTAACTTCGACGAGAGACGAAACGGAGCTTCGACTACCTCGGGACATTTTTTTCTCGGCCCGTTAACTATCTATCGCACTGCAGAATTTTCATAAATTCGAGCCCGAAATCTGCGCGCGCATCCTTAACGGATTTGAAAAAATCGACGAAAAATCCTTGGTGCGGCAATAAAATTTATCGCGATTAGAAAAATTCGGGCGTTTAATAAACGCTTATTTTACTTTTTAATACGTAATTTTATTTATTTGTAAATTTAATTGTTTACATTTATTTGCCATTTTCTTTTTTGGTTAATTTTTTACTGCAGCATTGTGCAGGTGTAACAAAGTACTTACCGGTGTTCTCGGTCCTAATACCACGTGAGACAAAATACAATGTCCGGCCGTTCGTTTTAGGCGAGTAATCATTAATTTTCTTTTTTTTTTTTTTTGTTGTTTTATTTATTTTGAAAAATTTTTAACCCAAAACGGCCAAAGAGGACGATTTGCAACTTCGACGAGAGACGAAACGGAGCTTCGGCTACATCGGGACATTTTTTTCCCGGCCTGTTAACTATCTATCGCGCAGCGAAATTTTCACAAATTCGAGCCCGGAATCTGCGCGCGCAACATCCAGTCAGTAACTTCACGGACTCTGAGCGAATCGACGGAAAATCATTGTTTCGGCAATAAAGTTATCGCGATAAGAAACTTTTCCGAATTTAACAAATGCTTATTTTATTTTTAATACTTATTTTATTTACATATAAATTTAATATATAATATTTATTTTTCTACTTAATTTCAGAATTTTTGTCTCGACAACGAACCGTACATTTAACTAAAAAAGAATCGAGAGATTGCGAAGAAAGTGTTGGTTTTTTGAAATTTGCGAAGAAATGTTTGTCCAGTGCGCGGAGAAAAAAAAATGGTTGGGAGAATAAGAATTTTGTTACCATAACTGATTTACCTTGTTAACATACAACAACGAAATATTTTGCTGTAGCACATCCAGAAAAATAATTTATTTGACGGCCATCGTTTATTCAGAATAAATAAAATATTTATTTGATTTAAATGAATATTTATTTGATTTAAATAAATATTTATTTGATTTAAATAAATATTTATTTGATTTAAATAAATATTTATTTGATTTAAATAAACATTTAGTTAAAATCAAATAAATATTTTACTTCATCGAAATAAACGATGGCCGCCAAATAAATTATTTTTCTGAGTGCAGCCAAATATTTTTTGCTGCGACAACAATAAATCATTAACGATCTACATTTTGTCACAGAAACAGAACTATTTTTCTCCGTACGATACCTCAGCAAATATTTTTTTACTGTGGTATTGTACAGGATTATAAAGTATTCACGCTAGTAAAGTATCAAGTCCTTGATACAGAGCGTGACACGCTAAAATGTCTGGTCGGTCGTTTTAGGCGAGCAATAATTCATTTCTTTTTTTTTTTTTTTTTTTTTTTTTTTCACCGAAAAATGTCTTAAGAGGAAGGTTGCAGCTCCGACGTGAAAAACTCCGTTCCCTCGTATGTTACAGAGTGATTGTCGCTCGTTATGAACCAGCGGCATGATCATGCACGAAAGTGAGAGTATTACAGCGTGCATTAGCGTTTATTTTATATATAGGCTGTGCGAAGCCTTCGCACGATCGGCAATCTCCGTCCGCGGCCCGCTGTTACTCGCTACTCACGATTTCTATTCAACGTAGTATATGCACCGTAGTTTATTCAGCGGTTATAAACTTCACCGGAGACAGGTGGATCGTGCATCGGCAAGAAAAATATAATAATATAAGCTATCGTGGAAGGCGAAAAGTCGAGAACGACTTTTGGCGGGAAATTTCAAAGTTCTCTCCGGACATTCAACGATTTCACATCGGAGAGAAAATTATTATTATTATTACTAGAATAATAATAATAATGATAATAGAATAATAATAATATCATAAAAAAGTGAAATATTTTATTATTTCTTTCGTTATAAAGAAACATCAGAGGCTGATTATATTATTAAAATGTAATAATAGAATAATAATAAAAAGTTGAAAATTGAAATTTTCATATCGCTTCTTCATAAAATTTGAAAATTGAAATTGTTATATCGCTCTGTCATAAAAGTTGAAAATCGAAATTTTCATATTGCTTTCTCATAATGTTCCGTTATTCGCGAGGCCTCTTCTATGAGGAAGCATTTTCGGTATTTTTGGCTTCCTCACAGTGGAAGCTTTGCGAATAACGGAACATTATGAGAAAGCAATATGAAAATTTCGATTTTCAACTTTTATGACAGAGCGATATAACAATTTCAATTTTCAACTTTTATGACGAAGCGATATGAAAATTTTGATTTTCAACTTTTTTTCAACGTCGCCTTCTTAGACTTTTATGCCAAGCGGTTGAACAATTCAGATTCATCGCGTAAAAAAATACTCCATCGTCACGCTTCACTGTGCCGGATTTGCGCTTGGCGTAAAAAAAAAAAATACATGAAATTTTACACTTCCGATTTTTTACTCAAGAACTCCAAGTGATACTCTTTATCGAGCTTTTTAAAACCGTCATATCCATCGTCTTGTGTATGCCTTGCTGTAGATCACGATAGGCACCTGGGTTTTTCTGCGATGTCATCGGAAAGCAAAGAAATCGCTGTTTAAAAAAAACCAAAGGTACTCATTTTTGCAATTTTGGCTATAAAAATGCCCAGTACACTTTCTCGTTAGTTGTCGCTCCAGCACTGTAATTCTATGTATTTTATCGCCCTGATCACGAATCTGACATTTATTTTTTTCGTAAATGAAGATTTGAAACAGAAAAAATGCGTCTAAAAAAAAAAAGATTAAAAAACCATGAAATTAAAAAAATTCAAAATGACACAAAATTAAAACTGTTCGATCGATCCTTGTCAAATTAAATAGGGATCATCGCACGGTAATAGTCTATTTGTGTGCAAGTTTTCAGCCGGATCGGTCAAAAATTGTAACCGCTAGCGTGCGTACAGACATCTCTAATAAAGTTTAAAAAGGCATAAAATTTTTATAACTGAAAATATTTGGCCAAAAATTTAACCAAACATTGGCAATTGACCCTTCTACTCACCTTAGAAATTTCACCCTGATAACTTAAGCCGTTCTTAAGTTATAATAATTTAAATTTTTGGGGTCTGAGGCACACATACACGCATACACACATACACACATACGCACACATACACACATACGCACACATACACACATACGCACACATACACACATACGCACACACACATTCATACATTTTTTCTAATTGTAATTTTTCGATGTTTTGGAACATTTTGAACACGTTTTCATTAAAATCTAGATATTTTTTTTTCACCATCACAAAGCTTCCTCCATGAGGAAGCAATAATACAAAAATGTGAAATATTTTATTACTTCTTTCTTTATAAAGAAACATCAAAGGCCGATTATATTGTTAAAATGTAAAAGGGATTTTCCCGTCTACCGATTAATACATGAATAAAATTATTACTATTATTATTATTATTATTTTGGTTAATTTCTTTTTTATCTTCGAAGCGTATAAATCACCCGTACTAGCCCCGAACAAACATAAGTGTGCCTGTCGAGGTCGTTCGTCATGCATACAGAACACGAACGGCATATATAAATATAAATTTTACTTCGCGATCTTATCGCCATATATATATATATTTTTTTTTTTGGTTTTTTGATCCGTCTCTTTATTTTTTTTATGGCCGTGAGGACATCTCATAAGCTTTCTTCGCTCAAAAAAAAAAAAAATTGAAGCAGGGTGATGGAAAAAAAAAAGGAGAGAAATAAACAGACAAAAGACAAAACTACTGTGCGGAGAATGTGAGAATAAACAAAAAAAAAAATATGGCTGCGGAGGCCGAGCCTCGTGAGAGCGAATGGGAATGGACACGCGGCGGTCGCGGGCAGGTTCAGAGGGTCGCAAACCAGCATCGATTAAACAAACCACTCCGTCTTCGACCTTCGACCCCTCCTCGCCATAAGAGGGATGGCCGACGTCCATTTAACTCGACAACACTGAAACTTTAACCTACTCTATAACATAGATTTTTCCATAGCTGTGTCGCGTTGCTCGTCGTTGTTTTCGTCGTTCGACGATGCGCGGGGGAATTATCAACGCGTGTCGTTACATTTTCGTTTCTAATGTTTTTTTTTTTTTTTTTCCTTCGTCCTCAGCGACGAGGGCAAGAAATATGGAGCAGGGAAGAGCGGGGCAAAATGGCACGGTGGGGGCAAAACGGGACAGTGTTGGCAAAACTCAATCCTAGAACAATTTTTCGATGCCACATTTTGTCCCAACTATACATGCGGATTTTCAGACTCGTTTTGCGACACGCACGACCATCGCCACTGTTCAAAAGTTATTTCACAATTGCGTTTCGTCTCATTATTCCGTTTTGCCGCGCTGTGCCATTTTGTACCGCTCTCCCCTAAACGAGTGGGTATTTGACGTATAAATATTCTTCTTTTTTTTTTTTTTTTTTTTTTTAACAGTTTTAGGAAGCTCGAGCCACATGCATAGTCAGCGAAACTGCAGACAGTAAAAAAAAAATGTGTACTTTTTACAACAACCTATTGTCCAGAAACGTCGAAAATTTTTTATTTGTAAATTTTCCAGTTGTACAGACTAAGATGGTGAAGTAAATGGGGAAATAAAAGGGTAACTTCGTATATTCAAATAAATGACAGACGAGCTTTTCACTTATATTTGACTAAATTATTTTTACGAAATTATGCGGTCCGATTTTGCGAATTTATTTTTTTACTGTGCGAATTCCCGCGTCGTTATGTTTTTTAATTTGATTTAATTTTTTTAGCCCTCGGCGACGAGGATAAGAAATGTTGTGAAAACGAACAGCTCTTCGATGTATGCATGCTATAATTTTTTTAAAGTTTCGACAATCCCGAGCCACGTGCGTGCGTCTGTCATGATGTACAGAGGATTCGTTAAATATGTTTAAATAATTTTTTTTTTTTTTTTTTTTCGGCCTCGGTGACGAGGATAAGAAATAGCGCGTACACTAGCGGGTTTTCGATTTATAAATATTTGTGATAAAAAAAAAAAAAAAAAAAAAAAAACACACAGTTTTAGGAATCTCGAGTCACATGCGTGGCTAACGAAACGACCCGGTTCCCGATTTTCTCCGTAAATAACGTAATAAGGCAAAATGAGTTATCAACCAAATTATTGGAAGCTTGAGTTTTGCCGACCGTCCCGTTTTGCCCCACTGTCCCATTTTGCCCCGCTCTCCCCAATAGATTTCCATACGCTTGCATCTACCATCACGACGCACAGAACATTCTTATCATATGTTGTTACATTCTCATCATGTGTTGTTACATTTTATTTGTATTTTAATTTTTTTGTTGGCCTCGGAAACGTGGATAATAAATAGCGACTATACAACAACAGCAAAAAAAAAAATAATAATTTTGTAAAATCGGAATGCGAAATTTCGTAAAAATAATTTGATTAAATAAGTGACAAACTCGTTTGTCACTCGTTTCAATACACGAACCCTGCCCCTTTTTTTTTGGGGAGTCGTTGACAATTTTTTGTTTGCACTTTTGTTTGTAAAACTAGAAAATTAACAAATAAAAAATTGTGGACGTTTGTGAACAATAAGTTGTTGCAAAAAAGTACAAACTTTTTTTTTACTTTCTACTGGCGGGTTTTTTTTTATTTATAAATATTATAAACAAAAAACAGTTTCATGCTTGCATGTAGCTTTTGACGTATGGAGAATTTTGCTCCCTCATCGAGGAAGCTTTTTTTTAACATATGTTGTTAAATTTTTTTTTTTTTTTCCCTCAGGGAAGTGGATGAGAAATAGCGAGTTAACGGGCGTTTCTTCGATGTCTGAGGATTATAATAAAAAATACATTTTTAGGAATCTCCCGAAACTGCGCGCTTCCCGGTTCCCTCCGACTCTATCGGGCGTGTGGATTTCAATGTGCGTGGCCACGTGTATTCAGGACAGGTGCTCACCGGTTTACGAGCCGGAACCCTCGTGGCTAACGTTCACGTGTGATTCGACGAATATCTTCCCTACGAGAGCGTGGATAGCGACTCTGTGAACGCGGTGGCTCACGCAGGTGCGCGCTCGCGTGCGCGCTTTTGCGAAGAGACACGCTCCGCCGAGGATCCCCGATCGGGTGTCGAATGTTCACCGTGACGGAGAACCGGAGACCGACAAAAGAGCCCACTATCGGTCGAGACTTTCATCGCAAAAAAACATCTAGCCTCATAATTGCATCATTCTTCTCGGCGCCACTGACCTGACTTCGATCACTCCGATCAATTGGCCATTATTAAGTATTTGCAGTTTCTGCTTACTCATAGAGAAAATTATGTTTTGTTTAAAAAATAATAATTATATATATATATATATATATATATATATATAACGATAAAAATTGCGATTTTTATAGTGATACGACCAGAAAAATAATTTACTTGACGGCCACCGTTTATTTAGATTAAGGAAAATATTTATTTGATTTAAATCAAATTAATATTTTACTTAAACGAAATAAAGAGTGGGCGCCAAATAAATTATTTTTCAGGGTGTAGTCCAAAAATGTCGAAACTCGGCGCCACTGACTTGACTTCGATCACTCTGATCAATTGGCCATTATTAAGTATTTGCAGTTTCTGCTTACTCATAGAGAAAATTATGTTTTCGTTAAAAAAAAAACTAATAATATATATATATATATATATATATATATATATATATAAAATAATAAAAATTCCGATTTTTATAGTGATAGTCCAAAAATGTCGAAAATGTTACTTTTCGCTGGTTTCGGGACGGCCGGTCCGTTTTTGGCTTTCTCATAGGCGAAGCCAAAATCAGAGCAGAAAAGCATTCGACGAAATATCCTCGCAGAAAATGCCATAGGGAGAGCGGTAAAAAAAAAAAAAAATGAGCAATGCGCAATTTACTTTGCAGCTTTTTTACTATTTTTTTTTTCTGTCGATTATAAACGGTCGGTGATTTTTTATTGTAATTGAATCCCTCCGGAATGAAAGTGAAAGAGGTTGCTGGTTTAAAAGAGGCTTTGCGCTTGTGTTACACCTCGCATTAAATTACCGCTGACAATGACCGATTGCACTCGGAGAATATAATTAATCGTAACTCTCATGAATTGACCATTCTTAACTATTTGTAGTTTCCGTTTGGTCATAGAGAAACGTACGTTTTTGTAAAAAAAAAAAAAAAAAAAAAAAAAAAAAAAGAGCCTCTGATAATCGAGCAAACTTGATGAATATTCAAATTACTTTACAACTTATTTTTTTTTTCTCAATTATAAACAGTCGATTATTTTTTATTGCAATTGAATCCCTCCAGAATGAAAGTTAAAAAAAAGTTATCAGTTTGAGGTAACTGGAGCGAGTGGTGTTCATTTCGCCTAAATTCGAGAAATTCGGACAAGAATTGCAAACACTTGCCGGTGTTATAAAAATCTGAAAAAAAATTCATACTTATTATAGACACTGAAAAGACTAATTTTACATAATAATAATAATTTCAAAATCTTATTAACAAATTGTTGAAAAAAATTGTTCATCAAAATATCCGGCAACTCAACTTGTTTTTTTTTTTTTTTTATGAAAATGATTCGTTCATTTTTCGGAATACGTATGAATTTTTTTCAGATTTTTATCTTTATTTTGTTTTTAGCACATTTTTCCATGTAAAAAACAAGAAAAATCAAAATAAAGATAAAAATCTGAAAAAATTCATACGTATTCGGAAAAATGAACGAATCATTTTCATAAAAAAAAAAAAAGTTGAGTTACCGCATATTTTGATGAACAATTATTTTTTCAACAATTCGTCAATAACATTTTGAAATTATTATTATTATGCAAAATTAGTCTTTTCAGTGCCTATAATGAGTATGAATTTTTTCAGATTTTCATAAAATCGGCAAGTGTTTGCAATTATTGTCCGAATTTCTCGAATTTAGACGAAATGAACACGACTCGCTCCAAACCTCCTTAAAGAGTCTTCGATAATCGAGCAAACTTGACGAATGTTTAAATTGCTCTACACCTTTCATATGTATATATTTTTGTCTCAATTATTTTTTCGTTGCAATTGAATCCCTCCAGAATGAAAGTGAAAAAAAAGTTATTAGTTTAAAAAACCTTCGACAATCAAGCAAACTTGACAAATGTTCAAATTACTTTACACCTTTCTTATATATATATTTTTTTTCTCTCAATTATAATGAGCCAATTATTTTTTATTGCAATTGAATCCCTCCAGAATGAAAGTGAAAAAAAAGTTATTAGTTTAAAAAACCTTCGACAATCAAGCAAACTTGACAAATGTTCAAATTACTTTACACCTTTCTTATATATATATTTTTTCTCTCAATTATAATGAGCCAATTATTTTTTATTGCAATTGTATCCCTCCACAATGAAAGTGAAAAAAAAGTTACTGGTTTAAAAAACCTTCGATAATCAAGCGAACTTGACAAATGTTCAAATTACTTTACACCTTTCTTATATATATTTTTTTTCTCTCCATTATAATGAGCCAATTATTTTTTATTGCAATTGTATCCCTCCAGAATGAAAGTGAAAAAAAGTTACTGGTTTAAAAAACCTTCGATAATCAAACAAACTTGACAAATGCTCAAATTACTTTACACCTTTCTTATACTTTACATCTTTCTTATATATTTTTTTTCTCTCAATTATAATGAGCCAATTATTTTTTATTGCAATTGAATCCCTCCAGAATGAAAGTGAAAAAAAAGTTATTAGTTTAAAAAACCTTCGATAATCAAGCGAACTTGACAAATGTTCAAATTACTTTACACCTTTCTTATATATATATTTTTTTTCTCTCAATTATAATGAGCCAATTATTTTTTATTGCAATTGAATCCCTCCAGAATGAAAGTGAAAAAAAAGTTACTGGTTTAAAGAGCCTTCGATATTCGACGCGAGCTTGATAATTGTGTTACACCTGCGCGCCTCCCCCGCATTGAATTATCGCTGACAATGATCGATTGCACTCGTACAATATAATTAATCGTAAGAAGTAGAACCAGCAGGCTCTATTATACATATTTCCATATATATAATGTGTCTACAAACATCGTCCGCTTCTGTGTAGCGCCGGTAAGCAGGTCAAAGCTTCTGGCTGAGTTGTCCGTCGCGCGCATGCGCGAGCTTTTCGAGGGGGCGGATCGGACTTGGCCGGCGTCAACCAATGAAAGTTCGAAGGGGTTGTACTCGGGAGCTTTCGACGCAGGGAGACTCGGGTCGTGGCTTTCTGAGCGAGAATGCCAATGAAAAGCCGCACGCAGCTTTTCTCCTTCCGTGCCGCGAAAAATGGAAAAAAAAAAAAAAAAAAAAAAACCTTCTCCTGCTCTCTCGCATAAGGCAATCACACGCTTTAAGGAGGGAGTCTCGCTGAGGCTGACTTCGCATAAGTTTGACAAAAATAATAGAAAAATTGCAAGTACTTCTTGATGGTATAAAAATCTGAAAAAATTCATGCATACTAAAGGTACTGAGAAGATTAATTTTGCATAATAATAATTACAAAATGTTATTAACAAATTGATGAAAAAAATAATTGCTCAACAAATTTGCCCGCAACCCAAATTTTTTTTTTCGTGAAAATGATTCGTTTATTTTTCTGAATACGCATGAATTTTTTTCAGATTTTTCAGTAATCGTTGATTTTTCCATGAAAAAAAAAAAAAAAAAACAATCAACGATTACTGAAAAATCTGAAAAAAATTCATACGTATTCAGAAAAATAAACGAATCATTTTCACGAAAAAAAAAAGTTGGGTTGCGGGCAAATTTGTTATGCAATTATTTTTTTCATCAATTTGTTAATAACATTTTGTAATTATTATCGTGCAAAATTAATCTTCTCAGTGCCTTTAGTATGCATGAATTTTTTCAGATTTTTTTATAATCAAGAAGTACTTGCAATTTTTCTATTATTTTTGTCGAACTTATGCGAAGTCAGCCTCAGCGAGACTCCCTCCTTAACTTTTACGGGCTCGCGCACACGCGACAACCTTTTCAAAGTCATAAAAATATTGTTCACCTTGAAAATTACAACAACGACAAAAAAGTTGAAGAGAATAAAAAGCTTGGAAATCATGGAAATCGGAGAATACTTCATTCGAGTTTATCGACGTAAGTTCCATCGCGGAGACGAGAGATTGGCAAATTTTTTGAAGACTCTCCTCGGCGGATTTGAATAGCTCGGATCGAAAATGATTCACTTCGTTTCGAGAATTAGTTGAAAATCCGGTGGTAGCGTGTGTTTATTGACAATGCGTTGACGACCGTTGCGGATATTAAATTTTTTTTTTTTTTTTTTTTTTTATTTGTACGTCTACACATTTATGTGCGAGGCTCTCCGCACCTTTTTGATCTGCGTCTTACACTTCGAATCTCGGAGTGAAACCGCGATTTTTTTATATGACTGAGCTAACTCTCAAAAACACTCCAATTTTTTTATTCGATTGAGAAAAAATTGTTCATAATTATTTGTGATTAAAAAAAAAACAATGAACTCATCGTCAAAATTGAAAATCTGAAAAATCTGAAAAAATTGTTCATAATTATTTGTGATTAAAAAAAAAAACAATGAACTTATCGTCACAATTGAAAAATCTGAACAAAAAAGTTCTGAAAATTCTTGTGCGATGTATAAAATATTTCTAGTTTTTTTGTTTTAATTTCTTTCGAAGAAAATAGTGAAAAAAAAAAAAAATAGAAAAAATCGGTCGTTCATGGCTTATCTCATGACCATTTTTATACGCAACGCTCGACTTTTGAGCGTTTTTTTTTCAGATATTTCCTAAAGTTTCTGTTTAACTTAAAAAAAAAAAAAAAAAAAAAAAAAAAGTAAAAACTCTTCGGAAAAATAAGATAGAAAAATCAAAAATCGTTGGAAAATTCTATCGACCCACCGAATGTCGAATTAATCAGCGTAAAGTTCGATCTCGGAGACGGCACACGCTGACAAATTTTTTAGGACGCTCCACGATGGATCTAAGCAGCTCGGATTAAAGACAATTCATTTTGTTTTGACAATTGTTTGTCGAACAATTATTCCTCGAAGTCTCGAGCACGAGTCTCGATCGCGCAGAGTTATTCGTAAAGAACATGCGCGACATCCTGTTCGCGTGTAATTGCGACGCGTATATAGAAACTGAGAATTGCGAATATTCACAGTGAATCTTAGTGGCGACTTTGGAAACAGCGCGTATTCACAGTTCCGCCAACTTTTCGACGTTTCGTGACGATTCTCCGTGGCGCAGCACAGTTTTACAGTGTAACGCGTCGCGCCACAAGCGACATTGCGCAATATGTAATTTGCCAGTTCCCTTTCCATTACCATCCCGAGCACTATTGATGATTCGTTCTATTCGCGCATCGCAAAAATAAAAAAACCTATGTAGGTTTCGAACGCGTGCGACACCTCGCTCGTTAATTCGTTTCTATTCAATTCATAAATATCATCTTTGCCAAACACGTGATTTGGGTATTAAAGAACTTCTTTCTCAGCTAATTTTTTTTTTTCGACGACTCCCCCCCCCCCCCCCTCGCACAGCCCAGCCCAGCTTTGTCGTCTATCCGAGCAGAGGAGTGGCTCTGGTATGAAAAGCTAGTATAACAGTTAAAAAAAAAAAAAAAAAAAAAAAAAAAAAAAAAAAAAAAAAAAACTCCGAAAATACAATGAACTCGTGGATGTCCGAAAATGAGTTTAAAATATAAATAAAAATTCTAACTCCAACGGAAGCTGCAGAGGAGGCTTGGAGAAAAATACCAAGGAAACTGGCAGAATGTTAATGAAAATTGGACGAGTAACTAAGTCGATTATGGACGAGGAATTAAGTCCACAGTAAGTTTTCCTGGCTCGGTTAGTGTACACTTTTTTTTGTTTTCTTTCGCGAAAATAGCGTTGGGGACAATTTTGTTATTCTGTCCTTTAGAACATCTGAATTGAATTTGTAGATTCGCCCAATTTCAAAACTAAGGTACAATTAAGTTGAAACTGAAGTAATTAACCTTCTTGGACAAACTCTTCTTTCCCAGCGTGAAGCACACATTTATTCGATGCCAATTACTGTCACATGAAATTCTAATACAAAAAATACGCGATTATGCGCAGATAAAGGACCGGTCGGTGATTTCGTTTATTCAAATTTTTTTTTTTTTTTTTTGGCGCACTGCGAACGCCTCGACGGCTGAAATTGACGGAGAAAGATCGGTAGATCGGTAAATCTGGTGAAAAAGTTCTCTCGTAGAGAGCGTCGATTATTTGAGCAATGCGATTGCAGCGGGAACCACGGTAAGGTTGAGATTGACGGAGAAAGATCGGTAGATCGGTAGATCTAGTGGAGAAGTCCTCTCGCAAAGAGCGCTGATTATTTGAGCAATGCGATTGCAGCGGAGAAAACGGTAAGGTTGAGATTGACGGAAAAAGATCGATACATCTGGTGGAAAAGTCCTTTCGTAAAGGGCGCCGATTATTTGAGCAATGCGATCGCAGCGGGAAACACGGTAAGTTTGAGATTGACGGATAAAGATCGGTAGATCGGTAAATCTGGTGGAAAAGTCCTCTCGCAAAGAGCGCCGACTATTTAAGTAAGGCGATTACAGCTGGGAACAGAGTAAGGTTGAAATTAAGGGAGAAAGATCGGTAGATCGGTAAATCTGGTGGAAAAGTCCTCTCGCAAAGAGCGCCGATTATTTGAGCAATGCGATTACAGCTGGGAACACAGTAAGGTTGAAATTAAGGGAGAAAGATCGGTAGATCGGTAAATCTGGTGGAAAAGTCCTCTCGCAAAGAGCGCCCATTATTTAAGCAATGCGATTGCAGCGGGAAGCACGATAAGGTCTAGATTGACGGAGAAAGATCGGTAGATCGGTAGATCTGGTGGAAAAGTCCTCTCGCAAAGAGCGCCCATTATTTAAGCAATGCGATTGCAGCGGGAAGCACGGTAAGGTCTAGATTGACGGAGAAAGATCGGTAGATCGGTAGATCTGGTGGAAAAGTCCTCTTGCAAAGAGCGCTTATTATTTGAGCAATGCGATTACAGCGGGTAACACGGTAAGGTTGAAACTTACGGGGAAAGATCGGTTGATCGGTAGATCGGCAGATCTGGTGGAAAAGTCCTCTCGCAAAGAGCGCCTATTATTTGAGCAACGCGATTGCAGCTGGAAACACGGTAAGGTTGAGACTGACGGAGAAAGATCGGTAGATCGGTAGATCCAGTGGAAAAGTCCTCTCGCAAAGAACGATGATTATTTGAGCAGTGCGATTGGGCGGTAGCTTATATTTGTAAATCCTCTCGAAATGTTAAATATGTTAAATATGTTAGATATGTTAAATATGTGAAGTGCCTCCATGTACTGATCTCATTTGTATTTGGAGTTGGCTCTCAAGGGACGTTGTCCTAGAGTCTCGTAACAAATAAATAAATAATAATAACAACAATAATATATCGGTAAATCTGGTGGAAAAATCCGCTCGCAAAGAGCGTCGATTATTTCGGCAATGCGATTGCCGCCGAAAACACAGTAAGGTCGAAATTAAGGAGGGAGTTTCGCCGAGGGTGACTTCGCATAAGTTCGACAAAAATAATCGAAAAATTGCAAGTACTTCTTGATGGTATAAAAATCTGAAAAAATTCATGCATACTAAAGGTACTGAGAAGATTAATTTTGCACAATAGTAATTACAAAATGTTATTAACAAATTGATGAAAAAAATAATTGCTTAACAAATTTGCCCGCAACCCAACTTTTTTTTTCGTGAAAATGATTCGTTTATTTTTCTGAATACGTATGAATTTTTTCAGATTTTTCAGTAATCGTTGATTTTTTTTTTTTTTTTTTCATGAAAAAATCAACGATTACTGAAAAATCTGAAAAAATTCATGCGTATTCAGAAAAATAAACGAATCTTTTTCACGAAGAAAAAAAAGTTGGGTTGCGGGTAAATTTGTTAAGCAATTATTTTTTTTCATCAATTTGTTAATAACATTTTGTAATTATTATTATGCAAAATTAATCTTTTCAGTACTTTTGGTATGCATGAATTTTTTCAGATTTTTATACCATCAAGAAGTACTTGCAATTTTCTCTTATTTCTGTCGAACTTATGCGAAGTCAGCGCGCAGCGAGACTCCCTCCTTAAGGTAGAAAGATCGGTAGAGAGAAAAATCCGGGACATGAAACTTGTTGGAGAAAAGTGATTGATTAATCGCTTGCGCGAATAAATTACCGATCGACGATTTTGTTAATTCGATTTTTTTTTTCGCGCGCTGCGAATGTCTCGACGGCTGAAATTGACGGAGAAAGATCGTTAAGGCGACGAGACCGGCACGGGAGGACTGATGGAAAAGTTCTCTCGCAAAGAGCGATGATTATTTGAGCAGTGCGATTGCAGCGGGGAGGACTGGTAACACGCTTTGGCAGAACGCTAACCTTTGTCCTAGATAAACAGCTGCCGCACCGCACTTGATAAGGTGAATGCACGCACTGACCGCCGACGGTAAATTCGCACGTAAATGCGTGCGCGTTGACGTCAGCCGCGACACGCGCAAGGTGTAAGAGCGTGCACAAACGGACGTGTCCGAAAGTTCTGTTTATATCGTGCGCTTTCCGCTCCGCTGTCATAAAATATACTTTGCCCAACTATTGACGTGCTATGGAATTATTCCATCGTCGTGTCGCGCGGTAAAACCCAACGGAGAAAGTAAGCAACGGGTATTCCCGGATTTTTTTTTTTTTTTTTTTTTCAGTTCCCACTCTATCACTACAGCCTGAAACATAATTGGATTTGTCCCGGTCAGCGGCACGCTGCAGAGAATCGAGCCATGCAGATCAGTTAAATAAGAAAGGTGCATTGAAAAAAAAAAAAATGAACTTAAAAAGTTTGTATATGAAAACTGACGTTAAAGTTGTATCACGTTTACATCGGCTAAGAAATTTGTGCACTTTCGAAGCGGATTGAAATTTGAAGAAAATCAATCGTGCGGAAACTGCCAAGGACATCGATTTTGTATATAATTTTCCGTTTTTCCACACCATTTTCCCATATAAAAAAAAAATCAAAGTGAATTTATAAATCTGAACAAATTCATACGTATTCAAAAAAATGAACAAATAATTTTCATTCAAAAAAAAAGTTAGGTTTCCGAGATATTTGGTGAACAATTTTATTTTTCATCTTTTTGTTAATAACATTTTGGAATTATTATTATGCAAAATTAATCTTTTCGGCACCTTTAATATGCTTGATTTTTTTCAGATTTTTATATCATCCACAAGTGTTTGCAATTTGCTCTCATTTCTCTGAAACTTATGCGAAGTGAACACTATTCGCAAGGACCACCTTAAGGTTGTATCACGTTTACATCGGCTAAGAATTTTGTGCACTTTCGAAGCGGATTGAAATTTGAAGAAAATCAATCGTGCGGAAACTGCCAAGGACATCGATTTTGTATATATTATTGTTATTAAAATAATGCCGAAAAGCTGTAAACACATTGTTAAACAAATATAATCTTTTCACGAATAATTGGGATAAGTTTCGGTGTTTTTTAATTATTATTTTTTTAATAGTAACAATTAAATAGTTTGCATAACTGATTTTTTCTTAAGCGAATATGCGAAAACGACAAAATGATATTTTGTATTTTTCCAGGTCAGCATCATTTTGTAGAGAATCGAGCCATGCAGATCAGTTAAATAAGAAAGGCTCATTGGAAAAAAAAAAGAACTTAAAAAGTTTCTATATGAACATCGACGTTAAGGTTGTATCACGTTTACATCAGGTAAGAATTTTGTACATTTTCGAAGGGGATTGAAATTTAAATATATTATTATTATTATTAGAATAATGCCGAAAAGTTATAAACGAATTGTTAAAAAAATAATAATTTTTTAACGAATAATTGGAATAAGTATCGGTGTTTTTTAATTATTATTTTTTTAATAGTAACAATTAAATAGTTTGCATAGCTGATTTTCTCCTTAAGCGAATATGCGGAGACGACAAAGTGACATTTTGTATTTTTCCAGGTCAGCATCATTTTGTAGAGAATCGAGCCATGCAGATCAGTTAAATAAGAAAGGCTCATTGGAAAAAAAAAGAACTTAAAAAGTTTCTATATGAACATCGACGTTAAGGTTGTATCACGTTTACATCAGCTAAGAATTTTGTACATTTTCGAAGGGGATTGAAATTTGAATATATTATTATTATTATTAGAATAATGCCGAAAAGTTATAAACGAATTGTTAAAAAAATAATAATCTTTTAACGAATAATTGGAATAAGTATCGGTGTTTTTTAATTATTATTTTTTTAATAGTAACAATTAAATAGTTTGCATAGCTGATTTTCTCCTTAAGCGAATATGCGGAGACGACAAAGTGACATTTTGTATTTTTCCAGATCAGCATCATTTTGTAGAGAATCGAGCCATGCAGGTCAGTTAAATAAGAAAGGTAATTAAAGAAAAAAAAAAAGTGCCTACTTGAGAACGTATATGAGAACATTAAGGCTGTATCGCGTTCACATCCGCTGGGAATATTGCACACTTTCGAATGGGATTGACATCTGAAGAAAATCAAGCATGCACAGCTCAAAAACGTTTGCACTTTTTACAATAACTTATTGTCGACAAAAGTCCACGATTTTTTAATTCTTGATTTTCCGATCGCACTATCCGGCTTCAATTTTACAAAGAAAAAAGTACAAACTAAAGAGCCGGGAAATAAAAGGACTGGTTTGTATATTCGAACCTGAATAAACGATTTTGTCACTTATTTAACAAAATTACCTTTACGAAAGTTCATATTCCGATTTTACGAAATGTTTTTTTTGCGACATTGATTGGTTGATTGTGTAGATTTTATAATAATAACAATAATGCCGAAAAGCTTTACACCAAATGTTAAAAAAAAAAAAAAACAATAATCTTTTAACGAATAATCGACAAAATTATCGCAGTTTTTATTTATTATTTTTTGTCATGGCAACAATTGCTTAGCTGCATAGTTGATCTCTCCTCAAACGAATATGCAGAGAAAATAAAATGAAATCTCGAGTGTTTATATTCGCCATCCCGAATACGTCTGTGACCTTGAGAATAAACCGAATCTTTATTTATTTTGTTTTGATCGCACGAGTGAGAATAAACACGAACCTTTCTTTTTTTCGGTCGCACGAATGGCCATTTCTCGGGACAATATTTGTCGGAGTCGAGAAGTGCGAATTTTTCAGCTTGGCAGAGTCAAAATTATCGATGACTCAGTCACGAAGTAGTATAAAAATAATATCGTTCGATAACATCGGAGGGAGTGGTCGTTCGAATGTTTATAGCATCGCTGAAAAATCAGAGAAAATTTGGGTATCGCCTGACGTCTCTACCTACCGAAGAGACCTTGACCTTTTACACACACACACATATATATATATACATATATATATACCGTTTCTATGTTTTCCACCTATTTTTCTGTGCAGCGAGCGTCTTCGGGGGCCTTGAAAACCGGTATTAATAATCGAGATCTTTGCTTCGATTGACATTGTTGAATTCATTAAAAATTTTCTATCGAAATTCCTGATTTTTTTTTTTTTTTTTTCAAAGAAAACCGTCTCTGGCACCGAAACCGAAAATATGAGAGGGTCATTGAACTCGCGAGACAACAGGTGTGCGTTTCGCAGAAACCGCAAATCCGCGAGGTCCACGGATCTTTATTGACTTGCGGTTGGAGCGAAATGCTTGCTTTTCGATGTTCGCAGTTTCACGTCGCACTCGGAAGAAAGAAAAAAAAAAAAAAGCGAAAGTCCATAAGTTGCACAGCGGTACGATAGCTCTATGTCGGGAATAATTGAATTAAATGATGCAATTAAGATGAAATTAAGTTTATCTTTTTGCGTAATTATCATGAATATAAACAAATATGGCGGAGATCCATGGGACATTCGGCTGTAGAGAGCTTGTTCGCCGTTTCATGTATGTGCATTATTAAAAATACGCAATGTTTGGGTTCGCGAGCGTACGAGCATTCGCGGTGACGCAACCGCTCACGAGTGTCGCAAACTCGTGCTTTTCCCCGAGCCGCTCGACGTCGTACCGTCCACGATCTCTCGGATCTCTCGAGCAGAAGAAATCTTTGCCTACTTCCTAGCCGCGCTGAAGAACACGCCTCGGTTCTTCGAACTTCACTCGACTCTTTCTTTGGACGGTGAACAAAAAAAAAAAAAAAAGTTCAGAGTATCAACATAGTAAAGTATCGACGATAAAAAAAAAACATTAGCTGAACATAAAAAAAAAATTATAATATTCAAGGAAACAATTATTATTTTGTAATTGAAATATTCAACGCAGGATAATTCGTACTGGTTTGCCATTATTTTTTAGCAGGCATTTTATTTTTTATAGAAAAAAAAAAAATACATATACATATTCTTACTGGGAGGCTTTGGGATATTCTGTCCAGTGATGTAGTATTTTGATGTTCGTCTATCGGGTTAATCGGCTCGCTTCCGAATATGAAATTCGAGGAACAATAATTATTTCTTAATTCAAATATTCAACGCAGGATAATTTGTATCGTTTGGTTATGATTTTTTTTTTTCTTTTTTCAGCAGACGTTTTTCTTATCGTATTTTATTTTTTAGAAGAGAATCGAGGAAAATATATATTTTGACTGAGAGGCTTCGAGATTTTATGTACAATGACGTGCTACTTGGACGTTCAATTATTTGGTACCAATATGACAATCGCCGAACAACAATTATTTTTCAATGGAAATATTTGTCACCGAATAATTTATACCGATTTGTTATGATTTTTGAACAGACATTTTATTATTGTATTTTATTTTATATTAAAAAAATATATATATATATATTCTTTCTGGGAGACTTTTTGTTCAGTGATATAGTCCTTGAAAGTCCGATTATCCGATTAATCCGTTTGGTCCCAATGTGAAATTCCAGGAACAATGATTATTTCTTAATTAAAATATTTAACGCAGGATAATTTGTACTGATTTGTTATGATTTTTCAACAGGCATTTTATTATTGTATTTTATTTTCTTTAAATATATATATATATATATATATATATATATATATGAGGTTATTCCATCCAGATTCGAACGGTCAAAAACTCGACCCTCTCCAAAAAAATTGTCATTTCACCACAATTCATGATTATTTACAAGTGGTTTTTGTCATTTTTTGTTTCAGAATTTTTGTATTGTATTTTTTTTAGATATCGAAAAATTGAACTTTTTTTTAAAACCCCTATATCTTAAAAACTGTCAGTAGTACAAAAAAGTGTTGGAGACATAAAAGTTGCAATTTCAAATGAAGTTTTGAAAATAAAATTTTGTAGATTTTTTTTCGAATGTAATAAACGTCTATTTCTATGAAAAATAGACAAAAATATTTTTTGCAGCCAATACATCATGTTTGATTTTTCTCAAAAAATTCCAGAATATACTCTCAAGTGTGTAGAGTGATCTCATATATTTGTTTGGATGGTTGAGATGCCCGTTTGATAACTATGCTCCCTTTAAGATCGATTTATAATGAAAAAAAGATATTTACCACTTTCCATTGAATTTTATAAAAATTGTGACTATGTCCACAATAATTGACAGTATCACAATTTGTATAAAATTCAATGGAAAGTGATAAATATCTCTTTTTTTTTATTATAAATCGATTGTAAATCGATTTTAAACGGAGCATAGCCATCAAACCGTTATCTTAACCATTCAACCAAAAATATGAGATCACTCTACACACTTGAGAGTATATTCTGGAATTTTTAAAGAAAAATTAAACATGACGTATTGGCTGAAAAAAATATATATATTTTTGTCTATATTTCATAGAAATAAACGTTTATTTCATAAAAAAAACAATCTAAAAAATGTTGTTTTCAACAGTTCATTTGAAACTGCAACTTTCATGTCGCGAACGTTTTTTTGTACGACCAATAGTTTTTAAGATATCGGAGTTTTTTTAAAAAAAAGGTCAATTTTTCGATATCTCAAACAACAAAAAAATACAATTAAAAAATTCTGAAAAAAAACAAAAAAAATTAAAAAAACTACTTGTATTTTTTATATATATATTCCACTTGTACGGGGTCCTTCCCCTTTTACTCACCCCACCTACCCCCCGGATTGCGTCCGCAGCGTACTTACCCCCTCACTGTGTCGCATTCGCACAAGGGCACAGGGAAACTGCGGAAAACCTGGCCATACACAGACGGCTCTTTCCCCAGAAATTGGTGTTCCTACAGGGTAATCAACAATCTCCGAGAAAATTACCTCCCGCTCCACGATTCGATGCGCCAGCCAGCGCGCGGCTAGGCGGTCACCCATCCAAGTACTGACCGCGAGCGGTACTGCTTGACTTTGGGGACCGCCAGAGCCAAACACCAACCGCGCACCTATCGCTGTCGGTTCAAAAACTACTTGTATATAATCTTGAATTGTGGTGAGATGACAACTTTTTTGGAGAGGGTCGACCTTTTGACCGTTCTAATCCGGACGGAATACCTCATATATATGTATATACACATTCTTACTGGCAGGCTTTTTTTTGTACAGTGTTGTGGTCCCTGAACGTCCGATTATCCGTTTAATAATTTTGGTCTCGATATGACATGTTCGCCGGTGGCACCGAAAAATTTGCCGGTATCACGGTTACCCACAGCGAGACGCGGCAAAGGTCAACGTACCCGCATAATATTGCCTTCTTTGGTGAACGAACAGCTTGGACATAACGTTAGCGCTCGCTCGGGCCTTGCGTTCGTCGTGTGCCAGCGACTTTTACCTGCATTCAACATGCTATAGTTCGCACTGTGCGTACAACGTGTACGCAACAAAAGAGCGAAGATCCTGTTAGAGGAATTTGAGGTCGATGAATAAAGCCGCGTCGAGTGCCGACGGGATGCGAACGATTTCGCGAGCCAATTCAAATAGTTCGCTGCGGCAGTCAAAGGGCATCGCAGCTATTTCCGTTATGTCCCGTCATTTTCAAATTAATTCCATCGAAACCCATTTAAGCGAACACTCGCGTTGGGTAGCGACAATATTTTTTTCTTTCACTTCTCAATAAAAACATTCTAGCCTTACATTCGATATTCGATATACGAAATCGTAAGTGTCGAACACTCAACAAGTGTTTGTTTTGATTTTCATCGTCGCAAACTGTGGCAAATTCGCGACCCAACGCTTCGATCACCGAACGGCGTTAGAGACGAGTATTTTTACGGCGAGACTCGTGAAATAAACAGGTTCGATAAATATGGGACATGTGTGTCCAGCACACCGGTTCGGTAACTCCCACCGTGGCGTTTTTAACCTCAATACGCGGGAGCCAAGAGCGTTAAACTCGGGCAGAATATATTCTAAAGGAACCTACAAAAAAAAAAAAAAAAAAAAAACACTACGCAAATGTGAACTTTGTTACTATTTAAAGAACACATTTCTGCCGCAGGTCCGTCGGTCTCGGAAGTCGTCCGGAGGTCACGTGATTTTCGTACACTGCCAATCACTCGGACGCGTCGCAAACGTCGGACACTCCTATGCGGATTTCATCTATTACGGACTTAAGTATTCGAAAAAAAAACAACAATTTCACACTTGTAATCACACAACCATTATATTATGCACAGAAAAAAAGTTAAACAACTTTGAAGCCTAAATTATGTTCTACTGTTGCACTTTGTTAAAAGAACCGACGATGTAGTGTCCGAAAATTTGTGCAAGCGTTGTACTATAGTGTACATACGCGATCCAATAATCGGACAGTTCTGAGAAGTTAGGTTAGCAACCTAACCGCGCAGCTTATCTTCAGCATTGTTTCGCGCAAATACAATTTTTTTACGGGTTTTCAATTAATAAAATGGCAAAGCATTTCTCTAAGTCAATACGAACCAGTTGAGTTCGTACTACAGAATTCTCGAAATCTGTGATTGTCCGAAAGATCGGGACAGTGCACGAATACAGTGAAGTGCCGAAGAAAATGCGTCCGAAAACCGGTACACTTGAACACTTGTTATTTTCTTCCGCAATTAAAAAAAGTAGAGCCGAAGGACCCAGGTCGATCGCCCTTTGCCAAGGTGTAAAATTAGCATTAGGCATGAAAGTTAGTCTAAAAAAATAAAACCGTAAATATGAACTTTTGGCAATAAATCTCTTTTACCACTACTGCTAAAAGAGTATGTATTTTTTTCTAATTCATCGATGTGTTTTCGAAAACTAGAAGCTATAGGCTTCACATTGGTTTAAGTCATTTTCCCAGAAAAACAGTGCCGACCAATTAACAAATGCTGACTCTTGACCGTCCGAGCGTACCTTTGCCTTGCGATTCGCGAAATTATTGTTTGGGTTCGAAGATAACCGGCCAGGCGCCCCGAAGAGGCAAACGTCGCAACGGCCGATGAACATAGGCTGCCGCGATCTCTGTGCGGAATCGAAGTTACAGAATGCTCGAGCAACAGTAATGATAACTTACCGAGGATAGCCTGGAGGGTCTGCTCGTCACCGTCCCCGATGACATCCATGCCTCAGTAGATCGGACCCGGGCTCCGGGCTTCCGGGCCTCACCACGAAGCCCCATTTTGTCTCGATCCGAGGTTTCTCGGAACCTCGCGCCAGCAGCACATCTTATTAAGCGTGAGTCCTCTCTCGCTCGCACACCCGATATCTCTCTCC
The DNA here is from genome assembly GCA_963922035.1 of Amblyjoppa proteus. NCBI lineage: Eukaryota > Metazoa > Arthropoda > Insecta > Hymenoptera > Ichneumonidae > Amblyjoppa > Amblyjoppa proteus. Next base: position 14,223,663 of record OY998233.1, read on the forward strand.
TTCTCCCGCTGGCCAATCACAATCGTCGCACGACGTTGTCCAATTTCTTGTTTATTTTCTTTTTTTTTTTTTTACTCCTTCGATCGGAACACGACACCTCTACAAGCACTTGCACACAACTTAGAGCTCCTCGGAGAGCGCACCGCGTTCGCCGTCGTCGTCGTCGTCACAGGCGCAACCACGCCGCCACCGCCGCTGCCGCTGCTTCCCGGACGTGTTTTCAACGGCGCGCTCGCGCTCCTCTGCCTCGGCTGCACCGTTACCGCGAGCGCCAGTCTTTCTCTGTGTCCTCGCCTTGCTATGCCGTGTACATCGTACGCGGACCAAAACAACCGCTCTCGAAGTATTTACGTATCAATTAGTTTGTCACACTAAGGACTGCACATTCGCGCGACAGAGCCGGAGGCGTTATTAGGAGTTTCGGAATGCAAAAGAACCGAGCAGAATCATCGTCCTTGCTGGTTCGCTTGGCGAGTTTGTTTTTACGTTTTTTTGCCACTTTTTTCTTTTTCTTTTTTCTCTACCGAGCCGCGCGAACAAAGAGCGACAATGGTAATATTGTGGTCGAACGTAAGAGTCGGCGCGGACTCGTCCGAGACTCGAAACCGCACGGATCTACAACGTGAAGCACGACGAAATTTTTTTTTAACAATAAAAACTAGTACCGTAGTCGGTGCGCCAGTCCGATCTACCGCTACCTATCCGAGTCCACCGTGAGGCACACGCTCCCTTCCTTCTCGTTTGCAACAGAGATCCGTAAACCACTTGCGTGTTCCGTCACCGCGACACGAGAGTCACGTGATAATCTATCGCAAACCGACGTTTATATTTCTACTTGCGAGCAACGAGCAGTCGTTACGTTCCCGACTCCGACGCTGTACACTGCGCTACTGATTGGGGATAGCAAAGCGGGCCCCCCCGAGATCACTGTGTGAATCTTGGCTCCGGTGTGTGTGTGTGTGCGTCAAGTTATCGAGGAGAAAAAATGTGTACTACGACGAGTATGCACTCCCGTTCGTTTATAAACCGGCCCCCGGAGTGCGGTCGCGGATCGGTAACCGGTACCCGACATGTTTCCGTCCTTACCGACGGCGACAGGCGTTACGACTTTTTTTTTCGCGAATTCTTTTTCTTCTTAAGGCCCGGCTCCTCAAAGGGCGAAAGACGGGAGTTATGCGTTTGAGTAAAAACGAGTGATCGCGGATGATTTAGATTATTGGATCGCTGGGGCGATGCTTGTGAGCTGGAAAATTTAATCCAGTCTAAGAGACAAACCTGACCCGGCACTTTGTCTTTTTTATATGAGCATTTGAGAAAATTACGTGGAATTACACGAAAAATGCAAAAGATTGAAACCTTGGAATGCGCGAGATGAGTGTAATTCTGTAGAATTGTTAAGACCTCAAAGAGCATACACGCACATAAAGACTGGACTGGAACAATATAGCACGAAAATATTTTGAAATAATTTTAGAAATATTTTCAATCTTTCAAATCTTACGAAATATTTATGTAATATATGAAAATAAGATTCTGATATATTCTATTAAAGTATTCGAACGAAACGTTTATTAAATATTTCAGAAACATGCAATCTTTCAACACATCTGAAATATTTCTGAAACAGTGATAAAATATTTTGTAATGTTTTTTATTTCATATTTCACTGAAATATTTCTTGCTAATTTTCCGTTCTTATCCGGGTGTGTGTATGCAATTTCGATTGGTGATGCAACTTTAACATTTCGCTGAAATATTCAAAAAAACATTTTTGAAACATTTCAATGTAAAATTCATGAGCGGGCAAAAAAATATTTTTTAAATGTTTTTAAAACATTTGACGAATATTTTTTAATATTCGTAAAATATTTCCAATCTTAAAAAAAAAAGATTATTGCAACCTTTCAAAAATATTTCCGTGTTATGTGGGAAGCTGTATGTTTCACGTTGATCATGTGACTTTCCAGGTTTTATCCGTGTCCAGTATTCTCCGAATCGCCAAAAAAAAAAATCTTGACAAAATTTGGCAAGCAGTTTCTTCGAATCACGACCTGCGTCTTATTTCAGGTTTTGTTACGTTTTTTAGCTTTTTTTGTCGGGTTGACATCACCTCAAGGGCGTATGAAATACGACTGCCGACGCAAAAAAACATCGAGGATCGAAAAAGATATGGTCATTGAATTAATAAAACATCGGATATTTCGCTTGGACACTATAAACATTTATATACGTCACATAAGTACAATTGAACACCAAGGGGTTGCTAAAATTATCATTATTCATTATACATTATTAATTACTCATTACTCGTTACTCATTATTCATTATTCATTATTATCGTTTATCATTAGCGTTAACGTAACTATATTTTGTTTTACTCGTTTAGATTAAAATGCTGTCGTGTCACGTGGCATCGCGCATCCATAAATATTCTTCTATCATCGTGTCGATTTACACAAATACATACTCTCTTAAATATATTTCGCTCTCTGTACAATATATTATGTATACATATATATTTATATATTATAATATAGATATATCACAATCTTGCGTTCAACGAAGACCTCACACATACAAATTCGCACGCGCGTTAAATTAACCGTTATATTTCGTAGCTTTAGTGTATAATGTAAAAATTTGCGCGGGTCATGGATGCGTAGTGAGTAATAAATTAATATAATTCGTAGCTTAAATAGTCGTTCAAGATAAATATAAGAAACGCGCGCGCATCGAACAAAAAATGTCAGCAGTTTCTCAGGCACGTCGAGATTCGATAAGAAATAAAAATAAAAATAAAACGTGAAAGCGCGAGTAATAGAGAAAATGAATCGGCTTTCGAAGATGCATTTTATCTTGAGATTCAAAAATCGTTCAATTTGTACTTTACGTGCGGAAAGTTTTATTTTTTTTTTTTTACGTAAATTAGCCTCCCGAACGATGTGAAACGATTTGGCATTTTCAGATTTTCGCGAAAAATCGTGACGCAGCACTTTTCATTTTTTGTCGATAAATATCGATGCCCTAAAGTTTTATCCTGTATACAAGCATAGCCTCGTGGCGTTCGACCGTCGATATTAAATCAAATATTGTGAAAAGAAACGTAAAAAAAATTTACAAAACGACGTGATACTAGCCCTCAGTCTTTGTCGCGACAAACAAATTCGACAGAAAACCCGCGTGAGATTGTAGAGCTTAAACGGTAGCGCGAGGAAAAAAAATTAGGAACTGTAAATAGGATGTATAATTGTCGGATAGTTTCGTGGGTCCCAAGAGAGAGAAAGTCTATTCTTCCTTAACAAGCACTCGGGATCGCTTGGTCATGGTGACCACGTTCGTTCGCACAATTCGGGTTAACACACCTCAAAATGCAAAAGCTCGTCGCGATAAATCGCCCGAACTTATGAGAAAAAAATATACAATTCTGTTACCGTACTACGAAAAAAAAATTGTCGACAATTTCGAAAGGACTTTTCAACGAAGTTCTTCGTGTGTCGGAGCGTGTTCTAGGTCATTACGTTAAAGCAAAAAAAAAAAAAAGAAGAAAATAAATTCATGCTGCCTGCGAATCGACGATCAGATTATGCCAATCTATTATCTGGAATGTTTCCGTCATTCTCGAGTACACAATTTTCGTTCCTAAAGTACGTAAGAACGCACGACTGCATTTGTCGACAATCTCGATAACACGAAAGCCTCTAATTGTCGAAACGAAAGTGCGCCGCTACTTGTCGCGATTATGGACAGTCAACGTGGTCCAAAACTTTGTAAAGCATCCAGCGTCGATTGGCATTAACATTCGTTCGAAAAAAAATAGCTTTTGGTGAGCTCCGAACACGCGCTCGAAAGTTTCGAAGAGTTTTTCGGCTTTTCTCCGGGGTTTCGCGCAAAGAGTTGCACATGATTATTCGAATAATTTAGTTTGAATAAAATCTTCAAACGACATTCGTTTGAGATGTTTGACATTTGTTTTGTTCTTTTTTTTTTCCTTTGTAAAACGATCTTTTCACCATTCGAATAAATGCTCATCTCTGTTATCGCGACGCCGATTTTTGTCGTTAACGACCGGTCGTTTGGCAGTATAGGTAGTAGTGGCAGCGTGATTACAACGAGTTCGTACTCGTCGGAGTAAAAGGATAGAATAGCAGTCGATCGGGCCACGCGTCTCGTTACTTTTCGACGTTAACATTTTTTTTCTTCTCGTGCGTTTGTGTTTTCTTTTTTCACACCATTATCGTCGAGTAAAGTTTGTCGCGACACGTGGATCGTAGCACCTCGGACCGATAGAGAGCGGTGAGTCTTCCGCGATCGAGGATACCTTTTGCTCGAAGAAATTCTTCAGCTGCCTGTCTCGTGGCTCAGTCGCCAGACTGAGTTGGCAATTTGCCGATTAGCGTCTGCTCGAATAGGCACAGAGCCCGGTGAACGAACTCGTACTGTTCGGCCGTTTGAATCATTCCGCCTCGATCGTATCTGCAAAAAGTACGAAAATAAAATACTCGTGAACACGAGACGCACAGAAAATGACAAACCCCACCCCTCTTACTGGCTATTAAAAGTCTGCAGGAAATCGTGGAAATAAATAAGTGAACTTTATTTAAGCTCTCAAAAATACTTCCGTAGTAAATCTGTATTCAGGTTCAGTTTCGTCGCCGGAAACACAAACACTCCGATCAGTTATTAGGCGCAGTGTTCGCATACAGCAAATAGGCAAGAGCGTTTCTTGTCCACAAATGTCTACAAATCGTCTTGTTAATTTTACAAAGAAAAAAGTACATTTTACAAAAATGTTCGTCAATTTTACAAATTATTCTTGTACAATTAACGAAAAAATAATTGTGGACATTTGTGGACGAAAAAGTTTCTTGAAAGATCAAATCATCTGTACTGTGCCTATTCGCATATGCAAAGTTTTGTCTAGTTTGAAAATCGGTTTACGTTTTCATTTCTACGAATGAACCGAGAAAAATACTTTTTCTCGGTTATCGGAGAGTAAAATGAGCAAATTTAACTTTAAAACTAATATTAACTTTAAAATGTTTTATAAAACAGTAAAATATATTTACCTCATTTGACAGAGGATACCGAGCACGTCGACATTTCCGTCCCTCACGAGTTGCGTCATACCCGTGGCCAGTGCTATGAAGCATCCAGTTCTTCCGATACCGGCGCTGCAATGAACGACCACCGGTCTCGGCAAAGAATTCACTTCCGCCGCCAAGCTGACTAGCGCGTCCGCTGCTTGGGGCACTGCGTGATCCGGCCATGAATCATACCTACACAATTGGAGAGAGACGTATGCCATTGAGAAAAGAGGCTCTCACAAAGACGTCCGGAAGAGGTCAGTATATTTTTGTCCGAACTATATATAGCTCCAAGACGTAACATAGTTAGTAGTTATTCAGAAGTATTAAAATTTTTTTATTTCTTTCATTATCTTTTTCAAGATTTTAATAATAATTTATTATTTTTTAATTACACGAGTACGATTATGAAAAATAAAATTTGAGAAATTATTTACCAGTAATGTGTCAGCGTTCGCCTCTCGCCTTCGTGCCTGAGCTCCAAATCCCTGACTGTGTAGCCGTCTCTGCTGTCGATCGAGCTGACGATTATCGTGAACGGACCGGCCTGAATCCGACCGTTTACCTCGAGCGGGAAGTATACGTCGCATTTCGTCTTTGAGGCCTCGAAGAGTTTCGTTATCATTACGATCGCCGGTGACTTGTCCATCCAGACCATTCGCCAGAAATCGACGATCGTGTGAGTCAGTGGTCCCTGTGTCGCTATGTACCGGCATTCTTCGCTGTCGTACCCCTGCATTAAAAAAAAATGAAAATTAGAATTTGCAATTTTTATAAGGAATCGATATTAAAATTTCAATTTTAATATTTTCTCAACGTCAAAGTCGTGCTAGACTTTTATGAAAACCGGCTGGTCGATTCAGGTTCAGCGCGTAAAAATACACCAACGTCGGGCTTCGCATGTTTTCGATGTTTTTGGAAGATGCTAAACACGTTTTCATAAAAATCTCGAAACAGTTTTTTTTCAAGAAACCAAAGCTTCCTCCATGAGGAAGAAAAAATACAATGTAACTAAAAACTTTTATTTCTTACGTAACATATTCCGAGAAAAACTTTTTTTTCAAGAAAATTTTATTTTAGGTAATGGGTGTGCAATTAAAAATAAAATTTTACACTCGACGGTTCAACTCACCCTAATGTAATTGGCATTGATGTAACTAGCGACCGGATCTTCGATGCCGGCTAGTACGACCCTCGACTGTGAATTCGGCAGCACGCCCGAATAACGATTCTTCACACCCGAGCCGAATATCTCAACTTTTTCGGGGACGTTCAACGGTACTTCCCAAAATTCCTTGTGCAACGACGACGGATCGCCGACGACTTTTTTCAACTGTGTCCTCGACAGAACGTTACCGGCACTGAGTAGAAATTCCTCAGCCGTGCATTCGCGAGTCGGTGTGACCATGTGCGGCGGACTTTCCGGCGCGGGTGCGAGCTCGATCGTCAGACTCGCGCTAGAGCCGCGACGCTCCAGCAGACCCTTTGCCTTTATGCGAATCGGCTCCGGCCTCCGCTCCGGCGTGGCCACTGATAATACCTGAAACAATTTTATCGACGTTAATAAATTTTTCAAATATTTCACGTAAGAAAGTAAAGTCATTTACAAATAATATCTTGATCGCTATCGTCATAAAAACCGACGGACGGTTTTTTGTCCACAATTTTTCGCGTTAATTCTGATTAAATACCTCCGGCAATCCGCTCGTTTCCGGCACAGCTCTAATAGGCTGAATCGATACCGGAGCTTTGACGACCGTTTGTCGTACCCATTGCGCTTCCATGGGATGTTCCTTGGAGCTTTTGCCAGTTTTCTCCTGCGGCGCCGGACCGGCAGCCCCCTCTTCCACCAGCCCTCGCCTGTCTCCATCGCCCGACTTCTTCTTCTTTTCACTCGACATTTGCCTCCGCAGCCATAACAGGAACTGATAAACGAACAATTGATTAAACTTTTTTTTTAATCGTTTGATATCCAATATAAAAATGGTATGATCCCGAAGATGTCTGCATGAGACTAAATTTCGTCAAGTTATAACAAGTTCCGCATCTCACAAACTTTGCTCTAGAAATTCACTTCAAAGAATAAAATTCGGCAAGGGAATAATTTTTTGTCTTCCTCAAACAGCGCGTTGACAAAGATTTCTCAGAGATGTAATTTGACGTTGTGGATATCTTCAGAGTCATAAAATATTAATATCACAAAAAAATACACTGTGAAAAATGGATAACCCTGAAGATATTTGCACGAGACAAATTTTTGTCAAGTTATACAAAGTTTTGCATCTCACAAACTTTCCTCTAAGAAATTCACTTTAAAGAATAAAATTCTGCAAGGGAACAATTTTTTGTCTTCCTAAAGTAGCGCTTAGCCAGAGGCTCGCCAAAGATGAAATTTAACGCCACACAAATATCTTCAGAATCATCGAAAGTGAATCTTCAAAAAATAAATCAACCTTGGAACGAGTAACAAAAAACAAAAAAATTGAACCTTTCTCACCAGGAAAGTGAAGAGAACGGCGCCGGCGAACGCACAGAGGACTACAGGAAAGGGCAATTCCCAATCTATCCATGAAAGAGAAGCGGTGGAGCTGACCTCCTGACCGGCGCGGGCGCCGAGTTGAGCTGCTTGTAGATCCATTCCAGCATCGTCCAGTCCTGTAGCGGACTGTCGGATCCTGAAAAAAAATTCCAAAAAATTGGTTCTAAACAATTTTTCACAAAAAATGTTATCGACCAAAAAAAAAAAATCCTTGGCTACAAAATTGTGTATCCGGCCGATTGTTTTTTTTACCTGTGGTGAGACCTAGCAGACATTCCCTCAGAGGCCGCGAGCAAGGAGACTGGCAGCACCGTTTCAGCGTGCCACCTTTGCTCAGTGATTAAGTAGATCCTGTCCACGGAGCTAGAACGTTCGTTATCCTCGGCTCGAGCTCCATAGCCGTCAGCATTGCTTATGTAGCGATGAGTCAAAGGCGTACCGGTTCCACCTGCGACAAAATACCGACGTCATTAAACGGCGAAATCGACAAGCTGCGATCTACAAAAAAAAAAAAAAAAAACGGAAAAAACTTGAAGGGCATTTTTTTCCGCGACTCATCGACTACACACTTTTTAATCAACCCTCCGCCGCGTTGGAGACTTTTTTACTTTTGTTATGGGAAAGCGACGGATCGCGTCCGTGCAAATATTATTAGTGCGCGGCTGCCGCTCCAGACGGGCGGGCAGACGAGGCCGAGGGAACGAGAGCGAGCTCGCGAGACGGGTAAAACGATGAGCAAACGGAGATATACGCCGTGCAGCTTCCTATCCGCGGCGTGCAGGAAGTAAACATTGGTCTAATTTTATGAACGGAACTGGGAGTAACGCCTGCGGCGGGGAGGGGGGATGAGCAGATGCAAGCTCCACCAATCAGGAGTGACCGGCGCAGCTGCCGAGTGAATGATGAATCGGAAACGGCGGCGAATTTTCTCGGCGCTCGCACAGACACACACATCAAAACACACACACGGACGGACGTCGCGAATTGTGTCACGGTATGTTGTTCCGCGGCTCGAAAAGGGATATGCAACCGGAAGTGTGCGCGTAATAACGGTACAAGGCGCGAGATTCGTTGGGTAAAAATTTTCGTCAAGTTAAAAGATCGACGATTGGAAAAAAAAAAAACTTGTAGCTCTTTATTGTAAATTCGATTCGAGAATAAATAGCGCACCTTTGACGAGCAACGCGTGAACGAGGAGAACTAGAATGGTCTGTTGTACGTCGACGTAAACTTTGAACTTCGTGCGAAGCGGTGAATTCGACGTGAGACACGCCATATTAACCTCAAAGTGTGCTGAAGCGACGAGACACTTGCCTGCGCAAGCTCCGCGTTCGAACTGTTGCACACGAGCCAACGTGATTCGCTCGGGAGACCGCTCGCTCGCTGGCTACCGAGGAGGCGTCCAGCTGTACGGGGCGCAGTGGCGGCGGTGGTGGGACAAGTTTCCAACGGACAATAGCCCCGCGATCGTGGGCAGAAGTGCCCGGTCCAATGAAAACGCACGGGGATCTTCCGGCTAGCCGCGTTTCGCGGGAGATCAAAGGAAACCCAAGGAAATACACGTGACACAATGGACCTTCCATAATCCCGACATGTGACAATGGATCTTTACTTCGTCACGCTCGACGAGATGACTCGTCGTTTCACAACGTCGCGGGAACGTCGCGAGTACGTATTATTCCTCTCGTGCGAGCATGAATTTACACGACTAATGCAACGATCCACTTTTTTTTTTCGTTTCAACAATCGTACTTTGTAAAAGTTTGTGGGCAGTATTCGGCTTAACTTAACGGAACGCTTAGCAATTCTCGAAACACATCGATGCCTTAGTTTCACAAGGGCGTGTTCGGCTGTGTACAAACATAGCGTGTTCGCCCTTTTGGCATTAGGCCACCGATATTGAAACTCCTTTCACGGATTCGTGATACGATTTATTGGTTATGCTTCGCGTGCGCTTAACTAATACTCAGCTTATGCATTGAGTGTTAGTTTCGCGCGTGTTTTTTTTTTTTGTTTTTTCTTGTCAGAAAATAGCTTACGACAGTAACGAACTTTTACAAGTGTTCCTCGACTGGCTTTCAGCCAACGACTGGCTGAGTGGCTCTGAAGTCACAATTTCGCAGGGGTTCATTCGGATAATTATAATACAATATTGAATAGAATTACCGTTGCACAACGCTGTGGGAACTTCGCGAGTCCGTAGTATTTCCCCTCGTAAGAGCATGAATTTACTGCTTTTGCAACGTTCTACGTACTGTTTTCGTCTCAACAACCGTGTACTTTGTACAACTTTGAGCACAGAGCCAAGTAGGGTTTCGCAGCCAACGTAACTGGACGCTTAGCGATGGTCGAACCACATCGATGGCTTAATTTCATAAGGGCGTATTCGGCTGTGAATAAACATGGCGTGTTATGCACTTTTGACATTGGGCCGTCGATATTGAGCCTTCTTTCGGCGAATCAAAATACGACTTATTGGTTATGCCTCACGTTCGTCTAGCGAATACTCTGGAATACTCAGCTTATGCTCTGTGTGTTAGTTTCGCGCCTATTTTTTTTTTTTTGCGAGACAAAAGCTTACGACGGTAACAAACTTTTGCAAGCGTTCGTTGATTGGCTTTCTACCGACGACTGACTGAGTGGCTCTAACGCCACAAATCCATGGAGTTTCGTTCGGATAATTATAATACAATATTGAATGGAATTACCGTGGTACAGAACGGCGTCGACGCACTGCTGCATGTCGAGTCTCGGGTCGTCTTTCACGCTTCGGTGCGCTCGTTTTCCGAGTATATAACTTCGATTTGCATTATGCAAAGCACGAAAGTTTCGCCGATGTATCATCGAGAGGTGACTTTGCGCGACGAGTGCAATCAACCGATCACTCTCATTGCACGATCCGTTTCAATTAACGTTGACTATCGTCGAACGAAACTTTATTTATTTTTTGTTACGGATGCGGAATACTTCACGTGTACATTTCCTCCCTTTTTTTCCTTCGTATATATATATATATATATACATATTCTTTTTTTACCCTCGCCGATTACTAACACGAGCCCGCTTCGCTCCACGGTCCGATGCGTCGAGGTCGACTATGCACGCCCGTGATCTTGCGTGTCTCATCGTCTCACGAGAACAAAAAGATGAGTCAGTTCAGACCGGAAATCGTCGGCGTATACGCAGTTTTTTCACCACGAGCCGGTCGAATTCCTCGATCGATATTTCACAGCTCCTCAAACTTCCCACTAAAATTCGTTCGGGCTGTTATCTTCTACTTATTATAATTATTATTGTTGTTATTATTGTTGTTGTTGTTGTTACTATTACTATTATTATTATTATTATTATTATTATTATTATTATTATTATTATTATTATTATTATTATTATTATTATTATTATTATTATTATTATTATTATTATTATTATTATTATTATTATTATTATTATTATTATTATTATTATTATTATTATTATTATTATTATTATTATTATTATCCTCTGGATTGTGTTCTCAGGCGATATTTATGAGACGACCAGTTTTCATTCTCCCTCGACGCTTCTTTGATTAATTCGTTCGTTTTATCTTGTTACGAGCGTATTAATATTATTATTATTAGTCCCGTTTCTCTTGGAGTTCTCATTCTCATGTCAGCACGGTTACTCTTTGATCTCCGAAGTCGTGCACGTCGGATAATTCAAGAATTCTTGAGGGATATATTTTTCAGCGTGTAAAAGTCGAGAAATTTTTTGCATTTCGCACGGACAAAATTGATGAACGGGAAATTAATGGTCAAATTTGACGCTCATAGATCTTTGGTTAATTAGTTTGTTTTATCTTTTTACAAACGTATTATTATTATTATTATTATTATTATTATTATTATTATTATTATTACTATTACTATTATTATTATTATTATTATTATTATTATTATTATTATTATTATTATTATTATTATTATTATTATTATTATTATTATTATTATTATTATTATTATTATTATTATTATTATTATTATTATTATTATTATTATTATTATTATTATTATTTCCACCTCTTTCGGAGTTTTGCCCGATTACTCTTTGATCTTTGAGAGATCGAATAATTATAAAGATATCGGGGGATATTTTTGGCGTTGAAAAGCCAACAATTTTTTTTTCCTCTCGCCCGAACAAAAATGCACGAACGATAAGTCAATGGTCGACGTTTCCGCTCATACGATATATCGTTAGGGCTTGCAGATCTCTTTACTCTTCGGAATTTTTGGAAAATAATAACGAAGCCTTTCGCGCCGTTTGTCACGTCAGTGGAAGGAATAAAGAAAAAAAAAAAAAAAAGAAAAAAGAGGAAAATATATTTCGGGGCGCGCGACGCGAGAACGGAAAAAAAAAGCTCGCGGGCTCGAGGAGTCGCAATCCGAAAGGCGAGCGTCCTACTGACTGATTCCACTGTGAAGCTCGGAGGGTGACGACGGTCTCGGGACCGGCGTAGAATCTATACGATAGTCGCCGAGCCGTTTCATTCATCCTTCCACGCTCGCTTGCCCGCCTTGCTGAGAGAGAGAGAGCTTTTCGTGTGTACAAGGGCAACTGTGTTACCTCGCACACTTATCCCCAAAGTGCGTGCACCGCTGTGATTGGCCTCCGGACGGCTTTCGCGTGGGCGTCGGTCTCCAGCTGTGGCGGCTTACGTAGCCCGAATCACCCGTATCTGTCGGCCTTCGTCCTCGAATCTCGTGAGGAAACGACGATCAACGTTTCTTCGTTTTTTTTTTTTTTTTTTTTCCTTCTCTTTTTCTCTTTTTTTTTTCTTTATTATTATTTCACGAATGCCGGAGAAGCGATAAGAACTGTACGAGGGTCATCAATGAGGACTGACGCGTGTGCGCATACAAACGTCGGGGTCGACGTGACGACCCGATCGCGGCGGAGCTTCGCACGGAAAAGTACCATCAACAATTCCCAGCGCGGAGGCTTTGTCGAGAGAAATTATTTCAATGGAATTGGCACCAGGACCGATCATTATTATTATTATTATTATTATTATTATTATTATTATTATTATTATTATTATTATTATTATTATTATTATTATTATTATTATTATTATTATTATTATTATTATTATTATTATTATTATTATTATTATTATTATTATTATTATTATTATTATTATTATTATTATTATTATTATTATTATTATTATTATTATTATTATTATTATTATTATTATTATTATTATTATTATTATTATTATTATTATTATTATTATTATTATTATTTTCATAATCAAAGGCGAATTTCTTTTTGTCGGGGAGGAGAGGTTCGTGAAGATTTGTGATGACGATTTCATTTAATAGTTAATGATTAAGCAGATGTCTGCGAAAGAGCACTTTTTTTTTTATACCGAGAAATATCGATCATGGCGACGGGTTAATTTTGTTAGGAATTTTCTCTTTTTTTAATGGTTTCGTGGTTTGATTTTGATTTTTTTTTTATTTTAGAGAATTCAAGAGTAACAAAAAATAAAGAATCTCCTTATAGGTTTTCAACAAGCGCGTTGGTTCTTGATTAATCCGATAAAAAAATGTCACTCGTGTTCTCCGAAACCTACTTTTTTAATAAGAAATTTTCGATGAAAAGCATAGGTCAGTGTTCGTGTTTGGCTCTGGAGTACCACGGCACCAAAATCTTTAGCGACTAGACCTCAACTACAGATATCGAGCAACTTTAATCTGTCGATGACAGTAATTTGGTTTTGGATGATCCGATAAAAAAAAAAAAAAAAAAAAAAAAATCGTCTTCAGCAAAAAAAAACCGTCCTCGACCAGATCTTACCTGCGCATGTGAAGCAACTTTAAGGAGTGAGTCTCGCTGCGCGCTGACTTCGCATAAGTTCGACAGAAATAAGAGAAAATTGCAAGTACTTCTTGATAATATAAAAATCTGAAAAAATTCATGCATACCAAAGGTACTGAAAAGATTAATTTTGCATAATAATAATTACAAAATGTTATTAATAAATTGATGAAAAAAATCATTGCTTAACGAAATTTACCCGCAACCCAACTTTTTTTTTTCGTGAAAAAGATTCGTTTATTTTTCTGAATACGCATGAATTTTTTCAGATTTTTCGGTAATCGTTGATTTTTCCATGAAAAAAAAAAAAAAAAAAAAGAACAATCAACGATTACTGAAAAATCTGAAAAAAATTCATACGTATTCAGAAGAATAACCGAATCATTTTCACGAAAAAAAAAAGTTGGGTTGCGGGCAAATTTGTTAAGCAATTATTTTTTTCATCAATTTGTTAATAACATTTTGTAATTATTATTGTGCAAAATTAATCTTCTCAGTACCTTTGGTATGCATGAATTTTTTTTCAGATTTTTATACCATCAAGAAGTACTTGCAATTTTTCGATTATTTTTGTCGAACTTATGCGAAGTCACCCTCAGCGAGACTCCCCTCCTTAATCGAACGACGATCGCAGTCGGCTCTTGATTAATCCGATAAAAAAAAAAAAAATTATTCTTGTTCTATATCAGCTACATTTTCAAAAAGAAATTTTTAATGAAAATCATAGATTAGAACTGATACCCGGCTCTAGATATGCCTCAGCCCCAAAACCGTGCAGATCCACGACTAAATCTTAACTACATATGTGAAGCAACTTTAATCGAATGACGACCGTAATTGGGTATTGATTAATCCGATAAAAGAAATCGTTCTTGTCTTCCAATACATCAATTTTCAATGAAAAGTGTAGCTCAGTTTTCATACCTGGCTCTGAGAATGCCTCAGCACCAAAAAACATATTCGACTAGATCTTAACCGAAGATATTAAGTAACTTCAATCGAACGATGATCGTGAATGGTTTCGGCCTCGGAAGCACCTTGGATCTTGACTAATGCGATAAAAAAAAAATGTCTTCTTGTCTCCAAAGCCTACATTTTTAATGAGACACTTTCAATAAAAAAAAAAAAAAAAAAAAAAAAAAAAACATAGGTCAGCATTCATACCTCAGCACCCAGAACGGCTTCGGATAGATCTTAACTACAGATATGATGTGACTTTAAGCGAACGATGATCACACACGAAGTAAACGAATCTGTCTGTCTATCTATCTATCTATCTATCTATCTATCTAAATACACTGTAAAAATGAATTGTAAATTTAATGTACCGAAACTTGAAATTTGTTTACATTGCTTACATTAATTGAACAATAATGTACTTTTTGTTTGTAGAGTAAAAATACCACATATCGAAATTACAAATCCTTTGCCCGAAATTCACGACAATTTTCATTAAAAATAAAAGTTTTACTGTAAAATTACAACGCACGTGGGTTTAAAATTTCAGTAATTCAGTAATTTTCAAACAACATTTCTTTTACAGTGTAGTTTTGGCTCTCGAAACTAGTGCCGTACAGTTGAGCCGTCTTAGTCGGCTAAAAAAATCTTATCCGGCCAATGGACATTATAGTTTGGCCGGCTAAGAATTAGCCGCAATTTAGCCGGCTATTATTTTTTTTATTGTGAATTGCAAGGAAACTGATAAAATGAATGACATTCATCTTTAGCAAATTACCTGTTGTATTCATTCATTTCTGTACAATTATTTGCTTAGATTCGACTGTCTCTAAGATTTTCAAAATTTTATTCCCACGAACTGATTTTTACAGCCAATATTATAAAATTCAAGCACGACATTGATATTGAGAAAATGTGAAAATTGAAAATTTTCATATCGATTTCTCATAAAAGTTTAGTATTGTAATTTTTATATTGTGTTCTCATAAAAGCTGAAAACTGGTATTTTTATATCGTTTTCTTATAATGTTCCGTTATTAGCAAATAATGAAGGAACATTATGAGAAAACAAGATAAAAATGTGTTTTCAGCTTTCATGAGGAAGCGATATGAAAAATTTTCAATTTTCAACTTTTTTTCAACGTCGACGCTGGGTTTGACTTTTATAATATTGATTATAAAAATTATTTCGTTGGAATAAAATGTTTAAGATCTCAAAGGTAGTCGAATGTAAGCGAATAATAGTACAGAAATGAATAAATACAACAGGTAGTGTGCCAAAGATAAATTTCATAGTTATTTTATTGGTTTCCTTGCAATTCACAATAAAAAAAAATAATAATAATAGCCGGCTAAACTGCGGCTAATTTTTAGCCGGCCAAACGATCTTAGCCGGCTAAGCAGCGGCTAATTTTTAGCCGGCCAAGCCATCTTAGCGGGCTAAGACGGCTTAGCCGGCTAAACTGTAATGTCCATTAGCCGGATAAGATTTTTTAGCCCGCCAAGACGGCTCAACTGTGCAGCCCTACTCGAAACTCCTATGAATTTTGGTTAACCCGATAAAAAAAAAAAAAAAAAAATCTCAATTCTTATTCCCCGATACCTAAATTTTTTATGAGGAATTTTTCATGAAAAGTGTAGGTCAACATTCGTACCTGACTGTATGAATGCTTCAGCACCAAAAGCATCTTAGACCAGATCTTCATCGCTGACATTAAGTAACTTTAATCGAACGATGATCGTGAATGCTTTTTCGCCTCTCGGAGCAGCGACACGAAAGATTTTAAAGACAAACAATTGAGACATCAGCCGGATGGAAATTGGAGCAGTCGAGCTCGAGTCGTCATATTCTCAAGTTTTTTCGTGCCTGAAACGGTTATGCGATTATATAAATTTGAGGCTGCCAATTTTACCGGCTCGCAAGGTCGTAAAGTAAACCGAGCGAGAAACGCCCTTTTGCATGTAGCCGCGAGAAACCTAGCCGTACAGGTGGTGGCAACGCGGCCGTTGTGAATGACCGCGCACGAACGCCCCGTTATAGTACACGGTCGGCGAAAGGGTTGATCCATTCATACGGGCCAGTGGGTGCATCGAGGTCTATCGCTCAACAGAGGCCCGACGAACTCGAAACAGAGCGTGTTACCACACATGCCTGCGTTTGTAAAAAAATTTTAATTTTTTTTTTTAATTTTTTTTTTTTTTTCAACACCCTTTTTTTCGTCTTTGAGAAAAAATTTCGACCTCCGGACCAGAAGGCGAGCGAAAATATGTTCGAAGAATTCCTTCGCGTTCCGGCGTGATCTTTGAATTTTCGATTATTCGGATAAACCTTTTTTTTCTTATTTTTCAACATCCATTTGACTTTGAGAAAAAATTTCGTCCGCTAGACCGGAAGTCGAGCGAAAATATGTGCGAAGAATTCCTTCTCGCTCCGGCTTAATCTTTGAATTTTGATTATTCGGATAAACCTTTTTTCTTTTTTTTTTAACATCCATTTGACTTCGAGAAAAAATGCCGTCCGGCAAACCGGAAGTCGAGCAAAAATATATGCTAAGAATTCGTTTTCGCTCCGGCGTGAACTTTGAATTTTGTTTATTCGGATAAACCTTTTTTCTTTTTCTTCACATTCACTTCACATTCATTTGAACAAATTTCGTTCGGTAAACCGGAAGTCCAGCGAAAATATATGCGAAGTATTCGTTTTCGCTCCGGCGTGAACTTTGAATTTTGTTTATTCGGATAAACCTTTTTTCTTTTTCTTCACATTCACTTCACATTCATTTGAACAAATTTCGTCCGGCAAACCGGAAGTCTAGCAAAAATATATGCTAAGAATTCGTTTTCGCTCCGGCGTGAACTTTGAATTTTGTTTATTCGGATAAACCTTTTTTCTTTTTCTTCACATTCACTTCACATTCATTTGAACAAATTTCGTTCGGTAAACCGGAAGTCCAGCGAAAATATATGCGAAGTATTCGTTTTCGCTCGGATAAACGTTTTTTCTTTTTTTTTCACATTCACTTCACATTCATTTGAACAAATTTCGTCCGGTAAACCGGAAGTGGAACGAAGATATGTGCGAAGTATTCGTTTTCGCTCCGGAGTGAACTGTGAATTTTGTTTATTCGGATAAACCTTTTTTCTTTTTTTAACATCGATTTGACTTCGAGAAAAAATGCCGTTCGGTAAACCGGAAGTCGAGCAAAAATATATGCTAAGAATTCGTTTTCGCTCCGGCGTGAACTTTGATTTTTGTTTATTCGGATAAACCTTTTTTCTTTTTTTCTTTTAACATCCATTTGACTTCGAGAAAAAATGTCATTCGGTAGACCGGAAGTCGAGCAAAAATATATGCTAAGAATTCGTTTTCGCTCCGGCGTGAACTTTGATTTTTGTTTATTCGGATAAACCTTTTTTCTTTTTTTTTTTTAACATCCATTTGACTTCGAGAAAAAATGTCATCCGGTAGACCGGAAGTCGAGCGAAAATATGTGCGAAGAATTCTTTCTCGCTCCGGCGTGAACTGTGAATTTTGTTTATTCAGATAAAGCTTTTCTCTTTATTTATTAACATTCATTTGACTTCGAGAACAAATTTCGTCCGGTAAACCGGAAGTCGAGCGAAAATATGTTCTAAGTATTCGTTCTCGCGCCGTCGTGAACTTTCTATTTTGCTTATTCGGATAAACCTTTTTTCTTTTTTTTTTTTAACACTCATTTGACTTCGAGAGAAAACTTCGTTCGCATGACCGGAAGTCGAGCAAAAATTTCTGCTAAGAATTCGTTTTCGCTCGGGCGTGAATTTTCTATTTTGTTTATTCGGATAAACCTTTTTTTTTTGTTTTTTAACACCCTTTTGTCTTCGACAAAAAAATTTCGTCCGCACGACCGGAAGTCAAGGGAAAATATGTAGGAAGAATTAGTTCTCGCTCCGGCGCGAACTTCGTAATTTATTTGATTCGGATAAACTTTTTTTTTCTTTACTTCTTTTACTTCGTTCCGAACTGTGGATGTTTGAAAGGTTCGGTGGGATAAAAATGGGATTCGCTTTATCGCGGAGAAATATCTTATTCGCACGGAATTCGTAAAAGGGTCGCCCCCGTCGATGCGTGGGACGGTCAAGACTGACAAAATCGTTTCTATGCTATGTGTGTCGCGTAGGCGACACCCTTAGCCTAACGAGCGATGAGCGTAAAACCAGAAATGATGGCCTCAAAATTTGCCTAGACGAGGGACGAGCGAGACCGAATAATTGGATTATATATTTCTGGGAAGGTCGTCGTACTGTGCCGCGTTTAGGGACCCAATTAGTCGAAAGCTCGAATGTGGAAAATTTTTCCGACGCAGCCTTAAGGAGGGAGTCTCGCTGAGGGTGACTTCGCATAAGTTCGACAAAAATAATCGAAAAATTGCAAGTACTTCTTGATGGTATGAAAATCTGAAGAAATTCATGCATACCAAAGGTACTGAGAAGATTAATTTTGCACAATAATAATTACAAAATGTTATTAACAAATTAATGAAAAAAATAATTGCTTAACAAATTTGTCCGCAACCCAACTTTTTTTTTTCGTGAAAATGATTCGTTTATTTTTCTGAATACGTATGAATTTTTTCAGATTTTTCAGTAATCGTTGATTTTTTTTTTTTTTTTTTTTTTTTTCATGGAAAAATCAACGATTACTGAAAAATCTGAAAAAATTCATGCGTATTCAGAAAAATAAACGAATCTTTTTCACGAAAAAAAAAAGTTGGATTGCGGGTAAATTTGTTAAGCAATTATTTTTTTCATCAATTTGTTAATAACATTTTGTAATTATTATTATGCAAAATTAATCTTTTCAGTACCTTTAGTATGCATGAATTTTTTCAGATTTTTATACCATCAAGAAGTACTTGCAATTTTCTCTTATTTCTGTCGAACTTATGCGAAGTCAGCGCGCAGCGAGACTCCCTCCTTAAGGTAGTCCTTGCCAATAGTGTTCACTACGCATAAGCTTCAGAGAAATGAGAGCAAATTGCAAACACTTCTGGATGATATAAAAATCTGAAATAAATCAAGCGTATTAAAGGTGCTGAAAAGATTAATTTTGCATAATGATAATTCCAAAATGTTATTAACAAATTGATGAAAAATAAAATTGTTCACCAAATATCTCGGAAACCTAACTTTTTTTTTTTTTTTAATGAAAATTATTTTTTCATTTTTTTTAATACGTATGCATTTTTTCAGATTTTATAAATTCACTTTGATTTTTTTTTTTTTTTTTTTTATATGGGAAAAACGTGTAGAAAAACAGAAGATTCAAGGTGAATTTAAAAATCTGAAAAAAATTCATACGTATTCAGAATTATGAACGAACAATTTTCATTAAAAACAAAAAAGTTAGGTTTCCGGGATATTTGTCGAACAATTTTATTTTTCATAAATTTGTTAATAACATTTAAAGATTATTATTATGCAAAATTAATCCTATCGGCATCTTTAATACACTTGATTTTTTTTCAGATTTTTATATCATCGTGAAGTGTCTACAATTCCCTCTCATTTCGCTGAAACTTAAGTGAAGTGAACACTATTCGCAAGGACTACCTTAAAGGGTCACGAAGCGGGATGATTTGTTTTCTTCTTTTTTTTTTAAAGAACATTCGAGTAATAATAATAATTTTTAATACGCGTCTAACAAAGAATTCTTCATTAACGATCGTGTAAATTTTCTTTTGCTTGTTTTTCAGTCATTCGAGTAATAATAATAATTTTTAAGACGAGTCGAAAGAAGAATTCTTTATCAATGACCGCGTACATTTTTTTTTTCATCACTCGAGTAATAATAATAATTTTTAAGACGAGTCGAAAGAAGAATTCTTTATCAATGACCGCGTACATTTTTTTTTCGTCGCCTGAATGACAATAATAATTTTTAAGACAAGTCGAAAGAAGAATTCGTCGATTGCAGATCGCGTAAATATTTTTTTTTCAGTCACGCGACTAATAATAATAATTTTTACGATGAGTCGAAAGAATAATTCTTGATCAATGCCCGCGTACATTTTTTTTTTTTTTCATCACTCGAGTAATAATAATAATTTTTAAGACGAGTCGAATGGAGAATTCTTCGATTACTGATCGCGTAAATTTCCGCACTTTATAGACGGCAAGTGTTTAAGCGGTTCTCGGAGAAACTTAACGAAATTTTTACAGTCTTGCTGAGATTAACATTTTTTTTTTAACTGTCATTTTTCACTCTACGAACACGTGGATTCCACTTATAGTCGTATGTTAATGAAAATAATTTTTAAATGAGAAAAAAAAATGTCTGCACTTAATTATAATTCTGCACTAAAATTTCTGCATTAAAAAAAAAAAAAAAAAAAACGAGAAAAAAATAGTCAGCAACCAGCGAGCGCGCCAAAATTGAAATCACGCCGATTTCACGACACCGTAAGGTAAATGTCCCTATCACCGACCCCTATAAGGCCGACCAGGCAAAAGAATGGCGTTCTTAAACGTGACAAAAGGTAATTCGAGGATAACTTTCACATCAATCGATAGCTTTAATCATGGACTTTTCAAAAGTCGCAGACTTAATCCATTTTGTCAAGTATTTTTTCTCGATAAAGAGTAACAAAGACGAACTAGTGCATGTGTCATCTACCGACCAGCTGTGTCCAATTCCGACCAGGCATGCGCCCATTACCGACCATCTTTTTTTACAGCACGAATGACGGAGGTTGCGAAGATAAAAATAAACATAAATCCAGACTTTGAACATGACATCTACAACATTGTGTACACACTCAGTCAAAAAGTTTCAGCAAAATAAAATTTATTACATTTTCATTGGTTATGCGAAACTGAACTGACGTTTACATGTACGGTAATGGGGGACAGGTAAGAGTTTCACTGTGCCCAACCCCGACCAGTAAATAAAAAATTAAAAAAAAACGGTTACCCGAATGTTTTCTTTTTTCGGAATATATTAATCGAACTATTAATCGAACTATTAATCGAACTATTAATCGAACTATTAATCGAACTATTAATCGAACTGTTAATCGAACTGTTAATCGAACTATTAATCGAACTGTTAATCGAACTGTTAATCGAACTGTTAATCGAACTGTTAATCGAACTGTTAATCGAACTGTTAATCGAACTGTTAATCGAACTGTTAATCGAACTGTTAATCGAACTGTTGATCGGACTGTTAATCGGACTGTTAATCGAACTGTTAATCGAACTGTTAATCGGACTGTTAATCGGACTGTTAATCGGACTGTTAATCGGACTGTTAATCGAACTCTTAATCGAACTATTAATCGAACTATTAATCGAACTGTTAATCGAACTGTTAATCGAACTGTTAATCGAACTGTTAATCGAACTATTAATCGAACTATTAATCGAACTATTAATCGAACTATTAATTAAAAACCGATTTTTACCGAAATATTTACTATTTGCACGATCGACGTTCCTTAACTTCACTTCTAAGAAACCGCTCGGATCGTGACGTTCGGTATGAAAAACGATAATATTGTGTACTAATTATTACATTTACCCTGCACTTTACGATCCTTTTATACTATATAAATTTCTGAATATTTCTAGACCAGTAATGAACGTTTTTACGCATTGGCAGCCTCGTAAATGAAGTTATACGCCGAAATGGTCGGTAAAGGGAGCATGGTCGGCGATGGGGACATTTGCCTTATACACTGTCTCGTACGGCGTTGGCGGGCGGCATCGGGAACACGTTTCTCCGGCAACGAAAGGGGGCTGTGCATGTCGCACACTGTCTACACCTGTCGTGTCTATTATTCTCTATACTTGTACGATGCAGGGGCTTCATCGACAGGACGCGCTATATAGAACGGTTTGCCGAGTCGCGTGTCGCTCAATGCGCTCGCTACCGGAGTCTCCACATAACGATTATCGTTTCTAAAAAACAAAAAACTTAAAAAAAAAAAAACACTTAAAAATATAAAAAGCAACAGGAACAATTTTTTTTCATAAATTTTGCAATAAAAAGTGCTTTTTTGCATTCAGTTATTTTCATCACAGATAACGATTGATCGTCACATGAAAAAAAAACAAAAAAAGACATGCGGAAAAATGTTTTTTTTTTTTTTTAACACTAAAACATTTTAAACATTAATAATAATTATTATAAAATAATGTTCAAATAACAGATAAAAATTAAAATTAAAAACAACAAAAAAATAATGAATTTTTTTTGTTCATTTTGTAATAAAACAGGAGTTTTACCTTCAGTTATCTTCACTATAGACAATAATTGATCGTTCCGTTAAAAAAAAAAAAAAAACAAATAAAAACATACAAAAACCATTTTTTTAACACTAAAACATTTTAAAAATTAATAATAATTATTATAAAGTAACGTTCAAATAACAGCCAAAAATAAAGATTGAAAACAACAAAAACAAAAAAAAAACAATTTTTTTTGTCGATTTTGTGATAAAACGTGATTTTTATCTTCAGCTATCTTCACTATAGACAATAATTGATCGTTCCGTTAAAAAAAAAAAAAAAAAAAAAAAAAAAAAAAAAAAAAAAAAAAAAAAAAAAAAAAAACAAAAAACATACAAAAACCATTTTTTCAACACTAAAACATTTAAAAAATTGATAATAATTATTATAAAGTAACGTTCAAATAACAGACAAAAATAAAGATTGAAAACAACAAAAACAAAAAAAAACAATTTTTTTTGTCGATTTTGTAATAAAACGTGATTTTTTATCTTCAGCTATCTTCACTATAGACAATAATTGATCGTTCCGTAAAAAAAAAAAAAAAAAAAAAAAAAAAAAACACAAAAACCATTTTTTTAACACTAAAACATTTAAAAAATTAATAATAATTATTATAAAGTAACGTTCAAATAACAGTCAAAAATAGAGATTGAAAACAACAGAAACAAAAAAAAAACAATTTTTTTTTTGTCGATTCAGCAATAGAACGTGATTTTTTATCTTCAGCTATCTTCACTATAGACAATAATTGATCGTTCCGTAAAAAAAAAAAAAAAAAAAAAAAAAAAAAACACAAAAACCATTTTTTTAACACTAAAACATTTAAAAAATTAATAATAATTATTATAAAGTAACGTTCAAATAACAGTCAAAAATAGAGATTGAAAACAACAGAAACAAAAAAAAAACAATTTTTTTTTTGTCGATTCAGCAATAGAACGTGATTTTTATCTTCAGTTATCCTCAGCACAGATAACAATTGATCGTCGCGTTGAAAAAAAAAAAAGAAAAAAACACACATTTTCTTTAATTAAAAATGAATAATATTACAGAACAATGCTCTTACTTTAGTCGTCGAGTGTGCAGCAACTTAGCGTGAAGAGAGCGTGAGCCAGGCTGGTCGTCGGCGCGAGCGAGTGCGATTAACTCGTGCGCTATTGGCGATCGCCGCTGCAGCTTCGTTTTGCCGGTCGCCCGTTCGGTGTCTGCTAGTTTCCTTCCGTTCGCGAAACTGTCCGGCGACGAGGGTGCGAGCCGAACGATTTTGCGACGAAACCGTTTGTGAGCGCGAAAAAATCGCGAGTTCGGAGAGGGTCTTTATCAGCGGGTTGCATCGGACGCATCCGAATGGTGTCTGAACGGGTTGCAAAGCAGACGGCAAACTGCATTTCAGTTAACCGAGGGCGGAGAGGGATAGACGCGCGCATTCGTGACACGGATCTGCGCTCTACTCCTTCACGCTTCGTACCACCCCTCGGGCGCTTCCAGTAGTTCCCTGTAGTTTGCTCCCTCTCGCCTATGTACCGTAGACGCTTTACTATTGTAGGTACGTTGCATGACCAACGTGTACCTCGATCGGCGTCGAAGGCGCGTCAGCTTCTCTCGGCGTTACGCTCCGGCTGCGCATACAGAACGCAACTCTCGGCAGTCGTATAGGCAGCTTAATTCGCCCCGAGATTGAATGCGAAAACCCTTGGCGCCTGAATGGATTTGATCGTTCGAGCGAGGGAACGGTTCTCGACGATTTCAGGCTTAAAATCATATTTTTTTATTTTTTAGAATCTCTTGAAAAAAAATATCTTATCGAAATGTATTGCGATTGGTTTTTTTTTTTTGGTAATGGTGTTTTTTTGATCGTGTTAATGAAATCGACAGTTTTGCTTCCTCGTAGAGGAATCTTTTTATGTCGAAAAAACGTTGGAGTTCAATTTCTTTTTGTGTATATATATATATATATATATTTTTTTTTTTTGTTAATGGAACTTATCCAACAATTTAAAAAAACATCGCAACGGGATTTTGTCCACATGATCGCTGGACTGTTACGAGCGATCAATCGAGCAGATTGTTTGTGCAACTTTCTTTTTTACCTACAAAAAAAAAAAAAAGGAGATTCTCGGCAGTCGTACACAGTAAAAAATAATTTCGTAAAATCGAAATGCAAAATTTTGTAAGAATAATTTTGTTCAATAAGTGACAAACTCGTTTGTCATTTATTTGAATATACGAAACTGTCCTTTTATTTTCTCCATCATTGACGATTTTTAGCTTGTACTTTTGTTTGTAAAACTAAAAAATTGACAAATAAAAAATTGTGCACGTTTCTGGACAATCATTTTTTTCGTAAAAAGTACACATTTTCTTTTTTTTACTGTGTAGGCACCTTAATTTGCCCCGAGATTGACTGCGAAAACCCTTGGCGCCTGAAGGGATTTGATCGTTCGAGGGAGGGAACGGTTCTCGACGATTTCAGGCTTAAAATCATATTTTTTATTTTTTAGAATATGTTGAAAAAAAAAAAAAAAAAAAAAAAATCGTATCGAAACGTATGTGATTGGTTTTTGGTAATGGTGTTTTTTGATCGCGTTAACGAAATCGCCAGTTTTGCTTCCTCGTGGAGGAAGCAAAACTTTTTATGTAGAAAAACCGTTGGAATTCAATTTTTTTTTTTTTTTTTATGTGTATTTACTTTTTAATCAGTTGAAAAGAATCGTATCGAAGTGTATGTTATTGATTTTTGGTAATGGTTTTGAAATATAATTTTTGAAATATAAAATTCCCATGGACAAATAAAAATGTCCAATGAGAAAAATTCCATTTGTGGTTTGGAAAAACCGGAAATGACCTTGCAATATCAGTCGAAAAGGTTCGAAGCAACAGCGAGCACTCAAGGGACGTTCATGCAAGGGAAATCGAATTATGGTATAGTGACTTTTTTGTTGTTGTTTTTTTTTTCTATAAATCCCCGAAAAATCTAATCCAGTCGAAAGCTATTTAACCGCTCCGTTCGAACGAATAATCCCAATCATTGCGGAGGTGGTATAAAGAAAAAGAAAAAAAAAGAAAAAGAAAAATAAAATAACCGGTATGTTATTTCGTTGATTTGCCGTTATCGTGAATGAGAGGCCGACGTTGAGCTGGAGCTGCGAACCAAGGGCGAAGCGGACGGTACGGGGTACGAGGGGGGGGGGGGGGGGAATGGTGAATGAGAACCGGTGGTTCAAGACCGAGAGCTCTCGAGCTGTGGTGCGAGAAGCATCCAGCGAGAGAGGGGGGCGCGGGGCGGGGAGGGGGGGGGGGGACGAACGAAGCTCGACGGAGACCGAGCGAGTCTGAGGGGAGAAATGGAAGGAGTCGAATGTAGGCTAGTCTAGCCGGCAGACCGCTTCCCCAATCGATACACGCAGCGACTAGTGGCCACTACGCTGGATATGCTTGCGCGATGGTTTCAACTCAATTTTTTTCTTCTTTTTTATCGTCATTATTGTTTCATCATTTTTTTTTTTTTTACGTCCCACTCGGAAGATTGAATGTCCAACGATTTACCGTCCGTCCATCCGTTCGTTTCAGGAAATCTTTTTATATCATTTGTGATCCTTTAAATAAAATTTTACTTTATTTTCAATGGCCCCAATGTTTTCGTTCGTTTACAATACTTTTTTTATTTGCCTTTTTGTGTTTTTGTTTGTTGTGGCCGATTGTATAATATTTTCCCTCCGATCTGCGACTTCGGAACGACCAGTCTTCTTTTTTTCTTTTTTTTAGGTTATCGGTAAATAACCGAAAACATTTACGTTTCGACCTCGGTCGAGGTCCTCTTCAGAATTATATTTCTCCTGTTTTAGAATATTTTTTTGAGTTCACATAAGTCCCCCCCCCCCCCCCCCTATATCTACTCCTTAATTATAATAATTTTTCTTTTTATTAATATTAATTGTTTACCTTATTTTATTCTTGTTCTATTTTTTCTTGCATTCTATATATATATATATTTTTTTATTTCTCAGGCTTCTTGCGTGTTGTGGTGTTTTCGGTTGTTTGATATTTTGTGGTTAGCCATTGTGTTCTGTATCTATTGAAAATTTTTTATTGGTTGATGTGTTTTATTTTGGTACTATTGTCTATTTTCTTTGTTACTTTTCATTTACCTTTATTCTGCGAGTCTGTGTCTGTGATGGTGCGGCTAATTTTTATGGTTTCTTTGCATTTCCTTATATTTAAGTCCGGAGAAATCGGATTTCCTTAGCCTGTTTACATTTTTCTCTTATCACTAGCACTTTTTATTTGCCGTTCGGGAGAAAAAGATCAGATAGCAAGTTAAAAAAAAATGTTTTTTTTTTTTTTTAATACAAAACTAAAAGAAAGCAAACAAGAAAATGATATGCTTCATCGAATGGTAAATATGAACGAAACGAGTATAAGTTAGTCGTGCCTGGAATTACATTAGATGGAGATACAAAGATTTTGTTTTATTTGTATCTATTTTTTTTTTAAATAAGGAAATGAGACAAGGATTTTATGCTTCATTGACGAGTAAACATGCTGTATATACAATTTTTTTTGTTGAATTACAAAAACTTTTATTCACCGTTTGGGAAAAAAAGGATCGAATAGGAATACAAAAAATCTTTTTTTTACAATAAAAAAATCGAAATAAGGAAATTATATACTTCATCGAAGGGTAAATATAGCTGAACCGAGTATAATTTACTCGTGCCTGGAATTACATTAGATGGAGATACAAAGATTTTGTTTTATGTGTGTTTAATTTTTTCAAGAATAAAAAAAAAATAGAGACAAGAAAATTGTATGCTGCATTGACGAGTAGATATGTAATTTTTTCTCAATTTACAAGCATTTTTATTTATGGTTCGGGAAAAAAGTCAAATAGAATGTTTTTAGAAAATCTTTTTTTTTCAATAAAAAAAAAAAACGAATCGAGGAAATTATATACTTCATCGAAGGGTAAATATGGCTGAAACAAGTATAATTTACCCTTGCCTGGAATTACTTCAGATAGAGATGCAAAGATTTTGTTTTATTTATTTTTTTCAAGAAAAAAAAAACAAGACAAGAAAATTATATGCTTCATTAACGATTAAACATGCTATATATACAATTTTTTGTTAATTTACAATAACTTTTATTCACCGTTTGGGAAAAAAGGACCAAACAGAAAGTTTTTAAAACCTTTTTTTTTTACAATAAAAAAAACGAAACGAGGAAATTATATACTTCATCGAAGGGTAAATATGGCTGAAACAAGTATAATTTACCCGTGTCTGGAATTACTTCAGATAGAGATGCAAAGATTTTGTTTTATTAACTTTTTTCAAGAAAAAAAAACAAGACAAGAAAATTATATGCTTCATTAACGAGTAAACATGCTATATATATATATATATATATATATATATATACAATCGTTTTGTCAATTTACAATAACTTTTATTCACCGTTTGGGAAAAAAAGGATCAAACATAAAGTTTTTAAAAAATCTTTTTTTATTAAAAAAAGATTTTTTTTAATAAAAAAAAAAAAAACGAAACGAGGAAATTATACACTTCATCGAAGGTTAAATATGGCTGAAACGAGTATAATTTACCCGTGCCTGGAATTACATCACATGGAGATGCAAAGATTTTGTTTTATTTATTTTTTTCAAGAAAAAGAAACAAGACAAGAAAATTATACGCTTCATTGACGAGTAAACATGCTATATATATATATATATATATATATATATATATATATATATATACAATCGTTTTGTCAATTTACAATAACTTTTATTCACCATTTGGGAAAAAAAGGATCAAACATAAAGTTTTTAAAAAATCTTTTTTTACAATAAAAAAAAAAAACGAAACGAGGAAATTATACACTTCATCGAAGGTTAAATATGGCTGAAACGAGTATAATTTACCCGTGCCTGGAATTACATCACATGGAGATGCAAAGATTTTGTTTTATTCATTTTTTTCAAGAATAAAAAAAAGACAAAAAAATTATATGCTTCATTAACGAGTAAACATGCTATATATATATATATACAATCGTTTTGTCAATTGACAATAACTTTTATTCACCGTTTGGGAAAAAAAGGATCAAACATAAAGTTTTTAAAAAATCTTTTTTTACAATAAAAAAAAAAAAAAAAAACGAAACGAGGAAATTATACACTTCATCGAAGGTTAAATATGGCTGAAACGAGTATAATTTACCCGTGCCTGGAATTACATCAGATGGAGATGCAAAGATTTTGTTTTATTTATTTTTTTTTCAAGAATAAAAAAAAAAGACAAGAAAATTATACGCTTCATTGACGAGTATATACGCTTGAACGAGTATAATTTAGCCGTGCCTGAAATTGCATGGAATATATGTCCGAACGAAGCATTATTTTCTTTGGATGAAGGTATAGCCCGGGATAAACGTTGACACCCACGCGCTCTTCATCGCACTCACGTGTCAAGCCTCCTCCGGTTGAAATTTATATCCTACGTTACGAAGCTATTTTTCCTTCCTCCAACACGCGAGACGGAGAGCCCGACGGTATACCCAAAGTGTACGGCATCGCGAGTAAAGCCTTCCGGTGGGCAGTACGGGGCCTGTCGCCTATCCCAAGTGTAGGACGAAGGGAGTGTCGGTGGCACCTGTGCCAATAGTTTAGATTGTAAATATGAACACTTTAATCTTGCGCTTCTCCCCCCCTTTTTTTTTTTTATTTCTCCTGGGAGCCTCAATCCGTTTCGAGCGGTGGGAACTTTTTCTTTTTTTCACCGAGCCGGAAAAGTTTGACGACACATTTTTATATCCTTTCCCTGCACACGTTTTCAAAGCAGAGCTGAGCGGTACTTAAGATACATTGTACTTATTTGGTACTTTAATTCCGATACTTTAAGTACAGGCGTACTTTAAGGAGGGAGTCTCGCTGAGGGTGACTTCGCATAAGTTCGACAAAGATAATAGAAAAATTGCAAGTACTTCTTGATGGTATAAAAATCTGAAAAAAATTCATGCATACTAAAGCTACTGAGAAGATTAATTTTGCACAATAATAATTACAAAATGTTATTAACAAGTTGATGAAAAAAATAATTGCTTAACAAATTTGCCCGCAACCGAACTTTTTTTTTCGTGAAAATGATTCGTTTATTTTTCTGAATACGTATGAATTTTTTCAGATTTTTCAGTAATCGTTGATTTTTTTTTTTTTTCTTTCATGGAAAAGTCAACGATTACTGAAAAATCTGAAAAAATTCATGCGTATTCAGAAAAATAAACGAATCTTTTTCACGAAAAAAAAAAAGTTGGTTTGCGGGTAAATTTCGTTAAGCAATTATTTTTTTCATCAATTTGTTAATAACATTTTGTAATTATTATTATGGAAAATTAATCTTTTCAGTACCTTTGGTATGCATGAATTTTTTCAGATTTTTATACCATCAAGAAGTACTTGCAATTATCTCTTATTTCTGTCGAACTTATGCGAAGTCAGCGCGCAGCGAGACTCCCTCCTTAAGTACTGCCATTTTTTAAAGTACCTAAAGTACAGGAAGTACTTCAAGTATACTGCACTTAAAGTTCTTTTTCATTACTTCAAGTACATATTTTCAATTGCGTGAAACGTGAAAATCAGAGCCGGAAAAATTATGTCAAGGTTATACAAGTTTAATTTAAGTAAGTAAAATATTTCTTGGTGGATTTCTCAATTATTTTGATCTGATCTGATATAGTATATCGCGCGACTAAGGCCGCAGGGTTGGGTGTTCCTTAAATTGAAATTTTTTTCAATTTTTTGATGGCCACCCCGTATTATCGTGAGGTATCAAATAAAAATGTGATGTGCCAAGGGTCCCCGAAATTAATGCATCTTTAGAGGTCACTATCGGCTATTTAAAAAATCAAAAACTTCGGAACATTTAAATTTAAAGTCAAAGTGAAAAATTCGAGATTTCATTGGTGTCAACCCGCCCTTCCAAAGTATAACGTATAAGAAAAAAACTCTGCAAAATCCGTACGAAATCGAAGTCTTCTTAGAGGTCGCTACCGAGGGTTTAATTGTACATTATATTTTGGAAGTACGGCGTACCTCCAACGAAATGTCGATTTTTATTTTTATTATTTCACTTTAAATTTAGATGTTCCAAAGTTTTCAATTTTTCAAATAGCCGGTAGCGACCTCGTCGAATTCATTAATTTTGGTGATACCTGGAAAAAATACTTGAGAAATACTTCAAGTATAAAAAGTACTAGTGATCCTTTGTACTTTGTAATTTAACTATTTTTTTGGAACTTTGTTCAGCTTTACCGTAAGTGGACTTGTACTTGAAGCCCGTACGTCAATTACCAATCGCGGACCATGGTGTTCAAGTACCGCCCAGCTCGGCTACAAAGAATCACGTAATTCCACTATTTTTCTAATAAAGTCTATCGTCGCATTACCTTAATTTTTATGATTTTTCATAAACTTATTTTTTTTTTCCTTACTTGATAAACAACTAAATACAATTTTTTTTTTTTTTTGGGTATTTTATAAGAACTTAAAGTACATAATACTTAAAGTCCCGAGTACTTGACAATGTATAAAGTACATAGGACTTTAAGTACAATGTACTTTGAGTACTTTGCCCAACTCTGCTTGAGAGGAATGTGTCTTCCCACACATATATGCAAAATTACGAGTATCTTCAAAAATTTATATTACAGAAAAGGAAAAGAAAGAGCGATGAAAAGTGTGTAGGCTGTGCCAATAGTTTAGATTGTAAATATGAACACTTTAATGTCGCGTTTCTCCCCTTTTTTTTATATCTGCTCGGACCCTCAATCTATATCAAAAGGTGGGATTTTTTTTTTTTTTTTTTACTGACGCATGAAAATTTGATAACAAATTTTTGTATTATTTGCGAGGAATGTGTTTTCCCACAAATATTTTCAAAATTGTGAGTATTTTCAAAGATGTCTATTAGAGAAGAGGAAAAGAAAGAGTGACGAAGACAGTGTTCGGCTGTGCCGATAGTTTGGATTGTAAATATGAACGCTTTAATGTCACGTTTCTCCCCTTTTTTTTATATCTGCTCGGACCCTCAATCTATATCAAAAGGTGGGATTTTTTTTTTTTTTACTGACGCATGAAAATTTGATAACAAATTTTTTTATTATTTGCGAGGAATGTGTTTTCCCACAAATATTTTCAAAATTGTGAGTATTTTCAAAGATGTCTATTAGAGAAGAGGAAAAGAATGAGTGACGAAGACAGTGTCGGCTGTGCCAATAGTTTGGATTGTAAATATGAACGCTTTAATGTCACGTTTCTCCCCTTTTTTTTATATCTGCTCGGACCCTCAATCTATATCAAAAGGTGGGATTTTTTTTTTTTTTTTACTGACGCATGAAAATTTGATAACAAATTTTTTTTATTATTTGCGAGGAATGTGTTTTCCCACAAATATTTTCAAAATTGTGAGTATTTTCAAAGATGTCTATTAGAGAAGAGGAAAAGAAAGAGTGACGAAGACAGTGTTCGGCTGTGCCAATAGTTTAGATTGTAATTATGAACGCTTTAATCTCGCGTTTCTCCCCTTTTGTTTATTTCTCATGGGAGAAATAAAAAAGAACACCGACGCGAAAAATTTGATGACACATTATTATTTCATTTCCCCACGCGCAATTTCAAATTGACGAGTATTTTCAAAATCTGTCTATTTAATCAAAAATAAAAAAGATCGATGAAAGGAGTGTCGGCTTTGCGAATAGTTTAGATTGTAAATATGAACAGTTTAATCTCGCGACTCCCACAATTTTTTTTATTTCTCCTCGAAGCCTCAATTCGTTTCAAGCGGTGGGAAAATTTTTCTTTTTACTGACACGACGAAAATTGATACCCCATTTAAAAAAAAAAAAAAAAAATTCGGCCGAATGTGTTTGTCCGCAGATATTTTCAAAAATTCGAGTATTTTCAAAAAAATTAATTTTCGCCGATGCGGCAAAATTGATGCCACATTTAAAAAAAAATATCTTTCGTTCAAATAAATACCTTTCCCCAGACGTATTTTCAAAATTACGAGTATCTTCGAAATGTTTCATTAAAAAAAAAAAAAAAAAAAAAGGAAAAAAGTCTTCTAGCTTACAAACGTTCCAGCAAGAATGCCGATTTTTCGGATGAGGTGTTTGGAGCATTTAGCGACAAGGTCGGAAAGCTTCGATAGACTACAGGCGTTAACGGTTCTAGGGAGCAAAAGAGCGGAGACGGAAGTCCCCGGAGGCTTTCCGTAATTTCATTTTATTTTCCTTGTCGGAGCTGAGAGGCCCGTCGGGAACGTTAGAGCGAGCGAAAACAAAGCATATTTTAGCTATTCTTTCGTCAGCCACACGACCGAGTCGCTCGCCTGTGTGGGTTTCGGCTCTTCCGTCGATGTCATCGACCATCAGATTAGCGCGCACCATCCGTCGCGAGAAAATCATTTTATTTGTGAGGAATGCAGACAGGATTTAGAAGAAAAAAAAAAAAAAGAAAACACACAAAAATCTCAAGTAACCATCGAAAGTGCTTTGAAAATCGTTAACGCAACATACCTGATTTTTTTTTTTTTTAATGGAAAGAAATTAATAGAACAACTTTTCTTATGTACTTTCGGATAAAGTACTTTTATTTTGAATCTTAAATGATTTTCCGATATTCATTATCGCATTCGACACTGTTTTTATACCCAAAAGTGTATAAAAACATGCATTTTTTTTTTTTTTTCTTTAATTTTTTCTTAATCACATAAATTTCTCGTGTAAAACAATGGAAATTTGTGATTCCGTTTTAATTCACCGCGAGACGTTATAATTTTTGCTTCTTCGATTTTACTCCCTCTGGCCTTTCGATTCTCGTTAAAGCCGCCGCTCGCGGCTCCGAGTGTATCTAATCGGAGAGTTTCTTTTTTCTTTTTATATATATATTTTTTTTTGCCTCGGTCTCACATTATTACTGCGCTCCGGAAGCGTATTCTGTCTCGATGGACACGACATATCAGTCTCGGGTCACGCCTACGAAAGCCTCGCAGTATTTTTAGATGATCGCCCGCGAGCGGGCGTGCCGCGTGAGCGTTCGGGGAGACTCAGGGCAGGAAAAACAGAGCAGGATGTATCAACACTCGAGAGAGAGAGAGAGAGAGAGAGAGAGATAGACGGGGATGTGGTATAGGCCTGTGTTGGCGCTAAGATAGAAGCGCATATCTTGGATGGAGACTCGGAAACTGTTTACCGGAAACAGACAAGGTCGCAAGGTCGAGTTACTACGGTCGGTATATCCGGTCCGTTCTCGGAGATGGGAATGAGAATAAAATAATTTACGAGATTTCCTTTCGTAGAAAATATCCAACATGATAATGCAAGATGAATTGGACTACAGATACGAATTACAAGTCACAAGTCACAAGTCACAAGTCACAAGTCGCAAGTCGCAAGTCGCAAGTCGCAAGTCGCAAGTCGCAAGTCGCAAGTCGCAAGTCGCAAGTCGCAAGTCGCAAGTCGCAAGTCGCAAGTCGCAAGTCGCAAGTCCCAAGTCGCAAGTCCCAAGTCGCAAGTCCCAAGTCGCAAGTCCCAAGTCGCAAGTCCCAAGTCGCAAGTCCCAAGTCGCAAGTCCCAAGTCGCAAGTCCCAAGTCGCAAGTCCCAAGTCGCAAGTCCCAAGTCGCAAGTCCCAAGTCGCAAGTCCCAAGTCGCAAGTCCCAAGTCGCAAGTCCCAAGTCGCAAGTCCCAAGTCGCAAGTCCCAAGTCGCAAGTCCCAAGTCGCAAGTCCCAAGTCGCAAGTCCCAAGTCGCAAGTCCCAAGTCGCAAGTCCCAAGTCCCAAGTCCCAAGTCCCAAGTCGCAAGTCCCAAGTCGCAAGTCCCAAGTCCCAAGTCGCAAGTCCCAAGTCGCAAGTCCCAAGTCGCAAGTCCCAAGTCGCAAGTCCCAAGTCGCAAGTCGCAAGTTACAAGTTATAAATTTCAAATTACAAAAATAGTGTTAACGTCGGAATCCGCACGATGCGAATATTCTGATAAAATCTTTAAAAGGTCACCGAAATTTTCGACATTCCACGGGGCGTATTTTACGGTGTATAAAAAAAGTGAAACGCCGATACGTTTATGATCGTATGTTTCGAAACATCCGTATTCCGGTGGAAGTCGATCGTCGTCGTACTATAAATTCCGCATACATTCGTTCGTGCATTAACGAGTACAGGCATGCATTATTTATATACCAGAGTGTCGTATATACACTTTCGTCTGGCCGCTTCGATATCGTTTTTAGAAAAGAACAAAAAAAAGTCAATTTTTTTTTTTCAACTTTTTTTTTTTACGTCATCGTTCGACGATTCCACCGCGTCTATGTTGCACGATGGCGATATAAATACGAGAGC
This sequence comes from Amblyjoppa proteus, assembly GCA_963922035.1. Taxonomy (NCBI): domain Eukaryota; kingdom Metazoa; phylum Arthropoda; class Insecta; order Hymenoptera; family Ichneumonidae; genus Amblyjoppa; species Amblyjoppa proteus. The sequence continues at coordinate 14,258,775 of OY998233.1, forward strand.
TGTTTGCCGGTACATACGCGGCGTCCGGTTCCGGCCAAGTGCCCGACGGAAAGGCCGATCGTGCGGCCTTCGTCGTTGTCCCGTCGCGAGCCCGCCAACGTGCGGCTCGGCCACGCTCTCCTCCACGGCCCGACGACCTGACACAAATGCATTAATTCACCGACTGCGGAGGTGGCCCACGATGCAGCCAATCAATGACCGTACCGCAAGCGGTCGCCTCCTTGGAATGCGTAATAGCAATTTGCGGGACGATCATTGAGACCGAAACCAAGAGCATCGCTTTGTCCAATAAACTCGTGGAACGTTCAATATCCACGATACGGACGTGGACAAGCTTTTATCCGACGTTCAATATAACTTTAAGGTAGCTGATATGTCGCTTCGCGCTCATTTCGCATAAGTTCGAGAAAAATTCGAGAAAATTGCAAGTACTTCTCGACGGTATAAAAATCTGAACAAAATTCATGCATATTAAAGATACCGAAAAAATTAATTTCGCATAATAATAATAATTTCAAAATGTTATTAACAAATTAATCAAAAAATTAATTGTTTAACAAATTATCAGGCAACATAACTTTTTTTTTTTCATGAAAATGATTCGTTCATTTTTCTGAATACGTATGAATTTTTTCAGATTTTTCAGTCAACTTTGATTTTTTTTTGTTTTTTTTCACACATTTTTTCCATATAAAAAAAAAAAAAAAAAAAAAATCAAAGTTGACTGAAAAATCTGAAAAAATTCATACGTATTCAGAAAAATGAACGAATCATTTTCATGAAAAAAAAAAAAAAATTATGTTGCCTGATAATTTGTTAAACAATTAATTTTTTGATTAATTTGTTAATAACATTTTGGAATTATTATTATGCACAATTAATCTTTTCGATATATTTAGTATGCATGAATTTTTTCAGAATTTCATACCATCGACAAGTACATGGAATTCTCTCTTATTTTTCTCGAACTTATGCGAAATGAGCGCGAAGCGACATAGCTTCATTAAGGCATAAGGATTTGGTCCAAAAAAACAGGTCGTTTTTCAACATTTTTTTTAACGCGTTTATTAGAATGACAAAGTCGCGTTTTTACACACCGTTAGTACAAAGTGTTGTGACATTTGAGTTTTTTTTTTTTTTTTTAATTAAAAAAATATCAATTAGAAACGGACTTATTAACGATCGACAATTAACAAATAACAATTAACAATTGACTTCGGGCAACGTGTCTCAAAAATTAATGGTTCGATTGAGTTGAAATTTTGATAGATACTTGATTATAACATTTTCTATCTACTGGCCGGATGATTTAAAAAAAAAAGGTTCATTTATTTGTTAGTAACAAACGACTGAGGTAGTTTTTTGTTTCAACGAAAAAAGCGACGCCAATCGTTTCGATTAACGACTTCGTCGAAATTCACCAGTTAAACATTGGGCCGTATTTGTCAAAGGTCAAACATACAATAAAATCCACTTGATGAATTCGTGGAGCAAAGTTACCGAAACAAAACAAGCCGCGGTACGTTAAAATCGATTGAAAAATACGGATTACACTTTGACAAAAAAAAATCCCAATGAAAAGTACTATAATCGAAATTTGGTTTTAGCAATCGTCCTCGTTGAGTTCCCATGCAATGATACAAATCCTTTACCGTCAATAAATACATACGACTTCAGATAAACAATTCTAAAAATATAGCACTCATATGTCCGGCGTCCCACGCAGTAGAGACCTCAAAATAAAGGAATATAAAGGCTCTGCTATTGTCTATCATACTCGTGTTATTCCCAAACTCCCACGAGAGCATGTGAAACACTGTGGAGTGGGAGAGAGATAGCATCAATGGCGCTCTCGACGGAGCGAGAGAGACACACTGAGAACGTTTTTCACACGCTCTTGAGACTATGTGAAACACCTCCCTCCCCGTCTATCCCGAGCTCAGTCGGTATCAAAAACTGCAATCAACTTTTCTCACAGGTTCTCGTACGTACGCTCAAAAAAAAAAAAAAAAAATATCTCATTGTAAACGGATATCATCTCTCGGCTTTCGATGAAACTTTTCTCAGAATCCATGAGAAAAGTTTATCACAGCTTTTATTATCGGTCGCGTTATTGCACATGCTATTAAGCATGCACAGTAAACGATACTTGCGAGAAACATATTAGGGCAATGTTGCCGATTCGGTTTTATTGCCATTCGATCGAATTAATTCGTTGTTTCGATGAATAATTCGTTGTTCAGATGAGTAATTCGTTGTTTAGATGAGTAATTCGTTGTTCAGATGAATACTTCGTTGTGTAGATGAGTAATTTGTTGTTTAGATGAATAATTTGTTGTTCCGATGAATAATTCGTTGTTCAGATGAATAATTCATCGTTCAGATGAATAATTCATTGTTTAGATGAATAATTCGTTATTTACATTAATAATTCGTTGTTTAGATGAATAATTCGTTATTTACATGAATAATTCGTTGTTTAGATTAATAATTCGTTGTTCAGATGAATAATTCATTGTTTCGATGAATAATTCCTTGTTTAGATGAGTAATTCGTTGTTTAGATGAATAATTCGTTGTTTAGATGAATAATTCGTTGTTTAGATGAATAATTCGTTGTTTAGATGAATAAATCGTTGTTTAGATGAATAATTCGTTGTTTAGATGAGTAATTCGCTGTTCAGAGGAATAATTCGTTGTTTAGATTAATAATTCGTTGTTCAGATGAATAATTCATTGTTTCGATGAATAATTCATTGTTTCGATGAATAATTCGTTGTTTAGATGAATAATTCGTTGTTTAGATGAATGATTCGTTGTTTAGATGAATAATTCGTTGTTTAGATGAATAATTCGTTGTTCAGATGAATAATTCGTTGTTTAGATGAATAATTCGTTGTTTAGATTAATATTTCGTTGTTTAGATGAATAATTCGTTGTTTAGATGAATAATTCGTTGTTCAGATGAATAATTCGTTTGTGACATTGACGCTCCGGTTATTTTCGTCAACGTTCGTCGTTATCGGGATTCGGTGTATTTGCAGAATACGCGAGGCACAGTGGTGGTCGAGCTCTACGGCATAACAGCACGTGTTCGAGGACTCGAACCCCCATAGTGGGAGCGCCACACAGGGCCAGTATTGGCAGAGGGTCGGCCGACGTTCGCCCGGCGTCGGCCAGCACCGACGTTCTCTGTGTCATTCCAACCAGGGGGGGGGGGGGGGGCGATCGAACGTACGCGAGTGCGTAATTCGGACGATATTTCTGACAATATTTACGACAGCAATGAGTCTTCATTTTACCGTGTCGTTGGTCTCCGCCGACGGAGAACTGCGCAGGATGGACGGCTCAGGCCATAGCACGTTTACTTCACTGCTCTCCTCTTACTCAACCATTCACTAAACCCTAAACAAGCTGTCGGGCTTGTTGCGTGGGCAGCGGCGTTTCAGGCTATTCCCGTGGGAGAGTTTATATGACGCTACGCGTATGTCATTGACGCTGTACCTATATAAGCCCGCTCTGCTGTGTATTTCCGAGCGTCAAGTGTATCGGAGCTGGGAATTCCTGAAGCAAGTTTTTTTTTTCCGCACCTCGACGTCTTCGTCGTTGCGATATTTTGCCATATTGACGCGTGACAATATCGTGCGCTCTCAATTTAATTTGCTAGAACTTTAAATTAGCTTACATTACTTACATTAATCGAACATAATGTACTTTTTAAAATTAAAAATACCCGATATTAAAATTACAAATCTTTTAATTTGCCTGAAGTTATCAAACATTTTTTTTTTTTTAAATAAAAATTTTACTGTAAAATTGCCCGCTCTGCTGTGTATTTCCGAGCGTCAAGTGTATCGGAGCTGGGAATTCCTGAAGCAAGTTTTTTTTTCCGCACCTCGACGTCTTCGTCGTTGCGATATTTTGCCATATTGACGCGTGACAATATCGTGCGCTCTCAATTTAATTTGCTGGAACTTTAAATTAGCTTACATTACTTACATTAATCGAACATAATGTACTTTTTAAAATTAAAAATACCCGATATTAAAATTACAAATCTTTTAATTTGCCTGAAGTTATCAAACATTTTTTTTTTTTTTTTTAAATAAAAATTTTACTGTAAAATTGCCCGCTCTGCTGTGTATTTCCGAGCGTCAAGTGTATCGAGCTAGGAATTCCTAGGGAAGTTTTTTCTTTCGCACCTCGACGTTTTCATCGTTGCGATATTTTGCCATATTGACGCATGACGATATCATTCGCTCTAAATTTAATTTACTGAAATTTTAAACTTGCTTACATTAATTGAACATAATGTACTTTTTTAAATTAAAATACTCGACATTAAAATTAGAAATGTTTTTTAAAATCTTTGAATTTGCCTGAAGTTGCCGAAGATTTTTTATTAAAAATAATAATGTTACTGCCAAATTGCCCGCTGCTGTGTATTCTCGAGCGTCAAGTGTATCGAGCTGGGAATTCCTGAAGCAAATTTTTTTTTTCCGCACCTCGACGTCTTCGTCGTTGCGATATTTTGCCATATTGACGGCACATTAATTTGCTCTTAATTTAATTTGCTGGAACTTTAAATTAGCTTACATTACTTACATTAATTGAACATAACGTACTTTTTAAAATAAAAATACCCGATATTAAAATTACAAATCTTTTTAAACCTTTACATTTGTCTGAAGTTACCAAACATTTTTATTAAAAATAAAAATTTTACTGTAAAATTGCCCGCTGCTGTGTATTCTCGAGCGTCAAGTGTATCGAGCTGGGAATTCCTGAAGCAAAAACTTGCTTCAGGAATTCGTTGCGATATTTTGCCATATCGACGCATGACAATATCGTGCGCTCTTAATTTAATTTGCTGGAACTTAAAATTAGCTTACATTACTTACATTAATTGAACATAACGTACTTTTAAAAATAAAAATACCCGATATTAAAATTACAAATCTTTTTAAACCTTTACATTTGTCTGAAGTTACCAAACATTTTTATTGAAAATAAAAATTTTACTGTAAAATTGCCCGCTGCTGTGTATTCTCGAGCGTCAAGTGTATCGAGCTGGGAATTCCTGAAGCAAGAACTTGCTTCAGGAATTCGTTGCGATATTTTGCCATATTGACGCGTGACAATATCGTGCGCTCTTAATTTAATTTCCTGGAACTTTAAATTAGCTTACATTACTTACATTAATTGAACATAACGTACTTTTTAAAATAAAAATACCCGATATTAAAATTACAAATCTTTTTAAATCTTTTAATTTTCCTGAAGTTACCAAAAATTTTTTATGAAAACCAAAAATTTTTATTGTAAAATTGCAACGCCCATGTCTCTGAAATTTCAGCAACAGTTCGTGTAAAAAAGCTCCCAATACCGTTCATTAATATTCGAGCATTTTTTTTACAATGCAGCGTTTATTTAATGTGTCTGAAAGTTTATCTCAAAGGCGGAAATGTTTTCAGACATACGTATATATTAATAGTGATAAAAAAAAAAGATGAAACATAAAATCTGAACGGCCTTTGACGTCCCCCGCACGCCATCGCATGAAAGCCTGCGAGTCTCGCGCCGGTAAATCCGTATGAAAATTCTCGTCTGGAAATCCGAGTAATCCGAACGTAGGCGGTGGGAAGCTCACGTGGCCAAGAAATCGGGCTATTGGAAGTGGAAGTCGATCCTCGAGCATAAACCCGATCGTTCTTCCTTACATCCGACTCTCAGATAAGAAAAAAAAAAAAAAAAAAAGAAGAAAAGAAAAAAAGAAAATGGAAAATTCTCAGAATAATAAAAAAATGGCCGCGCTCGTTTTTTCGTGGAACGAAGAATGTTCAAAGATTTCCAGGAAGGCCCGACGGATATGCGAAAACTGAACGGTTTTTGCGGAGCCACGAGGATTCGAGTATAATAGCGAAAGGGACCACCCGCTGAAAATCGACCGAGCCGTTTTGGTCCGTTCGATGACGAGACGCCGAGGGTTCCTTCCTGCAGGGCCAAAACCTTTTCGAGCCGGCGGCGGGGGGGGGGGGGGGGGGGGAAGGGGAGCACGAAATTTAGACACGACCCGAGAATTTAAGGGTTCATCCGGTTTTCCGTTGCCAGAGCCATCCCATATATTAGCCGCGGCACAAAGCCTCGAGCCGTTACTTCCGGTCTGGAGTCAGCACGCGCTCTATCTCTGAGCTGCTCGTAGTGCGCGTGGGCCGGTTCGAACTTCCGGTCCGGCTCTCCGGTCTTACATACCCTCCGAACCCTGCGGCACCCCCGTTTCTCCAATTTCAATTCAACGGCCATTCGACTACGCGTTACATGCCTCCGACAGAAATTCGAGACCCGCGTCCAATAAAGACTCGTCGACACTCGAAACCGCCTTACGGAGTGTTTCTCTGAAACTGTACTTTCTATCTTTTTTTTCTTCTTTTCGCTCCAGGAGATGTTTTTATTTTATTTTACTTTGATTTTATCATCTCTGCCGCTCGTCGAGCTTTAGTAATTTTATTTCGATTTTTAGTAATTTTACATTGTTTAGTAAATAATGTAAGTACACTGTAAAAAAATTTAGTTTGAAACTTAACGAACGGTAGTGGAAGCTTTTTACACAAACTGTTTAGGAAATTTTCAAAGGTGTGCGCGTTGAAATTTTATAGTAAAAGTTTTTTTTTTTTTTTTTATCATCTCTGCCGCTCGTCGAGCTTTAGTAATTTTATTTCGATTTTTAGTAATTTTACATTGTTTAGTAAATAATGTAAGTACACTGTAAAAAAATTTAGTTTGAAACTTAACGAACGGTAGTGAAAGCTCTTTACAAAAACTGTTTAGGAAATTTTCAAAGGTGTGCGCGTTGAAATTTTATAGTAAAAGTTTTTTTTTTTTTTTATCATCTCTGCCGCTCGTCGAGCTTTAGTGATTTTATTTCGATTTCTAGTGTTTTACATTGTTTAGTAGATAATGTAAATACACTGTAAAAAAATTTAGTTTGAAACTTAACGAACGGTAGTGGAAGCTCTTTACACAAACTGTTTAGGAAATTTTCAAAGGTGTGCGCGTTGAAATTTTATAGTAAAAGTTTTTTTTTTTTTATCATCTCTGCCGCTCGTCGAGCTTTAGCAATTTTATTTCGATTTCTAGTGTTTTACATTGTTTAGTAAATAATGTAAGTACACTGTAAAAAAATTTAGTTTGAAACTTAACGAACGGTAGTGGAAGCTTTTTACACAAACTGTTTAGGAAATTTTCAAAGGTGTGCGCGTTGAAATTTTATAGTAAAAGTTTTTTTTTTTTTTTATCATCTCTGCCGCTCGTCGAGCTTTAGTGATTTTATTTCGATTTCTAGTGTTTTACATTGTTTAGTAAATAATGTAAGTACAATGTAAAAAAATTTAGTTTGAAACTTAACGAACGGTAGTGGAAGCTTTTTACACAAACTGTTTAGGAAATTTTCAAAGGTGTGCGCGTTGAAATTTTATAGTAAAAGTTTTTTTTTTTTTATCATCTCTGCCGCTTGTCGAGCTTTAGCAATTTTATTTCGATTTCTAGTGTTTTACATTGTTTAGTAAATAATGTAAGTACAATGTAAAAAAATTTAGTTTGAAACTTAACGAACGGTAGTGGAAGCTCTTTACACAAACTGTTTAGGAAATTTTCAGAGGTGTGCGCGTTGAAATTTTATAGTAAAAGTTTTAGTTTTAATGAACATTTTTGTAAATTTTTGGGCAAAAGATTTTTAATTTTAATAGCGTGTATTTTAATTTTACAAAAAAAAAAGTACATTAACATTCATTTAATTCAAGCGATTTAAGGAAATTTCAAATTCCAGTACATTAAATTTACTATTAATTTTTACAGTGTAATATACTCAATCTAACTCAAATGAATTAGATTGATTTGACATGTCTCCGACGAAATTCGAGACCGTCGTCTAATAAAGACTCGTCGACACTCGAAACCGCCTCACGAATGTCTCTGGAATTTTAAATTTGCTTACATTACTTACATTAACTGAACATAATGTACTTTTTTTTTTAAATTAAGTCAATTGAGTTAAGCTTATCGAGCTGGGAATTCCTAAAGCAAGTTTTTTTTTTTCACACCTCGACGTCTTCATCGTTGCGATATTTTGCCATATTGATGCATGACAATATGATGCGCTCTAAATTTAATTCACTGTAACTTTAAACTTATTTACATTACTTACATTAATTAAACATAATGTACTTTTGTAAATTAAAATACCCGATATTATAATTACTAATCTTTTTAAATCTTTTTACTTTGTTTTTTTTTTTATCATCTCTGCCGCTCGTCGAGCTTTAGTAATTTCATTTCGATATCTAGTAATTCTGCATTATTTAGTAAATAATTTAACCTCCAATCAATCTAACTCAAATGAATTAGATTGATTAGAGGTATATCCGTTATTGCGATAAAATTTACTAACGGCCTCATAAATGTACTATTAAATATATCGGGAAAAATAATTAATAAGTAATAAATAAAATTAGAGAAGCAATTTTTGAAAAACAGCTGTCCACGTGACACGTAAGGGTCAGAGGAGAAATTTTGTTATTTGTCGCAAAAAATTATATTTTTGATATATTGGATAGAATAAATGATATATTGATATCATTTATTCTATCCATGAGATATATTGGATAGAATAAATTGGATAGAATAGTTGCTGAGCTATAGCGAACGTGTTTTGTTATTATCTTGGGTTTTGTCATTCTAAAACATTTCATTGAACTGTCAGCACGTGAATCGGAGCATTGATTATAGGATGCAATAAACTAATTATTATCTTTGCTACAAGATCCTCGGGTAGGTCCAATACGATATCGTTTTTTTTTTGTTTTTTTTTTTTTTTTACATTTCTCGTTTTCTCTGCCGCTCGTTGAGCTTCAGTAATTTTATTTTAATTGGATTTATTAGCGGTACATTCGTTATTGCGATACAATTTACTAGCGGTTTCTTAAATGTATAATTAAATATCATATTTAGTAATATAAATTGTATTAAAAATTAGGAGACATAATTTACGAAGATGCGAAGCAATATAACGCTCGAAAAAAGTTTTCTCGGGTAACGTGTCGTTCGTCTTGTTTCCCGAATTTTCAAACTAAAATTAGACAGGATATCTTGAAAAACAGCTGCCCATGCGATATGGAAGGATCAAAGGAAAACGTCGTGTGTGAATGTATTACGAGCGACGTAAAAAATTCTCACTAAAATCAAACCATTTCTGCATCCGAAACTTCACATAAATTCCAATTCAATTTCAATGCAAATTTCAGGGAAAAAAAAAAAAATTTTCAACATTAATTTTATCTCATAGTATCTCATCTGGCATTAATTTTATCTCATGGTATCTCATTTGCCATTAATTTTATCTCATGTCATCTCATTTGCCATTAATTTTGTCTCGCACCCGTGCGTTAAGTTTTGTTTAGAAATTTTACGCATAAAAAACACATTATTCATCTGTAACGAAATTGTATCTTTCATCTGTAACGAAAAATTTCAATCGAGTAATAACTCGATTGAAATTTTTGTCGACGAAAAAAGTGATATTGTACATAAAAATTGTAACAAAATTTTAACGCACAAGGGCGAGATTATTTTTGAGAGCATTACCAAAAATGCGTAAATTCGTTACGAATGAAAAGTGTGATTTTATGCATGAAATTTTTAAACAAAACTTCTTTTCTCACACTGTAAAAAATTTGCCGGTGTGAACTGCCACAGTGTGCAGTTCACTGTGTGTAAAAAACACCAGTGTTAATAAGAACACCATTATAGACTCCATTTTACTCGGTGCAAAGTGTAAAAACCAGATCTGGTGTTACTTTGTTACAAGTTACACCATACGGTTTTGTAGCAAATCAAGCACTATAGGGATATACAATTGTCATAATTCGGTGTTGAAATTTAAAAAACGATTTTAACACTGCTGTCGGTGTACATATAGGTCCATCAATTTAGTGTTAAAATGAATACAATTTTAACGCTACCATAGGTGTACATATCAGTTTATCATTTCGGTGTTAATTAAGTCGTTTCAAGTCATTTTTTTTTTATTCGATCGTATATACCGTCACCATACAGAAGGTATATAATCTTGACTTGAATGTATACTTTGGTAAATTTGAGAAAAATGTAATTCGATGTGTTCGTACATATACGAACATTTGGCATCTTGAAAATGATTTTCGTCAATTTTGTCATTCACAAATATTATCCCCGAAATAAATAACTTTCAAGTTGTTTCGATATTTCAATGTCAAATCATCGAAGTCGATTCTAAGTTAATGACGGTGAATAACTTATATATCCGATTCAAGATTACACATATCAATAAGCGATTGTAGCGTAGCGGTAAGGTACTAGGACAGGATTCGTTAGTTTCGGGGTTCGAGCCCTGCTAGGATATATAAATTGTTCATTTGTAAAAATTGTGTTATATTGATGAGTAGCGATGTACTGATAACAATTGAACATATGAAACGCGATGTAACCATGTATGAAATTAATTAGTAAACAAATGACCTAAATAACAGTACTGGAACCTAACTACAGATTGAGTTGGGCGAAACTTTTTTTTCCTTTTTGTGACTAGATGTTCGTTTCTTGCGTCAATCTGTTACACATTACAGTGTTTTTAAGCAGCTCACAATGCGGATTGTCGACACCGTTCGTGTGTTAATAAATATGTGTTAACTGTACGGTGTTGAGTGAAATTCTTAATTTGCACTAAATTTCTTACACAGTCGGTTTACATCATGGCAGAGTACTCGGTTAACACAAAATTGATGGACCTATATAGACACCGCGCTGGTGTTAGAACGGTGTTAATTTTAACACCGATTTTTTTACAGTGCATCGACATATATATACTTTTTACGTTTTTTCGTTTTTTTTTTTGCGCATTTTTTAAAAAGCTCTGAAAAATAAACTCGCCGATCGTTTTTATCGCCCCGATGAAAAATTCTCTCTCGGCATTATCGTAACGGGGTCTCGTGCCGATGACGCGGGCGTGGGCGGCGAACTGCGCGGGCAACGTGACGCGTACTCAAAGGCCCGCGTAGTACATTCATCGCATAAACTTCTTCATTCATGATTCACCGGGCACGATCCGGAGTTGTAAGGCGATCCTCGGTCGATGGAATCAATGGAATAGTATTATAGATAGTACTATAAGATATACAGAACGACGAACGATGGAAAGTCGATGTTCCGTGTGTCCACGCGAATGGGAACGGCCGAGCACTCTGGCGCAGTATTAATATCGTACGTCTTCGCGAAGTCGATTGACATCCTTTGAGAATGGAGCGCGCGTTATCGCCGCTCGCCGTGTGCGCGGCCACGAGCGTCCGGTGGCCTTGAGACAAATTTTCACTGAATCGATTAATAACCTCGGACGGAACGAAATTAAATTTATCCTCTCCGGGACCTTTTCGTATTCCCTATTAATTGAATCGCAGACGGATTTTCTCATATAAATTTATAACGTCATTTAAAATATGATTTATAACGAAATTTTAACGAAAGGTTAACGATTCGGCACATTTAGAACTCTAGCACTCACAACTCTGCCAGAAAACATCTCTACCGAAATTTCTACTAGAGAGTAAAAAAAAAAAAACTCTGCCAGAATCAAAAGAAAACTCTACCGGAACTACAATAAAACTCTATCGGAACTACGATCAGAATACAAGATTACCGTCAAAGTCTTGTATTCCGGTAGTGTTTTATTTCCATGCCAGTAGAGTTTAATTTCAAGTCCGGTAGAGTTTTATTTTCATTTTGGTAGAGTCGTTTTCTGGTAGAGTCGTTTTGTGGTAGAGTCGTTTTCTGGTAGAGTTGTTTTCTGGTAGAGTTGTTTTCTGGTAGAGTTGTTTCCTGGTAGAGTTGTTTTCTGGTAGAGTTGTTTTCTGATAGAGTTGTTTTCTGGTAGAGTAGGTTTCTGGTAGAGTCGTTTTCTGGTAGAGCCGTTTTCTGGTAGAGTCGTTTTCTGGTAGAGTCGTTTTCTGGTAGAGTCGTCTTCTGGTAGAGTCGTTTTCTGGTAGAGTAGTTTTCTGGTAGAGTAGTTTTCTGGTAGAGTCGTTTTCTGGTAGAGTCGTTTTCTGGTAGAGTCGTTTTCTGGTAGAGTCGTTTTCTGGTAGAGTTGTTTTCTGGTAGAGTTGTTTTCTGGTAGAGTTGTTTTCTGGTAAGTTGTTTTCTGGTAGAGTTGTTTTCTGGTAGAGTTGTTTTCTGGTAGAGTTGTTTTCTGGTAGAGTTGTTTTCTGGTAAGTTGTTTTCTGGTAGAGTTGTTTTCTGGTAGAGTTGTTTTCTGGTAGAGTCGTTTTGTGGTAGAGTCGTTTTGTGGTAGAGTCGTTTTCTGGTAGAGTAGTTCTCTTGGTAGAGTTGTTTTCTGGTAGAGTTGTTTTCTGGTAGAGTTGTTTTCTGGTAGAGTCGTTTTCTGGTAGAGTCGTTTTGTGGTAGAGTCGTTTTCTGGTAGAGTCGTTTTCTGGTAGAGTCGTTTTCTGGTAGAATTGTTTTCTGGTAGAGTTGTTTTCTGGTAAGTTGTTTTCTGGTAAGTTGTTTTCTGGTAAGTTGTTTTCTGGTAAGTTGTTTTCTGGTGGAGCTGTTTTCTGGTAGAGTTGTTTTCTGGTAGAGTTGTTTTCTGGTAGAGTTGTTTTCTGGTAGAGTTGTTTTCTGGTAGAGTTGTTTTCTGGTAGAGTAGTTTTCTGGCAGAGTCGTGAGTATTAGAAATGTAAATGTACCAACGAGGCAGCGGCAATTGACTGGTGAAGGTTCTCGGTCGGAATTACTTCGTCACCGAAATATCAGAGATAATCGTGAATCTGTGGATCAAAAAAAAAAAAATCGAATATTGTTATGTACACACGAGAAATTCAATTTTCGGTGAAAAATTGTTGCCTGAAAAGAGAAAACATGTCCACCGAGAATAAAACAATTTGAATGTATATCGATGTTGAGGAATTTGGGACGAGCCGGAAGCGACGAAAGGATACATTTATTTCGCGAATTATTTGCGATGGCCCGGCTGAGTTTAGGACGAAACAGCTTTTGGATTCGTATTTGGGGAGTGAAAATATATTGGAATGGAGGAATATATTATTTTCGACCATCTTATCAGATCAGATTGAATTATTCTTGAACGTTTGAAGAACGGATTGAATTATTCTTGAACGTTTTGAGAAAATCGTTGGAACATTTGCGATAATCGTTAATACGTTTGGGAGAATTGTTGGAACATATAATTGCGGAATGAATATATCGAGATATAAAGATATGTTATATTCGACCGTCGTGCCAGATAAAAATGAATTATTAATGAACGCGCGTGCCACGATATGTATCCGGTTTTTTAAGGGTAAAATTTTCTTTGGGACATCCGGAGAGGAAAGAATTTCACTCGGCTGTGAAATTTCGTCATACCTGGCACAAAAGCCCGGCGTCTCGAGTTTTACGGTCTCCAAACATTCGAGCTGACGAACGACGACGTCTTCGTCACGGTGGAACGATGTCAATGCAAAAGGCAAACGTCTCCTTCCGGTATGAATAAGTAACTGCGGAAGAGGAGAAACTCGCCGGAAGTCTAATAGACTCGGCTGCATCCGTCCTGTTCCTAACAGTCTACATCAGCGCGTCTAGATCGATTTCACTACGTTTCTCTTTCACGCTCTCCCTGTTGGCTCTCGTTAGTTACGAAATTTTTGTCGACGGTTTTTGCGGTAAACGATAAAAAAAAAAAAAAAAAAAAAACAAGAAATTAAGCATTAATTAAATCCGATCGGTCTGTATCGTTATGTCTAGCTTCCAATAATTGTAATGTCAGTTCCGCTATATAATTTGAGAAAATTATATTCCTATATGTAATTACATTAATTTCCTGATATATTAATTGCGACAAATTTGAGGAACAAGAGTTCGAAAGTTTTACCGAAAATAAATCTCAATACCTTTTTATTATTCATCAGTCGACGGAAGCAGCCGCTTGTCGTCTAATTGTTTTTATTAAACTAGTTTTTCGGAACTCACCGATGAAACTAAAGTTTGTCATATAGAATTTTCAATCTATATTTTAAAAAATAATGAATTATAATTTACAATTTAATTGTAACAAATGAAAGATTTTCAAAGACTTCACCTGGTAAAGAGCGTGTGTATAATTAATAAGCATTTCTCGTCCATCATTTTTCATTAATTTGTTTAACATTTTTTTTTTAGTTTTACAAATTACTTTTAGTCGAAATTCGGTGATTGATTAATAAACATTTCTCGTCCATCATTTTTCATAAATTGTTTAACATTTTTTTTTTTAGTTTTACAAATTTCTTTTAGTCGAAATTACGGTTGGGTGAAAAAATAAGTATTTCAAAATTAACAAGAGGTTGCGGATCGTTGCGAACGAGAAAGGTTTGTTAAATTTAAGATAGTACTTGCGAATAGTCTTCACGTCGCAGAAGTTTCGGAGAATTAGGAGGAAATTGCGAACACATCTGAATTGTATAGAAATCAGAAAAAAATCAAGCGTATCAAAATAATTTCAAAATGTTAATAACAAATTGATGAAAAATAAAATTGTTCAACAAATCTTCTGTAAACCTAATGTTTCCTCTATGAAAATGATTCTTTCACGTTTCTGAATATGCATGAATTTTTTCAGTTTTTCAATTTCACTTAAACTTTTCTTGTGTATGAGAAAAAAAGTGTATAGAAAGTCACAAAATTCAAAGAGAATTAAAAAATTTGAAAAAATTCACACGTATTCAGAAAAATGAACGAATCATATTTATAAAAAAAAAAAAAGTTACGTTTCCGAAAGATTTGTTGAACGTTTTTATTTTTCATGAATTTGTTAATATAACATTTTGAAATTATTATTATGCAAAATTAATCTTTTCGGCACCTTCAACGTGTTTGATTTTTTTTTCAGATTTTTATACCATCGACAAGTGCAATTGCAATTTCCTCTCGTTTCAATGAAACTCATGCGAAGTGAACACGATTCGCAAGGACTACCGTAATAGCTCGATGTCCTGCGCATTGTGCGCGACGAAGATGCGCGCGACGCACGAGGAAGCGCGCCGCACACCTTGTGCGCGGTGTGTTAGCTGAACGGCAGCCGAAAACGGCCTACTGCGCACACGCATCGAGCCCCGAGAATTTCCTTCAATGGGATGGCCTCAACTCATTCGCATCTGCACCCAGGGGTGGCTCTTTCATTGAGCTGCGCGCTGGCTCCCGTTACTTCCGCTTTCCGTTCATGCCGCCTCCCACCGGCGTCCCCAACTTCCCCTCGCACATGTTTAACGTCCGCGGCGACCTCGCTCCCCTTCGGATTTTTCTTTCAACCCGCTATTCTACTATCACCCTCGCAAAAGCCCCCGCGGAAAATTCGTCATCTATACAGAAGCTTCGCGCTGCTATCAATGAAATTCATCGAAAGGGATTCATCCTTGAATTAAAAATGCCCGCCCGCTAGGGAATTAAGTTTCGTCGATCAGCTCTGTTTTACGCGTTCGATCGTCCTATTTTCTCAATTTTAATTATAGCCGAGGAATGTTTTTTTTTTTGTTACTGGGGTATTTTCTAAATTTTAATTAGAGCTGATGGAATTTCTTTTTCGTGAATGGTCAACTTTCGATTCTATATGCATTGATTTATCAGACTTTTGTTCGGAGAAAAAACGTCGATTCGCGAACAATTAAACGATATCTATATAGATAAGATTTAAGCTCCATCGGTGAAATCCAACCTGCTGTTCTACTTTCATCCTCGCAAAAGCCCCCGCGGAAAATTCGTCATCTATATAGAAGCTTCGCGCTGCTATCAATGAAATTCATCGAAAGGTATTTATCCTTGAATTAAAAATGCCCGCCCGCTAGGGAATTAAGTTTCGTCGATCAGCTCTGTTTTACGCGTTCGATCGTCCTATTTTCTCAATTTTAATTATAGCCGAGGAAAGTTTTTTTTTTTTTTACTGGGGTATTTTCTAAATTTTAATTATAGCTGAGGATTTTTTTTTTTTACTGTGGTGTTTTCTAAATTTTAATTAGAGCTGATGGAATTTCTTTTTCGCGAATGGTCAACTTTCGATTCTATATGCATTGATTTATCAGACTTTTGTTCGGAGAAAAAACGGCGATTCGCGAACAATTAAACGATATCTATATAGATAAGATTTAAGCTCCATCGGTGAAATCCAACCTGCTGTTCTACTTTCATCCTCGCAAAAGCCCCCGCGGAAAATTCGTCATCTATATAGAAGCTTCGCGCTGCTATCAATGAAATTCATCGAAAGGTATTTATCCTTGAATTAAAAATGCCCGCCCGCTAGGGAATTAAGTTTCGTCGATCAGCTCTGTTTTACGCGTTCGATCGTCCTATTTTCTCAATTTTAATTATAGCCGAGGAAAGTTTTTTTTTTTTTTACTGGGGTATTTTCTAAATTTTAATTATAGCTGAGGATTTTTTTTTTTTACTGTGGTGTTTTCTAAATTTTAATTAGAGCTGATGGAATTTCTTTTTCGCGAATGGTCAACTTTCGATTCTATATGCATTGATTTATCAGACTTTTGTTCGGAGAAAAAACGGCGATTCGCGAACAATTAAACGATATCTATATAGATAAGATTTAAGCTCCATCGGTGAAATCCAACCTGCTGTTCTACTTTCATCCTCGCAGAAACCCCCGCGGAAAATTCGTCATCTATATAGAAGCTTCGCGCTGCTATCAATGAAATTCATCGAAAGGTATTCATCCTTGAATTAAAAATGCCCGCCCGCTAGGGAATTAAGTTTCGTCGATCAGCTCTGTTTTACGCGTTCGATCGTCCTATTTTCTCAATTTTAATTATAGCCGAGGAATGTTTTTTTTTAGTGGGGTATTTTCTAAATTTTAATTATAGCCGAGGAATGTTTTTTTTTTGTTACTGGGGTATTTTCTAAATTTTAATTAGAGCTGATGGAATTTCTTTTTCGCGAATGGTCAAGTTTCAATTTTATATTCATTGATTTATCAGACTTTTGTCCGGAGAAAGAACGGCGATTCGCGAACAATTAAACGATATCTATACAGATAAGACTTAAGCTCTATCGGTGAAATCCAACCTGCTGTTCTACTTTCATCCTCGCAAAAACCCCCGCGGAAAATTCGTCATCTATATATAAACTTTGCGCTATCAATGAAATTCATCGAAGCGGATTCATTCGGGTCCTTGAATAAAAAAAAATGCCCGCTCGCGAGGGGATTAAGTTTCGTCGATCAGCTTTATTACGCATTCGATCGTTGTATTTTCTCAATTTTAATTATAGCTGAGGAGCTTTTTTTTACTCGTGTATTTTCTCAATTTTAATTATAATTGATGGAATTTCTTTTTCGCCAATGGTTAACTTTCAACTTTACGTGTATTAAATTTATCGGGCTTTTGTCCGAAGAAAGAACGGCGATTCGCGAACAATTAAACGATATCTATACAGATAAGCTTTAAGCTCGATCAATGAAATTCTTCGAAGCTGATTGCATTGCAATCAGAAAAAAGGATTTATTAAAATCAAATAAATTTCGAGCATCAAATGACGTTTATTAAGATAAAATAAATGTTTGACTGCCTCGACAAAATCCTCGTTAGATTCAAATAACGGTTATAACTTTGGCGTAAGTAAAAAAAAAAAAAAAAAAATTATTCTAAGATTTGCACTTTAATATAAATGTTTATTCGCGCCAATGAAATCGTATATTTGGCGTCAAGACAAACGCGGCTATTGTCCGTTAGCGCGCGTTAGATCTGTCAATGCGTCGGTCGTCTGATAATATTTCTCGCTAATAACAAAACTATATTTATTCCTTACGGGGCAACCGTTGCATTGTAATAGAGAGGCACCTCATAGGTTTGTTTTCACAAAACTTTGTTTAATTCAAGCTGTGTGCCTCGATTGAATTGTCCTTATTAAATGAGTCCCCGAACAACCAACATCGAGATTGATTATGTCACGAGTGTAACTAATGTGCGCCGTGATCAGTGAAATCGTTCGCCGATAACGGATCTGTATGCTCATTTTTATAATAAAACATTGCTCGTTGATAGTTCGTTGATAGTAAAAAAAAAAAAAAATATGGCTTATTTAACAACAACAAAAAACATTCGTTTCTGCGTCATTCGTATATCACACTATTACGATACGATAAAAAGTAGCGGGTCTGTCACGTAATAAATTAATAAATTATTTGACACTAATATCTGTCTATTAGATCCAAATAAACATTATTAAACGATAAGAGTAATACGAACAAACAAAGAAATATATTAGACATCAATTGAATGGTTCTATTAGATTCCGAATCAAATAAACATTTTTCTTCGTCCTCGATAAGATTTCTTTGAATGGAATAAAGTTTTTTTTTCTGGGTTTGGTCTCCTGGAAAAATAGCAGCTCGCTGAGCGATTGAGTTTCGTCGTACAGCTTTGGTGTTACACACTCGATCTCCGATAAATCTCGGCTATTTTCTCAATTTTCATTACAGCCGATGAATTTCACTTTTCGCCGCTGGGCAACATTCAATTTTCACGTGCACCAACAGAGCCGGTGTCCGATCTCCAGAGAATGAACGACGATTCGCGAAAGATGCAACGATCATTTTGTCAAATCAGTTTGTATCACTAGAGATAATCAATTCATTTTAATTAATTTAAAAATGTAATAATTTCAATTAATTGAAATTAATTGATTTTCTTTCGTGATAGAATTATTCAAAAAATTATCGTTCCATCGTTCATTAAATTAATTAGATTGACTTAATTCTATCACTTTTGTCATTGAATTAATTTTCAACTTTCACAATAACGCCATCGAGAAGAGTAAAATAGCATAATCGCTTGAAAGACGACAAGACAAAAATTCAAAGCTAACTTCTAAAAAAAAAAGTTTTCAAATTTTGCCAAACAATTGAAGTTTCGATAATCAACCACCGTTCACATTTGCAAAGAGGACCAAACGACAATTTATTAATCTCTTCATAAAATAAAAACATCCTCCATCGTCTAAAGTTCATCTCGCATACGTTGAGCGTGTCCCATATTCGTTTATATTTCCATATTAAAAAAAAAAAAAAAAAAAAAATGTTACTATCAGCGATCCTCGTAAAGGTCAAGAGAGTTGCGGTCTGAACGGCGAACGGCCGAGCGATCGCCGATGCGCCCCGAAGGATTTGGGACGTTTCAGGGCAAAGCGGTTCGGGGAGGGATTTGCCCCGACGGGGGTTGCTCGGTTACCGGGGGTTGCTCGAACGGAGTGCGGTGCCGCGACCTAGTTCGCCGAACAGTGACGTGGGGACCAACCATTCACCTAGTCCAGCCACCGCGATCGAGGTACAACGTATCGAAGCTAAACTAGGTCATCGTCGTCCTGTTCCCGCGTCCTCGGCTCCGTCGTTCTGTATACGCGCATATACAGAGCCTTTTATCTCCGTCCGTGTAGGTATATTTGCAGCGGTGCACGGAAAGCGTGACCTCCCGCCGCGGTGCCTGGCCGAGAGTTCCGAGGACTCCCGCCCGGCAGGCAGTTCCGGAAGGCCAACTTGCAAAGATACGTACATGTGCCGGATCCCGGATCGATAGGGCGAGAGGAGAAAAAAAATTATGGGAACGATATGGGAGGAAATCGGAATGTGCCGATATATGCAAATCGCAGTGTTCTGATAAGGTGGTAGAACAAAAAAAAATTGATATTTTCATAACGCTTCATTATAAAAGTTGAGAATTGACATTTTCATATCGCTTCGTCATAAAAGCTGAAAATTGAAATTTTCATAGCGCTTCCTCATAAAAGTTGCAAGTTGATGGTTGAATGTTGAAATTTTTATATCACTTTCTCATAATGGCCCTTTTATTCGCAAAGGTCCTTCTGTGAGAAAGCATTTACTATGTTTTTGGCTTTGTCGTAGATGAAGCTTTCCGAATAAAGAACCATTGTGAGAAAGTGATATAAACATTTCAACTTTCAACTTTCAAAGATATAGGAGGAAATCGGAAAGTGCTTATATCTGCAAGCCGCAGTGTTCTGATAAGGTGGTAGAAAAAAAAATGGACATTTTCATAATGCTTCCTCATAGAAGTTGAAAATTGACATTCTCATAACGCTTCCTCATAAAAGTTGAAAATTGAAATTGTCATATCGCTTCGTCATAAAAGCTGAAAATTGAAATTTTTATATCGGTTCGTCATAAAAGTTGCAAGTTGATGGTTGAATGTTGAAATTTTTATATCACTTTCTCATAATGGCCCTTTTATTCGCAAAGGTCCTTCTGTGAGAAAGCATTTACTATATTTTTGGCTTCCTCATAGAGGAAACTTTCCGAATAAAGGACCATTAGGAGAAAGTGATATCAACATTTCAACTTTCAACTTTCAAAGATATTGGAGGAAATCGGAAAGTGCTGATATCTGCAAGCCGCAGTGTTCTGATAAGGCGATAGAACAAAAAAATGGACATTTTCATAACGCTTCCTCATAAATGTTGAAAATTGACATTTTCATATCGCTTCCTCATAAAAGTTGAGAATTGAAATTTTCATATCGGTTCGTCATAAAAGTTGCAAGTTGATGGTTGAATGTTGAAATTTTTATATCACTTTCTCATAATGGCCCTTTTATTCGCAAAGGTCCTTCTGTGAGAAAGCATTTACTATATTTTTGGCTTCCTCATAGAGGAAACTTTCCGAACAAAGGACCATTAGGAGAAAGTGATATCAACATTTCAACTTTCAACTTTCAAAGATATTGGAGGAAATCGGAAAGTGCTGATATCTGCAAGCCGCAGTGTTCTGATAAGGCGATAGAACAAAAAAATTGACATTTTCATAACGCTTTATTATAAAAGTTGAAAATTGACATTTTCATATCGCTTCCTCATAAAAGTTGACAATTGAAATTTTCATATCGGTTCGTCATAAAAGTTGCAAGTTGATGGTTGAATGTTGAAATTTTTATATCACTTCCTCATAATGGCCCTTTTATTCGCAAAGGTCCTTCTGTGAGAAAGCATTTACTATATTTTTGGCTTCCTCATAGAGGAAACTTTCCGAATAAAGGACCATTAGGAGAAAGTGATATCAAAATTTCAACTTTCAAAGATATAGGAGGAAATCGGGAAGTGTTGATATCTGCAAGCCGCGGTGTTCCGATAAGGCGATAGAAAAATAAATGTGAAATCGCGTAAACGACCCGATATTTTTGTACCTCATTTTTATGGATGCGATACAAAAATATCGGGTCGTTTAGGCGGGTTTTTATTTATATTTTTCTAAACTGTAAGCCGGTAAGACGAGATAATGACTTATCGTCGCGGTATCAATTTTCAACGGGCTTTATTGATAAGATCGGATGATCGTTTTTAGGCGAGCGTCGTTAAAATAAACGGCCACTACTGCTCCGACTAGTGACTATTAAAATGACTATCTTTCACATCTTCATCTCATCGGACCAAGGCAACCAAGGCAGCTAAAACTTGTTTTTTTTTTTTTTTTCTAAACGGTGATTTTTTCTAAACGGTGATTTTTTCTAAACGGTGATTTTTTCTAAACGGTGATTTTTTCTAAACGGTGATTTTTTCTAAACGGTGATTTTTTCTAAACGGTGAAACGGTTCATACCGCGACTAATCGTCGCGGTATGAATTTTCTATAGTCTTTATTGTTAAAATGAGACGGCGTTTGCCGAACGATCGTTTTTAGGCGAGCGTCGTTATTATCGACAAGCCGAAAGAATGACTTACCGTCACGGTATCGATTTTCTATGGTCTTTATTGATAAGATCGGATGATCGTTTTTAGGCGAGAGTCGTTAAAATAAACCGGCAGAACTGTTCCGAGTATGAGAAAATATACTCTTGTCGCGTTGCCTGGTCGAGAGTTCCAAAGGCCGCTCGGCAGGGAGTTCCGTAAGGCCAACTTATAACGATATGCGCAGATGTGCCGGATCTCGAATAGATCGGGAGAGAAAAAAAAAAAATTACAGGAAAGATAAGACCGAGGAGAAAATCGGAAAATGCCGATATCTGCAAGCGGCAATGTTCCGATAAGACGATAAGGACGAGATATGAAAATATCAGGTTAACTGCACCGAGCTCTCATTAATTTTTGTCTAAGCTGTACGCCGATACGCCGAGAGCATGAATTATCGTCGCGGTATCAATTTTCCGTAGTCATTGTCGTTAAGACGAGACGGCGTTTTTCGGAAGATCGGATTTGAGGCGAGCGTCGTCAAAATAAAACGGCTGGACTGTTTCCAGCATGAGAAAATACTCCAGCTCGGCAGTGAATTCCGGAAGGCCAACTCGAAGCGACACGTACAAATATACCGGATGCAGGATCGATCGCGCGAGAAAAAAAAAAAAAAAATAACGGCAAAGATAAAACCGACGAGGGAATCGGAAAATTCCGATATCTGCAAGTCGCAGTGCTCTAAAAACGCGATAACGAGACACGATAATATCGTTAAATTTCTCGTCGCGAATGTTGGATAAAAAGATTTTTAATAAATGCCATATTGGGCAGATATTATTTAAACATATCAATGTTTGATAAAATCGCTCCGTCGAATATTGAAATGTTTTCATAAAAATTTGTCGCTCTGTCGGTCAACCGTTATAAAAATGCAGTAAAACACTAAACCAAAATGTGTTGCCGTTCATTTTTAATTGAGTTTTTGGATTAACACGATAGTCCGGGAACATATGTGATTATTTGTGTATCGTCCATGACCTATAGGGGAGGATGGGACAAATTTTCCAATGACTTTTCGATGGTGCACGCAGAAAAATCATTTATTTGACGGCCACCATTTATACAGATTAAGTAAAATATTTATTTGATTAAAATAAATATTTATTTTAATTAAGTAAATAGTTACTTAAATTGAATAAATATTTATTTTAATCAAATAAATATTTTACTTAATCTAAAAAAAAGGTGGCCGTCAAATAAATTATTTCTCTGGTTGTGGCGTTGATGGTAAGTAAAATAAATGCGCAAATGGGGCAAAACGGTCTTGAAAATCCGGATGTATCGTCGGATCAAAAAGGGGTATCCAAAAATTATTGAAAAACTGAGTCCCCCCCCCCCCCGCTATCCCGTTTTGCCCCACTGTGCCATTTTGCCCCTCTCTCCCCTATATCGATTTTTTTTCTTCGCAAAATTGGCCTAACTGTAAATTTTTTCCCATCCCAATTCATCCAAGAGACCGAATTGTAGTTATTAATTTTCGATAGTCGTTAGCGTTAAGGTGGGACGGTGTTTTTCGGACGATCGTTACTGGCCGAGAGTCGTTGAAATAAAACGGCATGCCTGTTCCGGGCATGGGAAAACACCTCGGCGAGAGCTCGACCCTTCCGCTTTCTTGAATCTGCTATTATAGCGTGGCTACTTCCGTCTCGTGCGTGATATTTTCTGCGCCTGTTTATGCACTTCCGGCCTAACGCATCGGGCAAACCTCATCCGGAACGGAAGTCGCATAGAAAAAAAAGGGACGGCCCGCCGCTTCGGCTTTACATGTCCGCCGTCAAACAGTGCAGGTCCCGCATACCTCGGAAATACCGCCTTTCTTCAAGACGATTCAATTGAATCGCCGGGGCGGAGGCCACTGCGATCCTTCGCATTTCGGACTCCGAACAATAGACCCTTTCCCGGATAAGCGATGAGCATCGAGGGCACCGCCCGTTTCCTTACAAGCCGGACGTTCTACGCGCTCCCACATCGCCGTTGTCTTTGCCCTGCACTATCCGGTATAATTGGAAAGTGATCTGAAAAAATTATGACATTAAAAAAATTATATATATATATATATATATATATATAATGAATATACGTGCCTTTGATGAGAAAAGAGCTTATTCAATGGAAACAATTTTTTTTTGCTCCATGCACAGTAAAAAATAATTTCGTAAAATCGGAATACATACGAAGTTTCGTAAAAATAATTTTGTTAAATAAGTGACAAACTCGTTTGTTAAGGTTTGAATATACAAATATGTCCTTTTATTTCCCGTGGCATTAACAATTTTAGTTTGTACTTTTTTTTTTTTTTTTTCTAGAACAACAAACTGGAAGTTGGGTCGGAAAATTAACAGATAAAATATTGTGGACGCTTGTGGACAATAAATTGTTGTAAAAAGTACAATTTTTTTTGTTACCGTGTATGGCAAAATAAATATTCCTTTATCGTTAACAAATCAAAATCAACTGCCAGAATTTATGCGATTAGTGGGCTCGGTGGATCTCACGAAAAGAAGATTGTTCTCATTCTTACTACTCAATCTAGAACTCCAAGTTGGGGTAACAATGTAGTTATGTCTGGGGGCAATGTGGAGGGCTCTGCTTTCCCTACCTTTCTTACTTATATTTTTCTTCCGTTATCTTTAATTCTTACTTTAATTCGTACTTAATCTATCTTATTAATCCTATTACTATCTATATTCGCCAACAGTGCGTGTCGTTTAGACGCTTACATATGCAAACATTTTTGTACTTATAGAGTTTCACAGCCTAGCTACAATAAACAATAATAATGATAATAATAATAAATTTTAGACGAGCGAAGAAAATTTAATTGCCCCAAAAAAAAAAAAATATATATATATATATATATAATGAATCTACGTACCTGCGATGAGAAAAGAGCTTATTTCATGTTAGCATATATTTTTTGTTGAACATGGCGACATAAATATTCGTTTATCGTTAACAAATCTTAGATGAGCCAAGTGAAATTTAGCTGCTCCAAAAAGAATTGAAACACTTTGGGCATAAAAAAAAAAAAAACATTTGTTTGGTTCGACTAAAATTTCTTAACAATAAATGAGTACCGATTTCGCCATATCCAAAAAAAATATCCGCAAAAAAAAGTCTACCATGAAATTTTGTTATTTTCCGACACGGTTGTTCGAGCCACCCTCCGCAGTTTGTGAAATGCACCGATCTTCGTACGAATATCCTGGCGCGCATTGCGCCATCGGAATTATCGATTAACGCTTCCGTTGAAATAGCGATCCTTTTTTTTTTTATATAGACAAAATCACTCACACCGTTGATTTGATACCACTTTACATCATCGTCCCTCTACGAGTCAATAATTTATAATGCACCGGTCTATCGGCCGTTCGTGAAATATACACATATACGTAACGATATTATTATCCGGGCGAATTTGGTATGTCTGTGAGTTGGGAGTGTGTGTGTGTGTGTGTGAATCTGGAACGAGAGCTGCGATATACGGTCAATAGGGGGTTGCTCCGGTGACCCAATTTGTCCCGGGGGTTGAATGAACGCCGGAGCAACGAGAGTGCACCATGACGTCATTCACGACCTTATTTCCGGTGTGTTCCCAGTTCGCACGGGGAAATCGTGGATCACCTCCCCACAGAGCTTCCCAGCCGACAACCTCCTGTCTCTCTCTCTCTCTCTCTCTCTCTCTCTCTCTCACTCTACTTTCCTCCACAGTGTCCCGTTGACCCGCGGCACCGAGGCTCTTACCGTGTCTATCTCGTGAATCGAACGCGAACTCTTCCCCTCTCGCACGCTGGCTCGTTCATTCGCGGCCTCCGAGGACCGCTGCACCGGGCGCGCCGCACCCTCGTTGCATCGCAACGGTGCGAGGCCGGCATGAATGAATTTTTGGCACCGCTGCGACGGCATCCTCCCGTAGCGAGGCGAGGCTGCTTCCTCCCCTCTTCTTCATTCGTTTTTATTCAGGACGCCACTTTCATTAAGCCGGCAACTGGCGCGCGGGATATTTTTATATTTGTTATTTCTTGCTTTGTTTGCATAGTCGACTCTGTTGGGGATATCAAGATTGTTGATGAAGCCAGCTTTGTTGGAGAGTTAATTTTGTTGAGGAATTAACATTGGTCGAGGAAATCAGCGTTGTTGGCAAAGTCAACTTTGTCATGGTGTCGAGCGAAAGTCCTTTAAAAAATGTCCATATTTCCATGATTTTTCCATGACTACTGCAAATCATTCAAGGACGCATATAAGAGACAAAATTAGTCGAAAATTGGCATGAAATAAAACTTATTTATTATCTATTTTCGTGAGTGTCAGCGGGAGCCGATCCCGCCGCTGTGAATGAAATCAAGGTCCTAGTGTATTCGTAACTCACAGCGGCACAGAGCCAATGACGATGAACAACCAATTTTATATGGACGCTGATATTTCATATTTCAAAGTAAATACTGTGCATTTCAATATTACTCATTCAATTATTTTTAAAATCTCAATAATGAAATGGGGAAAAAAAAAATTGTTTTTTTTTTCAAAAGGCTGGACGAAAGGTTTCTTGAAAACAAACATTGTAAAAATTTCCCTGATGGACGGAAAAATTCCATATTTCCATGATTTTTCCAGAATCGTAAAGTTTCATGAAATTTACCTGACGTCCCTGATTTCCATGATCGCTGAACACCATGTTTGTTGACGATATCAACTTTGTTGAGGTAGTCAAATCTGTTGAGGTAATCGACTTTGTTGAGGCAATCAACTCTGTTGAGGCAATCAACTCTGTTGAGGCAATCAACTCTGTTGAGGCAATCAACTCTGTTGAGGCAATCAACTCTGTTGAGGCAATCAACTCTGTTGAGGCAATCAACTCTGTTGAGGCAATCAACTCTGTTGAGGCAATCAACTCTGTTGAGGCAATCAACTCTGTTGAGGCAATCAACTCTGTTGAGGCAATCAACTCTGTTGAGGCAATCAACTCTGTTGAGGCAATCAACTCTGTTGAGGCAATCAACTCTGTTGAGGCAATCAACTCTGTTGAGGCAATCAACTCTGTTGAGGCAATCAACTCTGTTGAGGCAATCAACTCTGTTGAGGCAATCAACTCTGTTGAGGCAATCAACTCTGTTGAGGCAATCAACTCTGTTGAGGCAATCAACTCTGTTGAGGCAATCAACTCTGTTGAGGCAATCAACTCTGTTGAGGCAATCAACTTTGTTGAGGAAGTCAACCTTGTTGAGAAAATCAACTTTGTTGAGGTAATAAACTTTGTTGAAGAACCCAACCTTGATGATCTTCTATGAGAAAGTCATTTTAATGCCCTAACTTTTCGAGGAAGTCAACTTGATAATTATCCTCTACGTGGAAGTCAACTTTAATGACCTTCCACTACGAGGCTGTCGACGTTGGTCAACTAACTTTATCATGGATGGACTGTGTGAGCGACGATAAAAAAAATAGGAAGCAATGTTCTTTTATTTTGTGTTTCAATCCCGTGCGTCATCAGTATTGAGTACTCGAGATAGAGGTCGGCGGGGCAAAACGGGTCCCGGATGTAAAACGTGCTATTTTTACCAATTCGTCGTAGGGCATAAAAAAAAACGCTTCTTACATGCACAACACGGGTGAATCCGGTGTAAACGCTCTGCCCCGCTCTTTCCTAGGCAAACTCTCGCAGAATCAACTTGTACATAATTCGCGGCATTGATTTACGCCGCGATTGAATAAGAAAACGAATGAAAAGGATACAACATTTAAAAAATATTAGAAAGTCGTAAAAAAAAAATCGTATAATGGAAAACGATATACGAAACCGAGATTTTTCACGCCCGTTCAAAATCGCCTTACAGGCGCGTTTACTTCTCGAGTCTATCGTTCAGGGCGGCGCGAATTGCTTCACAGTGCTGCTACGCTGTTGCCAACGTCACGGATACCCCGATCGGTCACCGCTATGGCTCCCTTCTTCCATCGTTACGGTGCAAACTTTGACCCAAGCCAAGACGCGAATTCTTTACAGTCGCCGAACATTGTACAGACGAACGGAGCCTCTCGGTTTCATCTCCGCTGTTTCGGCCGTCGGCACTGTGTGTCCCGATACTCGACCCTCGTGCCGCGAGCGCCGCAAGCCCGGTGCCCTTTGTTCGTCGGTGAATCTCCGACATCGAGAAAGATTTATTATGCACGCCCGTGGAAAACTCCGACGGGACTCCGAGAGCGTCAAGTGGGCGAGACCTGCCCAAAGACAGTACACTTTATTGCGGCTCTGCCTTCGAAGGACTCTTTGTTGCGCTTTCGGTCCATTCAGGGTGTCGATGTCAGAATCGGCGGCCTTTCGCTACTTTGGCCCACGGTAACGAAGCCGATTGTCCGACGAAATTTACACCGTGAATCGGGCAGCTTCGGGCACTATTGTTAAATTGTACTACGACCGTGCGCACGGTGTTTCGCACCATTGTGGCGTCCTGTGCTATAGCACGAGATCGCACGGTCGAAGGATAGGCTGCACTATGACCAACGGAGAGTCGGAGATAGGTGTTAGTTTCGGGGGTCTCCGTGCGAAATCGCTGTATAGGTAAACAGTACAATGGCCGAGATTGCAAAGGCGCACGAGCGCCCTCTGGGGAACGTGCGATTGTCCGAGGAGTTTCTCGAGGTCTCGCGATGATCGTCGTCTCTGCAGCGCATATTATCTTACTGTCTTTCATTGTGAAGCCTGCTGGATGGATAGCCGATGGGTCGCGTTGTCGTTTGTGCAAATTACATCGAAGGGGAATAAAAACTTGCCCGCTTCGACGAGAGGTGACGAGGGTGAAGTGAAATTTTTGGGGCCTCTGAACTGTTAGAAGTGAGGCTAGAAACGCCCCGAGAGATTGGGTAATTTTTCTTTAGCCTTACGAGAACTCACCGGAGCTCGTGAGATGGACTTACAACTTGGATCTTTCTTTCTATAGCCCAGTTGGCTCGTCCCTCGTTAGGGACTTGTTTCAGTTTCTTCAACACGACTCGTATCTTGACCGCAGCCCATCGTGCGAGAACTCACTGGAGTTCGTGCAGAATGCTCATGTCGAGTACTTCGACTTCCTGTTCATATTGAAGAGGCTAGGCTTATTACACAGCCGATAAGATAAACCGCCCAGTTTCTGTCGCTATCCCAGTTACCGCCATCGAAGGCAAACAAAACTTGATGGCGTATATATTTATGACACTTTTTTATTTAACAATATTTAATGGTCTGTGGCGCAACTCACATTTCGATACTGCCGACGACGCAGTTGCTTTCAGTGCGAATTATGCATTAATGCATTCGGAGAATGCATTAATTTGCAAATGTTTTTAAAATACAAAAGTTTTACCAACGGTGTCGGGAGAAATATTATCGACTTGATTGGTAATATTATCTTTATTAAATTACGCGCTTGATTAAATTTGTCATGAGAGAAAGTTGCACGTGTTGCGTCGCTGTTATTATAAATTAAAGTTAATATTTGGATGGCTTTTTGACCCGTAAAATGTTTGAAAAATTATATCTGTAACACAGTGGGTAAAGCCCGACATAATAGTACTTTGCGATACTAGTGTGTAAAAGCCTCCGGCGCTACAACGGCAGGAGGCGAAGCGGAGTACTGTTGTAAGGCGACAGAAGGCGCGTGCGGCCACACTTCACAACCGCCGTCGGGAGTCCACTTTTACGTACAAGAATCGCATACGACTTTTTGTGACGAATAAATGAAAGGTGCCAGATTATTTTGCTACGGTTTTAAGTATTACTATGCGGTTTTGAGTATTACTATACGGTTTTTAGTATTACTATACGGTTTTGAGTATTACTATACGGTTTTGAGTATTACTATACGGTTTTGAGTATTTCTATACGGTTTTGAGTATTGCTATCCGGTTTTGAGTATTACTATACGGTTTTGAGTATTACTAGACGGTTTTGAGTATTTCTATACGGTTTTGAGTATTACTATACGGTTTTGAGTATTTCTATACGGATTTGAGTATTGCTATCCGGATTTGAGTATTACTATACGGTTTTGAGTATTGCTATCCGGTTTTGAGTATTGCTATACGGTTTTGAGTATTACTATACGGTTTTGAGGATTATTACTATACGGTTTTGAATATTACTATACGGTTTTGAGTATTGCTATCCGGTTTTGAGTATTGCTATCCGGTTTTGAGTATTGCTATCCGGTTTTGAGTATTACTCTACGGTTTTGAGTATTGTTATACGGATTTGAGCATTGCTATACGGTTTTGAGTATTACTATACGGTTTTGAGTATTGCTATACGGTTTTGAGTATTACTATGCGGTTTTGAGTATTGCTATCCGGTTTTGAGTATTACTATATGGTTTTAAGTATTGCTATACAGTTTTGAGTATTACTATACGGTTTTGAGTATTGCTATCCGGTTTTGAGTATTGCTATCCGGTTTTGAGTATTACTCTACGGTTTTGAGTATTGCTATACGGATTTGAGCATTGCTATACGGTTTTGAGTATTACTATACGGTTTTGAGTATTGCTATACGGTTTTGAGTATTACTATGCGGTTTTGAGTATTGCTATCTGGTTTTGAGTATTACTATATGGTTTTGAGTATTGCTATACAGTTTTGAGTATTACTATACGGTTTTGAGTATTGCTATCCGGTTTTGAGTATTACTATCCGGTTTTGAGTATTCTTATCCGGTTTTGAGTATTACAATACGGTTTTGAGTAGTGGTAGTATTTATTCAATGTACAGCGTCTTCCGATTTTTACAGGGTCCTCCTAACTTCTCGTACACCCTCGGTATCAATCGACGCGGTTTTGAGTATTACTATACGGTTCTGAGTATTTATGCAACGTCTTCTCTAAAAGCCCCACTTTATGCCGCGGCCGGGACGCACATAAACTGGCACTTCTCATGAATGAGTTACAAAAAGAGATAAACTTGGTATTCGGTGAACCGACATACGGCATCACGAGTGACGGAAACTGAATGCATGATGATGACGAAAACGGCGCCATAAATGATGGAAACCGCAGCACGAGGTCTGAAAGGTCACGGAAAGCCCGGCAGTAGCGAGACATTATTGAAACGATAATTTAATCATTATATTCTACTGAATTGACTTCAATTATGGCTGGCTCGCATTCAGGAGGCTTCATAAATTCAGAACGTAATGCATTCAACCCGAGTATAAAAAATGGAAAACTGTTTTCACAACCTTAAAGATCACGGAAACTGAGCCACGTACTTTATGCCCTTCATGAAATTAGGCCACCGATATTTGCTTTCGTTCGACTCTTATTAGTCGTCTTGTGAACTTTTGTTCATTACATTTTTTCTGTATTATGTATGACCGTATGTTTTTTCACATCATCTTCAGGGCATGATACATTTCGCATCAGTAACAAATCGTCTTTCCTATTTTATCCGAAACTGTTAATTTTTCAGACCCGAGCAAATCAGTTTTCGGGCTTACGAGAACATCTGTTCGAAATTTTAACAGCATCGGATAAAGTAGAGAGGGCGATTTGTTACCGACTGAGCGTTGGATGGGTCAGAGCTGGGATATTGCACATCGCTTCCACAATAATCAGAAGACTCGGGAGCTTTCGAGAGAGGCTAAGAAAAGCATCTTGGAATTATAATGAATGGTACATCGATATCGATGCATCGAAGACAAGAAAAAAAATGTCAAATCTATCTTTTCTCCACTTAACTTTATTGTCAAAAATTCGCTGACTCTGCAGTTAATTATAAAATTGGAAAAGTCTTAAAAATGTCAATACAAAAACGTACCGAAACTTATCCCCGCGTATGCAGGTTTATATTTGTTATAAAAAAAAACCCATTCAAGATATGTTGTTCCTGCGCAGAATGACGCGAATTATGTTACTTTTTTTTCATTTCAACACTACGAAAGTGTAGTAGTAATTTACGATACTAGTGCGATAAAACTTCTTCTGACAAGTGTGCATTTGCACCACGAACCGAAAGCGAGTGTTGCAATCGCACGAGTTCATAAAAAGTTTTTTGCACGAGTATCGCACCAAATTTGACTGCACAAGGTGCGAAAATGGGGGTTTTGCGCACGCGAGGAGTGCGTAAAACTGCAATTTTCGCACCGAGCGACAAAAAGTTTTATGCACGTTTCGATACACCCTGCATCTCCTGTCGATAGTAAAGGCTCGTCAAAAATTGACAAGCCATAGCAGTCAATTACAAAGTTTACAAGTTGGTGAAAAATTTGGGTACAAAATTGCACCAATAATCTTGTCGCTGCTTATGCACATATAAATTGTTATAAAAAAAAAACATTCGAGATATGTTCGTGCATCGGGCGATGCGAATTGAAGTGTTTTCCTTCTTCCTTTTTTTTTAATCTACATTAACGTGAGTGTGTAGATCATCGAGTGTGCGATCCGATAGCGGATCGTTTCGTTCGGTAAAATTAATGTACAATTATTATTCTTATTCGAAAGCTAATGGCCCCGTTACATTTTCAGAGTACTCCGCGTTTTGTTCCTCGATCGTATTGCGTAAATATAATACGGCGTGCACCAGCGATGGCACGAATTATATTGAGCAAAACGCACATCAGCGAGATATTGAGATTCTTTTTTGTTCGAGAATTGAGATTCGTTGTTTCGTCGTGACAGCGGAGCCATTCACATTAATATCGTAAGTTTGCGTGATTTTTTTTTTCGATAATATTAATCTCTAGTTGAAACGTGCGTGGCCGTTACTTTGTTCGTCGATCAGTCACACTGATTTTTTTTTTCACGTATCTTACTTTTCATCTAATGCGATAAACATTTCGACTCGAACTACCATTATTACGGTCTCGTGTATCTTCCGGGTCAACACTCGTACATCGTTGATCCGGAACATCGTGGCAAATTAATCGCTACACGGATCGAGTTCGATGCAAAATCACTACTATCGCATACCGAACAATTACAATAATCTAAATAATATCGCTCGAGCTGCCTCGATGTATCAACAATTTTGAAATAATGAAGATACCGGAGAGGGTGATGAGCCACTTCGTTGGCGCGCAACGATATCCCTCTGCCCACAGGACTCCTGGATAATTAATATTTGGTGTTGAAATTTCTGAAAAATAAAAATTAAAAATGTACGGAGCAATCGTTGATTATTTGGAGCAATTTTTTTTTCTTTATTTTTCGCTTGTCTCGCCGACAGGTCTTGCAGTAGGCCGACTTACCTCGAGAGCATGTTTAATGGATGTAAGCATTTTTTTTTTAAGTGGGGAACGTTATAAGAAAATATGAAAACACTTTAAGTCAATCCTCAATGAATTAACGTAGTACTTGCGGTACAGTCCCGTCAAACATGAGTTTCAGAAATAATTTCGAACACTTTTCGATGAGATAAAAATCTTTAAAAAGATCAAGTGTATGGGAGGAGCTGCAAAGATTGTTTTTGTGAAATAATAGTGCCAATTTGTCATTAACGAATTGAAAATAAAAATCATTATGCAACAAATTACCCGGTAACTTAACTATTTTGCTTCATAAAAATTATTCGTTTATTCTTCTGAATACGCATGAATTTTTTCAGAATGTTTTGTAATCTTTGAAAATTGCGTTTTTTCACAGCTTGAACATAGAAAAAAACGCGTTTTTCAAAGATTACAAAAAATTCTGAAAAAATTCATAGGTATTCAGAAAAATAAACGAATTATTTTTATGAAGGAAAATAGTTAAGTTGCAGGGTAATTTGTTGAATGTTTTATCTTCACTTTGTTAATGACAAATTGGTATTATTATTTCACAAGAACAATCTTTGCAGCACCTCCCATACACTTGATTTTTTAAAGATTTTTATCCCATTGAGAAGTGTTCTAAATTTTCTCTGAAACTCACGTTTGGCGGGACTGTACCGCAAGTAGTATCTTAATCAGAAACTCAAGTCACAGAGCAGGAAAAGGTTCGAACAAGTTGAAGAATTTAAAAAATGTATATGTACAAAACATCTTTTTTATACACTGTTCCCCACTCAACTATTACGAAACTTTACGATGTATCGGCTGCTTTATCGCGATACCGAGATTAGTGCAGCTCCAATCAGATTTAGAGACGACATATGGATGGGGTTAACTGTGCAAACGCAAATGGCTTGCGTGGAACGATAAACAGAAAAAAAATCGACGATGCACGACGAGACTTACCTCAGAAGCGCTATGATCAACAAGAAAAGAGCAACCAGGGGCCCTGATGAAACTGGAAGTACGCCAGCCGCATAAAGAGCTTGACCACAAGCAGGCGGGCAAACCGGAATAATTGTTTCTGCACAAACAAGCAAGCAACGTTTCTAGTACATGCTATCTACATAACAAAATATTAAAAATAAGAAAATAATGCATACATCTTTCATAATTTGCGATATCGACATTGAGCATATAACGAGAAACGATCAGATAACTTACACAGATAAGAACAACAATAACAACTTCTACAAAGTAAAATAAGTACGTTCACGAGGGAGATTTGAAAAACGCAATGAAAAACATTGAATAACATTGAATAACCTTAAAAAAATCTTACTAGACCAGAAAAATGTAAAAAGAAAAACATTGAATGACATGACTTATGAAATGCCAAAGACTTAATCCGTGTACAGTAGAACATCGATTATTCGAACTGCGTCTTGCTTTATCTGAATTTCTATTATCCGAACTACGACTTTATCCGAATTTCTATTCTGCGAGCCATGGCGCAAAATTTCAATGTGATTTCATGCTCGAGTGCTGCTTTGTTGCAAGCACGATCAAGCTTGAATCACGACACTATATATTACACAGTTTGCAGGTCAGTTTTTCGCGCAGTATTCATTAGGTCTTGGCGAGGCGCAGAGATATTCGCATCCGTGCGTGTAAAATATGATTCCAGATTAAATAATAGTTTTGTCATTGAGAGCGTTGTGGCTTCAACGAACAATACTTCAATCTCCAAGCCGGAAGGATAATATTTTCACGGTTAAAAAAAAAACATTGAAATTTTTTCGAAGCCTGACCAGCACATCGTTAGTTGCATCTTTTGATGTTTTACTTAATTATGTTATTTCCCGACTTCAATTTTCCATGGTCTGAACGATCGTTAATCCTACCTAGAATCGACGCCAATTGATTCGGATAATCGAGCTTCCACTGTATAAGCAACCGTCTCTTTAGTTATTCATTTACTCGAAATATAAAAAATGAAAGAGGATCTTGCAGATGTATCGTTCCCGTTCGATCGACCGATTCTTACCGAAGAGTTCGACCTTCGTCTCGGCGGATCCGAGTTTGTTTTGCGCCCTGCAAACGTATTCACCGTACTGCCTTTTCTCGATCGTAATTATGCGGATAGTCGTGTCGGTGTACTCGTCAGCAGAGGCGAAGTTCGATATACTGTAGTGCTGATTGTTCGAAAGCTGATCGGAGCCTTTGTGCCAGGTGATAGCGGGCGGCGGATAGGCTTCGATGTGACACTCGAGATCCATGTCGTACTGAAGAGCCTGGCCGAGGCGCGGTCGAGGCGCCGTTATAACCGGTGCGAATTCCACCTCGACGTTTATGTTACGCTTCGCGCCGCGCCCGACTCCATTTTCCGCGACACAGTAATAGGTACCGCGATCTTCCTTGCGCACCGACGTTATCTTCAGCACATTTCCTCTGCAAACAATCCAAGAGAGTATTAATAACCAATGACAATTTAAAAAAAAAAAAAATCATCGGATGAATAATCCGAGACTGACTCACCGGTAAACGGAACCGCCGGTCGGTAAAATAGCGTTGTTCTCTCTGCGCCACGAGATTTTCGGTGGCGGAAAACCTCCGGCGTAACATTCGAGTTTCACCTCCGAGCCCTCGACGACGACGTCGTTACGCGTCGAATTGTCGCTGATGAACGGCGGTCTGCGCACTTGAAGTTCGACCTGTGCGGAGATTTTGTTGTTTATGGAAATAACAATTTGGCATTGGTAGTAGCCGGCGTCGGTCTCCTGTATGTCCTTGATCTGCAAGGTGTATGTGGCAGAAGTTGTGTCGTGACGCAGCGAGAATCTGCTGTCTCTGAGGATGAGAGTACTTTGCGTAGATATTGGCACTTGATCCTGTCCGTTTATCTTCATCCACAGAACCGGATATACCTGGCCGTACTGGACCGAGCATTGCAGCTCGACCACTCCACCGATATCCTTGATTTGCTCCTGGGATATGTAAGATATCGTCGGAGTCCTTTGCGCCGTTACTGGTGAATAAAAAAGAAAGTTGTTATTAACATTTTGTGCAAACGATCAACACAACAGAGTATGCATTAAGTTGTGAACCTGTTGCATCAAAAATATTACCTCGCGCACAAAAATAACTGACCAATTTATTATTTTGAATTTTGCATGCAGACATGGAAATTCAAATAAAAAGTTGAGGAGCAACGTTTTCGATGTTACATCGAAAGGATTAACATAGAGTATGCGTTAACATAAGGCAAACAGTAGAAACTGTTTACAATAAAGCATAGTTACCTCCAATTTTTATTTATTTATGGAAAAATGATTCTATCAAAATATGAGGTACGCACATTTTTTGTGCTGAATTATTGCCTATTACATTTTTGTTCATATAGGAAAACAAAATATATATATAGGTCATTTGGGAGGAAAATGAATCATTGATGTTGTCTGTGATGTATTAGTAAGCTGCAATAGAGAAGTCATTGTTCAAGCATCAAATATATTTTCTTAATCTGTATAGTCATGTTCTAAGCAATTCTTGAGAAAAAAAAAAAAAAATGAAAAATCAAATAACTTCATATTTTGTAGAAACAATCAACGCAACGGAGTCTTGGTTACCCTTTGGGCCTGCTGTGTCAAAAATATTACATCTCGTACAAAAATAACTAATCGAATTATTACTTTGAATAGTGCATGCACGCATTGAAATTTAAATAAAACTTTGCAATGCAATTTTCAGTGTTTACGTTCGTGTTAACTTGGGGTAAACACTAAAAACTGTATACACTAAAGTATTGTTACTTTCAATTTGTATTTATTTACAAAGGAATGCTCCAATGAAAAATATGAGGTGGAGAATTTTTTCATGCCAAAGTATTGCCCATTAAATTCTTTTTCCTCTAGAAAAAAGTGAAATATGCGTCATTTTTACGACGGAATGAATCACCAATGTTTTCTGTGCCGTGCATTAGTATTTTCAAGGTGCAATAGAGTAGCAATTATTCGAGCATAAAGTGTCTCTTCATAATCTCCGTAGAGTTACGTAAAAGACGATCTTGTTTGGATGACCCAATTGATAGAGTAATCGTGAGCGATAAGCCGTGCCCCGTCCGACCTTTTACTTTATTTCGGGATTATGCACGACGAAATACACGGCAAAACACGATCAATAGTGCGGTGTGATCGCCATTTTTAACGCATCTCTAGGTGGCATGGGTGTTTTAAAAAAAATGTTGTAACTCGCTCGTCGCTTTGCCGATGAAATTTTCACGACAATAAAAACGGCATTATTCGCCGACGAGTGCAATGTTCGGTAGAATTCAATGAGACGAACTCGCACAATAATGTTAATAAAAATAGAGTCTCTAAGCCACATGCCTCCATTTACCATAAATCGAATTTCTTAGCTTTTTTTTTTTTTTATATTTATATTTACCTGTGTGCAGGAACGCGACGATGAGAAAAACACCGAACGACTTCATCGCGATACACCCGGATTTGACGAAGAAACAAAACAACGCCCAACTATCATTCACCTTATTTCCAGTCGATTGGCGGTTACTTTGCGGTACATGTGATATTATTATTATCGTATTGTACGCTTCGCGTCGGGAGCACTTTGGTTACAGTGTTTTTAAACAAGTCGCTCACCCCGTTTGTATTTGGTAAGTAAACAAAAAAAAAATCACTCTTGTTATTAAACAAGGCACGTAGCTATTGCTTCGGGTGCTTCACAGGTGTCCGTCGCAGTGCGGCCAGTTACGACTGTTGATCGAGTACAAACATGGCGGATGACGCTGCTCCCGCTAGTCAAACGAGCGGCTAATGTATGTACTGCATTATCCGACCGTCCATTGATGTACTTCCGTACACTCACGTCCGGTCGCTCGGACGAATCATCCAATTACAGAGGCGTGCGCGTACACGCAATTTTTTCATTTCGAAGCATTTGCATAGTTAGTTTTTCGTCACAATAAATCGGACCATGCGAACTAAGGCGGTAGCTACCCATAAAGCACGAATCTCTTAATGACGAATAAAAGATGTCTTTTTTTTAGAGAGGTCCTTGCGACCTGCAAGAAGAAGTCTTTTATATATCTCAACTTGTCATAAACTTGTTCGATACATGTAGAATCATTGAGACATTATCGAAAGGACAAATTTTATTGAATAATGAGACGCTCTCGATATTGAGCGCCATAACAGTTTACTGTACAAAATTTGACGCCATTAAAATAATCTGAAAAATGTTGAAAATTGAAATTTTCATATGGCTTCCTCGTAAAAGTTCAAAATTTTTATTTTCATATCGGTTCTTCATAAAAGTAGAAATTTCAAATTTTTATATTGTCTTCTAATAATGTTCCTTTATTCGCAGAGCTTCGAAGCGAAAATGAGGCGTCAAGGGGCTGCCTGGACCTTCCTGTTTTACCGGCCGAAATAGGTGATTTCGTAGTTTTCACTCTACGTCCTTACTATGTGACGAGTGTGCTTCAAATTTTACAGGACTGTATTAAAAACATAAACCATTCGGCGTGCACTCGAAATTCGGTCGGAAATCTTCCGAAAAGTAAAGAAAATCGAATATTAAAAATTGTCGCGGAAACCAACATGGCCGCTGAAATGTTTACCAGCATCCGTTCTGTTGGATATTAAAAAATTATAGATTTTACACACGTCAAAGGGGAGTGCACGCCGATGCTGTGAAATTCTCCGAATATTCCAAAACCATCGGAAAGTTGCTCACTCAAAAGATAATCACGTGAAGTGTAAACTGCGATTACCTT
Organism: Amblyjoppa proteus; assembly: GCA_963922035.1. Lineage (NCBI taxonomy): Eukaryota > Metazoa > Arthropoda > Insecta > Hymenoptera > Ichneumonidae > Amblyjoppa > Amblyjoppa proteus. The sequence continues at coordinate 14,297,574 of OY998233.1, forward strand.
AGTCTATCGACTTGCGACGGGTGATTAGAGCCGATGAACACGGCCGAATGAAGTGCAGGGCACGATGCAGAGCCACCTGGGCGTCAATCGTGACACTACGTTCACGGACTTTCGCAAACTATAATATTCGATTATCTTAATTCCTCGTAAGTTTTCAATAAAAATTGAACTGCACTCCGAAGCGTTTATGTCAATATCATAATCCTGTATGATTTTAAGCATATGCGCAGTATATTAACAATGCCAAGTCGGAACAGAAAAATTGGTCAGGTCCATCGGTAAAACAGATAAAGCAGGTTAAAAAAGTAAAAAAAAAAAAAAAAAAAACCAGCTCCAGCATCCCCTTAATTTCGTCGGCATAACCGCGACATCCACCATACGCTTACAGTAAGCCAGCTTATTATGTGTAAATAGCTTTTTATGTGGTGAAACGTTGAGACGAATAATATATCGTAGTGTGACTGTCTCGATGAATTACCCATGAAACGGCGTTATTATTCGGTGATCTATCAAAGAGGGTTTTTTTTTTTTTGTGTTCACGAAAAAGAAATTCCTTAACATCTTCGGTTCCAAGACATCCAGAAGAAGTCGAAAATTGCCGAACTGGACGTCTTTTGGAGGACTTTTAGATAACTAATTGCACAATTTTACGATAAAATATGAGTGTCTGAAATTTTTTGTTTGGGGCCGATTTATGACCACTTTATGTCATCTCAGTGCTGTATGGGTAGGAACGAGATTGTCGAAGACCAGCAAACACAAATAGATAACATTGATGTAGCAGTTACCGCACAGAAAGTAACACGTTATGTAGCAAGAAGATAACCGGTGATTCACCAGTGATGAACTTTTTCTCACTCAAGAAAGTAACAGAATAGGGAAATAGTTATGTATCAAATATGTAACTATTAATAACATTTACGTAACAAGTACGTTTTCGTACAGTACGTATATTTTGTTACAGAAATATTATATAATATTTACGTTTCGTTTCCGCATAATTTCATGTCATAATTGTTATTAAAAGAAGACATAACATTTATGGCGATGTTATATAACAGCGTTACGACTTTTTAAGACCTAAATGTTATGTAGCTGCTACATTCAGTGTTTGCTGGGAGGTTTGCGAGTGGATACGTCGCCGATGGGTAACTGTTGAATATTTTCAACTAGAGGCATATGTGTGCAGTTGAAAACATTCGACAATTGGCACGCATGTGCGTGAAATTAATATAATTCGATTACATGTTCTATAATTTCTGAAGGTCGGCTTTCGTAGCACATAGAATGAATTTCGGTTTGGATGAGCGGTAGCTAGGAATGCGATTGGCCACGGATAGCGGGTGAATAAATCCCTGATGGACAATTGGTGGAGGATTTCAGCGAGAGACAAGAGTGGAATTAATTTAATTCCATCCTATGTGCTATAATTTATCAATGTCGATTTTCGTAGCACATAGAATGGAATTCGACTTGGCTGGGTAGTGGCTAGGAATGCGATTGGCGAAGGTTACCGGATGCATCGATCACCTATTGGCAATTGTTGAAGAGTTTTCAGCGATAGACAAGCGTGGAATTAATATAATTCCATTCAATATATGCTATAAAAGGCCACTTTTTGTATTAGTTAAAAAAAAAAAAAAAAAAAAAAAAAACTATAACTACAATACAAAAACCATTGTATAACAGTAGCGTATCGATGAATTCAAATAGGGATTTTCAATTTGTGCATATCGTCGCTGTACAAGACAAAAACGATTCTTACTCCCTCGCTCTGTTGTCCAATAGGTCGAGATTTTTAAAGAATGCATTTGCCGCTGAGATACGCTTAGATATGCACACTGGAAAAACGGCGATTACCAAATAGCATCCGGAAAGCATGTGTCGAGATAGGACTAACTATTGCCATGTTTAATTATAGGACAATTCAGCACAGTGAATGGAATAATAATGATCAACACCCAGAGAAATAATTTATATGACGACCACCGTTTATTTAGATTAAGTAAAATATTTATTTGAACACAAAACAAATATATATTTAAATTAAGTAAAATAGTTACTTAAATGAAATAAATATTTATTAAAATCAAAAACAATATTTTACTCAATCAATATGAACGGTGACCGTCAAATAAATTATTTTTCTTGGGTGCAATAGCGCACCGGCTCTGCTTTATCGCCGCATATATTCGTATAGTTTCTCTCTATCTATTTTATATCGTAGAATATGTATCTTTTTTTTTTTTTTTTTTTGCAGACCGTTCAATTGCAAGACAATTGTACAGCCGTACAGTGGACTCTCCGTAATGTCGCACAGTCGATTCTCCGGACGCGCTGCATTAGAGAGCGTGCGAAAAATTGTGTCACGCGCCCAGTCTATTCTGATGGTCTGAACTTTAAGAAAGAAACGGGGACGTAAGGGACCTTGGCGAAAAGCCGGCAGCGAGTTATCTCGCCGGCAGAGCGACTTCGTATAGTGTGAGAGAGAATCGAGGGGAAACGCGATAATACGACGAGTCCAGCGTACAGCAGTGAAACTAAAGTACACGACATTGTGATGTATCATACGTCAGTAGATAAGACAGTGAGATAAACAACGATACACGACGAGATCCGTGCATTGCCGTGATAAGAACTCAAGAACCGTAATTGTCTTATCGACACAGAGGTCAGAGAGTTGTTTTGAATGACGTTAAAAGAGACAACGTCTTTGCCCTTGATGATTTCATATGTAATCAACAATCACGCAATTGACGTCGGTCTCGGATGACATGTGATAATGTATAATGCTTTTAAAACCGAACTCTTTCCGAGTGATTTTCCGTCCAGCGTTCGTCGGGTATTAGAGCGTGCAGTGCCAGTGCCTCGCCGGCTTCGGTGCTAGCAGCAACTCGTTCAATCGTTCGCTGCGCGGACTTTATCGTCTTTAGTACATTAAAAAAAAAAACAAATCTACTTGTTATAATGGAGTATTTGAGCTTCGACATAGCCAGTAAGAAGCTCAGTATGGAGAAGTGTGCGATTCCAAAGCCGAATCCAAACGAGATTTTGGTAAAGGTTTCGCACTCGGGAATATGCGGAACGGACCTTCACATTTTGGACGTAAGAAAATGTTTTCTCGTCGCTCCGGCAAATTCGATTAATTGAGAGATGCCGGTATGAGCGGGGTGAGCGGGGCAAAATGGTACAGCGGTGGCAAAACGGGATAAATGAGGCATAACGCAATTTTCCAATAACTTTTGGATGGCGACGATGGCGGTGCGTGGGGCAAAACGGGCCTGAAAATCCGGATTTATCGTTGGGAGACACCCAGAAAAAACAAAAAAAAAACGTTTATTAACGTAGCTATAAGTTCGAGAAAAATTAGAGAAAATTGCGATTACTTCTCGACGATATAAAAAAAACTGAAAAAATTCATGCATATCAAAGGTACTGAAAAGATTAATTTCGCACAATAATAATTTCAAAATGTCATTTGACAAATTAATCAAAAAATTAATTGTTTAACAAATTATCGGGCAAACCAACTTTTTTTCTTCAATGAAGATGATTCATTCATTTTTCTGAATACGTATGAATTTCTTTAGATTTTTCAGTCAACTTTGATTTTTTTTTTTTTCACATTTTTTTCATGTAAAAAAAAATCAAAGTTGACTGAAAAATCTGAAAAAATTCATACGTATTCAGAAAAATGAACGAATCATTTTCATGAAAAAAAAAAGTTATGTTGCCTGATAATTTGTTAAACAATGAATTTTTTGATTAATTTGTTAATAACATTTTGGAATTATTATTATGCACAATTAATCTTTTCGGTACATTTAGTGTGCATGAATTTTTTCAGAATTTCATACCATCGAGAAGTACATGCAATTTTCTCTTATTTTTCTCGAACTTATGCGAAATGAGCGCTAAGCGACATAGCTACCTTAATCGTCAACAAAAACGGATATTAGAATATTTTTATTTGAATTAATTAAATTTTTTTTATTTGAATCAAGGATATTTTTACTTGACTCATGTTTATGCGACATTTAACTCTAATAAAATTTATTAGCTTTCAATGAAACTCTATTAAGCCCATATTAAAAATAAGCAATTTTATTTGCTCCAAATAAATTTTATTTGGTTTGAACAAATTTTGTTTTTTTTTTCAGGTGCAAAATGGGGCATCGAAAAATTACTGGAAAATTGAGTTTCGCCCCCACCCTTACATTTTGCCCCGCTCTACCCCAGCAATGTTCGAAAAAAAAAAATGAATTGAATTTTACTAATGACATTTTAATAATCGAAGTTATAATTTTTGCAGGGCTCGTTTCCTTGCAAGAAGGAGGGTAAATTAACTCTCGGTCACGAGTTTTCCGGTACGGTTCAGGAGATCGGTTCGGAGGTAACAACTCTTAAGGTCGGAGACAGGATAGCCGTGGATCCTAACAGCGGTTGCAACAAGTGTGACTTTTGTCACAATGGGAAATATCATTTTTGCGAAAACGGCGGTATCAACCATACGATCGGAATATTTAGAGACGGTGGATGGGCCACTCATGCTCTGGTGCCGGAGGATCAGGTAATTGCGCGTTAAAAAGCATTTCCACATTCCATACCTGAATTTTGATCACAAAAATAAATTGTTTTAAAAAATATTGCATTTTTTTTTATCTTTTCGCATTTTATATTGAAGTTACTGTGGTGAAGAAACGAATTTTCTCGAAAGTTACAGATAAAATTAACTAATCATTTCTAAAATAGCTTTTTATGTGGTGAAACGTTGAGACGAATAATATATCGCAGTGTGACTGTCTGGATGAATTACCCATGAAACGGCTTAATATTCGGTGATCTATCAAAGAGGTTTTTTTGTGTTCACGAAAAAGAAATTCCTTAACATCTTCAGTTCCAAGACATCCAGAAGAAATCGAAAATTGCCGCACTGGACGTCTTTTGGAGGACTTTTAGATAACTAATTGCACAATTTTACGATAACATATAAGTGTCTGAAATTTTTTGGGACCGATTTATGACCACTTTATGTCATCTCAGTGCTGTATGGGTAGGAACGAGATTGGCGAAGGATTACAGATAAAATTAACTAATTATTTCTTATTTGCAAAAAGTAATTTTAAATCTTATTTGCAAAAATTAATTCCAAGACAAACAATCGGTGTGTTGATGAGGATTGAGGATTTCAATGAACCGATGAAATATATTTTATCAAGTTATGTATTATAAGATGCGATCTGGTGATATTATTCTAATTGTCAGAGACACTTCCACTATTTACTGATTTATTTTTTATTGTTCCATGCAAGTAAAAAGGTGTGTCCCGAAAACTAAGTAAATAAATAAATATATAAATATTTTCAGGTTCACTTGCTACCGGAAGGGGTTGAGATGCCACAGGCGGCCCTCAGCGAGCCCTTGTCTTGCGTGGCCCACGGCTGGGACAAGATAAGCCCCGTTACCGTGGGCACGAAGTCTCTGGTCATTGGCTCCGGGATAATCGGGCTGCTCTGGGCTTGTGTTCTGCATCTCCATGGTCTCCGAAAGACCGTTGTCATCAGCGAGCCACAGGAGATGCGCAGGGCAGCGGTGAAAAAGCTCGGTACGTTTTTCCACCCTTAGCTAAACAAACTCTAGGAGCTTCGGCGACGGTAAAAATAATCAAAAAAATTATGGAGATTTCAGGGTCACTTTTTGTACTCTCAAAGCAATCGCAAAAATATCCATGCTTCAACTTCTGCGCAACAGTCGTTTTTTGTTTAAGTGCCCGAAAGAATAACCGCATAAGTAACGGTGTATGCCCAAAACTGGAAATACGGTTATTTCTACGGTTTTACTGAAGAAAAAAAAAGAACAACGGGCACGTACACAGTAAAAAAGATTTGTACATTTGACAAACCTTTTTTTGTCCACAAACGTCCACAATTCTTTTGTTGTTAATATCACAAAAAGTATTCGTAAAATTGACAGACATTTTTATAAAATGGACAAGATATTTCTGTAAAATTAACAAGAAAACAATTGTGGACGTTTGTGGACGAGAAACGTTCGTATCATTTTTACTGTGTAAGTTGCTAGGGAAGCAAAAAAATAGTTAAGGAACCCCTATTGATTAAGGAGGGAGTCTCGCTGAGGCTGACTTCGCATAAGTTCGACAAAAATAATAGAAAAATTGCAAGTACTTCTTGATTATAAAAAAATCTGAAAAAATTCATGCATACTAAAGGTACTGAGAAGATTAATTTTGCACAATAATAATTACAAAATGTTATTAACAAATTGATGAAAAAAAATAATTGCATAACAAATTTGCCCGCAACCCAACTTTTTTTTTTCGTGAAAATGATTCGTTTATTTTTCTGAATACGTATGAATTTTTTTCAGATTTTTCAGTAATCGTTGATTTTTTTTTTTTTTCATGGAAAAATCAACGATTACTGATAAATCTGAAAAAATTCATGAGTATTCAGAAAAATAAACGAATCATTTTCACGAAAAAAAAAGTTGGGTTGCGGGAAAATTTGTTAAGCATTTATTTTTTTCATCAATTTGTTAATAACATTTTGTAATTATTATTATGCAAAATTAATCTTCTCAGTACCTTTAGTATGCATGAATTTTTTCAGATTTTTATACCATCAAGAAGTACTTGCAATTTTTCTATTATTTTTGTCGAACTTATGCGAAGTCAGCCTCAGTGAGACTCCCTCCTTAAGGTAGCTTATGTCGCTTCGCGCTCATTTCGCATAAGTACGAGAATCATAAGAGAAAGTTGCAGGTACCTCTCGATGGTATAAAAATCTGAAAAAATGCATGCATATTAAAGGTATTGAAATGATTAATTTTGCATAATAATAATTCCAAAATGTTATAAACAAATAATCAAAAAATTAATTGTTTAACAATTTACGCGACAAAACAACTTAAAAAAAAAAAAATAAAAACGATTCGTTCATTTTTCTGAATACATATGAATTTTTTCAGATTTTTCAATCATTTTTGATTTTTGTGTGTTTTTCACACACATTTTTCCATATAAATAAAAAAAATCAAAGCTGATTGAAAAATCTGAAAAAATTCATACGCATTGAGAAAAACGAATGGATAATTTTCATTAAAAAAAAAAAAGTTTCGTTGCCGGGTAATTTTAACACAATTAATTTTTTGATTATTTGTTTATAACATTTTGGAATTATTATTATGCAAAATTAATCTTTTCAGTACCTTTAGTGTGCATGAAGTTTTTCAGATTTTTATACCATCGACAAGTACTTGCAATTTGATTTTTCTCGTACTTATGCGAAATGAGCCCGAAGCGACATAGCTACCTTAACAGTAGTGAAAATGCATTAATGAATGTTTCGTTTTTTTTTTTTTTGTTTGTTTTAAATGCAAAGATTTGGACTACGAGATAAAGGGTCCGTCGGACTTGAAGGGAACGCAATTCGATCTGGCTGTGGATTGCAGTGGTTCTGGTCCAGCGATGGAAGCTGCGGTTCCGCTTTTACGCCGAGGGGGTCGGCTCTGTGTATTCGGCGTCGCCAATCCCAAAGCGACCCTCACACTTCACCCGTTCGAGGTGCGGTATCCTTCCAGTGCGTAAAATTTCATACGAAACTAATTAAATTTTAATCTGCGCCTTCCAGATTTACATGAAGGAGTTGGTGGTCATGGGTGTGAACATAAACCCGTTCACATTCCCGAAAGGTTTGTCGCTGGTCCAAGCGATGGCGGATCGTTACCTGAATTACGAAAGATTGGGCATCCGAGTTTACAAATTGTCTGAATACAAGGAAGCCCTCGAGGCGCTGAAGAAAGGCGAGGCCAGCAAAGCCGTCTTCAAACTATAACTGAACTGAGCTTATAAACGACTTAATTTGAAAAAATCAAATTTGGTCAAACATTGTGAAAATTTTAACGTATCTCAGTGCTGCAATCTACGCACACAAAATGTACAAACAATTGAAATTTCACGAAACCATCGAAATCCCTTAATTCTGATTCGAGCAATGGCGGATCGCTGTAATCGCTATACGAGTTACGAAAGATTGGGTATTAAATGTACAACTTGTTGGAATGCATGGAAGCCCTCGAAGCACTCAAGAACGGCGAGACCAGCAATGATGTCTGTATACTATAGTTAAATTAAGCTGGTAAACGACTTACTTAAACAAAATAAAATTTGTTAAAATAGAATGAACATTTGAACGTATTATAGAGGTGAAATGTATGTACACAGAATGTACAAGCAGCTCGAATGAGACGAATCTATAAAAAAAAACCCTTAATTCCGATCCCGAATGAGATCCATCGAAATAATTTAATCTTCCGTATGACGACCATAAATGTACATATATTTTTAGTTCATTTCTCCTCTTTCGCGACGACACGAAGCGACCGAGCCACAATAATCTGCTGGTCGATTTACACACGTCCCTGTTCGACAAAGAACTTTATCGACGCACGATAGAAGCTTTAGTTCTCCCCGAAGGGAATCGTCTAAACATAGCGTTATATATAATTAATTTGGTACGGTTTAGTTTGTGAATGAACGAGAACACACGATGACGTACAAACTCGATCGACGTACCGTGACGTGCGAACCAGCTAGTAACGTAATGAAAACGACCGCAAACCGATCAAGAGTTGGGTTCGAATTTTCCATCGATGGTTCTAAGTATATACGTGGTTCAACGTACAATCGCTATAATCAGCCATTCGCGATATTATTGTTAGGGGATAAAAGGGCATTGTCATTGAGGATTAATAGTTAATGGCCTGTGTCGAGACCTTCGGATTTGAAATAACCGAAACAAAAATAAATGTACCATCTATATTTGTCATCGAGATTGTGAGGAATACGCAATGTCCTTGCTATGATTGCGCACATAAAGAGATAGCCCGATTGTCCTGGAAGTAGGTCGTCGTTGTCGCGTGTCTGGCATTCCCACGCGGACAAGTTCCGTCACACGGGCTAATCAATTTATCGACCATCCAATGCCAATCTGGCATCGTTCGACCCTTACTTTCGTATATTATTCAGGGAATAACAATAACTTAATACATCCTTGTTACCAGTTGTAATAAGGAGCGTGAGAATTCGTCCGCCTTTATACGCCACATGCTGTGCTAGCTATCAAGGAAGACCCGTTGCCCATCATGCCCTTGCCGCGCTCGTCAACGAGGATTGACGAGCTTTCGGATTCTTAACTCTACCGCGACACGCTACTTTACACATCCCGATGGTCGATTACCGAGCAAAGCCGTTCATTTTGTTCTCGACCGAAGTCTACAACTTTGATTTATTGGAGTCTCGCTGAACCCTCGGTGACAAAGTTACCGCCCATTCCCGCATATCGAATTTACACCAGACCCAGAAAGCACTACGTTGGTTCAACATCTTATTTGGCTGTGCGTTTATAATTATTCCTGTGGGCAGATCAGGAATTTAGAGTTGTTTGTTTTAGCACCTCTGATGAAAATATTTCTCTGAGAATTTGTCTGAAAAATTCTAAACGAACCGTTTCAATGATTTTAATCGATTTTCCGAGATTTTTCTCTGATTTTCTCTGATATATGTTAAATATCTCTGCCATTTTCTCCGCACAATCTCCAGCAGTCATAATATATCAGAGAAATTCAGAGTATTTTCCGAAAAATTCTGGATACCTTTGATTTTATCTGATTAAGTACATTAAATGAAAATATGAGTTGTCTTCAAGATTTACTCTTACTGTTACTCGGACGAATAGCAAACTTATTCAGAGAAAATGCTATTCATTTTCCCAAAAACTCCGATTTTCACGGATAATGTGTGTTTGAGAATTTCAGACAACTTACGAGTTGTCTCTAAAATCTACTCATTCCGTTACTCGAACGTACAAGACTTTTTCAGAGAAAATACGATTCATTTTCTAAAAACCTCTGCTTTTTCAGATAAGGTGGAATTAGAGAATTTTAGAGAACTTACGAATTCACTCTAAGATCTGCTCTTTCTGGTATTCGTACGAACAGTAAACAGTAAACAATAACTTATGGATGCTTTGTGTGAGAAATTCAGCGAAAATTTGACTTTTTCAGAAAATAGTTTTTGAATATAGAAACAGGCTTAGAATATCAACAGAGTTCATGGTTTTTTAGAGAAGTTGGCAGACAAAATCAGATATTTTTAGAACAATTAAGGATATTTCGATTCAGAAAAATCATTGACTTTCTCTGAAAAGTGCGAAAAGTGAGAGAAATTCAGAGGACTTTTCAGATAAATTTTCCGAGACTTTCAAATATATTTTCAGAGATATTCAGAGAAATATTTTCACCAGGGACGATGCTTTGTATGATCGAAGGCCCGCCCTTCCGATTGCGAGAAATAGCTGGAGGATTCACCACCTCGCGACAAAGATCGATACTATCCAGAGCGCAGCGGATGTCCCTCGAAAAAAACAGTCACTTAAAAAACAATTATTACCGTTAGTGGTATCGATTATCCCAACGGCAATCGATGTTCCATAGCGTTCGTGCCCCATTCGTTCTATTATTACATTTTCCATCGGACGTTTCAAACGAGCATTGTACGAATAATTCATGAAGAATTATTACTCTATTCCCATGTGGTTAAACCAGTCAAGAGTTCGTTCTAATAACATCCATCACGGACGTTTGAATCATTATTTCTTAGCGGGTATGTTTGATGACACACGTGCCCGGCACGCGTTCACGAGTTTCTATAACACTACGGAATCTGGGTAAGATAACTCTACACCGTAGTTTAGAGTTTATTGTATTGGCACCATGCCTTATATAATCGAAGCTCCGCCCTTCCGCTTGCGAGAAACGGCTGAAGAATTCGCCACCTCGCGGCGACGATCGGTACTATCTACAGCGCAGCGGCTGTCTCTCGAGCAAATAGTCATTTAAAAAAATATATATTACCGTTAGTGGTATTGATTATCCCAATGGCAATCGATTCTAATAGAAACTATTCAAATCCGTCAAATACGAATAAAAAAAAAAAATACGGACGTTCTCTAGCGTCCGTGTCCCACTCGTTCTATTATTACCTTTCCCGTCTGACATTTTTCAAACGAGCATTGTACAAATAATTCAAGAAGAACAATTACTCTATTCCCATGTGGTTAAACCAGTCAAGAGTTCGTTCTAATAACATCCATCACGGACGTTTGAAACATTATTTCTCGTCGGATATGTTTGGCGACACACGTGTCCGGCACGCGTTCCACGGGCTTCCATAAAACTACCCAACCTGTTTTACGAATAACTGTACACGTACGAGTACGCACGACATATACGTCCATAATGTTGTCGACGTTCGTAACCATAGCAATTTTGAAAGGTTTGCATTACCGAGTGCTGTCGTCCGGACAGTGGTAAGATCGCTCGAGGGGTTTATATATCGCATGACATGTACGACCGATGAACGAGCGAGCATCGCAAAGAGCCCTCTTTCACAGCCATATAAAGCAGCAAACACACGCGCACAAACGTACGCACACACCAGTCACGATGTATTCCTACGGAGCCGTGTCCGGCATTTCCTCGCGCACAAGAGCAAAAATATACTTTTCAACACATGACCAACACTTCACACGCTCGAGCAGTAGCGTATATAAAACATTGCCGTACGCGTTTTTTTTGTTTGTAATCGTGCAAGCACAAAATGTGGCGAAACTATCCCACCTGTTTGCCAGGGTACAGAGACCCCCTGGTGGTCAGTATATTGCACGACATCGACGATCGCACGCGCTCCTCCGCAGCGCCGCGCCACTCGGAACAGCATAGACACAAACGGAAAAACAAAGTAGTCGCGTCGATTTTCGCTGAAGCAACATCCACGCTTCGTCCCGTGATCGACAGTGTCAAAGAGCCTTCTGACCGTTCTACCGAATACCAGTGCTGAAACGCCGAGCGTACAAAGGAGTTTTCGTCTTCGACAGACAGTTCGATGTTTCACGCTTCACTTTTCGAACAAAAGAATAACCAAAGATAAAGAAACGACCGATCGACGAAGAGAAATTCGGCTCGTTCGATCACTCAGGAACTCCCGCTTGACGACGGATATAATCTTTTTGTGGTTTTTTTTTTTTTTTAATAATTTCTCGAAGGCACGAAAGTTTTTCATTGTAATATCACCGTGATTTTTGTGTCGGTGACTTTCGACACATCGGTGCGTCGACGAATCCGTAGCTGTGCTCTGTCGCTGTTGTTCTTAGCTGTACGGTCAAGGTCGCACGAACGCATAGACGAACGACCTTTTGTCCCGTTCGTATGTAGAGTCGTCGGGGCTTTGGTATTAGCAGCGAAAACTCGAAGGCGGTCGCGGGCATGCCAGTCGATTAATAATTTAATGGAAAAAAAAAGGTAGAACAGAGGGTGAAGAACGACGGTGTATACGACGAGTGTCCGAAGTCGGTGAGAGGTCGGCGCAGAAGCGAACGAGAGTCGTTCGTTTGTTGGCTCGAACGCTCGGGGAATCAGTGACGATACAAGTGATCGATGTCCGGTTACCGCGATGAGGAAGGATACACCCCCACGAGAAACGAAGCCCTCGGGAGAGAGGAGGAGGCCGCGGCTGCACGATTACGCGCCAGCCTGGCAATAGTTCTCACCGTCCTCCCACCATCACCCGGAAGCTTGCCCGGCTGCAGTCCGAGCTACTTCGGCAACGCTACACCCAACAGGCCGCCGGAAGCTACGGGAATGGACGGCGATAGGATTCTTCTGGAAAACGAAACACAGGTGCAAGATCTTTGATTGAACAATTTTTTTTTTTTTTTATTATTAAAAAATTTTAGTTCGTCGCTTTTTAATGTTGACTCCTTTGAGGCGCCGGTGAACAAGAGAGTTTTTTTTTTAGACAGTCAATGTATTTTGTCGAAGTTGTGAATTGAAAGTCGACCGGAAAGAAACATTTATTTTTTTTTTTTTTTGCAGTAAAATGATTTTTTTTGTTACCTATCGATTTTTGCAACTCATTTCTTTCTGTGACATCAAAGGCACTGTAGACCAAGGGATCGTGTCAAGTTTTTCTTTTTCGCTCTCGAATTTTGTCCGCGAAATTTTTGTACCCGATGATTTTTGGTTGAACGGAAAGATCGATATTTTTATTTATTTTTCTTGCAGTACAAAAATTAATCTCGTTACGTTGCTGTGAATTTATTTCCGTGACATCGGAAGTATTATAGAGCAAGGTCATGTATAAAAAGAATCGCGTATTTTGTCGATAAAATTTAACACTAAACTTCAGAGACTTTAAAGACTTTGAGAGATCACTGGTCGGCGCGATTTGTGGATCAATCAAACACGCGTTGAACACCTCGAAGATACACAAGTGTCCGATACTTCGTCGGTCTTGTTGCTAAGTTTTGAAACCCGATTTAAGGTGAAGTGAATGTTACATCAGGGAGCTAGGAGTGCGAGAGAGATAGCGCCACTGATCTCACGGTGGAGCGAGAGAGAGAGCGACAGAAAACGTGTTTTTCACTTCTTAAAAAAATCTTCATAGTCGTAATTTTCGGTTGCTTTACTATCGCTTTCATACCTATTCATACTACGTGTATAAATCCTTTCGAGTGCAAAGTACCGTACACGTCCGGTACAGGAATAGGTGCAAATCTTTTATGACACGTTTGTTTAAAAAAAAAAACAAATATACGTATGTAGCTATATGTTTTTTTTTTTTTTTTTTTTTTTTTTTTTTTTTTTTTTTTTTTTTTTTATGGAGGAAGTTGGAAAATAGTATTGTCGAGCTTGACAGGTGATTAGTATAACGCGCTATATTCGTGAAACTCTCAACCGTCACCGACGAAGCTATACATCGGAATATTATAGTGCATAACTTTTCATCGATCCCGCGGGCGGCGCACCGTTTAGTATGAAAATTGTTTCGCTTCAATATCTTTCGGCCGATTACGATTTTTCCATGAATTCGCGCAACTTCGTACTTGTGAATATTATCTTAGAAATGAAGAATATTAATTGAACCGGAGGAGTAAAAAAATATTACTGGGGATGTATTAATGAATAAAAATAAGAATTGAAAAATTGGTGACACAGCATAGGCATAGTCGAAGGCCGAGCCGCACGGAGAGATTTAGTATGAAAATAGTTTTGCTTCAATGCTTTCACCCTGGTTAATGATTTTTCGATGAGAGATTCCGATTTTTTATATTCAGAAGGACAAAGTTTCGTGATGACTTTTGTTTTTTTTTTTTGTTTTCGTGATGAATTTTGAAAACATTTTAAAAATATCTTCAATGTCTCAAATCTTAAAAAATATTTCTGAATGAAAATCATATTTTTAAATGTTTTATGAATATATTCCAACGATAAGTGTCTAAAGTACTTCAGAAATATACTTAATCTTTCATGCATCCGAAATATTTCTGATACGTTGGAAATATATTTTGAGAGCGAATATTAGCACATGCGTACTGAACTATGTTTAAAAAGCAACGAAAAATTAAAAAAAAAAAAAAATCGATGGTTCTTTAATATATTTTACACATGATACATATAATGTATAATATACAGTTCGACTATTTAATGTGTCCATAACACTACATGTTATTGGCCCTCTCGAAGACGCTCACAGAAATCCCATAGATAAAGTGCTGGAGACATTACATATGTTTACGATAATGAACAATATCTATAGCACTAAAATATTGATAATTTCTTGAATATTTCAGAAAGATATCTAATAAATATTTTACCAACATTTAAAAATATTTGGAAATTGTGTCAAAAACATTTTTGTGAAATATTTCATAAATATTTTCTAATATAAGTAAAATATTTTTAATATGAAAAAATAAAATAAATGTCTAAAAATTTCAGAAATATTTTTGTGCTATGTGGCTTATGTGAAATAAAATATATTAATTCAACTGAATGAGTGAAAAAGAATCAATGAATATATAATATTAATAAATAATTATTAAAAATGAAAAAAAAAATTGGTGCCACAGGATAACCGCAGTCGAAGGTCGAGCCGCACGGAGAGATTTTTACACGTCGAACCGCCTAGCCCGAACAAATCTGAGTTCAGTGACATCGTGCGCTCGATCAGTTCGCCGAATCCGTCGCTGGCATCGACGGGGGCTTCGACACCGCGAAGAGATTCGTTTTCCGTTGAATCCGACGACAGGACTGTTGCAAGCCCGTGGAACAGTGGAATGGAAATTGGCGAGCGTTTTCCAACGGCAGCCAAGGAAATTGTTTACAAGACAGAGAAAAACGGCGGTGCCATCAGCGCTGACGACTACACCGGAGATCCGGATGATCCGAGGGTTTCGAGGAGTACCTCGAAGGCAAAAGTTTTTCCAGCAGGAACGAGTCTGACGACACGCGACGCGTTTGGTGAGTTAAAACACAAAGAAGCACGTCTCTTATTTTTTTTTCGTATAGTTAACATACTATTGTAACTACATATATTATATATTATATATTATATATTATATATTATATATTATATATTATATATTATATATTATATATTATATATTATATATTATATATTATATATTATATATTATATATTATATATTATATATTATATATTATATATTATATATTATATATTATATATTATATATTATATATTATATATTATACATTATATATTATATATCGTGGTGGTAGTGATGAGGTGCTCCATCCAACTGGATGGGGCATTTAGTTCTACCATGATTCCAAAGCATTGCGCTACCTCCTGCCATTTACTTTCCGCTGTGCCAACTATAAAACTGAAAGCACACAGGAACTTCCGGGCGATTCTTCCACAACACAAAAAGGAAGTGTAATAGTGTCCAGTCACGCAAGGTGACACCCGCTTGAACGTCCTCTTCATAGACGGAACACTCCCCTTGAATTCACGAATAGACTAGAAATTATTAACCGCTGACGCGGTCACGCATTATCACGTTTGTACGCGAGGGCAAATAAAATTTTTTCGAGTGTCTCGAAAAATATTTACATCAAAAGACACTCAGCCACTGTGAACCGATCAAGGAAAATGCGAAACGTCCTGAGATATCGTTTTCGAATTCCTGATAGAACTGAAATTTTAGCCATCCATGTTAATTTTTCAAATTTTAATCCATTCATTTAGTCGTTCACTTTAATCCATCGTGAGCATCACCGACGACACTTTGTCGGGACGAAGACTTCGCCCCAATCCGATTGCGTTAAATGTATGTACAGTAGAACTTCGATTAACCGAGTGCGCATCAAACGGGCGGCGATTTAACCGTGCCAAGTTTTCTTTATTTTTTTCTTCCTCGATAAACTTTTTTATTCTTAATATACTTTTATAAATTAGTTGTTAAGTTTTTAATAGTCTTATCCTATACCCATCCCTGGTCGGACTACACTAGTTACATTATTATTATTATTGGTATTATTATTATTGTTATTTCCTTTTTGTTTTATCTTGCATTGTTTTCTCGCATTTTGTCTTGTTTATATTCTTCATATTCTATATATTCTTATATTTTGTATATTTTGTGCCTAGAGAATCCCTGGTCCTACCGTACGAATAAATCACTACTACTACTACTAGTTCTGTTTTCATACATTGGTTGTCTACATTAAAATCAAAAGCCGTCGAAAGTGACACCATTTTCTCAAAAACGAGACTAAAAAGGGCGTGATAACTACAACTACACACCAATGTATTATTAACCGTAAATGTAAGATCTCGTATGACTATGTTTTTCATAACACCGTACAAAATAAAAACGCTTTATGACGAATGCGGGTTATCTGTGTATTTCAATTATCCGTGCACTCTCCGGACGCGCCCGCCCCGGATAATCGAAGTTCTACTGTACATTGCTTTATTTTACATCGTTGTTAATAAAAGTCGCTTCCACGCCCTCCGCAGACGGTGCTTAATCGACTATCGCAGTGAAAGTAAATCAAATTTATCTCCCGGCACATCGAGGCGTCCGGGATATTTTTATTCCGCAAAATTATATTTTTATTTTATCAATTTTGTCGGAGCACTAACACGGAAAATTTCTAACGCTTCGTTTCATAACCGGCACATCACTGGACCTTAACGTTCCGTCCGTGATTTTCCTACGAATTTATTTAATGAGCTCGACACAACATATATATAGAAAAAAAAAAAAATAATAATAATGAGGGAGAAGAACGTAGCCGAGATTACGTAGACACACGATGACCATACGCATTCCATGTGCCTTCAATCCTATTACCGTTTCGTTCTACGTATCGCGTACTGCAGATGGAAATCGAATGCGCACTCATATAGCACGAAATATTTATTAATTCTTTTAAAAATATCTTCAATCTTTCAAGTCTTACGAAATATTTCTAAAATATATGAAAATGATATTTTTCAATATTCTTTCGAAATATTCCAACCATTATAAATAAATATTAAATATTTCAGAAACGTACTTAATCTTTCGACAAATCTGAAATATTTCTGAAACACAGTGATAAAAAATTTGGAAATATTTTTTTATTTCATGCTTCACCGAAATGTTTCTACTAATGTCCATGTTTATGCGTGTATGCATGCAATTTGGATTGGCGTCGCGATTTTCCACATTTTGCTGAAATGTTGAAGCGAAGCATTTCTGAAACATTTTAATGTACAATTTGAGTAGATAAAAAAATATATTCAAAACATTTAACAAATATTTTTTGATACCGATAAAATATTTTTAATATTTCAACTTTTTTTCTGTTGAAATCTTTATAAAATATTTCCGTGCTACGTGGGCAGTAATCAGACGTGCGCAGATAGAGCCCAGGAAAAATTACCGGCGAGTATTTTTTCGCAGATAATTACTCCCGGCTGATTACGAGATTGCATCAATTTTGTCGGAGCGGCAATACGGAAAATTTTTTATGTTTCGCATCGTAACCAGCGCATCATTTTCCTGCGAATTTATTATCGAGCCCGACCGACATGTATTAAAAAAAAGATGACAAATGAGGGGGCGGCACGTAGCTGCGATGATGTACGGACACACGATGGCTGTACGCATTTTATGTAGGGGAGACCGGGACAAAATTACACAGCGGGGCAAAACGGGACGGTGAGGGCAAAACTAAATCTTACAATAATTTTTAGATGCCCCATTTTGTCCCAACGATAGATCCGGATTTTCAAGTCCGTTTTGACCTACGTACCACCCCACATAGCACTGAGATGACATAAAGTGGTCATAAATCGGTCCTAAAAAATTTCAGACACTTGTATGTTATCGTAAAATTGTGCAATTAGTTATCGAAAAGTCCTCCAAAAGACGTCTAGTGCGTCAATTTTCGACTTCTTCTGGATATCTTGGAACTGAGATGTTAAGGAATTTCTTTTCGTGAACACAAAAAACCTCTTTGATAGATCACCGAATATTAAGGAGGGAGTCTCGCTGAGGCTGACTTCGCATAAGTTCGACAAAAATAATAGAAAAATTGCAAGTACTTCTTGATGGTATAAAAATCTGAAAAAATTCATGCATACTAAAGGTACTGAGAAGATTAATTTTGCATAATATTAATTACAAAATGTTATTAACAAATTGATGAAAAAAATAATTGCATAACAAATTTGTCCGCAACCCAACTTTTTTTTTCGTGAAAATGATTCGTTTATTTTTCTGAATACGCATGAATTTTTTCAGATTTTTCAGTAATCGTTGATTTTTCCATGAAAAAAAAAAAAAAAATCAACGATTACTGAAAAATCTGAAAAAATTCATACGTATTCAGAAAAATAAACGAATCATTTTCACGAAAAAAAAGTTGGGTTGCGGGCAAATTTGTTATGCAATTATTTTTTTCATTAATTTGTTAATAACATTTTGTAATTATTATTGTGCAAAATTAATCTTCTCAGTATCTTTAGTATGCATGAATTTTTTCAGATTTTTATACCATCAAGAAGTACTTGCAATTTTTCTATTATTTTTGTCGAACTTATGCGAAGTCAGCCTCAGCGAGACTGCCTCCTTAAGCTGTTTCATGGGTAATTCATCCAGACAGTCACACTACGATATATTATTCGTCTCAACGTGTCACCACATAAAAAGCGATTTACACATAATAAGCTGGCTTACTGTAAGCGTATGGTGGATGTCGCGGTTATGCTGACGAACTTAACGCCTCATTTTTGCTTCGAAGCTTTGCGAATAAAGGAATATTATTAGAAGACGATATAAAAATTTGAAATTTCTACTTTTATGAAGAACCGATATGAAAATGAAAATTTTCAACGTTTACGAGGAAGCCATATGAAAATAAAAATTTTCAACACTTTTCAGATTGTTTAATGGCATCAAATTTTGTACTGTAAACTGTTATGGCGCTCAAGGTCGAGAGCGTTTCATTATTCAATAAAAGTTCTCCTATCGAGAATGTCTTAATGATTTTACATGTATCGAACAAGTTTAAGACAAGTTGAGATATATAAAAGACGTCTTCTTGCAGCTTGTAAAGACCTCTCTAAAAAGACATCTTTTCATCATTCGTCATTAAGAGATTCGTGCTTTATGGGACCATAGCCAGAATCCAGAAGTTATTGGAAACTTGCATTTTGTCGGGTTATCCGTTTTGTCCCGCTCTCCCCTACCCTTAAGGGAAGAGTCGTCTTGTTTCGAGCAGTTTCAGGTGAATTATCAGGAATTGTTTTTGAACAATTTTTTTTTGTTTATTGCAATGAAGCTGAGTGAATATTTTTATTGATATTATAGTAATACATACATAATGTAGGAATTTTTTTGTCACACAATATTGAATCTTTACGGTGGTGGAAGCTGCGCTGCAGAACTGCTGCTTAACGATCTGGATCAAGATTGCGACTGTTCTGTTGATATGAAAAAGAAAATCCAGGCATATTTGGCCCAATTTATAAAAATGTCAATCTTTTAAATCCATTTGTCTGGTTGAGTTACGATTTGGACAGATCCGTGATTATAACATTTTCTCACTAATGACCGAATGATAAAAGAAAAATTCACTTTGTTTGTTGATTACAAACGACCTTAATCGTTGAAATGCCTGCATTATGTATTAATATCAATGAAGATAATTACTCAGTTTCGTTGCAGCAATCACAAAGAAAATTTTGAAAAAAGTGTCTAATAATACACCTGAAAATACCCGAAAAAAAAGTGGCGCTATCCTCAATCCTATCACTCTTTCATTTTAAGTACCGCGTCCTATAGATAGAACGCGCATACGCGGTGACCGGAGATACGCATGTAGGCGTCGGAAAAAAATGAGCAGCAACTCCTCGTATATAAATATTCCCAGCTGATTGCAAGATTGCATCAATTTATTCGGAGTGCTAGTGCGATAGTACCTTAATCTGATTACCCCTTCTCTCTAAGCACCGCGTGCTATAGATAGAAAGCGCATGAGCAGTAACAAGAGGTACGCATGTAGACCTCGGAAAAAAATTACCCGCAACTATTTCGTTGAGGATCGATCGATATACTCACATGAGAGTTACGCTCGTGCTTTTGTACACATAAACGGGACGCTGTGAAAGTCACATGTGTGCGAGTCTTTCAGTCGATGTGTACACGCTATGACAAATACGAATGTCATAGCGTGTCAGGAATCCCGCTCGTGCCTCAATAATGGAAGTACACCGCTCATATATCGTGTTATATGGGCGAGTCTACCTAAATCGGCATACCGGACTTAAACTGACCTATTCGACGACGTATCCTACCGTACCGTGCATCATTCCTTTTTTTCTTCGACTCGTTAACGCCCGCTAACGCATGCTATACGATGCGAACTGTACATTAGACAAGGTACTTGTTTTCAGAAATCTGAACTATTAGCGTTCCGGCTCACGTGCTTTTTGACCCTAAGAAGCTCATGTATTTTTAAGCTCATACATATTTGATATGCCTAAAATATCTCTCGGAGGGTGACAAAGCGCGAAGGGTGCTGAAAAATTCGTCGTGTTCATTCTTAGTCGGAGTGGGGAGACTCAGCATGATAAAAAAGAATTTTCTACTTTCGGCGAAAGTTTCTTGTCCAAAAAAGGCTAAAACGCTGTTAATGCAGATTTATTTTTAATTTGTACGAAATTCAATTCTATCGATAGTGAACAATAAAAAAAGACATGCGATTTGGATTGTGCAATCGGTAGTTGGGTTTGTTAGCGATTTTTGATAGAAGCGGGAAGACCCAGCATAGTAAAAAAGAAGTTTCTGCTTTTGACTAAAGTTTCTTGTCCAAAAAAAGGCCAAAACGCTTCTGATGCAGATTTATTTTTAATATGTACGAAATTCAATTCCACCGATAGCGGACGCTAAGAAAACATGCGATCTGGATTGTGTAATCGGTAGTTGGGTGTGTTAGCGATTGTTGATTGAAGAGGTCAACACAATTGTTGACCCCTTCGGTAAACAATTATTACGGCAGTAAAGGACCATTCAGGCATTATATATGTTGAGTACATTATACAAGTTTACCAGTTACAAGGGTGCGACAATGTGCAATCCACTGTATTATAGTGAAGTAATGAAAATTGTATGGTATTTCTTCTTACTTGAAGCGGGAACGCCCCACACGGTACAAAATGTTTCTAACATCGACTTAAGTTTCTTGTAAAAAAAAAAAAAAAAAATTGCGGAAGCGGTTCTAATGCAGTGCTTTTGCCATTCTACTTTGAGTTCGTACCAAATTCGAGTATATCGATTGCGATCACTATCGCAATCGATATACTCGAATTTGGTACGAACTCGAAGTAGAATGGCAAAGGCACTGCATTAGAACCGCTTCCGCAATTTTTTTTTTTTTTCTAACAAAAAACTTACGTCGATGTTAGAAACGTTTCGTTAAACTAAAAAAAGGCGATTTCGATTGAGTAATCTGTGATCGGGCTCGCCAGTAAGATCCGATAGAAGGGGTCAACAATTGGGGCAGCAACTGATCCTTCATGCATTACTCGTACAACCTTACCAGTTTCAAGGCTGCAACAATGTGCAACCCACCTTATCATAGTGAATTAACGTGCACCTGCCACGACCTACAGGGAAGCATACAATCCGCCGATTCTGTCGATACTCCATTTTTCCCCAATAATTAGAGGCGTACACATGCATTATAGAAGGACAATCGGAGTGTGTAGGCGGTACGATGTTGCATGATATGCCGAGGGCACGATAAGATATACGTCCTTATTTTTTCTTTCGATCTTTTCAGAACCGATGGCAGCTAGTTCTTTTTTTTTTAACCTGCATGTTTTATCTTTACAGGACCAACGCTGACTCCGGCAATTTCCGAGCGAGATTCTTCCCTGCCGGAGACTCCGACGCCCGGCGATAAAAATGATGACGAATCGGACGCAAAACACACCGGCATGCAGAACGGGGTCGCCGGAACTTCGGGGGACGATGACGAGCTCGATCCCGAAACTCTTTTTTTTCGGTGAGAAACTCTTATTACGTTGCCCTGTTACGAGGAAACTTGCAAAGGCAATCAGGAATATTGATTATGTTTTTTTTATAGTGACGGCCGAAGAAGAATCGACATGGTACTGGTGTATCAGGAAGAGAACGAGGGTGTAATGACGGAAATCGAGGCGAAAAAGAGGCAGCAGAGAAAAGTGTTTCAAGAGAATTTGTTGAAGGAGGGTCTTCAGCTCGAGCTCGAGCCGAAGGACAACGCCTTCGATGGAAGAACAAGTTTTCTCAAGCTCCACATACCGTGGAAGGTCAAAGTTCGATACGCCGAAGTGATGAATCTGAAATTATGCACCAAACGATTCATCACAATATCCGTCAAAGCTTGGGTAAATAATTTCCGTGGAATATTTTATGAATTGTCGTACGCTCGACAGTGTGAAATTTCCTTGAACGCTTTGCTCTTTCGTGACCCTCAAGGGTGACGAGGGTGGAAAGGAGAGGAAGAAGATGTGGGAAAAGTGGCTGAGCTGGTTCAACTGGATCAGGAGGATACAGTCGTGGGACACCGACAAGTATCACGAAGAGCCGAGCTTTTATTCGAGCACCGATACCGGAGATCGCGAGGAGAGGTAATAATCTGCGCCGATCAAGAAATCGGTGATCCGAAAAGTCAGAAACGGGGGCATATGAAAATTTGGATGGCGGTACAAATTTTAAGAATAATCGAAATATAGAATCGGTAATATTTCGAAATTTCATCATTGCGAATATTAAAATATCGAAAAATGAGTAGTTCGAAAATTGTATTTTCGAGAAACTGCTAAATCGAAGAATCGTTTCACCGAAAGGTTATTTTATCGAGGGCTTGTTTATTCGAAAATACGTTTTCAGAAATTGGGGGTCAACATTTTGAACGACCAGATTTAGAAGGGCTGAAATTTTGAAGTTCAAAACCGAGACGAGCTAATATTTTTAATAGCCTGTTACAAGTATGTCGAGAATATAGATTTCGAATGACTAAAGCTCAGATATGCGCGATAGCGACAGTTAAAATAGCTAAAGTGAATAATTCTTGGAAAAGGCAAGAATCGCTGAAAATTACATCAAAAGAGATGTTTCATAAGCTGTCGCTATTCCGACCGTTTGTCTTTCTTGACTTTTACTATTTTGACGGTTCAACTTTTTGATGATTCGATAGTATGGACGTTAGACTCATTGGTCTGTCGCTACACTGAAAAAAAAATCGATTACAGGCTGGCAGACATTTTTTTTTAATTCTACTTTTAATTCTTAGAATTCTATACGATATTTAAATAACGACCTCAAGATTGTCAAGTTGACATGTTTTCGAATCAAATCCGTATGGAATTGTAAGAATTAAAAAATACAATTGAAATATCAATTTTTTGTCTGGCAGCTTGGAAGCGAATTTTACTTGAATCATTGGTATTTTTTTAGTGCAAAATGTTTCGAATGTTGAATTCGAAATTATGAGAAACTTTTAATATTCGCAATTTTAGGTTTGGCGGTCTCGAATTTTTTGTGTTCGAATTTTCGTCTATTTTACGGTTCATGACTTGAAATACCGCCTATTCATATATTCGTTTTCGATACAACCTCTTTTTGATATATCTGTGTTCTCCATTTTTATTTACTACTTAAGGGCTCTCAGAAGAAGTCTGGTCATTGTAAATTTGACATATTGGCTGTTTTACATTTTGATCGTTAAAAATGTCCACCTCCGCCTGAAAATTTCAGAACATTTAAAATAAAAAAACGGTAACGTTCCCCTGTTCAATAACTTAATGAAACATACTCTTGGGTGCCTAAAATTGAACGAACCACTCATTTTCGTCTCTTAAAGGCCTTTAGCGGCTTGGGAGCGGACCAGTCTCGAGACCACGTAGTATCTATACCCGATACAAGTTTATTTATGTCTCCGTAGGCTTGTAGTCGTTGCGGTTATACAAGTGTTGTGGAAAAATCGAATTATGACACTCCCGACCTTGCCAAGATAGTATCTATAGCGCTTACAGTCATTGCATTGCGTTTATTTATACGACTCTGCCCTTATTGTAATTCGGTTTAATTTTGCTATCACCCTCGCGTGGAACGGGAATAAGTTAGTGTCTTCGAAAGTCCGAGCTCGTCGCGAGTGGAGTTATTGGCAGTAGCCCGATTTTAAATTATTGATGGACAGCTGTTCGCAGATTGCTTGATGCACGAGTTATACTTCTCAACGCCTCCCACCGAAGAACGTTTAAATTCAGCACCTTTTTTTCGCAAATATCATTCTACGATCCTTCGTCGACGGCTGTTAAACTTTGTACACTGTAGTGAACACTGCAAGTTTGCTCGTCGTGTATAATACAGATAGGGCATCGGCAATGGTACGGCTCGACGATTACCAGCCGGTGCTACGATTCAATTCACCTTGCTACATTACTGATGCTTTCGTCGCTACATATACCGTTTAATTTTTTTTCCCCTAGATTCGTCG
This sequence comes from Amblyjoppa proteus, assembly GCA_963922035.1. Classification (NCBI taxonomy): domain Eukaryota; kingdom Metazoa; phylum Arthropoda; class Insecta; order Hymenoptera; family Ichneumonidae; genus Amblyjoppa; species Amblyjoppa proteus. The sequence goes on from OY998233.1 coordinate 14,322,495, forward strand.
TGAAGGACAGAGAAACCGCTTACACACCGGCGCAAAGGTCTCAGATCGTTATGCAGATATTGATGAGAACGAGATACGACGAAGTATCGGAGAAATCTGGTATAAGACGACTGATCGCCGACGGAAGTTATCTCGACTGTTTTCCACTGCACGAGGGACCGTACGACAGACCCGGAAAGGATGGGGTTCTTCTTGATAGGCATTTGCTATATCTCATCTGGGCGAGACCTTCGCAATGGTAATTCATTGCGGGCCTTAAAAAAAAAAAAATCAATGAAAATTAAATTTTTCTTCCATGCAATACGGGCCGAAAATCGCCTACTATTGACCAAAAGTCGTAATTAGCCTGCCCACATGCGCAGTACTCTTTTATTACGACCTAGGGAGTAATAGGGCGGCTTCATATTCTCTCCGGAAGACCTATTACTTCCGGAGCTGCAATGGTCATTGGCGAATATGACGATATTGCGACGCAAGAAATGCGTTTATTTTAATGAAGTCAGAAAAAAGTATTGTGTGCTACGCGGAAGGGAGCGGATTTTCTACTCGTGTAATTTTTTAGCAAACTTCACAGTCGGTGTAAATTAAGCACTTCCGTCCTTTGTAACATTAGTATGATCATTATTAACCTATGCGCATGCGTAGAACAGTTTCATTACTCCCTAGGGAGTAATAGCGCTCATTACTGTCTCTGGAAGCTCTATTACTCCTCGGGGAGTAATGGTCATTGGCGAATATGACGATTTTGCGACGCAAGAATTGTGGTTATTGTGGAACGAAGTCGAGGGGAAAAAAATATCGTGTGCCACAAAGGAGGAAGTGCATGTTCACCTCGTGGAAACTTCTGCACTCGCTTCGCTCGGGCTTCAAACTTTACACCCGGTGAAAAGACAGACTTTCCTCCCTTGTGGCAGAATATACTGTTTTAAAACCCTACAATTTATTTTCTATTTGCTGGTTGAAGTACTTTTAGCTTTAAAGGGTTCTATGAAATATTATCGAATTTTTTAATAAAATTCACAAAGAATTTTTTTGGACACTGGTAATCGTATTGTTTTGAATCCGGATAGTAAAGAGATACGGAATTGAGGTGTCTCATTCAGTCCAAATATATTTCGTGTTTCGTTACAGGTACAAAAGACAACCGCTGTGGTTGATAAGACGTTACTTTGGTGAAAAAGTTGCGCTGTATTTCGCATGGTTGGGCTTTTACACGAAATTCTTGTATCCACCCGCTATCGTTGGCCTACTGTGCTTCATATACGGTCTCGGGAGCATGGAAAGTCCTGACAATATGCCCAGCAAAGAGATCTGTGATCCCCTATTGGCCGGTAAGATGCAATTTCCTCGTATCATAATCTTCTCCACCCCTAGAAAGTTGAAGTTGAAGTGACGTCATAATGGGGAAAACGTCACTGCCGGTATAAAATCTCACTTTTCGACCAGAAGTGACATCATCCCTGAAACACGTCACTTCCTGTTTCAAAATTTTTGTTTTCTCGTATGACATCACTTCCTGTAGAAAACCGAGATTTTGCAACAGGAAGTGACATTTTTCCGTATGACGTCACTTCTTGTAGAAAACTGAGATTTTTAAAACGGAAGTGAAGTTTTTCCGTGTGGCGTCACTTCTTGTAGAAAACCGAGATTTTTAAAACGGAAGTGACGTTTTTCCGTGTGACGTCATTTCCGATTAAAAACCGAGATTTTGAAACCGTAAGTGATGTATTTCCGGTGTGTCCAGTGAAATACCGAGATTTTGAAACCAGCGGTGACGTGTTTCCGTACGACATAACTTCCGGCCGAAAATTGAATTTTTGAAACCGGAAGAGATGTTACAGAGAAGATTTTCAATTTCTCTCTGAAATGTATCTCGAATGTAGCCAGCGATTTAAACAAATGAATTAAGGAACACTCAGTCCGCGTTCCAGCGCCCGCAGTTTAGTCTAAAAATTTTGTAATAATCAACGTAAAATTGTTTATTTTTTTGTGAAGGCAACATCACCCTGTGTCCATTGTGTGACAAAGCCTGCACTTACCGGAAGCTGGGAGAATCATGTTTGTTTTCCAGGCTTACCTATTTGTTCGACAACCCCGCCACCGTCTTCTTCGCAATTTTCATGTCTTTTTGGGGTAACTAATAATAATGTTTTTTTTGTACACAAACTCAATAACACAATACTCCCTCGAATTATTGATTAGGTGGTCCGTGTATCACGGTATAAAACAACCAATCGATTTTGTGCAGCTACCACGTTTCTCGAGCTATGGAAGCGTCGTCAAGCGGTCATAGTCTGGGAATGGGATCTCCAGAATCCGGACGGCGACGAGGAACCACGACCGGAGTTCGAGGCATCGGTTAAAACTTTTAGGATCAATCCTGTGACGAGAGAACGGGAACCTTACATGCCGGCTTGGTCCAGAGCTCGGAAATATATGGTTACCGGTTCGTTGGTCTTTTTCATGGTAATTTTTCATTCATCGCCAAATCTTAAATTCGCACTTGGACGAACCTACTTAATTACGATTTTTTTTTTTTAATGTTTCAACGAACAGATCTGCGTCGTCCTCGGAGCGGTTCTCGGAACGATAATATATCGTACATCCCTGGTGGTCGTATTCTACGGGGGCGGTGGATTCTTTCTGAAGAGACACACGAAGATCTTCACATCGGGCACCGCCGCGCTTCTCAACTTGATAATTATTATGATACTCACTCGCATATATCATCGTCTCGCGATATGGATGACGAACTACGAGAATCCACGCACGCAAACGGAGTACGAAGACAGTTACACGTTCAAGATATTTCTCTTTGAATTCGTGAACTTTTACTCCTCGCTTATATACATAGCGTTCTTCAAGGTAAGCTCTTCGAAATGTCGCTGACGATATTCATTATTTCATAAAGTATTAATAATGATTAATAATTAATACTTTCATTCGCGCTTATCAGGGAAGATTCTACGTTCATCCGGGCGACGCCGACGCCCGTTCCTCCGAGTTCTTTCGCATAAAAACGGACGTCTGCGATCCGGCCGGCTGCCTGTCCGAGCTTTGCATACAACTCGCTATAATAATGGTCGGCAAACAGTGCTTCAACAATTTCGTTGAGATTCTATCGCCGAAGATGTGGAACTGGTGGAGAAAGCGAACCCACGTCGCCGCCACGACCGACCACACGAGAGCCTACACCAGTTGGGAACAAGATTATCAGCTTCAAGATCCCGGAAAACTTGCTCTCTTCGACGAGTATCTCGAAATGAGTAAGTGCAATCGCCCCGCAATTTTCAGTCGTCCGTAAAAAGTGCTTATAGAAAGAAAAACGTCAATAACGAAACAAGCATATTTTTTCTGTCCAAGAGTTTCTTTTCCCTTGACGATCACGGAAAAACAAACTTAAAGTTATTCCTATTTCTCTATAAAGGACAAGTTTTGTATTCATTTTATTAATCGAAGGCGAGAAAAAGGAATTAATTTTAAGATTTAATATTAACACCCATTGGGAACGAGATTATCGTCTTCAAGATGATGGAAAACTTGCTCCTTTGCACGAGCATCTCGAAATGAGCATGTGCAATCCGACATCAATTTTCAGTCATCCACAAAAAGTATTTATAAAAAAAAAAGGATGATAACGAAACAAGGTTATTTCTTCCGTACAAAAGTTTTTTCTCCTTTGACGATCACGGAAAAAGGAAATTGATAAAAGAAATAAAAAATGTAAATTAAAAGTTCAAATTGAAAAAAGAAGTTGAAAATGGAAATTAACAGGGCACATTGAAAGTGGAAATTGAAAATGGAAATCGAAAGGCAAATTTCAGTTATTCCTTCTCCTCTGTGAAGGAGAATTTTTTAATTAATTTTATTAATCGATGGTGAGAAAAAGAAAGTCAGTTTAATATACTTCAACGCGCTTTTCCGTTGCTGTTCGCAGTTCTTCAATACGGCTTCGTCACGCTTTTCGTCGCCGCGTTTCCGCTGGCGCCGCTCTTCGCACTGCTGAACAACATCGGGGAGATCAGACTGGACGCTTACAAGATGGTAAAGGAAGCTAGGAGACCCTTAGCCGAGAGGGTCGAGGACATTGGAGCCTGGTATGGAATTCTGAAAGGTGTTACTTACGCGTCGGTTGTCACGAATGTGAGTGAATATCGCCAGGGAACGCGATGCAACCCTCTTAATCCTTAATGGGAAATCTTCGTGATTCAATTCCTGCTTAATTTTGTTTTCAGGCCTTCGTAATCGCTTACACGTCGGACTTTATACCCAGAAGCGTTTACGCCTTCGTCTACTCACCTACGAACGACTTAGTCGGATATATCGACAGTTCCCTGTCGGACTTCAACACGTCGGATTATCGCGAAGACATGGTGAGCGACGTCGACAAATCGAATCCGGGGATTTGTCAATATCGTGGCTACAGAAACGGTCCCAATCACGTGGGTGATCCTTACGGCCTGAGTCCGCAGTATTGGCACGTATTCGCGGCTCGTTTGGCATTCGTCGTTGTCTTCGAACATGTGGTACGTCAACATCGTATCTTCAATGCTGTGATTTAATTTACAGTAGAACCTCGATTATCCGAACCAATTGAGACCGGAGCTCGTTCGGATTAACGGAAATTCGGACAACAGAACAGTGACGCTGTGTTAAGGACATGTGAAACGACTCAGTCGGTAACCACAATCTGTAATGAATGCGATTCAGAGACCGTAGACCTTGCGGGGAAAAGGCAAAGCATTAGCGGATGCACAATTTAATACCGCGTCCGATGATGCTTCCCTTTTATCCGAAACGTCAACCGATTTTAAATGGCATTGATTCGAAAAATGCATCTATCTCTCTCGCACTCATGTGTCACGTGGTACATCTTTCACGTGGCCTTAATGTCAGAAATCGTTGACTCGCAAACATCATACGAGCGCGCTAAAAATTTGCTGATGTCTCCCTTATCGAGTTTCGAATTTTTTTTCCACCGTAAGTACATTATACTTACGCTTAGATCTCGAAGGACTGGACGTTGAATCCATAACGCACTAAACTAAGAGACCAGTAGATTATCGAAAATAAATTTTGAATACGTGGATATTTGCTTGGCTGATAAACTAATAAATTTTGTGCTGTGTAACTCTATGCGAGCTCGAGCATTCTTGAAGTGGCTTGTTGTTTGTAGCGCGCAACAAAGTAAGAATACGTGAAGTTCGCGCAATAGTTCGGATAGTAGAAATTTTATCCGAACCGACGGCAGTTTGGACAACAGAGGGTTCGGATAATCGAGGTTCTACTGTACTAGGATCTGCAAATAGGAAAATAAATTGTCGAGTAAATGCTGATTTTATTTCTCGGTAGTATATTTTTTTATCCTCAATCGATAATGACAAATTAATCATAATTTGTATTATTAAATTAAGTATTCAGCGCGATGGTTTAATTTTAATTTTGAATTTGCAATCATCAGGTGTTTGCATTGACGGGAATAATGAGTTACGCGATTCCCGAAATACCGAAATCGGTTACTACGCAGATGCAGCGCGAGAGATTGCTCGCCCGGGAGGCCAAATTCGAGAAGGGTATAAACGGCAGGGAAGACGAGGAAGAGCTTATAACGGTGCTGCGAGAAGCCGGCCATCTCGGTAGGGCGAACGGCAGACGAGGCAGTTGGGCGAGAAGATTCAGCAAATTGAGCGACGGTCTTGATGCTCACGTCGACGTCGCGGCGAGGCACAATCGACAGAGTGACGCATCGACCGTTTGGGAAGTTACGTAATATGTTTGACGGATGGCCGGACCGACGCGGGGAGCAATGTGGGTCGTTAATTGACGTTGTGATAGGGCCGAATGGAGATATCAGCGAGTGTAAAAGGTCGTCGAATCGCCGTCGGCAAAAACTTATGAATTAACAATCGACGACAGAGATCGAAAAGGCAATTTTACTTATTTATTTATTTTTTTTTTTTTTGCAGAATAATTTCGTTCGCGAAGGATCAATATCTATTTTATGACAACATACGTCCTGTCGGCAACGACTTTTTTTTTACAAAAAGGAAATTTTGTTAGCTGCGTGGATCTGTGGTCGATAAATTAATATTCGCGATTTGTTTGCACTCGTCTATCTTATACGCGAAGTAACAATTCGTCTGCCAAAATAATAGTTTCACTTTTAAGTGACGAATGTATAGCGGGTCTCGCCTGCGAGCATGAAACGGCGTTTGGCATTTACTCTAATACAATGTGATCGTGTAGAATTAAGTTCTCCTAAAATTTATTTATCTTCGATAGAACAAACGTCTCGATTATGACGTTTATTCGGCGAGATATTAAATTTTAACGTCTTTTTTAACTGTAAGAATTAGGCTAACTCTGGCATTAATGCTGCAACGATACGTTACAGTAACGAGTGTTCGATATTGACGATTTCCATCCACTGAACCGATAATCTTCCTGCGTATATTTGCGGATTTACTTGACCGATGAGCCACACTGAGTTTTTGTTCAATCTGTCGTGTTGTCGTCAATACTCGGACGGTTAATAATCGATGATACTTTATTACATCCGAATATTATTTGAATTGTAAAAGTTACGTATAATCAATTGAGTACATTGTTATAGTCACTCGTCATTACTAAGTACACCGACTTTTTTTTTATCGATAGCAGAGAATTACGACTGACAAACGTATGTTACTAATATTATTTATTTGTATATAATGTAGACGTTATAACGCACTGAAAGATTGTTGAATTTTTCGTTCGCGAAATTGATACATTTATTTGATAGATTGTGTTTTCGTCGGCTAAGGAATAGTATATTATGCTACAAGGGAGGGAAGTGCGCGATTTTCGGAGAGTGGGAAATTTGTTGGCCGAACGAAGCGAGAAGAAATCACACGGGTGGAAATCTGCTCCTTCCCGTGTAGCATACGACACTTTTTTCCGAGTGCGTTAAAATAACCACATTTCTTGCGTCGCAAAATCGTCATATTTTCCTATGGTTATTACTTCTCAGGGAATAATAGGGCTTCCAGGGGCAAAACCCTGTCATATCGATCATCTTGTGTATTTCTTGCTGTAGAACATGATAGGCACCCGAGTTTTTCTACGATGCCTTCGGGAAACAAAGAAATCGCTGTTTGAAAAATACGCAGTCACTAATTTTTGCAATTTTGGCTATAAAAATTTTTATTCTGCAATTGCCGATAAACTTTTTTCGTTAGTCGTCGCTCCGGAACTATAATGTATTTTTTCACGCTGATCACGAATCACCGCTTATTTATGCATAGATGAAAATTTAATACGGGCAATTGAGTATAGAATAAAGCACTAATTTCTCATGAAATTCAAAAAATTGCAGATGACATAAATTTTTACAGTTCGATCGATTCTCCCCAAATTTAATGAGATCGATCGAGCGATCATACTCCATCGGTGTTCAACTTTTTGTCCCGATAGCTAAAAATTTGTAAGACCTAGACTACGCATAGACATTTTTTTATAGGATTAAAAATCGTTTATAAAAAAAACAAAAAAACATTTTGTAATTAAATTTCGAAGGAATATTAACTATTAACTACACATGGTATATGTGAAATTTCAGCTAGGTCGGTCGAGGAATTCTCGCGTTATAGCAGTTGAATTTTTTGCGTCTGATTCATACACGCACACATCCGGACATTTTTCCTAAATGTGATTTTTCGATGTTTTCAAACATTCTAAACACGCCTCTGTTAAAATCTCGAAAACATTTTTTTCACCAATAATGAAGCCTGTAAGTCCCTAGGGAGTAATGAAACAGTACTGTGCATGCGCACAGGTTAATAATAATTATGGATCATAACAGGCGATTTTTCGCCCGTGTTGCACGTAAGGAATGTGGTTATTTTAGCGAAATCGGGGAAAAAACAATTTGCAATTGTGCAATGACCATTAAAGCTTAGTTGAGTCCGAGCCGAAAACTCGGAAAACTTTGCTTAATTTATTTAAACGAAGCACACGTCAAACCTATTGCGATGTGAGAAGACTGTGTGAATATTAAATTTTCATGTTTTTTGCAATAGAACTGATCCGTAATTGGAAAATACCCCATGCCCACCCCGTGACAATTATCGACTTTATAGTTTTAAAAAACTTGATTTTCCAGTGATCCAATTATCCCCAATCTGTACAGACAACTTTAAAGCACGAGAATGACGGTTTATTGAATAAATCAACTACAATATTTTACTACACAATATACTCTTTATTTTACATGATTTCAATATTCCACCTCATCGCCCGATATCGGGCTCGACATTATTACAATAACTAACTCGACAGAATATATTTATAGTATTATACACGTACGTAATCATTCATCTCTTCGCTATGGATTCCATTTATATTTATAATTATATTATTCGTTATTGGCCTATGATTCGTTCGTAACTGGGCTTTTTTTTTACTTGCGCATCGCTCTACACTTCATCAAACATCATCTTCGTCCCCATAATTATCATAATAATAATAATAATCATCATAATTTTGTTAAAAATCTAAAACGTTTAGTTTACATAACATACATACCCACGTTTAAAGTGTATCACAGTTGTGTTGGGGGAGATAGACGGGAAAAAAAAACTTGTAGGGTGAAAAGACGGGAATACTCGAGATCTAACGTAGTCCGTTCGATAAGTTTCTCTTTAAAACGTCGACGAATATTTTTTCCTCTCGAAAACATATCTCAACGGGGCTCGCAATTATAGCAAATTGCAACGAGACCTATGCGACGGTGAATAAAAAAAATTTCGTTACTATCTGATTTTATCGATCTATGGACGATTTCGTTGGAGTTCAATTTTTTTTTTTCAGAGTTAGCAAATACTTCGGGTGGTCGAAGTACGTATTGATGTACTTGGTGTATCCAGTATGCGGCAATTCAGTACTCAAGTTTCACCGAGTACGCTTCGCTTTGGTACTCGCGTACCGCCGAGTTCTCGAAACGTCCAGCGCTTACTTTCTACTTCGATTCGTACTTCAAGCACTCGAAGTTGGTACACTGCTGTTCCTGAATTGCTACGTTTGCTGGATTGCAGTATAGAAAATATCATTCGAAGATACCAGACAAGCCATTCAGCAAGACATCGAGTCTTGCTTGCTATCTTCGATCCCGTTAAGGATGCATCAGACATAAATTCCCAACCAAAAGTTTAATGCGATCAAAATTTTAGTACTTCGCGACATGCCAAAAATCCGAAAAAAATCAGTCGCATTATGTATATCAAGAGCTTTGATTTTGCATAATAACAATGCCAAAAAGTTATTAACAAATGATTCGAAAAATTAATTGTTTAAAAAACAGTCAGGCTACTTTTTATTTTCTCATTTTAAATGAATTCCTTGATTTTTTCGAATTCATATGAATTTTTTCAGAATTTTCTACCACTCCAAAATATTTTTTTAGAAAATCAATGGATTCATTTCAAAAGAGACAAAAAGGTTTACTGATTATTCGTTGAACAATTTTTTTTTGTTTAGCAATTTGTTAATAACTTTTTACATTATTATTATGCAAAATGAATGTTGTTGGCACTTTTAATACAGTTGATTGTTATACCATTGGGAAGTGTTCGAATTCTCGCTGAATCTCACTTTTGACTGGGAATGTTCGTGTGAAGCATCCTTAAGGGAAGGCTGGACACGTGTGAGTGCGAGAGAGACGGAGTTAAAATGTTGAATCCATGTTTTCCGAAACGATTCTATAAAATTAAAAACGAATTCCGCTTCACATTGCGTTAATCACAAACGCTATGCGCCCCGCAATTCATTCTTTATCTTATAAAAGTGTTTCGGAGAAAAATGGTTTCAAAATATTTTGAAGTTATGTTGATCTTTAGTCCCATCTTAAGATATGAAGCAAAATCGAAAAACCAGGCATTTATGAACAGCAGTGTACCAGCTCAGTTTTTTAATGGATCTATTTAAACATTTTTTTTTAAGTTAATTTAATTTCAAGTTTATCCATTCCCATTTGTGCGACCGGAGGGAAGAAATCATAGACCTAAGTTTTTTGTCTTATTTTTGTTTTCTCAAGTTTTCCGTTCACCGATCCGTTCGCGATTTTTGTCCTTTCATTATTCTCTATTTCAATATCATACTGGTGTGCGATCGTGGACGCTTCGGTCGGTTATCGTTTACCTATTCTCTTTGTACATCTACCGAACTACGAAATCTACTACTTATTCAAAGAAAAAAAAAGAAAAATATCTTAAAATATATTGTACAAGTTACAACAGTCTGCATCGAAAAATAAACCTTTCTTTGTTATGTTTTTTTCCCAACAATAAAATAGAGCCGCGAGTGTCGGTCCGGTGGGGCTGGAGAAAGGGCGCACTGCGAACGGAGCTAAGGAATGTCTCGAATCGCGAGCTTGAATACGTTTTCCCCACAATCGTTTGCCGTCAATCTCAAATTTCCATTTTCTTTTTCTGCTACCTCGCCGTCGATGTTTCATCGTCACGAACGCACGCTCTATATACACGTCACGGTGCGTCGCGGCAATTGATGTTGGATTGTACGAATTTTCAAAACGATTATTCAGTCGTCAGTTCGTCATTAAAAAATATCGTCTCTCTCTCTTCTTATCTCTGTTTGCCTGATTAATTTGAAATATACTTATGTACACGTTAATTCGTCGATCGATCGAGACTCGCGATGCAACTGTCCCAGGACTGACGCTGACTGACCCATTATGCGAACGGACTACGCCACGATCTTTTCTTTTTTTTTCATGCTTTTTTTTTTGCGCAGGCATATTTTTATCGTCCCGACTTTAACCATATAGAAGAAAGGACTTCGGGGGGGAAAATTGGGCTTAGCTAGGACCTGGTGGAGCATTGAAATTAAACATGGTCGTTGGCGGTCGTCCCGGTTGCGGTTTCGGCGGCAACTTCGGCGTCACCGAGCCTGCAAAATTAAAAACACAGTCAAAATATTTGTTTCGTTACACTTTGCACGAATATGATATTATAACAAATTATATCAAATAAAATTCGTCGTCATTCACATCGTATTGTATCGGATGACATCGATTGACGTCGGGTTTTTTTTTCGCTAAATTATTACCTTTATTTCACATTCTTTAAAATTTTTTTTTTATCTCTATGAGGAAGCCAAAAATACAGACAATGTTTTTTCATACAAGAAGCTTTGCGAATAAAGGAACATTATCAGAAAGCGATATAAACATTCGAATTTCCAACTTTTTAATTCTTATTTGACGTTACTTTTGTTTCATACTCTTTTGACATTGTTATTTTCATTTGTTGTTCTTTTGGCTTGTATACAATCGTAGCGTTAATGGTAACGCCTATGGCCTGATTTTTTCCCTTGTGGCACGGTGTTCTTATGGCGCTTAAGGCCCCAGAACACGCAACAAAGAAATATATCTTTAGAAGTAAATACAGTTGAGCTGCAATAAAGAATTCTTCGTCGCGATATTTTCATGAAATAAACGAAGATATCGTTATCGGTCCATTCGTGCAATTTTATTGGTGCTGTGATATTAGATATTTGACTTACCGTTTGGCTGAGTGGGCGGAGGCTTGGTGGGACTTGGGCCATTGAAAGACATGTATCTCCGCGGATGCGTTGAGTTCGAGGTGGAGCTCTCGAGGGTGGAATTTCGACGGGCTAATAACGCCGAATTACTGACGGGATTCAAAGTGGGAGGAAGTCGTGGTGGAAGTGTTACTGGAACGTCTCTCGGAAGGTCCCTTCTTGGCGGTAACGGAGGCGGCGACGTTCCCTCTCGTGGTGGAAGTATCGGAGCGTTCGGTGCTTGACGAGCCTGTCGACAAAAAGAAATATCGTATATTAGTGGAGGATTGGAATTAGCGATAGGGTTGTCCCACGTAGCACAAAAAAATGAGTTATTAAAAAGTAGAACGGGGTTGTACTTGAAGTATACAAGTACTTTTTAGAGTACTTCAAGTACTTCTTCACGATTTCAAATACCAAATGCAAGTACTTTTCGAGTACACGGTCACTTTACGGAAAGTTGAGTAGCATGACATCCGGTTTCTATTAATATATGATTATCTATCTAAACTTTTCATTAAGTACTATTTTAATGAGAATTTATTTTTTTAAATGTCTGAAAAAAAAAAGTGAAAAGACCGATCTTGTTTTTTAGAAGAATTTTTGTACGAAATTTTTGTATGGATGTTATTTTTAATGAAAAAAAAAGTAACTTGAAAACAGCAAAAGTTCAGTAAGCGATTTTTTACAATAAGTGCTGCGGTAAATTTTGGCCGATTAAATTTAATGAAATCTACAGATTTGTTTATGTTGAAAGTTATTGCACTTTTATATATTGCAAACGGCTTCCTCATTTATTATAATTTTGCGCGTAGCTTCCTCTAGGAGGAAGCCAAAGTCGGTCAACGAAATGAGAAAGCCATGTGCAAATTGCTTTCCACCATTTTTGAAGCCTAGATAATGCTTCACGCTACGAACCTAATTTCGAAAAGTACTTCGAATAAGTACTTGAAAAATACGTTAAGTACAGAAAGTATTTTGGAAATCGTTCGAGTGCAAAAAGTACTTGATTCTTTGTACATGAAGTATTTTTTGGTACTTTGTCAAAAAGTAATGTCAATGGGTCCCACATGTCTATCCGGACGGTATCCGAAAGTTGCCACCCATTCAAAAAGGTAACTTTTGAACGTATGATATCTTATAGTTACCATCTGGACGGACATATGGAACCGATTTAGATCATTTTTTCATACCAGATGTTTTACTACAAGGGACTGATGTTATGAACTAGATATTCGTCGATCGGTAACCTACTTGTTGCGGTGACTCGCTTATGGAACTTTCGCGTCTTCGATGAGACCGCGGCGGCAACGGTGGTGGGGGTTGATTGGGAGGCACGTGGCTGGGTGAAGGCGGGGGTGGCAGAGGCGCACCGGGACTTCCGCCGGAGGACGGCAGTCCGGTAAGGGCACCCATAACACCGATAGTACCGGAATTGAATCCGAAATGAGTCGCTTGCGGTTGATGATGCGGCGCTGGCATGTGTCCGGGTGAACCAAGCTGGGGACTGCTGCCCGGCGATCCCAGGGAGAGTCCCGACATGCTGCTGAGCAAGTCGCGGGGACCCGGAGAACCTGGTGGTGGCGCTGTTCCTGCGAAAACCAAATTCAAAGCTCGTCATTCCACTTTTTTTATTAAAAATTTTTTTTTTAATATCTGTTCCACTTGTACGTGCTCCTTCCCCTTTTACACACTCCACCGCCCCCCCGGATTGCGTCTGCAACCGACTTACCCCCTTACTGCCTCGCATTCGCACAAGGGTACAGGGAAACTGCGGAAAACCTGGCCATATACAGACGGCTCTTTCCCCAGAGATTGGTGTTCCCACAGGGTAATCACCAATCTCCGAACAAATTACCTCCCGCTCCACGATGCGATGCGCCAGCTAGCGCGCAGTCAGGCGGTCACCCATCCAAGTACTGACCGCGAGCGGTACTGCTTGACTTTGGGGAGTGCCAGAGCCACACACCAACCGCGCACCCATCGCTGTCGGTTCTTCATTCCACTTATTTGAGTTAAAATGAACGGAGCCACATCATTTTGCCGAAACTACAACCGGCCGAATCGTTGTATAGCCGAAAATCATGGATCCGAATGGACTTTATTCGAATAGCGAAACTTCCGAAACTTTATTATGCCGAATCTTCATTTCCGCGAACGTTACTCTTCAGATATAGCAATTGGCCTAACGGAATACGGTTAATCCTCCGAATCGTCATTTAATCGAACGTTATTTTTCGGAATACTAATTTCATCGGATTTCATTTCCCTGCATTGTTAAATTTCGAAACGTCAAGTTGCCGAATCATCATTATTCCGAGTAGTATTTATTCGAAAAGTCTTTTATCCGAATTGACTCGTGTTGAATCTCTGCGATAGTTTTCTACTCATTTGAACCTATACAATTTTATATAATATAATAGCAGATGGTCAGAATATTAACTTATACTATTTAGTTTCGCGATTCGTACGATTGACGATTCGAACGAATAACAACAATTCCGACGAGTGACGCTTCGAACAAATGACGATTCAGCGACTTGACATTTGGAAGTTTACCAATTCGGGAAATGACGGTCGGTTAAATGACGATTCGGAGGAATGACATTCGGCCAATTACTATTCACGAAGAGTAACGTTCGCTAAAATGAAGATACGGAATAATAAAGTTACGGAAATTTGACAATCCGGAAAAATAACGATTCAGCAGTTCGACGATTCGCAGAAATAAAGTTTCGGATACTTGACTATTCGGATGAAGCGCGTTCGGACTCATGATTCGGCCCATTATAGTTTTGGCGAAATTATGTGACTCCAAAGGGAACCTACGCACCTCGCTCAAAACTGCTGACCCATATTTTTTTTTATACGTGCCGAATTCATTATTTTTATTCTACGTAGACAATTGCAAAATCATGAAAATTGTCAACGTTACATATTCGTATAATTTCATGGTATCCATTTTTTTGCATTTCAAATAACTTTCTGCGTGAGCTTTTGAGCAAGGTGCGTAACCGAATAACGACAGGTCCGTACCACCCAGGAGAACAGGAGCGAAAACACTGTGATCGCCTGTGTGCGTTGTTGTGATGTGAGAAGTGTGCGGCGGCGTTTCCGGCAATTCCGGTGGCGGTGGCACCTCGGGCGTTGGATCGTGAAGCCTCACACTCGAGGCGACGGCTTGCAGTGGGGCTGGCAATTTTCCACTCAAATTTCGGGCTTTTATACCCGGAGATTTGAGATTTAAGTCTGGCCACTTCCTGGGCTGCAATGGTTCAACACATAATTGATATATATATCATACATATAATCTTATATATATTTTAGAAAGTTGTATGATTCTTTGTTTGTCCCCATTTCCAAGAAACCAGGGGTTCCTTAAAGCCCTCATGGGCGAAATCTAATTTTTCAACCGGACGCAGTGTCATTACCTAAATACGTCACTTCCGGTTTGAGAATTTCATATTTTTACCAGAAGTGACGTCCTACTGGAAATATATAACTTTCGGTTTGGAAATTTCATTTTTCGACCGGAAGTGACGTCATACGGGAAATACATAACCTTCGGTTTGGAAACTTCATTTTTCTACTGGAAGTGACACGATACGGAAAATACGTCACTTCCGATTTGAAAATCTCATTCTTCGGCCGGAAGTGACGTACTTAGGTGACGGTATGATGTCACTTCCAGTCGAAAAATGAGATTTCTGGATCGGAAGTGACGTAATTTCGGGAAATCTCAGGAAATAAAAAATTTCCGATTTGTCAACCCCATTACGAAGAACGAAACGCCCGAGCCACATCAACCTGCTAGTTGACAATAAAGAAGAGAGTTTAATCCTTACCACTCGCGGTGGTTGCCTGCAGCTTCTAGGCTCGACTTCTAAACTCTTGTTGAACAGGTAATTATGAATCTCAGCTTCAGGTGTGTTCGAGTCGAACGGTGCCAAATTTTCGATGAAATGCCTTATCCTGGTCTCGACCGATAGGCAGTAAGGCTGATTCTGATACTGCTGAATCTCGCCGATTATCTCCGCAATTTTTCGTCGTTTACTGAAGTTTATAAGTTCCGGGCAATCCGTCAAGTAATTGGAATTTCCTTCCTCGATGTGAAGTATATTCGTCAGGTACATGCCTACAAAAAAAAAGATATCATTTAGTTATGAGATCTGCGTTTCGATAAAAAATATAATTTGCAAAAACAAAAAGCGTTTTCCGAAAGCTTACCACAGAATGGTACGCAAGGTGGATTAATGGATCGTAGCTTTTCTTGATATTTTCGAAAGTGACCGTTGTGTAACTCGCGGGCCTCTTCCAAATATTTTTCCAATCGCGCTGGAATTTGCTGAAAGAATCGAGAAATGACGACGTTTATATCATGTTCACGTGTGATCAAGTGAGAAGTTTAAGGTAGTCTTTGCGAATAGTGTTCACCGCATAAGTTTCAGAGAAATGAGAGGGAATTGTAAACACTTCTTGACGGTGTAAAAGTCTGAAAAAAAAATCAAGTGTATTAAAGATGCCGAAAAGATTGATTCTGCATAATAATAATTTCAAAATGTTATTCACAAATTGATGAAAAATAAAAATTGTTCAACAAATCTCCCGGGAACATAACTTTTTAGTGAAAATCATTCGTTCATTTTTCTGAATACGTGTGAATTTTTTCAGATTTTTAAAATCACTTTCAAATTTTTAACTTTCTACACGTTTTTCCCATACAAAAAAAAAAAAAAAAAAAAAATGAAAGTGAATTTAGAAAACTGAAAAAATTCATACGTATTCAGAAAAATGAACGAATTATTTTCATTAGAAAAAAAGTTCGGTTTCCAGGAGATTTGTTGAACAAATTTATTTTTCATCAATTTGTTAATAACATTTTATTATTGTTATTATCCAAAATGAGTATTTTCAGCACCTTTAATATGCTTGATTTTTTCAGATTTTTATACCATCTAGAAGTGTTTGTAATTGCCTCTCATTTCTTGGAAACTTATGCGAAATGAACACTATTCGCAAGGACTACCTTAACGCTTCCCGTACGAGATCCTCGATGAGCAAGTACTTTCATTGTGTAGTATAAAAATCGCGTCAAATTAATTTCAATCGCAAAAAATAAAAATATATTGATGATATCGAAATTCGGAAAGAACTTTGAAGAGCAATGTTCACGATATTATATTTCTGTAAAATAATGTTTTTATCGTCAATATACAGTGCGTTGTCTAGTCACGCTCGACGTGAGGTTTCCATACGTGAAGGTTAAAAAAAAGTCCATCTCCGACTAAATAACTTACTTGAAATGTAAACTTCAATCTATAAACAGAAGCGGATCCCATGGCGAAAACTATGGCTATCACGCCGTTGAAATTGTTGAGATCCTGCAGCACCATCATTATTTCGATAATACGAGACACGATAGCGACTCTTTCCTCGAGGTTTTCGGCTTCCACTATAGTCTTTTCCAGCCATAGCCCAAACTGTAGATGCAGTAAAAAAATTATTCAATTTTACTCGTCTTCCTACGAATTGAAATATTTTTATGAATCACATTGGTGATTGCGGGAAAAACTCACGTTCGTCGTATGCTTGATTAGTTTTAGTAAGTTCGGTGATGTTATTTCTTTGTCTTTCTTCGGTTCGACTAATTCGGAAGGTTTCACCGTTCTATACAACTCGAATTCTAGCAAGGTTAGTTGTCTCGCAAATTCGATGGGATGTAACTGAAATTTTTATCGCAATTAATTGCCGTGAGCTACGTTGACAAAGTGTACGAATAAATCAAATATAAAAAATGTATTAAGTTATTGTAAAAAATTGTATACCGTAAGTATTCCCCACTCTTCTTCAGGAACTTTGAGATGCCACTCGATAGGCGGCGGAGATCGTTCAAAACTAAATGTTATTGGCCTCTGCTCGGACTGCTCGCACTTTCTCTGCACGATCTTTATAACCGAGTCAACCCACTTTCTCATCGATTTGCCACTGACAGTGTCCAAGAACGATCGTAGCTTCGCGAGGAGGCTCGTGTCCCGCTCGAAGTCGTAGAAATGATGGTCAACCTGCATGAACAAGAATGACTCATTCACACGATCCTGCATAGATCGAACTACTATATTTTTTGTAAATTTTCAGATAGTGTTCGACTAACCCAATGCCTGAATACATTCAAGACTCTGAATTGTACGGGCTGGCAGAATTCTTTGCGGTATCTTTTCCAATCTTCCCGCACGGTTGCTTTACAGCCAGTAGGCTTTTCCTCCTCTCCATAAACCAGCGAAGGATCCGGAATATCGAATCTTTCGATCAGCAGCGTCAGTAGTTCCTGAGGTGAGCAAAAACTCCTGCGAAAGAAATTAGGTTAAAATACATTTTTAAAATAGTACTTTGTCACTCGGTGGGATTTTAGCGTGCGTAAAAATTCAATTTTCATAGTTTGTGAAATAAAATTTTGTACGATACTCATGCGAAATCGTTTTTTTAACTCGTGTGATTTCAACACTCGCCTTCGGCCCGTTTTGGAAACTCACACTCGTCAGAAAAAGTTTTTTCGCACCAGTATCGTAATGTACCATTTTGTAACGAATGTACGAAATCTCCAACTTTTCGTGGCTGTAAAGCTTGGCGTACGCGTAGAGGAAAGAAGCTGCTGTGCCAGAATAAGTGCGCGAAAGTAGCTACAGGCGAGATAACTGTACGCAAAAGTGTCTTAATTACATAAGATACTGTACGCAAAAGTATCTTAATTACATAAGATACTGTACGTAAAAGTATCTTAATTACATAAGATACTGTACGCAAAAGTATCTTAATTACATAAGATACTGTACGCAAAAGTATCTTAAGTATTATTAATTGAGATAAGTGTGTGCAAAAATATCTACACCGAGATAAGTGTGCGAAAAATGTATCTACAACATTTTTCTCACATCCCCTGCTAGAAAGCACCACGTTCGCCACGCTTTACAGGCACGAAAAGAGGGACATTTCGAACATGTGTTACGAAAACTTGTTGACCTTACCGCCGTTTTCGTTCGAAAAATAAAATCTCTTACCTATAAGTAGTAAGGAATGTTCGTACGAAAGCCGGATCGGCGTAAATGTGGTAAGTGAGCCTCTCAACGAGTTTCACCAAGGTAGCTCCCTTAATCAGTGGCACGCCGCCGTTTTCCCTCGCTTCCAGGACGAGATTTTTCGGACTGTCCTGCTCGGCAAATTTGTACAGATGTGGCGGAGGTAGTCTGAGTGGATGCTTCCTCTCCTCGTCCAACAGTATACTGTCGAGTGTCCTCTCGAGCATACTTTTTGTGTTCAACATCACTAGATCCGCCATCCAACTATTCTTGTCCTCGACGGATTTCGCCACGAGCGTTACACTTGGATGATCCCTCGGTGCAATCTCGAAGGCATTCTTCAGTTCTGAGGAGCAATTGATACGCTTTGTGACGAATCCCTGCATGGAACTTATTTCGTGTTCGAAGTAATTACTATCCTCTACGTATTGTTTAAACACCCGGCCACGACCTTTCGAAACCTTTAGAAACCCTTTTCTGTTCCTCATCGATGGAAACATGAAACTGAACTTTCCGATCTCACCTTCGGTATCCTCCCGATCAATTATGTCGACTTTTCTTATGAAGAAACGTTCCTTCAGCCGAAGCTCGCCCTGATGTCCGGGATGACCGCCGCCGACACCGACTGCTGCCACACTTACGCTCACCCTTTTGCCGCCGCTCGGCTTGCAGAGAACCAGCAAACCGTCGAACAAAAAAGCTCGCCTCTCCGTCAATCTTCGACCGTTGCTACCCACTTTTCCAAGCATGTCCTCTGCGCAGCGACGGACACGAAAATTACAAGTTAACAATTATTTCTAAGCTTGTAAGTGACTTTTTAGTGTCACGAGTACTCTTATCTTCGTTTTTTTAATTTACCTCTGATAAACTCGTTACAACACTGGCCGATGTCCTTCTGGTCCCAAGCATCGACGTTTTTCTGCAATTCGCTCGTTTTCTCGAGAGCAGCGTGTCTTCGCGCTCGGCTCTGCATCCGCAAACCGGTGTCCTTTTTCGGAAGATTCGCCATTGACTTCACCAGCTCTCTCTGAAGCGGGCTCAAAACACCCTGGACTTGCTCCAGCGACTCGCCGTCCTCGATATTTAGCGTACGTTCGTGTAATACCTGCCGAACGATCGATTTAGAATTATAGTTTATTCTTTTTTTTAACCATCTGTAAATTTCGACTTATTCTTCGGCTTAAAAAAATCTCAATTTCACAATCATCTATTAATTTACTATTCGCGTGCTACGACAATATGGTGGCCGTTTTTTACCGGAAAAAATTCCGTCATAAAATTTCTAACGATTTGTATGAAAAAGAAATTAATGATGCAAATGAAAATGCCTACTTATTGAATTAATGTTTAATTCGATTTTCTTGTTTTTTTTTTCTAAATGTTCTTTTTTTTTTTGAAGGCTCCTTTTTATTTACTCCTTATTTATTTATAGAAGGTTCGGCGACAATTTACTTTTTCCCGGACCAATTTTGAAATTCCTTGACTTTTCCCTGATTCTCTGAGCAAGAATTTTTTCCCTGACTTTTCCCGGTTTTCCTGGTTTTCGCTGACCGCGGCCAGCATGGACAAATGTGAAATAAGATAAACATAACGGAAAAATCACTTCAACTTTAAAAAATTGTTCAGTGAAACGTTAAGTATCCCTTACAAAACAGCACAGAAGGATAAGACTTTTTTGAAAAATGAATTGTACAAGATAAACAGTAGGGATACAAGATAAACAGTAAAAAAAAAAAAAAATTATCTCGCCGGTTGATTCTTTTTCTTTTCTACCTGTCTACATTCTAAATTTCTACTTGTTCTTCAGCTTTAACAAATCTCCTCAATCTCAATCATCTACTAATTTATTTTTGCGTACTAAGACAAAAGTAAAAAAAAAAAACAAACATAACGGAAAAACCGCTTCAACGTAAAAAAATTGCGAAACGTTTAATATCTCTTACAAAACACCTGAACGGTAAGACTTTTTTTGCAAAATAATTTTTCCAGGGATAAATAGAAAAAAAAAAAAAAATAGATTTATCTCGCTGATAGATCGATAGCATCGATAGTTTGTAGACCGATTTTTTTCTCAGCTTACCTCAATATAGTCGAAGTACAAAAAACAGTGCCACACGGGTTGTAACAAAAGTTTCGGCAAGTAGTACTTGACAGCTTCTTTGAAACCGTGACCCGCTGCACGAAGGGCCGCATTGGCCTCGGGCCTCGACAGTAACCTCGTTAAAACTTCCCGACTAGCTGGACTGTTTACGTCCCTCGCGTATCTGCGAATATCATATGCGTTCATTAAAATTAACAGTTGAACGGAAGCATCGACAGAAAAATGATTCTCCATTTTCATTCGGTCACGCATCGGTCGTACTTTATGTACACTTCGAACTCCGCTGCCTCGGCCAATTCCTCGAAACACGAACCCACTGTTGGAGTTTGTTTTTCCTCCGTTATTTCCATGATGTCTTCGAGACTTCCGAGCAACGTTACGGTCACTTCGTAGATATCCATTATGTTACTGAAGAGTTTTTCGAGCTCGCCTCGATCCGGTTCTAATTTTGCTATTTCTTCACGAAATACCTGCAAAGTAATACAACAAAAATTGAGATAAGAAATAACAGAACTTTCATCGTGAAGTTGAAGCACAAAACTCGAGGCAATGATTAATCACTAGTTTAATTTTCCTTGCGATTATTATCTTACCTTTATGATCATGTGAAGATCGCGAAGATAGTGCCGTTCGTCATGTATGAGATCGCGAACGGATTCCTCATAGGTCTGTGAAACGACAGCGCCCAAACCGCTTTGCGGGCCCTCCGTGCAGTCATCTTGATAAAACACATCCATCAGAGCCTGTTGAAAAATGTTTGCAACAAAAAAGTATGAGTCGCCTACACATATTTTACTTACGAGAGTTACGTCTCGTATAGCGTATATTCATACAGTTCGATCCCATAAAATTTATTTGGAAGACAGACTTAGTTGGATTTTCTAATAAGACCGGTGCGAAGATTTCTCATTGATATCGACATTTATATAAGTCATAAGATTTTTAAAAAATTGCATTTTTCGCTTTAAGAGTTTCGTCGACTGACGTTGAGCGGAAATATTTACGATGCGAAAGAAGAAACGATTAAAAAAGTCTACTCGCGATCGCATCTTCGTGGAAGTAGAATCTTTATCATTGCGAGATGCAGTGCTTTACTGATGATTCAACGTTGTGCGAAATACGAGAGATTACTTTTCAAATTCGTGCCTATGCCAGAGTCATGCTTCATTATCCGGAAATAGAGATTAAGGAGGTTTTGCGTAGTATCTGATCGAAGCAATAGCAAACTGGAAAAAAAAACATGTATGCGTTTTTGTCACCGCAGGTAGTTTTACAATTTTTTAAATATTGCTTACTATTATCAAATCTTTGCCTTGGCATTAACGCGTACTTATATGGATTTATACGGAGTTCCAGGTAAAGCAAATATTTCGATATAGAATTCACATTGTCACTTGTTACAACCTCTTGCAAGGTAAAAGGTTACAACCTATTACAAGGCGATGGGTTACAACCTATTACAGGGTAAAAGGTTACAATCTGACAAAGAAAAAGTTACAAACAGGTTGTGTTCTTGAATGCAGTTTTGCTGAAAAGGTCAATTACAATTTATTCTCGAAAGAGCGTGTAAAGAATTTTCAAATTGTACTTCAGCTTCGATCAGCAGCATCGACTGGCCCTCCTTAAACTCACAATAAATGTATGTACTTTTCTTGCGGCAACAAGAAATTGTCATTTGCTTTCAATTTAAAGAATAAATCAGAATAAAACATTAAACATTTATGAAACAGACATGTAAACGATATAACATCGTAGGCAACAAGATTCTATTCGATTGGAGACACGAACGTGTGCGAAAAAAATAATGAAATGGCAAACAGCAGCGTACTTCGGTAAGACGATAATACTTGACATCGACAATTAGCAAGATTTTGCGGCAAATCCTATTTGGCACGATGAACAACGAAACACGAGATCAACGGATTTTATTTACTAAGTAAAATAAATATAAAAAAACAGTATAGAATCAGCGTTCTCAATCGTACTCCAATTTCTATCTGCAACGTGTGTACAGTTGGTACGCGGCACGCATGGATAAAAATCATAGTACGATTGCGAACGCTGCGTAGAACAAACACCGAACAACTGTATGAGCACAGAAACACGGACACACTTAACGTATGCGTGAATTATATAGATTAATTAATAAATAAACGTCTTCTGGTTGTTCGGCAAGTACGTACCACCTAGAACGGCAAGAGCGAAGAACGAACATGGGTTGGTGTTGTAATATGTTAGTGAAAGCATGTAACCAAGCAGAGAACAAATGCAGCCACAATTAGCCTGTGACTATTCTACCGTACCCCAATAGGCAAATTTTTAATTCGAGTCAATTTTTTGTTTTTCAAATCGTTGCCAGCAGTAGACACTCGTTTCACGACGGAAGACTCGATCAATCAGCGAATGCAGCAGAAACATTTCACGTTCGAAAATTAACATTTTTCGTCGCGATCGAGTTTCCCCTTGTACGCCCTAGTGCCAGTAACATTACACTTTACTCGAATTTTTGTTTTCTTCATTTTTCTTTCGATTTAAGTCAGAGACGCTCGAGTTAATTTTTTAATTCTAGATAAAGCTATGTAAGCTACGCTATTTTATATATATGTATAAATATAAACGTCGCGTCGTTAGACAAATTCACGTGTCGCATTCGTTGACGACAGTTTCAGCTTCTTTGTCATTTGTTTTCATTGTCCGCGAGAAGATTAGCGAAACTGCGAATCTGTCTGCAAACACGATGTTTATGGGCGTTATCTGTTACTGTGTAAGTTAATCAATATGTGCAGCACAAAGACACAGTACAAGCTTCAAGTTTTTGAAAATGATATGTTACCGTGTCTGCATACATCGCAACTCTTATATCTTCGCAGGATATCTCGACGTGACGTATATTCTTGACATAATTTCCAGCTAGCTGAAATTCCACAAAAGAAAAGAAAAGTGAAATAATCATTTTTTTTAAATCTCGTGTTATACTTTTTTTATTTGATTAACAATTTTTTTTCTTTTTTTTACGAACCTTCAAAATATCTGCAGAAATGCATTCAAGCACGCCGACGACGAATAGACTGACTTGCGAATCAATCTTGTGCTGTAATACTTCCTGGAGACAGAAAATAATTTTCTTCGTTAATCACCGATCGGTGAGAATATTTTTTTTCGATTCTTTTTTTTTTCGTCAGATTATTCAGGATTTTTAAATCGTATGTACTTTTTGCAAAAGCTGATGAATCTTGTCGACGGGAAGAACCAACGGTGATTTTTTCTTTCCCTTCTCTAAGGCATCCTTGGCGTCTTTGAGAGCCCATTCGTATATCGCCGTTGGAAATGTGTGTTTCACCCTTTCCTCCACATCTTGGGGTGTGTGAGGTGGCGGATCGCCGCATAGCATGCCCAACATCCTGAGTATCAAACTCTCCACGTAGTCGAGGGCATCTTGCCGAGCTTCCAGACTGGGATGTACTTGCTCCAAAACCTTTCAAAAATAAGAAAAATCAATGAATTAATATGCCCAAAACGTTTGCACGGAGAATGTATGCTTAAACATACTACGTTTGCACGTAGTGATGCAAGTATACATTCTTAGGAATATCTTACGGCAAATCGTTTTTCTTTTTTAGAGGAGAAATTTAAAAAAATTTCGATGCATAGTGTATGGGTGTGTTCTTGAATGCAGATCTGCTCAGCGGAGCGTTTTTTCATTTGTGACTGTCCACTGCTAGTCAGTTTTTTTAATTGCCAATGGCACATGCGACTCTTTCCGCAGAATACATTTTGTCTGTTTTGGTAACAAAAGAAAGCTTATCGGAGCGGATTTTTGTCAAAAACTAAATCCTGAACTGAGAGCAAGATTTAGTTTAAATCCTGCTCCTGATTAGTTGGCATACTAGAATACCTTTTCCAGAAATATTTTTCATTTATTTATTAATGGACTAACT
The DNA here is from genome assembly GCA_963922035.1 of Amblyjoppa proteus. Lineage (NCBI taxonomy): Eukaryota > Metazoa > Arthropoda > Insecta > Hymenoptera > Ichneumonidae > Amblyjoppa > Amblyjoppa proteus. Next base: position 14,347,181 of record OY998233.1, read on the forward strand.
CCGTTACCCAAAATTCAAGTTGTGAATCGAAAAGACGAGGCATGCAAAATTTGAATGTGTAACACTGCTATAGAATTTGAATACACAATATGACATTATACGCAATCATGAGAAACTTTTTTTGTTAAAAAATAATATCAGATACATATGACTATAAATATAAAAGATGGCCTTAATTATAAAAGGAAGACCTTAAGAGAGTTTAATGAAAAAACTTGACGATGACCTAACGATACTGCCGAGGTTTCTCTACATTAGTTCTATTCGTATCTTAAGATCAGTCTATTCGCCTGCGTCTTCAAGGCTTCAAATGATACCCCAGTAAAATTCAGCGTGTCAAACTGATTTCCAAGCCTTGATATTTGTACGATCGTTGAGTTCATCGCCGAGTTTGTTTTATTCCAATTTTTGTAGAAAAGCTGAGATGTAGCGGCACGTTCATTTTGTCTAGGAACGCGCAGGGCTATGAGGTTCAAGAGCGCAGATGTCTTTATAATGCCGTTTAATACTTTAAACATAAAACATGCATCCCAAATAATTTTGGCTTTAGCCCAACGGAGCAGAACTGCATTCAGGAATGCACCCAAAACTAAAACCTTGACCGAGAGCAGACTGGAATATACGAAAGTCCGTTTCGGCTGCGTATACGTGTGGAGGAATTTCGAATGTTTCTGGATTTAGCCGAATAAAGCAGAACTGCACTTAAGGAAGCACTGAAGAAAGCTCCCAAAACTAAACCCTTAACCGAAAGCAAACTGGAATCCACGAATGCCTATTTCAGCTGTGCGTATATGTGGATGAAACTGGAATGTTTCTGAATTTAGCCAAATAAAGCAGAATTGCATTCAAGAATGAACCCAAAACTGAACCCTTAACTTAAAGCAAACTGGAATCCAAGAATGTCTATTTCAGCTGTGCGTACATGTGGATGAATCTCGAATATTTTTGGGTTTAGTTGAATAAAGCAGAACTGCACTCAAGAATGCACTGAAGAATGCATCCAAAACTAAACCCTTGACCGTGATCAGACTGGAATATACGAATGCCTATTTCAGCTGTATGTACGTGTGGATGAATCTCGAATGTTTCTGGATTTAGCCGAATAAAGCAGAACTGCACTCAATAATGCGCCCAAAACAAAACCCTTAACCAAAAGCAAACTGGAATGCAAGAATGCCTATTTTAGCTGTGCGCACATGTGGATGAAACTGGAATGTTTCTGAATTTAGCCAAATAAAGCAGAATTGCACTCCAGAATGCACCCAAAACTGAACTCTTAACTGAAAGCAAACTGGAATCCAAGAATGCCTATTTCAGCTGTGCGTACATGTGGATGAATCTCGAATATTTTTGGGTTTAGCCGAACTGAGCAAAACTTCAAGAACGCAGTCTACATGCAAAGGATTGTTGACCGCAGTCAGATCTACTCCGATAGAAACTTGAAAATCATTGAATATTGCGCATAGACAGTTTTACCGTACTGGATACAAAAAGTAATGGAAAAAAAGTACCGACTCCTCGCGAGTCCTATGTTTCTCAACAAAAAATCCGGAGGGCCACGAAAGTGAATCCTTCGAACTCATTGAACAAAAAAAAAGATGAAATCCTGTTACAAAGAACACGAAATTCCGTATAAAAATCTTTACGACAAGATAATGTTCAAAACTACAAGAATTCTTTCGTCGAAGATAAGGGTTTTGTTTTTTTTTTAGCTTTGCCACGATCGAATCAGCCTGAAAATCGTTGCAACGGAGCATCGAGAGGTGCGACGATCGCGAGAGCGATCGCCAGCCAGCTGATCGGAGTTCGGAGTCCGAGCCGTGTGTCCCATCTTGCTGATGCACGGACGTATCGTTCCTCGTTCAGAGGACGTCGAGGATCTCTCGTTGATCATCGCGATCCTCGCGGTGCTCTCTCGTGATCGTCGTTAAAAAAACAAAAAAAAACGTGATCGAGAGACAGCTCGGAAGCAACGAAACGAAACGAAAAATCGTAACGAACCTAAAAAAAAAAAAAAAAAAAAAAAAAAAATAGGAAAAAGAGATCGCGAACAAACGAACCTTGCGCAGAGAGTTGACAAACACTCCCTTCCACTTGGCGGCGTTCTCTTCTTTCTCGAAGTCGTAGCCTGACGGCTCGCCCACAACCGACGCCGGTGATGAAAACATATCACCGTGTATCGTTAACGATAGTTTTTAATAAAAAAATGTTCGTCTCGCGAGATCGTTCGAACGATGATTTGTCGCGATATTTGTAATTCGCATAGTCGTTTACGTTCCAATGCTTGACAGTGGCCCGTGTCCGTCCGTCCGTCGTTCGGTCGTTCGTTCTCAGGGCGCAGACATCGTCACTGCGTGAACGCGAGCACCTACAACTCGCGGTCATTATTTCCCGCGTCCTTAAAGATCCTCGGGTAACCAGGACGAAGGACCGAACGCACAGTTACAACGGACGAGCGGCTCTTATTTGTTTCGCACAACATTGCACGCGGACCTCGTTAAATCTTTCACTTCGGTTCCACTCGGTACCTTTTTTTTTTTTTTTTTTTTTCTCTCTTTCTTTACCCCCGACTCCCCGATCTCAACGGTTCAGGATTTTATACTGTTCTCACGCACGACCGACACCACCATACATCAGCGAGCGCTACTGCCATTGCGCTGCTGCTGCTGCTGCTGCTCTGCTCTGCTCTCTCGACTCTCGCGTTCGATCGATACTGCGATACGGCCATCTCGCACTGGCGACGCACGAGATCGAGAGCCAGCAATTTTAACCACACCAACGACGCAATATCGAAACTCGAAGCACGGACCGAACGCGGCGCAGGCGTCAATCGAGTCTGCGGATGGTTTGAAACAATAATTTCCGACTTTATGTGTTTATTATAAATTTATTGATTATAAATTATTATAAATGAAAAATAAAATTTTCCAATTTGGCGGCTCGATTATAGTGTCGAAAGAACGCGGCAGGGGATGACGATGTTTTTTTTTTTTTTTTTTAATTATCCCGACGATGAGACGATAGATTGTTAAACATTTGCGTGTTTCTTTCGCACTCAACAACAAAAAAATTGACATTTTCATAACGCTTCCTCATAAAAGCTGAAAATTGAGAGTTGAAAGTTGAAAGTTGAAATTTTTTATTCGCTAAACTTCTTCTATGAGGAAGCATTTACTATATTTTTGGCTTCCTCATAGAGGAAGCTTAGCGAATAAAAAATTTCAACTTTCAACTTTCAACTCTCAACTTTCAACTTTGATGAGGAACCGTTATGAAAATGTCAATTTTTAACTTTTTTCCAACATCAACGTCGTATTTAACTTTCAGGAAAAATTGCTGGCTGACTCAGGTTTAGCCCGAAAAAATACACCAACCCTACGCTTTTGGTAAAAACGGATGTAGGATCTGTGCTCGGTGCGAAATATACATAGAATTATGTGTTCCCAATTTTTTTTTTCGATCTTTCAATTTTTCCTCGGGAAGTTCACATGACACCGCTTTAACTAATTATTTTAACTCCGTCACATTCATCATCTTGTGTATTTCTTGCCGTAGAACACGATAGGCACCTGCATATTTTTCGCGATGCCATCGGGAAGCAAAGAAATCGCTGTTTAAAAATATGCAAAATCACTCATTTTTCAATTTTGGCTGTAAAAATGACAGATAAACTTTTTTTTCGTTAATCGTAACTCTAGGACTATATTCCATGTATTTTTTCGTCCTGATCACGAATCTGACAACTATTTTAGTCACAAATGAATATTTATTGTAGAAAATTGCATTTAAATGAAAGTACTCATTTTTCACAAAATCCAAAAAATTCAAAATGTCATAAAATTTAAACGATTCGATCGATTCTCTTGAAATTTTAATGGGATCTTCGGGTGGTCATATTCCATCTATGTACGCGTTTTTAGCTAGATAGCTAAAAAATTGTGAGTACTAGAGCGCGAACCGACATTTTAGCAAATAAAAAATGGCGTACAAAAAACAATTGAACATTTTTTTATGAAATTTTGCAGAAACATAGGCTATTAACCACACATGCTGTGTGCAAAATTTCAGCTTGATCGGTCAAGTCGTTCTCGAGTTATAAAGTTTTTAATTCGCGTCCGATCTGCACACACACACACACACACACGCGCACACACACACACACACACACGCGCGCGCGCGCACGCACACACCCGGACATTTTTTCTAAATGTGTTTTTCGATGTTTTGGAACATTCTGAACACATTTTCATTAAAATCTCGAAAATTTTTTTTTTGACCATCACAAAGCTTCCTCTATGAGGAAGCAAAATATATTTAATTTGCATTATTTTTTTGGGTATCGATTAGATCGATCTTTCAGATAGTACACGAGAACTGGGCAAAGTATACCGGTAAATACTTCGAGTACAAAGTGTGATGCACAAGTACTTGAAGTATGTTTCAAGTACTTTTCGCAATCAGATTCTTAGTGTCAAACATTATCTGGGCTTTAAAACAAATGTGTAAAGTAATTTGCACATAGGCTGCCTAGTAGAGGAAACTATGCGGAAAATTATAAGACATGAGGAAGCTGTGTGCAATATTTTAAAAATGCAACAACTTTGCACGTTTTTCGTAACATAAAAAAATATTTACATATCATCAAATTTATTCGGCCAAAATTCATCGCAGCGCTTACTGTAAAAAATCGCTTACTGAAATTTTCGTAAATCGTACTTTTGAGGCTACTTTTAGTCTATTCATTGTTTTATTTTAAATAATCCATAAAAAAATTTCTTTAAAAAAATGAGTTTATGAGAATTATAGTCGTTGAAAAATCTAAACAGATAATCATATATCAATAGAAACCGGATGTCACGTTTCTCATCGGGTATCCGTAATGTGAGTGTGTTTTCAAAAAGCACTTGGACTTGGTGCTTGAAAACGCAAAAAAAGTACTTGCACGTACTAAAAGGTACTTGTGTAACTTCAAGTACCGTCCAGCTCTATAATATACAATAAAATACGAGTCTCTTTGTTTTTCAGATAATCGACGAGTTGCATTATTAATTAACGTGACATGTATGTAAATTTAGTAGTTAGTCATCGCGCTTGTATCTTTATTTATTTACATGACTTCAAATATACCGGAAGTGACGTCAGGATCGGATGATGTAGTTACTGATATCGCAGACTTCCGGCAATCTCCCCGTTATACTTTGCATGTGTACAATTTCGTCGAGGGGTTCGAATGCTCGATGCACTAATCGTGAACATTTCACAATAAATTTTGAACTCATTTTTAAAAATCTTTTAGTCTATTAAAATCAAGGGACGGAGGAGGCGGAAGGTAACTTGTACCGGAAGTGTGAGCGGAACTTGCGAGCAGGTTTAGGTCTTGCGCAGCAGATGAGCGTACGAAAATATAAGTCTTATTTATTTTTTACACTCGCTCTTTAGCATCTTGCTGTCGGGGTACTTTTTTTACAGTCAAATACGTGAGTGATTTACATAATTTAAACACAAGTCTCTTACAAATAAATTTTCTCTGTCGAACACGAAACAAACAAATAGAAACTATATACACAGGTATAAAAAAAATATATATAAATACTGGTCTCAGATTTTATATAATCGCGAGTATAAAATAGACGTTGAACGATATAATAAAAAAATAATGTCTGTTACTAGTTGAACCAGTAGCGTCTCAAGTGGGTTGCAGGTCTCTGAACATCCTGGACCATCGGCAAGTTTTCCTTCATTGCTCTGCGTGAAACGTTAATTCATATAATTTCTCGTCATTGCATCGTAATCGTAACAAGGGTTTTCTTCGAATTGCGACCGCCCGCTGAATCAAACTCCCGTGCAATTTATATCACATGCGAATCATCGTGGAAAGCTGCAGATAATAGGAGAGTAAAGCGTCATTGAAAGTCGGAGAAGAGAAGTTTTTAAATTCCTCAATTCCGAAAATTGATAAGCTTTGATTTTTATACGATCGTTTGGCATGCTGACGTGTTGCTGGCAAAAGCATTTCTAAAGCGTTCAAATTCCAATAAGCGTATTTATAAGAAGTTGCGAAGAAAATAGAAATAAATTTGTAGTGTAATCAAGGATGATAAAGTTTCCAGAGAGCTTTTGAAAGAGTGCGGCGATAAATGGATGAGAGTCAAAACGAAAAATTGTATTCTCGTTCTAAGCTTTAAAAAGAAATTACCATGCGAAAAACAGTTACGATAAGTCTTAATATTTGTCTTATTTTATGTACGCCAAAAGGGCATTTAAATCGATCAATAAAAATAAGAGTTATCGTAACGATATATTTTATTTAGTGCGTTAAGTACCTTGCAGAATCCAATCTCGAGCTCGTACTTCGCGCGAAAACCGTCGATGGTTCCGACTGCGCATCGTCGCGTAAATTTATCGTGCTCGAAATCGTTTCCAATTCCTTGATTCTCCTTTCCAATTCGTAATTTTTCTTCTCGAGTTCCAGGATATTTTTTTGTCGAGTACGACACACAGTTTTGAGAGAGTCGATCGTTTTTTCGAGCTTCACATTTTTTATGTGTTCCTGATTAATATTTAAAAAATTATATTAATGTTCAGTTTTTTTTCTTTCGATACCGTTGACAGTAATCGACAAGTGTACTTGAAACACACTTTCGTCAATGAACAATTACCTCCATAACTCCGGTGCTCGTTCCGTCCATTTGAATCTTGGAAGTCTCCGGCAAGCATTGCGAAGCTTGATCGCGTTTGTTCTTCTCCCACTGTTTACACCTTTTGCATTCGCTGGATATTTCAATGTTTTTCAATTCTCGAAGTTTCAGTAATTCGGCCTCCAGTGTTTTGACCTGCAAAGCCCAAACAAAGTCTCATTTATATTATTATAAGCGTACGATGAAAAAAAAAACACGATGTCCAGTAAAAAGTCCCTACGAAAATCAAGGACATTCAAGGACAATTTCCAGGACATTTCCAGGTTGTATTGGAACATTCATAAAAAATGACAATACGTATGCATATCCAGGGTGGCCACTAAATCGGACGAAAAAAATTCCCTGACGTTTTCCTGATATTTTCGAAAAATTCCCTGACAAACTGTTCAGGAAAAAAGTAACACGGTAGGAACATTACATATGTTTATTTTTATTTATTCGTTGGTATTTTTTGATTAAATTATATCTTTGGAAGGAATGAACAAGATAACATAAGACTAATTTTCCTCATCTCAACGCCGTAATTTTTTCATTGAGAAGCGCTTCTTCTTATTTTGCATTTTTACGAGGTCTTTAAGCGGTCAAGTGCCTGACGGAGTTTATCTATATTCGCCGATTCAACCGTGGTTAGAATGCCTGATTATTAATAGTGATAATGAATTTGTAATCGTGATCGCGGATCTTCAATTTATGTTTTTTATTCACCTAGAAAAAAAAAAGAAATATCCGCCCATCATTTTTTTTTTCAACAGTACGCAAAAAAAATTTTCTCCCAAACACTTTTTTTCTCGATTTGATATTTCGTATTTTTCCCTTGCTAGCATTTAATTCCCTGACATTTCCCTGATTTCCCTGACACTTAAAAAATGCCCTGACATTTTGAGCTTTCCCAGGTTTTTTTTTATCGTGGCCACCCTGATATCGCGCACGAATATACATTTTGAAACGTGCACAAATTTGCGTGAAATAAAAAATTCAAGGACGTCAGGTAAAATTAAGGGACGTTCCAGGACTTTTTCAAGGACAGTTCCGGGTCTTCAAGGACCGCTGGATGTCATGAAAAAATGCTGATAGTCATTTTTCTTACCTTTCTTTTCGAAGAGCCGAGCAATTCCTCGAGATCTTTGGCTTTCCTCATGTACGGGAAGTTCTCACTCTGAATTCGTATCTCCAGCGCGGCTACCTGGCCGTTCTTCGACACCAATTCGTGCTCCAGTTCCCGAACTTTTTTCTCCAGCGCGACGCAACGGCACCCTTCGCCCCAAGGGAATTTACCATTTTCCTCGTAAACCTCCAATTGTCGTTTCTGATTGAAAAGTTCCGTTCTCGATCTTCGCCTTCGATTGTCGACGCGCGCGGCCTCGATTTCCAGAGCCGGACTTCCGCTCCTCGAACTCTCACCGCTCAGCGAATCGGCTCTCTCCCGATGAGCAACTTTCGCGCGTAGCTCGGAATTCTCGCTCTTCAAGGATTCGGTTCTCCTCAGAGCCGCCGCGAGCTCGCCTCGAAGACGATCGACATGCGACTTCAGCTTCTCGATCTCCGCCTCGTACTCGTTCGACTTTGGTCGATCGTCGCCGCTCGTCTGCGTACTCATCGCATACAACTTGTCGTCGAGCTCGGCGTTTTCTTTGGTAAGTTCGTTAATCTTCTGCACCATGTCCTCCATCTCCTCGTCGAGTTCCCTGTTCGTCGACTTCAACTCTTCGTTCTCCCTCTCGCAAGCCTCGAGTTTTCTCTCCAACACAACGAGCGTCGACTTCTTGTCCTCGAGCTCGAGCGCCGCGCGATTTTTCTCCTGCAGAAGAACCTCGTACTTGCCGCGCAGTTCGATCGAGTCGTTGACGCTTGATCTGTGAGCCGAGAGGGTGTTCCTCATCTCGGTATTCTCGTTGCAGGCGATCTCGTATGTGCCTCGCAATTCGACGAGCTCCCTCATCGTCTGCGCCCTCATCTCCTGCAGCTCGGCAATTCGATTCGCAGCGCCCTCGAGATTCCTCTGCAGAGTCCTGTTACTCTCCAGCAGATTCTCCATCTCCTCGGCCGCGCGAGTTTTGCTCGTGCTGTTTCTCAGCGACTTCGTAAGCTTTCCGTTCGCGTGCTCGAGCTCCTCGCACTTGCACCTCAGCTCGTCGAGCTCCATCTGCAGCGCTGTGTTTCTGTTCGTCAAGTCGGCCAGTTGCTTTCTGTAGCCCGCGGATTTTATTTCCTCGGCGAGCAATTTGTCCCTCAGCGAAGCTTCGCGCTTCTCGTTCTCGCTCGTCATGCACTCTATCTCGTCCCGGTACTTCTCCAGTCGCACCTTTCGCTCGGCCGCCTGGTCCTTCAGGTGCTCGTACTCGGGCGTTATCGTCTCGAGCTTGGTTTTGTACTCTGAGAGCTTGTCGCACTTGCTCTTCAGCAGCGACGTTATCTCGTCGACCTGCCGGCTCTTCGCCTCGTGATCGCGGCTCAGCCGGTTGTGCTTCTCGGTCAGATGCTCCAGCTCGTTCTCTATACTCTCCAGCCTGCTATTGCACTTTGCGAGCTCGCCGGACTTCATGTCCACTATGCTTCTCAGCTGCTTGTCGTTCACCTCGAATCCCTCGAGGTTGTTCGTCAGCTCCGTGTTCTTCATCCTGTAGGACTCGAGACTGCTCGTGAGCTCGTCGAGCTTCTCTCTGTACTGCTTCTCGGCGAGTCTCAGCTTCGAGCTCAGCTCCATCTCGCGCGTCGCAAGAGCCTCCTCGATCAATCTCTCCCTCTCCTGCTGCGTCGTGTTCAGCGTAGTGTTTTGCCTCGCGCCCGAACGCGTCTCCAGCTCCGCCTGCAGCGTGTTGAAATCCAATTCCAGTACGTCCATCTTCTCCTTCAACATTTGATTCTCGTGACTGCTCTCCATCAGGAGATTCTTCAGCTTCGATATTTCGGAGCTCAGCTCGGCGTTCTTGGCCTCCTGACGATAAAGGTTCTGCTGCGTTCTCTCGATCTCCGCCTCGAGCTCCTTCGCCCACACGTTCGCGCGCTTCTCAGCGTCGACGCTCTGCCTCGCAGACTCCTCGAGCTTTCGCATCCTCTCCTCGGAACTTGATTTGAGCATCTTTATTATTTCCTCCTCCTTCGTCATTATCTCGTGCAGAAAGACACCGAAGAGATCGCTGACGGATTTTTCACTCAAATCTCGATGCTCGCTCGTCGAGGGCTTCATCGACTTTATTTCCTTCGTTATGCACTCGCGGGCCGAGCTCACTTCCGCTCGAAGCTTTTCATACGTCTCGAACGAATTAGCTGAGGTGAAATTTTGAGGCTGATTTTTGAGCTTATCTTCCAGTTCGGAGACTTTGGCGATCAACTCGGCGTTTTCGGCGGCGTATCTGTCGAGCTCGATCGTCAGCTCGCGCACAAGGCTGTTCAGGGCGTCGATGGTTTTTTCCTGCGTCAGCGAGTTCGATTTTTCGTGCTTAGGCGAAGTCGGTTTTTCGTGCTTTGGCGAAGTCAATTTTTCGTCCTTAGGCGAATGCGGTTTTTCGGCCGATGCGCCAGAATCAATTTTACTCGCGGCGATCGTTTCTTTTTCTGCCTTCATCGTCTCCAGTTCCGCGCTCAGGAAGGAATTCTTTGCTTCCAATTTCTCCAGAGACTGTCGCAGTGCGGTCAAAGTTTCCTCGATGTCGGCGCGCTCGGATTTCAGCTTGGTTACTTCGCTCTCCAGAGCCAACCTTATGTCGTTGAATTCCTCCTTGACCGCCGACAGTCTCGCCAGTTGTTCGTTCAGCTCGAGAGTCTCTCTGGCGTTGAGGCGAAGATCGTTGTTGACCTCTTGCACTTTGGTTTTCAACTCCTCGACCATAACTTCGTACTCCTTGAGCGTTTCGTACGGCGAATCCTCCGGAAATTCCTTGCCGGCTTGTTCAGCTTTTTCCAACTTAACGCTCTCCAGCTCTTTGGCCAATAGATCATTGTTTTCCGCGAGATCGCGAAGCCTTTCATTCTGGACGCTCAAACACGATTCGAGCTTCGTTATCTCGGCTCTGAGACTCGTCACTTCGTTGCTGAGCAGCAGCTTCGAGTTGGTCGATTCTTCCTCGGACGCTTCGAATTTCATCAATTTTTTCCTCAAGCTCGCGTTCTCGGCGAGGAGTTTGTTCAGACTATTGGCGACGTCTTTCAACTCCGATTCGGCATCGTTCAGCTCGGCCACGGCTGCGGACATTTTTGCCGAACGATCGTTTCGCTCCGCATTGTTTTCGACGCAGTTCGTCACGTCGCCGATCGATTCGCTGAGCTTCGATTTCAACGATTCCAGAGTCTTCTCGTAGCCGTTGATGTTCGGACAGTCAACGATTTCATCTTCGAAAGACACGCTCTCCGATTCGAGCTCAAGGTCGCAATTATTCTCTTCGGCATCGCGCTCGGAGCGAATCAATTCTATCGAACCCGCCTCGATAACGCTTTGCCGGGCTTTTGAGAATTCAACCTCAGTCTCCGAGCGAGACTCGGCGTTTTGCGGTTCTCGGTTCTTGGCGAACAGATCCTTCAGACGAGCCACTTCGCTTCGTAGCTCTTCGATCGTTTCCTTCGCGAGAGACGAATCTTCGATTGCCACGAATCGCGACTCGAGCGCCTCCTTTGCGGCTCGCAACGATTGAACTTCGGCGTCCAGCAACGACTTTGCCTTTTTCAGCTCTCGCTCGGCGATGTTTGAATCGCCGATCTCTTCGTTCAGACGCCCCACTTCCATTTCCATTCGGCCGAGCTTTTCCTCCAGCGACTCGTTCGCCTCTCGCAACGATCGAACTTCGGCATCCAGCAACGACTTTGCCTTTTCCAGTTCTCGCTCGGCGATGTTCGAATCGCCGATCTCTTCGTTCAGACGCGCCACTTTCATTTCCATTCGTCCGAGCTTTTCCTCCAGCGACTCCTTCGCGGCTTTCAAACATCGAACTTCAGTCTCGAGCGACGACTTTGCGCTTTCTAATTCTTCCTTCGAGTTGTTGGAAATGTCGATCTCCTCGCTGAGCCGAGCCAAGTCGTTTTCCAAGCGCTTAATCTTTTCCTCCGGAATCGACGCGTCTTCGCTGTCCGTGAACTTCGCCTCGAGCGATTCCTTCTCGGCTCTCAAGGAACGAACTTCGGCCTCGAGCGATAACTTGGAGGTTTGCAGTTCGTCCTTCACGGCGTTCGAACTCTCGATCTCTTCGGTGAGACGAGCCAAATCCTTTTCCAGCGACGCGATCCTTTCTACTTCGGCAGATGAATTTTTCATCTCAGCGATGTTTACCTTGAATGACTCTTCTGCGATTTTCAGAGAATGAACTTCAGCCTCGAGCGCCGATTTCATGTTTTGCAGATCCTCCTTGATGGCGTTCGAAGCGTCGACTTCCTCGCTGAGACGGGAAATTTCATTCTCCAGAGATTTTATCCTCTCCTCCGCGATCGCCGAGTCTTCCGTTTCCGTAAACTTATCCGCGAACGAGCTTCCTTTTTTCAAAGCTCGAACTTCAGCCTCCAGCGACGCCTTCGCGTTTTCCAAATCTTCGTTCGCGGCCTTGAAGACCTCGATTTCCCTTTTGAGACGATCCACTTCTCTTTCCAACGTCTCGATATTTTCTCTCGGAATCGACGAATCTTCCGTCTCAGCAAATTTTTTCTGAAGCTCTAATTTCTCGGCCTTCAGCGATTCGATGTCGTTATTCATAGTTGTCTTCTCGTTCGAGAATTTCTGCATGCCAGCGGTGAGTGTCGCGAGACCTTTCTTCAAGCATCGCAGATTCATCTTTAAATTTTCCATATCGCTTTCAAGTTTGTTGAACTTGTCTTTGCGTCTTATTCTCGGCGAATCGGTCGACGAAGGGGTCGGCGTTGTTTCGCGACTGCTCGCGTCCTGAAGCTTCTCGATCTCGTCGCACTTTTCGTTGTAATCGTCCGACAACTTGCTGTATTTGTCCTTGAGAGTGTCGAGCTCGAGACGCAGCCTCTGAACTCTGTCCTCGAGGACAGACACGCTGAAGCTTCCGTCGAGCATCACACTCTCGTTCAGCGTAGAATCGCACGCGGTGAGATTGAGATCCTCGTTCGCTTTCGTTCGCAATATTTCGCTATCGGCGCATTCACGATCGAATTTCTCCTGCAATTTCTCGAGCTTGCGATTCATCTCTTTGGTTTCGGCTTTCAGGGCTCGACGATTCTCGTTCAAATCCGTGAGATAGGAGCATTGTTTGCAGGTGGTGCGCTTGAGATCTTTCAATTTCTCGTTCAATTGCTGAAGGCTCTTCACCTGTTCGATGAGCATCTCCGCTTTGACTTTCCACGAGCCGACGTTCTCGCTGCTCGAATTATCGTTTGATACGCTGTCTCTGGTCTTTCCGTTCGGGATGATCGATATCTGCAACAATTCGTCGATCGTCGGGCCGCCGATTTCCAATCCATTGGATATTTCAATTTTTTCTGCCATCGGCTCATCGGTCGTGTGACCGTTCTTGTTCGTGTAGCGATTTAATTCGCTTTCGACTACAGACAGTTGCAAAAGATCGTCCACGATATCGGCGGATGCGCGGTCAGATTGTTCCTTCTCAATTAAGTTCGAACGATTCATCGATATTTCTACGAGTTTGTCCGAATTTTCTGGGGACGGCGACGATGCTGATCTACGCTTCAACGCCTCGAGATCTCCCTTGAGGCGATCGTACTCCTCGATTTTTTCCATGAGGTTGTTCGACAACTCGATATTTTCGTTTTCCAAAAGTTTGTTTCGCTCGGACAAGTTTACGGAGAGCTCGCGATAGACACAGTCGTGATCGCCCGGCAGTGATTTGAGGTCTTTGACGCGATCCAATTCCTCGATTTTGCTCATCAAGTTCGAAGAGAGTTCGATGTTCTCCGCAGTCAACGCGGCAATGGTAGCTTTGTAATTCTCTATTGCTTTCATAGTCTCGTCATCGGCAGCGCTTGTTGGAGCGCTTGCTTCGGATTTTTGCAAACGCTGTTCGACCTCCCACACGCTGTTTTTGAGCAGGTTCTTCTCTTCGGTTATCGCGTGAATTTTCGAGAGCAGCTCCGAAATGGTATCCTGAAATTACGTAGAAAACGATTCGTTAATGACTATGCGCTTATTTTGACAGCCTCGAACACGGGCGGTTCACATAAATATAAAATTGACATTCTTTTTCTATTAACCGGAATTGATTTTTCTTTCCTTAAAGAAAAAAAAAAAAGATTATTTCCTGTTTACCTGAAGATATTTCTCATTTTGACTGGCACACTCTTTTTCATTAGCCAGCTTGTTCGTGAGCTCGGCATTCTCCACTGTCAACAGTTTTACAGTTTCGTTCAATTTTTCCGCTAGGAATTTAACTTCGCGAACGTCGCTCGTCACCGTCGTATTTGCCGTCATGTTCGCTACGTTGCTTTCGTACATTGTAAGATCTTGCGTGTTCTGCGTGTCGTTGCTGAAAACCGAATCGGCCTGAACATCCGAAACGTTCATTTCTTCGAAGTAAGAAGCATTCTCGAATATGCTACTAATATCTTTCTCCTCTTTGTTGTCCGGCTGTGTTTCACTGGCTTGATTTTCTCCCTTGTACTTGTTGAGTTCGTCGACGAGGGCTTGCTTTTCGCGTCTCAGGCTTCTCAAAGAGCTTATCGATTCAGCCATTTGCCGTTCCAACTCCGAGAGACGGTCGTTCGAGCCCGCCAACAGCCTGTCGGTTTCCGCCGAGTGAATCTGCAATAAACAAAGTCATTGTCGAGTCATCAAAAAAGAAAAAAAAGACTTCCGACAATGTTTACGTCAGCAGTCCGTTCACATATTTGCATAGTGTGAAAAAAAAAATACCTGCAGCTTCGTATATTTGTCGTTGAGTTCGCAATACATCTGTTCGCTTGCAGCCAATTTTTTGTTGTGCTCCGCCTATCGACAGAAATTTCCGTTAAGGAAGTAATTGTGAGTCTCGCCAAACATGAGTTTCTATACAATATTCTATAAAAATGATTCATTTATTTTTCTAAATACGTATGTATTTTTTTAGAATTTTTTGTAGCCTTGAAAATCGCTTTTTCTATGTTCAAGCTGTGAAAAAAACAATTTTCAAAGATTACAAAAAATTCTGCAAAAATTCATACGTATTCATAAAAATAAACGAATTATTTTTATGAAGTAAAATAGTTAAGATGCCGGGAAGTTTGTTGAACAATGATTTGTACCTTCAATTTGTTAATAACAAATTGGAATTATTATTTCACGAAATTTGGCAGCACCTCGAAAGCACTCTATTGTTTTCAGATTTTTATCCCATCGAGAAGTGTTCGCAATTTTCTCTGAAATTCACGTTTGCGCGCAAGTACTTTAAGCTTGACAAGTCGACGGATAGATGAAAATCGACTCAGTCGGAAAAATCTCACTGAGATGCGTAACCCGCAACGTCTTACCATCGCCTTTTCAACTTCCTCGTCCACGATCATTTGCCTCTCTAGTTTGGTGAATTCCACGAGATTTCCGTTTTCTTCGTTCAGTGAATTGTACTGTTCCATGAGGAAACTTATTCTCCTTCGCAAAGCCACCTTCGGTGTCTCTGGCAATTCCGGTTCGCTGCGAGACAAACAAAAGCATTTAGAGACACACACTTGTAACGCAGCTGCTGTGCGAAGTCTCCCGACAATGATTTTTATCTTATCGAGATTTCGAGAGGCGCGAAAATGATGTGGCAAACTCAAAGCTATAAATGTCGTGAGATTAAAAAAACAATTTTTTTTCACTTAATGCATGGTAGTCAGCCGCTGCAAATAAACTCTAAACAATAAACAATCTTTCAATTATTACTGCATTTTTTAAAAGTTATCGCAATTTTTAGCGACAACGTTTTGTTCATTCAATTTTATTTATTTTTTTACTTTTAATTATTAATTTTCTGTTCGCTTCGATTCAGATGGAAGGAATTTGCATTTATGTGCGTGCCGGATTTAGAGCGTTAATTTGTATGCATGGACCTACGCGTTGCATTGTTCCGGCGATTTTGGTTCGACGGTTACGTCCGAGCTTCGGCCGGTCGAACTGAATACCGAGACATCATCCATGAACTTAACAGTGCGCTGTGGACGTCGAGTGATAAAATTATCGTCATCACTCGCTGTGCTGACATCGGATAGGCGACCGTCGTTGCGTGCTTTTTCACACTCGATTAATTCGAGTTCGAAGTCGGCGAATGCCGTCTGAAAGGCTGTCGAAGCAAAGATAAAAATATAAGTCCTCAAACGCCGACGACATTCCCGATGCACGACTATATTTCTCAGTTCACGTACTTTCACTCGCTATGTCGATTTGCTGAATTATACTTTGTCGCCGCTTGCTGTGCTGTTTGAATTGCTCCTTCTTTTTTTCCGGCGTTCTGTCCGACTCTACGATAGTCGGCAAACCGATGGCGTTCTGGAAGATCGGATTTTTCGTCACAAGCGCGCCACCGCCGCCCCAAGTGCGTCTGCGTTTCGCTTCTGTCTTAAAAGCGTCTTCCTTATCGGCCCCGCTGTTGCCGCACAAAATTGATTTTTTCAGCAGTTCGATGCGCTCCTCCAATATCTGATTGGCACGTTCCTTTTCCAACAGTTTCGACGCCATCTCGACGACATCGGCCGATTGTACTTTCTGCGATAAACGATACAACATTTTTATAAATTATTGTGCGATTGATTGCGTTTCATAGTCGGTATAAAAAAATCTAAAAAAATATATAAACACATGGGAATAATGAAAATAATTAATGTTGCATGTGTCGGCACAATAAATATTCGCGCAACAATCGTGACGAATAATAACCAATTTGATAAACTTTCAGATGCGAGCGTTAAAGACTTTCATACGCACTTTTAGTTCCGTCTCTAGTTTCGATAGTTGTTTGGCGTATCGTTTAAGAAGCGCCGCGTCTGAGAGTTCCTCGTTGAGTTTCGGTTTGTTCTTGATCCGTTTTGCTCTCGAGGCGAATCTGTGGGCGAACGTACGGTTTGCTTAAAAAAAAACACCTTGTTTATGCGTACCAACATTTGTATGTTTACTCACGCCAATGTGCACTGTGTTTCTTCGAGTGCAGCAGGTGTGACGGCGCATATGATCGTCGTCATCGCATTACCACCGAGCGAAGGTTGCAATATTCTTGTCAATTTACTGTCGCGAAAGTTAACAAAAATTTTAGAATTTTCTTGAGCCTCGCTCAACTGCATTATGACCAATCCCAACGCCGAGAGCGACATATTTATGTGCGTTCCTTCCTTGAATCTCGTACCGATTGCGCCCGTTTGTCCCGCCCTTTCCGATCCGGCCAGATCGACCAAATTCAGTTGGGAAACCTGAATAGCGCCCGTCTCGTCGTTTGCTTCACGACTCTCGATCGTCTGTTCAAAGAAAAATCAAATACAGCTCAATATAGATCGGCGGGCAAAATATATTATTTGCACATCAGCAATTTTGTTTTTTTTTTTTCACAAATGATTGATAAAAAAAGAAATCCTTACAATTCGCAATATAGTGTGACTGCGGCTGCTCCTCTCGTTCATGTTAGTTTCGCCGATGCGACGATTCTTGTCACCTTTCTTGATAATGACGAGAACTTGTTCCGGACTGTTGACCAATTCTTCCTTGCATTTAACGAAAGCCTGACCTTTTGCATCATCTTTGATCTTCAGGTCGATGCCGTCCGGGTTGAGCAAGTCGTTGACGCGTTCATTGTAGATTTCTGTGTAGGAGACTCTGAGTGGGCAAAAAATTAAAAAATATTAATTAATTTCTGAACTGAATCAAATATGTGATAATGGACAAGGGGAAGAATTTAAAAAAATGTTATGAAAATCTGCAACCAGCACGGAAGAACGGGCCCTCAATCTTTCGTCCAAGCATTTATTACAGGTGTATAAGAAAAAAGCTTTCTGCCTACCAATAAACCAGTGTAGCTCAGAAAAGAAAAAAAATTCTTTATGCAAGCATAAATTAACGGACTGCTTTGTATGTTCTACCAGGAACTGAATATACAAAGTCCGATTAAAATTTACCTCGGAACAAACTGCCGGTCGCGCATCTGAATTAAATCAAATATGTCAGCAATGGACAAGGGAAAGAGTAATGAAAATTTTAATGCAAATCTGCATCGAGCATGGAGGAAGACACTCTGATCTCTTGCTCAAACGTTTCTTTACAGGTATATAAAAAAAAGTTCTTGCCTATCAGTAAATCAGTTTACCTCAGAATAAAAAAATTGTTTGTATGCTATACTCGTACAAGAGATCAATGCAGCTCAATGATCTGTATGAATGTGCCACATTAATCTAAGTCGTTCTAAATGTTCTACCTCAGAGAGGCTGCGTCACTTTTCTGATCAAACTTAAATATGTGAACGACCGACAAGACTGAGTAAAAAAAAATTACTCAACATCTGCATCGCGCCCGGAGAAACGGACAATCGAATAAGTACTTAGACAGAAGGCATCCGGTTGTTCTTCACTGAACTCAAACTTAAAAATGTAATCATTTAAGTAAGGCTAACCTAATAAAAAAATTAAAATTAAATTCTAAAGAGTGCGGATGAATTAATTAATTATTTATTTCATTAAGTAAAAACTAACATCTCGTGATGACTTCGTTAGTCACTTTTCTCTACACTTCACAAAGTCCCCATAAGGGAATCATTTCTACTGGATCAACAGAGGTCCTATTAAAGACCTCAATTTTTAATATATAACAACGAAAATTGGATAAACATTAAGCGATAATTTACTATATAAATAATGATGCAGTGAACGATTCGAGGTCGGCAACTTTCCCGGATTCGCTCCGACCTCTCAGAATAAAAATGGCGGTGAGATATAAATTTAAAAAAGTAAATACACGATCGCGTATTATACATTCGAACTAACGAAGGTCTGTTGGTTGGATAAATTCGACAAAAGAAAGGCAAATAGTCAGATAGTTCTACCAGGAACTAAAAAGTCTACACAAAGTCCGAATATAATTTTCCTCAGAAGAAACTGCTCTTCTGAATTATCCCAAATATGTGAAGGACGGACAAGGAAATGAATAATAAAAAAAATTTACTAAGCATCTGTATCGAGACCAGAGAAACAGGCTCTCATCTTTCGCTCAAATGTTTATTTATATATTAAAATGTTGTGAATTTTGTTAATCGCTTTCTCGGAAATATTTCATCCTACATGTTCAGTTGACGCATCGGCCGAATTTACTTCGTCGGAAGGCGAGAGCAATGTTGTCGAGCATACAAGTCGCGATTAAGGCGAGGTCCCTCGTCAGACGCGAGGAGGACGAAAATTCGCCGATACAATGGGCCGTCTAGGACAATTGTATCGCACCTCTCGATCCTGAACTGAAAAAACACGGCGAAGGTGTGCAAAACAAAAAAATGTCCTTCTATGAGCATACATGAATGGGCCACTTTAATCTCAGTCATTCTATATGTTCTACCTATATCTCTATATTTCTGCCAGGGAATGAATGGTCTGCACAAAGTCTGCATAAAGTTTACCTCGGACAGAACTGCCAGTCACTCTTCTGAATATAATCGAATATGTAATCGCTCATCAAACGCAAGGATGAAAGTTTGTATATAAAAAATTTAATTGAATAAGACCTTTCTGCCTACCAGTAAAGCTATTCAATTTGGAAAATAAAAAAAAATTCCTTGTACGAAGATACATGAATGGGCGATGTTAATCTCAGTTGTTCTATATTTTCCACCTACATGTCTATATTTCCACCAAGAAATGAATGGTCTGCACAAAGTCTGCATAACATTCACCTCAGACAAATCTGAACGACACATAGAACGACAGATCGTTCTATATGTTCTACCTATATCTCTATATTTCCACCAGGAATTTAAAGGCCTGCACAAAGTCTGAATAAAGCTTACCACAGACAAATCTGCCGGTCGCTCTTTTGAATTCATCAAATATATAATCACTCATCGAATGCATGGTTGAAAATTTGTTTATAAAAAATAAAATTAAAAACGAACTTTCTGTGTACCAGCAAAGCTATTCAACTTGGAAAATTAAAAAAAATGCCTTGCACGAGCATACATGAATGGGCCGCTTTAATCTGTTGTTTTATATTTTCTACCTATATCTCTATATTTCCACCAGGAACTGAATGTTCTGCACAAAGTCCACATAAACTTTACTTCAGACAAATTTGCCGGTCGCTCTTCTCAATTAATCAAATATGTAATCGCTCATAAAACACAAGGATGACATTTTTTATATAAAGAATAAAATAAAAACATGTCCTCGTACAACCACACATGAATTCGGGCTGCTTTAATCTAAGTTGTTTTATATTTTCTACCTATATCTCTATATTTCCAACAGGAACTGAATGTTCTGCACAAAGTCCACATAAAATTTATCTCAGAAAAATCTGCCGTTCGCTCTTATGAATTAATCAAATATGTAATCGCTCGTCAAACGCGAGGATGACAATTTTGATATAAAAAATAAAATTAAAAAAGAACTCTCTGCCCACCAGCAATGCAATTCAACTTTGCGAATAAAAAAATTTCCTTGTACGAGCGTCGATGAACGGATGCTTCGAATATAGTCGTTCTACATCTTCTGCCGCTATGAAGCCAGTTCTACGAGCAGCTAAATGGTCCGCGCAAACTCCGACAAAAATTTACCTCAGAAGAAATTGCCGGTCGCTCTTCTGAATCAACCCAAATATGTGATCGACGGACAGGGGAATGACGCCAGGCACGTCGCGCGTCCCCATCATGGTGTACGTTTTTCCGGAGCTCGTTTGTCCATACGCGAATATCGTGCCGTTGAAGCCGTTGACCGCGGCTTCGACGATGGGCTTTGCGATGGTGTCGAAGACGTCGATGTTCGTCGTATCCATTCCAAAAATGTGGTCTGTTAAAGAAAAGCCCATCGAGTCATGAATTACCTAAACGACAGAATTCGTATAAAATCTAAAAAATAATTTGCATGTAAAATTCGATGGATCGAGAGTTCGCGAGCGTTCGAACGATTTTCAATCGAACGCTGAGCCGACACGACCGAGTGCCGAGCTCTTCGCAACGAGAGACAAGGGTGAGGCGATCGAGCACTCGTGACGTCGCTCGAGTCCGAACGAACGGCCGAAACATTGTTTGCAGCCGGAAGGAGGGTTAAATAAAGTGCGCTTCTGCGTCGTAATTTTTCCGAGACACTTGGACTCGACACGACGGAAAAATTTGATATTTACCGAAGTAGAAGCCGCCTTCGCCGCGTTTTTTCATCTCGGGATCGAGGGGCGCGATACATTTGTCCTGGACGGTCCATTGTATCGGCAAATTGTCTTCCTCCTCGCGCCTTATGAGCGGCCTCACCTTGATGGCGACTTGAATGCTCGAGGACATTGCTTTTGTCTTACGGCGAAGTGAACTAGGCCGATGTGTCAAGCTAACATACAAGATCACATATGTCCGAGAAACCGATTAACGAAAATCACAACATTTTTTCGTAGTTGTGTTATCAGGAAGGAGGCGGGCGCCGTGCGCGTTCTGTGCTTCTGCCCGAAGCTCAACTGACATCAACTGCCGCCCGGTCGGATACGGGAAACAAATAACCGTTTAAATTTGAATACGGCGTTCCTGGCGAGCGATTGGCCGGCAAACTCTCGACGCTGCAGTGCTGCCGCCGCTCGCGAGACTGGACGATAGCGGACTCTTGCAGGTGGTTCATGAATTATGGATTTGGCGCGGGATTCCGTACAATTTTGAATCGTTGCTTCTTCGCATTGCAGTAAAGGCGAATAATGGTCCGTTTAATATAATTAAATCTTAGCGTCTTTGTCAAGTAGAATGACTGTATCTTAGACTTAGAGACTTTTTAAACAGTTGGTGAGGTAAACGGCCGAAGAACAATTGTTTTTGCCAATTCTTTTTTTGTAAAGCCGCTCGCGAGACCGGACGATAGCGGACTCTTGCAGGTGGCTCATGAATTATGGATTTGGCGCGGGATTTCGTACGATTTTGAATCGCTACTTCTTCGCATTGCAGTAAAGACGAATAATGGTCCGTTTAATATAATTAAATCTTAGCGTCTTTATCAAGTAGAATGACTGCATCTTAGACTTAGAGACTTTTTAAGCAGTTGGTGAGGTAAACGGCCGAAGAACAATTGTTTTTGCCAATTCTTTTTTTGTAAAGCCGCTCACGAGACCGGACGATAGCGGACTCTTGCAGGTGGTTCATGAATTATGGATTTGGCGCGGGATTTCGTACGATTTTGAATCGCTACTTCTTCGCGTTATGCTAAAGGCGAACAATTTTCCGTTTTCGATGATTAAATCTTAGCGTCTTTGTCAAGTAGAAAGACCAAGTCAAGTTGTCTTGGACTTAGAGAATTTTTATTAAAAACCGATAAAGAAGAACAATTTTTTTTTTGTAAAGTCGACTACAGCAAGGCAAAACTAAAGCAAGTTGGCTTTTTGGTGTAAGCCACTTTACAAAAACAATTGTTAAAGAACTTTCGCTCTCGTGTTAAGTGCTTCGTGCATTAAGGACGTACGATAAATTTGAAAGGCGTTCAGGGATTTCTTCTTTGCTTCTCGAATAAATAATCGTTCTCTCGATAATCAATTTTAGAATTTTTTTTGTTTTGTTTTGCATACACACTCATTTACACGTTTACTTACACGTTTAAAAAATAAATAGAGATTACCATTCATTTTTGTCGTTTGTAGTATAAAATATAAAACTGTAATCGCTCAATTAAGTGTTCAAGTTCGTCAAAATAAATTACGCAATAATTTAATGATCGTTCGATGAAAAAGTGTAAATGATTGTAAGTGGACATAAGTCGATTGATAAATAAATAATGAGTATGTAAATAAATTACGTATGAAATACTAAACGATGGTGTGCAATGATGATGCCTTACAATTTTTTTTTTTTTTTTTCGTTGCTACGAAATAGGTGAAAAAAAAAAAAATTATGTAATTAGTCAAAATATCTTAAATACATATAAATACGCTATTGTATAAATTCTCACAAGAGACAGGAGTTCCTAAAATATAAAGTCGAAGAGGCGATCCTCCGGATAGACGAAAAACGTACGGATCGACGAATCGTCGATGACGAATGTTTTTCACGCCAGGAACGACACTAATGTGTATATGGAAATACTAATACAATTTCTTAGAGATAGCGACAAATACATCGATCGAATTTTTGTTTTTTTATCTACTCTCTCCTCGCTGATGAAAATCACGCGCGGAATGAAACGTGTAACGATCGTATAAATAGCCCGAGGCCTCGTCAGATTCTGAACTAACCCCGCAATCCGCTAATTGGAATTCAAATTCGTCTAACTAAATTAAATAAATAATACGTGATAAAAAAAAAAAAAAAAAACTGCTAATTAATTGCTAAATAATACGATCTAAATTAACTAGGGAAAAAAAATACTAAATCTCGGCATCGTTGATGCTCGAGCAAAGAAGATACAAGGCTGAGTTGCAAATTCTTACAGACTTTCAAAAGTTTCGTCTTGGCGCATCTCGTTGCAATTATTGTTTTACTATAATTTTTTTTTTTTTTTTTTTTTTTTTTTTTTTTTTTTTTTTTTTAATACCGATCACGAGCGCGACTTTCTTAAACTAAGTAGTTTACTTTAGCCCTTTCAGTAGGAATACGTTTGGCGAATAAAGTTACGACTGCGTGTTATTGATAGGACTGGAGTCACCGCGGAAATTACAATGCGCCATGTGGCTTTGATTAGATTTTGACACTTGCGTTCGGAGGAATTCGATTGCGTGTCCGTGCAGCAGCGAAAGGCTTAGTCGTCTTATAGATACAATTTAGCGTTAGAGTTCAAGCTCGGACGGCGGAAATACCGCTAATACTGTTCAGGCGTTGAGGGTCGAAGACTTTCCATTATCCTCATCGTCTTCTTCGTCTTCGTTTTCTTCGTTACTTCTTATTCTTCTTCTCGTTCCCAATTGTTCAGAAGAGTTTTACGTTTTTCTTTTTGTTGTTGTTGTGATTATTCCTTGTTCTTCTTGCTTATTATCTATCACCAGGCTCGTCTATCTCAGTTAAATTAATTGATCCATGGCTTCCTCGCTCGATCGATCCTCCGCATTATTCTGAAAGCATGAATATAAGAAAAAATACATTAAATTAAATTAATAAAAATAATTTTTCAAAAAATGATCTATACATTTTTAAGGTTTTTTTTTTCACTGCGACAATTAAAATCTTTCATGTGGGTTTGATGATGTGGGTTTGATGATGTGGGTTTGACGATGTGGGTTTGACGATGTGGGTTTGACGATGTGGGTTTGACGATGTGGGTTTGACGATGTGGGTTTGACGATGTGGGTTTGACGATGTGGGTTTGACGATGTGGGTTTGACGATGTGGGTTTGACGATGTGGGTTTGACGATGTGGGTTTGACGATGTGGGTTTGACGATGTGGGTTTGACGATGTGGGTTTGACGATGTGGGTTTGACGATGTGGGTTTGACGATGTGGGTTTGACGATGTGGGTTTGACGATGTGGGTTTGACGATGTGGGTTTGACGATGTGGGTTTGACGATGTGGGTTTGACGATGTGGGTTTGACGATGTGGGTTTGACGATGTGGGTTTGACGATGTGGGTTTGACGATGTGGGTTTGACGATGTGGGTTTGACGATGTGGGTTTGACGATGTGGGTTTGACGATGTGGGTTTGACGATGTGGGTTTGACGATGTGGGTTTGACGATGTGGGTTTGACGATGTGGGTTTGACGATGTGGGTTTGACGATGTGGGTTTGATGATGTGGGTTTGATGATGTGGGTTAGATGATGTGGGTTTGATGATGTGGGTTTGATGATGTGGGTTTGATGATGTGGGTTTGATGATGTGGGTTTGATGATGTGGGTTTGATGATGTGGGTTTGATGATGTAGGTTCGATGATGTAGGTTCGATGATGTAGGTTCGATGATGTAAGTTCGATGATGTAGGTTCGATGATGTAGGTTTGATGATGTAGGTTCGATGATGTAGGTTCGATGATGTAGGTTCGATGATGTAGGTTTGATGATGTAGGTTTGATGATGTAAGTTTGATGATGTAGGTTTGATGATGTAGGTTTGATGATGTAGGTTTGATGATGTAGGTTTGATGATGTAGGTTTGATGTATAAATATTTCCGTATCAGCGAGAAGTCGTATCGTGCACGCGATTCGAGAAGAGCAGAAAAAAAAATTGAGATCGCGACGTTTCTGCTGGGTCGATAGCCCAGTCGGCTGATATGTGTTATGTATGTACACATTGGTATCTCGGCACGCTGCGTAATTATAATATTATGAAATGGCGAAGACGCGTTGCCTAACTCGACGGAGGACTAGCTGAATCGAAGCTCCCATTAAAGTACGTTAATCCGATTACATGTAGTAAAAATTCTACGTAAAGTACGATAATAGCGCAATCGTCGGGCAAACGGGTTACGAGAAATCATTCGTGTCGAGATGACGAGATTTTCATTTTCCTTTTTATAGTGTAATATTTTTTTTTTTTTAATTGAAATTTTCACATCGTTTTCTCATAAAATCTACAATTTATCGAGCTAACGCCACGCGAGTGTAATTTGCGATAAAAAATATTAATAAATAATTAATTTAAAAAATGCATAAACCGACCGTCTTGTGTTAATTTATATACACTGTGTAATGCAAACGAACGAGAAATCAACCAAGTTTCATCTCGTAGGTCACGCTTTCATTGATTTATAATTTAATACTGTCGGCACGCGGAAAATCGATCGTTGCGTCACGATCGAAGACACGAAATGTGCAGCTGAGAATCGCGATATTTCTTCGCACGTGCCGGAAATATGCTCGACTTTGAGGCTTCGTGGATCATCGATAATTATATATATCGACGGATCCGTTATCCGTTGCTAATTGCGAGATCGATTCGTCCAAATTTATGACAAGCGAGATTTATCTCTTAACTAGTACGTTTCATCGACTATGTCGACAGAATCTTTCGCCGAACGCTAGGAAAAGTCACGATACGATTTCTTTTTTTTATTTATTTAAATTTCCAACGAGGATAGAGGGGCTTACCCAAGAAGAAGGAAGTGTCTCGTCACTGTCTTCCGAGCCCACAGACTCCGAATCGCGTGCTACGGCTTGCAGAAGACGTTTCAATTTTTCCAATCCATTGTCACCGCTCGATCTTCGTCTGCGGCCACTGTAACAAAATAAAATTCGATTAAAAAAAATTAGTTTTTGCATTGTGGCTAATTTTCTTTGAGCCTACGAAAAGTAAACTTAAATATAAATACAGTTAATTTTTTTTGCCGAAAAAATGACGAATATATTTTGAATATATTTTGAATATATTTTGAATATATTTTGAATATATTTTGAATATATTTTGAATATATTTTGAATATATTTTGAATATATTTTGAATATATTTTGAATATATTTTGAATATATTTTGAATATATTTTGAATATATTTTGAATATATTTTGAATATATTTTGAATATATTTTGAATATATTTTGAATATATTTTGAATATATTTTGAATATATTTTGAATATATTTCGAATATATTTTGAATATATTTTGGTAAAATATAATTTTCATTTTGGAAACATAGCCCAGTGCTTCGTTACGAGGTCGTTCGGAGGCTCGAGGATTAGCCTAGATTCGTTCTGGCTCAAGTCCCCACGCGCTTGTGAAACACGACGATCGCCTGACCTAACTCAAGCTCGCCCGAGGCGGATAACCCTCCGGGTGAAAGTATACGTACACACGCACGCATATACACACGCTTCGCATTATACGCATAGTACTACTCGTCGAAGGCCCACCGAGCGATTAGGCGCGACAAAATCATCCGACGCAGTTCCGAGCACTTGAAAACGAATCTGTACAGGAAACGGATTTGATAACCGATGCTGATAATAAATTATTCTAATGTCGGCTATAAATAATCATGACCTTTGTGCATTTTCTGGGCAGAAATCGGCGCGTGCAAAATTAAATTTAAAAAAAAAACATAAAAATTCATTATTTCTTCAATTTCAATTGGAATTGAGATAAACAGCGTTTATCGATTGGGGCTCGTTGAGCTTCGGTGAAATTAATTAATGTAATCGAGAGAAACGGTAATGATAAGAAAATTAATGCAAATCAATATTTAAAAAAATGCTAGCATAGTTCTGCTTCTGTTCGAGTAACACGATAATACGCTATAAAAGAGTCCCAAAATTTGTTGATTTTATAAAAAAATGTTTGATTTTATAAAAAATGTTTGATTTTATAAAAAATGTTTGATTTTATAAAAAACGTTTGATTTTATAAAAAAACGTTTGATTTTATAAAAAATGTTTGATTTTATAAAAAATGTTTGATTTTATAAAAAATGTTTGATTTTATAAAAAAATGTTTGATTTTATAAAAAAATGTTTGGTTTTATAAAAATGTTCGTTGACTTTATAAAAAAACGTTTGATTTTATAGAAATGTTCGTTGAGTTTATAAAAATGTTGTTTGATTTCATAAAAATGTTTGTTAATTTTACAAACATACACATTTTCAATTGACAAGAAAACAATCGTATACGTTTGCGGACAAAAAAGTTTGTAAAGAGAACGAATCTTTTTTTTACCGAGCACACTGCGAGGACCCCGAGAGGTGTTTCGCGCCGGTGGATTCAATTTTCTCAGTTTTTTCGATCCTGCTCACGAACTGCGCCCCCTTTAACCTCGTTCGTTCTCGTCGCACTTTGGTGTAACAAACAGTATGGTCTAATAAAAGTAAAGTTCGTGGAACGGTTTAAAGGAATTTCCCAAAGGCGTTGAGAATTGTCCACGCGGGTGCTACTGAATGCAAATTTGTTCGTCGGCGCGATCGCACCGCAGCTGATGCAGTTACGAGCAGTTCTGGTCACGGGGACGCCCAATCGTCCGGAGCACGTAAAATCGTCTTCGTTCAGCACCACTTTGGAAAACTGCGCAAAAACTGTCGTCCCTAACAGTGGGTTAAAAAAAAAAAAGAAAAAAAAATTCAATTTCTATCGGGATGCAATGTTATAACGAGTAGAGATATTAAGGAGATCGTCTCGTTGCGTATTACCAAAGTGTGTGATTCATGTGCGATTCAACGAGAATTTCGTAAACTTTCTGATCGAATAAAAATCTGAAAAAATTCAACCATACAGAAGATGCTGAGAGGACTACATTTCCATAATAATAGTTCCAAAAAGTTATTGATAAATAAGTAAAAAAAAAAAAATCATTGTTTAACGAATTAGTCGGTAAACTAATTTTTTCTTTGGCCCAAATTTATTCGATAATTTTTTTGGATACTCATAAATTTTTTAAGAATTTTTTCTAATATTCGAATGAAAAAAAAAAATGAAAAATGTGGTTTTTTTAATTAGAAAAAATTCTCAAAAAATTCATAAGTATTCAAAAAAATTATCGAGTCAATTTGTACTAAAAAGTTAGTTTACTGGATAACTCCGTTGAACAATGACTTTTTTTTACTAATTTGTTAATAACGTTTTTGCAATTATTGCTATGGAAAATTAATCTTCTTAGCACCTTCTAAATGGTTGATTTTTTTCAGTTTTTTATTCCGTTAGAGAGGCGTCGAAATTCGTTGGGAATTGCACGTGAATCGCACTCTTTGGTAATGCGCAACGAGGCGAACTCCTTAAGGAGGGAGTCTCGCTGAGGGTGACTTCGCATAAGTTCGACAAAAATAATAGAAAAATTGCAAGTACTTCTTGATGATATAAAAATCTGAAAAAATTCATGCACACTAAAGATACTGAGAAGATTAATTTTGCATAATAATAATTACAAAATGTTATTGACAAATTGATGAAAAAAATAATTGCTTAACAAATTTGCCCGCAGACCAACTTTTTTTTTTCGTGAAAATGATTCGTTTATTTTTCTGAATACGTATGAATTTTTTCAGATTTTTCGGTAATCGTTGATTTTTTTTTTTTTTTTTTTCATGGAAAAGTCGACGATTACTGAAAAATCTGAAAAAATTCATACGTATTCAGAAAAATAAACGAATCATTTTCACGAAAAAAAAAGTTAGATTGCGGGCAAATTTGTTAAGCAATTATTTTTTTTCGTCAATTTGTTAATAACATTTTGTAATTATTATCATGCAAAATTAATCTTCTCAGTACCTTTAGTATACATGAATTTTTTCAGATTTTTATACCATCAAGAAGTACTTGCAATTTTTCTATTATTTTTGTCGAACTTATGCGAAGTCAGTCTCAGCGAGACTCCCTCCTTAAATAGGAAGACTTTAGAACTTACATTCTGGCGGGATCGACGCGACCGAATCCCACTGGCACGGTGACCAGCCTGCCGCGCATTCTGGCCAGAGCCAACAGTGTCTCGAGCTCTGCGACTCGTTGATCGGACACACGTTTCTGTCTGCTGCTGAAACATAAAAATAAATATTTGTTAAAAAAAAAAAAAAAAAAAATCAAAAATCTTAATTTTTTTTTTCTTTTCGATTTAAAATAACTTAAATTATTTGAAAAATTCGATTTACATTCGATTTTCAAATAATTTGTAATCTTCCACCAAGGGAACGAAAATCCAATTGTTCGAAACTATGTTTGGTGAACATTTTGGTTTTCGCGTTGCATGCCAAACGAAAATGATTGAGCACGATCTTTCGTGTGTATTGACGTGGGCAATAAAAAAGAGAAGTTCAGCGACTCCCCTTGGAAATGGTAATTTTATTTCTCGTTCGTCCGGATAACGCGGCGTGTTATCAGTGCAGACAAATCATCGCGGAAAGGTAAACTAGGGAAGGTGAACAGATTCACCGGCTGGACCCGGATGCCACCTTGATAATGCTAATTTGACCGATAAAACAAACGCCGGCAATGCTGGGGAGATTAAATAGGTAAAATAATAAAAATAATTCTTTCGACAACAAAAAAATTAATTCTGAGGCGGAGATCAGTTTTTTTAATAAAAAAAAGCATTTTAAATCGAGCTAAAATATGATTTAATAATTTTCTTATAATATTTGCTTACTAAAACTTATCGTCAACAGTTGACGATCTGGTGACATGTTTATAGCAACAAAATTAATTCTGAGACGGAGATCAATTTTTCTTTAATAAAAAAAAGCATTTTAAATCGAGCTAAAATATAATTTAATAATTTTCTCATCTTATTTATTTATT
Organism: Amblyjoppa proteus; assembly: GCA_963922035.1. NCBI lineage: Eukaryota > Metazoa > Arthropoda > Insecta > Hymenoptera > Ichneumonidae > Amblyjoppa > Amblyjoppa proteus. The sequence continues at coordinate 14,377,074 of OY998233.1, forward strand.
AAAACTTATCGTCAACAGTTGACGATCTGTTGATAAATTTATAGCGAGGTGTTGAATTTAAGGAGCCACGACTCGTCGGCTTTCTCAGCGATTTAGGTACGAAAAAAAAAAATCGAGCCAACTGCAGTGAACGATCGTAAGACCGGCAACGTCTGCTCGACATCTCACCGTAAATCGCACCAAATTGCATCAGGTTCTTAGATTAAAAAAAAAAAAAAAACGAATTGAACGATATTTTATTAATTATCTTATTTTATTTATTTATCAAAACTTATCGTCAATAATTGACGATGTGAACGATAGTTGACAAATTTATCGTAAGGTGTAAAATTTATCGTGAGGTGTTGAATTTAAAAAGCCACGAGTCGTCGACTTTCTCAGCGATTTAGGTAAGAAAAAAAAAAAAAATCGAACGGGCCGGAGTGAACGATCGCACAACCGGCAAGGTTTCCTCGACGTCTCACCGAGAATTGCACCAAATTGCATCAGGTTTTTAGATGAAAAAAAAAAGAACTAAAAGATAATTTATTAATTATCCTATCTTATTTATTTATCAAAACTTATCGTCAATAATTGAGGATGTGAACGATAGTCGAAAAATTTATCGTAAGGCGTTGAATTTAAAAAGCCACGAGTCGTCGACTTTCTCAGCGATTTAGGTAAGAAAAAAAAAAAATCGAGCGAACCGGAGTGAACGATCGCACGACCGGCAACGTTTCCTCGACGTCTCACCGAGAATTGCACCAAATTGCATCAGGTTTTTAGATGAAAAAAAAAAAACGAACTAAAAGATAATTTATTAATTATCCTATCTTATTTATTTATCAAAACTTATCTTCAATAATTGACGATGTGAACGATAGTTGAAAAATTTATCGTAAGGCGTTGAATTTAAAAAGCCACGAGTCGTCGACTTTCTCAGCGATTTAGGTAAGAAAAAAAAAAAATCGAACGAGCCGGAGTGAACGATCGCACGACCGGCAACGTTTCCTCGATGTCTCACCGAAAATTGCACCAAATTGCATCAGGTTTTTAGATGAAAAAAAAAAGAACTAAAAGATAATTTATTAATTATCCTATCTTATTTATTTATCAAAACTTATCGTCAATAATTGACGATGTGAACGATAGTTGAAAAATTTATCGTAAGGCGTTGAATTTAAAAAGCCACGAGTCGTCGACTTTCTCAGCGATTTAGGTAAGAAAAAAAAAAAAAAATCGAACGAGCCGGAGTGAACGATCGCACGACCGGCAACGTGTCTGCTCTGCGTCTCGCCGAGAATCGCACCGAATTGCATCAGCCTTTGCTGCGTGAGGGAACTGTGTAATAGTGCGATGAATGCATTTTTGTTTTCTCGAGACTTTAAGCTTACGGCGCTTTATTTCGCACATCGTCATTAATCAAAGTTCAATCACGAGGCGTTATCGTAAAATTCATATATTAACGATCGATCGACGCCGAGTCGACGTCAGTCGCGCTCGACGCATGTTAGATTAAAAAATTGAGTTTTAAAAATTTTTCTTTATTTTCTGAAGACAAAAAAAAAATTGATTTTCATTTTTCGCATTTAAGCAATTGTGTCGCGGACGCTCATTAACCGAAGGATAATTAATTTCATCGAGGAGGTTCGTTAAATTCGCGGCCTGCATCGTAACCAGAGAATCTCACGAGCGCGAACGTTGCCGCCAGCGAGCTGCAACAGCTCAGGTGGATACCAAAGCCGGTGCAGATCCGCGCTGCGCGTTTTACACTTAAGGCGCAAGCACGGAAACGGCAAGTGTGCTTTGCGGCCCGTGTAACTATTCTCAAGGTAACTATGTCGCTTCGCGCTCATTTCGCATAAGTTCGAGAGAAATTAGAGAAAATTGCAAGTACTTCTCGACGGTATAAAAATCTGAACAAAATTCATGCACACCAAAGGTACTGAAAAGATTAATTTCGCATAATAATAATAATTTCAAAATGTTGTTAACAAATTAATCAAAAAATCAATTGTCTAACAAATTAACGGGTAAACCAACTTTTTTCTTTAATGAAAATGATTCGTTCATTTTTCTGAATACGTATGAATTTTTTCAGATTTTTCAGTCAACTTTGATTTTTTTTTTGTTTTTTCACACATTTTTTCCATAAAAAAAAAAAAAAAAAATCAAAGTTGACGGAAAAATCTGAAAAAATTCATACGTATTCAGAAAAATGAACGAATCATTATCATGAAAAAAAAAAGTTATGTTGCCGAATAATTTGTTAAACAATTAATTTTTTGATTAATTTGTTAATAACATTTTGGAATTATTATTATGCACAATTAATCTTTTACGGTGCCTTTGGTATGCATGAATTTTTTCAGAATTTTATACCATCGAGAAGTACATGCAATTTTTTATTATTTTTCTCGACCTTTTTCTCGCGAAATGAGCGCGAAGCGACATAGTTACCTTAATACGAATTTATCGTATATCTATGAAAGTTTGCGCTCAAGATGCAAAAAGTCGGTACGAAGCCTCAATGCTACGAGTCAAAAGTTAAATATCATTTTTTAGTCACAAAAACGCACTTTTGCGAGGGGGAAATTTTGGCTCGGAACTAATTTTCAAATCACAGACGTAAAGAAAACTATCAACGGATTTAATCATTTTATTGCCAAGTATTGAAAAAAATATTGGGAGCTAATTATTTTTAATTCGTGCCCAATAATTTTCGACAAATAATTGCGTTCAGAAATGAAACGAAAAAACATTCGACAGGACATCAAATAGATAAAATTTCATGGTGTTTTGATATTAGGTACCTTATTTTGAAAAAGTATAACTTAGGTACGATTTATAATTTGAGGATTGTCAAAAAAGAAACGAATCTCAATTGTAAGTGAAATTTTCACCATTTATACCAATCAACTTTTTCGATGATTTCGTGCACAATAAACTTTGTCAACTAAATGCATTCACAAATAAAAACAAATATATATATATATTCGCGGAAACGTCAAATATATGAAATTTATCGAACATTCATATATTGATATTACTTATGTTTAAAAAAAAAAGTACTTTAGGTACGACTTATAATTTGCGGATTGTTGAAAAGGAAACGAATCTCAATTGTAAGTGAAATTTTTACCATTAATATCAATCAGCTTTCTCGTCGATTTTGCGCACAATAAATTTCGTCAACCGATTGCATTCACAAATTAAACAAAAAAATATTCGCGGAACGTCAAATAGACCAAATTTCTCGGGCATTCATATATTGATATTATTTATGTTTAAAAAAAAAAAGTACCTTGGGTACGACTTATAATTTGAGGATTACGAAAAAGGGAAACGAATCTCAACTGTAAGTCAAATTCTTGTCGTTAATCCCAATAAATTTTCTCGATGACTGCGCGACGCGATATATCTTTGCGTATATCATATATGTACGGCCTAGCTTTGGAATCCGCGATTAGAGAATCTACGGGAGGTATACCTGACGAAGCCGGATGGTCTGGCGTCGGTGACGTCCGGCAGTAGCGCCGAGACGATAACTGCAATCGCCACTATCGCCAATAAGTTGATCCTCGAGCCGATTGGAGCCTTCATTTCGATGCAGCGGGAAAAAAAAAAAAAAAAAAAAAAAAACCAAAAACTATCGATGCACGATACAAATTTCGTTCGATCGAAATTAAAAATAAATATATAACTTTTAAATTAGCACACTGACCGACGAGTTTTAAGAAATGAAAAAAAAAAAAAAAAAAATGGTCTTTTACAACAGGAGGAAAACTGCTCCGAAATGTAATTTCGTTTCTTCGCGATCAACTTCGCACACTTTCACAGAGAATTTATTGGCGATAAATCTTTTCGTCACTTGGGCGCCTATTTCCTTCTTTTTCGTTTGTTTGTTTGTTTTTTTTGTTTGTTTTATTTGCCGGTTTTTACGAAAATGGTAATTGTGGCAATGGACACGTCAATTTTTCGTGCCTCGAGTCTCTCGCTTTTCCGTTTTGTCTCTTGAACTGTACCATGCTGCTGGCCGCTTCCAGCATATATACTCGAACGTTGGAGCTTCTCCCCACTCACGGAACCTCCCTCACTTTTATCTTGTGCGCTCGAACTCTATGCGTAACTCCGGCCCTCACTGCTGGATCTCCGCCGGAAGGCGCGAGAAACCCTCCGCTGAAAGTGGCGCCTGCAGAGGCTCTTCGTCCCCACTTCGGAGTTTTTTTCTCTCCCTCTCCCCCCCCCCCGCCCCTCCCGCCGATCCAGAATCTATTGCACTAGTTCGTGTAATCAATTTATTTTTCTTTCGACTTCAGTCGTTGTTGGATCGTCTCTTGTCTTTCGGAACGACCGCAATTTTTTTTAGAATTATCGTCGACAATAAAAAAAAAATTACATGTATAGTACATATAAATTTTATATATACAAAGATCGACCGTTTAGGAATAAAAAAAAAATGTTAACGTGGTGAAAATAAAAATTTTACGCATAACAATTGTATTTTTAAAAAAATTGCCCGATAAGGGTTTCGTGAAACTTTATTATGTTTTGAATATTTGTCATATTTTTTGGAAATAACTTTAGCGATAAGATTATGAATTTTGTTGAAAAAAAAAACATTTTACTGTCCGTACGTAATTGATTTATGTGCCGATCGGGGTGGGTCGTGTTCGTGTTAGTTTTTTTCTTGTTGCAAGATCCGTTAAAGATATTTTTTTTTAAATGCCCATCGCTGCAACCAGTAAATTTCATTTAGTGAAATCATCGCGCGTCGTTGCTCAGTATTGGGTAACATTTTGCTTCGCTTTCGTTCCCGCAACTGTGTACCGTTATATCTTCACGGATGTTCGTCCATGCACGCAGAAAAAAAAATCTATTCAAACCAAATAAAATTTATTTAGAGCAAATAAAATTGCTCATTTAAATATGGGCTTAATAGAGTTTTATTGAAATCTAATAAATTTCATTAGAGTTCAATATCGCATATACTCGAATCAAATTAAAAATATCCTTGAGACAAATCAAAATTTAATTAATTCAAATAAAAATATTCTAATATCCGATTTTATTGACGATTAATAAACTTTTTTTTCTGGGTGTGTGTGGACGTTTCGTTACTCTTTGATATCAGGTACTTTATTTTGAAAAAGTATAAATTAGGTACGATTTATAATTTTAGGATTGTTAAAAAAGGAAACGAATCTCAATTGCAAGACAAAGTTTTACCATTTATACCAATCAACTTTCTCGGTGATTTCGCGCACAATAAATTTCGTCAACCGATTGCATTCACAAATGATATACACATATATATATATATATATATTCGCGGGAACGTCAAATATTGGTGATTTCGCGCACAATAAATTTCGTCAACCGATTGCATTCACAAATGATATACATATATATATATATATATATATATATATATATATATATATATATATATATATATATTCGCGGGAACGTCAAATATATGAAATTTATCGAACATTCATATATTGATATTATTTGTGTTTAAAAAAAAAGTACTTTAGGTACGACTTTTAATTTGAGGATTATTAAAAAGGAAACGAATCTTCCATGTTGCTTCACTTTCGTTCCCGCAACTTTGTCCCGTTATATCTTCACGGATGTTCGTCCATGTGGACGTTTCGTTACACGAGAGACACCGGAGATATCGTCGGACTTTCCGCGGAAGCATGACTCTTATAAGAACGGTGATCGAGGTTCTCGCGCGTCAGTCGCGTGCCCAGCGACGTTGAGCAAACGTTTCAACTTTTTCTTATTTTATGAATTTAAATAAAATATTTTAATTTTTTTATTTTTTCGAATCTATTCATAGCGAGTAATGTTATTTTCACCTACAGTAAAAACTTACGTAAAGTACATTAAATGCAGATTTTCTATATAATAATAACGATTTTTTATTTATTTATATTTGACCGATATAGCGAGTAAAAAATAATTTGAAGTAAATTAGTAAATCAGTAAGATCGAAATACGAAGTTTCGTAAAAATAATTTTGTCACATAAGTGACAAACTCTTTCGTTCAGGTTTGAATGTAGAAACCTGCCTATTCATTTCCCGCGTCATTGTCAAATTTGGATGGAGACCAATTGTACACCTGCCCAGTCTACACGAAGATAGGTCTACACAAAAAGTATGCACCAATCAACTGTACACGTAGGCAGCTGTACATCCAAAAACTCTGCACTGAAAACCGTACACAGCTCAACTATATACGACGAAGGGTCTGTACAAAAGTATGCACCGAATTACCGTACACGAAATCAATTCTACACCAAACCTGCAATTATTGCAAACTGCAAAAATTAGACGCCTAGCAACTGTACACAAGGAAAAAAAATAGGACACGACGAAAGTTCGACACCAAAAACTCGACACTGCGAAAAGGTCAACGCCGAAAACTCGACACCGCACATCAGACTACTGTACACAACTCCATATAAATAACTATATAGTGAATTTTTCACTTTTTACAGATAAAGTATATGATTTTCGTATCAGTTACTGTTAAAAGTCTTATAGAGCAACTGAACAGATATTTTTACCATACATTTTACCATACATACATACACCATACATAGACAGACCATATATTTTATCTGTAAAAAGTGAAAAATTCAATATATATACTTATTTATATGAAGTTGTGCACAATAGTCTGTTGTGTAGTGTCGAGTTCTCGGTGTCGACCTTTTGCAGTGTCGAGTTTTTGGTGTCGAACTTTCGTCGTGTCGTATTTTTCCCCTTATATACAGCTGCCGAGTGTCCAGTCATTGCAGTTGATCAGTGTAAAGTTTTCAGTGCACGGATATTTGGTGTAGATTTGATATCGTGTACAGTCATTCGGTGCATACTTTTGTACAGACCCTTCGTCGTGTATAGTTGAGCTGTGTACGGTTTTCAGTGCAGAGTTTTTGGATGTACAGCTGCCTACGTGTACAGTTGATTGGTGCATACTTTTTGTGTAGACCTGTCTTCGTGTTGACTTGGCAGGTGTACAATTGGTCTCCACCCTCAAATTTTAGTTTTTACTTTTGATTGTAAAACTAGCGCCCGAACGAAAATTTAACAAATACAAAATTACGGACGTTTGTCGACGAGTTGTCGATGAGTTGTTGTAAAAAGTACAAATTTTTTTTACTGTTAGGCTACACGCTAAATAAGATATAACAAATTATATAACATAATATAAAATTCCATAATTCTATAATAAAAAATATAATAATTTTCAAAATATTATAAGAAATATACGAAATAATAAAATCGAGGTTCCCGCGCGTCAGTCGCGTGCTCGGCGACGTGCTGAGCAAACGTTTCACCTTTTTCTTATTTGACCAATCTTTTATTTCATTTTTTTTTCTAATTCCTCGCGAGTAATCTTATCTTCGCATACAGTAAAAATATTCGTAAAGTATATTAAAAGTAGATTTTCTATATAAAGACAAAAATCAACAAAAAATACCGAAATATCAAATAGAATATAATAAATGCTATTCGCGAAAAATGATAATCCACTTGCTGCAAAAGAATCGCCCAAATGGACTTTATCGATGGTGCACCTTATCGTCGGACCTGACAATCGCCCGACTCATATTTTACGAGCGCACTTGGCTTTTATTTTACGAAAACTACTTGGAGCGTGACTTTTAGATATTCGATAATGATCGTGCATAATAATCGCAGTGGAGCATTCGTCGATGTCTCTCGCGCGAGCGTGGCACGAATGAGATTGCCAATCTTACATCAGCGCGAATATTAAATAAAATTCTCACGCGCGCGCGCGTGTGTGGTTTTGTCAGTCACTCTCACTCTCGATCGGATTTGGACTTTGAATGGACTACGTCACGGATCCTCCTACCTCGCATTTCCTTTTTTTTTTTTTTTTTTTTTTTTTTTTTTTTTTTTTTTTTTTTTTTTTAAGAATCTAGTCGTCGATCTCTATCTCTCTCCGATCCTAAAGTCAACAGCCGATTGAAGATAGAGATACGTGGGAATTATGACTCCGCGGAATACCTGCTCCTGTCGTTATACTACTTCGGCGGCTTGTAGACATAGTCGTTTGTGTAATCCGTTCGGGGATTTTCGTTGCAATAAAAAAAAATTGCTACCCTCATTGATTTTGATATACGAATCGACGCGAAGTCCGATCGGAGGTGAAGGCGAGGAGTTCACTATAAAACTAAAAAAAGTACGCTGACTTTCGGTGATAAATAACGTATTGTATATATTGGAAGAACAAAAAATTTAAGTAATGTTCGACGAGTCTTAAAATGAGCAAACAAACAATCGCCCGAACACAACGGTAAGGTGGATTTTGGCTCAAATTTAAGTGCGAGATAAAGCATTTTTTTTTTTCTACTATATATTACGATGTATCTTATATATTAATTTAAACCGCTATAACTCGAGAATGCTTAGACCGATGAGGCTGAAATTTCACACACGGTGTGTGTGGTTAATAGTCGATTTTCTCCGAAATGTAATTAAAAATTGTTCAGGTTTTGTACGCGATTTTTAATTTCATCAAAAATATCCGTGCGCATTATAGTTTTTATGCATTTTTGGCTATCGGGGCAAAAAGTTGTACACAGATGCAGTATGATAGCTCCATGATTCCCTATTCAATTTGGGGAGAGTCGATCGAACCGTTTAAATTTCATGTCGTTTCGAATTTTCGTAACAAATATTCATTTATTAATAAAATAAATGCCTGATTCGTGATCAGCGTGAAAAAATACATTAAATATAGTCCCGGAACGACGACCAACGAAAAAAGTTTATTGGACATTTTTATGACCAATTATTGACCATACGTATTTTCGAACTGCGATATATTTGCTTCCTGATAGCATCGCGGAAAAATTCAGTTGCCTGTTGTTCTATCGCGGAAAAGTCCAGGTGCCCATGTATATCTTCTACGGCAAGAAATACACAACATGATTGACATGACGGGGTACAAAAAGCTAGATAAAGAGGTTTCATTTGGATATATTGACTAAAAATTCAAAGCACAAAACAAAAAAAATTCAGGACAAATTCCATGTTTTTTTTACGCAGAGCACAGATCCGACACAGCGGAAGCGCGACGTTGGTATATTTTTTTTTCCGCTGAACCTGAATCGACCAGCTGTTTTGCATAAAAGTCTAACACGACGGTGACGTTGAAAAAAGTTGAAAATTGAAATTTCCGCATTCCTCCATCATAAAAGTGAAAAATTGAAATTTTCATATCGCGTCCTCATAAAAGTAGAAAATAAAAATTTTCATATCGCTTCCTCATAAAAGTTGAAAATTGAAATTTTCATATTGGTTCATCATAAAAGTCGAAAATTGAAATTTTCATATCGATTCATCATAAAAGTCGAAAATTGAAATTTTCATATCACTACCTCATAAAAGTGGAAAAAATGTTTATCTCGCTTCATCATAAAAATTGGATATTGCAATTTTCATATCACTTTCTCATAAAAACTGAAAAATGAAATTTTCATATCGCTTTCTCATAATGTTGGAATAATAATAATTTCTCGTAATGTTGGTTCCTTTATTCGCGAAGCCTTGTCTATGAGGAAGACAAAAATACAGAAAATACTTTCTCGCAGAAGAGCCTTTGCGAATGCATTTATTAATCGTCAATAAAATCGGATATTAGAATATTTTTATTTGAATTAATTAAATTTTTATTTGACTCAAGGATATTTTTACTTGATTCAAGTATATGCGATATTTAGCTCTAATAAAATTTATAAGATTTCAATAAAACTCTATTCAGCCCATATTTAAATAAGCAATTTTATTTGGTTTGAATACATTTTTTTCCTGAGTGTGAAAGACCATTATGAGAACGCGATATGAAAATTTCAATTTTCATCTTTTTTAAATTCTCAATTGTTTCTATAAAAAAGGAGGGGGGGGGGGGGCGTCAAAGCAGAAACTATGGTATTATATGATATTTAACTGTAATAAAATTTATTAGATTTCAATAAAACTCTATTCAGCCCATATTTAAATAAGCAATTATATTTGCTCCAAATAAATTTTATTTTGTTTGAATAAATTTTTTATCTGTGTGTGAAAGACCATTATGAGAACGCGATATGAAAATTTCAATTTTCAACTTTTGTGAGGAAACAATAAAAAAATGTCAATTTTCATCTTTTTTAAGGTAGCTCTGTCGCTACGTCGGAGTCAGAGAGACATCAGTGTCTGTATGACATAAAAAAAATTAATTATATGTCGTAGTTTGTTTGCATCAATAATATTATAAAAATAATCGAGTATCTATGAACATTCTCGCAATGAGATTGAACCGATTATTTGTAAGCAGATTATTTATTGAGTGTGGATTTGACTTCATTTTTACGAAAATTACGTTAGGAAACGTCATTTGTCCCGAAACCGTGGACTTTGATTGCAGTTCTATTGAACATCAGTGCGATGAATTCACTTTTTTCTTCGTTGCACATCAATTCCAAATTGATTCCCAAGTTCGCAGTAATTTACATTTTTTTTTTCTCTATCTTTGATCTAAGTATGTTAATTCCTCGATTTGAAGATCAATTACGCCAGCTCTCCCGTAAGCGCCGTGTAAAAAGCGCCGATTTTCAAGATCCAATTGTTCATTCATATGGTCGGTAAAAGCCTTCGAGATTTTGTACGATTAAAACTTTATCGTTATATTACAACATGTCAACAATTTATGCATATGACTTTGCATTGCCTTCGCGACAGAACCACCTTAAATTCTCAATTGTTTCTATAAAAGGGGGAGGGGGTTGGGGGGGGGGGGGGGGAAGGGGAAGTCAAAGCAGAAACTATGGTTTCAAGTACGGCAGCGAAGTATGTTGTACGGCATAGCGCAGCTTACACGCTTGCCAGTGGGGCGTCGCGTGAGCGATATTCGCGCAACTGACCTAGGTCAATCTTCGCGGTTGCAAACAACAAGAACGCGTAATATGTGCCAGCGGGCAGCGTGCTCGCCGCAGCCAATCTAGTAACTACTACTGTTACACGTACGAGGAGTGAAGCTGCCGCGACTTTCCGTCTGCCGTTGCTGTGTAGCTCGTGACGCCTCACGACAGGAGATTCTTCGCGCAATCCGGCCCGATCGGCAATTACAAATTAGTTTCGGAGAGCTGGACGATGCTATAACGATGAAACACGAAGCGAAGCTTTTAATTCCATTAGAAGTACCATCGATTTCGCTAAGGCGCTCTCATTAAGGCTCTTTCATTTACCTCAAAATTCGACACCTCACTTTACGGAACCGCCATCGATTTTTCCGCTCGACGCACACACAGAAAAATAATTTGTTTGACGGCCGTCGTTTGTTCAGATCGAGTAAAATATTTATTTGATTTAAATAGATATTTACTTCATTTGAGTAATTATTCACTTGACGTAAATTGATATTTATTTAAATCAAATAAATATTCTATTTAATCAAAATTCACAGTGGCCGTCAAATAAATTATATTTTTTTTGGGTTCATTCCTTACGATTTTATTCCAAGAATGCAAAATAGCACGGTCGGCAATGGAAACTGCAATGAAGTTTTTGTTTAGCGACAGTGACATGTACGATCGAATGAGAAGTCTCGTCGAAAGCGACTTTTTTCTCGACCTTACATTTCCGGTACGCGTGCAAAAGGTTGATTGCAGTTTTTCTATACGGATCGGGTTCGGGTCGGGCGGAAGTTTTTCGATTGGTCTCAAAACGAGCGCGGATGCGCCGAACGAGCGGAATAATCGATCGATCTAATCTTGAAACTTGGAGTAGACGAAAATTTATGTCGGACAAAATTGTTTTGGTCTAATATAGAGGGAAGTGTTTCGATTGATCTCAAAAGATCGCGGATGCAATAATCGATCGATTGAAACTCGAAATTTAGAGTCATCGAAAATTGATCTCGGACAAAATTGTATTGGACGAATATAGTGGGACATGTTTCGATTGGTCTCGAAACGAGCGCGAATGCAATAATCGATCAATTGAATCCCTAAATTTAAAGCAGTCGAAAATTTATGTTGGACAGAATTGTTTTGGACGAACATAGGGCGAAGTGTTTCGATTGGTCTCGAAACGAGCGCGAATTCAATAATTGATCGATTTAATCCCGAAATTTAGAGCAGTCGAAAATTTATGTTGGTCAAAATTGTTTTGGATGAATATAGGGGGAAGTCTTTCGATTGGTCTCAAAATGAGCGTGGACGCAATACTTAATCGATGGAACTAATCTCGAAATTTAAAGCGGTCGAAAATTTATGCTGGACAAAATTGTTTTGGACAAATATAGGGGGAAGTTTTTCGATTGGTCTCGAAACGAGCGCGAATGCAATAATCGATCAATTGAACCCCTAAATTTAAAGCAGTCGAAAATTTATGTTGGTCAAAATTGTTTTGGACGAACATAGGGCGAAGTGTTTCGATTGGTCTCGAAACGAGCGCGAATTCAATAATTGATCGATTGAATCCCGAAATTTAGAGCAGTCGAAAATTTATGTTGGTCAAAATTGTTTTGGTCGAATATAGAGGGAAGTGTTTCGATTGATCTTCAATGATCGCGGATGCAATAATCGATTTAATCTCGAAATTTAGAGACGCCGAAAATTGATGTCGGACAAAATTGTTTTGGACGAATATAGTGGGAAATGTTTCGATTGGTCTCAAAACGAAATAATTGATCGATTGAATCCCGAAATTTAGAGCAGCGAGAAACTTATGTTGGTCAAAATTGCTTTGGATGAATATAGGGGCAAGTGTTTCGATTGGTCTCAAAACGAGCGAGGATGTAATGATCGATCGAACAAATCCCGAAATTTAAAGCGGTCGAAAATGTACGTCGGGCAGAATTGTTTTGGACGAATATAGGGCGAAGTGTTTTGATTGGTCTCAAAATGAGCGAGAATGCAATACTTAATCGATGGAACTAATCTCGAAATTTAAAGCGGTCGTAAATTTATGTTGGACAAAGTTGTTTTGGACAAATATAGGGGAAAGTTTTTCGATCGGTCTCAAAATGAGCGAGGATGCAATAATCGATCGAACGAATCCCGAAATTTAGAGCACTCAAAAATTCATGTTGGACAAAACTACTTATACGGTATTCGTTATTCGATGCATTGGATTAATGTACCTGACCTATCGAAGAATCTTGCAAGATCGTCGGGGCCACTGACCTTATCGGACGGCGATGGTTTTTTAATGATATACTTCACGTATCTTTCACGTATGCCGAACGATAAGGATTCGCGGAGCTCTTTTCGAGTTTATCAGTCCACGTACGTACAATCGCGCGACGTGTCCCGTCGTGAAAATCGTTAAAGCGACGTCGAATCCAGCGATTCTCTGCATGGGGAGCGCGTGATTATTTCTGTATCACGTAACACAACTCGGTAACGACTTAAGGCGCTAGCATAAGAATTTGGTTAAAAAAAACAAGTTGTTTTTCAACATTTTATTTTTTTTACGCGTGTATTAGAAGGACAAGCTAGAATTTTTACACACAGTTAGTACTAGCTGTTGCGAAGTTTGAGTTTTTTTTTTTTCTAATTGAAAAATATCAATTAACAACGCACTTATTAGTAATTAACAATTGACAGCGGAAAACGTATCTCGAAATCTACTCGTTCGATTGACTTGAAATTTTGACAGTTCTTCAATTATAACATCTTCTATCTAATGAACTCGATGATTAAAAAAAATATTTCTAACAAAAAAATGTTAATAACAAACTATTAAGGTTGTTTTTTTCGTTTCGACAAAAAAGTTGACGCTTTCGCGCATGTCGGATGAAAAACTTTATATGCAACTTAAGAAGCGATTGAATTGGAAGAAAAAAATTGACAACTTTTTTTTGCCCTAATTATTTTTTGCAAAATGACCTTTTGCACTTCGGATGAAAAATCGCCCAACCCTCTTGGACTTACCTATTACTTATTGCTGAAAGATCAATCGTGACTGCGAATTATCGATATTAACTCTGCGATGAAAACGTGAAAACAAATCGCTTCGCTCAAGCCGTCCAATCGTCGGTAAAAGTTACACAGGAAAAAAAACAGAGTGTGAAACATCGTGTCGGCATTCGCGTTATTTCATCGGGGCGATTTTCGTTGCGGTCCCACGCCAGTCCGACCTCCATTCGCGGCAGCGATTCTCGTGGGCGCGTGATATAAATGAGCATCGAAATAGTTGGAATTAACCGAATAAGCTTAGGTTTAGCACGTGCCAGGCACGTGGGTGCCCCTCATATCCCCCACGGTGTTCAATGCCCCGGCGCGCGGTTATTTTTAATTTTTCCCACGACTCTATTCACTGTCAACACATTTAATTTTAATCCGAAGCTTAAAATATGCATAGAATTTGTGTAATGTGTCATATGCGTAAATCAAGTGTCAATCTTTTTCGTAAGGCCACAACGTATTCTTACATTTTATCGTTTCCTTTGTTTCTATTAAGAAAAGAAACACCTAAAATTGCCGTACAGGTCGTAACGAATTGTGTACAACTGCGCACAGTTCTGCGCAGCAGGTGTTTAAGCGAACGTTGTTAGCGCAAAGCTTAAAGTACTTGTCAAATTTGTTAATACGCGTGAATCAGGTATTAATTTAGTTTATAAGTTCGCAATGTTTTCTTACGTTTTACATTTTTTTTTTTTGTTAAAAAAGAAACACCTAAAATTTCCATGCCGCTAAAGTTCGCAACGTTGCAGCAACGAAATGACCTCAACTGTCAATGTTACGAGCTGTAGATAACCTCAATTTTGCTTCTAATGATTATTTGAATGCCAGGATGTATTAACGAGCTTCATGTATATCAAGAATTTTTCTTACTCTTTCTCCAAAATTCTCATCAAGTTTTAGGAGAATCTTTCGCGCGGAAAGCTTTCTACAAGCTTACAACGATAAGCGGAAAAATAGTTTGACCTTCAGAGGCCCGTAATATTTTTTTTGGGACCGACTTCCGAGCCAAATTTGACTCGATAATTTTCCGTAGGCTTCATCAAAAATTCTCACCAAATTTTAGGAGAATCTTTCGTGCGGAAAGCTTTCTACAAGCGTACAACGGTGAGCTGAAAAATAGTTTGACCTTCAGAGGCTCGTAATATTTTTTTTGGGACCGACTTCCGAGCCAAATTTGACTCGATAATTTTCCGTAGGCTTCATAAAAAATTCTCACCAAGTTTTAGGAGAATCTTTCGTGCGGAAAGCTTTGTACAAGCTTACAACGGTGAGCTGAAAAATAGTTTGACCTTCAGAGGCCATAATATTTTTTTGGGACCGACTTCCGAGCCAAATTTGACTCGATAATTTCCCTTAGGCTTCATCAAAAATTCTCACCAAGTTTGAGGAGAATCTTTCATGCGGAAAGCTTTCTACAAGCTTACAACGATAAGCGAAAAATAATTTGACCTTCAGAGGCCCGTAATATTTTTTTTGGGACCGACTTCCAAGCCAAATTTGACTCGATAATTTTCCGTAGGCTTCATAAAAAATTCTCACCAAGTCTTAGCAGAATCATTCGTGCGGAAAGCTTTCTACAAGCTTACAACGATGACCTGAAAAATAGTTTGACCTTCAGAGGCCCGTAATATTTTTTTTGGGACCGACTTCCGAGCCAAATTTGACTCGATAAGCGGAAAAATAGTTTGACCTTCAGAGGCCCGTAATAAAAATATTACGGGCCTGAAAATTGTAATAAAAATATTACGGGCCTCTGAAGGTCAAACTATTTTTCGCTTATCGTTGTAATCTTGTAGAAAGCTTTCCGCACGAAAGATTTTCCTAAAACTTGGTGAGAATTTTTCATGAATCCTAAGGGAAATTATCGAGTCAAATTTGGCTCGGAAGTCGGTCCCAAAAAAAATATTACGGGCCTCTGAAGGTCAAACTATTTTTCCGCTTATCGTTGTAAGCTTGTAGAAAGCTTTCCGCACGAACGATTCTCCTAAAACTTGGTGAGAATTTTTGATGAAGCCTACGGAAAATTATCGAGTCAAATTTGGCTCGGAAGTCGGTCCCAAAAAAAATATTACGGGCCTCTGAAGGTCAAACTATTTTTCAGCTCACCGTTGTAAGCTTGTACAAAGCTTTCCGCACGAAAGATTCTCCTAAAACTTGGTGAGAATTTTTTATGAAGCCTACGGAAAACTATCGAGTCAAATTTGGCTCGGAAGTCGGTCCCAATAAAAATATTACGGGCCTCTAAAGGTCAAACTATTTTTCAGCTCACCGTTGTACGCTTGTAGAAAGCTTTCCGCACGAAAGATTCTCCTAAAACTTGGTGAGAATTTTTTATGAAGCCTACGGAAAATTGTCGAGTCAAATTTGGCTCGGAAGTCGGTCCCAAAAAAAATATTACGGGCCTCTGAAGGTCAAGCTATTTTTCCGCTTATCGTTGTAAGCTTGTAGAAAGCTTTCCGCACGAAAGATTCTCCTAAAACTTGATGAGAATTTTGGAGAAAGAGTAAGAAAAATTCTTGATATAAATGGAGCTCGTTAATACATCCTGGCATTCAAATAATCATTAGAAGCAAAATTGAGGTTATCTACAGCTCGTAACATTGACAGTTGAGGTCATTTCGTTGCTGCAACGTTGCGAACTTTAGCGGCATAAATTTCCGTAAAGATCGTGACGAATTGTGTACAAAAGCGCAAAGTTCTTTTTAAGCTCACGAAATTAAGGCGGGGTTTAAAGTACTTATAATATTTGTTAATACGCGGGAACCGAGTGTCAATCTAGTTCGTAAGTTCGCAATGTTTTATTAAGTTTTACAATATTTTTTTTGTTAAAAAATAAACACCAAAAATTTCCGTAAAGATCGTGACGAATTATGTAAAACTGCGCAAAATTCTTTAACTTCACGAAATTAAGGCGGAGTTTAAAGTACTTATAATATTTGTTAATACGCGGGAACCAAGTGTCAATCTAGTTCATAAGTTTGCAATGTTTTATTACATTTTACAATCTTTTTTTTGTTAAAAAAGAAACACCTAAAATGTCCGTAAAGATCGTGACGAATTGTGTACAACTGCGCACAGTTCTGCGCAGCAGGTGTTTAAACCGACGGAATTAACGCGTCGCGCGGAATCTCGCATCCGGTGTCCGCTTATTTGCGGCGCAATAGGCGTAAGTACGAAGAATTTCGCAACGTAGAGACGGTGGGCAATTGAGACGAGAAGAGCGAATCGTCGGAGCGGCGACGAAGAAGATCGAGAAGGGATGATGATCCATTGATGCTGCGGCTCAACGGGACGTCGTTACGTGGCGTCGTTGTACGATAAACTCGACGTGCGTACACACATAGACGCACTTGTAAGCACGGAGTGAACGAACGACCGGCCTCGTCAACGATGCTTCACAACTCATCCGTCCACGATAAGAAATTTTGTCCCGGCCAATCGCACGACTCGAAAGAAAGTCGCGTGTTTCGACCAAGCGTAATAATCAATTTTGTCAAGTGCGATAATTTTGTAATCGCCGGCGCGTGAACGATTGTTGGTAAACCGTGTGACGAAGAAAAAAAAAAAATCTATGGACCAGAATTAAAATTTCTTGATTAAACGTTCACACATTCACCACGCACGCGCACTTTTTTTGTTAATTATTATTTTTATTTTTTTCAATTGGACTTGATTACGAGAGTGATAAAAGCGATGGACCTTACGTGGCATTCACGACATGGCTCGGGTTATCGGGTAAAAATTATAGTCCATATCTCGGAGAATGATTACATTTTTGATAAACATTGCGACGAGCATGATTCACCTAGGAGAAACGTTATCGAACGAGGATGGATCGTGGAATCATGGAAAAATAAACTTTCATGACAACGTAACGATCGTCTGATTTGTCGATCGATAGCGATGACACGTACCAATTTCGGAATTCGATCGATTTTCTGTGATAATATTGTGCTCGAGATGCTCGCAACCTTTTCACATGGCTTCCTCGTGCGGAAGCTCAATGCAATAGCACTTTATTTCACTCGGTGGAAAAACGCCGATTTCACGCACACATTTTCACATCGATTGAAGAAAATGTTTCTTCAATGCAAATAACTATTCGTTGAATCAACTGAATATTAAGTTAAACAACTAAATATGCGTTCAATCAACTAAATATTTATAAACCTTTTTTTTTCGGTGCGCGTAAAAGTACACTTTACGCACTGAGTGAAATAATAGTACTTTGCGATACTAGTGCGTAAAAGCGGACCTTCGCTGAAAGTCCGCTTTTACGCACTAGTATAGCATACTACTTTTTGTGACGAATATATGAAAGGTGCCAGGTTATGTTGCTGGCCGGACGCGACAATAAAGGAAAAACAGACGGCGTGCGCATGCGCATAGTATTTACGATATACTTTTGCGTTGCATAAATACTCGAAGTATTTATGCAACGCCTTCTTGGAAAACACCACTTTATGTCGCGCCCGGCCCCCACATAAAGCAGCAATTTTCATTCATGAGTTACAAAAAATTTTATACGATACGAGTGCAAAAAATGTTTTCTTAACTCATGTAATTGTAACAATCGCCTTCGACTCGTGCTGCAAACTCGTAAAAAAAAGTTTTTACGCACCCGTATCGTAATGTACTATTTCGCACTAGTATCGTAATGTACTATTTCGCACTAGTATCGTAATGTACTATATCGCACTAGTATCGTAATGTACTATTTCGCACTAGTATCGTAATGTACTATTTCACACTAGTATCGTAATGTACTATTTCGCACTAGTATCGTAATGTACTATTTCGCACTAGTATCGTAATGTACTATTTCGCACTAGTATCGTAATGTACTATATCGCACTAGTATCGTAATGTACTATTTCGCACTGGTATCTTAATGTACTATTGCGATAAGTAATGCGAAAAAGCGATTTTTCGACGAAGGTTGTGAACTCGGCTTTACACCCAGATAAAAGATTTTTTAAAATCAAATAAATTTCGAGCTTCACATGACGTTGATTAAGATAAAAGAAATGTTTGCTTGCCTCAACAAAATCCTTATTAGATTCAAATAACGGTTATACTTTGGCGTAAGTAAAAAAATGTATTCAAAGATTTGTACTTTAAAATAAATGTTTATTCGCGCCAAAGAAATCATATATTTGGCGTCAAGCCAAACGCGGCTATTATCCGGTAGCGCGCATTAGAGTTGTCAACGCGTCGGTCGTCTGAAAACATTTCTCGCTAATAACAAAACTATATTTATTCCTTGCGGGGAATCGTTACATTGCAATAGAGAGGCACCTCATCGGTTTGTTTTCACAAAACTTTGTTTAATTTAAGGTGTGTACCTCGATTGAATTGTGGTTATGAAATGAGTCCCCGAACAACTAACATCGACATTGGTTGTGTCATGAGTACAACTAATGTGCGACGTGATTAGTGAAATCGTGCGCCGATAACGGATCTGTATGCTCATTTTTATAATGAAACATTGCTCGTTGATACTTCGCTGATAGTAAAAATGGCTTATTTAACAAAAAAATTCGTTTCTCCGTCATTCGTATATCACATTATTCCGATACGATAAAAAGTAGCACGTCTGTCACGAAATAAATAAATCAATTATTTGACATAAATATCTGTTTATTAGATCCAAATAAACATTATTAAATAATAAGAATAATATCATCAAACAAAGAAATATATTAGACATCAATAAATGGTCTATTAGGTTCTGAATAAAATAAAAATTTTTCTTCGTCCTTAATAAATTTTCTTTGAATAGAATAAACTTTTTTCTGGGTGAATTTGTGCGAGTGTTACAAAATTTTAACTCGACCCTTTTATGAAACATTTCTGGCGCAATTGAAAAAATCGGAAAAGAAAAACTCAAAAATACTGCAAAATAAAGAAAAAAAAAAAAAAAACATTCGGAAGGGTGTCACGGTCAAACGTTCACACCCAGAAAAAAAGTTCATTAGTCGTCAATAAAATCGGATATTAGAATATTTTTATTTGAATTAATTAAATTTTTATTTGACTCAAGGATATTTTTACTTGATTCAAGTGTATGCGATATTAAATGCAAGTGTATGCTCTAATAAAATTTATAAGATTTCATTAAAACTCTATTCAGCCCATATTTAAATAAGCAATTTTATTTGCTCCAAATAAATTTTATCTGGTTTGAATAACTTTTTTTTTTCTGGGTGCACCGAGCTGGCCAGGAATACGCACGATTGTGCCGGCGTTCGAGAAAGATTTTCGCTCGGACTGCGTTTGATCGGGGTGAACCGATGACCGGAACAAGATGAGAGAGTTGTGCAATTCGACAAGGCGGCTTTTTATCTGCTCGCGCGTCGTGTCGCCGAGGCATCGAGCCTCTAAAATATAACCGTTCGTGATTACGAATGCAGCGTTAGGACAAGAAGACAGAAGAAGAAGAAGAAGAAGAAGAAGAAGAAGAAGAAGAAAGAAACTGGAGACGAGCGGAGCGAATCGAGTAACAAACATTGTTTGTCGCGCGATTTCGCAAGGCGTATCCGCGTCTCCGAGCTCGCCCATTGGCCAAGCAACGGAGGCGCGCCTCGAGATATGTTTATTGCGTATATTTTTAATCATCCGCACGCATTGGCGGGGGGTCCAAGAGAATGTCGAGCATTGGATACGTGGCGGTTGTCTTTTTACCACACACCCAGAAAAAAAAAAGTTTATTAATCGTCAATAAAATCGGATATTAGAATATTTTTCTTTGAATTAATTAAATTTTTATTTGACTCAAGGATATTTTTTGTTTGATTCGAGTATATGCGATATTGAACTCCAATAAAATTTATTAGATTTCAATAAAACTCTATTAAGCCCATATTTAAAGAAGCAATTTTATTTGCTCCAAATAAATTTTATTTCGTTTGAATACATTTTATTTTCTGGGTGCATACATCAATTTTTATTGCCTTTATTAACACAACCCAGTAAACACAATAGTCTACCAGCAATGTAACTGCAATTTATCTGAAAATAACAGGTAATATTACGATAATGTTGCATGTAAATTACACGCAAGTTGCCATTTCCGACTCAGCAATATAACACTGTTATATTGCCGTATTATATCGCTGTTATGTAACAATGTAACAAACAATTTTTTATTTAAAAAACATTTTACAGCTAATCCCATCCTTGGATCAGCATCTTTATCAGTGACAAACTATATTACTCTATCGATAGGAACAAATACATCTCAGAAAAAAAACGTTATTAATTTGTGTGCCATCGGCGGGATACGAACCTTCGGACCTTCGGACTTGTAGACCGGTGACCTTACCTATTCGGCTATGTTGAACTTCAGAACATAATTTTGGCAAATTGTATATACGGTTTAGACGGATTACCCGCGGATCATGACTGACGCATAAACTTTAATTTCTAGCATTAAATATTAGTCGGTCAGCACTTTGACGGCAATAAGGAAACCAGTAATTATTGGCTTTTTATAAAATTGTTATATGTATGTTATGTACCCGTTATGAAGCCTGATTTTGTAACCGTAACGCTACCACACTTTGTAACATTAACATTGTCTGCAGATTAATAATCGTCATAAGACATTGTTACAAACATGCTATACAAACGTTACAGAGTCTAGTTACATTATTGTAATACAATTACGTTATACGGTATTAACATTACCTGATTATCACAAAAGTTACACTCACATTGTTACATGTATGTTATGTAACGGTTACACAACTCTTATACATAACTCTAACGTTACACTGATATATAACAGTTTCAGTTAATTGCATATAACAATTGAAACATTACATATTACTCCCATGTTATATACCCTCTATATATCGGTAGAATAACATTGTTACATCACATGTAACTTCCATGTTATATTGCCCTAATAAAACGTGTTCACTGGGTACATTGACCACGATTATACACAAATAAAATCAGAAGCGTTTATCGTCTATGGATAAAAAAAGATTGATATTGCCAATATATAAACTTTATTATATCATCTTAATTGTGACGAGTCGGATGATGATTCTGCCGTTGGAACCTTCGACGCCGATTATATACAGATAGAGAGATTCGTTTATTTCGTGTTCTGCACGCATAAAAATTATTTATTTGACGGCCACCGGTTTATTTAGATTAAGTAAAATATTTATTTGATGTAAATAAATATTTATTTCATTTAAGTAACTATTTACTTAAATGAAATAAGTATTGATTTAAATAAAATAAATATTTTGCATCATCTAAATAAACGGTGGCCGTCGAGTAAATTATTTTTCTGGGGGTGAGGCCTGAGCCCTCTAAGAACACCGTGCATCAAGATACATACGCAAAAAATACAATGAAAAATACAATGAAAAATACAAGAAAAATAGAACGATGAATAACTGAATATAAGAAAAAAAAAAAAAAAAAAAACGAGAATACGTAAATAAGAGAGAGTAAGAATAAGCGAGATCCGCACAAATTTTGGTCCCCCATGACCGAATCTCGAGAGCATACACCAATAAAAATAATTTATTTGACGGCCACCGTTTATTTATATCAAGTCAATTATTTATTTGATTTAAATAAATATTTATTTAAATCAAGTAAATATTTATTTAAATCAAATAAATATTTTACTTAATCTAAATGAACGGTGGCCGTCAAATAAATTATTTTTCTTGGTGTATGCAAAATACCACGATCGGTAACAAAAACTGCAAGAAACATTTTTCACGGTTGGTGCACGGAAAAAAATTGTTTAGCTACAGTGACAAATAGTACTTTGCGATACTACACCCAGAAAAAAGTATGGTATTTCCTATTATAACGAAAAGTTCTCAAAGAGGACGACTATATAGATAGTTTGTGATACTATATAGATAGTTTGTAATCATATATACTCAATTGATTAAACTATAATTATAGTTAGAAATATAATTTTTTGTAACACGTGCATGAAAAGTCCCGCTTTTCGTGCCTGTAAAGTGTGGCGAAACTGGCGCTTTCTAGCGGGGGATGCGCGAAAACGTTTTTGCACGATTTTTTCACATCCTAGCTACTTTTTTTCATCCTGGCTACTTTTTTCATCCTAGCTACTTTTGCGCACACTTTTTTAACACTCTAGCTACTTTTTTGCACACTTTTTTCACATCCTAGCTACTTCCGCACACACTTAGCTGGCAGCACGGTAGCTATTTGTTCGCACGCACTTTACAGGCACGAAAAGCGGCAATTTTCGTGCACTTGTCACAAAAAGTAGTATGCGATACTCGTACGAAAAAGCGGTCTCCCGACGGCGGTTGGGAAGTCGGCAGCACTCGCCTCCTCTCGAGCTACAAACGTCACTCGGCTTCGCCTCGTGCCGTTGTAGCTCTCGATCCGGCTGGTGTAGCCAACTTCACAACCTCCGCCGAAAGACCGCTTTTCCGTACTAGTATCGCAAAGTACTATTATGCCACTGGGTGGGAAAATGGCGGTTTTTGCGCACGCTTCGCGTGCGAAAACCGCAATTATCACACCTCGTGACATAAAATTTGGTTCGATACTCGTGCGAAAAACGTTTTCTGAACTCGTGTGATTGCAACACTCGCTTTCGGCTCGTGCTGCAAACTCACACTCGTCAGAAAAAGTTTTTCTGCACTCGTATCGAAATGTACTATTTGGTCATTGTCGTAACTATAAAATATAGTCGTCCCCCCTGGCTACTATCTACCATATAAGTTTTTCTCGGTGTAGTACGGAAGAGCGGTCTTTCGGCGAAGGGTGTGAAGTTGGATGCACGAGTCGAATCGAGAGCCACAACGGCACGAGGCGAAGCCGAGTGACGTTTGTGGCTCGAGAGGAGGCGAGTGCTGCCGACTTCGCAACCGCCGTCGAGAGATCGCTTTTTCGTACGAGTATCGCATACTACTTTTTTGTGACAAGTGCAAGAAAATTCAGGCTTTTCGTGCCTGTAAAGTGCGTGCGAACAAATAACTACAGTGCTGCCAGCTAAGTGTGCGCGGAAGTAGCCAGGATGTGAAAAAAGTGTGCGCAAAAGTAGCTAGAGTGTTAAAAAAAAAGTGTGCGCAAAAGTAGCTAGGATGAAAAAAAGTAGCTAGGATGTGAAAAAAGCGTGCAAAAAAAGTTTTCGCGCATCCTCCGCTAGAAAGGGCCAGTTTCGCCACACTTTACAGGCACGAAAAGCGGAACTTTTCGTGCACGTGTTACAAAAATGAGTTTTGCTGGCAATGACCTCGTTGCCGCAGCAAAACGATTAGTAAAAGCAGCAAAAAAAAAATTACTACGTAGAAGCAGTTGGTTTTTGCCGTCACGACAAAACTTTCTTGTTACTGCGACGATTTAGTTCGCTATGAGACCAAACGACGTCTGCTGCAATTTGACGGCTGAGTAATGACCGGCAATAGGATAGTTATAGATACGTACATACATTTATTTAAAGATAACTCACTGCGCTTGTATTTTATCATTTTAGTATAATGAAAATAATGTCTGAATTTGCAATTGCGAATTCTCGAAATTTGCTGTGTATTGATGTATCAAACTGCGAAAGGTTTCGTAGTTTACCTTTAGTATTACATTTCGTAGTTTGTACATCCACACACAGCTAATTTCAAGAGTTCCCAACTCCAATGTATTTTTATTTTTACTCGAATACAAAGATTCCTTGCGTGTATTTGTCTTCATTTTGGCGTCAAACGTCTCGAGTCCGTCGTAGAGTTTTCGGCACATATACGAGCTCCACTCAGTCATATAACAAATTTTTTTGTTACAGTAACAAAAGCTGTTTCGTTGCGGTAGCAAATCCCCTCCAAGCGAAAAATGTTGGTGACACACAGAGAAAAATAGTTCTGTTTCTCTAACAAAATGTTGTTCGTTAATAATTTCTTGTTGTGGCAGCAAAAAGTGGTGTGGTGTTTGGTTGCTACAGCAAAAAGTGGTGTGTGGTGTTTGGTTGCTACAGCAATATATTTACTGCCATAACAAAATATTTGTTGCACAGCGAAATATTTTGTTGTCCCTGTGTTAAGCAGGTAAATCAGTTATGGTAACAGAATTCTTGTTGTCTGAACATTTTTTTTTCTCCGTGTATGGTTAACGAGTTGGTTTTGTTATTCCGCTACAAACAAACTAAATTTGTTAGGGTAACAAAAATCTTGTTTTACCCAAAAAAAAAAAAAAATTTCTCTGTATGAAATGTTCGGCTAAAAGATAATGCTCATCGAACGCTGATCCCATATCCACCTTCGATGAGACTTAAAAAAAATCTTATATGCCAGAGTATGTGAAGAAAATTTTGATTACAGTTTTGGTTACCGACCGAGCACGGCATTGGGCGGGGTGATTTTTCATTCAGTCTTAAGAGTGTGTAACACACTGTACTGGTGTCTCTCTCACTCCACCGCAAGCAGAAAAAAAAAATTTATTAATCGTCAATAAAATCGGATATTAGAATATTTTTATTTGAATTAATTAAATTTTTATTTGACTCAAGGATATTTTTTGTTTGATTCAAGTATATGCGATATTTAACTCTAATAAAATTTATTAGACTTCAATAAAACTCTATTAAGCCCATATTTAAATAAGCAATTTTATTTGCTCTAAATAAATTTTATTTCGTTTGAATAAATTTTTTTTTGCTGCGTCCGCGGGCATCAATAACGGCATCTCTCCCTTCATCCCGTGGCGCAGTCATGTGAATTTCACGTGCTCTTAACATGCGCATTGACGTTGCCAGTAATACATTTTTGTGCATCATGTTAATTGTAACGAGTCGAATGGTTTTCACGTCGTAACTGTAAGCAAGATCGGCACAAATTTTAATCCCTCATGGACAAATCTCGAGAGCATATGCAAAATACCGCGGTCGGTAAGACGAACTGCAACAAACTTTTTTTTCACGGTTGGTGAAATGCTCGGTCAAAAGAAGATTTTCATCAAACGCTGAACCGAAATTCACCTTCGATGAGACTTGAACTTCGATGAGAAAGCTGATTACAGTTTATGTTACCGACCGAGCATGTGTTGGTCGAGGAGATTTTTCACTTAGTCTTAACACGCGCAGCCTTCGTTGCTTGCCTCATTGCAAAACTCATTGATCACGCGATGGATCGGAGCATCTCGCTAAATTCGCAGCGGCGGAACCGGAGCCACGCCAACGTCCGGCCGACGTCACGATGGGTCAGCGAGGATGAGCTTGCGCATACGGGAGATTCGTGAAACTTGTTCGGAGATTCCGCGGCTCTCGGGACCGATAAGAGACCGCGCGACAACCTCCATTCGCGATAAGAGCTCAATGACTCTTCGAGCGCACACTATCGCTAATAGATCTCACACATATGCAGGGGGTATCTTCGTTGCGTGGAGCCGAAGAAAATTGCCGGGTCGTAGCGGCAGACCAACCGCATCGAGAGTCCAACACTTGCGGCGCGATCGGGACGGAAGTATTGCTTGTCAGCACGTTGCAAAAAAAACTTCCAAAAATCTTTTCACTTGCAGACCCACGCTGCCGCACATAATTTGGAACTACACTTTTAGCGATGCCTCCTTATTTCCACAATTCTGAGCCGCATGAACTCAGAGACACTCAGAGACACTCAGAGACACTCAGAGACACTCAGAGACGCTCAGAGACGCTCAGAGACGCTCAGAGACGCTCAGAGACGCTCAGAGACGCTCAGAGACGCTCAGAGACGCTCAGAGACGCTCAGAGACGCTCAGAGACGCTCAGAGACGCTCAGAGACGCTCAGAGACGCTCAGAGACGCTCAGAGACGCTCAGAGACGCTCAGAGACGCTCAGAGACGCTCAGAGACGCTCAGAGACGCTCAGAGACGCTCAGAGACGCTCAGAGACGCTCAGAGACGCTCAGAGACGCTCAGAGACGCTCAGAGACGCTCAGAGACGCTCAGAGACGCTCAGAGACGCTCAGAGACGCTCAGAGACGCTCAGAGACGCTCAGAGACGCTCAGAGACGCTCAGAGACGCTCAGAGACGCTCAGAGACGCTCAGAGACGCTCAGAGACGCTCAGAGACGCTCAGAGACGCTCAGAGACGCTCAGAGACGCTCAGAGACGCTCAGAGACGCTCAGAGACGCTCAGAGACGCTCAGAGACGCTCAGAGACGCTCAGAGACGCTCAGAGACGCTCAGAGACGCTCAGAGACGCTCAGAGACGCTCAGAGACGCTCAGAGACGCTCAGAGACGCTCAGAGACGCTCAGAGACGCTCAGAGACGCTCAGAGACGCTCAGAGACGCTCAGAGACGCTCAGAGACGCTCAGAGACGCTCAGAGACGCTCAGAGACGCTCAGAGACGCTCAGAGACGCTCAGAGACGCTCAGAGACGCTCAGAGACGCTCAGAGACGCTCAGAGACGCTCAGAGACGCTCAGAGACGCTCAGAGACGCTCAGAGACGCTCAGAGACGCTCAGAGACGCTCAGAGACGCTCAGAGACACTCAGAGACACTCAGAGACACTCAGGGATACTCAGAGATACTCAGAGATACTCAGAGATACTCAGAGATACTTTACTTAAAGAACTTAGAGATACGGGATAGACGTTCGATGGCCGATTTTCTGTTTTTCTTCAATATCTTATTGGCATTGGTTTTAGTATTGGTAATTTTATTATGGCCTAGTTGAACTGTTGGTTACTAAGAGTAAATACAATCAGATGTGGTTGTTGTAAGAAAATCAACCAATCAGATAATATCGCGTGGAGTCGAAGAATTGCCGCATCGTAGCGGCAGACCGGCCGCATCAAGAGCCCAACACTTGTGGCGTAATCCGAACGGAAAGATTGCTTAACTGATGATCAGGTTGAAAGAATTTCTAAGACATTTTTTTCATTTGTCGTCCCAACCCTGCCGCGCATAGTTTTTACCAATTTCTTCTTTTCTTCTACAATTAATTCCTACAACTAATTTCTATAATGCCGAGCCGCATGAACTTGCAGAACCTGCGGGAGAGACGTTCGATGGCCGATTTGATGTTTTTCTTCAATATATTATTGGTATTCGTATTGGTCATTTTCTCATGACCCTATCATGACCTTATTGATCCCAGTTGAACTATGGGTCAATAAGGGTAAATACAATGAGATGTCGTAAGGAAATCAAATCATCAGATAATAACATTGATATAAAATACGCGAATAAAAGGAGCGGATAAAGTACCTAATAGTACACAGTAAGAAATAATTTCGTAAAATCGGCATGCGAAATTTCGTAATAATTACTTTGTTAAATAAGCGACAAAACTTGTTTGTCACTTATTTGAATGTACGAACCTGTTCTTTCATTTCCCGTGTTATTGACAATTTTAGTTTGTACTTTTGTTTGTAAAACTAGAAAATTAATAAATAAAAAATTGTGGACGTATGTGGACAATAATTTGTTGTAAAAAGTACAAATTTTTTTTTACTGTGTATAGCAACAGAAACCGTAACACTTTCGATTTGTCTTGTGATTGATCTTATGATAGGCCAATTAAGTCTCAGTTCTCTCTTCTCAATCTAATATATTAAACAGATATACGAAATGACCAGCTCTATTGGCGAAATTTTTGCACCTGCAGATCAACGTAGAAGTTCTACTACCTTCCATCTGGTAAGATGGAAGGTAGAGCAAATTATGATCATTATGGCTTATACGGTTAGCCAATTCGAAAATATTGGGGCGATATTTGGAGTCTCTCGAACGATTTTTCGAGTTTCATCACTCGATATCTCGATATCTCGTTCTAGATTGAGCAACTGTAATTGCCATTGGTCGTATTATATTTTTACTCGCTTCTGTTCGGAGCAGAGCTGGGCAGTATTTTGAATACTTGATGTATTTCAAGTATTTAAAATACATATTTTAAGTACTCAAATACTTTTTGGTATTTTAAGTACTTTTAAAAATACAAAATACAAAATACTTTTGATTTTCTTGGATGATGGGCGAGGATGATGGACGAGGATGATGAGTGAGGATGATGAGCGAGGATGATGGGCGAGGATGATGGGCGAGGATGATGGGCGAGGATGATGGGCGAGGATGATGGGCGAGGATGATGGGCGAGGATGATGGGCGAGGATGATGGGCGAGGATGATGGGCGAGGATGATGGGCGAGGATGATGGGCGAGGATGATGGGCGAGGATGATGGGCGAGGATGATGGGCGAGGATGATGGGCGAGGATGATGGGCGAGGATGATGGGCGAGGATGATGGGCGAGGATGATGGGCGAGGATGATGGGCGAGGATGATGGGCGAGGATGATGGGCGAGGATGATGGGCGAGGATGATGGGCGAGGATGATGGGCGAGGATGATGGGCGAGGATGATGGGCGAGGATGATGGGCGAGGATGATGGGCGAGGATGATGGGCGAGGATGATGGGCGAGGATGATGGGCGAGGATGATGGGCGAGGATGATGGGCGAGGATGATGGGCGAGGATGATGGGCGAGGATGATGGGCGAGGATGATGGGCGAGGATGATGGGCGAGGATGATGGGCGAGGATGATGGGCGAGGATGATGGGCGAGGATGATGGGCGAGGATGATGGGCGAGGATGATGGGCGAGGATGATGGGCGAGGATGATGGGCGAGGATGATGGGCGAGGATGATGGGCGATGATGATGGGCGAGGATGATGGGCGAGGATGATGGGCGAGGATGATGGGCGAGGATGATGGGCGAGGATGATGGGCGAGGATGATGGGCGATGATGATGGGCGATGATGATGGGCGAGGATGATGGGCGATGATGATGGGCGAGGATGATGGGCGAGGATGATGGGCGAGAATGATGAGCGAGGATGATGGGCGAGCGTAAGCAAACCGGCTCAGCCGTCCAAAATCCACCCTGTCCCACCCTGTATTACCATGTTCCACCCTGTCCCACCCTGCCCACCCTGTCCGGTCATCCCGTATTTATTTCAAAAAAGTAGTTAAAAAAGTCCTTATAAATGTATTTAAAATACAAAAAGTATTTTATATTGTAAATACATAGAGTATTTTGTATTTTGTATTTTAAGTACTTTCGAGTATTTTGCCCAGCTCTGGTTCGGAGTAGAAATTTTCGAGCGCTACTGACGTCGAGGCCTGAGAAGGTCCATCACACATTGTCTTGAGCGGGGAAGGTTTCCGGACCGCAGTGACTTGTCGCCAAAAATATTTCTTACAAAAAGTGTCACGAAAGTAATTTGGCTGTTGGATCTAAGAAATTTGGCCGAAACGTAAAGGGTGCGAAATGCCAATACACTGGCCTCACATCCGTTACATTAGTTGAGAAAATACCCGGGTCAGTTATTCCTTCATCCGCACGAACCGAAGATCCCGAAAAAAAAAGAAGTCCACCGATTTCTCCTCCGCCCAAAGTGAGTGCTCCGACGTAACACATCATTGAATTTGGCGATGACGTGGAATTCCCCGAACGGCCGCTTGTTGCTCCCGGAATTCACAGTGGCAGGTGAACGGGATATATTCAAGAAAAAAAAAAAAAAAAAAAAAAAAAAAAAAAAATTGACGAAAAGATACTTGCGCGATCGCACGTAACGTCGCGATTGGGTGGGGAGGCTTCTCGACGCGTTCCGGTTCGTTCTAACGCGTTGCCGCGAGTCTTTCGCACGCCATACGTGGAAGTCCCGCTGTCGTGCTCTCGCCCAGAGCCCTGCCGAATTAGTCGGTCAATTTTTTTTTTTTTTTGACCAACCGTATCTAGACGGGGATGCACGAACCTTTCGTCCGGACGTTTCGAGGAATCGAACGAAGTGGTACGACATCGACGGTCTCCTTCGGAGAATCGAGTCGCTACAGTTTCGACAGCCACAATTCGGCACGAGCCGTGGCTGGTGAAGTTTCGCGTTCACCTATGTGCATGTCCAAACGCTCCAGGTATGATTCTTCGAGCGAAACAAACTTGTGGAACTTCCGGTGCAGACGAGGCGGCGGGGATTCCCCGCGCAGCGAAAGACGCTTGCATCTCCGGGCGGCCCTTCGGCCACTTTGATGCCCTTCGCGGCGGTCACTGACTTCGCGGAATGACGGAGAATCGGTCGATAGAAGAAAAAAAAAAAAAAAATCATCACCACTCAGGCATTTAAGGTAGTCCATGGCCGTCCACGGAGCAAGTTCGTAAAATGTGCGGCTAGCGCCAAACGGAAACGATAAAAAGGATTCTTTTGTGGAGCATCCGATGCTCCCTCAAGAGGTATTTGACCGTCCGAGAATTCTCCGCCGGGATCGAAAATGCCGCGGGCCAAAAAGATATAAATTTCGTGGTTGAAGGGACGACGCCGGGCGGGATGAAACCTGAACACTGTGCAGAGTTGGCCCGAGCTGCAGAATCTACGATGTTCGGCCTCAGACCCTTTTTTTATTCGAAAATTATTGCTTTTACCATCTTGAGAAACTCGGACTCGATCGTCCTGACCGAAGTACCGAGTCTTTCTGATGACCCTCAAGATGTCTGCAGGAGACTAAATTTCATCAAGCTACAGAGGCGATGTTTCGCGTCGCACAAACTTTCTTCGGGGAAGTTTACTTAGGGAATAAAATTCTACGAACGTTCAATTGTACTCTGTTTCAAAGACAAAATTTGATGCATCCAGAAAAAATGATTTATTCGTCGGACGCCCGCAAATAAACATCTATTAAATTTAGGTAAATCGTTGGACACGGAGAAAAAAAAAAATTGTGTCGGAACAACAAGAATTTTTGGAATTACCTGGATAACACCGAGACAACAAAATATATTTGCTGTGGCCAAAAATATTTTACTGTGGCGGCAAATATTTTGTTGTAGCAATCAAATATTCATGCAGCCACAACAATAAATTATCAACGATCTACATTTTGTTAGAGAAACAGAAATATTTTTCTCCGTGTAGTCAAAACATTTATATCACTCCGTGTGTAAAATGTGGTTTTACGCACGCTTTGCGTGCGGAAAACCCCATTTTCACACGTCGTGATCTAAAATTTCTTACGATACTCGCTCAATAAACCATTTTCTGACTCGTGTGATTGCATCACTCGCTTTCGGCTCGTGCTGCAAACTCACACTCGTCAGAAAAAGTTTTATCGCACTAGTATCGTAATGTACTATTATTGACCTCCCTCGCAATGCCAGTTCTATTTTTTTTTTTTTTTTTTCATACATTACAATGCCTTAGGGTGGGTTCATAGGTCGTCGATCCAAGTTCTTCAGGCTCTGTTAAGTTAACATTTATTTAATAAAAATAAATATTTATTTGTGGGGCCGCCGGTTATTTTAATAACGGGCTGTTTTAATAACGATTATTTTAATAATTTTTCTGAGTATGTCATGCAGACATTCTCAGCGTTATGTCTCTGAGACCATTCGATAAAATATTACCATATTTGTTCGACATTTTTACCAATTTTTCTCCAACCCCTTCTTTAATCCTTCCTTTCTTTATTCCTCGAATAAATTGCGAATGCACCGGTAGACAATTCGGACGAAATTGGTTGTCTCTGAATGTGCCGAAAAATCTCTCACTCGCCACGGTGCCTCGAGCTATCCGAAATTTATAGCGCTCCGCCCGTGGCAGTTCCGGTCCAGACGAGATTCTCGGACGGCCAAATCCCTGCGTCGGGTGCTTCCGAAAAGAATGTGTTTTATAGCTTCCGATTGGTTTCTCGGTTTCGGGTGGGAAGGGACTTCGCCCGAACCAGTCTGATTAACGGGTGCATCCAGAAATTATGTACTTTCGCACGCCGCCTTAAGGGCCAAAGAATTCACCGTCATGGTAAAGTCATTTCCGGTTTCTTTAATTTTATTCATTTCGTTGCGCACGGCGAAAAAAAAAAACGAAATACCGAGACGGTCGAATCATCAAGCCCTTATTCGTCGTCCCTGTGCCACCTTTCGCAGAATTCGATGCATCCTCGGCTGCGCACACGCAGCCAAGAATTATGCTGCGCCCGACGTATTCGGCGACTTTTCACGGCTATTGACGAAATTCGTTTTCGAGTGTTCCGTGTACCGGGACAGCGCATACCACTGGGTTTATCTTATTGTTCTCGACTAGACATACGGAGAAACCAAAGTCGATATCGTCGGGAAAAATTCCGATCTATGAGATCGGAATCTAATGCAGTCGATCGGCTCTCGAGTGTGCAAAATCTGTTTTAGCTACGAAACTATCAGTTACACTGAGAGAAGGAGTTTATTCAATTTTAATAAATATTTTTTTGATTTATGGCAAAATAAACATTTTATTTTATCTACTTAAATATACATTTTATTTGATCTATTATATAGATTTTGTTACGAAATTCTATTTCAGCCAAATAATTTTTTCGGAAAAATTCCGATCTATGAGATCGAAATCTAATGCAATCGATCGGCTCTCGAGTGTGCAAAATCTGTTTTAGCTACGAATCTATCAGTTACACTGAGAGAAGGAGTTTATTCAATTTAATAAATATTTTTTTGATTTATGGCAAAATAAACATTTTATTTTATCTGCTTAAATATACATTTTATTTGATATATTTAAATGTACATTTTATATTATCTATTATATATATTTTGTTACTAAATTCTATTTCAGCCAAATAATTTTTTCGAAAAAATTCCGATCTATGAGATCGAAATCTAATGCAGTCGATCAGCTCTTAAGTGTGCAAAATCTGTTTTAGCTACGAAACTATCAGTTACACTGAGAGAAGGAGTTTATTCAATTTTAATAAATATTTTTTTGATTTATGGCAAAATAAACATTTTATTTTATCTACTTAAATATACATTTTATTTTATCTACTTAAATATACATTTTATTTTATCTATTTAAATGTACATTTTATTTGATCTATTATATACATTTTGTTACGAAATTCTATTTCAGCCAAATAATTTTTTCGAAAAAATTCCGATCTATGAGATCGAAATCTAATGCAGTCGATCGGCTCTCGAGTGTGCAAAATCTGCTTTAGCTACGAATCTATCAGTTACACTGAGAGAAAGAGTTTACTCAATTTTAATAAATATTTTTTTGATTTATGGCAAAATAAACATTTTACTTTATCTACTTAAATATACATTTTATTTTATCTACTTAAATATACATTTTATTTTATCTATTTAAATGTACATTTTATTTGATCTATTATATACATTTTGTTACTAAATTCTATTTCAGCCAAATAATTTTTTCGAAAAAATTCCGATCTATGAGATCGAAATCTAATGCAGTCGATCGGCTCTCGAGTGTGCAAAATCTGTTTTCGCTACGAATCTATCAGTTACACTGAGAGAAGGAGTTTATTCAATTTTAATAAAATTTTTTTTGATTTATAGGAAAATAAACATTTTATTTTATCTACTTAAATATACATTTTATTTGATCTATTTAAATGTACATTTTATTTGATCTATTACATACATTTTGTTACGAAATTCTATTTCAGCTAAATAATTTTTTTCTTTTCACACCCATAAAAATAATTGATTTGACGACCATCGTTTATTTAGATTAAGTAAAATATTTATTTGATTTACATAAATATTTATTTAAAGCAAATAAATATTTCACTTAATCTAAATAAACGATGGCAGTCAAATAAATTATTTTTCTGTCTGCAAAACGGTTTTTTTTTTTTTTACCAAACGGCTTAACTGTTTTTTTTTTGGTCAATTAAGTTTTATTTTTATTGTGTTTTTTTTTTCGACGAGGTATGTCGAGAAACCAAAGTCAATGTTGTCGAAAAAAAAAATCCCGATCTATGAGTTATCCAATGCATACGATTGGCACTCGAGTGTGCAAAATCGATTTGAGCTACGAGCCACCAACTACGCTGAGAAAAAGAGTTCACAATAACAAAATAAATGTTTTGTTATTTTTTTACGCAATTCTAATTGCACCAAGTTTTTTTTTTTTTTTTTTTTTGTATAACCAAACGGTGTAAGTGTTTTTTCTTGGGTCAATTAAATTTTAACAATAAATGGATATTTATTTCGCCATACCGAAACGAAAGATTTGTTAACATTGAACGAAACTCTTTGCTCGGTCTGTTCGGAACGTCGGTAGCGCATTACGTAAATAATCGAACGCTCTCGACGGAACAGACAAGCGATTATCTCGGGCACAAAATTTTTATCGCAGAAAAATACAATGTCGACGGACATCGTCGTCGTTCGGCAGGCTCGTCATCCACTGTGAACTTAATTTTCAAGGATGTTCCAGCGCAAGTGCGTACGACGAAGTCGCCAACGATATTTAATTATCGTTTGTACGATAATTCGATCGAGAGTCGTCGTCGTGATTATTCACGACGACGACTGTGAAGACGATCGATTAAGAGCCGCACATTTTTGTATCGGCGCTTCGAATTTCAATCTCACGCCAGTGTAAGTCAACGTCCCGATTACGTAGCTTCGATGAAAAAAAAAAAAAAAAAAAAAAAAAAGTTGCATAAACGGATGTACCTTCGGACCCCATAAAAATTTCCCAAGTTTGAACATTTTCAGTTAAAAAAAAAAAAAAAACAAAAAAAATCTCATTTGAATACCGCTGCAATTACGAAATTTTTGGTAACCATGGCGGCTTCGTCGATAGGTCACGCGCATAGATGAGCCGCATTCCATTCGATCGAGACACGCGGACATTGCCGAAAAAGCTCTCACATAAGAATGTCATTCATCTTTGCCTCATCGCTTTATATATAGCACACTATATATACATATACATATATATATATATATGTGTGTATATATATATACACATATATACATATATATATATATATATGTATATGTTGAACAGCAAAAATAGATTCGCTATGCCGAGACACGAATATGACGACTTCGTTCAAAAACCTGATTTCCAAACAGTGGGCCAGTGGCCGCGGGCAATAGTCTAACAGGGTGATTCATTAAACAATTTCATCCGCGAATATTTCAGTGGCACGAATTTACATCAAGTCATTTTTTTTTTCTGCGACCTCAATCGCGCCTCACCCTCGTGATTTATATAGCGTAATTCGGGATGACGTTACGTGTCATGGCCATGATT
The DNA here is from genome assembly GCA_963922035.1 of Amblyjoppa proteus. Lineage (NCBI taxonomy): Eukaryota > Metazoa > Arthropoda > Insecta > Hymenoptera > Ichneumonidae > Amblyjoppa > Amblyjoppa proteus. The sequence goes on from OY998233.1 coordinate 14,413,094, forward strand.
TTTTTAGACAATGAAAATTGTCGATTTAACGCTAAGAAAACTTTAACATTTTGGTCATAACCAACTGTGGAAACATCGAATTGAAGTGATTCACTGAAAACTTTCGATATCCTCGATGCGTGATTTAATTGAAAATCTACACGGTAAAAAATAATTTCGTAAAATCGTAATGCGAAATTTCGTTAAAAAAAAAAAATTTCGTAAATATGTGACAAACTCGTTTGTCACTTATATTTGAATAAACGAACCTATCCTTTCATTTCCCGTGTCATTGACAATTTTTTTTTTTTTTTTTTTTCACCGTTTACAACTAAATATTTTCGATCAGCCATATCACCAAGGACACTACTGGTGATATGGCCATATGACAATAGTGACAGTCGATTAGGCCCAGAGAAGCATCGATCGATCGCACAAAACATGTCTCAGTATATTTTTTATGTTGTCTACATGAATTACAGAAAAACAATAATTATCGACGTTTTAAATGTTTCAAATGCCAAACTAGAAATAAAACAGTTTTACTGGCCATATCACCCGGTAATTGTAGGGAATGTGGCAACGTGTCATATCGCACCGACTATTGCACATGCAATCTTATGATTTTCGGTGCAACCTTATTTTATCCACATACACTAAAAACTGTGCAAAAGAGAGCGACATTTGTTTGTTACATTCAAAGATATTACGGGTGACCATATCACCTGCATGGCCATAACAAAACACCACCCTCACTTACCCTACATTAGTCTTGTCAGTGATCCGAAATGACATTGATATTTGTTCAGTCGAAAAAAAAATTATTCTCGGATGACTGTAAGGTCGGAGGCGAAAGAACCGAAGTGAAGTGAGTGGAGCAGCGGTGATCGCGGTGGGAACTTCGTATGAGGGTAACGGGACAGACCGAGAAGGCGTAAGGTCAGTTTCGCGGCAGCTCACGGATGCACCGACATTTATTATCGGCCGTCCGATAATAAATTTTTGTCGATTCGGTAAGCCTCATTTGACGAACAAAAATCCAATAACTGAAATGAAACATAGTTTTGCCCATCGGAATCAATTCTTCATGTACTTTTATTAAACTAAAAAAACATATTTTTACTTAAGTTACTTAGCTAAGTAGCAGTCGTCTTGGGACGTCCCTCGATGGATTCAATCTCAGCATAATTTTATCTTATCTCCGGCATTGGCTGCAATTTATTTTATAGAATTATTAAAATTATTATTTTTATTTTTTAGGTACAGCGCCACATACATTTCACTCATAACATTTCGCTCATTGCATTTCACTCATAACATTTCACTCATAAAATTTCACTCATAACATTTCACTCATAACATTTCACTCATAACATTTCACTCATAACATTTCGCTCATAACATTTCGCTCATAATATTTCGCTCATAACATTTCGCTCATAACATTTCGCTCATAACGTTTCGCTCATAACGTTTCGCTCATAACGTTTCGCTCATAACATTTCGCTCATAACATTTCGCTCATAACATTTCGCTCATAACATTTCGCTCATAACATTTCGCTCATAACATTTCGCTCATAACGTTTCGCTCATAACGTTTCGCTCATAACGTTTCGCTCATAACGTTTCGCTCATAACGTTTCGCTCATAACATTTCTCTCAAAACATTTCGCTCATTGTATTTCACTAATTACATTTCACTCATAACATTTTGCTCATTGCATTTCACTAATTACGTTTCACTCATTACGTTTCATTCATTACGTTTCACTCATCGCGTTTCACTCATCGCGCTTCACTCATCGCGTTTCACTCATCGCGCTTCACTCATCGCGCTTCACCCATCGCGCTTCACCCATCGCGCTTCACCCATCGCGCTTCACTCATCGCGCTTCACTCATCGCGCTTCACTCATCGCGCTTCATTCGTTATACGCTTCATTCGTTATACGCTTCATTCGTTATACGCTTCATTCGTTATACGCTTCGTCGTTATACGCTTCATTCGTTATACGCTTCGTCGTTATACGCTTCATTCGTTATACGCTTCATTCGTTATACGCTTCATTCGTTATACGCTTCATTCGTTATACGCTTAATTCGTTATACGCTTCATTCGTTATACGCTTCATTCGTTATACGCTTCATTCGTTATACGCTTCATTCGTTGTACGCTTCATTCGTTATACGCTTCATTCGTTATACGCTTCATTCGTTATACGCTTCATTCGTTATACGCTTCATTCGTTATACGCTTCATTCATTACGCTTTATCCATTACGTTTCATTCATTACGTTTCATTACATTACGTTTCATTCATTACGTTTCATTAATTACGTTTCATTACATTACGTTTCATTACATGATTTTGTATGTATAGCATAAATTTCAAGATTCATAAGTGGTCGAGAAATTTGGTCGGGTGTCGTGCCGATTGTCACGATGAAGGTTATATGTTGCCTCACGGACTTTGGAGCTGGACGCGGTAAAGTGAACGATCGGACGATCCTGTGTCCTCCGAATGCACCGTAGGTGGTCCGTGGCGAACGTGACGCTCGTCGCGAGTAACCCGCGAACACACCCACACAAACACATACATACACAATCTAGTATTATAAATAGACGGATCAGGTTTATTTATAGAGCGGCCGTAACAGCGGATGGTCGGATGAAGCGAGAGCGAAAACGCTGCCGTTCGCGGGGTTATCCCAGTGTGCGAAAGTGTAAAGTCCGTCGATGTCACATCGTCACTACTATGCATACAGATGGACCCGGAACACCCACCAAAAAGAAAGGAGCAAGGGAGCGCGCTTCGACCAGACACCTTGCGCTTTTCGTGCCGGACGAGCCGAGATCCGCCTTAAGGTGATGCGAAATACCGCCGTCGGTGACAAAAACTGTACTGAATGCCGTTTTGGGACCGCGGTGCGCCGAGAAAAAAGAGAATTGTCTTTCCGTGGGGAATTGGCAAAGGCAGGGAAAGAAAAAAATTGTCTTTCTCATTGGTATTCTGTCGGTCTCAAAACGACATCCAGTACAGTTTTTGTTAACAGCTCAGCGCAGGGCAGGTGGGCGGGCGGTTAGAACACATCACTTTAAGACGATGTGAAATACCCTCCCTTCCGCACATCCTGCATCCTATCAATATTAGAGTGGAATCCCGTTTCCTTCGAACGCCGAAGTTTCAGTATCCGTGAAAAAATAACTTTACTATTTTTATTATCGACCGTGGCATTTTAGATGCCCATAAATAAAGCTTACGTAATTGAAGCACCATTTATAAAAAATTAGTTGGAAAATTCATTACAGAAAATTAGTTAGAAAATGTATTATAGAAAATTAGTTAGAAAATTCATTATAGAAAATTAGTTGGAAAATTCATTATAGAAAATTAGTTGGCAAATTCATTACAGAAAATTAGTTAAAAAATTAATTATAGAAAATTAGTTAGAAAATGCATTATAGAAAATTAGTTGGAAAATTCATTACAGAAAATTAGTTAGAAAATTCATTATAGAAAATTGATTATAGAAAATTAGTTAGAAAATGCATTATAGAAAATTAGTTAGAAAATTCATTGTAGAAAATTAGTTAGAAAATTCATTATAGAAAATTAGTTGGAAAATTCATTATAGAAAATTAGTTAGAAAATTCATTATAGAAAATTAGTTAGAAAATTCATTATAAAAAATTAGTTAAAAAATTCATTATAGAAAATTAGTTAGAAAATTCATTATAGAAAATCAGTTAGAAAATTAATTATCAGCGTGTAATATCGGCCAACCAACTTTACTCGACAGTCCGTGCTTTGTTCTTGCGCTCGTTTGAACTCCCAAAATGTTCCATGCATTCTGGATTTATCAGAAACCTTCAAACTAATTTTTTTTTTTATTAAATACTTTTTTTTAGTATTTCCAATGCTCATTTGAAATCCTGGTATTGGTTTCGCGATCATATACCTATCAATCGACCTGTCAGGGATGAAAAAATAATCCATATTCTTCGATTTTCATTCCATATACCAATAGGCTTTAATTACAGACCGAGCCGTTACTTATTTATTTATAATTCATATGTTAGCCCCAGAAAACGTGCGCAAAGACAAATAAATTACGACGAGTCGTAATCGACGACTCGGTGCGTGATCTTTGTATTCCACCGTCTCGCGCTCTTAACGTCCAAGACCCGGAAGAACGCGCTTCAGCTCTCCGACATAGTCGATCGTGACGCATGTTTCGCCGCCCTCGATCCAGAAGATGATGTTCCCGGTAAGCGGGCCGGGTGGAAAGCCCGGCGGTACCAGTTCGGTCGGTGGATCCCATTTGGACACAACCCACGGTCCCTGAAAAATTGAATCAACAAGCAACGGTTAATCTCGACGGAATTCGCGTTTATTTGTCACCAGTGTCAATTGTCTTTAGCAGAGCTTACCGGACCGATGGGGCATTCCTTGGGATAAGTTTCTTTGGGTGTGCCACTCGCGACGAAACTTTTACCGATGGACGGCTCGGTCCAGGCGTCGCACAGGCTCATGTTGTACGTAATTGGCGGCGCACTCGGACCGTTAAGGTATAAGATAAAGCTTATCTGAAAGTTCATTATAATCAAGCGGTTCAGTTATTTACTATTCTGTATTGAACGCAATATCCGTCTTTGTTTTATTTAACAAATGAAATATACAACGAGCCGTTATTGCAACGCCATACCATCATCGTGGGCGGGAGTTCTTTCGTGACCGGAAAATTGATGCTCAGCTGGGAACTCTTCTTGGTCTTGATAGGATCGACCGTGACTTCACCAATGTAACCGCAACCATTTTGGGTCACCTTCGTACTGCTGATGATGATCACGGCCGTCGGCTGTTGGAGAATATTTTTTTTATTTGTTATAAGTATTTTTTTTATTTATCTAAATTACATTGATACACTCGTTATTAAGGGGATGCTGAAGCTGTTTTTTTTTACTTTTTTAACCTGCTTTACCTGTTTTACCGATGGACCTAACCAATTTTTCTGTTCCGACTTAGCATTATTAAGGTACTACACATATGCTTAAAATCATACAGAATCATGATATTGACATAAACGCTACGGAGTGCAGTTCAATTTTTATTGAAAACTTACAAGGAATTAAGAAAATCGAATATTATAGTTTGCGAAAGTCCGTGAACGTAGTGTCACGATTGACGCCCAGGTGGCTCTGCATCGTGCTCTGCACTTCATTCGGCCGTGTTCATCGGCTCTAATCACCCGTCGCAAGTCGATAGACTAAGTAATCGCAGTTTACACTTCACGTGATTATCTTATGAGTGAGCAACTTTCCGATGGTTTTGGAATATTCGGAGAACTTCACAGAATCGGCGTGCACTCCATTTTGACGTATGTAAAAACTATAATTTTTTATATCCAACAGAACGGATGCTGTAAACATTTCAGCGGCCATGTTGGTTTCCGCGACAGTTTTTAATATTCGATTTTCTTTATTTTTCGGAAGATTTCCGGCGTGCACCGAAATTCGAGTGCACGCCGAATGGTTTATGTTTTTAATACAGTCCTGCAAAATTTGAAGCATACCCGTCGCATAGTAACGACGTAAAGTGAAAACTACGAAATCACCTATTTCGGCCGGTAAAACAGGAAGGTCCAGCAGCCCCTTAAGGTCTCTCTGTACATGCACTCCCAGCCGAAAGCTTTCTATTCTATTATATTTTGTTTATTTTATTACACTTTGTCTATTTCGTGAAACTCGATGAATCTAAAAGCACTATAATTTTAATTTGCTGAATCTGAGTTACGGTAGAGCCTCGATCATCCGGGCGGGAGGACCGAAGAGTACACGGATAATTGAAATACACGGATAATCCGCATTCGTCATGAAGTGTTTTTATTTTGTACGGTGTTATGAAAAACGTAGTCATACGAGATCTTACATTCACGGTTAATAATACTTTGGTACGTCGTTGTAGTTGTCACGCTCTTTTTAGTCGCGTTTTTGAAAAAATTCTGTCACTTTCGTCGGCTTTTGATTTTAATGTAGACAAAAAATGTATGTAAACAAAATTAGTGTAGTCCGCCTAGGGATAGGCATACGATAAGACTATTACAACTAATTTATAAAAGTATATTAAGGATAAAAAAAGTTTATTGAAGAAAAAAATAAATAAAGCTTGGCACGCTTAAACCACCGCCCGGTTGGTCCGCACCCGGTTAATCGAGGTTCTACTGTACTCGCACGGATATGCGAAATTCTCCCTTTTGGCTGAAAATTTATACGTCAAGGATCGTCAAGGAAGTAACAGATGCAACTAAAACTACCACTTAAATTAACATATATAACGAAATACTCCTTGAACTAACAGATATAACGAAATTCTCTTTAAACGAACAGATGTAACGAAATGCTTCTTAATGATATTTCTTAATGAAGATGTTCCGTAAGGAACCCATAGAGCACGAATCTCTTAATGATGAATAAAAGATATCCATTTAGAGAGGTCTTTGCGATCTGAAAGAAGACGTCTTTTATATGTCTCAACTTCTCTTAAACTTGTCCGATACATGTAGTCATTAAGACATTTCGAAAAGACCTCTTTTATTGGAATAACGAGACGATCGCGACCTTGAGCGCCATGACAGTTTATAGTTAAAAAAAAAATTTGATGACATTAAGATAATGTGAAGAAAAAATTTGAAAATTGAAATTTTCATATCGCTACTCCATAATAGTTTAAAATTACTATTTTCATATTGCTTCTTCATAAAAGGTGAACGTTGAAATTTTTATATATTTTTCTCATAAAGTTCCTTTATTCGCGAAGCTTCTTCTGTCGGAGAGCATTTTCTATATTTTTGGCTTCCTATGTGGTTTCTATGTGGAAAATCGCTTTCTACGTGGTGAAACGCTGAGACGAATAATCAATCATTATAAATGAAAAATGTACCGGAAGTTTCGGCAGTGGTTTATATATATCACTTTTTTTTATTCGACATTTTTCTCAGCAGCTTCGCTGCATTTTGTATGCAAAACTGGAATCTTGTGAGCCTTCGGTGCAGACGTAGCAGTGAAATATTATCGTATCGGTACTATTTTTCATTAGTATATCATTTTTGTACTGAAGATATTTTTTGTGATTGACATGAAACTATATATATAATTCAATAAAAGTATTGTATAATAAATTACTTACATGCAGTGATTTAGTGACCTGAGATAATGTAAACTTCTGATCCAAGCGACTATCTTTTTATAGTTTCAACATTTACAATTGAAATGCAAGAAAGTAAAGAGAACATACTTCCAAAATATATCGTAGTTCGACTGCCTGGATGAACCGCCCACGAAATAGCTTAATATTCAGTGATCTATCAAGGAGGTTTTTTTTTTTTGTTCACAAAAAGAAATTCCTTAAGATCTCAGTTTTAAGACATCCAGAAGATGTCGAAAATCGACGCATTCGACGTCTTTCGGAGGACTTTTAGATAACAAACTGCATAACTTTCAGATAACATATAAGTGTCGGACATTTTTTAGGACCGATTTATGATCACTTTATGTCATCTCAGTGCTATTTGGGTAAGTAATACGTGTAACTTACGTCTCCGATGACCGGCTCACTGAACGAAACGACGAAGATCAAAACACCGAACAACACAGGGAACAACATTACGGTGGCGATCTTTCGTACACACTCGTCGAAATTGACTTCTCGAATCACGAAAGCTTCGTTGATTTTATACTCGTAGCCCACACACCGCTGATTGAAATACACACGCCGATGCACCAATTCAAAATAAGAATTGCGTGATTCTCGATACTTAGCGAATCATCATGCACCATGGAGCCGGATACATCGCTTCCGATTCCGGGTCTAATCGCGTCGTATCAATCAATATTCCTTACGGAAACAAGAGCTCTGGTGTGTCGTTGAAAAATGATAATATCTTCGGATATTATCTTATAGATTTAGTGTGGGAACTTTCGTCGTATCAACGAGCAGAAAACAACATTAGTTTATATAACGCAACATTATTTCTTCCATTGAGAAAATGGCGCAGAAATGATTTAGCCAGTGAACGATCCGTCAAAACGGAAATATTAAATTTCTAATGCGTTTACCGCGAAATGAAATGCTAAAAAAAAAAACCAAAAAAACCATAGTATTGTAACAGAGTGCCTGAATGTGTTCTTGTCTTCTTGACGAATAGGCTTCAATTTCACGAATATCGAAAAATGTCATCAAATTTTACGGACTTACCCCGGAAACAAGTAACGGGAATGACTTGCAGATTTTTTTTAACGCATCAATTTTGTCGAAAAAAGCTATTAAACACGTATGACCTTTTGAGTTTATCGACCGACAATAGCAAATCCATTTTCACGCTAAGTTTGACAATTTGAATGATTGAAAAGCAATCCACATTCCTACGGGAGAACGGAACGATCCGGACGTGGATAGGTCACGATTGAACGAATACCAATTGCGAGTCGATCGCATGCGTTCCGATGTCGGCACGAATCACTCTCTCGATAAATAGCTGAATTCCGGGCTTCGAAAAATAAAGAAGGTGCTTTCTCCGAATCGCGCCGGTTGGGGGCGATGAAAGAATCTCGGGATTTATGAGAGATGCGAACGGATTACGCTCGCACGCTCCACCGGGCACGAATATTGATATTATACCTAGCCATAAATCCTCACCATATGTGGAAATTAATATGCAGAATAAAAGCTTGCCGCATATTGAGATGGACGTGCGTAGAAACGAATTTTTTAGTGCATAACCAAGGATACTCGGCACATTACATCGGCATTTATACATCTCTACCACTCACAACTCTACCAGAAAATATGTCTCCCCAAATAATAACTCTACCAAAAAAATCAGCGCTATCAACTCTACCACATTCCCAGAATTTAAATAAAACTCTACCGGAGTTGTATTTCAATTTCGGGAGAGTTTTATTTCAATTCCGCCGAGAGTTTTAGTTCAATTCCGGGAGAGTTTTATTTCAATTCCGGGAGAGTTTTTTCTTCAGTGGTAGAGTTGTTAGAGCTGCCTCTTTTGGTAGAGTTATTATCCGGTAGAGTTGTTTTCTGGTAGAGTTGTTTGGGGAGAGATGTTTTCCGGTAGAGTTGTGAGTGGTAGAGATATAAATGTGCCTATCACATAACAACTCTACCAAAATCTAGCACCGAAGAAAAAAAACTCTACCCTAATTGAAATAAAAGTCTACCAAAATTGAAATAAAACTCTACCGGAATTTAAATAAAACTCCCAGAATTAAAGGGCTTTTATATACGCGATTTCGCCAATTTTCGAAGGTACTTTTCTAGACGCGGTTAAAAAAAAAAAAATGACGCATATATTGACAACATTTTTTTTGTTACAGATCATTTATGCACAAGGTTAAGTACATGTAAAAAAATCAGAAATATTAACAAATGGCGGAGATATTACATAATAAAGCAATGTATTTTTTTTTTTTTTGCGCGCGCGTTGATGGTTAAAGTTCTCGGCATCGATGTCGGTGTCTGAAAAAAAAAATTAACATATTTATAATTGCGTAATGAATGTATCTTCAGTGCGAACCAACAATATTATTATTCTCTTAAAATTATTATAATGAAAATTCGATACTTTCGAAGTTTTTTTACTTAATTTTCTGTCGGTATTTTATTTTTTATATTTTTTTGCGTCATTGAAATGTTTGTTTCTGTGGTTCACACGATAGGTGATGACACTAAGAGTATGTTGTAAAAATTTCAAAGCGATCTGAACCCTCGTTCAAAAGTTAGAACTTTCACAATGTTCAAAAAAGTGAATCGTGGAAAAACTACTTTGCAGTTGGCGGTCGGACGCACAGCGTGGTGTCTATCCGCCGCTACCCGTCTGCTTCCAAGAAAGTAAAAGTTTTTACGCTCCAAATGCCGTAACTTTAACAATATTCGGAATTTTTCAATTCTGTAAAGCTTAAAATATTCCCAACCGTTCAGGTTAATGGAATCAAAAATTAAAAAATTAAAATTTTTGAAATTTTTCTCATATATAAGGGCTTAAATAAAACTACCGAAATTGAAATAAAACTCTACCGGAATTTAAATAAAACTGTAGCGAAATTGAAAAAAAAAAACTCTACCGGAATGGAAATACAATTCTACTTATTCCGGTAGAATTGTATTTCCATTCGGGTAGAGTTTTATTTCAATTCCGGTAAAGTTTTATTTCAAGTCCGGTAAAGTTTTATTTCAATTTCGGTAGATTTTTATTCTGATTCTGCTACGGTTTTTTTTTTTATATTGGGTAGAATTTTAATACGGTAGAGTTGTGCGTGGCAGAAATGTTAATGTGCCGGATACTCCGTTCGTCGCGGAACGAAGATCCTAAAATTAATTTTCCGATTCCAATCCGAAACCAATTAATGTAACAATACTCTGGGCTTGTGTGCATGCGCAGTCTCTTTCTCGTGTCCCTTTCGCCACAGTTTGTAGTCACGAAAAGTGACTTTTCGGGCATTCGTTACAAAAATTGTCTTCATTTTTCCTTGAGTTTCGATAGTCACGTAATGAAATCCAATTCATTTTCATTGCAATCTTCGTTTTTTCCTCGACAGTGCGTCAATAATAAATAATCGGCTTGTCTATAAACACCAATGCACTGCATTATTACGACCGCGTATGCGTCACGCTAGTCCATCGAATTGTTGGGTGGGTTATTCCCCGGATTCCATCGGACAGAGCTCGGCCTAAATCTTGGAATGAAATACTAATGTTAGAGATATTTGGAATTTTATTGATATCCCGATATTGATCGTAGATCAATGTACAGCGAGCCCAGACGATACAGATAAGCTGCGAGGAATTATTGCGTCACGGTGATACGCTACAATTTGGAGCAGTTCATTCGTCTGAAATCATGCGGACATAAAGGAACCTGGGAAATCCGTAAAACCCCCTAATCAATACTCTTCTGGAGTGGCCGATAAAATATTATCGATCAATTCTCACGCAATATATTGCACTATTAGTATCGGCCTCAAGTTTCAACGTCACCCAGAAGAACCTATTCTCTAGTGCTGTTCAAAAAATCTACGGAGCGATCTACCCAATATGTAGGTCTAGGTTGACCAAGTCGATTACTCATTTCCTGGAGGTTCGGCGCTTTCGTATTGGCAGTGTCATCCATTCAAATTCCGATTCGTATGTCCACGGAGATAGCAGTATAGGCGATATGCGCCATCGACTGAGTGAATGAAAATGTGCTGCCCAAAAAGAAATGTTCGATAAAGATATCTTTCGGAGAAGACACTAAATGTGTCGGATGCAGCGATTTCGAAACTACACTCCGAAATTTCAATTTCGCAATACTGGAACACGTAATCAGTTACTCAGTTTCGCGTGCGCGGTAAAAAAAAAAAAAGAAAAAAGATTTGTGCATTCAGCGAACTTATTTTTGTCCACAGATGTCCACGATAATTTACTCGTTAATTAAAAAATTAAATAAAATAACTATAAAAATGGACAATATTCTATTTGTAAAAGGGATAACATTTTGTTTGTAAAATTAAAAGAATATAATTGTGGTCCTTTGGGGACAAGAAACTTTGGTACCGATTTTACTGTACGGTTTGCAATACCAGCTAGAAACAATACCGAATGGTAATTTCGCAGGTGCGCATCAATATTTTGAGGAAACTATGATTTTCCGCAGGTTTTATCGAGTGCGAAAATAGTCTTGGACAATAACACTCGATATCGCCTTTAATTGCCTTAGAGATTGCCTTACAGATATTATAGTGAAAACATACACCGAAAAAAAGGTTTGGTAATATCAACCTCACAGCTGCGGTCACGGAAAATTGGTTTGAATCAAAGGAGGCGCATTTAGATAGGCTGCACAATTGTTGAAACAATAAAACTAGTGTGGTTGTGTCAATTACGTATAGCAGTTATTGCGATTACAACGTTGGTTGAAAGTGAACCAAAACTGCATTAAGTCAACAACTTCTTTTCGATTCAATCGCATGTACGGTCACCTTGCAGAAGGTTAATTATTTTGACTTTAATGTATATTTGGTCAATTTGAAAAAAAAAAAAAAAATGTGATTCGATGTGTTCGTATATATACGAACATTTGTCATCTTCAAAATGATTTTATTCAACTTGACATGACGTCAATTTAGTAATTCACAAATATCATACCCACAATAAACAACTTTCAAGTTGTTACGATATTTCAATGTCAAATCATCGAAGTTGAGTCTAATTTAATGACGGAGAATAACTTATATATCCGATTCAAGATTACACATATCAATAAGCGATTGTAGCGTAGTGGTAAGATACTAGGTCAGAATGCGTTAGTTTCGGAGTTCGAGCGACGCTACGATATATAGAATTTTTATTTGTAAAAAATATGTTATATTGATAAGCTGTGATGTACATATAACAATCAAACATATAAAACACGATGTAACCATTTGGGAAATTAATTAGCAACAAAGAACGTAAATAACAGTATTGGGACCCAACGCCAGACTAATTTCGGCCAAACTTGTTTTTCATTTGTGTGACTACATATTTGTTTCGAACAAAGATTTTTTTTCGATGCAATTGTCTATTCTGTTCGATCGAACATATTCATAGATGGGACAATGAAATGATTTTTTTTTTATGCTGCTGTAACTTCTTAGTCAACTTAACTAAATATTTTCATCACCACTCGCAACCGCTGGATTTTGTTGATTCACACAAATTTCGTTTGATCGTACCAAACCTTTATTTCGGTGTACGATTTTCATGTGAAGTTTTATTTATTTACTCGACGGCCTCCTTATCATACCGGAAGTATCTCCAGAAATGGCCTCGCGTGGGACACCGAAGGCGAAAAGGTCGCTGCGACCTTGCGACGTTTCAAACTTTTGCGCTATTGCGCAGCAATGACTACCGCGAATAATCATTGCTGTCCAACTATCAATGGCCACACTCGACTGACCATATCGCTCGTGAAGTTGAGTCGTCATTAATCTTCCGAAATTTTAAACGTACATTTGAATACTGACAGCATAAGTGTCCGACGAGCCACTGCTGGTTGAATAAATACCAGAGTGCAGTTGGCTCCTCAGTTTTTTCCAACTATCGGGTTAATCGAACGGTATTGCGGTATTCACGTGAGTATTATTGAAATTCCTGACGTCAACCGTCGAAATTCGAGTCAAAAAGCAGCTTTGCAACTTTCACACTTGTGCTCGTGAAATCAATGTTTTTTGTCCCCACACTGAAAACAAGTATCAATGATTCAAGTAAAATTCGCTCGCAAGCCGCCAAAGGAAAAAATTGTTATTTCGATTTCTTCAATTCCACACGGGTTTGAAACGACGACGTGTTACCGTGAGAGTCTTGCCGTCATTGTTTCAGTATCATATGGAATTGTAAAAATTGGAAGTAGATTTGAAATCAATTTTTTTTTTTTTTTCGTTGGCAACCCGCAAGCGAATTTTTTTTTTCCATCCAGCCAGCCGGCAGTTATAAATAGTTCGTTCCTCAATATAACATCTATTTTGTTTTTTTGTTAAATAATTTTTTTTTTTTTCAATCTTGTTTAGCAGGGAGAAATTATTATATCACGATGTCGAAACTACTGATGTTTGTAGTGATGGTTTTGATGATAATGGCATCCCTTGCCGTGGCTGATCCCACCGGGTGTGGTACATTCGGAGCCAAGGTCATTAACCTTTGAAAATGCATGCCATATATTCAGTATCTTCTCGACAAGAGTGTTTAATATATATATATATATATATATATATTAGGGTGTGTCAAAAAAATTCATTTTTTTTTTTAATTTTCCTCTCATCTTCTTAAACTACAGATTTCAATATCAAATTGAACCTTGCGAAAGGCGGTGCCTAGAAAAAAATCCTAAGAGATGCCGCATTCGGCGTTTGTACCCAAAAGTGCGGCACCTCTCAAACTTAATTGTCAGTGACTGCCTTTCGCTGGATTTTTTCATCGATGAAAAAATGTAGTTCTACGGGGTGGGAGGTTAACTTTTTGTCTTTTTTTTTTTTAATAAACACAAACGATTTCGATTTTTTAATTCGTATACAGAAAACTATAAATGTCCAGTAGGGTGAATTTGTTGAAAAAAATTCTTGCCACCCTCCAAAAGTATATATTTTCATCTAAAAAAACACCTCCCAAAAGGTGATCGTTGACAATTACGTTTAAAAAGTGCCGCATTTTTTGGGTGCAAACGTCGAATGCGGCACCACTTAGGATTTTTTTTGCTAGGAACCGCTTTTCGCGAGGTGCAATTTTTAATCGAATTCTATACTTTAAAAGGGTGGGACCAACATTTAAAAAAAAAATGTCCTTTTTGAGAAACACCCCAATATTTATTATATATTTTTTTTTTTCAGTGCACTGAAGCCTCAATGTGCTGCCCGCCACTGACGTGCCAAACGTATGCCCAGCAATGCGTAAATCCATAAGTCGACGGGATTCATGGTACAGTCGTTAAACATCCGATCATTTTTACCGCACACGAGGGAACGTCTTCACCCACAAAAACTATTTATTTGACGGCCACCGTTTATTTAGATTAAGTAAAATATGTATTTATTTAAAATAAATATTTATTTACATTAAGTAAATAGTTACTTAAATGAAATAAATATTTTATTTAAATCAAATAAATATTTAACTTAATCTAAATAAACGGCGGCCGTCAAGTAAATTATTTTTCTGTCACTTATTGACACCAATGCAAAATGGGAAAAGGACCGTGATATGTTTTTATGCACGTTATGTATAACTGACTTAAAAAAATAATATGAGATCGCTGCATTTGCACGATAGTTATTAAACTGTTCTTCTTCTTTTACAATTGTGTTCCTCTTTATTTTATCCTATTCGTATGTATATATGTTATATTAAGCACATAAATTTTTAATGTTGTTAAAGGCTGAGTCAATTGGCAAATTTGGATAAGGTGTATACCTAAAACAAATAAATAAATTCTATTCTATTCTATTTTTCTTTTACAATTGAACCTTGTTACTTTCTTCCCCGGTCAGTGTCGCCCTTGCTGACCTGCACGTCCACAGAAATCGACCTACAATGTGAAAAAAAAAAAATGTTATTTTTCTTTATTCATGCATGCAAAACCCTTGTTTGCGCATAATTCACAGGCATGCAAAAATGGCTGATTCCCGCACGATGCGCTAAAGCGATACGCAAAATACTTTCACCGGTGCGCAAAATGCCTTCACCAGTGTGCAAAGTACTTTGCGCACTGGTGAAGGCATTTTGCATAATGGTTTTACTACTAGTGCCATCTAGCGTCGCAAACGATTACTATGTTACCAAGCGGTTGCTATGTTAACACCGAGGCTAACGCCATTGCGCATGCCTGTGAATGGTGCACAACTTGGATTTTGCATTGCATTCGTAAAGAAAAATATTGCTCGATACGCGAGGCAA
This sequence comes from Amblyjoppa proteus, assembly GCA_963922035.1. Lineage (NCBI taxonomy): Eukaryota > Metazoa > Arthropoda > Insecta > Hymenoptera > Ichneumonidae > Amblyjoppa > Amblyjoppa proteus. The sequence goes on from OY998233.1 coordinate 14,428,553, forward strand.
CTCGCTTCTTGCGCACTCCTCGTTTGGTCTCTGGTATCGAAATATACCAGAATATAAGGATGCCTTATATCGAATATAAGGATGCTTCACACGGATATTTTCAGTCAAAAGTGAGATTTAGTGAGAATTCGAACACTTCCTAATGGTATAAAAACCTGAAAAAATCAACTCTATTAAAGGTGCCAACAACATTAATTTTGCATAATAACGATGTCAAAAAGTTATTAACAAATCGCTAAAAAAATTGTTCGACAAATAATCAGTGAACCTTTTTTTTGCTCTTTTCAAATAAATTCATTGATTTTCTAGAAGCCACATAAATTTTTTTAGAATTTCCTATCATTTTGGGATTCTCCGTTTTTGTTTTTTTTTTTAAGCCCGTAACTACGGAACGGTTGCCGCAATGACCTCAAAACTTTTTGTGTTTACTATAGAAACGTGATACTGAAAAATATCCGAAATTCATTCCTCTGCATCGATTTTTTAAATTTTCGAAAAAAAAAAGTTTGAAATGATAGAAAATTGTGAAAAAAATTCATATGAATTCTAAAAAATCAAGGAATTTATTTAAAATGAGAAAATAAAAAGTCTGATTTTTTTGAAACAATTATGTTTTCGAATAATTTGTAATAATTTTATGACATTATTATTATGCGAAATCAAGGGTCTTGAAATACATAATCGGCAGATTTTTTTTTGGGATTTTTTGCATGTCGCGAAGTACTAAAATTTTGATCGTATCAAACTTTCGGTTGGGAATGTGTGTGCGATGCATCCTTAATGTACCCGACCGTAAGTTTTTGTGCAGAAACTGGTACATTAGATTTAATGTACAATTGTAATAAAAAATTAAAGTACTTTTAATATTCAACTTAGAGTAAAGTATTTTTTTAAGTCTTTAATATACCGTTCATTAATTTTTCATCACGATTGTGCATGAAATTTAATATACCAGATTAGGCACAAAAACTTCCACTGCCAGTCGTTCGTCTCATTAAAAAGTTGGTGTCTTCACGCTAAAAATAACGAATGTTCGATAATCTTTTATCAAGATTCGATACAACGTGAAAACACATTGTTGTCGTTTTATTAGTTCCATGATTAGTCGGCGATGACGAACACGAGTTGGGACGTCATGTGCACGCTTAACCAGCGCTCTGGAACGAGTGCTGCAGCGCTAACAAACCTCCGCGAGCAAGGTCCATTTTTCGTCTATTTTTCCCTATATTCGACAATATTTCTCATCGCTAAATTCGGGATTTCTCGGCTCCGGTTGATATTTATTTCAAATCCGAGATGCCTATCATATTTTACGAGCAAAAATACACATCATACGGTGATTTTCGGAATCGCTAACGAGTTTTTTCGTCCTGTCGCACGACCGTCATCTTCGTTCGTTCTGACCTTGATCTTGGAATCAAAATCACGTAGTTCAGTGAAAAATTTTTAAGGTCAGCTATCCAGCAGCATGTTTATGCGAATGCATTGAGCGCTGCAGCGCGACTGAATTCCAGCTCGTGCGCGTCAGTGCTGCGCGTCATTGTTCCCGATACTTATACACGTACTAGGAACAATGACGCGCACTGAATTTTATAATTTTATACACATTTTTTGTTACAGTGTAGCTACCTCCAGATGACGTAAGAAATTCGATCTTCGCAAGTTTAAGAACGTATCTGAAGGGTTATTATCGAGTCGCTCGTTCGCAAAACGTACGTGTTCTTTCACTGTATGCGTATAGACATAGGAATGAATACGACAGGACGTATCGGTTTTGCAATCGAGTCGAGCCGAGAATAATCCTACTGTACACTGCCCGATTGTGATTGCCCGTCAATGATGCGCGGGTATCTTTATCGATCCCAGTAAGATATCGAGTAAGATATATCCACCATGACCAACAAAATCAGACAAATCAAGTAAACAATAGATTACGCACGTTCGGTCTTATAAATACTTGAGGCGGAGTGCCTGAAGAGTCAGTTATAAACGCAGTCCAGAAGCAATCAAATCAGCGGAGAGTCTGTTATTACACTTCTGAGTGACTATAGGAGCAATAAGTAATGTCAATGATAAAACGTACATAGGTTTTTTTTTTTGTAAGCTTTTATGATATTTATGCTAAAAGTATCCATCAAAATGTTTAAGACCCTGAAAAACGCTACATCTGTCTAGCTATATTTTTTAACTTGGCGTTACCATTTCTCTTGATCAACAGGATGCGAATATATTTACTCTTTAAGACTATTTGTCATCTTGTTGAAAATAATTAAATTATCGACGATACTCTCTGAATTTATCCTCTAAACTGTTGCAACTGGACTAATATTGAAACCCATTTGTTTATCTTTTCAGTTCGTTTGCTGACCAACAAAACAACCTATAAAAATGACGAAAATACTGATGTGTGTCCTGGTGGCCATGACGATTCTATCACTTTTCATGGCCGTGTCCGCTGAGGACGTTGCCGAAGTTCGCGCTTGCGGACAAAGGGGAGACCCCGTTAGTATTCATTAAATTTCTATAAATCGATTCATGCTTTTCGGCTTTACAAGAGAACAAAAAAGTTATCGATTTCTTTTTTCTATTTTAAAAAATTCTTTTACAGTGCAACGTGACCGACGAGTGCTGTCGTCCCTTCGTCTGCCTCTTCTATGCTCACAAATGCGTTGGATAATTCGCCGATTAATTTTCGTCAGCCAGGGCTCGAAACAATACCGCAATTATATTAAACGTGCGATAAAGATTCGATAAAACTTGGCGCACAATTAAAAAGAAACTCTATCGGGACGGTTTCCTGACGATTGCAACGGCGATCCGAACACCATCGACGAACGATGATCCGTACAATTTTTTGCATTCACAATACTGTATTCAGCTTAGTCTCACAACGCGAGATCGATAGAAAAATAAAGTAATTTTTTTTTTCGTTATTTTCTCGCATGTTATTTTCGTGTAATTTTATTTGTGACGTGTAACCTTCGCGCTGGTGCAATTTTTGGTCGTTCAGTGACGGGAGAAATTCCACTAATGATGGACGATCATTGGCGGGATTATTTTGATCGTGAGATTTTGGGTACGAAGAAGATAAATCTCTATGTTTTTGGATGGCATGTTTAAACTGTAAGATGTCGACATGTTTGTAGTGACGAGCCTGTCGAGCCGCACCTGATCAGAATTCGATTAACTGCCTTCAGAGAGCAAACGATCGCTTTTGGTCATCGCAAGGTTTTTAGACATAATCCACACCAATAAGATCGAACGATGGATTTACAAGACGATCGGTCGTTTGAATAGTTGAGAAAGTCGCTGACGAAACACGGTGATAACCAAAGCAACAGAGAAAATCATATCGCATCACACTTACGAGTGAATATACGTGCAACACGCGCAATCAGTGGTCATCGGAAAACTACTCAATGTGTCCTGTCTTATAGACGGGTTTTGATATTGCCGATAAAATGATCGAATTATCGATTTAATTGGACAATAATCATTAAAAATTGCACGCTCCAAACTTTTACCACTATGTAATTTATTGTGAAGAATATTGACAATGTTTATGTATTTTATTTTCAGTTGATATTTTTGTTTAATTGAAAATTGATATTTTCAAATCGCTTCCCGATAAAAGTTGCAAATTGAAATTTTCAGATCAATTTCTCATAATGTTCGTTTATTCGCAAATATTCTTGTATGAGAAAGCATTTTATGTATTTTTGGCTTCGTCATAGAGGAAGCTTTGCGAATAAACGAACGTTATGAGAAACTCATATGAAAATTTAGATTTCCAACATTTATGAGAAAGCGATATGAAAATTTCAATTCTCAACTTAATGAGGGAGCGCTATGAAAATTTCAATTTTCAACTTTTTTTCAACGTCAACGTCTTGTTAGACTTTTGTGCAAAACGGCTGGCCGATTGAGGTTCAGCACGTAAAGATACTCCATCGGCATGCTTCACTTTATCGGACCAGCGCTCGGTACGATAAAAATACATGCAAGTATGCGCTGCTGAATTTTTTTTTTTGCCCTTTCAATTTTTATCCCTAGTACACACATATCGACTTCTTGCTGTTTACATATGCGATCCAAAAGAATAGGGATTCAATTTTCTCGTGCCCAAAGCTCATGATCGAAACAATAGTGCCAAGGATCGTTTCCCTTTGGTGGAATTTTACCGATCGCTGACTGATCAAAAAATCTCACGAGTTGAATAACACTTGACAAATAACGTTACATGAAAATAACACTTGACAAATAACATTACATGAAAATAACACTTGACAAATAACATTACATGAAAATAACACTTGACAAATAACGTTACATGAAAATAACACTTGACAAATAACATTACATAAAAATAACACGCAACAAAATAAGAAAAAAAAATTACTTTATTTTTTAATCGATGAAGCGTTGTTCGACTAAGCTAAAGACAGTATTCTCAATGCAAACAATTTTGACATCGCCTTCTCATAATGTTCTCTTATTCGTAAAGCTTCTTCCATGCGAAAGCATTTTCTGTATTTTTTTGTGACCTCGTAGAGGAAGCTTCGCGAATAAAGAAACATTATGAGTAAGTGATATGCAAATTTTTAATTACAACTTTTACGAAGGAGCGATATGAAAATTTCAATTTTCAAGTGTTCAACGTCAAGGTTGTGTTTAAACTTGTATGCAAAACGACTGGCCGAGTCAGGTTCAGCGCGAAAAAATACACCAACGTCGCTCTTCACGTTGTCGGAGCTGTGCTCGGCGCGAAAAAATGCATGAAGTTAAGCGCTCCGAAATTTTACATGGCATTCTCGATTTTTAGTGAAAAGAAAGTACGAATGACACCTCCTTATCTAGCTTTTTCAACCACGTCACATACACGGCACGTCACATCATTTTGTGCAATTTCTTGCCGTAGAACATGATAGGCCGCACATAATTTTGTGCAATTTCTTGCCGTAGAACATGATAGGCCACACATCATTTTGTGCAATTTCTTGCCGTAGAACATGATAGGCCGCACATAATTTTGTGCAATTTCTTGCCATAGAACATGATAGGCATCTGAGTTTTTTCCGCGATGCCATCGAGAAGCAAAGCAATCATCGTTCGAAAATACGCGGTCATTCCTTTTTTCCAATATCGGTTAAAAAAAAATCTTCGAAAAAGTTTTGTTATTAAACGTCGCTTGGGGACTATATTTAATATATTTTTTACACTGATCGTGATGCTACGACTTATTTAATTCTATACCAAAATTTAATAGGGCTCATCGGTGCGATCCTACTCCATCTGTGTACCACTTTGTGCTCCGACAGCTAAAAAATTTTAAGAACTGGCGAACGCACAGGCATTTTTTTTTGAAGAAATAACAAATCGCGTAAAAAAAAACAACTGAACATTTTTAACTTAAATTTTGAAGAAACACTGACTATTAACGACACATGCTTTGTATGAAATTACTGCTCGATCAATCGAGGCATTCTCGAGTGATAGCGGTTTGAATATTTCGCGTACGGGAAAATGTGGGGTGCTAGAGAGATTATTTTGATGCAGAAATCGTGGATTGAAGCGAAGAAGAAGGAAGTGTTGATAAATAGGTTACGTAAAAATCGTTTGAATGGTGGGGAAAGTCAACGGTAAGGAAAAATCGGAAGGCTAGTGTAACGTAGGGGAGGGGGAGGGGCGACGGGAGGTTACCAAGTAGGAATAGGAAGGAACGTCTGCGACAAATGTAGAGCGACGGAATCGAAGTTCGGTATGATAAGTAAAAGAAGTAAATGTAGGGAAGAGCGGGGCAAAATGGGGCAACGGGACAAAACGGGGCAGTTGAGCAAAACTAAAGTTTCCAATCACTTTTTGGATCGAACAAGGTGGCAAAACGGGACAGAACAGCCTGATGTATCGATGGGGCGAATTCGGGCATCCAAAAATTATTGGAAAACGACGTTTTGCCCCATGCCCCGTTTTGCTCCGCTGCTCCATTTTGCCCCGCTCTACCCTAACAGGAATAAAGAGATACGAATTGTTGAAATTTATAACAATGTTGGGTGTAAACAAGTGGAAGGGGCTTTACGGCAATGTGTGGAAGACGCGTGGGCAAGCGAGGCGGCAGTAGTTACATCAGAGGATTTGAATGCGAGAACGCACTCAGAAAAGAAATTTATTAAAACCAAATAAAATTGCTTATTTAAATATGGGCTTAATAGTGTTTTATTGAAATCTAATAAATTTTATTAGAGTTCAATATCGCATATACTTGAATCAAATAAAAATATCCTTGAGTAAAATAAAAATTTAATTAATTCAAAGAAAAATACTCTAATATCCGATTTTATTGACGATTAATAAACTTTTTTTCTGGGTGTGGATGGGGAAGAGTGAGGAGGGCGTCGAGGGAATGAGAATGTCGCACGGTACGGTTTATAAAACGGAATGACGAAATCTACTGAGTCTTCGAGGTAAACCATAAAGTTAGGCGTACTATACGCAACAGGGTTGTTAGTTTATAAGAGACGAGTATCGTTAGTGAGGGGAAGTCAAAGAAACACTGTAGCGTTCTGCGGTAAAACTGCGGATATCTTTTATTTGAAATTGCGTTTCTTAGAGTTTAGGTATTAGTGTGTAAGGATGTGTTAGGTGTGTAAAAGGCGAAAGCCGTACACTGGAATAATATATTATGGTACAAGGGAGGAAAGTGCGTTTTTCACCGAGTGTGAAGTTTGATGGCCGACCGAAGCGAGGGCAGGAATTCACGCGAGGTGAAAAAGCACTTCCTCCCGTGTGGTATACGATATATTTTTTCCGACTTCCTTAAAATAACCATCTTTCTTGCGTCGTAAAATCGTCATCTCCGCCAATGACCATCACTGACCGGGAAGTAATAGAGCTTCGGGAGGGAGTAATGAGCCCTATTACTCCCTAGGGAGTAATACACTGAGAGAAGGATCTGCACCGAAAAAAAAGGTTTGGTAAGATCAAACAAGATTTGTTTGAATTAACCTAATCCGGCGGTTGCGGGTGGCGAAGGAAATATTTAGTGAAGTTGACTACAAAATTACATCACCATCAAAAAAATCATTTCATTGTCCCAACTAAGAATATGTTTGATCGAACAGAATAGGCAATCATATCGAAAAAAAACTTTTGTTTGAAACAAATATCTAGTCACACAAAGGAAAAAAATATTTGACCCAAGTCCATTTGGAGTTGGGTCCGAGTACGGTTATTTACGTTATTTGTTACTAATTAAGTTCATACATAGTTACATCGTGTTTTATATGTTCAATTGTTATCGGTATATCGATACTTATCAATATAACACAATTTTTACAAATCAAAATTTTATATATCCTAGCGGGGCTCGAACCCCGAACCTAACGCATCCTGACCTAGTACCTTACCACTACGCTACAATCGCTTATTGATATGAATAATTTTGAATCGGATATATAAGTCATTCTCCGTCATTAACTTAGATTCAACTTCGATGATTTGATATCGAAATATCGAAATAACTATAATATTTGTAAATTACTAAATTGACGGCTTGCCGAATCGAATAAAATTATTTTCAAGATGCCAAATGTTCGTATACATACGAACACATTGAATAACATTTTTTTTCAAATTGACCAAATATACGTTCAAGTCAAAATAATTTACTTTTTGTATGTTGACAGTATATACGATTGAAGCGAAAAAAATGTTGTTGATTTAATGCAGTTTTGGTTGACTTTAACTGCTACACGCAGTTGACACAACCACACCAGTTTTATTGTTTCAACAACGGTGTAGTCTATTCAAAGGCGCCAGGTTTGATTCAAACGAATTTTCCGTGACCGCAGCTGTGAGGTTGACATTACCAAACCTTCTTTTCGGTGTGGTAAAAATCACCAATCATCTAAGAAATATTACCATAGCCTATAGTAGTGCGGCGCCAGCGCGCCACCTATGATAGAAACTCTGAGATATCCAAGAATTTTTACCATAATATCTAAGAAAAATTCTTATAAATCCAGTACTTCCTACCATAGGTGGCGCACTAACGCTCTACTGCTATGTGCTATGGTAATTTTTCTTAGATTAATAGTAATTTTTACTAGATCCTTCTGTCAGTGTAGAATTGTACTGCGCATGCGCACATGTTAATAATGATCATAGGTCAATATTAGGCTATCTTTCGACCGTATTTGCACGCAAGGAATGTCGTTATTTTAGGGCAGTCGCTAAAAAATAAATTTTTCTTCTATTCTACAACAGCACATTTGCCAGTGTCGTAGCGACAGGTCAAGGGATGGCAGCAACCCGCGGTCGTCAAGCACTGCAAAGGAAAATAAACAAAACGATAAGTTTCTTTTTTTTCGAATAAATCCGAAAAGCATCAATCGATTTATAGAAATTCAATGAACACTGACGCGTTCGTCGACTGGTCTGCAAGGCGGACCTACTTCCTCAGCGGAGACGGCCATGAAACGTCATAGAATCGCCAATACCACCAGGACATACATTAGTATTTTCGTTTTTTTTTTTTTTTTTTAGCCAACGAACGGAAAACAAAATACTTAAATAGTGTTCAATATTTGTTCACTTGTAGCGGTTTAGAGGATAAATTTAGAGAATATCGTTGAAAATTCAATGAACTTCATTGAGAAGATGAAAGACCGTCCGCCAAACCGAATATATTTGCGTTCCGTTGATGTAACTTATGCGGTACTTTATTGCCCCTATATTCACTCAGAAGTGTGATAATACTCTCGGCGCTGGTTTGATCGACTGTAGTTCGTCTACAATTGTCTCTTCGGGCACTGGATCTCAAATATTTATAATAGCGATCATCCGTAATCTGTTCTGATCGGTCTAAATTGCCGCCATTATGCGTTTTGTCTTTCTTGCATTTCGGGCATTTTTATAGTGAAAATTGCAAAAATTAGTGATTTTGGATATTTTTAAACAGTGATTTCTGTTGCTTTCCGATGGCATCGCGGAAAAACCCAGGTGTCTATCGTGATCTACAGCAAGACGTAAACAAGATGATGGATATGACGGGGTTGGAAAAGCTAGATAAAGAGGTACCATTTGGATTTCTTGAGTACAAATCGAAAGTGCAAAAATAAATTCAGGAGCGCATACTTCCATGGATTTTTTCGCATCAAGCGCAAATCCGACAAAGTGAAGCGTGACGATTGATTATTTTTAAGGCGCTGACACTGAATCGGCCAGACGTTTTGCACAAAAGTCTAAAAAGACGTTGACGTTGAAAAATGTCGAAAATTGAAATTTTCATATCGCCTTCTCATCAAAGTTGAGAATCGAAATTTTCATATCGCTTTCTCATAAAAGTTGGAAATTTAAATTGTCATATCGTTTTGTCATGATATTCCATTATTCGCGAAGCTTCCTCTACGAGAAAGCATTTTATGTACTTTTGGCTTTCTCATAGAGGAAGCTTCGCGAATAAAGGAACATTATGAGAAAGCGATATCACAATTGTTTGCACAGAGAATAGTGTGTTTAGCTTAGTCCAATGACGCTTCATTGATTAAAAAATAAAGTAATTTTTTTTTTTTTTTCTTATTTTGTCACGTGTTATTTTCGTGCAATGTTATTTGTGAAGTGTTATTCAATTGGCGAGATTTTTTATCAGTCAGCGATAGGTAAAAATTCACCAACGAGAGACGATACTTGGCATTATTATTTCGATCGTGCGATTCGGGTACGAGGAAATTGAATCTCTATTTTTTTTTTTTTTTTTAATCGCACATGTAAACAGTAAGAAGTCGATATGTGTGTAGCTTGGACCCTGTCAAGCCGCACGTGACCAGAATTCGATTAGCTACCTCCAGAGGACAAAAGATCACATTCGGTTTTCGAAAGTTTTTGTTAGACTTAATCTATTCCAATATGGTCGAACAATGGATTACAAGATTATCGGTCGTATAAATAGACCGGCTGAAGTGCCCGAAGAGTCAGTTGTTGACGAACCACGGTGGTAATCAAACCATCGCAGAAAAACATATTGCATCACACTTACGAGTGAGTATACAAGCAACACACACGGTCGGTCATGTCATCGGAGAACTAATGTGTCCTGTCTTACACCCAGAAAAAAGATTATTCCAATAAAAGAAAATTTATTAAGAACGAAGAAAAATGTTTATTCGCTTCCCAACCTAATAGAGCGTTTATTAAATTCAAATATATATATATATTTTTTTTTGATAGTATTATTCTTATAATTCAATAATGTTTATTTGGACCTAATGAACAGATATTTATATCAAATAATTTATTTATTTATGTCGTGACAGACCTGTTACTTTTTATCCTATGGGAAGAATGTGATATACACCCAGAAAAATAATTTAACTGACGGCCATCGTTTATTTAGATTAAGTAAAATATTAATTTGATTTAAATAAACGTTTATTTCATTTAAGTAACTATTTACTTAATTTAAATAAATATTTATGTAAATCAAATAAATATTGTGCTTGATCGAAATAAACGGTGGCAGTCAAATAAATAATTTTTCTGAGTGTATGAATGATGCAGAAATAAATAAAATTCCAATAAAAGAAAATTTATTAAGGACGAAGAAAAATGTTTATTCGCTTCCCAACCTAATAGAGCGTTTATTAAATTCAAATATATATATATATTTTTTTTTGATAGTATTATTCTTATAATTCAATAATGTTTATTTGGACCTAATGAACAGATATTTATATCAAATAATTTATTCATTTATGTCGTGACAGACCTGTTACTTTTTATCCTATGGGAAGAATGTGATATACACCCAGAAAAATAATTTAACTGACGGCCATCGTTTATTTAGATTAAGTAAAATATTAATTTGATTTAAATAAACATTTATTTCATTTAAGTAACTATTTACTTAATTTAAATAAATATTTATTTAAATCAAGTAAATATTGTACTTGATCTAAATAAACGGTGGCCGTCAAATAAATTATTTTTCTGAGTGTATGAATGATGCAGAAATAAATAAAATTCCAATAAAAGAAAATTTATTAAGGACGAAGAAAAATGTTTATTCGCTTCCCAACCTAATAGAGCGTTTATTAAATTCAAATATATATATATATATTTTTTTTTTGATAGTATTATTCTTATAATTCAATAATGTTTATTTGGACCTAATGAATAGATATTTATATCAAATAATTTATTTATTTATGTCGTGACAGACCTGTTACTTTTTATCCTATGGGAAGATTGTGATATACAACCAGAAAAAATAATTTAACTGACGGCCATCGTTTATTTAGATTAAGTAAAATATTTATTTGATTTCTTTAAATCAAATAAATATTTTACTTGATCTAAATAAACGGTGGCCGTCAAATAAATCATTTTTCTCAGTGTATGAATGATGCAGAAATGAATTTTTTTTTTTTTTGAGCAACTCATTTTAACTATCAACGAACCATCAACAAGTAATGTTTTATTATTAAATAAGCATAGATATTCGTTATTGACCCACGATTTCACTAATCACGTCACACATTACTTATACTCATACCGTAACCAATCTCGAAATTGGTTCTTCGAGGACTCATTCCACAACCACAATTCGATCGAGTTACGCAGTTTGAAGTGATCAAAGTTTCATAAAAACGAACCGACGAGTTCATACGACTGATGCATTGATGACTCTTTAATGCGTGCTATCGGATAATAACCGCGTTTGTCCTGACGTCAAATATATGATTCCTTTGGCGCGAATAAACATTTTATTTTAAAGGACAAATCTTTGAATACATTATTTGTACTCACACTAAAGAATAACCGCCACTTGAATATAATAAAGATTTTGTTAGGGCAAGTAAACATTTTTTTAATCTTAATAAACGTCATTTGAAGATCGAAATTTATTTGATTGTAATAAATCTTTTTTCTGGGTTTATAGACGCGTTTTTATATTCTCGGTAAAATTGATCGAATTGTCGATAATAATCTCCAAAAATGTATTCTCTAATTGGCATTGATTATGTGCTTTCTCGTTAGTTAATGTTTAAAACGGTTTTTTATATTCTCGATAAAATTAATTAACGTTTCGATGATAATCTCTAAAAATCTTATTCTCCAAACTCACCACTATGTAGCCTGTTGTGACGAATATTGACATTGTTCGTGTATTTTGTTTTCAGTTAATATAAAAAAAAAAAAAAATGGTTAAAATGACGAAGATGCTGATGCTTGTAGTGGCCTTAATGGTCATATCATTAGCCATGTCGGTGTTCGCTGACAACGCTAACTGCAATGAAATTGGTGATCCCGTCAGTATCAATTGAATGTCCATAAATAGATTTATGTTTTTGGGATTTATTGTAGACAAAAAAAATGGCTGTCCGTTTTTTTTTTTCTGTTCTTTCACAGTGCAACACCAGCGACGAGTGCTGTCGTCCCCTCCACTGTAATTTCTACGCCCACGCATGTGTCACGTAAATGAGCCGCTACGTTCGCCACTTTTACCCCCGTACGATTCTCGCTCGACGTGGGTTTACCGGACGCGTATGACGCGAATTTAAGAAGCAATTTTGTTTTATCGTCAAACATTGTTTGCCGAGGCTTTGGACATCGGGCGGGCGAGTATTAAAAAAAGCTGGCGGCATACGAAGGCATCGTACAAAGTACCCACGTAATTGTATGCACTTGTTGATTTTTTTTTTTTTTTTTTTTCACATAACAATATGTACTTTCATTATTCCGTGTAATTAAATCACTGTGAACCAATATTTCTTTTTATTTATATTAAAAAAAAAAAAAATGGCAATACTACTAAACTCTATAATTCACGACTTTAATGTATTATTCCCTCCAGTTAAGGTAGTCCTTGCGAATAGTGTTCACTTCGCATAAGTTTCAGAGAAATTACAGCAAATTGCAAACACTTGTGGATGATATAAAAATCTGGAAAAAAAATCGAGCATATTAATGGTGTTGAAAAGATTAATTTTGCATAATAATAATAATAATTCCAAAATGTTATTAACAAATTGATGATTAATAAAATTGTTCACCAAACATCTCGGAAACCTAACTTTTTTTTTTTATGAAAATTATTTGTTCATTTTTTTTTAATACGTATGAGTTTTTTTCAAATTTTTAAATTCACTTTGATTTTTATTGTTTTTCAAGGTGAATTTAAAAATCTGAAAAAATTCATACGTATTCAGAAAAATGAACAAATAATTTTCAATAAAAAAAAAAAGTTATGTTTCGGAGAGATTTGTTGAACAATGACATTTTTCATCAATTTGCTAATAACATTTTTCGAATTATTGTTATGCAAAATTAATCCTTTTGGCATCTTTGATACGCTTGATTTTTTTTAGATTTTCATACCATCGAGAAGTGTCTACAATTCCCTCTCATTTCTCTGAAACTTAAGTGAAGTGAACACCATTCGCAAGGACTACCTTAAATCCACCCGTTTTCTTCTACATCGTACTCCTATCCGAATTACTTTTAATTTCGGTCGTTAGTAATTTCTTTTTTTTGTTTCCTCCAACAGCGATCCGATTATAAGTAATTTTTCTCTCTTTCCAACGGCTTGTGATAGCTCGAGTGTAATCTAGGTTCAGTTTTTTTTTTCCTTTTTTGGCATTGAAATCCGGCGCCGTTGTCGAGTTAGCAATGTTATGTTATTAAATATTTCAAAATTCTGCACTTTCATTATCCCATGTAATTAAATCTCTATGAAATAATATTTTCATTCATACTATGTAAAAATCGTAATACTACTAAACTATAAACTACTAAACTCAATATATAATTCCCTCCAGTCAGATGCACACATCGTCTATATCGTACTCATACCCGAATCGCTTTCAATTGCGGTATTTAATCATTTTGTTTCGTTCTCAAAACAGCAATCCGATTATAAATCATTTGTTTCTCTCTTCTCAAAGACTTGAGACAGCCCAAGTATAATCTACGATTAGCTTTTTTTTTTTGTTGCTATCCGAGTTCTGCGACATTGCAAAACGGTGCCGTTGCCGAGTCAGCGAACTTATGATGTTAAATATTTGATCTTTAAATTATTTGCAGAAACGGTATGTTTCTGCTTCTCTCCTCACGAGCCGCAGTGCTGTAATCGACCTGTTGGAATCTTACACGTTGAATAAAATGTCAACGCTAATTTAGGCCAAACGTTGGTTCGTTTTATTGTTAAAACTTTAAAACTTAAAAAAATTATTTTATAATTAAAAAAAAACCTGACTATAGTTTGTAAATTTTATTAAGATTATACTTGGACTATCTCAAAGACTTGAGACAGCCCAAGTATAATCTACGATTAGCTTTTTTTTTTGCTATCCGATTAAAATATTTGATGTTTAAATTATTAGCAGAAACGGTATGTTTCTGCTTCTCTCCTAACGAGCCGCAATGCCGCAATCGACCTGTTAGAATCTTACACCTTGAATACAATTTCAACGCTAATTTAGGCCAAACGTTGGTTCGTTTTATTGTTAAAAATTTAAAACTTAAAAAAATTATTTTATTATTAAAAAAAAACCGGACTATAGTTTGTAAATTTTGTTAAGTTTATACTTGGGCTATCTCAAAGACTTGAGACAGCCCAAGTATAATCTACGATTAGCTTTTTTTTTGCTATCCGATTTAAATATTTGATGTTTAAATTATTAGCAGAAACGGTATGTTTCTGCTTCTCTCCTCACGAGCCGCAATGCCGCAATCGACCTGTTGGAATCTTACACCTTGAATACAATTTCAACGCTAATTTAGGCCAAACGTTGGTTCGTTTTATTGTTAAAAATTTAAAACTTAAAAAAATTATTTTATTATTAAAAAAAAACCGGACTATAGTTTGTAAATTTTGTTAAGTTTATACTTGGGCTATCTCAAAGACTTGAGACAGCCCAAGTATAATCTACGATTAGCTTTTTTTTTGCTATCCGATTTAAATATTTGATGTTTAAATTATTAGCAGAAACGGTATGTTTCTGCTTCTCTCCTCACGAGCCGCAATGCCGCAATCGACCTGTTGGAATCTTACACCTTGAATAAAATGTCAACGCCAATTTAGGCCAAACGTTGGTTCGTTTTATTGTTAAAACTTTAAAACTTAAAAAAATTATTTTATTTAAAAAAAAACCTGACTATACTTTGTAAATTGACTATCAACGACTGACAAGAACACGCACCGTATCTACATATAAAGTGAATAACGCTGTATTCCGAAGCCGCAGACGGCACACCGCTCGTCGGCTTTGCATGCTAACAAAAAAAAAAAAAAAGCTGTGCTTCCTCGAAGTGTGGATGACGTCGATTGCGCGCCCACTCGCGGTATCAAGACCTGGCGTCACGTACGCACCCGGTGACGCTGTCCCGCGAGCGTCAAGTTCCTTGACACCCTTTGGGCCAAGGACGTACCGTGAGAATACAATTTACCATTTACGCTGAGAGAAGAAACTCGGAAAAACTACCAAGTCATATGGCGAATTGCGACCAGGCAACATGGCACATCGCACAGTGAACCAGAGTTTTTACTCTTGCAATAACTTATTGTCGACAAACGTCCGCAATTTTTTTTACATGCAGGAAAAAAAAATCAATTGCTCGAAGAAAATGTGCGCTTACGGGTGGCGAAATAAATGTTCGGTTGATCGAAAAGAATACCTCGTTGATTAAACTAACAGGCCGTTGGGTCCAATGTTTCTTTACTACGACAATTATTTTGTTCGATCAACGAAAAATTTGATTCGCAACCCGTAAGCGCTCGTTTTCTGGTGACGATCATTTTTTTTTTTTTGTTTTCTCAGTGTATTCGTTAATTTTTGTATTCAGGATTGCCGCTAAATCGGATGAAAAAAATTCCCTGACATTAACCTGATATTTTCGAAAATTTCCCTAACAAATTGTGAAAAAAAAATAACACGGTAGGAACATTGCATATAATTATTATGATTTATTTTATTATTATTTATTCTTTGGTATTTTTTTATTGAATGATGTCTTTGGAATTAATAAACGGGATAACATAAAAATGATTTTGTTATCTTCAACACCGTAATTTTTTCGTTGAAAAGAGCTTCTTGTTTTGCATTTTTTTTACGAGTTCTTTGAACTCGAGCGCCCGAGCGTGTTCATCTATATTCGCCGATTCAACGGTGAATAGAATGACCAATAATTATAGTTACATAATAGCGATCGCGGATTTTCAATTTGTTATTTATTTGCCTTGGAAAAAAAAAAAAAAAAAAACTTAAAATGTTCGCCGAAACACTTTTTTTTATCGATTTGATATTTCGTATTTTCCCTCACTAATATTGAATTCCCTGAAATTGCCAAGTTTTCCAGATTTTCCCTGACACACCCGGAAAAATAATTTATTTGACAGCCACCGTTTATTTAGATCAAGTAAAATAGTAGTGGCAGTAGTAGTAGCGGATTTATTGACAGTGTACAACATGGAACCGTTTTCAATACATAGCAGGCTTCAGTCACATGTGTGCTGCCAATTGGCCATCGACCAAAATCCCTTCAGCCACGGTTTTTCATTTTTTTATAAATTTTTTTTTATATATATATTGTTTTAAGTATCGACACTTAAAATTAAAAATAAAAATTTAAAAATGTCATATTATTCTTCGTTGTTCAATCGTTCGAGTTGCTGATAAGTTGTGAGTGTTGGGTGTTTGACTGTGTACATTATCTTTGGTGTGGGTTGTATGCATAATGATTTGATAGTATCTATTTGGGTTGCGGCGAATCGTTTGATAAATTCTCTGGTTCTCGTTCTTATAGGTGAAGTAAAATATTGTATCTGATTGAAATAAATATTTATATAAATCAATTAAATAATCATTTAAATGAAATAAATATTTATATAAATCAAATAAATATTTAACTTAATCTAAATAAAGGGTGGCAGTCGAATAAATGATTTTTCTGGATGCAGTGGCCAGCCTGGTATTGCACCATACGGCTCTAGTTTTGCAAAGAAAATTGCAAACTAAAATTGTTAATGCCACTGGAAATAGAAAGAAAGGTTTGCACATTAAAAATTGAAGAAACAAGTTTGTCACTTATTTAAAAAAAAATTATTATTATTACGGAACTTCGCATATCAATTTACCGAAATGATTTTTTACTGTGTACTAAAAGGATACAACAAAGATAAAAATCGACACCCTGTCATTTGCCTCGCAAGATTTTATCAGTTCTATATAAACCGGAAGTGAATACTCGCCTCCTCATCCTTGTGCGACCGATGACGATCAAATTTCCCTGGCTCAGCGATATTTCTAGTTAAGTGTATGACGTTTTATCTACGTCGACGTATTTTCCTCTGACTTCGCCCTCTTGACAAAAAGTATGTCGAGTGCATGAATCTATAAACACAATGGCCGAACTGTGCATTTATAGGAGAGCGATTATTTGCACTTACGATGACCGGAGTCTCCACGATCATCCTCGGCAACCGACGCTGCTGCAGGATAATCGCTGCAACGACGTTTACGTAACGCATGACGTCACGCAACTTAACGACAAATAAAAAATTGTGGAAGTTTGTCGACAATAAATTTTTCCAATGAATACAAACTTTTTTTTTTTTTATGTACCGTGTATGTGTACATCCAGAAAAATAAGTTATTTGACGACCATCGTTTATTTGGTTTAAGTTAAATATGTACTTGATTTAAATAAATATTTATTTAATTTAAGTAAATAGTTATTTACTTAGTTTAAATAGATATTTATTTAAATCAAATAAATATTTTACTTAAAATTTTTCTGCGTGCATGTAGCGCTAAGCCCATAAATGTCGATCGTATGTTAAAGGTTAATCGTATTAGCAAATTTGTAAAAGGTCTTTACGTAAAAAAAAAACTACTCTATCATATTCATCGGGTGCGGATGAGTGTACAACGTTCGTCCACTGTGCAAGTAAATAGTTATTTACTTAATTTAAATAAATATTTATTTAAATCAAATAAATATTTTACTTAAAACCAAATAAACGGTGGCCGTCAAAAATAAATAATTTTTCTGCGTGTATGTAGCGCTAAGCCCATAAATGTCGATCATATGTTAAAGGTTAATCAAATTGGCAAATTTGTAAAAGGTCTTTACGTAAAAAAAAAAAAAAAACTATTCTATCATATTCATCAGTATAGTGTACAGCGTGTGTACACTATATGAGTGCACAACGATATATGAGTGCACACTATATGTACACTATATGAGTGCACAACTATATGAGTGTACAACGTTCGTCCATTGTGCTTGTAGATTCGCGCAACACACTTTTTGTCAAGCGTGTGAAGTCAGGGGAAAATACGTCGACATACGTGAAACGGCATACACATGACTGGGAATATTGGTACACCCGAGAAGCTTTAACGTCATCGGGCCGAACGAGGATGAGGGGGCGAGGACAGTGAAAATAATCCTACATCGGTCCCTACTTCCGCTTTATATACATAGACCGTAAAAGAAAAGCTTAAAAAATTTATCGCACTGGTACTGGAAGTTTTTATGCATTAAATGGTATATTAAATATCATGCACAATTGTGATGTAAAAAAGTTAACATGATTGCAAAATAGCGGGATTCCAAAGTGAGCTACGTTAAGTTAAGTTTTCTTTCATGAAAAATAATCCCATGAATCCTATAAATTTCATTAAAAACCATTCTATTTCATGGAAAATGATTTTTTTGTCACACGTGCATGAATCGCGGCACTTTACATGGCAGTCTTGCGAGCCGAAAGTGGCCTATTGCATGCCAGTTGTGAACCTGTGGTGAAATGACGGAGTCGCGCATGCGCACTTCGCATTTCGTTCACTCTCGTCCCTTGGGAGTTTACTTTTCACGTTTTCGTCCCTTGGGTGTTTACTTTTCACGTTTTCGTCCCTGGAGACATAACGTCGCTTCTCAGTATTCGTCTCGCGCGACTGCCATTCCAAGTGCCGCAGATTCATGCACTTGTGACAAAAAATATGATGTGTAACGAGGGTCGAATTGGCGATTGCGACTCGTGTGATTGCAGCCCTCGCTTCGCTCGGGCCGCAAACCTCACACTCGTCGCAATCGCCAACTTTCAACCCTTGTTGCACAATATACTATTCTTCATCTTTGTCTCTCTCTAAAACTTACAAAAATTAAGAGTTTCAAGTAGTTCTCGTGTCACATCTGTCGTCTATTTACTATGATACAGTTGTTCGAAAAATCTTCATTGATGAGTCATTCTACGAATCCACGAAGCGCGTAGACGCAAACCCGCGCCATGTGGCTCTCTTATCTCTGGTGCACCTGTCGCAAAAACTAGAAACTAGCAAACTCACGAGAATGATCGGACATGGGCCTGATGGTCGTTGATTCATCGCTCGCCTGATCTCATTAGACGGGAATCCGGCTCGTTGCAGTGATCCGGATCAGTAACTATAGAGACTAACTGATTGTATCTAAGACAACAAACTCTACGGTTCAGGGAAATGAGACCATTGAGGAATAACGACAATTTTTTAATATCTTCAACAGTGTGGTTTGCCACATCGCGCTAAAGCGATACTCGGTGTTCGGTCGGTAACACAACTGTAATCCACTTTTTTAAATGAAGCATTTTCGAATATTTTCGAACAGATGCTAACTGATTGTATCTATGACAACAAACTCTACGATTGCAGGTAAATCGAGCCATTGAAGAAGAACGTCAATTTTTAATATCGTCAAAACTGCAGTTTGCAATTTTGAATATCGTCAAAACTGCAGTTTGCAATTTTGAATATCGTCAAAACTGCAGTTTGCAATTTTGAATATCGTCAAAACTGCAGTTTGCAATTTTGAATATCGTCAAAACTGCAGTTTACAATTTCGAATATCGTCAAAACTGCAGTTTGCAATTTTGAATTTCGTCAAAACTGCGGTTTGCAATTTTGAATATCGTCAAAACTGCAGTTTGCAAGTTTGAATATCGTCAAAACTGCAGTTTGCAATTTTGAATATCGTCAAAACTGCAGTTTGCAATTTTGAATATCGTCAAAACTGCAGTTTGCAATTTTGAATATCGTCAAAACTGCAGTTTACAATTTTGAATATCGTCAAAACTGCAGTTTGCAATTTTGAATATCGTCAAAACTGCAGTTTGCAATTTCGAATATCGTCAAAACTGCAGTTTGCAATTTCGAATATCCTCAAAACTGCAGTTTGCAATTTCGAATATCGTCAAAACTGCAGTTTGCAATTTTGAATATCGTCAAAACTGCAGTTTGCAATTTTGAATATCGTCAAAACTGCAGTTTGCAATTTTGAATATCGTCAAAACTGTGCGCTAAGGTGAAATCTGCCTCCCTACTTGCACTCGGCCAAAACTCAGTCGATAACAAAAATTGTAATCCTCTTCTTTAAAGGAGCATTTTCGAATACTTTCGAACGGGTAATAACTGTTTATGTCTAAGACAACAAACTCTACGATTGCAGGTAAATGGAGCCATTGAAGAAGAACGACAATTTTGAATATCGGCAAATCTGCAGTTTACAGTTTTGAATATCGTCAAATCTGCAGTTTAAAGTTTTTAATATCGTCAAAGCTGCAGTTTGTAATTTTGAATATCGTCACAACCGGTCAAAACGCTAAGGGGATAATCGCTTTTCTTCTTGCGCTCAGCCAGAACTCAGTCGGTAACAAAAACTGTAACACTCATTTCTAAAGGAGCATTTTCGAATATTTTATAACAGATAGTAATTGATTGTATCTAAGACAACAAACTCTACGATTCGAGGTAAATGGAGCTACAGAAGAACGACAATTTTGAATATCGTCAAAGCAGCGCGCTAAGGTGAGACCCGCCACTCTACTCGCACTCGGCCGAAACTCATTTGGTAACGAAAACTGTAATCCACTTTTTTGAAGGAGCATTTTTAACAAACGCAAACACTTAATAAGTTAATTATCTGGGTTTTTTCTTGTTTTACGACTAAAAATGTTATCACTAACTTCTATTTCAGTGGCGATGTCGGACGTGATTGGCATTCCGGGTCTGGCTCGAATCCCTCTCAACGGGCAACTCGCGGAACGCGGGTGTATGGCGGGTTGCCGTTGGTAGAGGCGTTCGATCAATCTCAAAGTACCGCCGTCGGTAAGTTCCATCTCCTTCGGAATTGTATTCACACAGGGCAATTCGACATTCCAGAATGCAATGCAATAATCTCGTGATTCACCGGTGGAAACTCCTATGACGATAATTCGACAGACCCATTTCAGGTTCTCTAAAAAAAAGTATGGAATAAATGAAGAGAAAAAAAAATCTCGATTTTACTCACTTCAGCGCGAAACTTTCTTCGCGTGATATGTCATAATCTTGCTTCGCTGAGTTGCGAGTGGATTTAATGAAGAAGGAAATGTGACAAATATCATAGAACTAAAACCGGCTAGACATATCTCTTTTTTTTCTGCGAGAGATTACGGGATTTGATCATAGTATGGGCCAAATCTCGCTATGAAATGCAAATACTTTGCATTACATATGGAAAAAATCTAGAAAAATGGATTTAAATAAAAAAAGAAGATCCGATACTGAAATCTCGAATGAACGTCAATAAGCATTTTTTTTTTTTTTTTTTTTCTTGTCTATCGACTCAGCATTGCATTTCGTTGCTTGTTGCGCGCGAACTCCTTCGCAAGATATATTCCAGGTGCTATCGACGCGGTAGAGAGCAGGTTCATCGAATTTTATCGTGCAACCTCGCGAGATCAAGTGACACGTAAGCAACGGCGTGGCATTTTCTCCGAGCTCCGCTGGAACTTGGTTATCTAATTTCACGCGATCTTTCCATCCGAATACCGGATACGTACGTAAATTTTTCCATTCATACGATGGAGTACTGTGGAAGGGCCAACGAACGCCCTCCGATTCAATGTACATGTATCTATATACATACATAATACATCTCTCTATAATATAAAAAGATTTCGCCGCCGTGTCAAGAATCGAGGGAGCGGAGAGTCGATAATGAGATCAGAGAGGGTCAATAATAGGGCCAGATGGGTCAATAACAGGGTCAGAGGGCTTCAATACTAAGGTCGATTCTATGCGTTTCCGAGAAACCGTCACCGGACGTTAATATTTAATTTCGTTAATTCGTGTCCGCTCGCGCCAGACGTGAGCGTTTGACATTTATAATTCTCACGATCGAATTATTTCGTCATTCAAGGGGATGCTGGAGCTGGTTTTTTTTTACTTTTTTAACCTGCTTTACCTGTTTTACCGATGGACCTAACCAATTTTTCTGTTCCGACTTAGCATTGTTAATATACTGCACATATGCTTAAAATCATACAGGATTATGATATTGACATAAACGCTTCGGAGTGCAGTTCAATTTTGATTGAAAACTTACAAGCAATTAAGAAAATCGAATATTATAGTTTGCGAAAGTCCGTGAACGTAGTGTCACGATTGACGCCCAGGTGGCTCTGCATCGTGCCCTACACTTCATTCGGCCGTGTTCATCGGCTCTGATCACCCGTCGCAAGTCGATAGACTAAGTAATCGCAGTTTACACTTCACGTGATTATCTTTTGAGTGAGCAACTTTCCGATGGTTTTTGAATATTCGGTGAACTCACATTCGGTGAAGTCACAGAATCGGCGTGCACTCCCTTTTGACGTGTGTAAATTCTATAATTTTTTTATATCCAACAGAACGGATGCTGTAAACATTTCGGCGGCCATGTTGGTTTCCGCGACAGTTTTTAATATTCGTTTTTCTTTATTTTTCGGAAGATTTCGACCGAATTTCGAGTGCACGCCGAATGGTTTATGTTTTTAATACAGTCCTGTAAAATTTGAAGCATACCCGTCGCATAGTAACGACGTAAAGTGAAAACTACGAAATCACCTATTTCGGCCGGTAAAACAGGAAGGTCCAGCAGCCCCGTAATTCAGACTCAAAATCAGACGCCATCGGACGTGGAACCACATTTCTGCGAATCCGATGGTCAATAATAGGAACGTTAAGTTGACTCATAATAAGACCGTGAAGTTGGTTAATGACAGAACCGTAATAGTGGGGCTTAGAATTGTAAGGGCTTAAGTCCATATGGGGGTGCTTCTGGTGTTTCTGGTCATTGGCGCGCTCGCATGAAGACTCCTCGAAAGACTTAAAATATTCGTAAACGCATGTATCAAATAAATTGTTAATAAAAACTAACGTTAAAAAGGATAAAATAATTCATGAATTTAGCAATAATGAATATTGTCAGTAAACAATAATAGTAATAATTAATAATAAAGAATATTGTAAAATTAATTAATCGTAATTATATCAATCCGTTCATAATCTTCGCTACAGTTGGAAGACGGCTTCCCAACCACAAATTTATATGATACATAACACTCTGGTACCAAGTTTATTTGTGTGGATATAGAACTGTCTTCCGAAGCCGTCTCCCGGCTGTAGCGAAGATAATTTAACCACTATTCTTTATTATTAATTATGACTATTATCGTTCCCTGACAATATTAACTCTTGTTACATTCAGGAATTATTTCATACTTTTTAATATTACTTTTTACTAAACATTTTTTTTTTGTAGCGTTTTTTACGAATATTTTTGTTAAAATAACAATGACTAATTTGCAGTCGAGAGTTTTTTAAATTGTTTAATTTTATATTTTTTATTTTATACTTTTTAAATTCTACCGTCTATACAATTTCCCGATACAATTTTCTAAGTGTCATTCCTCTCCGATATAATTTTTGAATCATGTATGATTTTCTGAATCATGTATGTCTCCAATACGATTATCTATGTGTCTTTCTTCTTCGATGATATTTTTTATGTGTCGTTCCTCTCCGAATGCAACATTTACAAAGTGGAACGAAGAGCAACGATGCGTAGAAAATTGTATCGGAGAGGAACGACACACTAAAAATCGTATACATTCCAGAACTTTTTCAAGGACAGGAAAAATTCAAGGGCAGTTTCAGGACTTCAAAGACTTCAAGGACTGCTGGACACCATGTTACAATTAAATAAATAAAAACTAACAATCTTTTTTAAAAAACATGCACAAACAACTTATATATATATATATATATATATATATATATATATATATATCTCACACATAGCACACAGCGGCAACTTTTTTTATAGCAGACGCCAAATAATCGCAAGGACAATAAGTAGATAATGGCGGCCGCCTATCGATATATCTTAATAGGTTTTTTGTCCGTTTTTTCGAAGTTAATTATCTCTGCCACTTCACATTTATTTTCCTAATC
Organism: Amblyjoppa proteus; assembly: GCA_963922035.1. Classification (NCBI taxonomy): domain Eukaryota; kingdom Metazoa; phylum Arthropoda; class Insecta; order Hymenoptera; family Ichneumonidae; genus Amblyjoppa; species Amblyjoppa proteus. Next base: position 14,452,840 of record OY998233.1, read on the forward strand.
TATCGCTACAAACATACTCCCCCACCAACCACAGAACTAGTCTGCCAAATTCTGTCAAGAGACATTGAGCCGTTTCGACAAACACTGCACCCAGAAAAATAATTTATTTGGCGCCCACTCTTTATTTGGTTTAAGTAAAATATTTATTTCAGTTAAATAAATATTTATTTGAATTAAGCAAATAGTTACTTAAATCAGATAAATATTTAATTAAATCAAATAAATATTTTACTTAATCTAAATAAACAGTGGCTGTGAAATAAATTATTTTTCTGAGTGTGGGGACAACGAAAAGAGCAAAATCGGGAGACCTCACACCCAGAAAAAAAAATTTATTCAAACCAAATAAAATTTATTTAGAGCAAATAAAATTGCTTATTTAAATATTGGCTTAATAGAGTTTTATTGAAATCCAATAAATTTTATTAGAGTTAAATATCGCATATACTTGAATCAAGTGAAAGTATCCTAGAGTCAAATAAAAATTTAATTAATTCAAATAAAAATATTCTAATATCCGATTTTATTGAGGATTAATAAACTTTTTTTCTGGGTGCAGTGAAACGCATAACTCACGTCTTTTTGCCTTGGCGGGCAGTCGGGAGTTAAAAATAATCAAAGTTGGTCCAAAAGGGACTTAGAATAATGGGGACCTGGTCCGGAGCTTCAAAGGGTCTTGGAATACTAATGTTCTCCCTCCCCGATCCACCCTCTCGAACCCCCCTCCCGCCCTCTATAAGGGGACTCAGAATATTTCGGGGTGAGGGGCCACCCAAAGGGGAATATTTCAACCTATCCAGGGCAAGGGGGTCAGCTTCGCCAAATGGAAACAGGCTTTGTGTATAATGATATGATCTCGCGATAAGGGTGATGTTACGTCTCAGCTGTCGATTAAACGTAAGACATGTGTCGTCGAGACAAGGGCGTACAAATAACTTGTTCGCAGCGATAAGAGGTACCTTTAAACGTTATCGCTTGCGGCTCAGAGGTGGAAGCCCCCTCGAGAGCCTCAGAGGTCGAGGTAAACTAGGAGACTTGAACGCAACCAGATATACGGGTCCGTTCTCCAAGCGGAATAATTATTCTGTTTCATCGTGAATACTTTGATTTTCAAATTTATTGAAATGCGATTTGACAAAATTGTTACGCGGGTTACCGTTTCAGAATAATTACTAATGATGCGAATTTTAATCGAGCTTGTCTCGATAAACACACAATGCCACATTCGATTTGAATACATTTGATTAGGATATTTATGTTAAAGTTACAATTAATTTCACTGAGAATTTCGATGACAAACGTAGACACAGCCTTAGAGTGCCGGTGGAGGAGCGGTCAGTTCAAGAGTTCGACGTGGACTGAATAATTTTTGTAAAACTTATTGCCACGACAAGTGGAAAAAGTAAAAAGTGGACGTTAGCGCCTGGCGCGAGCGGACGTGGATTCGCAGAAATTCGCTTCCACGTCCGGTGGCATGATTTTGGGTCTGAATTAAGTGACGAAATAATTCGATCATGAGAATTATAAATGTCAAACGCTCACGTCTGGCACGAGCGGTTACGAATTAACGAAATTAAATATTAACGTCCGGTGACGGTTTCTTGAAATCGCGAAGAATAGAAATAATTAACTAACTCGATCGTGGGGTACGATAGAGTGCAAAGAGCTTCATAAAATTATAATTAGTTTTAAAATTATAATCATAAAACTATTTTAATTTGGTACAATGTGGATCATCGAAGAGGATAGTGAAAGCGACGTAACGAGAGCCGAGACTTCTCGGCACACTCTTCTCGGACCCACCAAATATACAAACTCCGAAGAGCGTCACATGAGAGGCTGACGAAGGGTCCTGAGGTGCTTTCAATTAGGCGTTTTTCGTTATTACAACGTGACTGCGCATGCGCATAGTCGTTTCCTGCTACGAATTTTCACCAAAAAATTACCATGCGCATGCGCTCGGCCGTTTTTTGGTGGAAATTCATACCAGAAAACGATTGTGCGCATGCGCATCATCATTATAGCGGCAAATTGAAAGCACCTCTGGTCGAGACAAGGGAGTTTTGTCTATACAAAGTCGGGCTGGTGTCACTCGGAGGGCTTCGTCGTCATCGATCGGCGATCGATGAGCATTCTGGACCGAGACCTCGACTAGTGCAGTCGTACCTCTGCACACCAAATCTTATTACACGTATTCTACCAAGTTTATTGAATATTCTGTTAAAATATATATACTACGAGAATATTTCTACCAAGAGGCAGGACGTAAGAGGGGGGAAAGGGTCAGCTTCATAAAAAGGGAGCTCCCGCTCTGTACACAGTAAAAAAAAAAAATGTGTACTTTTTACAACAATTTATTGTCCACAAACGTTCACAATTCTTTATTTGTTAATTTCCTAGTTTTACAAATAAAAGTACATACTAAAATCATTACATACTAATGTACATACTAAAATCAGTACGTGAAATAATAGGACAGGTAAGTATATTCAAATAAATGACAATCTCGTATGTCGCTTATTTAGCAAAATTATTTTTACGAAATTTCGCATTCCGATTTTACGAAATTATTTTTTACTGTGTATGGTGAAGTTAACCCTCCCGCGATCCTTTTCACAGCGGTGGCGTTGAGGAGACTTTTATATGTTATACAGAGGTATATATTAAAAATCTTCAATTCTAGAATCCAGAAATATCCTTCTGTGTGTTTTATCCAGAAACTCGCGTATAAAACGTCTAACGATTTGGTCGCGATGTTTTTCAAAACGATTAATGAATTCTCTTTATCGCTTCATCGTGTTCTCGATCAATGCGCCATTAGGTGCCGTAATTGTCTGCACGGATGCGCCCCCCGTGTTATAGTTCAGAGTAATAATCATTTTTACAGTGATCATTCATCGTTCTACCTGCGGCGGGAAAACAATTTTTTTTCCTTCCTTCGTTAAATTAATGACAATCCTTGTGTGCAACGCTGGTGGACAATCGCCTGTTATCGACGGATCTTTTTCCCCTGCTTCTGATTGTGGTTGACTCCGGTAGCTGCTCGAGGGCGGGTTTGTGCTATGTTCGTTATTGACGAATGATCAGTATTAACCTGTGCGCATGCGCACTAACTGTTTCATTACTCCGTAGAGCGTCATTGGCGAGCATGACGATTTTGCGACGCAAGAAATGTGGTTATTTTCACGAATTCCGAAAAATGTATCGTATGCTACAAGCGAGGGATTTCTGCCATCGCTTCGCCCTGGCGGCAAACTTCACACTCAACAAAAATCGCGCAATACCCTTCCTTGTAGGATAATATACTATTGTGGCTCCACCCGTCCGGTATCGTTTTTACGTACGGATGACGATAGACCCCTGGATGTTTCCGTAATTTCATCGGTAAGCAGAGACGTTGTTGCTCGATGATACCCGAATATCGTTAATTTCCCTCACTGTCGATTCCCGTTTCACGACACCGTCTGTTCTATTTGCTCCCCACCGATCATAAACTCGGACTTCAATTACCCAGGTGCGGATGGCCGACGCTCCGAGTATGGCCGACGATTAGCTTTTAGTCGGCAGCAGGTTGGCGGCCGATGGTCAGATCTCGTCGAATGCCCAGCATCGGCTAAACTGTCGATTGACAACCACTCTAACGTTGGGCTCAATAGTTGGCAAAACGCTGCTTACCAGAGTTGAGCCGGCGCTGGCGTAACGTCGTAATAATGCGTGTTTGCCGATATCAAGTGGCCGTTCGCTCATGACGTCGAAAGACTTTGGCCCAGTACCTGCTAACGACGTTCAGCCAACGTCCAACACCAAATATTTATAAACAATGATTTTTTTTTTTTATTTGCGCGACTGCTGAATCCTTTTTTATTATTCCAGATCCCTTTATTATTATCTTATTCACAGTACTGTAGTGCAGACAGCCTAAGTTTCATCGATGCTATTAATTAAAGTGTGAATACAAAAATGAAATAATAAAACTTAGACAATTTAAAGCAATTGGTAAGTTAATATTAGATGGAGATGCAGTGGATATGCAGCTTATCCCTTATATATAAGATTCGAAAAAAAACTTTCAAGGCGAGCATAGCCGAGCGCGTAAGAACATCGACTAGTAGTCCCGGGGTCACGGGTTCGAGCCCCCGTTACCGACGAAAAAATTTATTCTGCTAATTCCAATGTGTGAAGAGAAAAAACTGAAAAGAAGTAATTGCAGGATGGTAAAAGAACATTTAAAAATCGGACAGATCGATAAATAAATGTTTATTGCTTATTAATATTTTTCATTTAACGTTGGCTCGACATCGGCAGCCAACATTGGGGCAACGTCGTTTGACAACGTAGGGCCCATGTTATCATCCCAAGGTTAAATGGTAGTCGGGCCTACGTTGGCGACCAGAGTCGGGTCGACTTTCTAACTCAGGCGGTCATAGTTGGTCAAACGTCAGCCCGGCTCTAAAACCGCACCTGGGTAGCTTCTCAATATTCATTGTTTTATAAATATTCATTATTATGGCAGAATTTTTAACCCTGAGGCACATTCACGCAGATCACGATGGAAACAGGAAAAAATTGCAAAGAAATCAAGTCCATGCGCCTTCGCGCTTCACACCACCGCCTGTTCTTCTTCATCTCCGAATCTTTTCATCTCCGATCACGAATCCTTCGTTCAATTAGCTTCTCGATATTTGTTATGAAGATCGGGGCAGGCAAAAAAAACCCGTGTCTTTCCGACATTGCCTCGATGGGCCTTGTAACGTCGAGACACATGTGCCTCGACGTTACAAGGTCCATTACCATCACAACGGTAATGGTCTATGATTGTGTAGCGCCGCGCAAGTTTACATATCATTTATTAAACGATTACTCAATTATTATCGCATTATCATGTTTTTCGCAATAATATCATGCTGCGCATTTGTACATGAATGTGGCCTTTGACTTGAGGCCCAACATTAATGATTTAAAAAATCACAATGAGTTATTCGATTACAATTGCTTTATCCTGTTTTTTTTTTCATCACGATTATCAATCGGAAAAAACTCGTAAATGGTTTTCTAACGTAATCTCCGGAGGAACTGCGAAGAATTATTATTGTCGCTTTGCACCGGCAGCGAAATAAAGATCGTACAACTCCAGTGAATAAACGTTATTGAGACCGCGAGATCTTTCCATCATTCGGACAAAATACCGAAAATCGCAGCTTTTTCCAACATGGCTCTTGAAACGAAGTCTTATATTACATGCCCTTATTAAATATCTAGTCAAATACTCACATGTCCTCATTGTAAAGCCCATCAAATTTTCTCATCTCCCACCAAAACCCATCAAAATTCCTACGAAAAGTGGGAATTTTCTTGCACTTGTCACAAAAAGTAGTGTGCGATACTCGTGCGAAAAAGCGGTCTCCCGACGGCGATTGGGAAGTCGTCAACACTCGCCCCCTCTCGAGCTACAAACGTCACTCGGCTTCGCCTCGTGCCGTTGTAGCTCTCGATTCGGCTCGTGTAGTCAACTTCACAACCTTCGTTGAAAGACCGCTTTTCCGTACTAGTATCGCAAAGTGCTATTTTCACATCCTTATTATATATCCGGTCAAATTCTTACATGTCCTCATAACATATCTGGTCAAATTCTTGCGTGTCCTTGTAACATATCTGGTCAAATTCTTGCATGTCCTTATTACATATCCGTGTGAAATTCTTACATGTCCCCTTGTTACATATCTTTCAAATTCTTACACGACACAGATGTCCTTTCTTCGTCTAAGAATTTGCCAGTGAACGTTGGACGCATCGTTAAAAATCGTATATTTCGATACTAGAGGCCAAACGAGCGTTTTGCGCAGTATTGTCTTCACACGAGCAGTGCGCAAGAAGCAAAAGTTGCCTCGTGTATCGAACCACATTTTTCTTTACGAATGCAATGCAAAATCCGAGTTGTGCACCATTCACAGGCATGTGCAATGGCGAAGCCTCGGTGTTTACCATAGCATTCGCTTGGTAACATAGTAACGGTTAGCGACGCCAGTTAGCACTAGTAGTAAAACCAGTATGCAAAATGCTTTCACCGGTGTGCAAAGTACTTTGCACACCAGTGAAGGCATTTTGCACACCGGTGAAAGTATTTTCCGCATCACTTTTGTGCACCGTGCGGGAATCAGCGATTTTGCATGCCTGCGAATGGTGCGCAAACGAGGATTTTGCATGCATGAGTAAAGATAAAATTAATTCCATTTTTTTTTGTTACCGATCAGGGCGCTTTGTATACTCCGAAGGACAAGTCGATTCGCAGAGAAACAAGTAACTCAGATATTGAATTATATGCAACTACTCTGAGCACCAAGAGCCATTCCACACTGAGGAAATAGTTTATTCAATGCTCAGATAGAAAAACGTGCCGTGAAAAGGCGATGCCCGTTACCCGGTACCATTGGTACCGCTACCGTTCCGTCATTTTTCTATCTGGGTGTTAACAAATCTGTCGTTGGTTATGACGAATTAAAAACCCATTAATTAATTAATTAATTAATTCATTCATTCATTGTTAAAGAATTTTAGTTGAGCCAAATAATTTTTTTTTTTTTAATTCCCGGACGGTTCAACAGTTTTTTTGGGTGATTTAAAACTTATCTGGCTCAACTAACATTTGTTGAAAACGAATGAATATTTTATTTGGGTTGTTGTATCCAACAAAAGGTTTGTTAACATGAAATAAACTCTTGCGTCATATTAGCTCGGTGCATGTCATCGAGACTCTCGATGTTAAAATACAAGTTGTGAATTCCGACCCGAGCGGATGTTCGAGCTGTGGCCGCGTGTCGAGCAACGACGAGCAAAAACGTTCCCCACAGAGAAAGGGCAAGCGAGCGAGGTAGGAGCCACGGAGCTCGCCCGTGCGGTGGTGGCGGAAAGAATATTTAGGAATGAAACGACGCATGCATCGTGTCAGTTGATTGTAAGAAAGTGATACGAACGTCGCTAAAACGCGTCGCACATTCACCGCGTGTCCGAGAGTGCAGCCGGATGAGTGTTGGGTCTTCTCACACGCACGCTCAACCAACGACACGCTTCCAGGTGAGTCGAGCGCAGTCGCTTTTGCAAGCGGAGTCTGGAGGTGCAGCCGGAGCTGCGGACAAATTCAATTCCCCGTGAAGAAAGTGCTTCCGCGTTGGCGCGCGAAGTCACCTAGCGGTGTGTTCGCCTTTATAAACAATGTTGCATAATTCCACAACGTAAGTTCAGCTCGTCATAGGGATTCTTGAAACGATCATCGTTTTTGAAAATTTTACAAATTTTTTTCGTCGAAACAAGTTTACCGAATCCACAAAACTCATAACAGAAACATAACACAACTCATAAAAGAAACGGCAAGGGATCGTGTATGGGTGTTCGTGTATGTTATTTGCAAAGATCCAAAAGGAATTGCTGTGAAAAATGTCGCATAATTACGCACGGGTGCGCAATTTGGATTTCGACTCAATGTAAGGAATCTTGAAACAATTATCACTTTTGAAAATTTTATAACATTTTTTGTTAAAAGAGAGTTAATCGAATCCACAAAACTCAACAGAAACGGCAACGCAACGTCTATGGATATTTATGTATGTTTTATTTGCTTTAACGGCCGAATAAATGTTGCATAATTAATTCAGCAACACTGTAAGTAAACGGCACATCTATATATCTACCACTCACAACTCTACCAGATAACGAGTCTACTAGAAAATATCTCTCCCCAAACAACTCTATCAGAAAACATCTCTACCGGAATTCAAGTAAAACTCTACCTAGATTGAAAACTCTCCCAGAATTTGAACAAAATTCTACCGGAATTGAAATATAATTCCGGTAGAGTTTTATTTCAATTTAACAATTTATTTCGGTGTCGTTTGAGTGCCGATCAGTTCCGAAATTTTACTTTAGACTTTATATTTTCTTGGTTTAATTATCGTGGATTCGTCGAGGACCAGTTCGACTGTTCGCTTTGAGATTTCCGTGAAGACCTGTGAGCTATTTGGATGACAAACGTAGACTCGCTACCTAGACTTACGGTGGAAGACCGGTCAGTTCGATTTACGATTTAAGTACGATTCACTTTAAACTCAATATTGATGCGATTTTGAGGTCACCGATTTCGATGTTAAAATACAAGTTGTGAGTTTTTAAAATCCAAAGTTGAACGGGAAAGGTGGACGCTCCTCGACTAAAAATACCTTTCAGGGCTTCAAGACACCGTTCAGTGCGTATTTGACACCGTCAAATGTATATTTGAAACTTAAAGTTGTGGTTAAATGCACCACTTTTTAGACACACCCAGAAAAAAAAGTTTATTAATCGTCAATAAAATCGGATATTAGAATATTTTTATTTGAATTAATTAAATTTTTATTTGACTCAAGGATATTTTTAGTTGATTCGCGTATATGCGATATTTAACTCTAATAAGATTTATTAGATTACAATAAAACTCTATTAAGCCCATATTTAAATAAGCAATTTTATTTGCTCTAAATAAATTTTATTTGATATGAATAAACTTTTTTCTGCGTGCATCTTTTCAGTTAACACAGTATTGTGTCGATGTCTATGAAAATAACACCATTAAGTGAGATAGTGGCTCATCGCTCAATTCGGTGTTGAGAGTATACCGCGTTAGCAGTTTATCATATATACGGTGTATTTTTCACTGGGAAATGGTGTTAATTATAACACCGGTTTTTTTTTTTTACGACTCACACTATCGCCGTTTACACCGCAGATTTCTTACAGTGTATTCAGAACCCAAACATAGAACAAACAACGAGCAGTATAGTTTAATTTCTCGCCTCATTCGCTTAGCCAATGAATTTGATAGTATCGAAGAATTGTTTGAAATCCCGTGTGTCTCATTGAGAAAAAGGCTGCAGCTGCGTCCGCCACTGTAGGACTTACAGTTTTGATAGTTTCTGGTTTAATCAGGTTGTAGTTGTAAGTTTAAGGTTGGCAACTACACTCTATTCACATGAGCATGTCATTTCTGTTTATGTAAAAAGGGATTGTTACCGTTGATGTTAACAAATAAAATAAATAAATAGTTGTGCAAAGGGACGCGATTGGGATTTCGGCTCGACGTAAGGATTCCCGAAACGATCATCGCTTTTGAAAGAATGATTACATTTTTTGTAAAAAAAAAAAATGACCGCATCTACGAAACCTATTTTAGAATTGGCAACGGAACGTGTATGGCTATTCATTTACGTTACTCGCGAAAATCCAAAGGAATCCAAAGGCTTTAACGTCCGAAAAAATCTTGCATAATTGCACACCTGTTCACAATTGGGATTTCGGCTCGACGTAGGGATTCGCAAAACGATCATCGCTTTTGAAAAAATGATTACATTTTTTTGTAAAAAAAAAACAACCTACTTTAGAAATGGCAACGGAACGTGTAGGGCTATTCATGTACGTTACTCGCGAAAATCTAAAGGGCTTTAACGCTCGACGCTTTTTCGGACGCTTTAACGTCCGAAAAAATGATGCATAATTGCGCACCTGCGCACAATTGGGTTTTCAGTTAGACTATCGCTTTCGAAAATTTTATTAAATTTTTCGTCAAGAAAAGTTTACCGAATCCACGAAATCGATTATAGAAATGGTTACGGAACGTGTGTGGGTATTCATGTACGTCATTTGCAAAAATTCAAACGGAATTGCTTTAATGTCCGAATATCCATGTTACATTAATTTCAAAGTACCCGGCTCTTGTTTTGGTGCACCGGCCTTTCATGCGTGAATTTCAAGACCCGGGTCCATCAAAAATTAATGTACCGTATACGTGCGGGACCTTGCTGTGCCGGTGCATTAATATTCATGCGAATATATTTCACAGTGTGTTCCGATGGTATTTAAAGAAGCAATTTTTATTTAGCTTTTATGTAGCTTTTTTTGGACCTTGACGTCTTTACGGAACCTAGGTCGTACCGCCGGGGTTACCGAACAATATCGCAGCATCGCTCTGCTGTTTGCATATTCAGATCGATACGTGCGAATATTTTGAAAAAAAAAGTTCAGTATGCGGTAAATCCGCAACGACGAACGGAGGCGGGCATACAAAAAAAAATTGAAAATAGTTATCACTGCTGTATCCTCAGTGTAAGCAGTAGTTTTTTTCGTCGCGACAGAAATGAACGATAGTTATTCAATGGAAAAAAAAAAAACAAAAAATCGTTTTCTGACGCAAATTTCGGAGGAACAGTTAAAAATTATCATTGTTCTTGAATCTCGAAATATAAATTGTCAAGTGAAAATTTTTATGATAAAAAAAACTTTAGCGTTTTACGATTGCAAAATTCTTCCGGGATTCTTGTCCCGACCGACCAGTAAGTCATTGGTACTTTATTAGGCGTTTTAAATTTTTAAATTTTTAAATTTTTAAATTTTTAAATTTTTAAATTTTTAAATTTTTAAATTTTTAAATTTTTAAATTTTTAAATTTTTAAATTTTTAAATTTTTAAATTTTTAAATTTTTAAATTTTTAAATTTTTAAATTTTTAAATTTTTAAATTTTTAAATTTTTAAATTTTTAAATTTTTAAATTTTTAAATTTTTAAATTTTTAAATTTTTAAATTTTTAAATTTTTAAATTTTTAAATTTTTAAATTTTTAAATTTTTAAATTTTTAAATTTTTAAATTTTTAAATTTTTAAATTTTTAAATTTTTAAATTTTTAAATTTTTAAATTTTTAAATTTTTAAATTTTTAAATTTTTAAATTTTTAAATTTTTAAATTTTTAAATTTTTAAATTTTTAAATTTTTAAATTTTTAAATTTTTAAATTTTTAAATTTTTAAATTTTTAAATTTTTAAATTTTTAAATTTTTAAATTTTTAAATTTTTAAATTTTTAAATTTTTAAATTTTTAAATTTTTAAATTTTTAAATTTTTAAATTTTTAAATTTTTAAATTTTTAAATTTTTAAATTTTTAAATTTTTAAATTTTTAAATTTTTAAATTTTTAAATTTTTAAATTTTTAAATTTCGAATTCTCTCTTTTTTCAAAAGAAATTGTTTTAAAGGAATTACCTTCACATAAGCATTAAAGTGACTTTAATTAGTTTGGCAACTTTAATTAATTTAACTTTAGATCCTGCCTCGTGACACGTTGATTACGCGCGTCGGGGACCCCTTTGCAATTTTACCGGAAACTTTCGATGAATTTACGATGAATTGTACGAGGAAAACAAAGGATTCGTGGTAAAGATCGTTACCTCGGTAACGATGAAAGTTATCGTGTGTTATTGCAACGCTGATACGGGATTCCGCCGGCGAACGCGCCAGGTGGCAGGGATTTTATCACGCGTGAGGCATAGGATTTTAAATTCTGCATAGTGACTTGTTCGATGGTGTCCTGAATATTCCCAATGACAAATGCAGTCAACGAACTAAAAATTTACTCAAGGATTTGACTGTTAATAAGCGCATAACGTTTACACGGGCGTGTGCGCGTGTGTCAGTGCGCGATAGCAAAGTGGAGTACGGGCAGGCGGTCGGCAAACAGGTAAATCCCGACGACTGCGTAACGAGTCCCACTTTCGCAAAATTACAAGCGCTCGTATTGCTTTGCATAACCGTTGCGATAATTTAGTTTTTAATCGTTCTCGTAGTCTTACCATAAATTTGCAAACGAAATTTTGACTGAAACTGCGTTTATAGTTATTATTTTTCATGTTCTCTGCGTCACGAATGTGCCATAGAAAAAAATTATAGTTCATTATTAAAAATGGAAGACAGTATTTCGAGGGACAGTTTTGTGTTTTTTTACGATAAGGGGACGAGGCTTCAGGGTGACACGCCGATAACGAATAACAGTTATTCGAAGCAAAGGTGAAATACGGCGGTCGGCGATAAAAACTGTATTACATTGTTTTTACGAACGGTGGTATTTAAGGTCAAATGAAAAGTGTCATCGAAGACGGACATGTCAGCTTTCGATGACACTTTTCTTTTCACCGTAGATGCTCCGTACAAAAAGTTTATTAGAGTGTACAACTGAAGTGTACAGCTGAAGTTTACAACTGAAGTGTACAACTGAAGTTTACAACCGAAGTGTACAACCGAAGTTTACAACCGAAGTTTACAACCGAAGTTTACAACCGAAGTTTACAACCGAAGTTTACAACCGAAGTTTACAACCGAAGTTTACAACCGAAGTTTACAACCGAAGTTTACAACCGAAGTTTACAACCGAAGTTTACAACCGAAGTTTACAACCGAAGTTTACAACCGAAGTTTACAACCGAAGTTTACAACCGAAGTTTACAACCGAAGTTTACAACCGAAGTTTACAACCGAAGTTTACAACCGAAGTTTACAACCGAAGTTTACAACCGAAGTTTACAACCGAAGTTTACAACCGAAGTTTACAACCGAAGTTTACAACCGAAGTTTACAACCGAAGTTTACAACCGAAGTTTACAACCGAAGTTTACAACCGAAGTTTACAACCGAAGTTTACAACCGAAGTTTACAACCGAAGTTTACAACCGAAGTTTACAACCGAAGTTTACAACCGAAGTTTACAACCGAAGTTTACAACCGAAGTTTACAACCGAAGTTTACAACCGAAGTGTGCAACCGAAGTGTGCAACCGAAGTGTGCAACTGAAGTGTGCAACTGAAGTGTGCAGCTGAAGTGTGCAGCTGAAGTGTGCAGCTGAAGTGTGCAACTGAAGTGTGCAACTGAAGTGTGCAACTGAAGTGTGCAACTGAAGTGTACAACTGAATTGTACACTTCACGAAATTGCACACGACGTTCAAGCCTACACGACGAATTTGTAACAAATGATTTTCTAACATCTTACAGACCGCACACCAAAAATGTACAACACTTCAAAAAGCTTTCACATTTTAAATGAAGACATTCAGAATTTAACAATCTCGCGCTAGTTACAAAATAATGGTGTTAAATTCTGATTGGGTTAATTTAAAATGTGAAAGCTTTTTGAGGTGTAGTCAATTTGCGGTGTACGGTTTGTAGGATGTTAGAAAATCGTTTGTTTCAAATTCGTCGTGTAAGGTTGAACGCCGTGTGCCATTTCGTGAAGTGTACGATTCAGTACGTTTTGAATGGTTTACGTTTGAAGGCGCCCGCGAGGACCGAGGGGATTCGGGAAGGGCTTGCAATACAATTTGGATTTTTTTTAAATAGTTGATAGTGTCAAGAATATTTGGGTAAATTTTTATGTCAAAATTCAACGAATTACGAAAGTCAAAGACCATTATGCGGAAAGCGGTAGAACGCAGAATCTGCGCGGAGCGCTCGAGCAGCGGCGCGGCCGAACTTTAAAAGGGTTTTTCTGAAAACGTGATTTTCAAGATCAGTGTCCCTGATATCTCAAACATGGCTTGATAGATTTTTATGAAAATTTTTACCGATATACTTCAAGAGATTCTTCAGTCTTTGACTGAAAAAAAAAATCAAAATTGCGCAGGGAAACTGCAGAAAACCCGCGCCAATACCGCTGGTCATTCCAACTGAGTATTGATGTTCGCATTCGATACTTCGATTACCACCACCAATTCTCAGAATTCGACCTCCCGCTCAACGGTTTCAATGCGCCACTTAAGGTAGTCCTTGCGAATAGTGTTCACTTCACATAAGTTTCAGAGAAATGAGAGGGAATTGTAGACACTTCTCGATGGTATAAAAATCTGAAAAAAATCAAGTATATTAAAGATGTCGAATGGATTAATTTTGCATAATAATAATTCTAAAATGTTATTAACAAATTGATGAAAAATTTAATTGTTCAACAAATATCCTGCAAACCTAACTTTTTTTTAAATGAAAATTGTTCGTTCATATTTCTGAATACGTATGAATTTTTTCAGATTTTTAAATTCCCTCTGAATTTTCTGACTTTTCACACGTTTTCCCCATATAAAAAAAAAAAAAACAAAAAATCAAAGTAAATTTAAAAATCTGAAAAAATTCATACGTATTCAAAAAAATGAACGAATCATTTTCATTGAAAAAAAAAAAGTTAGGTTTTCGGGATATTTGTTGAACAATTTTATTTTTCATCAATTTGTTAATAACATTTTGGAATTATTGTTATGCAAAATGAATCCTTTCGGTATCTTCAATACGCTTGATTTTATCAGATTTTTGTATCATCCAGAAGTGTTTGCAATTTCCTCTCAATTTCTCCGAAACTTATGCGAAGTGAACACTATTCGCAAGGACTACATTTATGCACGGCTAGGGTCACCCATCCAAGTACTGAACGCGAACGATTCAGCTTGACTCTGCGAACCACCGAAGCCGCACACTTAAAAACAAAAAAAAAAAGAGTTTTATTGTGATATCCAATACATGTCGTGATAAGTGGTTACAATAAACTTTGAAAAAAAAAAACCCATACAATCAGTGTAAGAAAAATAATTCATACTTAGTGCACGCCTGGCTGCTTCACTGCAACTCTTAAGTACAAAAATTCATTACCATCGGTTAACAGAAAAAATAAATATCTTAGCTGTAAAAAAAAAATAACTATCGCAACAGTTAATTAAAAAGGTGCTCGGGTAGCACACGGCAAGGCGTGGGTCAAAACAAAAAATAGGCTTAAGAGCATAGAAAAAAAACCCAGCTATAAATCTAAGCGTCGAAGCCGCACACCAATTGCGCATCCACCGCTGTCGATAATCTTGAGGAACTTTTTTTTTTTTTTTTTAATTTCCCATTTTTAAGTCCCTAGCTTCTGTGCGCCATCTAGCCAGTACTTTTCATATCAATTTTTGTGGTCTTTCAATCACTTGTAAAGTTCACGACCGCAGCCGCTGTTCAGCCCCCCATACTGTATCGCATTCGCACGATGGCGCAGGGAAACTGCGGAAAACCTGCGCCGATACAGCCGATCATTCCAACCGAGTCTTAATGTTCGTATTCGATACTTCGAGTACACTGAGAAAAAAAGGATTTATTAAAATCAAATAAATTTCGAGCATCAAATGACGTTTATTAAGATAAAATAAATGTTTGCTTGCCTCAACAAAATCCTTATTAGATTCAAATAACGGTTATACTTTGGCGTAAGTAACAAAAAATTATTCAAAGATTTGCACTTTAATATAAATGTTTATTGGCGCCAAAGAAATCGTATATTTGGCGTCAAGACAAACGCGGCTATTATCCGTTAGCGCGCATTAGAGTTGTCAATGCGTCGATCGTCTGAAAAAATTTCTCGCTAATAACAAAACTATATTTATTCCTTACGGGGAACCGTTACATTGTAATAGAGAAGCACCTCATAGGTTTGTTTTCACAAAACTTTGTTTAATTCAAGCTGTGTGCCTCGATTGAATTGTGGATATGAAATGAGTCCCCGAACAACCAACATCGAGATTGATTATGTCACGAGTGTAACTAATGTGCATCGTGATCAGTGAAATCGTGCGCCGATAACGGATCTGTATGCTCATTTTTATAATAAAACATTGCTCGTTGATACTTCGTTGATAGTAAAAATGGCTTATTTAACAAAAAAAAAAAAAATCGTTTCTGCGTCATTCGTATATCACATTATTACGATAGGATAAAAAGTAGCGGGTCTGTAACGAAATAAATCAATAAATTATTTGACATAAATATCTGTTTATTAGATCCAAATGAACATTATTAAATAATAAGAATAATACGATCAAACAAAGAAATATATTAGACATTAATAAGTGATCTATTAGGTTCTGAATCAAATAAACATTTTTCTTCGTCCTTAATAAGATTTCTTTGAATAGAATAAACTTTTTTCTGGGTGTACGAACACCAATCCTCAGAATTCGACCTCCCGCTCAACGGTTCCAATGCGCCAGTTAGTGCACGCCCAGGCGGTCACCCATCCAAGTACTGACCGCGAACGATACAGCTTGACTCTGGGGACCACCGAAACCGCACACCAACCGCGCATCCACCTTCTTCTTCTTCTTCTTCTTCCAATTTGGAGAGGCGCTCACGTACAAACAGTGAACGCCGCACCTGGCCACCAGGTGAAACCGTGCCGGCCAACGCTCAGTCGGTAACGTAGCCGCGCATCCACCGCTGTCGGTACCCACCGTGAGAAACGAAGCATCCCCCATCGATGCCGCCATCTCTGAGAGAAAGACACGAACTGCATCATCTACGGTTGATAATATAAAAAATTGTTACAAGCTCTTCCCAATCGTCGCAGCCAACGTATAAAGAAACCAAAAAAAATAATAAAAAAAAAAAAATAAGCGCCAGAAAAAGAGAATACTTCATTTTCATTTTTTAAATGATTTTTATTTAACCTCGCATCAACCGCCGCGGTTATTAGCGACGATTTTCGTTTTTTTTTTTTTTTGTTCCGCTTCTCAATCATCGACCTCTTTCTGAATTCCTCAAACTTCGTCACTCGCCCTCTCAGTCAGATCCCATTTCGCTCGGACGCCAAAGTCTCAGTCAGTTCGAAGAACAAAAGAGCGTTGGAGTTTTTGTCACCGACCGCGGTATTTCAGTTCGTCGCGAGCCTATTCTGCGAGCGTTAAACGAAACGGAGAGCGTCAGCGCCCTCGGCAGTGCGGTGTCGCGACTGACCGTCCCGACGAATGAAGGCCGGGAGTCGTTGGGCGCCGCGACGCCGCCACCCCTGCGAGGATCGGCGCGTCGCTTTCGGCCAGCAGTAACCTTCGAGGCGCGGTCACCCTTGGCCGTGCGACCCGTCATGCTCAATTCTTCGCGCCGGTGTCCGTGATAGAACTCGCACACAACCGGCCCGTCGCTGGTCATCCCCCTGTTGCAACGAGCCTCTGCCCTCTCGACGTGCCAACCATCTGCTCGAGGCGGCGACGGTGCGGTACGGCGATGCTCCAGTCCCGAAAGCGAACGAGAACACGGCCTGTCGCTATCGGTAGGCGATTAAACATTTATTACTAATATACGATCGTCTTAAAAAAAAAAAAAAAAAAAAAAAAAACAAATGTTACAAGGGAAATGTCTTAAATGAACCGGCAAAAATATGGGAAGAGGACGAAAGGGCTTCGATGGGGTGTTCGATGATAGTTCTACAAAGTAGCGGATTTTTTTTTTTTTTTTTTTTGGACTCGGTATGGGCGAGCGAGGTGAAAAATTGACATTCGCTCGTTCCATTGTGCCGGTGTCGGTGACAAAACGAATTGAAGGGACGAGGGTCGATTCTTCCCCCCCCCCCCCCCACCCCCCTATCATTATGCCACATTGCAATCGCAAGGGTTTAGAAACGTCGGAGGGAAATTCTTGGTATTGGTGGTGTTATTATACTGGGGCTGGTCGTTCCAATACTTGTATATTTTTTGTATAGAAAAAGCTTAACCGATGTTGCACTGTAAAAAAAAAAAAAAATTGTAAATTTAATTTGCGAGAAATTGAAATTTTTCTTACATTATTTACATTAATCGAACATCAATGTACTTTAACTGTAAAATTACAATACGATATATTGAGATAACAAGTATTTTGCCTGAAATTTACAAAAATATCGATCAACGATACTAATTTTACTGTAAAATTGCGACGCATATGTATTTGAAATTTCAGAAGCAGTTTATGTAAAAAAAAAAAAAGCTTCCAGTACTGTTGAGTAATTTTCAAACAATTTTTTTTTTTTTTTACAGTGTATGTTCGTATGATAGACGGGTTCTGTGAAGAAATATATATTTTAAAAAATAGGGTTTGCATGTCCAGTTAATGGGGTCGTTGTAGAACCTCCGGTTCTTTGCGCACACCACGAGACAGTTGCGACGTATCTTTTGTTTCGATATTCATTCAAAATCGAGGCTACCTCGCCCCATTCGTCCTCCTCAATTTCGCTTCGTTTCGACGGGACAGCTGGGAGCTTACAGCGCGTACCGTGCCATCGTGGTGTCCAGGGTGGTTAAAGGGTCGTGGGAAAATTTAAAAGGGGTCGTACACCTCGAGAAAAAAAATGTTGAATGAGATTTTATTATTTTTGTTTTTTTTTTTTAACATAGGGATTCTATCTGTAGAATTCTCGAGTTGCTTTACTTATTTCTATTGATTTCTAGACTTTCAGTATGTTTTAAAGAGTTAAAGGGAAACGGATACATTGACGGAAACAACAATGACAAAGTTGCACATTGAAATTTTCATATGGCTTTCTCGTAATGCTCTTTTATTGGCAAAGTTTCCTCTATGAGAAAGGATTTTCTGCATTGTTGGCTTCGTAGAAGAAGCTTCGCGAATAAAGGAACAGTATGAGAAAGTTATATGAAAATTTCAATTATCAACTTTTATGAGAAAGCGATATGAAAACTTCAAATTTCAACCTGTTCGCGAAAGCGATATGAAACTTCCAATTTTCAATCTTTTTGAACGTCACTGTCGTGTTTAAAAAATACACCAACGTCGCACTTCGCTTTGTCGGATCTATGCCGGACCTCGACACTTCGTTTAACGAAAAATACAGAATCTCAGAAAAATATTGTTTTTAATCATTAAGTCAATTGTCCAATATTCGCTGTTTCGTGGCCATGTCTAATGTATTTTTCCCCGTTGATTACGAATCTCCAACTTTTTTTACTCCTGGAGCGATATTCGATGGAGAAACTCTCGTCGGACGTAAAATAAACATTGTCCCGAAAAATTCAAAAAATTTCAAAATCTTATAAAATCCAAAAGATTCTATGAATTTTCAGCAAATGTAATAAGAAATATACGGTGCCAGTCCACTCACGTGCCAAACTTCAGCTCGATATCTCCATGTTTACTCGAATTTGACCAGTCGTTGTAGTAAAAGAGATTTATTGCCAAAGTTAATATTTATACAGTTATCTTCTTATACTAATTATATACATAATGCTAATTTTACACTTTGGCAAAAGGCCATCGAACTGACTCCTTCAGTTCACGAATTAAACCATTTTTAGTAATTTTTCAAAAAAAAAATCAAAATTTCATAAAATCTGACCGCTTCGATAGAGTTCAGCCAAATTCAATGCCAAAGATTTTTTATCGTAGTATTATATTTGTATGGAATTTCACGTTCAAAATTTACGCGAGTTGGTGCTACCATGACCTTTTGTCAAAAATGTCCTTAAATCCTTGATCAACGTGAAAATTATATCGAAGGAGGAGACGTGACCACTCTAATAGTGTACCAAATTTCAAGTCGCTACCTCAAACCGTTTCCGAGATATAGTCGTTTTAAACGACGCAAGCTGTCACATACACACATACGCACACGCGCGCGCACACACACATACGCATCCATCCGGACGCCAGTTTAAAATCGCATTTCTTGACGTTGGAGTCTATTTTAAGTACTCTGACACTAAAATACCAATATTTTTTTTTTACAAAAACACAGATTCCTCTATGTGAAAGCAAAAAAGAGCCGGGAGTCGAATTAACAAGTGTGTCAATTCGATTTGCAGCACCAGATGTATTCGAACGGAACCCAAAAATACAAAATGATTATTGTTCCTTAAAGCGTTGCAAGTTCTTTGAAGCACATATTTCTTTATTTTTTACAAGTATAACGTTTCAAATAAATCGGTTGGTTATCAATGCATTTGGTCTGAATTTCAAAGAGATGAATCACCTGTGATAATACACCGTGCTTCAAAGAGTCAACGGATATGATTTTCGACATATAAAAGTTTATTAAAAAAACAAATACACAAAATTTAACGAACAGCCAAACCAGACCAGCGATTTTCGAAACTTCGTTTCTGGTTCCAACGTTTCGTGCTTTGTACGATTCAGTTTTTTAATTGTTTAATTTAAATATATGTGGCAAGTATAATGCCAGATAGGCAGGCGCTACGAAACGAACGCGGTTTGACCAATATTTGTGATAAGGTAAACGGCCCAGTTTTTTGACCCTGTCCCAGTTTGTGACCCCAACGGCACATTTTTGTCTGCTGTAAATTAAGTTTTTGTCAAAAATCAACTGGATTACGCTCAAATTGAAGAGTGTTAAATGCAGTTGTATTTTGGCCGCACACATATTTGTTAAACTGGATGGTTAGTAATTAAATTTGAGCGCAAATGGTGCGATATGCACTTTAGTCGATTTGGAACAGCTTTGCTAAGCGGAGCTCACTAGCTCCGGCCATTGCGGTGTTGTGTGTTTTCACAACTCAAGTAAATAATTAAACTGCATGAAACTTATATCACAATGTTTAGAAAGAACCACTTTATCAGTGTGAAAAAAAGAATCCTACTTTTGTTCGGTTATTTTGTTAAATTCGTGGAGTCAATTACCCCGTCACATAATTAAGGTTATTTCGCAGTTTCTGACCCTCGATTTTTTACCTTTTGTGTCCTAGCATTAGGATTGTTTATTTATTCTGATTCAAGATAGAATTACAGAGAAAATTAATTAAATGCCTATTGGCTTATTACCGACTCGATAATTTATTAATTTCTTTTTTTGTTTTTTTTTTTTTTTCATCAAATTATGATAATCTGAAAGTTTGTCAGAATATATTATTTCAAATATTTTGGCATTTAATTATGTTACAAATTGTTTTTTTTCTAAGCCAGTTAAATCTTTTTCATTGTTTGTACCGAAAATTTAACCCCAAAATTACATAAATAATGCAATTGGATCCGTTCCGATTGACATTGGAAAGTTTCAGAAATTCGGTGAGCTACTGGTACGTGAGTGTCGCAAATCGGGCTCACGCGGGGGTCACAAACTGCGGCACGAGTGTCAGAAACCGGGTACACCGGGAGGGGTCACAAACTGGGACATGGGTGGGTTCACAGGGTCAGAAATCCCGGCAATACGCAAGCATTATCGAATCAATATTATCATAAAAATTCTCGATTACTTCATTTGCATGATATGTGAATCTCATTCAGAAGGTTTTAATGCACGTATTGAGACAGTTCATTTTCATTGTGACAATATCCCATATTAGCGATTAACAGAAAGCTGACACCGCAGCTCTGAAAGGCTAACAAACTGGGTCGTTTACCTTACGTGCATCGCACCTCGAAAATAATGCTCCAGCTGCCTTCGTTTCGTGGCGCCTATCAGGGATCTTTACGAAGTTCAATAATCAGTGATTCTCCGCCGTGCGCCGTTCCACCACGGGATTATCAATTTATCAACTTGTCTCCGCTCGGGAGGATCGAGTAGATGGAGGGAGTAAAAACAAAGAAAAAAAAGAGAAGAGAAGACCACGCCTTACTCGCGATTGGTAACGGCTGTGTAAATCGTGCAGTAGCTTCTCCACGCTCGAATTAACGGAGTTCGTGTATGTCGACGACGGTGGCCGTTGTCACGGACGAGGGCCGCTGCGTGGCTCGGGCGAGCGAGCACTAGAGCCGACCGGCGGCAGCAGCAACGATGCGAGAGTCGGCACGGAGAGCCACGTGATCGTGTCTCGCTGTGTTTTCGTTCGGCGAGGCCTCGCCGCTGGCGTTGTGGCGTTGGTCGTCGTCGACGACGCCGGGTTTCAACGGAGACGATCAGTCAACCGCAGTTCTTAGTCAGTCAAGTCCGCGAGAGGATGCTGACCAAATATAACACAGCACCGACTGAATGGTCCAAGACAATATTGCGCTATTTTATTTTTTGTATACAAACGCGCTGAATAATCCGATCGTGCTGTTGTGTACAATTTGCACTCGAGCGACTGTTCCGAGGGAGTGACGAGGCCGCGAATGATCTCAGTAGCGCCGACGATGCATCATCGGCATAACTGCCAGTAACTAAAGTTAAAAGAAGTATTGTAACGTAAAGTTCGCGTGCTGTCGTAATTAAGATTAATTTTTTTTTTTTTTTTTTATTTCATTATTTCGGTGAAGAATTGTAAACTTTGGAGGCTCGACGAAAAATGCAAAGGAAAAGTTTCGTCAGCTGATCAACATACGTGGTGAGTTCATTGTCAGCTAAATCTTGAGTTGTCGCTTTCGAGATCGGAAACAGTTAAAAAAAAAAAATAAAAAATAAAAAATAAAAAAAAAAAAAGATCGTACGCTGAGAAAAAGAAATGGTTCGATTGAGCAAATGCGCCGCGACATACGTTCAAAGCTGTATTTTTTTGGTACAAAAAAAAAAAATGTTTCTTTTTCAATCGACAAATTTTGAATAAATCGAAGCGAATAATCGTTTAACAAGCTTTAAGCAATGCTTTAATTGTGACAAACAAATAACAGCTTTGAACGTATGTCATCGAAATTTTTTTGTTAATCCAACCAATATTTTTTTTTCTCAGTGTAGAATTCCAGACGTATCACGTCCACGACAGTCCACTAAAATTAGCAGGAATGAGAATAGCGTACAAGAAATGTTTGTTGAATGTTAAAACGCTCTTTTTAACGTGCACACGCGTGAGCTTTTCGGCCCGTAAGAATCGAGATCACTGTGTGTACGAGAGCTGCTGCTAAATGTGAGAGTTCATTTAGTATAACGGGCTTCGATGCTTCGGTTTTTGGGGAGGAACGTCGCGCAGCTGTTCGCCAGTTCTTATCTGCCTCGGCAGTCATTACCCTGCGCCGAACTCTACACGCTTTCGTTCCGGCATAGTCTTTGCAGGCGACTGACAGATCGAGCGGATAGTTTTTGTAGTTTCGGATGCGACACTGTTCGCTCGGCAAACTGTCGCAATTTTCAACAATATCGTTGAACATTATTGCAATATTAATACAATAAGTTAGGCATTTTTTTAGACACCACTATGTTAAATTTAATATAAAAAATTAAATGTAAGACGAATAATTAAGTATCGAATTGCAAATCGTATTTCACCGTTTAATTAAGACGGTCGGTAACAAAAATTATAAATCGGGTCTTTCACGGGCGTCGAAACGTACGGCCCTGTGAGGCGTCTCGAATTGAAGCGGATATCGTGGACGTTTCCGGTGAGACTTTTGTTTTAGCCGTAAGTCGCGGCAACAGTTGGAAAGAAAGGCTCTCACGTAGTCTCAGCAATTCGACGAAAGAAACTCGAGAGACTATAAAGGAAATGAAATATTGAAGCAACGAAGAAAACTAAAGGCTTTGTTGTTTTAACCGTAAGTACCAGCAAGGCCAAAAGTGGAAAAAAAGGGCTCTCGCATCAAAGAACGAAATCAAAGAGCCAAAGAAGGAACGAAAAAATGAACTATCGATGAAAATGTTCGACTTTGCTGGCGCTCTTATGGGTGCCCTGCATGGCACAATGGGTGCAACAATAGTGCAGGATTAATTGCAACGGCGTTCACTCTCCGGACGATAAAAAACTGCCCGAGCGACACCGCCATAGGATTATCGTGAAACGACGATAAGCTTTTTTTTTTTCTCCCATCAGGCGCGGCGCACCGACAAGCGGAATCTTTTGAGACGGGCACAAACGTACTTGGAAGTGTTCCAAGGGGGTCAACGTAGCGGCCAAAAACATTAAATTCCTCTTCATTTTTTGTTTCCGTACTCTCTTGTATCGCGTCGAATTTACCCGACTCGATCGACGCAGTACGATGTGCTCTTTGGGAGAATTATTGTCGTTAGGTTTTTCGTCAACATTTTTTTTTCTTGAAATTTCGTTCGTTCGTGCCGATCGGCCACGGGTCGCGCGTTCCGACGACCTCTAGCGCTCGCGCTGTTTCAAGGTCATACGAGCTGTAACCGTAGCGCCGGAGCGATGAACGCCGGAAAAATTTTAAGATTAAATTTTTGGTCACTCGACATTTTTTTTTTTGAAAAATCGTCCGTCCATATCTGTCCTTGAATTCTAACCGCCTCGAACGCCCAGCTACTTCAAGGTCATACGGGCTCTGACGGTGGTGCTGGTGCGATGAGCTCTTTGGGCGATAGACTAACGTCGTGAAATTTTTCATCACTCGACATTTTTTCGAAAACTCGTTCATCCGTTTGTGCCGATCGATAAAAACGACTGCACGGAAAAAAATGCTTGGTTGGGTGAACAACATTTATACCTAACAAACGTTTGTTTGTTGGGTATAAATTGGTTGCCATAACGATCTGCATCGTTAGAATAACCACCTAGCATTAGTTCCATTTACCATTAATAGTTAGTTGACGCGATTAGTGAACACAACTAACTCCAGTAGTTAGTCTGACTACAAAAACGCTTGGTTGGGTCAACTAAACGTTTGTTTGTTGGGTATAAATTGGTTGCCATAACGATCTGTATCGTTAGAATAACCACCTAGCATTAGTTCCATCTACCATTAATAGTAAGTTGACGCAAATAGTGAACACAACTAACTCGAGTAGTTAGTCTGACTACAAAAACGCTTGGTTGGGTCAACTGAACGTTTGTTTGTTGGGTATAAATTGATTGCCATAACGATCTGTATCGTTAGAA
Organism: Amblyjoppa proteus; assembly: GCA_963922035.1. NCBI lineage: Eukaryota > Metazoa > Arthropoda > Insecta > Hymenoptera > Ichneumonidae > Amblyjoppa > Amblyjoppa proteus. Next base: position 14,477,149 of record OY998233.1, read on the forward strand.
TAACCACCGAGCATTAGTTCCATCTACCATTAATAGTAAGTTGACGCAAATAGTGAACACAACTAACTCGAGTAGTTAGTCTGACTACAAAAACGCTTGGTTGGGTAAACTGAACGTTTGTTTGTTGGGTATAAATTGGTTCGAATAACGATCTGCATCGTTAGAATAACCACCTAGCATTAGTTCCATCTACCATTAATAGTAAGTTGACGCAAATAGTGAACACAACTAACTCGAGTAGTTAGTCTGACTACAAAAACGCTTGGTTGGGTAAACTGAACGTTTGTTTGTTGGGTATAAATTGGTTGGAATAACGATCTGCATCGTTAGAATAACCACCTAGCATTAGTTCCATCTACCGTTAATAGTAAGTTGACGCAAATAGTGAACACAACTAACTCGAGTAGTTAGTCCGACTACCAAAATAGTATTCAGGATGGTAAAGGATGGACAACGAATGTTACAGGCGATCTAACCAATAGTATAGTAAGTGCAATCAAGCACAGCGCGCGTGTCGTACAACCAACTGAAATTGTTGCCTTAACGAAACGTAGTTGCTACGAACGCAAGCATGACACCTTTATACATGCAAGGCAGTTACTATTTTATTGGTATGGCCTACTAGTATGGCATATCGTGGAGGCCTACCAGAGACAAACGGGCTTAATTACTTACCTAATCAATGAACATATGTTGCTTATCGACAGAGAGAGAGATACAGCTGATTCGAAAAAATTGTTGATTTTAGCCCAAGCAAGTAACTGGCTACTCCAACAACTTCATCAGCAGTTAGCCCAACTAACAAATTAGTTGGTCTAACGAATGCCAAACTAACCAACTTCAAAGAGCTCACCCAATCAATTGCACTCAGAGCACTAAGGGCCGAATTTTAAAACGATAGTTTGAACTTAAGACAGCTCTTGATATCGAATTTCGGATTGAAGTGCGTCTCAAATTCCATTTGATACTTAAGATCTATCTTAAGGTCGAACTCAAGTTCGAACTGTGGTTCGATCTTTAGATTAATCTTAAGCACGCAATGATGTTCGGGCCAAACCTCGATCTTAAATTCGATCTTAAGTTCAAACTAGCGTCTTAAAATTCGCACCTAAGACAATTGGTTGAGTCAACTACATCCAGAAAAATAATTTATTTGACGGTCACCGTTCGTTTGGTTTAAGCAAAATATTTATTTGATTTAAATAAATATTTATTTAAATTAAGTAAATAGTTACTTAAATGAAATAACTATTTATTTAAACAAAAAAAATATTTTACTTAAACCAAAGAAATGGTGGCCGTCAAGTAAATAATTTTTTTTTCTGCGTGTATTTTTTTTTTCTTCGTGCAACTGATTCGTTTATTCCGTGTCGTGTCCGCGATGCTTCAAGGTCGTACCGGCTGTAACTGCAGCGCTGGGGTACGCCGAGTTGTTTGGGAGATAAACTGTTATCGCGAAATTTGTTCGTCACTGGACATTTATTTATTTTTTTTTTTTTTTTTTTTTCAAAAAATCGTCCATCCATTCGTGCCGGTCGGCTGCGGGTCACGCGTTCTAGCGACCGCGAGCGCCCGGATTGCTTCAAGGCCATACCGTCTGTAACGGTAACGCTGCTACTGTAAAGCCGGACGGGAAGAGATATCGATAATCGATCTGTTGCCCTGGATTCACCGGCCCAACCTCATTTCCGTTGTACACATGTGTAGTCTGTATCATTCGAGGCACAAGGACCATGGGGTTGAGTGGGGACTAGAAAGGGGCGAGGGGGAGAACGAGACTAAGGAAACATAACGAGGGAGTATAAGAGGCAACCCTGTAATCGAATCAGAGTGCAAATACGATTAAGCCTCGCGTATTCGAGAGCTTCACTGATCTCGATCGCTTCGCTCACCGTGTCGAGGGATTAGATGCCCCTTTCACTCCACTCTAAAAAAAAATTTTATGAGATTTAATATAGCAGAATTGGAGTTTTTACGCAAAAAGTGGTATATTATAATTCATGTACAATTGTGGTGAAAAGTTTATGTTAGTGTATTATAAACATGGGAAGAACTTTATTTTCAATAGTCGACTACAATTTTACTATGAGAGTAATTTAATTATTATAACTCACTTTAATTTCAATGAAAAAGTGTATTCATTATTCATCACAATTTTAACATTAAATTTAGTGTGAGAAGTTTTTGCATAAAAACTTCCAGATACATTAAATTCACAGTCTCTTTTTTACACTGTCGCTTTCCTATATTTAACACTATTTTCTTTACTTTGTTATTCTTTTTTATCCTCTTTAGCGGCAGTCGATATGATTTTGGTCGAACTTTCTTCAAATTGAAAATGTTCGCATTTCGTTAAAAAAATGTAATAAACGTTTTTAAAAAAAGTTTTACCTTTCCTGCTTACGGGCTTTTTCCCGGGGTTGAAAAATTTATAGAAGTACATTTTAGCAGAAATTCGTAATCGTAAGTGCCGTCAGTCCTCGCGATGTAAGCCGACACAGAGATGTTGTTCATTGGCCGCGTTGACTCGATCGACTCTCGGGCGGGTTTGTTATTAAATTGATGCCGTCATGAGTCGCAAGCTCGTGTGTCGTGTATCCTGCCCGCGGCGACGACCAACGATGGCCGAGCCCCCGCACGTTGAGCAACAAGATCGCGAGCGTTTGATGGATTCTGGCATTAAATAATCTTCGAGGAATGCATACATTTTCGCTTCCTCATAGAGGAAGCTTTGTTATGGTGAAAAAAATGTTTTTCGAGATTTTAATGAAAACGCTTTCAGAATGTTCTAAAACATCGAAAAGTCACATTTAGAAAAAAAGTCCGTGTGTGTGTGTGTGTGTGTGTGTGTGTGTGTGTGTGTGTGTGTGTGTGTGTGTGTGTGTGTGTGTGTGTGTGTGTGTGTGCGTGTGTTTGTGTGTGTGTTTGTGTGTGTTTGTGTGTGTGTTTGTCTGTTTGTGTGTGCGTCTGCGTGTGTGCGCGTGTGTATGTGACTCAACGCGAAAAATTCAAATCGCTATAACTCGAGAATGCGTCGACCGATCAAGCTAAAATTTTGCACACGGCATGTGTGGTTAATAGTCAATGTTTTTGCAAAATTTTATTAAAAAACGATCAGTTGTTTTTTTTTTTTGTACGCCATTTTTAATTTCTTCGAAAATGTCTGTGGGCGCTCTAGCTCCTACAATTTTTTTTAGCTATAGGTGCAAAAAGTTGTACACAGATAGAGTATGATCGCCCGATGATCCCTATAAAATTTGGGGAAAATCGATCGAGCCGTTAAAATGTTGTGGCATTTTGAATTTTTTGAATTTTATGCAATTTTCTTTTTTTTTTTTCGAGACACATTTTTCCGTATCAAATATTCATCTATGAATAAAAAAAAGTATCAAATTCATGATCAGCGTAAAAAAATGCATGGAAGTACAGTCCCGGAGGGGCAACTAAGGAAAAAGTTTACCGGGCAATTTTATAACGAAAATTGCAAAAGTTAGTGAATTTGGGTATTTTTAAACAGTGACTTCTTCCCTTATCGTGATCTACAGCAAGAGATACACAAGACGATGAATATGACGGGGTTGAAAGAGCTAGATAAAGAGGTAATCACTTGAATTTCTTAAGTAAAAAATCGATTGTACAAAAAAAAATCAGGAGCGCATACTTCCAAGTATTTTTTTGCGCTAAGCGCAGATCCGACAAAGTGAAGCGTGACGATGAAGTATTTTTACGCGATGAACCCGACTCCGCCAGCCATTTTGCATAAAAAGTCTAACAAGACGTTGACGTTGAAAAGAAGTTGAAAACTGAAATTTTCATAGCGCTTCCTCATAAAGTTGAAAATTGAAATTTTCATATCGCTTCCTCATAAAAGTTGGACATTGAAATTGTCATATCGTTTTCTCGTGATGTTCATTGATTCGCGAAGCTTCCTCCATGAGAAAGCCCAAAATACAGAAAATGCCTTCTCATAGAAGAAGCTTCGGGAATTAAGGAACATCACGAGAAAACGATATGACAATTTCAATTTCCAACTTTTATGAGGAAGCGATATGAAAATTTCAATTTTCAACTTTTTATTTATCCCGTCGAATGTGCTATAGATTTTTTGAAACGATTATCAAATTTGTCATAGAATACTTTTTTTCAATGTGACTTTTCAATGTGACTTTTCAATGTGACTTTTCAATGTGACTTTTCAATGTGACTTTTCAATGTGACTTTTCAATTTGACTTTTCAATTTGACTTTTCAATTTGACTTTTCAATTTGACTTTTCAATTTGACTTTTCAATTTGACTTTTCAATTTGACTTTTCAATTTGACTTTTCAATTTGACTTTTCAATTTGACTTTTCAATTTGACTTTTCAATTTGACTTTTCAATTTGACTTTTCAATTTGACTTTTCAATTTGACTTTTCAATTTGACTTTTCAATTTGACTTTTCAATTTGACTTTTCAATTTGACTTTTCAATTTGACTTTTCAATTTGACTTTTCAATTTGACTTTTCAATTTGACTTTTCAATTTGACTTTTCAATTTGACTTTTCAATTTGACTTTTCAATTTGACTTTTCAATTTGACTTTTCAATTTGACTTTTCAATTTGACTTTTCAATTTGACTTTTCAATTTGACTTTTCAATTTGACTTTTCAATTTGACTTTTCAATTTGACTTTTCAATTTGACTTTTCAATTTGACTTTTCAATTTGACTTTTCAATTTGACTTTTCAATTTGACTTTTCAATTTGACTTTTCAATTTGACTTTTCAATTTGACTTTTCAATTTGACTTTTCAATTTGACTTTTCAATTTGACTTTTCAATTTGACTTTTCAACTTGACTTTTCAACTTGACTTTTCAACGTGACTTTTCAACGTGACTTTTCAACGTGACTTTTCAACGTGACTTTTCAACGTGACTTTTCAACGTGACTTTTCAACGCGACTTTTCAACGCGACTTTTCAACGCGACTTTTCAACGCGACTTTTCAACGCGACTTTTCAACGCGACTTTTCAACGCGACTTTTCAACGCGACTTTTCAACGCGACTTTTCAACGCGACTTTTCAACGCGATTTTTCAATGTGATTTTTCAATGTGATTTTTCAATGTGATTTTTCAATGTGATTTTTCAATTGTTTATTATGATATAATAAATAATAATAATGGACAGAACAATTGATTTTTCTGTCAGTCAACGTCACGCTTGGGTTCAAGGTCGACTCGGGTGACGAATAGAAAAAATGCGTTCGCTTTCAGAAAAAAATAACGATTCGTCGAATCAATTTTGCACATGGCTGATTGCGATCTGACTTAAACGACGGTTACGGGAAAAGCGCAAGTTACGAAGGTTCAACGATGCTGAAGGTGAGGCGAGACGTAACGAAGTTTTTAAGATTGGCTATAATCGTTCGATTTCGCTGTCTGAGTACACTCCAATGCAATCGCTCTCGAGTTTTACCGTTTACTGTCGAGACTTTTAGAATCTTGATTTTCATTTTATTTCTTTTTTTTATCTCTTCCTGGTAAGTTCCTTGCGCGCGGCCTTCGCGGCCTACATTGAGCGCCGACCCACAATCTTTGATTTGTAAGGCGACATACTAACGGTTCTTCAGCTCTCGAATTTAAATTTTTTTTTTTTCAATTTAACGAATGCTAATTGATAAAACAATTGTAGTCATTTTTTAATAATTCTTTTTTGTCGCGTTACAATGTTCACTTTTACCATTTTCAATATTACAATTCTATAATGTTCAATTTTAACAGTTTTATAATGTTCAATTTTTTAATATTCATTTTTATAAAATTCAATTTTACAATGTTCAGTTTTATCATGCTCAATATTATAATGTTCAATTTAATGATGTTGATTTTTATCAAATTCAATTTTACAATGTTGAGTTTTATAGTGTTCACTTTTGAAACGTTCAGTTACAATATATCCGAGTAATGTTTGCACAGCGATGTGTCACCGAGATAATTCTCCGAATTCAACGGAGCGTTCGTTGCTTTTTTTTTTTTTTTTTTTCCTCTAACGTTTCGGCATATATAGACGGCAACGGTAGACTTAACGGACCGAGCTCCGTGTTTGTCGTTCGTTGGAAAACCGACAAGAGCGAATGTAACACAGCACTAGGAGGTATAAGAAAAAAAAAGATTGTACAGTGGAACATATTCGTAATATTCCACGATGTATTAACCGAGGCCATTCGGCACCTTTGTCTCGATACACAATTCGACAGTGATTCGACAACGAGCCCGGTCGCAGCATGTGTGAGTGTCGCGCACTTGAAATCGAGAGAAACTTCCTCATTGCATATTTTAACGCTAAAAAACGACTTTCACATCGACTAAAGTAATCGACTCGAGTGAATGACTTTGCAGCAAAAATGTTAAACTCTCCTTTCACCGAATAGCTAAACACTAGGATCGATGCATCTGATATCTGGAAACGAATCGAATGATTTTTTTGTCGCACAAAGATGTATTACGCAATTTTTTTTTTTTTTTTTTTCCTGCAGAAACTCAGGAAAAAAAGCGTGAAAAGTTGAGATCGCCTGGAGAAGGAAAGACCTCTAGGCGATGCGGGGCGGTAACGAAAAGTCCAATACAGTATTTTTAAGGGTATTCGATATTTTTGGCTAAATGTAAATTACAGACGTTCTTAAGGTAACTACGTCGCTTCGCGCTCATTTCGCATAAGTTCGAGAAAAATAAGAGAAAATTGCATGTACTTCTCGATGGTATAAAATTCTGAAAAAATTCATGCATACTAAAGGTACTGAAAAGATTGATTGTGCATAATAATAATTCCAAAATGTTATTGACAAATTAATCAAAAAATTAATTGTTTAAAAAATTATCCGGCAACGTAATTTTTTTTTTTTTAATGAAAATGATTCGTTCATTTTTCTGAATACTTATGAATTTTTTCAGATTTTTCAGTCAGCTATGATTTTTTTTTTTTTTTTTTTTTTTTATGGAAAAAAATGTGCGAAAAAACAAAAAAATCAAAGTTGACTGAAAAATCTGAAAAAAATTCATAGATATTCAGAAGAATGAACGAATCATTTTCATTGAAGAAAAAAGTTGGTTTGCCCGATAATTTGTTAAAGAATTAATTTTTTGATTAATTTGTTAATAACATTTTGAAATTATTATGCGAAATTAATCTTTTCAGTACCTTTAATATGCATACATTTTTTTCAGATTTTTATACCGTCGAAAAATATTTGCAATTTTCTCTAATTTTTCTCGAACTTATGCGAAATGAGCGCGAAGCGACATAGCTACCTTAATTCAATTTTTCTCAGAAAAGTTGAACACTCTTGAAAAAAAGTGGATAACAGGTTTTGTTACCAACTGAGCCCGAGCGCCGAAAAGGACGAGGATGTCACATTCAGATCACCTCAAAGAGGTTGACTTCTCAGGGTTAAGGGAAGTGAAATATCGCGATCGGTAATGAAAACTGTAATGAACTTTTCTCAAGGATGCTAATTTTTTTTAGGAAAAAAAAAATCGTGCTGGATGCGCACGGTACTTTCGCTTCCGGGGCGAATTCATTTTTTTCTCAAAAAAATTGGTACCATTCAATAAAGTTAATTTGAAAATTGCAACTATCTCTCTCGCACGCACAGCCGTTTCACTTCCCCTTAAGGACATGTGAAACGACTCAGTCGGTAACGAAAATCTGTAATGAATGCGATTCAGAGACCGTAGACTTTTCGGGAAAAAACAAAGCATTAGCGGATGCACAATTTAATCCCGCGTCCGATGGTGTTTTCGTTTTATCCGAAACGTCAACCGATTTTAAATGACATTGATTAGAAAAATGCATCTATCTCTCTCGCACTCATGTGTCACGTGGTACATCTTTCACATGGCCTTAAGGATATGTGAAACGACTCAGTCGGTAACCAAAATCTGTAATGAATGCGATTCAGAGACCGTTGACTTTTCGGGAAAAAACAAAGCATTAGCGGATGCACAATTTAATACCGCGTCTGATGATGGTTTCGTTTTATCCGAAACGTCAACCGATTTTAAATGGCATTGATTAGAAAAATGCATCTATCTCTCCCGCACTCATGTGTCACTTGGTACATCTTTCACATGACCTTAATGAAAAATATCAAAGTAGCACCGTGGATACAGTCAACTCTCTAAATTGTTATTTTCTTAATTCCGTCGGTCAGCGATTCTTCGACAGGTCACTTACTAATTCGCGAATCGCCGTTCCATTACTCACCGTGGCTCGAACAACGGGAACAAGCGTGTGCGTGTGCGTGTGCGTGTGCGTGTGCGTGTGCGCGTGCGTGTGCGTGTGCGTGTGCGTGTGCGTGTGCGTGTGCGTGTGCGTGTGCGTGTGCGTGTGCGTGTGCGTGTGCGTGTGCGTGTGCGTGTCAGACCTGCTAACTGAAGAACGGTTTCATCAATCCGGTCGAAATTTGGCACGCACGTAGAGAAGTTGCGTGCCTCAGTTTGTTAAAATGATGAATAAAAAAAGGAAATCGTACCTCACCACAGACGCACGTTTCCGTTTCGAATATTCAGGCAAAAGCTGGATAAGTGGCGCATCGTGAGCAGTGAAAAAATACATACGAAATAAACGGTTCTTCTATAGGACATGTTTTTAACGAAAAATGTACGATCATAATCTTCAGAATCTTTGGTACCGCAACTGCACTTCATGTCCTTCGTATTTAACTTGAAAATTAAGAAGTATATTAAAATTATCATTAGTGTTTTAAAAGAAATTTGTTTAGCCTTTTCATAAATTAGAAAAAAAAATAGTCCAGAGCGATCTGCACATGGCTTCCTCATTTATTACAATCTTGCACATGATTTTTTTGTTTTGTTTTGTCGTTCAACGATTCTTCAACGTGACACTTATTAAATCGCGGTAGAAGCGCGGTTGGCGCACGGCTCTGGTGGTTCTCCGAGTCAAGCTGATTCGTTTGCGGTCAGTAACTGGATGGATGACCGCTTAAGGTAGTCCTTGCGAATAGTGTTCACTTCACTTAAGTTTCACAGAAATGAGAGGGAATTGTAGACACTTCACGATGGTATGAAAATCTGAAAAAAATCAAGTGTATTAAAGATGCCGAAAGGATTAATTTTGCATAATAATAATTCTAAAATGTCATTAACAAATTGATGAAAAATAAAATTGTTCAACAAATATCCCGGAAACCTAACTTTTTTTTTTTTGAATGAAAATTGTTCGTTCATATTTCTGAATACGTATGAATTTTTTCAGATTTTTAAATTCACCTTGAATTTTCTTTTTTTCTACACGTTTTTCCTATATAAAAAAAAAAATCAAAGTGAATTTAAAAACTTGAAAAAATTCATACGTCTTCAAAAAAATGAAGAAATAATTTTCATAAAAAAAAAAAAAGTTAGGTTTCCGAGATATTTGGTGAATAATTTTATTTTTCATCAATTTGTTAATAACATTTTGGAATTATTATTATGGAAAATTAATCTTTTCACTAACTTTAATATGCTTGATTTTTTTCAGATTTTCGTATCATCCAAAAGTGTTTGCAATTTGCTCTCATTTCTCTGAAACTTATGCGAAGTGAACACAATTCGCAAGGGCCTACCTTAACCGTGCGCTAGTTGACGCCATGGACCGTCGAGCAGGAGGCGCTTTCTTCTGAGACTGGTGTTTCTGCACTTTACTCGAGTGCAAAAATGCCGGAAGATCAGTAAAATATGGCCGTCTTTACCGGCACGGATTTTCCGTAGTTTCCCCGCGTCCCGGAAAATGCGATAAGTGTAGCTAAGTCGACTACGGAGACACTGGAAGTTGGGTAGTTCGGTAATTCATAGTTGAGTGCGCGTAAGCGCACTCAAGAATTCCGTAAAAACTCAAGTTTCGTATTGGGTTCCGTAAAAACCGAAAAGGTTGTAAGATGGAAACGAAACAACAAAAACAACGTAAATAATTCGCGAATCATGAGGCTGAAGATATCGGCATGAGACTAAATTTCATTAAGTCATAACAGCTGTGTTTTGCAGCGCGCAAACTTTGCTCGGAGAAGTTCACTTAGAGAATAAAATGTTACTAGGGAACATTTTTTTTTTCTTCCTAAATCAATGCGTTGGAAAATACTTGCGAGAGATAGAATTTGATGCCGTTCAGAAATCTTTAGGATCACCGCGAATCGCCCTTCCGTTGCTCACCTGGACTCGAACAACGGGTACGAATTCCGGCTATGATAACAAGCATACTGTAGACGCTGCAAGCAATTATATGTAAATTATATGTAGATGCCGATAGCGATGCGGAAGGGCGTATGTCCTGCATAATTTAACGAGTAAAACGATTCGGCGCATGGCCTTTTGTTCTCGACTCGAACAACGGGAGCGAATTTCGTGTAAAAAAATGTTGTATCAAATAACTCTCATCACCCAAAACAACCGATAATTTCGGTGTTCATTAGCCGATCGGAACTTGGTATCGATTGTGCTAGTAATCTGTTATTATTGTTTCTAGCAAACTTGTACAGGGCTATACACGGGGGATAATTAATTTTGTCCCGAAAATTTTGTTTCGATAACAAATGTTTATCACAAATTTTGTTTCGATAACAAATTTCCATCACAAATTTTGTTTCGACAACAAATTTTTGCCACAAATATTGTTTCGATAATAAATTTTCGTCACAAATTTTGTTTTGATAATACATTTTTATCACAAATTTTGTTTCGATAACAAATTTTCGCCACAAATTTTGTTTCGATAACAAATTCTCGCCACAAATTTTGTTTCAATAACAAATTTTCGCCACAAATTTTGATTGGATAACAAATTTTCGCCACAAATTTTGTTTGGATAACAAATTGTCGCCACAAATTTTGATTCAATAACAAATTTTCATCACAAATTTTGTCTCGATAACAAATTTTCGCCACAAATTTTGTTTCGATAACAAATTTTCGCCACAAACTTTGTTTCAATAACAAACTTTCGCCAAAAATTTTGTTTAGATAACAAATTTTCGCCACAAATTTTGTTTCGATAACAAATTTTCGCTACAAATTTTGTTTCAATAACAAATTTTCGTCACAAATTTTGTCTCGATAACAAATTTTCGCCACAAATTTTGTTTCGATAATAAATTTTCGCCACAAATATTGTTTCCATAACAAATTTTCGCCACAAATTGTGTTTCGATAACAGATATGCCGTAGACGTTAGAGGTAATTATATTGCAAATTGCCGCCCGAGAAACGGAAGGGCGTATGTCTCGCATAATTTAAGGAGTAAAACGATTCGGCGCACGCCCTTCCGTCTTTTATCGGGCGGTACATGAACATAGCTTAGTGTGGTACGTTACGGAGGAAGGGTCGGGAAATCGCCGAATCATTGTGCCACAGGGTCACTGGCCCGGAGACTCGTTGCTGCACGAACGGCTCTCACTTTCGATTCGCCTCCAGTACGAACTGCCTCGCGCCGATATATGGGGCATTCCATACCGATTCGACCTACGTCGGACCCTTGACCTCTTCAATTCGGTTGGCAATTTTTTATAATATTGTTCTAACTCTAAAAATCACTCAAATTTTTTTTCTTTTTTTTTTTTTTAATTTGCATTAATTACAATTTTTCAAAGTGAACATATTTTTAGCCGGAATTAAAAATTCTGAAAAATCCTGTATTTGATATGGAAATTTTTAAGCCTAAATCCAGAATGTCCAAAAGTTTGCTTCCAGATGTTTTTCAGCTTTTTCTTTCTTTTTTAAGTGAGCATATTGTTAGCCCGAATGAAAAAATCGGAAAAAATTCTCAAAAACCATGTATCAGATGTGAAAATTTTCAAGCCTAGAACGAAAGTAGCATCGCATTAGCTTCTATTTTTTTTTCTTTTTGTTAAATTATTTTAAATGATTTAAAATTATATTTAAAAAAATAAAATAAGTAGAAGCAAATGCGATGCCACTTTCGTTCTAGGCTTGAAAATGTTCATATCTGATACAGGATTTTTGACATTTTTTTTAGATTTTTTAATTTGGGCTAACAATGTAATCACTTCAAAAAAGAAAGCAAAGCTCAAAAAACATCTAGAAGCAAACCTTTTACCATTCTGGGTTTAGGCTTAAAAATGTTCATATCTGATACAGGATTTTTGAAATTTTTTTTAGATTTTTTAATTTGGGCTAACAATATAATCACTTCAAAAAAGAAAGCAAAGCTCAAAAAACATCTAGAAGCAAACCTTTTACCATTCTGCGTTTAAGCTTAAAAATGTTCATATCTGATACAGGATTTTTGAAAATTTTTTTAGATTTTTTAATTTGGGCTAACAATATAATCACTTCAAAAAAGAAAGCAAAGCTCAAAAAACATCTAGAAGCAAACCTTTTACCATTCTGCGTTTAGGCTTAAAAATGTTCATATCTGAAACAGGATTTTTGAAAATTTTTTTAGATTTTTTAATTTGGGCTAACAATATAATCACTTCAAAAAAGAAAGAAAAAGCTCAAAAACATCTAGAAGCAAATGCTTGGACATTCTGGATTTAGGCTTAAAAAATTTCATATCAAATACAGGATTTTTCAGAATTTTTTTCAGAATTTTTAATGCTGGCTAAAAATATGTTCACTTTGAAAAATTGTAATTAATGCAAATTAAAAAAAAAAAATTAATTTTGAGTGATTTTTAAAGTTAGAACAATATTATAAAAAATTGCCAACCGAATTGAAGAGGTCGAGGCTCCGAGATAGGTCGTATTGGTATGAAATGCCCCATATATAATACTCTGTACCTCCACGCTACTCTCTCCACTCACCGTATGGTATATATATGGCCTACGACGTTTCGATGGAAAACTTTCCGGACCTCGATTGCAGTATAGGGCGTGAGACTCGCTCGGCGCTTCGCCTACTGCGTGAAATTTTTTATGCCCTTAGTATTTTTATTCAAACGGAGATTCTTTTTTATTTCTAGATTTGAAAAAAAGATAAAATTTGAAGAGCTCTAAGTGATCTCCGACTGTTTATAATCTACGGCAAAAGAATAAATAAATAAAACAATTTTAAAAAACCCGCACATGTAATCAAAATTTCTTATCCGCAAACGTCCGGCAATGTCTTTCTGCTCGATATTACTAATTTTTTTTTTTTTTTTTTTCGTTAGAAACACCGGCTCGTCGCTGGTTTTTACGGTCGGAATTCAAAGCGTACACCCAGAAAAATTATTTATTAAAATCAAATAAATTTCGAGCTTGAAATGACGTTTATTAAGATAAAATAAATTTTTGCTTGCCTCAACAAAATCCTTGTTAGATTCCAATAACGGTTATACTTTGGCGTAAGTAAAAAAATGTATTCAAAGATTTGTACTTTAAAATAAATGTTTATTCGCGCCAAAGAAATCATATATTTGGCGTGAAGACAAACGCGGCTATTATCCGGTAGCGCGCATTAGAGTTGTCAACGCGTCGGTCGTCTGAAAACATTTCTCGCTAATAACAAAACTATATTTATTCCTTACGGGTAACCGTTACATTGTAATAGAGAGGCACCTCATCGGTTTGTTTTCACAAAACTTTGTTTAATTCAAGCTGTCTACCTCGATTGAATTGTGGTTATGAAATGAGACCCCGAACAACCAACATCGAGATTGATTATGTCACGAGTGTAACTAATGTGCATCGCGATTAGTGAAATCGTGCGCCGATAACGAATCTGTATGCTCATTTTTATAATGAAACATTGCTCGTTGATACTTCGTTGATAGTAAAAATGGCTTATTTAGAAAAAAATTCGTTTCTGCGTCGTTCGTATATCACATTATTACGATAGGATAAAAAGTAGCGTGTCTGTCACGAAATAAATAAATAAATTATTTGACATAAATATCTGTCTATTGGATCCAAATAAACATTATTAAATAATAAGAATAATACTATCAAACAAAGAAATATATTAGACATCAATAAACGGTCTATTAGGTTCTGAATCAAATAAACATTTTTCTTCGTCCTTAATAAATTTTCTTTGAATGTAATAAACTTTTTTCTTGGTGTAAGGGAGGCCAGAAAGAAAACCCAAAATTGTGTAAGGTGAAACACCACAAGTGACGCAAAAAAAAAAAAACACCACGAAAATTTAATGAAGACGAAAAATCTTAAAATTATTTGATTTTCTTTTTGGGGATATAGTAGTATTTATTCAATGTACAGCGTCTTTCGCTTTTTACAGGCTCCTCCTAACTTCTCGTACACCCTCGTTATCAATCCACGCAATCATACCAACAACAATCATTCCTAGTTTACACACTTGTAACTACTCCCTCATTACATAAATCTCGTACATATTTGTTATACAATCCCGATACATAACATAAAATTTAAAAAAAAAACACTTTTCCAATAAATATCAACTGACACTTATCACTAGGCTTTTCTTTTTATTTTTGGCCACTCAACCACTAATGCTAATACTTAAATTAATACCCTCTTAATTTGGTATTATCACAGGCCGCATTTGGGGATATATTTTTATTTAAAACTTAGCAGGTCGAGAGACTAACGTCGGAAATAACATAATTTTATGTGCGCAAGGTGAAAGCTTTCGAAGTCTGACGCCGAGAGACCGAAGTGCTGAATGGTGCGACTCCACAGGACTAATTTTACGACTACTCAGACGCAAAGGTTTCATGCAAGTTAAAGGACTACCTAGGTATTTCTACCGAACGTGTTTTGCGCCGCGTGCGCAACGTAAGGCTCGAAGGACGATTCATGCTAATTCGGCCGGAAATCGTTTCTCGGAAAGTATATATCTTCAACGTCGACGCGTTTTTAAAAGTCTCGTACGTATCTGATCTCGGAATCTGCACCGAGTGAAGAGCTTATTTAACGTCAAGAAATCCTTCGTTGGATATAGCGAATAAAATATTTAGTCGTTGTCACGAAATTTTTGTTGACTCGAATAAAAAAAAATGTCTTCCAGGCCAAATACAGTTTAACTGATTTTTTTGGGTTAATTAACTTATATTTTCCTTAACTAAATTATATTTTCCTCAACTAAATCATATTTGCCTCAACTAAATTACATTTGCCTCAACTAAATTTGATTTGCCTTAACTAAATTTGATTTGCCTTAACTAAATTTTGTTTGCCTCACATAAATTTTATTTGCCTCAACTAAATTTTATATGCCTCAATTGAATTTTAATTGCCTCAACTAAATTTTATTTGCCTCATCTAAATTTTATTTGCCTCAACTAAATTACATTTGTCTCAACTAAATTTTATTTGCCTTAACTAAATTTTATTTGCCTTAACTAAATTTTATTTGCCTCACATAAATTTTATTTGCCTCAACTAAATTTGATATGCCTCAATTAAATTTTAATTGCCTCAACTAAATTTTATTTGCCTCAACTAAATTTTATTTGCCTCATCTAAATTTTATTTGCCTCAACTAAATTACATTTGTCTCAACTAAATTTTGTTTGCCTGAACTAAATTTTACTTGCCTCAACTAAATTACATTTGCCTCAACTAAATTTGATTTGCCTTAACTAAATTTGATTTGCCTTAACTAAATTTTGTTTGCCTCATCTAAATTTTATTTGCCTCAACTAAATTACATTTGTCTCAACTAAATTTGATTTGCCTTAACTAAATTTGATTTGCCTTAACTAAATTTGATTTGCCTCACATAAATTTTATTTGCCTCAACTAAATTTGATATGCCTCAATTAAATTTTAATTGCCTCAACTAAATTTTATTTGCCTCAACTAAATTTTATTTGCCTCATCTAAATTTTATTTGCCTCAACTAAATTACATTTGTCTCAACTAAATTTTGTTTGCCTGAACTAAATTTTACTTGCCTGAACTAAATTTTACTTGCCTCAACTAAATTACATTTGCCTCAACTAAATTTGATTTGCCTTAACTAAATTTGATTTGCCTTAACTAAATTTTGTTTGCCTCAACTAAATTTTATATGCCTCAATTAAATTTTAATTGCCTCAACTAAATTTTATTTGCCTCAACTAAATTTTATTTGCCTCATCTAAATTTTATTTGCCTCAACTAAATTACATTTGTCTCAACTAAATTTTATTTGCCTCAACTAAATTTTCTTTGCCTCAACTAAATTTTATTTGCCTCAACTAAATTTTATTTGCCTGAACTAAATTTTTTTTGCCTGAACTAAATTTTATTTGCCTCAACTAAATTTGATGTGCCTCAACTAAATTTGATTTGCTTCAACTAAATTTCATTTTTTTCGACTAAAAAAAATCTTTAACAATAAATTAATATTTAAAATTCGCCACATTCAACGAAAGATTCGTCGAACTTAAATAAACTCTTTCCTCAGTGTGCGCGCTACGAAATACATTTGAAATTGGAAATACCGAGGGTGGTTCGGCTACTACCGGCCGGGACAGGAGCTAATACCGGAGCGACTTGCGAAACATGTCACGATCGATATCCAGAGCACGATGCCGAGTGTCCATGGTATATTACGGTGGCACTGATCGATCATCGCGTTTCCTCGTGTATTCCCGTTGTACAAAGCCGCATATAGTATTCGAGCACACGCCTCGACGACTCCGCCGCAATTCAAACACAGTACAGCCCCCGCGAACACTTTGCCACAGTTTGACGTCTATTTTGTCCGGCGTCGCCGGGGGAATGTAGTACATCGGATAAATACACGGAACATTGTAATGCATTAATAAACACTCCATCCGTAACAATAACCTTCTTCGCTGTGACATTTATTAGTCGATTCCCAACGATATTTTTGTTTTAAAGATCAAAAGTTAAACGAAACAATAATCATTTCCCTTGCACAGGTCGTGAGCGAAGAGTGTGATGAGAAAGTAAAAAATGTCGAGTTTTTGTTTTTTTTTTTGTTTTTTGTTTGAAATCACAATTGGAAATTTTTTAAATAAATTATTGAAATTACTTGTTCGGTATTCGGGGTTATTTATCGAATATTCTGAGCGATAGTTTGGAAATAAATCTTCAGCACCGATTCATAGTTGGGAGAACTTGATACGGTTACACTTTTTCGCCTACAAAACTTATGCAACAAAATTAATTATACACAGCAAAAAATAATTTCGTAAATTCGGAATGCGAAATTTCGAATGATTTTGTTAAATAAGTTATAACACTTATTTGTATATATGTACGAACCTGTTCTTTTATTTCGCGTGTCATTGACAATTTTAGTTTGTACTCTTGTTTGTAAAACTAGAAAATTAAGAAATAAAAAATTGTGGACGTTTGTAAAAAATAAGTCGTTGTAAAAAGTACAAACTTTTTTTTACTGTGTAGCGTGTATAGCCCTGTGCAAGGTTGCTTGAAACAATTATAACAGATTAACAGCACGATCGATAACAACTTCGAATCGGCTAATGAACACCGAAATTGGCGATTGATTTGGGCGATGAGAGTTACTTGATACCATTTTTTTTCACAGATAGGTTGAACGAAATTTTTAGTATCGATTGATAGTTCGGAGAACTTGAAAGGATTACATTTTTTCGCCCACAAAACTTACGGCCCAAAATGAATTATACCCGTTTTGTACAAGGTTGCTAGAAACAATAATAATAGATCAATAGCACCATCGATACCAAGTTCGAATCGGCTAATGAACACCGAAATTGGCGATTGATTTGGGTGATTAGAGTTACTTGATACCTTTTTTTTTCACAGATAGATTGAAAGAAATTTTTAGTATCGATTGATAGTTCGGAGAGCTTGAAAGGATTACATTTTTTCGCCCACAAAACTTACGGCCCAAAATGAATTATACCCGTTTTGTACAAGGTTGCTAGAAACAATAATAATAGATTAATAGCACGATCGATAACAACTTCGAATCGGTTAATGAACACCGAAATTGGCGATTGATTTGGGCGATGAGAGTTGCTTGATACCTTTTTTTTCACAGATAGATTGAAAGAAATGTTTAGTATCGATTGATAGTTCGGAGAACTTGAAAGAATTACATTTCTTCGCCTACAAAACTTACGGCCCAAAATGATTTATACCCGTTTTGTACAAGGTTGCTAGAAACAGTAATAATAGATTAATAGCACGATCGATAACAACTTCGAATCGGCTAATGAACACCGAAATTGGCGATTGATTTGGGCGATTAGAGTTACTTGATACCTTTTTTTTCACAGATAGATTGAAAGAAATTTTTAGTATCGATTGATAGTTCGGAGAGCTTGAAAGGATTACATTTCTTCGCCCACAAAACTTACGGCCCAAAATGAATTATACCCGTTTATAGCCCTGTACTAGGTTGCTTAAAGCAATTATAACAGATTAATAGCACGATCGATACCAAGTTCGGAACGGCCTATGAACACCGTAATTGGCGGTTGTTTTGGGTGATGAGAGTTGCCGAAAACTCGTAGCCTTCGAGTGATTAAATATTTGTAAGCTTTTCCCCAAGAGTTTCCGTCACTAGACGGGTACATACTCCATACTATTTTTGTTTACAGTGTACACTGTTGGGCTGCAAAATACACAGGAAAAGTATACATTGCTGTCTAGCGCGGCGCGTTCCGTCGAGAAACTCAAGTGACGTAATGTACAACGAACAAATTAGCCTGATTGCCTCGAGTTTAGAGGCGTGAAATTATAATTGTCCGTTTTCCCATTCCAGTTTCAAACTTACTTTGCGGGAGGGAGGGAGGGAGGGGGGGGGGGGGGTTGATTTCCACGGTCGCCAAAAAGATAAACGTTTCGCGGGATCAAAGTCCGATTTGGATGCACGTGCTGAATATATACGTATACATGTGTATATAAGTGTCCGACGTTGGTTATTTACATAACGATAAAACAGTTTCAGACCAATAACGTTATTAGATACAGCGTACGTGGAAACCGCACGAGCATCGCGTTACACTGGCTATCGTGTAAAACGCGATTGATCATACTGTCGATAATGGTTCAGCAAACATGCGAATGATAAATGTACGGCCCTACACGCGAAATCGATGAACCTCTAACTGAACGAGCAGTTTCTACAACAACACGCGATCGGTTGTTAGAGCTGAAAAAGTCTGATTTTCTACTTGCTTTATTTATTTACTCCGTTTTTTTAATAAATTATTAAACCCGACTTATGAAGAGAACTTGCATTATTATTATTGTTATTAACTATTCTATATTCTCCTCTGCATTTCCCTCTTATATTTCCTTACCTAACCTCATCTTATACTACAATATTTTATCATTTACATTTATTTTACTTGTTTTCGGTTATTATTATTATTATTATTATTATTATTATTATTATTATTATTGGAACGGACAGAATCCTTGTATAGGACGATATACATATATCGGCTGGAGGCAATATTGGCAATTACAAAATCTTGTAATCATGCACTTAAGGACATACGCCACAGTAAATGGGTAAAAAGTACGCATATTTCGTGATTTTTTTTTTCTCGGTAAATATATCCTTTATCGATTTGATTTTTTTCATTCGATTTTATTGTTATTATTTATGTTTTTCATCGATTGGAGTAGATACTTTTTTTCGAAAGTTCGTTTGCGGTGGCCCTGATTTCGACATGTCATTTTATGTGAAACAACATTTTTTAATTGTTTCTCAACAAATGATATATAAAGCGGTCGTTGACGAGGGGAAAAAAATAAAATAAAAATTGCCAATATGGCGGCCATTTGAAAAAAAAAAATCGGTTTTTACCCATTTTTTGACACTTTGAATCATTAATTTTTTTTTTTTTAATATGAAAACGTCAAGGACTGAAGAATCTATAGAAGTGAATCGGTAAAGATTGTCATAAAAATCCATCAAGCCGATTTTGAAAATCATGTTTCGAGAAAAACGCGTTCAAAGTTCGACCGCGCTGCTGCTCGAGCACTTTCCACATAACGGTCTCTAACTTTCGTAATTCGTTGAATTTTTACATAAAATTTTAACCGAATATTCTTGACACTATAAACTATTAGAAAAAAATAAAAACATTTTTTTGCGAAATTTTAATGTGGCGTATGCCCTTAAGGTAGCTCCAGCGAGTGGTGTTCATTTCGCCTAAATTCGAGAAATTCGGGCAAGAATCGCAAACACTTCTCGTTGTTATAAAAATCTGAAAAAAATTGCATACTTATTATAGGCACTGAAAAGACTAATTTTGCATAATAATAATAATTTCAAAATGGTATTAACAAATTGTTGAAAAAAAATTCTTCATCAAAATATGCGGTAACTCAACGTTTTTTTTTTATGAAAATGATTCGTTCATGTTTCGGAATACGTACGAATTTTTTCAGATTTTTATCTATATTTTGATTTTTGCACATTTTTCCATATAAAAAACAAGAAAAATCAAAATAATGATAAAAATCTGAAACAATTCATACGTATTCCGAAAAATGAACGAATCATTTTCAAAAAAAAAAAAAAGTTGAGTTACCACATATTTTGATGAACAATTTTTTTTCAACAATTTATTAATAACATTTTGAAATTATTATTATGCAAAATTAGTCTTTTCAGTGCCTATAATAAGTATGAATTTTTTCAAATTTTTATAACATCGGGAAGTGTTTGCAATTCTTGGCCGAATTTCTCGAATTTAGGTGAAATGAACACCACTCGCTGGAGCTACCTTAACAGCAAAAAAAAAAATATATGGCGCAAAAATTGTTCGTAAAAGAATAAAAAAAAAAAAAAAAACGAAGATACAATTACTCGACAATGGCCAGGCAAACCGAGACTTGTAACAGAAAATTGTGAATCTTTCGATAAGAGACAATCCGAGCGGTTTCAATCACGAAGCTACAGTGATAGAGAACAACTTCGGGATCGCGGCATGTTCATTATCGGGGAAGCCAGCTACAGTTGAGAGTTATTTGAACGATAGAAGAGAAATGAAAAAGTCTCAGCATTATTAACTCAGGATGGGAGCTTTCGCTGAGCGCATTATAACAGTTGAATGGAATTACAAGAGAAAGGAAAGCGGTCGAGGGAATCGCGTACAGAGGCTTCGGTGAGTTAAGTGCTAGAGCTCCAGTGGACGGGCCGTCTATAGTTATCACTTAACAATGTTACGCGCTCGAATTGATCCGGCGACTGCGTGGGCGAAGGTGCTTCACGGTAATACATCGCTAATTTCAATTGGATAATAATCCCTGCCGAGCTATTATGCAAGCTCTCGATTCTCATTATGCCTCAACGAGTACGCACTCAGAGGAGAGTTTCTTTAATGGTAACAGATCTTATGTTCGATATGGCAAAACGAATTTTTAGTTATCGGCACGATAATTGTTTGGTTTTTTTTTTTTTTTTTTTTTTTTACCAAATTGCTTAGCAGCTTTTTTGGGGTCGATTAAATTTTATTTCGATCAACTACAATTTATTAACGACGATTGGATATTTTATTTTGTTCATGTCCAAGAAAATACTTGTTAACACTCAATAAAGAAGTTTTTTTCTGCGAAAGTAGGTATTCTCGAAAACAAACATTTCATTCATTGAAGATAACTCGATGTTATCTTCCACTTTTACTAGAATCATTCTTGTTATACGATTTTTGATAACGATCGAGATCCACTCGTAACTCGAAGCAGATTATTTCCGATAGCTTGTTTTTTTATCACATTCGAGCGATTGTCACGGGTTGTTTCCGCAAAATTATTTTTATATCACCAAATTATTTTTTTATCGCAAACTTATTTTTGTACCGCAAAATTATTTTTATACCGCCAAATTATTTTTATACCACCAAATTATTTTTATACCACGAAATTATTTTTATACCACCAAATTATTTTTATACCACCAAATTACGTCCCAATCGTCGGACACTCCGATGCAGATTTGATTTATTACGAATTTAACTATTAGAAATCCAATTTGACATTTGTAATGGTATCTACATAACACTATACGACACGATTATTTTTCAGTAATCGTTGATTTTTCCATGAGAAAAAAAAAAAAAAAATCAACGATTACTGAAAAATCTGAAAAAATTCATACGTATTCAGAAAAATAAACGAATCATTTTCACAAAACAAAAAAGTTGGATTGCTGGAAAATTTGTTAAGCAATTATTTTTTTCATCAATTTGTTAATAACATTTTGTAATTATTATTATGCAAAATTAATCTTCTCAGTACCTTTAGTATGCATGAATTTTTTCAAATTTTGATACCATCAAGAAGTACTTGTAATTTTTCTATTATTTTTGTCGAACTTATGCGAAGTCAGCCTCAGCGAGACTCCCTCCTTAATAACTGCCGGCAACTGGGAATTCTCTTAACCGTCCGAGCATTGGTACCCTTTACCTTACCACCAAATTATTTTTGTACCGCAACCTTATTTTTGTATTCTAAAATTATTTTTGTATTTAAAAATTATTTTTGTATTTAAAAATTATTTTTGTATTTAAAAATTATTGTTGTATTTAAAAATTATTTTTGTATTTAAAAATTATTGTTGTATTTAAAAATTATTTTTGTATTTAAAAAATTATTTTGGTATTCTAAAATTATTTTTGTATTATAAAATTATTTTTGTATTATAAAATTATTTTTGTATTATAAAATTATTTTTGTATTATAAAATTATTTTTGTACTGGAAAATAAATAGATAGATAGTTTATTTTATGTTTTTTTTATCGGTATCGTCCGCCGCTTTACAAAGCCAACTGCCTTACAGCGGGTCGGCTCGGTTGATGCGTGATTACCAGTCCTCACTTTTTTTTTTTTCAATTTCTGTTTTTTCGTCCTCGCGCACCGAGCCATCGAACTTCTCCCCTCTATCGCATTTGCCACAGTCTTAGACTAAAGGCACAGGTAAACTACAAAAAAACCTATGCCGATACAGCCGATCTGAGATTCGCTTCGCGCAATCGAAGCTACGTCGAGTTTCGGCGGGAATGTAAACACGGACTACAGCTGTACACTTGCTGGCACACACGGACAAGTCCGCGTGTGCCAAGCGTATATCTGCAGCTATGTCCCTCCCATATTTTTATTTGTCGACGGAACGACAACACCGGGAATCGAACGCTCGGCCTAACGGTGCTTCGGTTTAGAGACGAGCACGCTAACCACTAGACCAACGCACCGGTGATAGATTGTTTATTGGTTTACATAGAGTACAAGCGAGGTCTCTTATAGCAAGGGGGGGGGGGGGGGGTTAACAGCTCTGCTTATCGTAGGAATACGTAACACATATAAAAAATATATAGTAAATATAACCGTAAAAAGTAATATGGTTGAATGTCTCTTAATCATTGAGTGAAAATGCGCTGAGCATGCGGCTTTTTCACATAATTGGAGATCGCATTGAACAGATCGCTTTGAACAGATCGCTTTGAACAGATCGCTTTGAACAGATCGCTTTGAACAGATCGCTTTGGACAGATCGCTTTGGACAGATCGCTTTGGACAGATCGCTTTGGACAGATCGCTTTGGACAGATCGCTTTGGACAGATCGCTTTGGACAGATCGCTTTGGACAGATCGCTTTGGACAGATCGCTTTGGACAGATCGCTTTGGACAGATCGCTTTGGACAGATCGCTTTGGACAGATCGCTTTGGACAGATCGCTTTGGACAGATCGCTTTGGACAGATCGCTTTGGACAGATCGCTTTGGACAGATCGCTTTGGACAGATCGCTTTGGACCGATCGCTTTGGACAGATCGCTTTGGACAGATCGCTTTGGACAGATCGCTTTGAACAGATCGCTTTGGACAGATCGCTTTGAACAGATCGCTTTGAACAGATCGCTTTGAATAGATCGCTTTTTCACATAATTGCAGATCGCTTTGAGCAGATCGCTTTATCACATAATTGCAGATTGCTTAGAGCAGATCGCTTTTTCACATAATTGTACATTCCCGGAGGGTAGCATATACTGCAAAATAATTTTTGTACTGGAAAATTATTTTTTTGTACCGTAAAATTGTTTTTGTAACGTAAAATTATTTTTGTGGCGTAAAATTATTTTTGTGACGTAAAATTATTTTTGTAACGTAAAATTATTTTTGTAACGTAACATTATTTTCGTAACGTAAAATTATTTTCGTAACGTAAAATTATTTTTGTAACATAAAATTGGTTTGTAACGTAAAATTGTTTTCATCACTCGGTACGGAAATGGTCACTTTTCCGCCCGCTTCACGTGCGTAAAGCCGTCATTTTCGCACCTTGTGATGAAACATTTCGTACATCCCTCGTGCGAAACACTTTTTCTAACTCGTGTGATGACAGCACTCGTGCTACAAAGTCTCACTCGTTAGAAAAACGTTTTTCGCCCTCGTGGAGTAATGTACTATTTTGTACCGCAAAATTAGTTATGTCACTCCGTGTGTGAAATGTGCTTTTACGCGAGCTTCGCGTGCGGAAAACCCCATTTTTACACGTCGTGATGTCAAATTTCGTACGATACTCAATACGATTTTCTGACTCGTGTGATTGCATCACTTGCCTTCGGCTCGTGCTGCAAACTCACACTCGTCCGAAAAAGTTTTATCGTACTAGTATCGTAATGTACTATTTTGTACTGTAAAATTATTTTTGTACTGTAAAATTATTTTTGTACTGTAAAATTATTTTTGTACTGTAAAATTATTTTTGTACTCTAAAATTATTTTTGTACTCTAAAATTATTTTCGTAACACGTGCACGAAAAGTCCCGCTTTTCGTGCGTGTAAAGTGTGGCGAAACTGGCGCTTTCTAGCAGAGGATGCGCGAAAACTTTTTCG
This sequence comes from Amblyjoppa proteus, assembly GCA_963922035.1. Taxonomy (NCBI): domain Eukaryota; kingdom Metazoa; phylum Arthropoda; class Insecta; order Hymenoptera; family Ichneumonidae; genus Amblyjoppa; species Amblyjoppa proteus. Next base: position 14,501,901 of record OY998233.1, read on the forward strand.
CACGCTTTTTTTCACGTTCTAGTTACTTTTTTTCATCCTAGCTACTTTTGCGCACACTTTTTTAACACCCTAGCTACTTTTTTTGCACACTTTTTTCACATCCTCGCTACTTCCGCACAAACTTAGCTGGCAGCACTGTAGCTATTTGTTCGCACGCACTTTACAGACACGAAAAGCGGGAATTTTCTTGCACTTGTCACAAAAAGTAGTATGCGATACTCGTACGAAAAAGCGCTCTCCCGACGGCGGTTGGGAAGTCGGCAGCACTCGCCTCCTCTCGAGCAGCCAACTTCACAACCTTCGCCGAAAGACCGCTTTTCCGTACTAGTATCGCAAAGTACTATTCTCATTCGTGCGAATGCATCACTCGCCTTCGGCTCGTGCTGCAAACTCACACTCGTCCGAAAAAGTTTTGTCGCACTAGTATCGTAATGTACTATTTTGTGTACTCTAAAATTATTTTTGTACGGTAAAATTATTTTTGTACGGTAAAATTATTTTTGTACGGTAAAATTATTTTTGTACGGTAAAATTATTTTTGTACGGTAAAATTATTTTTGTACGGTAAAATTATTTTTGTACGGTAAAATTATTTTTGTACGGTAAAATTATTTTTGTACTCTAAAATTATTTCTGTACTCTAAAATTATTTTTGTACTCTTAAATTATTTTTGTACTGTACAGTTATTTTTGTACGGTAAAATTATAATTTCTTCAACAAATTATCGAGTGTTTTCGTCGGCGCAGATATCCAGACGTGCGTACGCACAGGCAGACGGACAGAAACGGGATAAAGCTTCTGATCGTGAAATTAAAATCTACTTAAATTTTTACACTTCCAACTCGGTATCGAAAAAGCGATATTCGCGAGTGGCTGGCAGAGGTATATGGTACGACCGTGGATTATTATTATTATAAGGGGGCCATGCGAAGCTCCGCTGTGCCGTCGTCACTTCATCCGCGTTAAAAAAAAAAAAAAAAAACGTACTACGAACGGCAACTCGCTTAGAAGAGACTCGCTGCTAGCCACCGCAACGATGTGCTCTCTTATCGCCAGTCGCAGGCCGGACGCACGAACAAATATCCGATAACAAAAGAATAAAAAAAATAAATAAAAAATACCTCGCTTCCCCGAAGCCAATAATTGTTCGAATGTTCGGCGCCTTCGCGGGCGTTCCCTTCCTTTCTTTACACCGATTAAACGCAAAATTATATCTTATAAATATCAAAGACAATGAAAAAAATAATGTTTAAAAAAATAATGTTAAAAAAGTAATATTTAAAAAAATAATGTTTAAATGAATATGTTTTTGTTTTGTTATTAAGATTTCACGACAGCTGGCTGACCTCTCGTCAGAATGGGTACGGCGAACGCACAAACTGATCCCGAGCACGGGAGTGACGAGGCGAATCCCGGTGGAACGTCGATCGAGGCCTTCTTCGCCGAGACGGTTATCCTCATTACCGGGGCGACGGGATTTCTCGGCAAAGCGCTTTTGGAAAAACTCTTGAGATCATGCCCGAGACTCGCTACGATCTTTATACTGATCCGTCCAAAGAAAGGCCAGACTGTGGAGCAGCGTTTCCAGAGTTTGGTTGAGAATCCGGTAAGTAAAACAAAAAAAAAAAAATGTTCAAATGATTTTTACTGAGTCTCGATGACGATAACTTTTATCATCATTTTTGCCGAGTCGGAATATAAAAAAAAAAAAAAGAAAAAAAATTAATACAAATGTAAACGAAACATTGCAGGTGTTCGACAGAGTGAAATGGGAATTCCCTAGTGCGCTGAGCAAAGTGTTTCCTGTGAAGGGCGACGTGAGTCAGCCAGGACTGGGCCTCAGCAACGAGGACAGGACGATGCTTATACAGCGTGTAAACGTCGTGTTTCACGGTGCCGCTACCGTGCGCTTCGACGAGCCCCTCAAAGTCGCCGTCAATCTCAACACACGGGGTACCGAGAGGATAGTCGAATTATGCCGAAGCATGACAAACCTTATCAGCTTTATCCACATTAGCACGGCGTACAGTAACGCCGATCAGCGCGAGATTAAGGAAAATATCTATAGGTAATTTCATTTGTATAACAATTTGTCAATGCACCATTTTTTTTTACTTTAATTTATAACTATTTGTTTTTTTTTTTTTTTTTTTCATTTATATTTATTTTTTAACGAAGTTCTCCGTTAAGGGGTCATTCAAGGATGTTTGGTTTTTAAGTTTTATCGTTGATATTTCGTTATTTATGTATTTATTTTGCGATCAGGGACAATATTTTTATAGGTAATTGCATTTGTGTCCTGTTCAACAATTTCGCGAAGCATTTGTTTAATTTGTTTATTTTTTTTAATCATGCTTTCCGTTAAAGTAACATTAAAGTATCTTTGGTTCTTAATATATGTATATTGTCAATATTACGTTATTAATTTTTTTTTTTTTTTATTGGAAAGTTATTTATGTTTCTTGGTTGTTTCAATTTGTTATTTTTCTTCGCTATAACGTTACGGCACATTTAAAACTATATCAAAAAAAGATAGCTCTAACAAGTCCACCACATAACAACTCTAACAGAAAACATGCCTATCATATTACCATTCTACCGTATTGCAACTACCAAAATCTGTACCTGAATTGAAATAAAATTCCGGTAGATTTTTATTTCAATTCCGGTAGATTTTTATTTCAATTCCAGTAGAGTTTTATTTGAATTCCGGGAGAGTTTTATTTTGCTTCTGGTAGAATTCTAATACTGCAGAGGTGTTACCGGGTAGAGTTGTGAGTGATAGAGATATAAATGTGCCAACTTTACGGTTTTATGATTATTTGTATTATCGCAGCACCAAGGTGAAACCGCAGACGGTAATAGAGATGTGCGAAAATCTGGACGACGAGACGATAGCCGTTATCGAGAAGAGACTGATGGGAAACCACCCAAACACATATACCCTGACAAAAGGCCTTGCGGAGCAGTTAGTTATGACCAAGGGAGCTGGTCTCCCGATCGCCATAGTTAGACCGAGCATAGTGTGCGCGGCATATCAAGAACCATTCCCCGGTTGGGTGGACAACGTCTGTGGAATAACAGGTGGGTTTTGTTTATTTTTATTTTCTTTTTTTTTTTGCTCGAAAATTCTTTGGACATAAAAATTGAAATGTCGTATAGTTTTAATGAACTTGGTAATACCGGAAAAATTAACGATGACCCGTTACAGGCATAATGATGGAAATAGGCCGAGGCACTATAAGAAGCATCGTTTGTAACGCAAATTTGGTCGTCGACGTTATACCCGTCGATTTCGTAGTCGATACTATAATATGCGCCTCGTGGCACAGCGCGATGCGAAGAAACAACACTATCAAAGTATACAACTGCACCAGTGGAACGTTCAATCCCGTGAGGTGAGTTTGTCTGTTTAATATCAGCAAAAAAAAAAAAAAAGAGTATGGATTTGTTTTCCCACTACAATCGTATTCGACTCGACGGTACGTAAAATGATTAAAAAAAATTGAATGATGGCTTTAAAAAAATATATATATTTTTCACAAGGTGGGCCGAGTTTGGGGCGTTAACGCGAAAGCACGCGATCGAGTCGCCTTCGAAATACGTCATGTGGTATCCGGGCTTTACGTTTAGGACCAATAAATTTATTCACAAACTGATGGTTGGGGTTTTGCATTTTTTGCCTGCATTCGTCATCGATCTCGTGCTGAGGTTCCAAGGTGGCAAACCAGTGTACGTATAAGTTTGCGTTTTTTTAAAATTATTTTAATATCTGTTGTATAAACGATTATGGGGCTTGACGAAGCCTCATGGTTTTTATTTTATTTTTTTTTTCCCTCAGTATGATGAAAATCACAAAGCGTTTCGAGCGCGCTGCAAAAACCGGCGAATTCTTTGCCGTTAACGAGTGGGTCTTTCAAGGCGACAATGTGAAGGATTTGGCGAAAAACGTTAAAGTCGCTAACGACGCGAATCGATTCAATGTCGACATAACCACGTTGGATTGGGACTCGTACGTCCATCAGTACATGTTAGGAATAAGAAAGTATATCCTTAAGGACAATCCTGACACCATGAGCAAAGCGAGAAATCGTCTATTCAAGTGAGTAATCCTACTGTCTTTTTCCTATCTTATTGTATTTTTATCCTTCGGTTGGAGTTGCAAAAAAAATCTCAAAAAAAAAGTTCGTGAATGAAAAATGGTATAAAAATTTTAGGATGACAAAAAAATTAATTATCATTTTTTTTTTAGACTTTACTGGGTGCACAAATTCACTCAAGCGTTGAGTGTGTTCGCATTAATAAAAATGGTGAAACTCGCTGGTCGGTGATGGTTACGACGTCGTCGTCGATGCTCGAACGAAAAAATTATGTTCGTATAATACAAAATAAATACAAAAAATCGCAACCGTTAAAAAAATTGTACATTACGATACTAGTGCGATAAAACTTTTTATGTAACTCATGCATGAAACTCGTGCTACTTTTCATGCCTGCCGAGAGTGGCGTAAGTGACCCTTTTCCGTCAAATGTATTACAAATACCCGGTGCATGCGCACATCGGGCTGATTTGATTACGCACGCATCTCGTACTTTACGCACGCATCTCGTACTTTACGCACGCTTCTCGTACTTTACACGCGCATCTCGTACTTTACGCACACTTCTCGTACTTTACGCACGCTTGTCGTACTTTATGCACGCTTGTCGTACTTTACGCACGCTTCTCGTACTTTACACACGTTTCTCTTACTTTACGTACGCTTCTCTTACTTTACGTACGCTTCTCGTACTTTACACCCGCTTCTCTTACTTTACGTACCCTTCTCATCCTTTACGCACGCATGTCGTCCTTTATGCACGCATCTCTTACTTTTCGCTCGTTTCTCGTACTTTGCGCACGCTTCTCCTATTTTACACACGTTGGCTGTACAGCGTCACAAACAACAAGTACGGAGTAGCATTTTTCGTGCATTCGTTACAAAAAATATTATGCGATGCCAGTGCAGTGTAGGAAACATCATACGCCGGCAGTGAAGTATATCGCACTTGCCGCACTCGTCTCACGAGCAGTCGCCTTTGGCTTGTGCTCCTGTGGTACTCATGCAGCTCGTGTGACTCATTTCACAGCGTGCGTATAAAGTTGGCTTTACCACACTTGTATCGCAAAGTACGTTGCAATCACACCAGCTACGAAAAAGCTTTTCTCACGAGTATCGTACAAAATTTTATTGCACAAGGTGTGAAAAGGGGGTTTCAAAACTACCATTTTCGCATCGAGTGAAGTAAAAAAACAAATTTTTTATTACTAATGAAATTAATTATTATTTTTTTTACAGACTTAACTCTGGGTGCACAAATTGACTCAAGCATTGGGTGTGTATGTGTGTTCGTATTAATAAAAGAAATGTGGTGAAACAGGCCGGTCGGAAATGGTTACGACGCTATCGTCAATACTGGAACGAACCCGTAATGTTTCGTTCAAATATTTGACCAGTATCATACCGCGAAAGATAAACGTATACATATATGTACGTATGTGTATATGTATATATAAAAATAGATTCATAAATATATATACAAACATATAGTATATATAATAGGAAGTAAGTCCTGAAATTAAGCTTATCATTCTTTCTTTGAGTTGTCACTGACGAAAATCTAATATTACATGGTAAATTAAAAAGAAGTTTTAAACCGCAAAGTGAGATAACAGAGATATATCCGAAAAATCGGATGCTTTAAAGAAAAAAATTGTATGAATATTGAGGTACGGAAAAATAATCCTCTGTATTTTACATCGAATAGAAAATGTTTATCACCGATGCTAAGGTGGGTGGATTTTTTTTTTCTGAGGCCCGCGTATCGAACGAAAATGAACGAAGGTCCGTTAACATAATGATCCAAACGTTCTCTCTGTAGTGTGAGGTTATCGATCTTCAGAAAGTTCATTGGAACGGGTTATGAAAAATGTTAATACGAGGAAAATACTATTGGATCTCATTTTTTAACTGGAGTTTCGATAGAATTTTCATCGTTCATTACATTGCAATCTACCTTATCCCCATAAGGTATACTAATTTCCAATACACCTTACCCTACGTGAGGTATATTGTTTTAAGGCTATGTAAATTTTTTTTTTCACTAGCTAGTTACAAGAGTTATTTCTTCTATGTGAGCAGAGCTTTCCTTCATGAGTGTAGACCTTCTTTTATATTTCGTCTCGAATATTTTTAATTCAAGAAAAGTATATAATATCCAACGACTCACGAATGACCGTCATTCGACAGTAACAAAATGAAAAAACGAACTAGCCACGTAAAACCGAATAATCAAAAGAAAAATAACAATAAATTGCCCACATAGGCTCTATAGAATCGTGGAACAAAACACGTAAACCGTCATGAAAAAGACTGAAAAATCTTACTGGAAAAAAAAAAATCGATTTTTTGCCTTGCAACTGAAGCTTACACGAGAAATGAAAAATAATAATGATAATTTCGCTACCGCATTACACATTTAATACATAACTATACAGATAAACGGTCAGCTGGTCTGAAGAATTATTAATTAGCAACGAGGCGGTGGGTAACGATATAAACTGTACATGAAGTTTTTTTTTTTTTGTAATCCGTTAATCGCGGTCGGGCAGGCCGCCAAATATTGTATTTATAAATTAAATCATTACACATCATACTGTACCATAATTGCTACGTCGATGAAAGAAGGATTGTTAAAAAAAAAAAAAAACAGCCACATAGTCGTGTGCCATTATTATATCATATACTGTAGATATTTCCCACGGTAAAAAAAAAAATGAAGAAAAAAAAGAAGAAAGAAAATAATAATAACGAAGCGGAAAGCTTTCGGAGGGACATAATATCATAATTTCGTAGGTACCTCAACTACCTCAATGGCGAGCAAAATGCTGAATTATACTGCTCCCGTCGATATCGGACCAAAAAGCAATTAAGAGTACGAAAAATAATTTTTTTAACAAAAAAAAAAAAACCTGTTATCCGACCGCGCTCGCAACCTACCGCCCGCAAACGTTTATCGTCATTCGTAATTCGCTTTTGAAATACTGTACAAGATTGTGTACCGCTCGTATAAACGTGTCCCATGTGCATCGACGATTATTGCGTATTTCGGTTTCTTCGCATTTTTGGTTTTCCTAATTTTTTTTCGGTTTTTCTACGAGGGCATGGAATGCCGTGCATATTGAATATTCTTGATGATGTATTGAACGTGTCTAACGAAAATGTAATTATGGAAATGAAGATAATGTTTTTAATTAAAATGCGGCTGTCATTTATTTTACGTAACCTCATTGTGAGACGAGAATGTATGAATTTACGAAGCGGGTCCCTCGCGGACCTCCCAACCGTGATTTATGATTGGGATTCGGTAGTTTTTCCCACATCCGACCTCAAACCAATCGGTCAATTGGTGCACCAAACTGACCAGTGTTCCAACTTTTCAAAGGTTGATTTTCGGTTAGTTTTTGTAAACCAACTGTAAACCAAGCATTCTTTGGACGCGATGAAAGGTTGGATTCACGGGTTGGATATTATAAACCAACCCCAATTCCAACTCTTAAGCTAAAATATCGACGGTTGATTTGTGGTTGATTGTTCAAAACCGACCATAAACCAAGCATTTTTGACAACCAATCGTGCAGCAGTTGGCTTATGGTTAGGTACGAAAAATCGACTAAAAATCAACCGTTACCACTCTTTGCTGAAAATCGGAATTAGGGTTGTTTTCTAATATCCAATCGTTAACCAACCTTTCATCGTGTCTAAAGAATAGTTTGTTTATAGTTGATTCACGAAAACCAACCCTGAATCAACCTTCAGAAAGTTGGAATATTGGTTGCCCAGTAAACACAGTAATCTAACAGCAATGTAACAGCAATGTATCCGAAAATCACAGGTAATATTACGAGAATGTTGCATGTAAATTACATGTAAGTTGCCATTTCCGACTCAGCAATATAACACTGTTATACTGCCGTTTTATGTCGCTGTTATATAACAATGTAATATACAATTTTTATTTTAAAAACATATTATGTCTAATCCCATCCTTGGAACAGCATCTTTATTAGTGACAAACTATATTATTCTATCGATAGGAACAAATACATCTCAGAAAAAACGTTATTAATTTATGTGCTATCGGCAGGATACGAACTAGGGACCCTCGGACTTGTAGACGGTGACCTTACCTATTCGACTATGTTGGACTTGAGAACATAATTTTGGCAAATTGTATACACGGTTTAGACGGATTACCTACGGATCATGACTGATGTATAAACTTCAATTTCTAGCATTAAATATTAGTCGATCAGCCCTTTGACGGTAATAAGGAAACTAGTAATTATTTGCTTGTTATAACATCGTTATATGTATGTTATGTACCTGTTATGAAGCCTGGTTTTCTAACCGTAACGCTACCACACTTTGTAACATTATCATTGCCCGCAGATTAGTAATGGTCATACACATTGTTGTAAACATGCTATATAAACGTTACAGAGTACCGTTACATTATTGTAATGTAATTACGTTATACGCTATTGACATTACCTAATTATCACGAAAGTTACACTCACATTGTTACACATTGTTACAAGTATGTTATGTAACGGTTACACAATTTTTATACATAACTATAACGTTACACTGATATATAACAGTTACATTAATTGCGTATAACAATTTTAACATTACATATTACTCCCATGTTACATATCCTCTATATATCGGAAGAATAACATTGTTACATTACATGCAACTTCCGTGTTATGTTGCCATAATAAAACGCGTTCACTGGGTGATTTGGTGCACCGGTTGACCGGTTGGTTTTTGGGTCGGTTGCAGGTTGGAGACCCGATATGCATACATGGATAATGAAAAACGACGCTTCATGTACGAGGTAGCAAAATTACACGATGAATGTTGTTACTCACATCTGTGTTTGCGACCGAGATGCTTACTGGATGTATGACGAAATGCCGAGAAACAAAAAGCTATAAAGCACTTGCTACTTTGCAGATTTGATCCCCAATCGCAGATTCCTTCCCGAAATCCATTTCCGACGATCCGCGTTGCCTCGATTTATATTCTCGACTAACTCAAATTTTAAGTAACTAATACACTCCCTTTTATACACTTTCATAGGTCTGAAGAATCGTCTGTGAGGTTTTCGAGAGATTCGCGACCGGACGAGGCGCCTTCAATCGTACACCGTTAAACTTTACACTTGTTCATTCTTACGGAAATAAAACGTACACCGCACAAAATGTTACATAACACAAATACCTTACACTTGCCCAATCCTCGGATCAAAAATTGTACACCCCCATTTCTTTACACCACAAAAAGTGTACGTATTCAATATGCTACACATTGGTAAGCTTACACCGTTTCATTCTTACACTTGCCAAACCTTACAGCGTTAAAACTTTACACGTTCAATATACTTCACATGCGCAAGCATACACGCGTGCAACCTTACACCGACGGAGAGGAAGGACGGCCTTCGAGAGGGACGTTGGATGAGCGCCGCTGTTATTCTGCAGGTAAGATGAACCGACTGTCGGTTTTGATCACACGGTAAGCCTGCCATGTGCTTCATCTTACCTGCAGAATAACAGCGGCGCTCATCCAACGCCCGTCTCGAAGGCCGTCTTTCCTCCCCGTCGGTGCAAGGTTGCGCGTGTGTAAGTTTGCGCATGTGAAGTATATCGAATGTGTAAAGTTTTAAAGTTGTAAGGTTTGGCAAGTGTAAAAATGAAATGGTGTAAGCTTTCTAATGTGTAACACATTGAATACGCACACTTTTTGTGGTGTAAAGAAATGACGGTGTACAGTTTTTGATCCGACCCTAGCAGATCCGACCACCGACCGAACCACCTTCGAAATCACCATGGTGGTTTTGTGCAAAAAGTTTACCAACTACTTTGACGAAACCACTACGCAAACCACTGCTCCATAATACGCGTATTAAAAGGTGGTTTCGACGGTGGAAACGACGGATACATCACCGTCATACCATTTTTTGTAAGGTGCTTAGCGCGTACCGAAAAAAGGTTTGGTAATATTGGAATGAAAATGGCTTGAATTATAATTATGAATTAATATCAATTTAGGATACATTTTGATACGATATTACGCATTTCGGAGAAAGAAAAATCTAACGACCTAAAGTTGGGCTCGAACCCGGGACATTACGCATACTAGCCTATAACCCTAACGCTGTGCTATCGCCTATGACTTGAATTTTCCTCATTCCTAACAAGATTTAAACACAGCAAAAGTTTTCTTATCTGAAGTGAATGGACGATGAATATTTTATATATTTAATTATGTACTGAAGGTATTGTTGAAAAGAAAAGGTACTTTATATGAGTTCTGTGTAAAGTTTTTTTTTTATTAGCATTTATTTATGTAAATTATATGTACAAATAGCTGATAATAAAAAAAACTTTCCATAGGACTCGTATAATACACCTTCTTTAAGGTATTATCAGTACTTCAGTAATTATTTCAGTGAATAAATAAATGGAATATTCATTGTCCATTCACTTCAGATAAGAAAACTTTTGCGGCGTTTAAATCTTGCTAGGGATGAGAGAAACTCAAATGATAAGCGGTAGCACAGTGTTAGGGTTCTAGGTTTATATTTGTGATGTCCCGAGCTCAAGGCCAACTTTAGGTCATTAGGTTTTTCTTTCTCCGAAATGCGTTATATAGTATCCGAATGTATTCTAAATTGACATAATTCATGACGATAATTCAAGAAAATTTTTTTCCAATATTACCAAACTTTTTTTTTCCGTACATAGTAACCATCGTAAAAAGAAATTTGAGTGACTGGTGGGTTATTCTGTCGTCACCAACGTCGAAACCACCATTAAGAAACGAATATCGTGAAGCGGTGGTTTGTGTAGTGATTCCGACAAAATACTTAGTGAACTTTTTGCACAAAACCACTGTGGTGGAAACCACCGTGAAAACATGATGATTTTCGCAGTGGTCGGGTTTGCTAGGGGAGGATTGGGCAAGTGTAAGGTATTTGCGGTGTAAGTTTGAACGAAGTTGTGAACTGATGTAACATTTTGTGCGGTGTACGCTTTATTTCCGTGAGAATGAACAAGTGTAAAGTTTAACGGTGTACGATTGAAGGCGCCTCGACCGGACGTATTTTCCAGGCTAGAGAACGTAAAGCGTCAGTGACCGAAATCCAGTCAACGACTTAAAATGCCGAAAGAGCGAACAGGCTGACACGCAACCGATGTTCGCTTATGGAATTCGGCAATCGAAATGCAAAGATATTCCCGAAGGATTTCCATTGACCTTTTGTATTCAAACGATCGTAAGGATTCATAGTATAATCCATTGAAAAAATAAACCGGCCTCTTCTCGTAAATCGGACAGGCAGGCGGAAGCCTGAAGCGCTCTCTACTATAACAACACTACGGGACGCGATACGCTCACGCCTGTTGACACACGTGCATTCAAGCTGAATCAGTTTTTCGCATGATGCGCCGACTACACACGGAAACTCAGCCATGTGAACTGTAATAGGGTGAATGGTCGTTTTTAAAAGAGCGACAAAATAAAAATATTGTATGCACACCTTTCAGGCTCGGTTCAGTTGACAAAGTAGATCATTTTGATTATGACAAAAAAAATATTGCAGACTGTTTCAAAACCTAACACCGCTGAAATCAAAGTTAAAATCACAAAAAGACGGAAACTCAGCCATGTGAACTGTAATAGGGTGAATGCACCAGTGAATGGTCGTTTTTAAAAGAGCGACAAAATAAAAATATTGTATGCACACCTTTCAGGCTCGGTTCAGTTGACAAAGTAGATCATTTTGATTATGACAAAAAAATATTGCAGACTGTTTCAAAACCTAACACCGCTGAAATCAAAGTTAAAATCACAAAAAGACGGATACACCAGTGAATGGACACGTATTTCTCATCCAAGCTGTCGTTCATAGATATCAAGAAAATAACTCAATATCTCTTTGAATCATTTGAGTTAAATATTGTATTTTAACCATCATAGGGTTTTTTTACTTAAATATTATTAATAATGTTAATAATAATACTGATAAAGCAGAAGAACAAGCTTATTGGCTTCCTCAGTCTCAGTCTCAAATTAACTGTAAACTTCTAAATATTTCTTTGGCACAGTCTTAAATAATTTATTAATACATTGTCCATTAACAATTTTATAATTCACAAAAAATAAGAAAAAAAGAATGTGCCATGTCCATGTTCCTAACTTCTCCCCATGTCCATTCACTGGAGAGAGGTTCGGAAATCGCGCCAGTCAATGGACGTTGATAATTTCGGCATATAAACAACAATTTATTGAACATTTTTTTAAATGAATCAACAATTAATGATATCTTTATTTATCCACCATACTACTTACCCTAAAAAATTAAGTCTAACACTTTTTTTTACACAAAACGTTTGCGGCCGCATCAATCGCCCCTTAGTGCCCTCGAGTAACCTCCAAACGATAAAAGAAAAAAAAATCTCCTACAGTCGGTAATTTCCATACACGTGCAGTGATAATTTCAGCGGTAATTATAATTTTTTTTCTAAATTTTGATGACCGTATAATTTGATTTTGATCGAGCATTTTTTTTTTATTAAGCATACAAGGGATTTCGTCCATTCACTGGTGTCTGTCCATTCACTGGTGCATTCACCCTACCGGCTTTTATTATCGCGTAACTTCGACTTTTTTTTTTAGATTAATCTCAGCAGTTTGATTATCATTTGTCTTTTTCTCTTTATTTTATCATGTTTATCTTGTAATTTTCTCCGCTTGCAAACAAACCGTGAAACGAGACAACGGTACAAAACTCGGACGCGTTACAATGTATCAGAGACCGCTTTCGATGCGGCGTTATTTTTTCGTTTCTATGGCAACGACTGCGCATGCGCACGGCCGTTGTGTGAAAGCATCCTTGGCGATAATGAACGAAAATGCGATAGATCGATATCGCCTTGGTCGGATCCCGATAACATCCCAAATGCTATGCTAAGCCCAAATTCCATTGTTGCAACAATCGGAATTGATAGCGTGGCTTTTCAAGTAGCAAAAAAAAATTGTTATCGAAATTCCATATGTCCGTCTGGACTGTATACGAAAGTTACCACCCGTTCAAAAAGTATACTTTTCAACGTAAGATGGCTCATAGTTACCATTGGGACCAGCCGGATGGAAATATGGTAAGCATTTAGATCATTTTTTCATACCAAATGTCTTTTCGATACCTGCGTAGGCGTGTCGTGAACACGTTATCGCGATCCCAACTCTGTTGACCATTTACTGAGATTCCACTGTGCGTGAGACCGGATCGAAATCGATCTAAGCTACTGACGAAATTCTAGTAAACTCAAGAACAGAGTTCTATTCGTGTATGCGATTGGTCGTCAGCTAGAAAGATCGGAGTTTACGCAAAAATCAGTCGCTAGTTTAGATCCGCTTCAGTCCGTTTTCCTTAAGGCCATGTGAAAGATGTACCACGTGACACATGAGTGCGAGAGAGATAGATGCATTTTTCGAATCAATGCCATTTAAAATCGGTTGACGTTTCGGATAAAACGAAAGCATCATTGGACGCGGTATTAAATTGTGCATCCGCTAATGCTTTGCTTGTTCCCGAAAAGTCTACGGTCTTTGGATCGCATTCATTACAGATTTTGGTTACCGACTGAGTCGTTTCACATGTCCTTAAGGCCATGTGAAAGATGTACCACGTGACACATGAGTGCGAGAGAGATAGATACATTTTTCGAATCAATGCCATTTAAAATCGGTTGACGTTGCGGATAAAACGAAAGCATCATCAGACGCGGTATTAAATTGTGCATCCGCTAATGCTTTGCTTGTTCCCGAAAAGTCTACGGTCTTTGAATCGCATTTATTACAGATTTTGGTTACCGACTGAGTCGTTTCACATGTCCTTAAGGGGTTGGGAAATAACCCGGTCGGTAATGAAAACTGTAATGACCTTTTTTCAAGGATACTAATTTTTTTTTTTTTAGAAAAAAGCAAATTCCATCTGGGAGCGCACGGTAATTTCGCATACGACGCGAATTCATTGTTTCCTCAAAAAAAAACTAGCACCATTGAATAAAATTAATTTGAAAATTGCAACTATCTCTCCCGCACGCACAGCTGTTTCACTTCCCCTTAAGGGGAAGTGAAAGTCACGTGAGGGGGCCATGAGCCATGAGTGTGAGAGAGATAGTTGCAATTTTCAAATTATTTTTATTCAATGGTGCTAATTTTTTGGAGAAGAAAATGAATTCGGGCCGTATGCAAAATTACCGCCGTCGTGCATTCTGCTCGAATTTGCTTTTTCCTCAAAAAAATTGAGGCACCCTTGAGAAAAGTTCATTACAGTTTTCATTACTGACCGCGATATTTCACTTCCCCATAACGGTGGAAATTTGGTAACTGACAATATCTTCCGTCGGTCAATGACTAGCGATCAAATTTATACGATTCGCGGTTTGCCCATCGAAACAGCTTATCCCTATGCGCGCGCTGTTTCTCGGTTCACAACGAGAACTCTCTCTTTCAGCACAACTATATACAAAAAAAAATGTATTTCTGACGTTTGGCTCGTTTCGCGATGTCCCCTTTAGCAAGGCTGTTTATACACGATTATATTCCAATATACTATCGCACATAGGCGTGTCACAAGTTTTCCGATTAAATTACATCGCATAGCTGCATATCTCGAGCAGCCGAGCGGCTCGCTCGATTCTCGAGCCAAGCCAACTCCCTCCGCTTCGACCTTTTCGTTTGACGAATAAGCAATTCAAGATCTTTTCCTTGCTCGCACCTAACCTGTGCCTCGAAGAGCGTATCTGAGATCAGGATGGCCGATGCTCTGGCGAAAGGTTTCGCCCTGGAAGATTTCAACGCCGACAAGTGTAAGTTCCTTTACGCCGTTGGCGGAAAAAAAAATTAGCATAAAAAAATAATCGACGAGTATTTAAACGTCTCTTCCCTGCCGCAGTTGTCAAGGATCTCAGCGCGCAATGCGTAGGGGCTGACGAGTTGCGCAAGCAACGAGCTAGGATTCAGGAACTGGCAGACAACACTTCGGCATTGCTGAAGCGCAATGTCTATCAGAACTACATGCAGTTCATCGAGACAGCCAAGGAGATATCGCATCTGGAGAGCGAAATGTATCAACTATCGCAGCTCCTCAGTGAACAGCGCTCGCTTCTCGGGACCCTGGGCTCCAGCAGAAGCACAGTAATGTTCGACGATACGCTGGAGTCGCAGCACGAAAACTCCAGCGACGCCGTCTCCAAGGAGGAGGAGCAGAAGCAAAAGCTCGTGCAATTATTGGAGAATGTAGAGGGCGCCATGGTCTGTATTTCTATTGGACAATTTTTCTTGTCAATTTTTTTATTGGTTTTAATTCATGGTGGCCCATTTTCTCCTGGAAAAAAATTACTTGACTTTTCACTGATCAATTAAAAATTTTCCCTGACAAAATTTCTAACGACATGTATGAAAAAAAATTAATGATGCAAATGAAAATGCCTATTTATTGTATGCATGTTTAATTCGATTTTTTGATTTTTTTTTCAAAATGTTCTAAAGTTTTTTTTTGAAGGCTATCTTTTATGTACTCCTTATTTATTTACAGAAGGTTCGGCGACAATTTACTTTTTTTCCGATCAATTTTGAAATTCCCTGAAATTCCCTGACTTATCCCGGTTTTCTCGATTTTCGTGCGGTCACCATGCAATTTTTATTTGTTCAATGGGTTTCTTCTTTTACATAATGATAAGAATACATTACAGACAACAGCAATGACTGAAATTCTGAGCCAGTGTATATTGCAATCGAGAACTAGCAAAATGAAGTTCCCAATACAATAAAATCAATATACAATTTAACAGATTATAAACAGTTATAAATTTAAAAGAATATAATTATAACTATAATTACGAAAATATATATATTTCAGCAAAGTTGCTGAGCTCGAGTTATTTGTAGCTTAGGTCGATTGAATTTGCTCGTTCATTAAACATCTTAAATGAAATGACTATGAAGTTCGAGCCTGAATATTCATACACAAGTCCCACTCGCGACTTAAATTTTGTATTTTTTTAAATTTCTTTGATGGATTTCTCCTTTTTCGAACAGTATACAATACATCCTAATTTTTGAGCTCTGAATAATTAATTATAATGGAATTATAAGTCACTGTGCATTAAATTAAATTTTTGCCCCATATTAGATCAGACAAACTTAGAGAAATCAATTCCCATCAATATTTGACTCTCTTGTGTTTCCAATTCCACAGAGTCTGGTGGAGACCGTCGGCCGAGTATGTCTGCACGAGGGTTCGTTGCTCGAGCTCGATCCGTTGGAGGGAACTCCGCTGAAGCGAGTGCACGCTTATCTGTTCAACGATGTTTTGATGATAGCTTCGTGGCTGGCGACGGGCGGACGCAGAGGACCTCCGCGATACAAGATGCAGGCCGTTTACAATTTGCAGAGTTTGGCAGTTGTCAACGTTCGGGATTTGGGTACCGTCAAATTGGCTTTCAAGCTTCTGGCCTTTCCGGACACGAGGGTTTTCCAGTGCCCGACGGCGACGAGCAAGGTATTCGCTTGCAGTTTATGGCTGACGAAACTTCGATGTACACTCGACGGCGTTAACACGATTTTTTGTTTATTTGCAGAAAGAATGGTTGGACAAATGCGATCAAGCTAAGAAAGCGCGTCTGACTCAGGACAGTCAGGTGGAAGCGCCGGACAAGCAGAAGCACGGAAAGGACGAAACGATTCCGCCTCCGCGCTCGATGTCCCTGGAATCGAATACACTAGGCATGGAGGAGGGCGACGAAGTCGAGAGCCTCGAGCCGATTCCTGAATGGCTGATGGAAGTTGCCGAGGATTTGGATTCTTGCATGGCGCAGCGTCACTTCGAGGAAGCTTACAATCTTCTGGAGAAAGCAAAGAGTTATTTGAAGGAGGCTCAATCGACACCCGAGCTCAACGAGATAAAGGGAAAAGTGAACGAGCGTGCTCGATCCCTCGTAGACGGTCTCACTCGCGAACTGGAGCTCAGCGCCGAGGCGAAGTCCCTTCAGGGCGGAGGACTCAGAAGCGCGAGACGCGCCGTCAGGATTTTGATACAACTCGATCGTAGCGCACAAGCTTGCCAATTGTATCTTCAACTGTGCAGCGCGGCGCTTAAAGCTCGATTAAAAAAAGTCAAACGGGAAGGCGCTACCATACCCTACGTCAATCAATTGAGCGCTATTGCTTTCAGCAACATTGTCGACATGGCACGGGAGTTTCTTAAACTTTTTCCTGAAGCTACCAATTGCACTTCGGGTGAATACGAATATCTGAGCGAATTTTTATTTTTCTGTTAAAGAGTAGGGATATTCGATGGAATTTTTATATACTCGATTTTATTCGCAGCGCTCGTAGTTTGGTGCAGTCAGGAAGTCAAACACTTGACTTCGCATCTCATAAAACAATTGTTTATTCCTCAAGTCACGATGAGCACGCTGGTGGAATGTATCGGCACCGTTCGAAGTCATTGCGATCAGGTAATTGTTATATTTTTTACTTCCTCATAGAGAAAGCTGTTTTCGGAAAAAAAAATTAAGATTTTAATGTCAGGGTATTTAAAATAGTGTAAAACGTCGAGAATTGCGATTAGTTGCCCGTATGTACATGTATGTGTCTGTGTCTGCGTATGTGACAGACTTCCATCGTTCAAAACGTCTGTAGCTCGAAAACGGCGTGAAATAGCAAGTTGAAATTTGGTACAGAGTGGTCATGAAATTTAGTCGTAAAGTGGTAACGTCTCTTCCCTTGGTGCAATTTTCATGGAGATCGAGGCCCGGTTCGAGATTTTCCGCGATTAAAAACTTTTGAACTTTTAAAAAAGGGTATGGTAGCTCAAACTCGCATAAATTTTCAGCTGATGTCTTAAAACTGCATAACAAATATAATACTATGATCAAGGACCTTCGGCATTGAATTTGGCCGAAGTCTACCCAAGCGATCACATTTTATCGAACTTTGATGTTTTAAGAAAAATTATTATAAACTGTCTACTTTGAGTTAAAACGAAAGCATCGAGTTGAAATTTGACAAGGGAAAGGGCTGACACTATACAACATTTGGTATTAAATTTGGCGGAAATGAATTTGACCGTTTGGATGTTAGACGTTTTTGAAATGTTTCAATTTTTCAGAAAATTTGTTTTTTACGTCCGACACGAGCTCCCGAATCAAACAACACGCTAATAATAAAATGACTCACAGATTTGTAATCAGCGGTGAAAAATAATTTGCAATCAAATTTCAGTTGACTCAGCTAGGGATGGACTTTCGTTATCAACTGGACGGCCAGTTGAGGTCGCCGTTAGCCAGAGCGTTGCAAGATTCCGGTGAGAAGTACGTCGACGCGGTGAAGGTTCGCGCCGCCGAAGATACCTGGCGACCCTCGAATCTTCAAACTAGTCAGAATCTTCAGAAACTCTTGACCGAGCTGGACGACCTCGGTATCAGCGTGCCTTCGACTTATCTTACAAGCGACTGCTGGATGTCGTTGACCAGCAACACAGTAGCTTTCGCGAGATTGTACGTCGGGCTTTTGGAGGATTGCCTGAGCGTCGCGACACCCGAGCTCATATGCACGATCGATGGCGTATTGATTTCCGTTATGCGGGCTCAAGTTCAGCATCTCGTCAGCTCCCTCGTCAATCCAAAGTTGAAACAAGAGGTGCGCCCCATATTATTAAACGCTTTTATATTTTTAATAATAATTTGTAGCGATATCGAAAAAAAACATGTAATTTTTTTTCATTTTGCAATGATTTCGACTTTTATTTTGTTATTTTCAGAGAAAACTTGTACAGGATAATTCAACCTACGTACGCGACGTTATAATAGACAGAGGTCTGGAATTATACAAGAGTACAACGGGCCAAGAATTTACGAAGCTCGTAACACTGAAGGAACAGATAGTTTTGGAATTTGTTACTCCTACGAAACCGAAACCTGTGCCTAGAACTTCAGTTCCTAAATACAGCACCTCGGAGTATCTATAGGCTCAATTTAGTCAACGAATCTCGCACGTGTGTATTCCCAAAAAGCTTGTAATATATTGTAAATAATAAAATAAGCTAATATAAATAATTATTTTTTAATAAAATTGAACCGATTGTAAACTTTTTGGAACCTGACTTGCACGATGTGAAAGAAAAAATTAATTTGAATTGCATCGTTGATTGAAAAGTCTATTGAGCTTTAGGTAATTCGCGGTCCAACGTCATGCTCATCGGAATCGATTCGAATAATGAACGAGTGGTGAAACGTACTGTACACAAATTAAATTTTCCATACACGAAAGAAACAATACGTAAAATTCGTTAAATATCTAAATATTGACAATGAACCTTGGATGAGACTTCGATTTTATATTATTCAGACGATTGCAGAGTGGGTCAATCTGCATTGGCGTCGTCTTTAGATTTTGCTTCTTCACAGCTTCGAACTTCTTCGATCTTATATCGCCTAGAGTCTATTCTACGCTTCGCGGAGTATTTTCTATAATTTTTCTATCAAATGGAATCGATTGCAAAATGTTCAAAACCTGGCTTGCACGATGTTAAAGAAAAAACTTATCTCAATTGCATCATCAATTGAAAAGTTTATTGGGTGTTAGGTAAATCGCGGTACAACGTCGCGTTCGTCGGAATCGTTTCTAATAATGAACAAGTGATGAAACGTTCTGTAAACGAATTAAATACTCCGCACACAAAAGAAATAATACGTACAACTCGCTAAATATCTAAATATTTACAATGAACCTTGGTGAGACTTTGATTTTAAATTATTCGAGCGATTGCAGAGTGGGTCAATCTGCATTTGCGTCGTCTTTGGATTTCGCTTCTTTGTTGGCGGCTTCGAGCTTCTTCTTCTTTGCTCTTATATCGGCCAGAGTCTGTTCTATGCTGCGCTGATCTTTTTTGTTTTCGCTGGGAACTGTAAATCGATTAGATACGTAATTGTTAATTGAAATAATTGCAGGATGAATTTTTTTACTTTGTCTACCAAAAATATTGATATCATTCTCACCGCATCCGTAGCTGCTGTTGGCTTCGGTTTTCCTGGCAGCCTCCAGGGCAGATTCCTTTCCGATCAAGTGTTCGTACTTATCCTTATAATTCGAGTTGGGTACAAAGTCATTTTTTCGTTTACGCGATTTAAAAGCTTCCTCGTCTTCTTTGGCTTGCCTCTCCCTGGCCTCCTGCACTCTTTTTGCGATTTCCGTGTTCCATTCTTCGCCTCTGCGCAAAGCGTTCAACTGATCGTCGGACGGAGCGTGTTCGCGTTTGAAGATGACAATGTGCTTGTCGACACCCTCTTCGCCGAATGAATAGGCCCACACGCTGGCAACTTCCGCGACGTCGTGACTAAAAAAAAAATGATCGGGCACGTTGGAATGCGATAAATGGCTTGCCCCGAAATATGAGTCAACGAATTTCGGCGATAATTACGACGTCCTGACAATACCTATAGGACTAGGTACGGTGATTTTTTTTAACAAGTTTTACTCATAAAAGCGCCAATAATAAGTAGGAGACTAAGCGTAGAATAAAGGCAAAGGAAGGCAGTGCTTTCCTGCTTTTTCTTTAAACAGCCTTATAAAAATGATGAGCTTGTACCCAATTATTAAGGTAGTACTTGCGATACAGGATCACCAAACGTGAGTTTAAGAGAAAATTTCGAACACTTCTCGATGGAATACAAATCTGAAAAAAATCAAGTGTATGGGAGGTGCTGCAAAGATCGTTTTCGTGAAATAACAACTCCGATTCGTTATTAACAAACCGAAGATAAAAATCATTCTTCAACAAATCACCTGGCAACTTACTATTTTCCTTCATAAAAATAATTCTGAAAAAATTCGTTCGTATTCAGAAAAATAAACGAGTCATTTTTACAGAATAAAATAGTTAAGTTCCCGGGTAATTTGTTGAATAGTGATTTTTATCTTGAATTTGTTCGTAAAAAATTGTAATTATTATTTCACAAAAACCGTTTTTGCAGCACCTTCCACACACTTGATTTTTTCCACATTTTTATCCCATCGAGAAGTGTTCGAAATCTTCTCTGAAACTCACTTTCAATGCAAGATATTGGCAATTAACTCTCTCCAGGCAAAGATCCAGAGTGCTGCTAGGCACATTGCTTAATAATTCTTACATCCCAAATCATACATTGCATCTAACATTTCAATTCATAGACAATAATCCACACTTGGAAATAACAGCAAGCTTATTTGCCTCTAGCTAGCACTTTGTGTCTTCAGATTTATTTTGCTATGCGCTACGTATACAAGGCCGAGAATAACCACAAAGGAAGTCTCAGCTTATAGCTTTTTCTTCAGCCTTATAAAAATGATCAGTTTGGAGCCAATTGCTAATCAGACCGAATCCGTTAAGAAGAAAGCAAGGAAATACCATAGCTCAGTCAATCTCAATGGCAATGCAACCCGTTGCTAGCTAAACCAATTGTGGTAATAAACCAGAATTGATAGCAACCCTCGGTACACTACTTAGCAATAATTCATAGAAATTAATCTACGCTTAAAAACAATAAAAGACTTATTTTTCTCCAGTTACAGTCTGGCATTTGCAGGCTTATTTGGCTCGGCGATACGTACACAATGCTTCTGCAAACTTGATTCATAGGAGGAAACTTGTAGTCTTTGGCGGTGTCATCCTTAAGGAATTTGTTGATTTTTTCCTCTATCTGAAAAACCCAATTTTCAAACGAAAGTTTCGATATTCGTTTCAGCAAGCAAATTTGAGAACAATGTTTATTTTGTTAAAGAGAAAACCAAAAAACAAAAATTGAATACCTTCTCACGAAATTTTTTGAGCTTCTCGGTTTCGATCTTCTGACGCTTCTCCTGCTCGTCGCGTTGTTCTGGGCAGCAACGAAAGATCGATTGTTTAATTCTCAAAGAAATTTTTCATTTGTCTTCGGCAGCAAGAGAGGGACATAGGTTATGAAGCGACTTACTTTTTACCAGAGCTTTTTGCTTGTCACTCACCGTCGGAGGTTTATCCATAGAGCTCAAAATCGAACCGAGCAGATCCATCTTTTTTTTTGTTACTTAAAGCTTTTTTGTCGCCGTTATTTAATTGAACGCAAACGCCCGGGTGCACAAGGTCGAGTTGGTCGCTGTCATGCACGACACGCCACTGCGTAAGCACGATTTCTCGTACGATCTACTTTTAACCGTTCGACTCTATTATTTCATTGACCAAAACGTAGAAATATTTGCTCAACGCGATTCTCATACACACGACATAATTCGCCTTCTATACTTTCGCGATAAATTTCTAACAATATCTCGGCGTCGAAGAGCTTGCAAACAAGACCCTCCATCTGACGTGCTGGCCCAACAAAATTTGAACTGCAGGTTGGCACGCCTGATAATTGAGGGACGAGAAAAAAATTCTACGTTTTTTTTTTTTATAAGAAACTATCCACTTTTTGAAGTGCAATAATACGTTTTTACGCCTATTATTATTTAGATTTTATATTAATATCTTTCGCCGCGCCTGCCTGTAAAAATATTCGCACGCTGAATATTTTCACAAACATCGTATTTAAGTTTGGCAATCCTCGAAGTTTGAATCGGACATTTGGCAACACTGATCGGCCCACTTCACGCTCGATCTTCGCGGTTTTAAAATGGTCACACGAGCGTGATCGAACGAACAAAATTTCTTAGAAATTGTGATAAGTGTCGAAATTGTCACGTCGGCGTCAGCGATTAAAGCAATCAAAAACACAAATGTACATTGTCTGAGCCTTCGTCCGCGTCTTTGCACTTGGTACAAGGACACACAAAAATTACCGTAGCGCATTGCGCACATAACCTCCCCCCCCCCCCCCCCTAACGAAGCGCTCGGTGGAAAAACGGTTTTTTCGATGAATATTCCTCGCCGATGCGAATTCGAAATTCCAATTCAGATATGAAGGAACTGGAGGACACGAAAACTGAGGTATGACCGATTAAATAATTAGAATTTACGCTACCGCTTTTCCAAATACACTCTGCCGTGCGTCGGTCGCGTGCTTTTCTGCAAATTCATAACCTGTATTTTTGTACTCTCGCGAAAGCAGTAAAGCAGCGATTCAGAATTACAATACTATCGCGATGACAAAAATTTACGTCCGCTACGAATAAAACTCAGAAATTGTGATTATTGAAATCAGCGCATCGATGTTTAAATTTCCAACAAACATGTACATCCTTCAGTGTAATCATTCAAGCTTCAGAATAATCATTATTATTATCATTAATATTTACAGAATTTAAGTTTTCACTTATCGTTCTCCTATATAATACAATGTACAATCACGTAAAAAAAAAGTACTTCGCGTAAAAATATATCTGTCTATTTTAGCTTTAAATTGATTTAACGTTTCTGTTTCCACTGCATTCGCCCGTAGCGTATTCTACGCGTCTAACACTCTGTTGCACGAAGCTTATTTCGACAGGTTTCTTTGGAAGGGCTGTTTCTCAAGCTTAAATTGGTGTTCACGGAGATTACGGTTTATCGGTCAACTGAACAGGGCCTCGCTGTCTATCATAACAGTATTGTTATCCAGCCGAATAAATTACGATGGTGTCTATGCGAAAATGATTTTTTTGGCAAATAAACTTACCAGGCTGACTAATCAAAATTATTATTTATTTTATTTATTTTATTTATTTTATTTATTTTATTTATTTTATTTATTTTATTTATTTTATTTATTTTATTTATTTTATTTATTTTATTTATTTTATTTATTTTATTTATTTTATTTATTTTATTTATTTTATTTATTTTATTTATTTTATTTATTTTATTTATTTTATTTATTTTATTTATTTTATTTATTTTATTTATTTTATTTATTTTATTTATTTTATTTATTTTATTTATTTTATTTATTTTATTTATTTTATTTATTTTATTTATTTTATTTATTTTATTTATTTTATTTATTTTATTTATTTTATTTATTTTATTTATTTTATTTATTTTATTCATTTACGCGTCCTGCTCTTTTACATATTTTTAAGTAGTATTTCAATCATAATAGGAACATTTGTACATTGTTAGCATTTCAAATATAGAATCTTCATATAAAATTAACATTTATCGGGGAATACAAGTAAAAAAAAAATGTAATATTATGGAGATTTTTTTATTTCTCAAGCGTCGCTATTATGTAGTATTTCTTATTTCATGGAGAATTTTTTTAACACTTTTTGTTTTCCAGGTCCGCAGAGTGATAGATCTCCATTTTTCTATATGCGACAGACTAAACAGTTCCGCAGAGGATGATGCGGGTTCTCCAGTGAGGTCGCCAGGATGCAACGGCTGTGCCGTTCCGCTGGGTGGTTTTTTCGAGGATGCGTTGTATGCCTGGCTGAGCTACGGTCCACAACTCGTAGTTTTAAATGTAAAAACCGGTACGAGTATCAGTTCGTGGACGTTCAGAGAAAGAATAACGTCCGTTTCGCCTTTTCCTGCCCAACCGGGTCAAATTCCGTTGCTTCTCGTCGGGTTGGACAATGGCGCGAATAAAATACGAGACTCCTCTGGAATGGTGTGCGTGTTCGACTGTACAGCATCGCAGGTCCTCAGAGCTGTGCGGGTGAGCTGGAGAAGAATTTTTGTATTTTTTCTATACGGATCAAATTTTAATTGGAAAAGAGAGTTTTTTTAAACGTTTTTTACGTCATTTTCAGATGCCAGCGGGCGTGGAGCGGGTTTGCGTCGTTATCGGTGGCGCCGAGTGGGAAGACTTTGGCGACAAGAGGATGGACAATTTTCTCGTAGAGAATAGCGGTCTGGCGTGCGTAGCGCTCCGAAATCTTGATCACCTGATGATCGATCTGAGACGTTCGTCGTGGGAAGGGCCCGACGCTACGGCCGTCGCCGACGAATCGAGTCCGGCCGAATTAGACTTTTCGGCACGACATAAATCCGCCTCGATGCACCACAACAAGTCCAGCCGAGAAAGACATGTGGCATACAATTTAATGAACAGCCGTGAGTATTTAAAAAAAACAATCATTAAAAGAGTTTATAATTTAGTTAAGTTTTCTTTTTTTTTATTAGTATAAACAGGCAAGGCCCTTTTTACATAAACAAATGTACATTAGCGAATAAGTGTTTCGTGTGAACAATCCTAAATAACAATAGTCTAATGCGAAGTTACACTTGAACAAGAACTTATAGCCATGTTCGGAGCAAAGTAGCTCGAAAAATAGTACGAGGGACTCCAAATATCTCCTTAATATTAGCAAATTGCTTTGCCAACTTTGATATCTTCATCCTTAAAGAGAATTCAGCTTTGTAACAATTTGTCGGATCAGCAACGTAAATTCTAAAACCAGTCATATTTTATTTAACATTCATTTAATAATTTCAATAGTCAATAATTTAAATACAGTGTAAAGTCAATTTTTATTTTTAACAATAAAAAATGATCTTTCTTTAATTTGCTAACAGGTGTCGAACAGTACATAGGCTTCAATCGTGAGGAGTTCGAATCGACGACGCTCTACCAAGAGTCGTTGACATCGTCGATGATATGTTCCCGAAAGATCGGTTGCCTTGTGTCCGGTTGCCTGGGAAGAATAATAATATGGCAGATGGACGGCGCCGTAAGATGGGTCAGTCCGCCGATCAACGACACGATGTGGATAAGTAATCTGGCGCTTCTCGAGCCAACCGACGATCCCCGACCGTACTGCTACCTGTGGGCCTCCTACCAAGAGGAAACTCTGCGTCTGCCTCCGGTTCTTCGGATGTACGCCGTGCTCTTCGAGCGAAAGTACTCGGACAAGGGTTCGAACGCCTACCTGAATCTCGAGGGCGATCCGCGTCTCAAGTTCGAGCTCGAGCTGGACGAGGGCAACAGAATAACGAACTTGCATCCGATCGTGCGCGAGAGCAATCCGGAGCAAACGGAATCGGGCAACAAGTGCGGTGAGGAGAATCTTCTGCTGATAAGCTTGGATTCGCGAACACTCCTCTTCGATCTCAATCAATGGTACAAGGAGCAGATGCCGCACACGGTCGGCGATTGTCAAAACCCGAACGCCTTCCTCGCGAGTTACAGAACGAGGCAGGACGTGCGATCGACGGCTGACGAGGCGATAGTGAATTGCTGCTACCTTCCATCGACGCTCAAGGAATTTCCGAGCCACGGATCGAGTCCTCCGGAGGAACTTTTCTTTCCGAATTCCCTGGCCCTCGAGTGGGTCAACCTCGGCGCTGGTCGCCTAACATTCTGGATGACGCGCGGCGTGCAGGCTGAATTGCTGCGAGAAATGTCTCTGGCTGGACCAGTGATATTGCTCGAGCCCTCCGAAACGTTTCATCGTTGTCTGTCGGCGGGTTTGATCCCCGTCGGCGGCGAGGCTTCCTTCGGCAGCAGCAAGGACGCTCAGCGCGAAGCTCTCCTCTCCCTCTGTCTCGAGCAGCGTTGGCTCAATTTTTTGCTGCGATGCGGCAGAGAATGGTCGGACGGTAGCGCGTCCTATCTGCTTCACGCTTTCGTTCGCTGGGGCATGCAGCGAGCCGCCACGATAAAACTCATGGCCCATCGCCTCTGCGAGCCGCTCTTCGACAACTGCGGCATCAGCATCGGCGAGGCGGAGGTCAGAACTCTGCGTTTCTACTCGCAGCAGGTCGACTGCATCTCGAGCGTCTTCGCGAATTCCTCGATCGACAGCATAGAGTTGACGAAGCAGCGTCGCGCGCTGCACCGGATATCGACCTACCTGCAGGTTCTCCTATGGTTCTACGACGTCGGCCTGCTTCCGGAGACCCAGGAGGTTGACGACGAGGCGGCGCCGCTCTCGTTCTCCCTGCGTATACCTTATCCCTTCGAGAGACTGTCGACGATCTACGCCGAGAAACGCGAACAGTTCAACGCTCGAAAGTCAAAGAACACTCGAGAAACGAACGAGGAGGATTTCTTCATAGACGAGCTGCTGACCCGCGAGTGTCCAGCACTGAAGCTCCAGTGGGAGAGCGAAGGCTCCGAGCTGAGCCTCGGTGGAAATTATCCACCGCCCTCCCTCCAGTCGCTGCTGCGAAGTTACCTCACCGATTGCCACAACGAGGACTCCAACGAAATGGAGAACAAGCATCAAATAACGATATACCTCCTCATGGATCTCGCAATGCTGCTGCAGGAATCTTACCCGGGCGTCGACCAGCTCATAAAGTATCCCTCGGCCTTCAAGCTCAGTCCGAGCCTCATAAAGCTCACGCAAGCCCTCTGGCTCTTGGACCATGAGGACTACCAGGGATTCCTCAACATGATGACCGGTCAGCTCGTCTCGGACTCCGACGTCAGAGACTGGCATCACAAGCTCGTAATGAGAACGCTCATTCGCAACAATCAAAACAAATTCGCTCTAATTTACCTGAGAGTGAGAAAGCCGCCCTTGTCCTCGCTCGAGGACCAGGGAATCGTCATAAGTCTCTCGGTCGAGCACGGTCTCGTGCAATCGGCCTTCCACCGAAGACCGCCCTCCCACTACAGCCAACTGCTGACGCGTTTCTTCCGAGCTTGCAAGTCGTACGGCAGGCTGAACGACATTCTTCACCTGTCGCTCGATCCCGAGGAGGAGGAGGCTTTCGTAAAGTTCCTCGAGGACGAAAAGTCCGACGACACTCGTCTTCTCTACTATCTTCAGCGTTGCCGTTACGCCGAGGCCGGCGGCATTTATCCGGCAGGCGTGCCGAGCGCGAGAGGAAACTTTCAGAAATCCAACAAACCCGTCGCTCTGACGATGTTCAACGCCTACAACGCCACGCTGCCGAGCATAACAAGAAGTTTCTCCGGCAACCTCAACCGACGAGTCCTCGAGATCGATCCCGACTCGAGGTATCCGCGTCCGATGTCCCACTGCAAGAGCCGCTGCGCGACTCGCGACATTCACGAGAGCGTCATCAGGAAGGCCAAGGAGACCTTTGTCCGCGGCGAGAGATCTCAGATACCGTTCATAAGCGCGCCGTGCTCTTCGCTGAGATCGGGACCAGGAAACGTCGACACGAATTGCGTCCTCTTCGTCGAGCGTGCGAGGAGGCCCTATGGAAAGCGGCGCCTCGACGAGATGAGCGGCGGAGCCGACGCCGGTACGAACAACGACAACAACGGCGAGGAGCGAAAGCGACGAAAAACTTGCCAGGCGAACGACACTCCCGACGCTGCCGACGGCAAGGAAGTCGGCATGAGCATGGTCTTCGATACTCCGCTCATAAAACGCAAAACGCAAATAATAAGCGCGAGAAACACGTCGGAGACACCGCAGTCGATACTAAAAATTCGTCAAATGATCCGCAAGTCGAACTCGCCGAGCGTCGTCGGCGCGACGAGGATGGAAATTGCCGACGAGAAAAGAGTCTTCGATGCCGAGAGCAAACCGCGGCGGATAAGATTCAGCGAGGGTCAGCGGAGGGCCGAGGAGTCCGAGGAGGAGGAAGCTCGGTCGGAGAGCGCGAATATCGCGAAGGACATCGCGCTGGAGGAAGCGAACGAGGAGAGCGACGAGACAGAGAAGAGCTTGTCGAAGTGCGACATGTCCGAGGAAGAGGCGGAGGAGGACGCGCAAGAGGCCGAGGAGGAGGAGAGCGAGTCGACTTTCTTCAGCACGAACATCAGCGGAAAATCGCTCAGCGAGACGACGCTCTTGTCGGACAGCTCTTACTCGATCAGAAACGTTTCCGGGCCGCGTCCGAGGCCGAGCCTGAGGAGAAGCAACGTCTCAAGCAACGAATCGTCGAGCGATCTTCTCCGCAAGTCGCTCATGAGAGCCACCGACGAGTCGACGAAGCGCTCCTGGACGCCGACGCTCTCGGATTCGGCGAAGATGTCGAGCGATTTGTCCTCGCGGGAGGAGAAGAGTTTTAGAAACTCGCCTTGTCCGCAATCGCCAAGAGCGCGAGCCTCGCTGCTCTCCACCTCGATGTATTCAGAGTCGATCTTGTCGTCGGACACGAGCTTCGATAACACACCGGCGCCTAGCTACGAGAAAAGACGCGGCAACTCGACGGGATCTCCGGTCGATCGACGGGAAAAATCGGGCTCGCTAGCCGAGCGCACCGCAGACAAGCTTCGAGATTTCTCACGAATATCCGGCGCGCCGGAGAAGAATGAAATTTTGTGTAGCTTCAGTCGTTCTGTTGCCGTCGAAACGGTCACGAGGATAATCACCGAGGAGTACAGCGGAGACGGCGAGGACAAGAATTCCGAGGTCCTCATGGAAGTCGATGGTTTCGGGCTCGATCGAGATTCCGACACGCGACCGCCTTCCGACAGAGAATCGACCTGCGAACGCGAGAGAATCGCCGAGAGCCGAGAGAGCTTCGCTCGAGCCGCGGCGCGAAGCTTCGCGATTCCGGAGATCTCCGAGACGGAGGAAAATCCGGCAGAAATGCGCGAGGAGGAGAACGAGGAAGAAAAGGACGAGAAGGAGGAAGAGACGATTTCCGAGCCGAGGGAGCGGCGCGATCTCGGCGATGGTTGGCCGGCGCGCGATGTTTTGCCGACGAAAAACGAAACCGTGGAAAACATCGAAGAAACAGAGACGAACGACGGCTACGACGACGAACTGCTGGCCCTGAAGTACGACGAGGACGACGAACCCGAGGAGGCTTTTCAGAGTCTGACAAACTCGATGGACGTCGATTGCTCGAGCGCGAAGCTGTCCTGCGAATCTCCGACGAACGAGACGGCGAAGAAGAGTCTCAGCTCGAACAACGGTTTCTACGAGGCGCCGAAGTCGGTCGCCCACGAGTTCACGATAACCGACGACGAATCATCGAGGAGCGTCGAGGGTTCGATGCTGAGCGGCTCGACGAACGTCGAGCGGCCGATCGAGCCTCCCGACGAAATCGCATCGGCGAAGAAGCCGAGGGAAGAAATCATCGCCGACAACGTTTCTAACATGACCGACGACGAGTCGGACCTGAGCCGCGACTCCTCGATATTCTCGAGCAGACGCCCTCGGAGCCCGAACAAAAATGACGAAAAGAATTCTCGAGCGAAAGAAGTTGGCAACGACGGGGAGGAGAGCAGTCTCGACTCGTCGATATTCAGCATAAGAGGTCGTAGGGAGATCAATCGAGACTCGCGCGAGGAGAACGATTCTCGGGCGGAGAGCGACAGAACGGCGAACGACGTCTCGAGCAGCGTCACCGAAACTGTGGCCTCGAACGAGGGCAAAGAATCCGAGAGCAACGAGTTCAGGGCCGAAGATTCGCCGCCGAGGAAGGGAAGACAGTCCGCGCGGTTGTCGCAGATAGGATTGTCGACGCCGAAAGGCTCGGCGCGGAAGAACGTCGAGGCCGCGAGCGTTACGCCGCTGCGGATGACGAGAGCGCGTCGAGCCTCGTCGGTCGCGCAGGAGTCGCTGGCTTCGCCCTTGCCGGACTCTCCGGCCACGAGGTCGAAAGCCGAGAAGGCTGGCAGGCTGCGTCGCGGCAGCTCACTGGCTAAAGACCTCTTCACCGGCGCGGACGAGAATCCGAGCCGAGTGGCTTCGACGGAGCCGGAGGCTGCGCCGGGAAAGCGGGGTCGTCATCAGAGATCGACGTCCCTGGCCAAGGAGATATTCGCGACGAACTCCTCGCCGGCGATGGAGTGCCCGACGGACGAGGAGTTGCCGAGACGAAGGCCGAGACGGGCGGCTTCGATGCAGAAGGAAATTCCCGCGTCCACGGTGATTCGAAAGGTCCGAACGAGATCGTCGTCGAAGGCCTCGCTGACGGAGGAGAGCGTGGAGGACGAGCAGCTCGATGCTTCGACCGCGAAGAGAACGACGAGAGGCAAGAGAGGAAGTTCGTTGAGCAAAGAGAGCGGCGAGCCGATCGTCGCGCCCAGAAGAACGACGAGAGCTTCTTCGTTGGCGAAGGAGGTTGTCGAGGAGGGCGAGGAGATTCCCGAGACGACGACGAAGAGAGTCACTCGAAAGAGGGGAAGCTCAGTGCCGAAGGAAAGTCCGCTGGAAACGAGCGTTCGAGCTTCCGCGCAGAGAACGAGGAGAGGAGGAAGCGTCGCCAAGGAAATTATTCCGGAGGAGAGGAGCGAATCTCCGGACGAGTCGAGGAATTCTTCGTCGAGGGGGAAGACAAACGAAGCTGTTAGTCCGGCGCCAAGTACAAGAGGCAGATTAACTTCCATCACTTCCATCGCCGAGGAGGACGACGAGGAGATTTTCGGCGTCGAATCGAGGGGGAAGCTCGCCAGGGAAAGGAGGAAGGCGACGATATCGCGGGAACGACGAGCGGTGAGCGTCGACCAACCGATGGCCGAAGTAAAGCGCAGAACTCGCGCGGCCTCGCTGAAGAGCGCCATCAGTGAGGACCCGATTGAGGAGGAAAATTCCGAGACCGAACCGTCGTCGGAGCCGAAGGGCAGAACGACGAAAAAAGCTCCGGTGCGAAGAAAGAGAACTGCGTCGGGATCGAGCGTCAAAGATTTTCCGGACGTTGCGGACGAGAAGTTGCCAACGGGACGGACGAGAAAGTTGTCCCAGAGAAGCAACGAAAGCACGGATGTCTTTCGATTTTCGCCCCCTGACCAGATTCAGCATAGACCCGATGATGATCAAAAAGGCAAGTTTGTTAAGAGGCAAGTTGCTGTTACTGATCAATTAAAGGCTATTCGACGTTGACTTGGCGCACGCTAATAACATATATTAAAGTAGCTCTGACGCTTCGGGCTCATTTCGCATAAGTACGAGAAAAATTGGAGAAAATTGCAAGCACTTCTCGATGGTATAAAAATCCAAAAAAATGTATGCATATTAAAGGTACTGAAAAGATTAATTTAGCATAATAGTAATTCCAAAGTGTTGTTGACAAATTAATAAAAAAATAATTGTTTAACAAATTACCCGGCAACTTTTTTTTAATGAAAATGATTCGTTCATTTTTCTGATAACGTATGAATTTTTTCAGATTTTTCAATTAGCTCTGATTTTCTTTTTAATATGGAAAAAATATGTAAAACGACACAAAAATCAAAACTGATTGAAAAATCTGAAAAAATTCGTACGTATTCAAAAAAAAGAACGAATAATTTTCATTAAAAAAAAGTTGCCGGGTAATTTGTTAAACAATTAATTTCGTGATTAATTTGTTAATAACGTTTTGGAATTATTATTATGGAAAATTAATCTTTTCAGTACCTTTAATATGCCTGAATTTTTTCCGATTTTTATACCATCGAGAAGTACTTGCAATTTTCTCTTATTTCTCCCGTACTTATGCGAAATGAGTGCGAAGCGACATAAGTACCTTAATATACTTTATATTTTATAAATAAAATATAATACTCGCGGTTGTGATGGCTCGGATGGTTCATAGCATGTGGAAATCAATTTCATCTCGAATGGAATTCGAAAGTCTAAAATTATAACATATAGAAAGGAATTTCGAAATCATGTTATATACTGGGGGTTGCGGGGGGGGGGGGGGTGAACTTCACTGAAAGCAGGATCAGGCGGGGGAAGATGGGACAAACATCCAAAATAATAAAGAAATCCGGAATTTTCAAAAACATATAAGATATTAATATACTTATTACGATATGTTAATTCCGCAGGAGCAGATAAAGTGCCTGACTACGTGTTTTCGCCACCGCACACAAGGTCCAAAGACACAACATCTAATCAACCTCGTAGGTACAGAATTGATGGCCACCCTCGTTGCTTCTCAATCTTTCTTTTCGATACTAATATTATTGCGACGAAATTCTGCATCCCGTTAACAAAAATTTGCTCATTAACATGTTAATCACAAGTGCACGATGTACATTTTATTTTTGTTGCAGAAAATTGAAAGATTCCATAACCGCAACGGAAGAGGTAACAAAAGCGCCTGAAACAAAGCCTAGAACTCGCGTAACGTCGATCGGTCTACCGACAAAAGCGGCCTTCTGGTTCCATCCCCGTGAGGGATTCGTTTTGCCGGTACGATCGAAAAGTACTACCGACTAATCGTCTCCCGAACGCGACACAGTTCGCATTTCATGGATTCTCCGATACACCTCAGATTGAAAGAATTTACGCCCAAAAAAATCTTGTAGATTCGAGAGGGTCGGGGTTTATAGTGCAGCGTAGAAAAAGTTTTAGGCTCGAGTAAACTGTAATAAAAATCGTTTGGCCAACATCGGCGAACGCTGTATCATACGCGTTACAATACTAGTTATATAAATTCTGAATCTGTTTCGAGGGAACCGAACGGAACGTGGGCTTACGAGTGGGATACATTTTTAAAAACGAGTCCTCAGCCTTTTCCCAGATTTTTTACACCAGGCAATTTAGTTACGCTTTATCCCTCCCAATTTTCATCGCACGAACGATGATAATATATCGACCGACGCATTTCGTACGAAACAATAGTTTCACGCTGTAAACGGGAACGCTGCGGGACCACAGGATGCACACATGCATCTCAAAGTCGGACGTTTGATATAATGTACTGTCTGTCTTTTTTTTTGCCCCCATTATTCTACATTCGTGCAAACGAGATTAGATCTGTATCGGGTTTAATAAAAAAAAAACAGTATTTTTCCATTGAAAACAAAATAATAACCGTGCGTAAACTGGATTCTTTGTTATGTATTATGTTTGTCAAACCCTTCAGCGGTTTCTAGACGAAACCAATTTTTTGTTTTTTTTAATCATCAACATAGTCGACGGAGACTCAAATTTTGAATTCTCAAGTTTATAAAATTAACGATATTGGTCGGACATGGATTTGCGAATCTATTTTCCATGCAAAAATATTGTTCAACGTAATTGAGCGGAGTTACATAAAAACTCATCGTGAAGTGTGGAATTCATGTGTGACACGAACGCGTCTCAATTAATCTCGGAAACCGATAAATTCATTTGAAAAGTGAATTCAAAGTGAAAAACTTTCGTATATTGAGCTCCGTCGGTTGTTCCGGGGTTCCGAATATAGCTCTGCGTCCTGATAATTATAACTTAGCAGTAGCGAAAATATTTTTATGTTCCCGTATGAAAAATTCAAATGGTTCTCGTATATTTTTTGTTGGGCTCACAGCTCTCGCCCGAACAATGAAAATGAAATCGTCAGCGGGCGATATTCTCATACCCGTTTCAATTTATTTTCAATGTCGTTTGGGTTCCGGAGCTTTTGCACAGAAGTCCCGTGAAAATACTTGTACCATATAGAGATGTAAATAATTTATTGATATGCTCGTGTATAGTTATATTAATACAATAAACGTATAAGAAAATTTATGTATAACATTTTTTTTTTTCTGAAAAATCTCCAGTCACCTTCGTTAATACGATTATTTGATTAAACGTAGATTTTTTAAGCGATATACAAATAATATAATATAATATATATATATATATATATATATAAATTCTAGTTTCTACGTGTAAATTGTCTTTATAGGCCTCAAACTTTTGTGCATCTTAGGCGGAATGCTGTCCGTTAAAGCAACCGTACGAGATTCAATTTTTTTTTTTAATTTTAAGATAAGCAATCCGTTGTCAATTGCGAGTACAGTAAAAACTCGATTAATCAAGGTCATATCAATTTTTGTTCAGCAATCGACCACATTTTGATCGACGTATTATTGGCATATGTTCTTCTATACATTTTGGTGCATTCTTCGCGTTACACTATATAAAATAAAGGCCGATCGAGATCAATTAGTTTACCGTCGTTGTGAAAAAAAAAACTGATGAAACTGCATAAATGCTAATAGTGACTGATATAACGCACTAGCAGGTCTGAATAGTTCTCCGTCAGTGCTCGATATTTCCCCAGTAAATAATTTTTTCCTCAAGAGCGATCCCGCTTGCCCCGAATATTCGTGATTTCACTGTACGCGATTGCTGTTTTATAGACCGCGCTTCAACTTTCACTATCTTTCCAAACAAATACCATTAAATGCTTCGCAAAATAATACGCGATACGCCGTTCGAAATTAAATGATTTGTTTGATTTTGGTACAGCATTTACGCCATCAACCATGAACACCACCGTATTTGATTAATTATTTATAAAGGTATCATTAAGTATCTCGTATTACTCTTCATAATATTTGGTACAGGTAACTGTACAAGAAAAAAAAAAAAAAAAAAAAAAAAAAAAAAAAAAAAAAAAAAAAAAAAAAAAACAAACAAACAAACAAACAAACGTGCAACCTTGCTGAATTCAGGTCGCCGTTATTTTAATACTTGTGTCAATCTGGTACAGAGCCAAATGTTAATTGTGTTGGATCTTTGGCAATGTTCTATCGTTTCTTGTTGAATTTTCTCATTCATCTTCTCTTTTTTTCTTTACATTGCAAATTCAATCTAGAGTTAAAAAAAAACAAAGGTATAAATTGTGTGTATATCGTGCGAGCCGCCAATCAATGACGGTGCTCTGTGTAGAGATAAGAACGATTAAGTTGCCAGTGCAACTAATCAATTGATTGTTTCTATTGCATTTGATACTAATTATCCTAGTGGAAATCTATTCAGGACAAACTCTCTCCATTGTCGCATTTTTTTTTTTTTTTAATTCCCGATAGATAAATCTTTAAAACTTCTATGGCTTCACCGAATCTCGAACGTTTTACTCGATATATGTATTTATCAATATACATTCGATTGAGCATTGTTATTGAATATATATATTATGCCTTTTCCGAAAGGCACATTGCATCGTGTCTCGCTTCGCTATGGCAATTATAGCTCGCGAAGTTTTTATTACCAACGAGTCATCTCAAGATTTGATATTCGCTGACGTATTATTATCATAAAACGCGATTTCGTTATTCTTCAAGGCAGTTCGGAAATTCGGGATAACGAAACGAGTGGCGATCGAGCCACCTACGTTATATCCAATCTGTGTGTGATTGCGTGATTGCGTAAAGCGTCGAAGCAGTTCTCGACGGCATAAAATTGGCGATTGAACGTCTAATCGATACCGAGCTTGCTGGAAAATCTCCCCGAGCGTGCGGTGAACAATGACAAAAACCTCCAATTACTACCGTTAATTTTTAACGGATTGTTTTGGTATCAGCGTCTTGCTTTCTTCGCTGAGAGTCTTCGACCGATTTTTCACGCGATAGCTCCGCGTTACTATTTTTTCAAACCTTCGCGTGCGGGAGACCCATGCCGAGACAGACTACGTGGGAACCCCGCGACCTCGAGCCTCTCATAATGAAGCCCGGCGTATCTTTTGTAACGTGACGTAGAAAAATAAATACGAACGAAATAACGCGAGGACTCGGTCGAATCTTCCGAAGTTACGCGCTTAAATCGGATCCGAAAGAACGGACGAAAAATCAGGTGTGATCAAGTTTGTCCACCCTGCCCTCGACGGATTCGAACATCATTTTTTTTGCAAAGTTAATTCGGACACCAGCGCGAGTGTTCTATTGCTGCTTGCAACCGTCTTTGACCCGACGCTTTTGTTTTTCCTCGTGCGACAGCGACGGCGACTGAATCTGCGTTCGACGCTGGCCCTGAACCGGCATGTAGCACGGCGCATTGTCGAGCATCAACTCCTGAGGCGGTGTCGGCAGTGCGTAAGTCGGACTTACGGTATTGCTCGAGCTGCTCGAAGTGCTCCGATGCGTGTTACCGTTGTAAGTCGGATCTATCATCGCCGCTACGTTCGGCAATTCCCTCACATCCTCGATCGAATCCTCGAGTACTTGTATCTCCTCCGGATCCGGATATTGTGCGTGATTCGGCGGATTGCGGGGCCGATTTCTCTCGTACGTCGGTTTCAAGTCGAGCTTGTCGGGCCGCGGCGGCCTCTCGACTGTACCGTGCGACTCCAGCTGTTGCATCTGCTGGCGCTCGAGTTTTTTTTGCCTCGCACGCTCCCGCGCCCGTCGGGCCTTCGCCCGCTCCTTTTCCTGCAGCATGCGGGCAAGCTCGGCGTCTTGGGCCTCCATCGCTATCTTGCGATCCAACGACAGCTGATCCTCGATCGGGGCGTCGTGCGTGTCCACCGAACACTCCTCTTCTTCCTGCTGCAATTTTCTCGCCAGTTCCTGTCGAATTAAATATAATTCATTAAATTATCTGTCGTTATCGTCGAATTGGTTTGAAACTCGGCTTTTTTAAATTACCGAGAAGAAACTAATTTCAAAAAATGTATATGTAAATAAAAATAATAAAAATTAATGGCCGAAGAAATTTGATCAATGGCAATATGCAATATACGTAATAAGATTTAAGTTTCTTGGGTATCAAAAACTGTTACAATTAATGAAAATAACGAAAATTAATATTCAAAAACTAAAGCCAAAGGTGTAAAGATAAGGCAGAGTTCTTCTTTGCTGTTTGCTTGTTTGGAATAAAAACAGATCTTATGCTTAGGAGTAAGTTTTAGTTTGTAAGAAAATATAAAAGGCAAAAGTCGTACAGTGAAAATAAATTCGATTCCATTCTAATATTCAAAAATAATCAAAATTAATACTTAAAAAAAAAGATATAAAAGGCAAAATCTGTAGAATGGAAGTAAAATCTATTCTATTCCATTCTAATATGCAAAAATAATCAAAATTAATACTTAAAAATAATAACATTATTATCTTTGCCACGATAGAACTTTAACTAACTTGATCTTTTTCCTCCTGTATCCTTCGCTGAATCTCCATCTGCGCCTCAAGCTGCGCGGCTTCGTCGTCAAGTCTCAGCTGATGCCTCATTCTCTCCTGCAGCTCGCGCTCCTTGTGACGCTCTTCGCGCTCCAGATTCAGAGCTACTTGTCTCGCTACCATTGCGTCATTTTCTTCCCTGCCGAGAGAACAAATTATTTAGCATAACAAGTTCTTTCTTTTGCTCTCTGGCTTCTCTTCCGATGACTCGGCACGTGTCTATCTCGACTCACTGTTCCTGAACGATAGAGTGGTATCTTATCTCCTCCAATTCCTGTTCTATACGAGCCCGAGGCAGATCCTCTCGCACTTGAGCATTGCGAACCTTGTTGCCGCTGTAGTGTTCTTTGACTGGAAATTTTCCACAAAGTTTCTCGTCAGCCGTATTATCAAGATTTTGCAAATATGTAAGTGAATTTTGAAATTTTTATCAAGATCTCGGCACAGTTTTTTTTACTTATAAAATGTGCACAATTTTTATAATTCATGCCAAACATTTTTCATTAGTGTTGTGTTAAAATTAAATAGTCAAATAGTTTGGTCTATGAAACCCATAATTAAAATCGATCGTTTTAGTAAGCAACAATAAAAAAACTATAAATCTTCATGAAAATTTTGAAAGAATTATTAAAGTGATGTAGGCTGAGTTGCAAATCTTTTTCTCCTCAATGAACATTGAAACTGTAGAAGAGTTTATTTTTTTTTTTCTATATGTGATTGGAGTCTTCTGTGTAATTAAAATAAAACAAAGAACAAAGTGCACGAAGGGAAAGCCTTTAATAATTAAATATCCAAGATACGAACTTTCTTCGTCCTGCAGGCGATAAGCCAAAGCCCCGTCCTCGTGAACGAGCCATTCGCGGCACACTGCAAGAACATAATCTCTTTAAGCTCGCCGAACAAAGGAAATTCACGCAGAGAGTTTAACGCGTGTTACGGCGATAACAACGAAGCTGACACAAATAGTTTC
The DNA here is from genome assembly GCA_963922035.1 of Amblyjoppa proteus. NCBI lineage: Eukaryota > Metazoa > Arthropoda > Insecta > Hymenoptera > Ichneumonidae > Amblyjoppa > Amblyjoppa proteus. Next base: position 14,540,661 of record OY998233.1, read on the forward strand.
TTTGACGCAAAAGGAAAAGAGTAAAAAAAAAAAGAAAAGGCGCCTTTACCTTCATTGACACGTCCAGCTTTCGGCAGAGTGTCCGAACTCAGCACCGATTTCGCCATTTCGTCGTGATCACACGAGCTATTATCTCGCTGCACGATCGAACTATCGTAACAATGATCGAAGACGACAAAAAAAAAAAAAAAATCTTTCTCCAAACACACCCGTTTTTGTTTACAACTACCTTATGGGACGAACGATCTGTTGTTTAGCTCCATCTTGAATGGCGATGAGTTCGAGGACGCGCGAGTTGGTAGTACTGAAAACGTATAAGAATGCGGCGTGTACGCCGGTTCGCGTGTCTTTGTGCAACGGCGCTCGCGTGTCTGCACACAGGTGCAGGGCCTCGAGCGTACAAAGTGTTCGTGAAGTACGTAGTATACGAGTGGTACGAGTCATGCGGCGTAGGATAATTGGTGAGTGTACCCATCGTTGACCGTGTTTCTATTTATGACCGGTATACTTTTGCTACAGTCTCTCTATCCCCCGCTATACTCGGCCGACTAGGCAGCCTCTGCCTGGGTCAGTGCTAAGTAGGAGCATCGTTGTAATTCGTTGTAAATGATTTTTTTTTATTTTAACGATCATAAAGCTAAGTTATAAAAGCGCGTAGATCGAGGAGCCAAAAATACGATAGATCGTTCGATGAATCGTTGGGCGTATAAATGCATTTTCCAGCCTCTGGATCAGTATTAGGAGCATCGTTCTAATTCGCTAAATTATCGAGTCACGGTCGGCACAAACGAATTTTCTTTAACCATCGTAACGGTATATTATAAGAGCGTGCGGATCGATGTTACAAAAATACGATAGATCGTTCGATGAATCGTTGGGCGTAATATTCTCGATTCGCGTGCGATTCGAATCTTAGACGGGAATAGATGAGTTTTCTATGAGATTCCTGACGACCGATGATGGGAGTTTTTCGCACAGCGCACTGTTTAATTTTAATGTGCATTGAAACACTGTACGGTACAGAGTGCAAACCGTGGCTGTGCGGCGTGATGAGTAAGATAACGAGGACACAGTTATTTTGTTGTTTAGTTATATGTAGAAAGTGATTTGTAGAAGGGGGCGATTCTATGTTTGTGTATCGACAAATGATGAATCGAGCAGTAAAGAGCGATACATGGGAAGCGTAAATAGCATTTTTATTGTACGCGCATTCCTCCTTCGAGAGCTGCACGACTACTTTATAGTACAAAGTATTACGGACAGGTATAAAAGGGTTGCGGACGATGTTAGCTGGACGGATAGTATTATTTCTCTACGTTAGCACATATTCCGCGCATGAATGGATATTCAGCGCTTGTTCTCTCGCTGCGATATATATAAGTATACGAGAAGAAGAAAGTCGAGGAGAAAGGATTGGAAGGGGCCGCGCGGCCGCCGGGTCAATATAGAATTACACAGCAAAGTGTAACGACCAACTAATTTTTATTTTATTTATTACGGCCTGCCGATTCGCAAACGGGCAATCATAGTCCTACGATAAACTCCATTTATTTCTTTGAGCAAAATATAATTCCATACTATTGCGTTCCACGGTGTAAAAAAATCAAAAATAAATGGGAAACTCTGCATTATATTTTCTACGTTAGAAAGTACAACGATGGATTTTTTATTGCATGCGATTTTTTTTTATTTACTTATGATCATTTTTTTCCGGTAGATGGATTGCCCCTATCTTGAGAGCTCTTTTGCTTGTATCCCTGTACATATCCGTCGTTCGCTACGGAATCCGTGCGACCTTCTTTGCCCCTGCCCCGTCCGTCCTTGTCGAAGCGTTCCTTGTGAGAACCGGTGTACTGTGTTGTGTCGGTCAGTCTTCTCACAGCATCGCTCTCCGCAGCTTGCTGCAAAAAAAAACAAAAACAAATAGCACGCGGAACGAGTCGTGTCGATGTACTCGACGATCAATTAAATCCACGATGCTCACCGTTGTATTGCTTAGGCCAGGTGTTCCGCACGATGCCATCTTATCTCTAATAACTTTCGGATCGATTCCCTTGCTGGTGGCGAGATCGTCGATGAATATGTTGTAGTCCTCGATCGATAGAGCCTTTTGCCTTAACGAAAAATAAGTCCTATTCAGCGGTTTTTCAATCGAATACTCTTTCAATAAATGTATATCTCTTTGTAACGAATTATAATTCGACGATAAGAAATTTCGATTACTTCAGTTTGCCGAAGCATATCGCCGTGTCGGTGGTCGTGAGCTTTTTGTCGAAGACTTTGGCTTGCTTCATCCATTTGTCGCTCTGCGTGAGGGTGAGAAATTTTCCGTCGGATTTTGTGTCGCCGAATTTTGAGAAGGCGCTAAATTGACTCTCGAACGATGCCATTGCGAGAGTTTCGATGGATTTTAGAATATCGGAGGGTCTTTTCAATTAGTTTTCATTTCGTTAAAATTTTGACACGTTGTAAGCGTCTTACGAAGAATTTTGAGGTGATCTCCGACTGAAGACCGAGGCTCGAAAGGTAAACAAACTTTGTTTTGACAAATGGTGTGCTGGCGGACGATCGACTCGGGGCTTTTGTTTGAAATATTTTTCATATATATATATATATATATATATATATATATATATATATATATATATATATATCTGCTGGTAGAATTTTACATCAAGTAATGCGTTTACGTTTATTAATACAATAGAGGCAGTAATGTGTTTCATTAATTTCAATGATAAATAGAAGGTAAAATATTGACATATGTTTGCAGAGCCAAATATAAACAGCTCGAACTGTTTTTCTCACAAAAACATGAAAAAATATCATTTTAAAATTCACCGGTAAGACTCGGACACGATTTAAGAGCAGATGCAATACCTCGGTTGGTAACAAAATCTGTAATCAACCTTTCTCACGGATTCTGTAATGTCCGATCAAAAGAAAAGTGTCATCGAAAGCCGAGATGATATCCGCCTTCGCTGAGACTTTTACACGAGAACCCGTGAGAAAAGTTGATTATAGTTTTTGATACCCACTGACCGCAGGATGGACCAGGACATTGGTGTTTCATATGGTCTTAAGGTGATGTAAAATACCGCAGTCGCTACCGAAAACTGTACCGCTTGCATTTTTCGAGACCTCAGTCTGCCGACGAAAAAGCAAGTTGTCTTTCCATGGAGAATCGGCAGGCGCAGGGAAAGACAATTTTCTTTTCGTTCCGAGGTCTGCAGTCTCAAAGTGGCATTCATTACAGTTTCTGTTACCAGCTGAGCACGGGCAAGTGGACGGAAGGGAGATTCACATCACCTTAAGAGCAGGTGAAAGTCACGTGACCGCGCCACAAGAGCGACAGAGATGCCGTTATTGAGCGTTGCAGTGGAGGGAGAGAGAAAGCACGCGAGAGTGTTTCACATGGCCTTAAGGGGATGCTGGAGCTGGTTTTTTTTTTTACTTTTTTAACCTGCTTTACCTGTTTTACCGATGGACCTAACCAATTTTTCTGTTCCGACTTAGCATTGTTAATATACTGCACATATGCTTAAAATCATACAGGATTATGATATTGACATAAACGCTTCGGAGTGCATTTCAATTTTGATTGAAAACTTACAAGCAATTAAGAAAATCGAATATTATAGTTTGCGAAAGTCCGTGAACGTAGTGTCAAGATTGACGCCCAGGTGGCTCTGCATCGTGCCCTACACTTCATTCGGCCGTGTTCATCGGCTCTAATCACCCGTCGCAAGTCGATAGACTAAGTAATCGCAGTTTACACTTTACGTGATTATCTTTTGAGTGAGCAAATTTCCGATGGTTTTGGAATATTCGGAGAACTTCACAGAATCGGCGTGCACTCCCTTTTGACGTATGTTAAATCTATAATTTTTTATATCCAACAGAACGGATGCTGTAAACATTTCAGCGGCCATGTTGGTTTCCGCGACAGTTTTTAATATTCGATTTTCTTTATTTTTCGGAGGATTTCGACCGAAATTCGAGTGCACGCCGAATGGTTTATGTTTTTAATAAAGTCCTGTAAAATTTGAAGCATACCCGTCGCATAGTAACGACGTAAAGTGAAAACTGCGAAATCACCTATTTCGGCCGGTAAAACAGGAAGGTCCAGCAGCCCCTTAAGGGGAGTCTAAACCCCCTCCCTCTCGCTCTCATTGGAACCCTATGGCGCTGTCTCTCTCGCACTCGACCGCTCGCCGCACGGGTTTAGCCTCGCCTTAAAGCGAAGTGAAAGATCTACCACGTGACATATGAGTGCGAGAGAGATAGATGCATTTTTCGAATCGATGCCAGTTAAAACACGTTGACGTTTCGGATAAAACGGAAGCATCATCGAACGCGCTATTAAATTGTGCATCCGCTAATGCTTTCCTTTTCTCGAAAAGTTTACGGTCGCTGAATCGCATTCATTACAGATTTTGGTTACCGACTGAGTCGTTTCGCATGTCCTTAAGGCCATGTGAAAGATGTATCACGTGGCATACGAGTGCGAGAGAGATAGATGCATTTTTTCAAATCAATGCCCTTTAAAATCGGTTGACGTTTCGAATAAAACGGAAGCATCATCGGACGCGGTATTAAATTGTTCATCCGCTAATGCTTTGCTTTTTCCCGAAAAGTTTACGGTCTCTAAATCGCATTCATTACAGATTACATTACAGATTACAAATCGCTTTCCCTATTTTCTCCGTGATGGTTGATGCTTCGACCAAAATCAAATTAGGCTTTTGTAGTCAATAGATATAAGTATGAAAACCTAATTTGCTTTTGCTCGTCGTTTGTTACCGACTGAGTCTGTGCCACATGCCCTTGAGGACATGTGAAACGACTCGGTCGGTAACCAAAATCTGTAATGAATGCGATTTAGAGACCGTAAACTTTTCGGGAAAAAGCAAAGCATTAGCGGATGCACAATTTAATACCGCGTCCGATGATGCTTCCGTTTTATTTGAAACGTTAAGCGATTTTACATGGCATTGTTTTGAAAAATGCATCTATCTCTCTCGCACTCATGTGTCACGTGGTACATCTTTCACAGGGCCTCAAGGGGCTGGTGGACCTTCCTGTTTTACCGGCCGAAATAGGTGATTTCGTAGTTTTCACTTTATGTCGTTACTATGCAACGGGTATGCTTCAAATTTTACAGGACTGTATTAAAAACATAAACCATTCGGTGTGCACTCGAATTTCGGTCGAAATCTTCCGAAAAATAAAGAAAATCGAATATTAAAAACTGTCGCGGAAACCAACATGGCCGCTGAAATGTTTACAGCATCCGTTCTGTTGGATATAAAAAATTATAGATTTTACACACGTCAAAAGAGAGTGCACGCCGATTCTGTGAAGTTCTCCGAATATTCCAAAACCATCGGAAAGTTGCTCACTCAAAAGATAATCACGTGAAGTGTAAACTGCGATTAGTTAGTCTATCGACTTGCGACGGGTGATTAGAGCCGATGAACACGGCCGAATGAAGTGTAGGGCACGATGCAGAGCCACCCGGGCGTCAATCGTGACACTACGTTCACGGACTTTCGCAAACTGTAATATTCGATTTTCTTAATTCCTTGTAAGTTTTCAATCAAAATTGAACTGCACTCCGAAGCGTTTATGTCAATATCATAATCCTGTATGATTTTAAGCATATGTGTAGTATATTAACAATGCTAAGTCGGAACAGAAAAATTGGTTAGGTCCATCGGTAAAACAGGTAAAGCAGGTTAAAAAAGTAAAAAAAAAAACCAGCTCCAGCATCCCCTTAAGGAACGAAAATCGGAGGCAGAAATCTGTTCCATTCATTCCAATGATAAATGCAACGTAAGATATGCGTGTAAAGCTAAATATAAACAGCCGAACTGCGTCTCTTTAAACAAAAAAAAAAATGATTGTTTTTAAATTTACCGATAAAACTCGGAGACGATTTAAACCGAAAAATTATTCAAAAGATATACTTCTGCAAAAGAAAGGTTAAATTGTAATCTTCGTCGATAAGTTATCATCGACTTGCGACAAGTCCGACGGCGTCGTTCGAGGCGAGTTCACACAAAAAAAAAAAAACGCGCCGCCAGGCGCACAAAGTAAGCTTCGGTCGTCTTTCATCGGCGCGCCACCAGATAGCGAAAAGATCGGCGTCGCGACGGTCGAGTTTGACAGCGGCGGAGCCGAGTTTCATGGGGGACTGTGAGCCAGTGAGGCTGTCAAAGCGAAACGAGATGCGATCACGGAATGTCGTAGCGTAGGGAGAGTCTCGCGATAAGTCAACTCGCCGAAATCGTGTCGCGGGGTGAATCCGTGCGCGCATCAAATCCGTCGCGTTCGCAAATCGTCTCTGACACGGCAATGGGATCCCGTTGTGTATCGCCGACAAGTCTCTGTAAAGTTTGATGCGCGAGTGGCCTTCGAAGGATCCCGAAGGCTCTCTCTCTCTCGCTGTATCCCTCTTATGGAACGTCGCTTCGCATTTGCCTCTCCAAGCTCTCCTTCCCGTAACAAAGTCGGCCAGTAACTGCGAGGAGCAAAAAATAGTCTGAGAAAAAAAAAAAAAAAAAAGAGAAGAGAAACAAAAAAAAAAACAATCGACGGCCGACTCGTCACGACGCTCTGCCTCGAAGCTTGGGTGAGTTCTTTTTTATCCTCCCATTCTTGCTCGACAGTTTTATTGTGAAAAAACATTTTTTTTTTTTCGTTCGACAAAAATACGCACGGATGAATTATTTTTAAACGCACTCCGGTACTTTCTCTCGTCCTCGGCCGTGTTTACTTCGCTCGCGCCTTGCTGCGAGCATAGTGACGAGTAGTACTACCGAATACTACTACTACGGCGTCCATGGGGGGAGGAGATGTGTGTGCAATATCGAAATATCTCGAAACTCCCCGTCGAACCTGGCGCCAGCTTAACAGGTGAATGTCGTTTGCTCCTCGTCGCCGCGTCTGTCGAGTGCCGACCTCTCGTTCCATTATAAATATCCCGATATAGCGGTAGGAAATTGCCTTCGACCGCGATCAAAGTTTTTGCTCTTTTCTGCGAGGGAACGAAGTCAACGAGTCAATCCTGTTTTGTCACGGTCATTTTCTTGTTATTTGCCTTTGTTTGAAGCTGAGTCATTTAGGACACGAATGAGAAATTGTTCGTAGACTGCGAGGACTTCGCTCGGCAGTTACGCGTCCCGACTACCGACACTGGGAAATTATTTAACGGTTCGGACGACAAGTCTGGTCGCTCCTGGAGAGGTGTCTGCCCGTCTGGGAAGATTCCTCGACATAACCTCAAACATTAACGGCATCCAGCCGAATCGATAGCGAGACCGGGAGACTTGCCTTGCTCTAATATTACTCACGCAATTTGTATTCCCTTGTCGGGCTCAGGCGAAGCTTATAACGGCTTTTGAATTGCAATCCGGGTTACTCGAACGAGACGAGAAATTTGTTTTATGTGAAATTTTTTTTTTTTTGTTTCTTTCGCTTATTTAATGGTCGATAAAAGTTTTGTTGAGAATTCTGTTTGGCAGATCGCGGTTATTCGATTACGGTGTACGATATAGGGGATTGTCGTCGAGTGTGCAATAAGTGCTGAGCTCGTGTTTAGCCTACATGAAGCCCACCGTGTTAGGGACGGGATATCGCGTTACTCGAAAGGGAAGACTCTCAAGAGTTACTTAAAGACACGACAATTTGCGGCGTCGTAAATACCGGCTATGCGAAACGGACTCTGACGTACGTTGTGTGCCTTTAATTGCACATAATTGGACATTCTAACATTATTTTCCATGCCGCAAGTGGTGTTTTTTTTTTTTTTTTTAAGACGAGCTGAAACATTCTGTGCGAGCGCGACGGAGCTAAAAGGCGAGAACTTTACAATTCAGGATTATTTAACGGAGGTCGAGGTTCTCGTCTTTTATCCATAGAAAGAACCATGGCGGACAATCTCGGGTTACAGTTTTGGTTACCGACCAAGTAGTATCGTCTCGTCTTAAATAGAGCTCAATTTCCATTCTAAAAATATTCGGCCATGGATTAATGACGAGAAATTCGCACTACTGTATTATTTAACGGAGGTCGAGGTTCTCGTCTTTTATCCATAGAAAGAACCGTGGTGGAGAATCTCGGGTTACAGTTTTGGTTACCAACCAAGTAGTATCGTCTCGTCTTAAATAGAGCTCAATTTCCAATCTAAAAATATTCGGCCATGGATTAATGACGAGAAATTCGCACTACAGTATTATTTAACGGAGGTCGAGGTTCTCGTCTTTTATCCATAGAAAGAACCGTGGCGGAGAATCTCGGGTTACAGTTTTGGTTACCGACCGAGTAAGGTGACAGTAACGAACAGTAAGGCCCAATTACTGTCCGTTTATCATGTTATCTACGATATAAAATCATATTTACGTCCGACATACTCAATTTTTTTTTTTTTACATTTTTTATAATGTTTATCATGTAATGGAATCAGCATCAAGACAAAATTTTATAAAATCGTCGACCGTCAGAGTTTTATCTGTGAACCGGCCAGAGACAAGCTCGTGCAGGCCATTTTCTTGTCAGTTTCGTTAAGCGGTAACGTTTTTAAAATCGGTTCGTGTTCTTTATCAGAAGGGAACAAAATAATGAATCTAAGTTATACTGTGTAATTAAAGGTCAATTAAAGCCGTAGTGCACGAGAAGAAAATTAGAAATTACAATTTCGCCGGAAAATACATGGGTCAGAATTAAGTCCATAAAAACCCCGTATGCTCCTATTAGTGTCCAGATATTTCAGTCATTTATATTTTTATTGCCTTATGTCTTTTTCGTACAGAATTTAACTAAAATGTTTATTGAAGTACATGATTTTTTTACAATGTTAAATTTAATTAGCAGGATTATGATTAACCTACCACGTTCCCTGTGACACGATTCGAATATCGGACATAGAATATCATAACATCACTTTTGCTCAAAATATTATTATTTTCCTAGTCACTAATCGGGCGTGGATGCAAAACGGCATAGGTCAGTGATTGATCCCTGGATAGGTCACTATATGGGCTAAATGACAAAATGGTAGGACACTAATCGGGTCATTTACAACAGTCTGTGTATTTCGAGTTTATTATTAAAAAATGCTTAAAAATAATAAAATAATATATGTTTTAGTTAATTAAGACTCTAAACTTTTCTGTAATGCCAGTTGTTTTAATACCTCCACTGTTTTTAACAAGCCTCTATCATTTTCAATGCCATGCGGAGCTTAGGTGGTCAGTAATTGGGCTATTCACCTTAGTATCGTCTCGCTTTAAATAGAGCTACATTTCGGTCCCAAAAATATTCAGCCACGGATAAAAGACGAGAACTTCGGACTTCAGGATTATCTAACGGATGTCGAACGTTCTCGTATTTTATTCATAGAAAGAACCGTGGCGGAGAATCTCGGGTTACAGTTTTGGTTACCGACCGAGTAGTATCGTCTCGTTTTAAATAGAGCTACATTTCGGTCCCAAAAATATTCAGCCACGGATAAAAGACGAGAACTTCGCACTGCATGACTATTTGACGAAGGTCGACGTTCTCGTCTTTTATCCCAAAAAAAAAAAAAAAAAAAAAAAAAAAAACAAACGGGGCGGAGAATTTCGGGTTTTGTTTACCGACCGAGTCGTCTCGCCACGTATTAAAAATTCTGTACGAATTATTTCTGTAAATATTTTAAACTTTTATGGACACATTTGTCTCGAGAGAATATTTTTCTTTTTGGACGCATGAACGACCGGTATACAATGCATAATTTTACAAGCAGTTTTTTATGCTCAGGAGATAAGATAAGTAATTGAGCGCGTGCATGGGGTCGAACGACACGAGCGACTTTTTTTACGATTATGGTCGATAAAGCGCGTGACCGAAAAAAATTAAATATCGCATAATTGCTGGAAAGGAATAGTCCTCTCGGTTTATTATCGACAAAATCTTATCGCGCGCTGCGATAACGTGTTTATTCCATTATCGACTCGCTCCGAGCTCTCTCTGAATCTGAGTTATCGCTGAATTAAGAAGCGACGTATGCTATAACAAAAATTCTTTTGTACGCTCAAAAAAAAAAAAAAAATTCATACAGAAAATGTAATGTTCATTATTTATTGCAATTTGCAATTTTGGGCTGCTTTTTTATTTTTTGTTAATTTTTATTTATTTTATTATATTTTTTTCTCGATTACGAAGATAAAAGGACCCGATATAGCAGTTTCTGTATTTATCGCACTGATACAGATTATGAAAAACATTGAATTTAGAGACTCGAGAAATTCCGAAAACTCTGAACGTGGGAAAAGTTCGTTATTTTTGTTTCGTCTCGAGAGGTGACGATTCAGGGTTTTCGAGGTCGCAAGGGGGCTGCCTCGAGGCTGCGACGAAGTTGTCTGGCTTCGCCGGAGCCCCTCGGCATGGTCGATTCGAGTCTCGAGCTCTCTTCACCGACCCCGCGTTGATCTTTGTCCGAGTACATGGTTTAGAGATAAAGCTGGACGGACGATGTTTTGCCGGTTACATTCCTGTCGTCGCTGACGCTCACACCACGAGTTACTATTGGCGAGGAGGGCGGGGGGGGGGGGGGGGGGGGTGTGACAGAGAGAAAGAACATTTTGAAGTTCAAAATACCCTGTGATTTGCGTATATCAAAGGTCAAATGCGATAACTGCCGATCTGAGAGTTTAAGTGAGCAACTAAAAAATTTAATCTGCTATCGAATAACCCAGGAATTCAACCTTATTTTTTTCATTCATTGCGGACATGGTTGGTAAAATACTTAGTTTGACATTCGCATAAAGTTGGTATATATATATATATATATCAGAGCTGGGCAATTACATTGTAACATTGTTACATTAAAGTACATTGTACTTAAAGTCCTATGTACTTTACATTGTCAAGTACTCGGGACTTTAAGTACTTATAAAGTACTTTAACTTCTTATAAAATATAACTTCTTATAAAATACCCAAAAAAATCGTATTTAGTTGTTTATCAAGTAAGGAAAAAAAATATGTTTGTGAAAAATCATACAAATTAAGGTAATGCGACGATAGACTTTATTAGAAAAATAGTGGAATTACGTGATGCTTTGTAACCGAGCTGGGCGGTACTTGAGCACCATGGTCCGCGATTGGTAATTCAAGTACGGGCTTCAAGTACGAGTCCACTTATGGCAAAGCTGAACAAAGTTCCAAAAAATCGTTAAATTACAAAGTACAAAGGATCACTAGTACTTTTTGTACTTGAAGTATTTCTGAAGTACTTTTTCCAGGTATCCCCAAAATTAATGTATTCGAAGAGGTCGCTACCGGCTATTTGAAAAATTGAAAACTTTGGAATATCTAAATTTAAAGTAAAAATAAAAATAAAAATCGAGATTTCCTTGGAGGTACCCCGTACTTCCAAAATATAACGTATACGAAAAAAACTTTGCAAAATCACTGTGAAAAATAGGGACATTTTCTTTGAATAATCAAACATTTTATTTGAGACGATATGTTTGTTGCAAGAAAAGTTAAATTTAGAGACAACCGATGGTTTGTCGTTTCTGATAAAGGGAGTTGACAAAGTCGTGCAATGGTCAAAAGACAGAAAGTATCACACACACAGCTATTTGATTTACTCATTTAATTTGTTTCCTAATAGTTTAGCTGAAGAGCTAAAAAAACTTAAATCTGTATATCGAATCACCTGGGAATGTAGCCTTATCTTTTGTCACTAAGTACCGGCAGTTGTGCATGATAGATAAAATACTTAGTCTGTTATTCAAATCAAGTCTCTCACAGTCTGCTGTTATAATCATCTCCGTATCTCATTTGTTCAGTCACTTCGTTTACATATGTGCAATAAAACGCATAAAATATCAAAACAAATGTGGCATCCTCGAATAAAAATTTAAATTGTTATTCGCCTGACGTCTCAGAGCACGACGTAACAAACCGCGAACGCACTATGTTAGCGGGTAAAGAGTTAAATTGTAATGAAAAAAATGTTACGTTTATTCTTGTAGCCGACCTGCTACGTTGGCGACACAGCTGTTTCGTTTACTCATTCAATTTATTTAATAAAAAAAATCAAATAAAAATGTTTATAAAAAAATGCTAGTAAACAATTTATATTAAAATGATATTTAACAAATATAAAATACAGAATTCAATTTTTTTTTTAATTCCGAAAAAATGTTATTCGTCTGATGAAGGTAAAATACTTAGTCTGTTATAAAAATCAATTCTCTCACAGTCTGGTGCTATAATCATCTCCGTATCTCATTTGTACAGTCGCCTCGGTTTACATATATGCAATAAATTAATCGTGAAGACTATTTCAAACAGACTGCACAAAATCAATAATCACAATTAATTTGAACTTGATCTCATACTGTTCTTATATTATCTGAATTTCTGAATTATGAGAAAGAGCATGCCCCGTAAATAAAATAAACAAAAAAAAGTAATGGCAAAAAGTATAAAAACAAGTGCAGCATCCTCGAATAAAAATTTAACCCTTTACCCGTGTTACTCTTCTACCTTAGCAGGCAAAGGGTTAAATTGTTATTAAAAAAAATGTTATGTTTATTCTCGTAGCCGACCCGCCACCTTGTCGACACAGCTATTTCCTTTACGCATTTAATCAATTAATTTAACTAGTTTAATGTAATTAATTAATTTAACAAATAGAAAATTGAAAATTTAATTTTCTTAAATCCTGAAAAATTTTATTAGCCTAATCTAGGTAAAATACTTAGTCCGTTATACGAATCAATTCTCTCACGGTCTGCTCCTACCTGTGCAAAATAAAAAATCATAATTAATTAAAAATTGATCTAATACTTTTATTATTATATTGTCTGAATTTCTCATGTGAAAGTGCATGTCCCATAAATAAGATAAATAAATAAATCGCATAAAGTGTAAAAACAAATGTAGCATCCTCGAATAAAAAATTAAACCCTTTACCCGTGTTACGTCCCAGAGCAGGACGCAACAACTCGCAAAGGCACGACGACCATTAGCAGGCAAAGGGTTAAATCGTAATTCAAAAATGTTAAGTTTATTGTCGTAGCCGACCTCGTCGACACAGCTATTTCCTTTACTCATTTAATTAATTAATTTAACAAATAAATTCAAAATTTAATTGAAAAAAAAAAAAAAATCCCCCAAAAACGTTATCAGCCTAATGAAGGTTCGTCGTACACGTGCCGTAATGTTTCGTCGAGGCGTTTAAGGTGGCTATGTCGCTTCGCTCTCATTTCGCACAAGTTCGAGAAAAATAAGAGAAAATTGCATGTACTTCTCGATGGTATAAAATTCTGAAAAAATTCATGCATACCAAAGGTACTGAAAAGATTAATTGTACATAATAATAATTCCAAAATGTTATTAACAGATGAATCAAAATGTAATTGTTTAACAAATTATCCGGCGACATAACTTTTTTTTTTATGAAAATGATTCGTTCATTTTTCTGAATACGTATGAATTTTTTCAGATTTTTCGGTCAACTTTGATTTTTTTGTTTTTTTTTTTTTTTTTTATGGAAAAAATGTGTGAAAAAACCAAAAAAATCAAAGTTGACTGAAAAATCTGAAAAAATTCATACGTATTCAGAAAAATGAGCGAATCATCTTCATTAGCGAAAAATGTTGGTTTGCCCGATAATTTGTTAAACAATTAATTTTTTGATTACTTCGTTAATAACATTTTGAAATTATTATTATGCAAAATTAGTCTTTTCGGTAGCTTTAATATGCATGAATTTTTTCCGATTTTCATGCCGTCGAGAAGTACTTGCAATGTACTCTAATTTTTCTCGAACTTATGCGAAATGAGCGCGAAGCGACATAGCTACCTTAAAGTATACGGCATCTATAAAGTCGACATGGATGCACCGTGCATCAAAGGGTTAACTAGTTCTTCGCCGTTCACGAGAATTTCACCAATTGCGAATTGGACGTGCGAAGAACGTAGCTGTGCTGAGGGGGGCGGGGGGGGGGGGAGAGGAGAAAATGAAATAGAACTAGAACCAAGGCCATACGTGTAGTCGGGGTATCGCAAAGGCCGAATGGACACACGCACGAACTGAACTGCCACGTGCACGCAGTGGAGGGAGTCGCGATGCCCTGCCGCCGGTTGAAACTCACACGTCCGAGCCTCATCCAGTCTTATTACCGGCAAAAAGGGGGTTACTAATGTTATAAAGCTATTATTCAACGCCCGAGGCCAGAAAATTAGTCGCTGCTCAGCTATCGCGTAGCTTCGCGCGTTTTACTTTGACACAGAGGAGCGACATTTTTTTTTTTTTTTTTTCTACATTAAAATCGAAAACAAAAAGTGAAAAATAAAAAATTTCAAAATTTCAAAAAAAAAAAAAAAATAACGCTTCGAGAGAGAAACGGAAAAATTAAATCGTTCGAAGGCCTCGCGTGTGAAAGCTCGATATCAAATTAATTTCGATGAACAAATTAAATGTACGTGACGCCGCCGCGCATCGATGACATTGACTATGCACAACGGTCTAACGGTCGAACGGTCGAACAAAAATGGCGGCTACGTAATGGGCACGTGCTAACTCGTTAGAACGATATAGGATGCACGACTGTAATTATTTCATTCGTTAGAGCAATTGAGGCTCAAGCGTGCACGAGTCGTCGCGGAAAAAATAAAAAATAAAAATAGCGAAGCGCCGGCGAATAGCCAACGATTCGTATCAAATTCGTCGATCTTCTGTTATAGTTTTAGCACCGATTGCAGCGGGAAAAATATTTCTCAGGATGCCTGGCATAGTTACGCGACAACTTGGTATTAAGATGCGCAGCAGTTTTACAAAATTCAGTCATCATCATTATTATCATTATCATTATCATTATCATTATCATTATCATTATCATTATCATTATCATTATCATTATCATTATCATTATCATTATCATTATCATTATCATTATCATTATCATTATCATTATCATTATCATTATCATTATCATTATCATTATCATTATCATTATCATTATCATTATCATTATCATTATCATTATCATTATCATTATCATTATCATTATCATTATCATTATCATTATCATTATCATTATCATTATCATTATCATTATCATTATCATTATCATTATCATTATCATTATCATTATCATTATCATTATCATTATCATTATCATTATCATTATCATTATCATTATCATTATCATTATCATTATCATTATCATTATCATTATCATTATCATTATCATTATCATTATCATTATCATTATCATTATCATTATCATTATCATTATCATTATCATTATCATTCGAATAATAGAATTGTTTATTGCATATGAGTGAACAAGTCACTTTTTGCAAGGGGTGACTTCTTACAAATTAGTACAGAGAACTGACAAAAGTACAAGTTATAAGTAAGTCAGACTTGAAATAAAAAGGACAATCAATTTGAAGTCACAGGTCAGACATTGAACAGAAAGGCACGCAGCTTGCGGCTGTTTGATACGAAATAAAACAATGCTTTGATAACAACCGGCTCGAAATCTGCCAGAATCGCCGCATATTATTATTATTATTATTATTATTATTATTATTATTATTATTATTATTATTATTATTATTATTATTATTATTATTATTATTATTATTATTATTATTATTATTATTATTATTATTATTATTATTATTATTATTATTATTATTATTATTATTATTATTTGCGGATATGCATCGAATGTGCACAATGAGCTCTTTGATGTTCGAAAAAAACAAAAAATCGACCCCGGAATAGAGTTCCATGTACGAATAAATGGAACCACGCGGTTTCCCGCAAAGCCGGATTTTCTCGCACGTGCAAACTCCTTTCAGTCCACGCGACAACTCGTGTGAGAGTCGCGAATGGGCTTATCGCTGAGGAAGGGTTTCGCGTAATGGGGTTGCTGGCACGTTAAATTTCTGTCCGTTGGAGTTGTTGAATCATCGTCGAACGGGCGGAATATAGAATTTCTGAAAAATAATTGCCGCCAGAGACTTATTATCGGCGTGAGGTCAGGATGCTCTTCTCTCCATGGTCTGTGAGTCATTTTAGTTGGAAACTTTCGCATGACTGATTGTACCGTAGATACAATTACATAATGATTCATCGGTAGATGCAATGAATAAATTAGTTTTATCGATCGTAAGCCAGCTTTGATTATTTAATAGATTATCAATTATATAATAATGAATACAATTATTTAATGATTCATCGGTAGGTCCAATTAATAAATTAATTTTATCGATCGTAAGCCAGGTTTGATTATTTAATAGATTTAAAAAATAATCTAAAGCTCTCATATTGAGCTTCATTTAATTTACTAAGCGACCAAAATAGCTGTTTATAGAATCCCGGAAAATTCGCTCAAGTAATTCAAAACCGTGTCAAAACTCGAGTATTTTTATCTTGTATTTTTTCATCGAAACGCGTCGCAACTTTTCAATCGAGCAATCACCGATAATAATAACCAATCGTAAACAAGGATTGATTATTTAATAGATTTCGAAAAGTTCAAGCTCAAATCGAGCTCCATTTAGTTCGCCAAGCGACTAAAATAACTGTGTAGTCGAGTATTTTTATCTAATTGTATTTTTCATCGAAACGCGTCGCGACTTCGCAATCGAACAATCACCGATAAAAATAACAAATCGCAAACGAGGATTGATTATTTAATCAAGACTTCGAAAAAAAGCTGTCAAATCGAGCTCCATTTAGTTTACTAAGTGACTAAAATAACTGAGTACAGTCTCCCCAAAAATTCGACCAAAAAAACTGTTAAAAATGTTATGAAATTTACAACAACGCGTTTAATATACATAGTGAAAAAAAGTTTGTACTTTTTACAACAACCTATTGTCCACGAACATCCACAATTTTTTATTTGTTAATTTCTAGTTTTACAAACGAAAGTACAAACTAAAATTGTCAATGAGACGGGAAATAAAGGGACTGGTTCGTATATTCGAATAAGTGACAAACGAGTTTGTCACGTATTTAACAAAATTATTTTTACGAAATTTCGCATTTTTACTGTGTACAAAGTTATATGAAATATAAAATCTCGGTATATGAAACTAGAATTCATACACATTGTATTTGAACTTTAATAATATAATCCTAAATGCCTGTATATTAAAATTATCGGTAATGGCATTGAAAATTAAGACACGCGTATATGAAAATTATGCTATTATTACAAATCGAGCTCCATTTAGTTTACTAAGCCACTAAAATAACTGAGTACAGTCTCCCCAAAAATTCGACCAAAAAAACTGTTAAAAATGTTATGAAATTTACAACAACGCGTTTAATATACATAGTGAAAAAAAGTTTGTACTTTTTACAACAACCTATTGTCCACGAACATCCACAATTTTTTATTTGTTAATTTTCTAGTTTTACAAACAGAAGTGCAAACTAAAATTGTCAATGAGACGGAAAATAAAGGGTCTGGTTCGTATATTCAAATAAGTGACAAACGAGTTTGTCACGTATTTAACAAAATTAGTAGTAGTAGTAAAAGTGCATTTATTGACAACATCATGTATATTATACAATATTTGGTACAACTATAAACAATTTTGACATAGACATTGTCAATGGGCCATCGACCGGAGTCCTTCAGCTCCAACAAAATTATTTTTACGAAATTTCGCATTTTTACTGTGTACAAAGTCATATGAAATATAAAATCTCGGTATATGAAACTAGAATTCATACACATTGTATTTGAACTTTAATAATATAATCCTAAATGCAATACCTGTATATTAAAATTACCGGTGATGGCATTGAAAATTAAGACACGCGTATATGAAAATTATGCTATTGATACAAATATTATAGAAATAATATTGTTTTCAATATACCGGTAACGCAATATTCTTCCATACTTGTCAATGAAATTTCATGTACTGTATATGCATTAAACTTCATATACATTTTATGAATTCTCAAACAGATATTTTTAACAGTGTAAACACGAGTATTTCTTTTATCGAACAATAATCTTCATTGAAACGCTTGACAACTTTTCGATCAAGTGATCACCGATAACGATAAGATATCTTCAACAAGGATTGATTAATAAACAGATAAAAAAAATGTCAATCTTTCAAAGTTTTTCTTTGCTCTTGTGTCGTCGATCGAGCTTCATTTAGTTCACTAACCGATTGAAATGGCTGCGTACAGGCGCTTGCAAAGATCGGCCGAGCAATGCAAAGCTGGAGCATTTTTTTTTTTTTTTAAGGTAGCTATGTCGCTTCGCGCTCATTTCGCATAAGTTCGAGAAAAATTAGAGAAAATTGCAAGTACCTCTCGACGGTATAAAAATCTGAAAAAATTCATGCATATTAAAGCTACCGAAAAGATTAATTTGTTAATAACATTTTGAAATTATTATTATGCACAATTAATCTTTTCAGTACCTTTGGTATGCATGCATTTTTTCAGAATTTTATACCATCGAGAAGTACATGCAATTTTCTCTTATTTTTTCTCGAACTTATGCGAAATGAGCGCGAAACGACACAGCTACCTTAAAATGTGGTGTAAAACATCCAGTGTTAAATCAGTGGTGCTTACAGAACGTACATTCTGATACTGTAACGATGTATAATAACATCGAATCTTACTCCTAAGTGAGGAAAATAGGTTTAATATATACCTTATATATATATATATATATATATATATATATATATTAGGGTGTTTCTCAAAAAGGGCATTTTTTTTAAATGTTGGTCCCACCCTTTTAAAGTATAGAATTCGATTAAAAATTGAACCTCGCGAAAAGCGGTTCCTAGCAAAAAATCCTAAGCGGTGCCGCATTCGACGTTTGTACCCAAAAAATGCGGCACCTTTTAAACGTAATTGTCAACGACCACCTTTCGGGAGATGTTTTTTTTAGATGAAAATATATACTTTTGGAGGATGGGAAGAATTTTTTTCAACAAATTCACCCTACTGGACATTTTTAGTTTTCTGTATACGAATAAAAAAAATCGAAATCTTTTGTGTTTATTAAAAAAAAAGAAAAAAAGTTAACCTCCCACCCCGTAGAACTACATTTTTTCTTCGATGAAAAAATCCAGCGAAAGGCAGTCACTGACAATTACGTTTGAGAGGTGTCGCATTTTTGGGTACAAACGTCGAATGCGGCACCTCTTAGGATTTTTTTTCTAGGCACCGCCTTTCGCAAGGTTCAATTTGAGATTGAAATCTGTAGTTTAAGAAGATGGGAGGAAAATTTAAAAAAAATGAATTTTTTTGACACACCCTAATATATATAGATATCGATATACATAGCTACCTTAATCGAATATTAATCATTATCGAAACGTCTCGCGACTTTTCGGTCAATTAATCACCGATAACGATAACCGATCCTTAAAAACGTGACACATGTCTTATCCATCGATCCTCGAAGTAGCTTCACCAACATTTCCCGAGAGATTCGCAAATCGAATGACATTTATTATAAAATTATTTGCACTCATTGAATCGAATGACATTTTACCAGCCGTACAGCTAAAACGTTAAGTCACTTCGTTGAATTCTTCCAGTTCGCACTCGATAGCGCAATTCTCGGTCTGTCACTCGTGCGTAACTTTTCACGTCCGCCAACGCCACGACGTCACTTCCTGCTTCTTTCTCGCTCGGTACCGCTCGCTTGACAATCCGGAATCGCGAGAGGATAACGCGAATCTAGCGCTTCTTTTTTTTTCCGTCTCTTCTCCGATAATTCGAGCTTCCTGCGTACGCTTCT
The DNA here is from genome assembly GCA_963922035.1 of Amblyjoppa proteus. Taxonomy (NCBI): domain Eukaryota; kingdom Metazoa; phylum Arthropoda; class Insecta; order Hymenoptera; family Ichneumonidae; genus Amblyjoppa; species Amblyjoppa proteus. The sequence goes on from OY998233.1 coordinate 14,560,471, forward strand.
CTGTTAGTCTGTATCTCCATCGCCGCCGCGGTCATTATTTACGCTCCAATTCTCCTCGTGGCTCACTGGTTATCGACGGGAAAATGTAAGGAAAAAATCCGAGGAAAAATAAAAGAAGGATCCACTTTACTCAAGATTAAGTGACGATTTCATTTTTTTTTTTATTTAGGGATGCACAAGCTTCGCTATCCGTCGACGTTAACCCGTTTTCAATTTTTTTTATCCGCATAATTTTTTTGTTATTATTACGTATATTATTATACGTCGAATTTTTTTTGAATTTCTAGATTGAAGATCATAGGATTTAATTCGTTCACCGAAAAAAAGGTTTGGTAATGTCAATTAAGCTGCTGTTGCGAGTGACGAAGGAAATGTTTGGTCGATTGAACAAAATGTTTGTTCAATTCGAGTGACTATTCGTTGAAGCAACCAAATATTAGGTCAAACTACTAAATATTCGTTTAATTCAAGTAACTATTCATTGAAGCAACCAAATATTAGGTCAAACTACTAAATACAAATATTAGGTCAAACTACGAATATTTAGTTGATTCGTTCAATCAACTAAATATTCGTTCAATCAACTAAATATTCGTTCAATCAATTAAATATTCGTTCAATCAACTAAATATTTGTTCAATCAACTAAATATTCGTTCAATCAACTAAATATTCGATCAATCAACTAAATATTCGTTCAATCAACTAAATATTTCTTTCAATCGACCAAATATTTTCTTCGCCACCCGCAACCGCAGCTAGGTTTAGTATTGCCAAACCTTGTTTGCGGTGTTCGAATTGAAGGTTTAAAATCGCGTTTGTACTATAACGTGGTGAATATGTTACTTTCGGTACGGAAATGTTAAAATACTTTTTTCGTTTAAAAATTATGCTCTGTCTGTTCGGAAGCGTTGACCCTTTAACGTCCCTGCTCGTAGCATTTTTTTCGGAATCTTTAGATTGGAAATTATTGAATTTAATTTCATCGGATTTGAAGGTTTAAAATAGCGTTTTTGCCAACGTGGTGAATATGTAATTTTGGGCACGGAAAGGTTAAAATACTTTTTTCGTTTAAAAATTACGCTCTGTCTGTTCGGAAGCGTTGACCCTTTAACGTCACTGCTCGTTGCATTTTTTTCGAAATCGTTAGATTGAAAATTATTGGATTTAATTTAATCGGATTTGAAGGTTTAAAATAGCGTTTTCACCATAACGAGGCGAATGTGTTATTTTCGGTGAGAATAGGTTAAAATACTTTTCTAGTTTGAGAATTACGCTCCGTCTGTCAGGAAGCGTTGACCCTTTAACGTCACTACTTGTCGAATTTTTTTTCGGAATCTCTAGATTGAAAATTATTAGATTTAATTTAATCGGATTTGAAGGTTTAAAATAGCGTTTTCGGCAAAGTGGCGAATATGTAATTTTGGGCACGAAAAGGTTAAAATACTTGTCTCGTTTAAGAATTACGCTCTGTCTGTTCGGAAGCGTTGACCCTTTAACGTCACTGCTCGTAGCATTTTTTTCGGAATCTTTAGATTGAAAATTATTGGATTTAATTTAAGCGGATTTGAAGGTTTAAAATAGCGTTTTTGCCAACGTGGTGAATATGTAATTTTGGGCACGTAAAGGTTAAAATACTTGTCTCGTTTAAGAATTACGCTCTGTCTGTTCGGAAGCGTTGACCCTTTAACGTCACTGCTCGTAGCATTTTTTTCGGAATCTTTAGATTGAAAATTATTAGATTTAATTTAATCGGATTTGAAGATTTAAAATAGCGTTTTCGGCAAAGTGGCGAATATGTAATTTTGGGCACGAAAAGGTTAAAATACTTGTCTCGTTTAAGAATTACCCTCTGTCTGTGGGTAAGCTTTGACCTCATAAATTGAACCCTTTTACAATTTTTAGAAGCGCCTAACATTTTTTTTTACGACTATAAAATTAAGATAAAAAAGTTATCATTCGTAAATCTTTTTCGAAATTTTTACATTGAAAATTATTGGATTTTGTGCTTAAAAATAGAGTTGTCACCACGTGGCTCATACGTAACAATGAGTACGAAAGGGTCGCAATACTGTTCTCGATTAAGAATTAAGCTCGCTCGGCAAGCAAGCTCTAAACTCGGGTTGCGTTAGTTTATTTATAAACTTCCGCATGACCGAGACGCCTCACAAAGCACGTCGAGGTAAGTGGCGTACGCGTTTACTACGCCGAGCTAGAGAGTTACAGGGTAACTGTCTACATGCCAGGATCATTGAACTGAGTTTTGCGTTCACGCACCTCGTTTCTCTGCGTATCATTTGTTCACCGCTTTTCTCTTACGAAAAGTTTCACGGATCCGTAAATATTGTTATTAATTCCCATTTCTCGTGAAAGTTCAACGGGTTAACGGAGTGCGACGAATTCCCGTCACCTTCGCGAGAGGACGTTCTTAAAGACACCTGCGTCAACCGATCATTAAATATTTTCGCAGTCAGCTGTCCGCTGCAGAAAATGCAGAAAAATTATATTCCTTACATCTGTGCATTATTTTAATGACGTGCACAGAAAAATAGGTACGAAAGTTTCTCGTGCACAAACGTCCAAGATTCTTTTCTTGTTAATTTTATAAAAAAATGTTTGTTGATTTTATGAAAATTTTTGTTGATTTTATGAAAATTTTTGGTGATTTTATGAAAATGTTTGTTGACTATATAAAAATGTTTGTTATCTTCACAAATATATGTATTTTTAATCGAGAAGAAAAGAATTGCGGACATTCGTGGAAAAAAATGTTCTGACGAATTCTCGTAACTTTTGTGAGAGGACATTTTTAAAAACACCTGCGTCAACCGATCATTAAATATTTTCGCAGTCAGCTGTCCGCTGCTGGAAACGCTTATATTCCTTACATCTGTACATTATTTTAATGATGTGCACAGAAAAATAGATACACATGTTTCTTGTTCACAAACATCCAGGATTCTGTTCTTGTTAATTTTATAAAAATGTTCGTTGATTTTATGAAAATGTTTGTTAATTTTATGAAAATTTTTGTTGATCTTATGAAAATGTTTGTTGATTTTATAAAAATGTTTGTTGACTTTATAAAAATATTTGTTAATTTCGCAATTATACATATTTTTAATCGAGAAGAAAAGAATTGCGGACATTCGTGGAAAAAAATGTTCGTTAAAACACCAAATCTTTTTGGCTGTGTACTGTGTGCGAGAACGATCCATTGAAAAATCTCTTGCTTCGTTGCTTTTACCTTCCCGGATGCTTTCGTGCCGACCACATTTCATTGAACCGAGTTCTGCGTTCACGCACCTCATGTCTCTGCTCATCATTTTTGTTTTTTTACCGCCTCTCTCTTACGAAAGTTTCTCACGGGTCCGAAAATTGATTTTCATTCCCATTTCTCGTGAAAGTTCACGAATTAGCTGACTCTGACCAATTCTCGTGACTTTAGTGAGAGGACATTTTTAAAAACACCTGCATTAACCGATCATTAAATATTTTCTCAGTCAGCAGCACGTTCAGCTGTGCGCTGCAGGAAATGCTGATATTATAGTCTGGCATTATTTTAACGGCGTACCCAGTTAAATATGTAGCGAAGTTTCTTGCCCACAACATCCACGATTCTTGCCTTGTTAATTTTACAAGAATACTTTGTTTTCATAAAAATATTTATTAATTTTACAAAAAATATATTATATATTTTTAATAGAAATGTTTCTTAATTTTACTGGTATATATTTTTCAATTAATAAAAAAATAATTGCGGTCGTTTGTCGCCAATAATGTTTGTTAGAAGTAGAAATCTTATTACTGTGCATGGTGTGGAGTATCGAGCGATTGAAAAATCTTTTACTCGGCAACTTTTGCCTTCGCAGATGCTTTTGTACCGCCCATATATAAACTATATATAAACCGCCCATACCCATACCGCCCATATACAACTATATATATATATATATAGTTTTCGTTTAACTCGTCAACGTTAAATGCTACGTGACTTAACGTGTTCGAATAAAATAAGACGTATTTAAACTTTAAATTTAAAGACGTATTTATAAATTTACATTTACGGGTTCGCGTATGAGCATAATTATGGACGGTACAAAAGCATCTGCGAAGGCAAAAGTTGCCGAGTACAAGATTTTTCAATCGCTCGATACTCCACACAATGCACAGTAATAAGATTTCTACTTCTAACAAACATTATTGTCGACAAACGACCGCAATTATTTTCTTGTTAATTGAAAAATATATACCAGTAAAATTAAGAAACATTTCTATTAAAAATATATAATATATTTTTTGTAAAATTAAGAAATATTTATATATATATATATATATATATATATATATATATATATATATATATGGCCATGGTTTTTTAAACAACGAAAATTGGACGTGTAACGTTTATAAAATGTTTACATTTTTGTTGTAACCAACTCTAGAGACATTAAACTGAAGTAATTAACTCAGAACTTTAGGTATTTTTGATGCGTGATTTAATTGCAGTTCTGTAAATAAATATTTGCGATCGGCCATCTGGTCCGAAACTGCGGGTGGCATGGCCACAGTAATACTGGTAGTCAATTAAGCCTAGAGAAGGATCGAAATCGCACAAAATATTTTTTACTATATTTCATGTTGTCTACATAACCTACAGAATGACAATAAACACCTCTGTTAAATGTTTCAGATGCTAAACTAAAAAGAAAGCAGTTTTACTGGCCATATCACCCGGATAGTGCGGAACAGATGGCCACGGGGCCCACCACCATTGACGTGGCCATCGCGCCCGCAATATCTGGGTGAGATGACCACCCCCCGCTATTGCAGGGGGTGGCCTACCACCATTCACGTGGATATCTCATCCGCAATATCCAGGCGATAAAGCCATCGCTCGCTGTTGCAGGTGATGGCCCACCACCATTGACGTGGCCATCTCGTTCGCTGTTGCAGGCGATGGCCACCACCATTGGCGTGGCCATCTCGCCCGCAGTATCTGGGTGAGATGACCACCCCCCGCTATTGTAGGCGGTGGCCTACCACCATTCACGTGGATATCTCACCCGCAATATCCATGCGATAAAGCCATCGCTCGCTGTTGCAGATGATGGCCCACCACCATTGACGTGGCCATCTCGCTCGCTGTTGCAGGCGATGGCCCACCACCATTGGCGTGGCCATCTCGCCCGCAATATCTGGGTGAGATGACCACCCCCCGCTATTGTAGGGGGTGGCCTACCACCATTCACGTGGATATCTCATCCGCAATATCCAGGCGATAAAGCCATCGCTCGCTGTTGCAGATGATGGCCCACCACCATTGACGTGGCCATCTCGCTCGCTGTTGCAGGCGATGGCCCACCACCATTGGCGTGGCCATCTCGCCCGCAATATCTGGGTGAGATGACCACCCCCCGCTATTGCAGGCGGTGGCCCACGACCATTTAAGTGGCCATATCCCCCGGAACATGGGTGGCCATATCACCCATTTTCCGGAAAAAACATCCACTGCTTAAATGTCGGGAAGAAGTTTTTTAAAATAGGTTTACTACACGCCAATTTATTCTTGAAAGATCCAACTATAGTGTGCAATATTGATTTACTAGCAACATTATAATTTAGTATGTCTCCAGAGGGCTAGAAATATAGCTCGAGACATTTTTGGCTACCTCGAAATAGGGATTCGCGGCTCGTACTGACCCTTGCACGTACAATCTTAAAATTTGTTTGTGCAATCGCATTGTATCCACATATACTAAAAACTGTGCAAGCGATGATATCATTCGTTTGTTACGTTAAAAGATATTATGGTCATCTCACCCGCCTGGCCATCTCACCCTGATTTACCCTATAACATTTTTTTATGATAAAAAAAGCAGAATCGATGAAGGTCATATACTGTAGGCGGTTATCGGACGCCCGTGTATTGCAGAATTTTTATTATAGGCTGCATACAGCTATCTAACAATACTTTATATTGATTCACGCTATAAATAAAGGAAAAAAAAATCAAACTTTATTAATTAAAAAAGAAAATAATATTTATTGAGGATATCCACTATGGAGAACGCACTTTGTATACTTCGTATCTTGAAGTTTACGACTCGTGGAATAAATCACTAGCGGAACAGCGCCGATTACGCGGAGAGATTTAATTTTCACTTCTCGACGATAAAAAAAAAAAAAAAAACATGGTTTGAATATTCCGTCAAGAGTCATTTGTCTTTCGGATATCCGATTTATTGCACGTTGAGTTACGACAGGTTGCGGAAAACGTATATTTGTATACCATTCTCTTATCAGCTTCTTCGCCGGTGCCGCGAAGCCAGATGTCCCGAAAATAACAAGCGACGGTTTCGCAAGTTCTGTACTAATTGCGCCGGAGCCATCGTTACTCCCGTGCAAATGCGGGTAAGATTCGTGTACCCGGATCCGCCGCAACCTCTTAATTATATGAATTTTGCAAACAGTCGCCGGGGATTCCTTTATCTTTATATGCAGTTAAGTTTTACCGCGTTGACTTTTACAATTGGTTTTTTCTTTCCTTTTTTTTTTTCTTAAGTAAATTGTCACTCTCGACAAATGCGGGTGCATTCGCGTATTCGAATCCCTGCCGCCTCTCATACCCAGAAAAATCATTTATTTGACGGCCACCGTTTATTTAGATGAAGTAAAATATCTGTTTGATTTAGATAAATATTTATTTAAATTAAGTAAATAGTTAGATAAATTAAATAAATTTTTATTTAAACCAAATCAATATTTTTACTTCATCTAAATAAACGATGGCCGTCAAATAAATTATTTTTATGGGTGTAGTGTGTGAATTTCGCGAAGGGTCGCCGGAGATTCGTTCACCTCTGTATTAAGTTAAATTTTGCAGAACAAAATTTTGATGCATTAAATTGCAATATCAAGATGGGCATTTTTTTTTAGAAAATTTCGTTAACCTCTTTCGATATAATTCAAGAACACTACCATGGAATCGTATTGTGTTCTTGAATGACGCGTATCTGCAGAGATTGCTTTACAGTTCGAGGACTTTCACCTCGCTTTAAAGTAGTCCATCAGAAAACTTTTCACAAAGCTGTTGCACAGTTAGTTGGTTTTACTGTACCTTTAGAAACATTCGTTGGGATTCTTTAAAATTTAAATACTCATATGCCTTTGGCCTTTTTTCTTACAATTTTAAATCATAATTGATTTGAAGATAGTAAAGTCTATAATCTAATGTTATTTTATCTTACAATTTCGTATTCAAACCTCTGTACTGGGTTTAATAAAATCCGGTAAAAGGAGAAAAAATCCGTGAAATAAAATAAAATTGAATACTGAAATGAGAGAAACAACTGGAAATTTTGCCACACGATTGGGAAAGGTGTACTTTATTTTTTTTATTCCAAATATGTCTGTGCCCTTTTTTCTTATTAAGGTAGTACTTGCGGTATTGTCCCGCCAAACGCCCCGCCAAACGAGTCTTCGAGAAAATTTCGAACACTTCTCGATGGGATAAAAATCTGAAAAAAATCACGTGAATGGGAAATGGTGCAAAGATTATTTTTTGTGAAATAATAATTCCAATTTGTCATTAACAAATTGATGAGAAAAATCATTACTCAACTTAAATTATCCGGTAACTTAACTATTTTTCTTCATAAAAATAATTCGTTTATGTTTTTTGAATACAAATGAATTTTTTCAAAAAGTTTTTCTAATCTTTGAAAATTGCGTTTTTTCACAGCTTGAACATAGAAAAATGCGATTTTCAAAGATTACAAAAAAATTCAACAAAAAAAATTATACGTATTCAGAAAAATAAAAACGAATTATTTTTATGAAGGAAAATAGTTAAGTTTCTGGGTAATTGGTTGAATAATAATTTTTATTTTCGATTTGTTAATGACAAATTGAAGTTATTACTTCACAAAAACAATCTTTGCAACACCTCCCGTAGACTTTATTTTTACAGATTTTTATCGCATCGACAAGTGTTAAAAATTTTCTCCGAAACTCACGTTTGGCGCGACTGTACCGCAAGTACTACCTTAACTCCGGACTGTCCAAAGGGTAAAAGACGCGAGTTATGCGTTTCATGACGACCACGTGATTTTGCGTGTCCCTCGAATGACAACAAAATCTCTTGACAAAATTTGGCAAGCAATTTCTTTGAATCGTGATCTGTGTCTTTTTTTTTTTTTAGGTTTTGTTACATTTTCCCAATTAATATTGGGAAAATGTAACAAAACCTTCATTTTCCCAATTAATATTGGGAAAATGTAACAAAACCTAAAAAAAAAGACACAGATCACGATTCAAAGAAATTGCTTGCCAAATTTTGTCAAGAGATGATTTAATAATCATAATTGACTGGAGATAATGAAATAATAGAAACGATTAGCAATAGATTGGGAAGGGTGGTCAACCTTCTACGCTGCATCAAGTTGGGACGACCGGGTTTTGTCATTAGTAATGCAGCTATTTCGCTCTTGGCACCTTGGCAGTCGCGGCGCATGCGCACATCGTATCGTGGATTTAATCACGGCGATTCGAACGTCTCTTCTTGAAAGTCTCGAGGCTCAGCGACGTAGGTCAACGTGTTTTGACATTTTCGCGAAACACGTTGGCTCGATTATTCACCTCAATTTTAAACTGCAACTATAAATATACTCGTCCGCAATTTGGGATCCAGCAAATAAACGATTTAGCTGCATGATAAATATACATGAAGCAATCAAGCATTTTTCGTGTAAAACTATCCACGTGATGATCTAGCCGAATAGGTGGCTTTCACATACATATATGAGGTATTCCATTCGGTTTTGAACGGTGAAAAACTCGACACTCTCCAAAACAGTTTCAATTTCACCGCGATTTATGATTATTTACAAGAGATTTTTGTAATTTTTTCAGAATTTTTGGATTGTATTTTTTTTTTTTTTTTTGAGATATCGAAAAATTGAACTTTTTTTTTTTTAAATCGCTATATCATAAAAATTGTTAGTCGTACGAAAAAAAAACGTTTGAGGCATATAAGTTGCACTTTCAAATGAACTTTTGAAAACAAAATTTTGTAGATTTTTTTTTTGAATGCGATAAACGTCCGTTTCTATGAAAAATAGACAAAAATATTTTTTCTCCAGCCAATACGTCATATTTGATTTTTCTTACAAAATTTCAGATTATACTTTCAAGTGTCTAGAGTGATCTCATATTTTTGTTTTGATTGGTGAGATGCCCGTTTGATAGCTGTGCTCCGTTTAGAATTTATAATAAAAAAATGAGATATTTATTACTCCATTGAATTTTATAAAAATTCAATGGAAAGTAATAAATATCTCTTTTTAAGAGATATTTTAAGAGATTTTTTTAAAGAGATATTTTCTCATAAAAGAGATTTAGACTTTTAGCGAACTTTTTTGTCCACAAACGTCCGCAACTCTTTTCTTCTTAATTAAAAAAAAAAAAAAAAATGTATTTGTAAATTTAACAAACATTTTTATAAAACCGACAAAATTTTGTTTGTGAAATTAAAAAAAAAAAAAAATAATAATCGTGGTCGTTTGTGGACAAGAAACAGTGATACCTGTTTTATTGCTTGCTAGCAGGTTGGAATTACGTCATTTCTGGTTCGAAAATTTCACTTTTCGACCGCAAGTGACGTCGCCGCAGGTAGAAAAATGGGATTTTTCTTCTCGAAAAATATGTATCGAATATATATCGATGGCCTAATTCAATAAGATAAGCTCTTAAATGTATTGAAATGTCTTGAAATTCCATCCTTGTACGTCCTTCTCGTATTCCATTGTCGATACCATTCCATATACCACTGTATACTCCGTTATAAATGATTAGGTATGCATGTCCAGTATTTTTAACTTTATACGCGTGTATGTGCAATGGTGCACATCAACTGTTCTGATCATCGACGATAAGCATTGTCACGCTCGCATTACGTCCATATCGAGCGACGTTCCGCAATTCTCGCTATTCAATGTGCCACCCCTAGCAAGTCAAGCGACCACCATACGACCAAAAAACAACCGGTCGTTTTGTGCCGTTTTGACGACCGTAAAACAACCAATAAAACGACCATTTTGTCAATCTAGAATCGGTCGTCTTTTCCTTTAACGACCCAAAAACGACCGAGGCAACGTTCGCTGCAACGTGTGTCAGTCGTGTTTTGGTCTTTTTTTTTGGGCCGTTAAAGAAAATACGACCAAGCTGAAACTAAAAACTGGTCGTTGTTCTGGTCACACGGTGGTCGCCAAAACAGCACAAAACGACCGGTCGTTCTTTGAGTCGTTCCGCGGTCGTTTTCAATGGTCGTTTGACCTGCTAGGGACAGTGAAAAAAAAAAAAAAAAAAAAAAATCATCGTACATCAATTATCTCCAAAATATCTTGTATAATTTTTTTTTTATTTGCTAACTGACCCAACATAAATTCTACAAAAAGTTTCAAGCAGAAGATAATAAGTTATAGAGTAATTTTTCCTGACCGGCAGATCGCCCCTTTATCGACCGTTCGTTGAGAAGTCGAATCCGGCATCGACCGTTGGGGCGGCCGATAATGCATTTTCCTGTAATTCGCAGTCGATCCGAATCCGGTCGTTGGTAATCATTTTTCACTCGCGCACCTGACCGTGTTATCTCTTCGTTTAGCCGACAGCAAGCGGTACGAAGCTATCGCACGAACAATAAAATTGAAGAAAACTGTTTAAAAAAAAAATTGAAACATAGTTGCAAACGCAATATCTTAGATCGACGAAATCTCCTTACGTCTTCAATTAAATCACTCGCGCGCCTGACTGTATTATCCCTTCGTTTACCCGACAGCAGGAGGTACGAAGCTATCGGACGAACAATAAAATTGAAGAAAACTGTTTAAAAAAAAATTGAAACATAGTTGCAAACGCAAGATCTCAGATCGATGAAATCTTCTTACGTGTTTAATTAAACAGTAGGCTAAAATTTATTGACTCTCGCACTCGCCTATAATACAATTATATATTTATTACCGTAACTTACTTATGCTACGAAGCGTACAAAACAAAATCGTTTTATATAGATTAAGAAAATCATCGAAACAATGTTTGACACGTTTCACGTGGCATTTAAAGTTTTCGGTTGAATTTTTTTTTTTTTCCGCACAATTTGGAGCACATCGCGGAGAACGCAAAGATCTTGGAAGGCCTTCGGGACAGAGTCTGCAAGAGCACTGAAAATTCTCCATTTCTCTGGGTTCGAGGAATTCACCTGGTTCGGTGGTTTTTCTTTTTTAATGTACAATGTCGTTGATCGTCTAATGAAAAATCTGATTCTTCAGCATTGAAATGGCGTTGAAACTTTCCCACTGTACCTCTTCTTTCTTTCCGCACACCTCGCGCGTCACTGAGAACGCAAAGCTCTTCGAAGTGCTTCGGGACAAAGTCTGTCTTCGCCCAAAAAATTTGCCATTGCCGGCGATTCGAGGAATTCAGCTGGTTCGGTAATGTTTTTTTTAAATGTTCAATATCGTTGATCTTTTCATGAAAAATCTGGTTCTTGAGCTGTCCTAGAAATATTCGCTAACTTGGAGCTTGACGTGGCGTTGAAAGTTTCCCACTGCAGATTTTTTCCACAAACTTTGCCCAAAAAATTTGCCATTGCCGTCGATTCGAGGAATTCAGCTGGTTCGGTAATGTTTTTTTTTAATGTTCAATATCGTTGATCTTTTCATGAAAAATCTGGTTCTTTGGCTGTCCTAGAAATATTCGCTAACTTAGAGCTTGACGTGGCGTTGAAAGTTTCCCACTGCAGATTTTTTCCGCAAACTTTGCCCAAAAAATTTGCCATTGCCGTCGATTCGAGGAATTCAGCTGGTTCGGTAATGTTTTTTTTTAATGTTCAATATCGTAGATCTTTTCATGAAAAATCTGGTTCTTTGGCTGTCCTAGAAATATCCGTTAACTTGGAGCTTGACGTGGCATTGAAAGTTTCCCACTGCAGATTTTTTCCGCAAACTTTGCCCAAAAAATTTGCCATTGCCGTCGATTCGAGGAATTCAGCTGGTTCGGTAATGTTTTTTTTTTAATGTTCAATATCGTTGATCTTTTCATGAAAAATCTGGTTCTTTGGCTGTCCTAGAAATATCCGTTAACTTGGAGCTTGACGTGGCATTGAAAGTTTCCCACTGCAGATTTTTTCCGCAAACTTTGCCCAAAAAATTTGCCATTGCCGTCGATTCGAGGAATTCAGCTGGTTCGGTAATGTTTTTTTTTTAATGTTCAATATCGTTGATCTTTTCATGAAAAATCTGGTTCTTCGGCTCTCCTTGACATAGTCGCTAACTTGGAGCTTGACGTGGCACTGAAAGTTTCCTACTGCAGATTTTTTCCGCAAACTTTGCGCATCACGGAGAGCGCAAAGATCTTCATAGGGCTTCGGTACAAAGTCGGCCTTTGCACGAAAATTACCCATTTTTATCGGTGTTTTTTTTTTTTTTACACATACAATATCGTTGATCTTTCCACGAAGAATCTGGTTCCTCGGTTCTCCTAGACATATCCGTTAGCTTCGAGCTTTAAGGCCGCTTCGTAGGAGGGCAAACCCTCGTCGTCTTTGACAATCTGCACTTCCTTCGTCAAGCGTTCGACGTCGACCTGCATGGGAACCGGAAGCATGTTCCCGGGACTCAATGGTTCGTCCTTTTTGTCACTCGGCGACGGAAGGGAGTGCGGATTGAATATCAGGCTCTCGTACGTCGGCGGTGGTCCGGGCGTTCCTGGACACGGCAACGCCACTGTTCCCTCTTCAATGTTCATTCCAGCAATTCGCTCGTAACACTGTAACAGTAACGAGACAGAAATATTATCGGGACAACATTCGTTGTATATCTAATAGATATAAAATAAATATGAGATAAATATAAATAAATATAAAATAAATATGAGATAAATATAAATGGATATGAAATAAATATAGAGAGCGGGGCAAAGTGGGACAGTGGGGCAAAACGGAACAGCGGGGGTAAAATTAAATTTTCCAATAATTTTTGGATGCTCCGTTTTGTCCCAACGATATATCCGGTCACCATTCAAATGTTATTGGAAAATTGCGTTTTGTCCCATTACCCCAGTTTGCCCCACTGTCCCATTTTGCCCCGCTCTCCCGTGTGCGTTATTATTATCTTATGATTGATATTATTTTAGATTATTATTTTTTTTTAAGTTTTGTGCTGGCAACATTTCGCTGACTGAACCCTCAATCTCTCCGAATAGTGAGAAGTTAGCAAGTTTAAAGTTACTCTCCGTTCGGCCCTCGAACAGACATGCAACATTAGCATTGCCAATAAAATACATTGAAGTCCTTACCGATCTCTGCTGGTCGGAGGGACGGGAAAGGGTAAGAGCCCAGATAGCCAACCGTAGCAAAGGCGAACAAGGGCAATTGCTTGCCACCAAGCTTTGCTGTTTGCTTGCCAGCAATATTGCAGCAATAGTTTTTAGCACGAGATTGCAGCACATTGGTAGCAAAAATCCAACCACGATTGCTACAAGCTGATTTCTTATTCTTAAGAGCCGTGAAAGAGATCAAAATACCGGATGGTCCATTTGTGTATTATATAAAATATGATACACAAATGGACTGGCACTAACGATCCTAGCAATTAAACTTTTGTGACAATCGATAGAGCCACATCAAATTTATAAGAAACAGAATTTTTTAAAATTTCACCCAAAACAACCATGACTCAAGCAAATCAACCTTCGCGTGAGACGCAAAGCATCAGCAAAAGCCTTGCTGACAATATGCTCCTAAAAATTTTCGGCACTGAATGCTGGCAAAAACATAGTCAAATGCGGATGCACATGCCGCATTTTTGCCGCCATCCCGTGCGGACATAGAGGAGAGTGGGGCAAAATGGCACAGCGGGGCAAAACGGGATAAATGAAACAAAACGCAATTTTCCAATAACTTTTCGATAGTGGCGATGGTGCTACGTGAGGCAAAACGGGTTTGAAAATCCGGATACAACGTCTGGACAAAATGGAGCGTCCGAAAATTATTGTAAGATTGAGCTTTGTCCCTCACTGTCCCGTTTTGCCCCGCTGTGTTATTTTGTCGCGGTCTTCGTAATCTGCTGGCAAAATGCTATCTGGGAGGAAACTTTCGAAATAACATAACGAAATAACTCGGCAATTTAAAACAAACCACAAAAAATATTGATTTATTTTTCGGAAGCGACAATTCGATTTGATGTTTATTTGCGAATTTTCTAAGTAAAGTGGCCAAAGAAAAGCGGCTATGACTCGAATAATCAACGAAGGCTCGTAGTTATTAAGTTTTTCGTCGCAGAACATAAAATTTCCCGTGCAGTCGTCTTTCCAGAAAAAAAAAAAAAAAAAAAAAAAAAAAAAAAAAAAAAAAAAAACTGTTTCATCGCCGAAGCAAAAAGCAAAGGAAAAAAAAAAAAAAAAAAACCGGAGAAATGTGCAATGAGCCAATGCGCTCTCGTTCTCCGTCGCATTGTTAAATTCTCATTATGTTGACGAAAAAGTAAAGTGGCGTCTTTGAGGTCGCGCACGAACCGTCGAGGAAGAAGTCGCAGCGCGCGGGGGGCGCATTTGCTGATCGACGGAGCGGAGAAAATATGCTTTTTTCATATATCCCGGGTGGCTCTGGAAGTCTCGTGAAGAAATTCGTGCGGAAAATAAGAGTGCGCATTCGCAAAACCGCTCTCGGATAGCTCAGAGCAATTTTTTTTTTTATTTTTACTTTTTTTTATTATATATTTTTTTTAATTTTTTTTTTTTTTGCCAGATACGTTTAACGACCTTGTTACCAGAAAAATCGGGCGCGAGGAGAAGCGGCGTGGGAGGGAAAAAAGCGGCAACGGCCGAGGAAACGGAGAACGGCGAAGCCCGCCAACCGGAAACTGGGCTAGGCGACTTTTTTGCATTTCTATTTCGACTCCGAGAATTTCCATAAACGCGCCGATCTGCCCGGAGTCGAGCCTCGCTTAGACTGCACAAGGGAGGCGGAGGCGTCAAGACGAGACGACGTTCCGGGCTTTCACCCTCTCTGAATATTAACACCGGCACGTACTTCAACAACGGCTAAAAACGAACCGCCGGCCCACCCCGTCGCGTCCGCGTCCTTAAACACGCTACGGCAAATCGGCCACGAGAATAAAAATTTGCGCCCAACCAGACGAAACGCGGAGTTCCAAGCGTGGAAGCCGCGGATTTTTTCACTGCTCGACACTGTCGGCAACTTTCGTTCAACTTCGAAAAGGAAGATAAAACAAAAACTCAAAAAAAAAAAAAAATGACGCAGATTTTTTTCACTGCTCGACACTGTCGGCAACTTTCGTTCAACTTCGAAAAAGGAAATAAAACAAAAACTGCAAAAAAATAAAATGGCTTTTTTAAACGAGTTTCACACAAAACTTGTGTGGCTTAACTCGAAGCGCTGGACTAATTAATTTTTTTTTTTTTTTTCATTATGTAGTCGCGTTTTTGTTTTATCCCGACGGCCTCGGCGAGATTACATTTTTTTTTTTTTTTTTTTTTTTTTCTACACCGAACGCAGCCCTCGTTCGCAGCTTTCCAGCGGTGTTTTCGACCGTTGTTTACACAGTTTTGGTGTATTTTACGATGAGTTATGTGAAAGGGCGACGCTACTGTGTGTGCTCAAGCGCTTCGAATTGTATCTCCAGCGAAGAGCAATTGAACAAAATTAACGGAACACCACGCTCCTGTTCTGAGCAGGAAGACTGTGCGAGCAATGAAAATTCATTTTTCGAAAATTTATTCATTCCGAAAGTCATTTGAATAATGTTATTTACATTAATTTGCTTCGTGATAACTAAAACGCTGTTTATAGAGTTTTAGAGTATTCAAAGATGAGTTGCGTGAAACAGCTAAGCAACGGTGTGTTCAAGGAGTCGAAATTTTATCCCCAGTAAAGATCAATTAAAACAATGAATAGATTGCGCAGATATTCCGAGCTGGAGTCAATGAAGCACTGTGCGAAGAATGAAAATTTATTTTTCGAAAATTTATCCATTCTGGAAATTATTTAAGGAATGTTGTTTTTCATTACATGGTGGCCGTTTTTCCCCCGGAAAAAAAATTCCCTGTCTTTTCCCTGACTCTTCGCTGACCAATTAAAAATTTTCCCTGACCAAATTTCTAACGATTTATATGAAAAAATATTAATGATGCAAATGAAAATGCAATTAATGTTTAATTCGATTTTATTGTTTTTTTTTTTTTTCTAAATGTTCTCAATTTTTTTTTTTATTTGAGGCTCCTTTTTTATTTACTCCTCATTTATTTATCGAAGGTTCGGCGACAATTTACCTTTTCCCTGAACAATTTTGAAATTCCCTGACTTTTCCCTGATTCCCTGACCAAGATTTTATTTCCCTGACTTTTCCCGGTTTTCCTGGTTTTTACCTGACCGCGGCCACCGTGTTATTATCTCGAACGAAGTAATCTAAATAACATGACATGAAAAAAAAATAATAATTTTGAAACGTATTCAAGTGATTTCAAAACTTTTTGGTGGAACCATCGATTTTGTGAGAGAAAAAGGGTTTTCCTTTTTGTCTCTCTGTTCAAAACAACTATTCGAATTTCACTCGACGCACACATTTTGATTAATCGAAAACTTAACTGTTATATGAGATAAATAAAATTTAAAGAACCTCATTAAATGATTTAAAAACTTTGTGCTGAAACCGTCGATTTCGGGAGGAAAAGAGTTTTTTCCTTTTTGTCTCGCGGTTCAAAGCAACTATTCGATTTTCACCCAACACTCACGTTTTCGTTTCACCAAAATTTAATTATTGTACGAAAAGAAAATAAAAAAATAAAATAAATGAAAAAAAAAAAAAATCAAAAGTAAATAAAAAAATATTATGACAAACTTACCATGGCGTGCGAGTCCATGGTGAATACCTCGAGGCTCTGCACATCGGGTTCGGCTCGCCAGTATTGGGAGTAGTCTTGGGGTCGGTTCTTTCTCACGTTTCTGTGACAGCAGTAGCATATCAGTACCACGACGATAATCACGCCGCTCATCATGGCTCTGAAAAAAATTAAACGATCCTTCGATTAATCTATAATCGCGATATTTTTTTTTCGAACAGTATGTATAAAAATATCGCTTTTTACATTTCCCTCTCCTTCGCCTTTTACACTTCCCTCTCCGCTCATATACAAAAATATTTTTAAACATTTTAAAAACACAGTACATGGTACACAGTAAAAAAATATATATATAATCACCCGAAGATCCTATCAAAATTTCAAGAGAATCGATCGAACCGTTTAAATTTTATGTAATTTTGAATTTTTTTTTTGGGTTTTTATGAAAAATTAGTACTTTATTTCAAATACAATTATTCACATTAAATATTCATTTGTGACTAAGATAGGTGTCAGATTCGTGATCAGCACGAAAAAATACATGGAATGCAGTTTCGGAGGGACTGCTAACGAAAAAAGTTTATCTGTCATTTTTTATTGCCAATATTGCAAAAATGAGTCATTTTGCGTATTTTCAAACAGTGATTTTTTTTGCTTCTTGATGGCATCGTGGACAAACCTAGGTACCTATCGTGTTCTACGGCAAGAAATACACAGGATGATGGATATGACGGAGTTAAAATAATTAGATAAAGCGGTGTCATTTGAACTTCTCGAGTAAAAATTTAAAGATCGAAACAAAATTTGGAACACATAATTCTATATATTTTTCGCGCCGAGAACAGATCCTACATCCGTTTTGACCAAAAGCGTAAGGTTGGTGTATTTTTTCGGGCTAAACCCGAGTCAGCCAGCAGTTTTGCCTACAAGTTAAATACGACGTTGATGTTGGAAAAAAGTTGAAAATTGACATTTTCATAACGATTCCTCATAAAAGCTGAAAATTGAAATCTTCATATCGCTTCCTCATAAAAGTTGCAAGTTGAAAGTAGAAAGTTGAAAGTTGAAATGTTGATATCACTTTCTCATAATGGTCCTTTATTCGGAAAGCTTCCTCTATGAGGGAGCCTTTACGAATAAAGGACCATTATGAGAAATTGATATCTTCAATTGAAAATTGAAATCTTCATATCGCTTCCTCATAAAAGTTGCAAGTTGAAAGTAGAAAGTTGAAAGTTGAAATTTTGATATCACTTTCTCATAATGGTCCTTTATTCGGAAAGCTTCCTCTATGAGGAAGCCTTTACGAATAAAGGACCATTATGAGAAATTGATACACAGTAAAAAAAAAGTTACACAGTAAAAACATTGAAATTTTCATATCGCTTCCTCATAAAAGTTGCAAGTTGAAAGTTGAAATTTTGATATCATTTTCTCATAATGGTCCTTTATTCGGAAAGCTTCCTTATAGAGGAAGCTTTCCGAATAAAGGACCATTATGAGAAAATGATATCAAAATTTCAACTTTCAACTTTCTACTTTCAACTTGCAACTTTTATGAGGAAGCGATATGAAAATTTCAATTTTTTTACTGTGTAACTAACAACATAAATACTCCTTCGCAACTCCTTATCATTCACCCTACTTTCTCACTTTGCACGCACCTCGTGGTCCTTATCGGCCAATACTGACACGCGTAAAGAATACTCACTCACACACATCTCGCATTTTCTCATAATCTAAAAAATATAACATATATTATTTTTCTGACTCCACGTTGACGAATGCGCGGCGGTGTTGTTGGCGCGTCTCGCGTCGTGCAACCATAGGGAGACTGGCTTTCCGCGGTTTGCCCGGGTATTCGGCGGAAGGGAAAACGTTTAACTCGACGAGCTATTCAGCTTTTCCGCACAAGTGTGCCGAACCGTTTCACCACCTCCAAAGGCCCGAGGCCCCTTCAACCGAATTCTCAATGAGCTGTGAAATTGCATCTCTCCTTCGTCGTCTTTGCCAAGACGTCAAGGGCACTACCGTACGATACACGCAAACGTGACACACGTATTTTACCCGCTGCGCCCGGTTTATGGTTAAATTTCAGCCCAACCGATTGTGTGCGCTAAATTTTTCATTATTCACTCTGAAAAGTCCATACGGCGACGAATTTCTATTCAACGCGCGATGAAAAGAGAGCCAAGAATGTTAAATTGATGTTTTCATCCTTAAAATGAAAAAAAAAAAAAAAATGTTTGAATTAATAAATACTCGAAGCCCATAAATCATGTTGAAAGCTTCGGCTCGGACGGTCGCGCGAAACTCCCACGACGCTACGTTTTTTTTTTTACTACCTTCATATTTTTCAACATTTTCTTTCTTTTATTTTACTCTTGTTTTAATTTCATCTTTTATTGCAGCTGTCGAGATAAAAAATTCACACCTTTTCGATTTGTTGCCGATTTTCTTTTCGTAATGAAATGAAGATTAACATTTTTTTCGCCTGGAAAAATTGATGTAAAACTTATGTTTTCTTTCTTAAAAAAAATGTATGAATTCATAAATACTCGAAGCTCATAAATCATGTCGAAAGCTTCGGCTTGGACGGTCGCGCGAAACAACTGTTACGTCCGGACGAGCTCTTGACGAGTCCGCGCTGAATGAACGTAACGGCGGTCTCTCTTTCGAGTCAAGGCGTTGGCCCTTTACGTCGGGGACGGAGACCTCGCCTTCCACTGCCTAAGATTTACGATGCGCTGACAGGGTGCCTGAGACTGTGAGTCTTGTAGCACGTGGTGAAGAGCATGCAGAGATATACGAAGAGTTGTAGAACTGTTTTAAATACTCACAAAATATATCTTTATTAAACGTCGATGCGTCGATACAGTAATTGCGGTACTTTTGACTAGATCGTACTCCGCAAGAGCGTTGAACTCAGCCGCGCAGGGCTGCTCCGAGAGAGCGTCGAGACTTAGCCGCGCAGGGCTATCGGAAACTTCCGTCGAACAGGGCTTTGCGCGCTCCGTACAGTACAAACGAAGTGTTGCAGCTTACGAGGCTGGTGGAATAACTGACTCTAGCCGAAAAAGGCTTAGCTTTTATACTAATTCGCTTCCTATACTTCCTATGGTTAGTCGTGTAGCATGGTGGGGTTAATGCATTTTCCAAATAAAGTATAAATGCGTTTGCTCTGAAAGAATTAGTAGGAGAATTTGGTAGCGCGGCTTCTTTGGTCTCGGCGGGCCTAGAGGTTTTGGTCTAGTGCAGAGGCGACAAGTGTCACATATAGTCTACTAGTTATGACCACCAAAATATTATTTCGGAGAAAAACTAAGTGAGTGTGCATAGATGCACTCGGGCGGCACGCTTTGGTCAAAAAGAATTAGGGTGCCGTTGACCTTTTAACAGCTGCGCAGTGGCGAGATAAAAGCATTCCGACTTATGCTGCAGCGGCAAGTGTCGCGTGCAGCCGATTAGTTATGGAGGCTGCTAAGTGGTAGGCGCGTGGCTAGAAGAAAATGTGTCTCCGAGTTTGGGGCTAGCGTACGCTGCGCTGTATGAATGGTTGCTGCCCGGGAGGGCCTACGAGCTTCATTGAGACGTGTAGTATTCGGGCGCGTGAAGGCGCATACTAGAGTCATTCAAGACACACGATTTCGGTGAGTGGGGGTACTGCTCGGGAGAGCCTATAACGTTCATAAAAACATGCTACGTGGTTACGTAGGATGTAACACCTCCCTCCTTAGGACGAGTGTTAGGGAGTGTGAGTGACATAACACGAGGATAGATGTGTATTCGGTGTATTGTTAATAAAGCACAAGTACATAAATGGTTGTATATATGATTATACGTGTGGTATATGATTATATATGTGTTTATTGTATATGATTATATATGTGGTTATTGTATATGATTATATATGTCATTATTGTATATGATTATACATGATTATATATGATTATGTATGTTGATATAAGCTTAAGCGTCTTATCATATGTTATTTTGATTGTTGCACTTAGTGTTCTAGTAGTTATTGTCTTTGGTCTAAAAATTTTCGCTGAGTACCGTTATATCGAATCGATGAATTTTACTAGCGGGTTTATATATTCCGCTAGGAATTCGCTATCGTCGACTTGGTCCAGGACCGTGGTGAGCCATGATGTCGCGTTGACGATTGCAGACGGGTCGCTGTTGCCGTTGTCGAGTCCCTTGAAGAAGTTGGCGACCATTTCGCCGGATCGAGTAGCTCTCACGGCTCTGTCCGTTAGGTTGTTGTCCAAGAGTGTCCAGTCTTGGGGACACGTGAAAATTTCCCGACCTTCGTTGGTGGCCGGCTGCTGCATGGCTGTTGACCGGGCGTAGCTGACATCCATGCCCTGGTAACCCGGGGTCCTTGGGCGTTGCTCGTTGCGGGTGACTGGTGTCAGATCCCAAGGCACACAACTCGGCGTGGGAGGCAGGTTGGCTGCGTTGGGCAGGTGGCTGTTTATTTTGGCCACCTCCTCGTCACATGAAGTGACCGACGAGCTGTCCGACATCTCGTCGCTGGATTCCAATAGATTCCTGACGAGACCCTGGTATTCCAATTCGACAATTATGCCGAGTTGTTGTCGCCAAATTTCACCGATATCTCCTCCGAAGATCTCGTGCTCTAACTGGGTTATACCTCGACACCTTTTCACGGTATTTAGGAAGTCCACGATTTGTTGAAGATTTTCCATGGCCCATTCCAGGGTGAAAGGCGGGTTCCGTATTTCAGTCATTGTTGTTGTTGTGTATTTTCCCTTGTATGGTTTTATATATATTTTTTTTTTAATGTTGTCGTTGACGGTGCAGATCAACATGCACTATTGCGCCGGCGGCGAGGCGATCTTTAGCGTCCAAATATACCTCGATACACTTTAGGCACAGGTAAGCCTTCCTGATCTTGTGGCGGCTTTCGCCGCAGCGTTGGCAAGGTAGTCTCAGGTGTCCTCGATGGTGAATAATTGTGTGATGAGTGATTGCCCGATACTCTGGGTCCCTATTTAGCGATCCGTTGAAGCAGACTTCGCAGACGAGTTGATTGTTGGCGTCGTTGATGTACGATACTCCGATGATGCAATGGCAATCGTTTAAAACGTCGTAGTACTCCGTAATTGGTATTATGCCGTCGATTTCCCTTACTGGTTCTGTTGGTGGCTTCATCTAAAGCAGAACTGTTGAGTTTTAGCTGAGTTGTTGTCGCTTCTGAAGATTTTTGGAAAATGAGATGCAGCGTGGGCGTTTTCTCTCCTTATATATTTTTTTTATATTGTTAGAAAAATTTTTTTTTTATATATATATATGTCTGGATATATTTGTTTTAATCCTCGTCGCTACTGTTCTCTGGGTTTATGTGAGAATAGCGTAGTCGATTTGGGTGCACAACCCGAGTTTCTCGACCGATTTTAATTTTTATATTTCCATCTCTCATAACTTCTTTTACTTCGTGAGGACCAGTGTAATGGTCTCCGAACTTTCCTAGCTTTTTTCCTCGTTGCAAGTATACACAGTCGCCCAGATGGAAGTCGTGTGCGTGCACTTTGCGGTCGTAATATTTTTTTGACCGTTCTTTGGAAGCTACTAAGTGGTCCTTAGCTATCCCTTGTATATCGTGGAGCTTGGTCGCTAGCTCGACGAGATAGTCAGCATATGTTCGTCCCTCTTCGTCACTGGCTGGTGCTTCGTAGGACGGCTGGCGCGCGAGTCTTCCAAACACGAGTTCAAAGGGCGTATGTTTTGTACCCTCGTGTACACTTGTGTTATAGGAAAAGGTGGCGAGTTCTAGCCACTCATCCCATTCCTCATCACTACTCACATATTGCTTCAAGTATTCTACTAGAGAGTGGTGAGATCTCTCCAGTGATCCATTAGACTGCGGGTGGAATGCTGTGGTGCGGCATTGCTTGATTTTAAATTTCTTGGCAACGCTTTTCATTAGTGAACTTAAAAAGTTTGCTCCTTGATCTGTGAGGATAATTTTGGGAGCTCCGAAGATACATATGCAATGCTTAATGAGAGCGTCAGCGATGTTGGCTGAAGTGGCTCTAGGGAGTGCTACTGCGAGTGAATACTTCGTGAGAAGATCCTGCATGGTGAGGATATATTCGTTGCCTTTTTCTGTGCGCGGCAGGGGTCCCACTATGTCCATCGAGATCTTGTCGAACGCTGAATCTGGTGTGTCCGTGATGATCATAGGCTGCCGAGTTTTTACACGCACCAATTTTTTTAAATGGCAAGGGAGGCAGTGTTGGATATACTCTCGGATATCCTCCTTCATATTTTCCCAGTAATACCGTTGGCGAATTCGGTTGTAGGTTTTCGTTACACCCTTGTGTCCACCTAGTGCCGAGGCGTGTGCCTCGCCCATGATTTCTTTTCGCTCCTCGGGTGCTGGATATTTTATTATCCCCAGACAGACTATTAATTTCGTTGATATACCCATAAATGCCCTTTTTAATGTTGCGAATACGTGTTCCCACGGTATCCCATTGATCTCCTTCGTCTTTGCTACGCTAATTGAGCGCAAATTGAGTCCTACGAGAGTCTTTTTTAACTCTTTTTGCATTAAATGAAGCGTGTTACGGTCGGCAAGTGCTCCATTTTTCCCTTTCATGACCATAGCGATGTGGTGTTTTGAATTATGTTTGATCATGCTAACGCTACCGAGTTTGAGACCGCGAAACTTCGGTACGGCGCGTCGATCGGATAGCATTTTGGAGCCTTCATCACATGGCTCCCCAGTTTCTGAGAGAAAATACAGATAATTATCCTTTCGCATAAACAATTGTTCGTTGTTTGTTATTTGGAGGCTGCTCCTGGTTCCTGTTGGCCTCTCTACAGCTTCGTGTTGCTGATAATTATCGATTGAATCCGCGTCTGATCGGTCGAATATATATTCCTCCGATTCTCCGGATATGCTAAAAGTTTCGTCCTCGTCGAAATTCGCGAAGGTTGAGACTTGATTTCGCGTATCTCTTGGCATAAGGGGTTCACCTTCTACTCCAGGTAGGACCGGTGATTCTTGCCGTTTGGCTTTTCGTCGAGTCGCTCTGGCGATCGGTTTTTCCTGAGTCATACTTGAAACTTGTTTTTTCTCTCGACTACGTAGCCGCGATGCCACGGGTGCATCGTCTGTCATTTGTTCCTCGGGTTTTTCCTTGTTACGGGATCCCGATGCAACCTCTTGAGATTGCTTAACTGCTTGTTTAGAGGCTGGCTTAGCGGGTGGCTTCGGAGCCGTCCCTTGGGGCCTTTTCCGAAGTCGTCGAGCTATAGGCTCGTCTTCTTCGTCCAATTCCTCTCCCTCTGTAGATGCCTTTGCACGCTTCGCTATCGGGTAAGCGTGCTGCACAGGCGGCTCGAGCTTGTTCTCACTCGAGGCGTCCTCGCAAGGGTTGCGAGATAGTGCGTCAGCGTTCACATTCATCTTACCTGCTTTGTGGATGACTTCGTACTCATATTCTTCGAGTCGCAGACGCCAACGTGTCAAGCGCGATGTAGGGTCCTTCGAAGTATGTATCCAAACCAAAGGCTTATGGTCAGTTACTAGCTTGAAAGGTCTACCGTAAAGATAGGGCCTGAATTGGGAGACCGAGTGTAATATTGCAACGGCCTCTTTTTCGTAAGTACTATATTTTTGTTCTGTATCGTTTAGTACTCTGGAAGTATATGCGATGGGACGATCCTTTCCTAAGGTTCCCTGGCTTAATATGCCTCCGACTGCTGTCCCTGAAGCATCCGTTGTAACAATAAACGGTTTAGTAAAGTCAGGGTATTGCAGCACTGGCTCCTCGCATAACTTGTCTCGCAGCGTCTCGAACGCGGCTTGCTGCGGCTGGGACCACTTGAAGGCGGCTTCCTTTTTTAACAGGACCGTCAAGGGTCTGGCTATTTGAGAAAAATTATCTATGAAGCGCCTGTAGTAGCCTGCTAGTCCGAGGAATTGCCGAATATTTTTCACGTTTTTCGGTCTTGGAAAATTTTTGACTGCGGATAGCTTGGCTGGATCGGGTCTGACCCCGTCTCTTCCTATTATGTGGCCTAGATAAGCGACTTCGTGT
The DNA here is from genome assembly GCA_963922035.1 of Amblyjoppa proteus. Lineage (NCBI taxonomy): Eukaryota > Metazoa > Arthropoda > Insecta > Hymenoptera > Ichneumonidae > Amblyjoppa > Amblyjoppa proteus. The sequence continues at coordinate 14,585,462 of OY998233.1, forward strand.
CGCAAAAATTCGCATTTATCAGGCTGTAATTTTAGATGTGCGTCTCTTAAACGCTTCATGAGTCTCTCAATTTTTAACTCATGTTCTTCTAGTGTAGAAGCGTATATGACTATGTCATCTAGGTACACAAATGCATCGGAGCCTTGAACTCCGGTAAGTACCTGATTCATGAGTCTTTGGAACGTCGCTGGGGCGTTCTTTAATCCGAACGGCATTCGGGCGAACTCGTAATGACCGTACGGTGTGGAAAAGGCTGTTTTATGCCTGTCTTCCGCGTGCATCTCGATCTGATGAAAACCAGATGCGAGATCGAATGTAGAGAAATACACAGCTCCTCCTAGCTGGTCCAGTATTTCGTTTATAAGCGGTAGCGGATATGCGTCGCTAATAGTTTTTTCGTTTAGAGCGCGGTAATCAAGTACCATACGCCATCTTTTATTACCTTGGGAGTCGGCCTTCTTGGGGACGATCCATACAGGTGAATTATACGGAGAGTTGGATGGCTGTATTATGCCTCCATTTAGCAGATCGTTCACTTGACGATTTATTTCTTCTTTTAGAGTCGGCGGGTATCTGTACTGCCGAAAATTAATTGGAATTTCATCCGTCGTAATTATGCGATGCTGTAGGACATTTGTGGACATTAATTTTTCTCCAGGTAGATAATACCTGTCGTGAAATTCTTCGAGATGCATTTGTATGCTCTCTTGTTCTTCTGGATTCAGGTGATCCAGGCGTAGTAGGTTTTTAATTTTTGAGACTCTATCGTCTTTTTGTACGGCGCTTGCCGTTTTTACTTTGCCTTCAATTAATTCGTCCGCGTTGCGGGATTCATTTTGTGCTTCTTGTGAGCTTGCATCGTTTTCGTCTGGAATTGCATATAATTCCGACACTTTGTATGATTTGTATGTGGGCACGTCGTGCTCTCCGCACGGTGCATTTATTTTGTCCTTTTCTTGGGGCGTCTCTGTCCCGTTGCCTTCAGGCAATAGCTGGTTGGACCCGGCTGCTGCGTGAAGTAGGGCTGGCGTGGCCTCCGTTTCGTTTTTTATAGCATCTGTTTCTTCTTGAAGATTATCATCGATGAATTCTTCGTATGGTTCTATGCTGAGAACCGGCACGGCTACTTCAATTTCTTCTTCCGTGCTGTTAATGAGATATAGATGAGCTTTGCCATCATTATTTGCGACGAGTGCGTCGCCGAGATAGACTCCTTCTGAGATAAATTGGCGAGGTAAATAGCCAAACTTGACTTCTGGATTGGCTACTCGCACGTAGAAATGACCCTTGGTTCGGGCTGGAACTATTATTGTTTCAAGTTTCATGAATGGAATAGAGTTCATGCCCCATCTCAGGCATCGATCTGAGTACGATACGTCGGCGTGGTACGTGCGGAAGAAATCCGTGCCGATCAATCCATCGTCCTCGATTGGAAAATCGTCCTTTACCAGGTGGAAAGTGACTCTGGAGTCGAGTATGCGTATTTCCGTTCTTCCCAGTGTGCTGACGTAATCCTTTGTTATACCGCTGATCTGAACAATATCTGTAGCATCGACTTGCACGTGATGTGCTATTTGCTTACTTTTGATTAAGTTCAAGGAAGATCCAGTGTCAATCATTAACATCGTTGGTTGTAGAAAGTCCTCGGATATTACCTTAACGACTGGTACATTACTCGTGCGATTTAGTAGAGCTGTAGCTACCCTTGTCGCTGGGTTGTTTGCTTCCTCTGGACGTGTGTATCTTACAGGACGTTGCTGGGAATTTTCCTGCGATTCATTCGTTCGATTATATGGTGGTGAGTGGGAGGCGTTCTGTCGGGTTTTCTGGTTATTCCAGTATTGCAATTTGCGGCAATTATCGATTGTGTGACCGGCAAATTTGCAAAAGCGACAGGTTTGCCGTTGGTTCGAGTTTGAAGAGGATCCTGGACCTTGATTCCTTCTCGTATCCTGATAACGTCGATTATTATTATTGTATTGCTGTTGCCTTGGGTTGTTACTACGCTCAGTGCGTGGTTCACCATTATTGGCTGTTTCCTGTGGATTTTTCGGACGAGATCGACATTCATCGGTCGTGTGTCCTTGTCTATTGCAGTATGTGCAGTATTTATTTTCCTTAATGTGGTGAATTTTGTCTTTACGTGTATAACGGTCTGTAGAAGGCTGGTTCCAAGTGTTGGTTTTGGGGGAACGTGTATTTCGCAAAACATTCTTTGCTTGTTCCTTCCTCTCAATCTCGATTGCCTCCTTCATGGTATTGCTGAACGATTGGTTCTTTGTTACCTTATTTTCAATTTCCGGTCTAAGTCCTCTGTTAAAACATTCAACAAGATCGGTGTCGAGGCCATTTTTGAAGGTGTCGTCTAATGCACCGTTGTGGCTCTGCTTATATGCGTCACTGATCCGATTTCCGATGTCCTTTACCCGATTGGAATATGTGAGAACTGCTTCGTCGTCGTATTGGTATATTCTTCCCAATTCTCCTTGAAGTTGATACACCGATTTTGCGGGGAGGTAGAGTGTCTTCAGAAACTCCATAAAAGCGGAGACTGTGTTAAGCGTTACTCCATGTACCGCTCGGCGTGCTTCTCCTCTTAGCTTATTCCTTAGTATTAGTGCGAGGCTCGCCTGTGCCTCTGCAGGCAACATCTGTTGGGCCTCCTCGCAGCCTTCGATAAAGTGTGACAGCGGAATGTTGTGTCCGTCGAAGATAGGTACTGCTTCGAGTGCGAATTTGACGGAGACTGGTGGTGCAGCCATATTAGCAATTAAGTTGTTGATACCTACTTGCAATGCTTGTATTTCCTGTAATGCTTGTTGACCAAGATTTCCTTGATTGTTCTGATCGTTTGGGATGATTGGATCGTTTAATAATGAATTGTCTAGATCCAATAATGGTGGATCGTTTGCCTGATCCTGATTTGAGTTATTCCCTTCGTTACTTGTATTTGCTGTACCTCTTGGAGTATCTCCTGTTCGTGTCACGTGAGCTGTGCTCATGCGTGGATTATTCGCATCTGGTGTCTCTTCTCCAGTGGCTTTATGTGGCGTTCTATCAAGCGTCATACTTCATTATCATGGCAGTGAGGGCGTTCATATCCCACTTCTGACACCAAAATTTTTATTTGTGTTACGTCCGGACGAGCTCTTGACGAGTCCGCGCTGAATGAACGTAACGGCGGTCTCTCTTTCGAGTCAAGGCGTTGGCCCTTTACGTCGGGGACGGAGACCTCGCCTTCCACTGCCTAAGATTTACGATGCGCTGACAGGGTGCCTGAGACTGTGAGTCTTGTAGCACGTGGTGAAGAGCATGCAGAGATATACGAAGAGTTGTAGAACTGTTTTAAATACTCACAAAATATATCTTTATTAAACGTCGATGCGTCGATACAGTAATTGCGGTACTTTTGACTAGATCGTACTCCGCAAGAGCGTTGAACTCAGCCGCGCAGGGCTGCTCCGAGAGAGCGTCGAGACTTAGCCGCGCAGGGCTATCGGAAACTTCCGTCGAACAGGGCTTTGCGCGCTCCGTACAGTACAAACGAAGTGTTGCAGCTTACGAGGCTGGTGGAATAACTGACTCTAGCCGAAAAAGGCTTAGCTTTTATACTAATTCGCTTCCTATACTTCCTATGGTTAGTCGTGTAGCATGGTGGGGTTAATGCATTTTCCAAATAAAGTATAAATGCGTTTGCTCTGAAAGAATTAGTAGGAGAATTTGGTAGCGCGGCTTCTTTGGTCTCGGCGGGCCTAGAGGTTTTGGTCTAGTGCAGAGGCGACAAGTGTCACATATAGTCTACTAGTTATGACCACCAAAATATTATTTCGGAGAAAAACTAAGTGAGTGTGCATAGATGCACTCGGGCGGCACGCTTTGGTCAAAAAGAATTAGGGTGCCGTTGACCTTTTAACAGCTGCGCAGTGGCGAGATAAAAGCATTCCGACTTATGCTGCAGCGGCAAGTGTCGCGTGCAGCCGATTAGTTATGGAGGCTGCTAAGTGGTAGGCGCGTGGCTAGAAGAAAATGTGTCTCCGAGTTTGGGGCTAGCGTACGCTGCGCTGTATGAATGGTTGCTGCCCGGGAGGGCCTACGAGCTTCATTGAGACGTGTAGTATTCGGGCGCGTGAAGGCGCATACTAGAGTCATTCAAGACACACGATTTCGGTGAGTGGGGGTACTGCTCGGGAGAGCCTATAACGTTCATAAAAACATGCTACGTGGTTACGTAGGATGTAACACAACAATCACGCTTAATTTTTTTTTTTTTTTATTACCTTCATATTTTTCAACGTTTTCTTTCTTTTGCGTGTTTTCATTAAATTTTTTATTGCAGCTGTCGATATTAAAAATTCACACCTTTTCGATTTGTTGCCGACTTTCTTTTCGTTAAGAAATGAAGACTCTAACATTTTTTTTTCGCCCTGCAAAATTGATGTAAAACTTATGTTTCCTTACTTAAACAAAATTTATGAATTAATAAATACCCGAAGCTCATAAATCATGTCGAACACTTTAGCTCCTTGGACGGTCGCGCGAAGCTCTCATGAAGTTTAATTTTTTTTTAACGTTCATATTTTTCAACATATCCTTTTTGTTAACGTCCTTTTATTCATATTTTTTTTACTGCAGCTATCGAGCGTTGAAATTCACACATTTCCGCTTTCTTCCCGATTTTCTTTTCGCAAAGAAGCGTAAAGAAGTTCTGAAGACTTAAAATCTATTTCTCTTCGTTCTGTAAAATTGATCTAAAACTTGCTTTCAAAATTAAAAAAATTATAAATTTATAATTTATCAATTATAATTTTATTTTTATTTATTTTTTATTATAATTTTATTTTTATTATATTTTTTAGTTTTAAAGCTTAGATATATTTTTTTTCTTTTTCAACGTGCTTTCATCCCATTTTTTTTTTTTTTTTTAATGCAGCTATCAACAGCAAAGATGCATATTTTACCGTTTTTTTTTTCCCCGATTATCTTTTCGCAAAAAAGTAAAGAATTATTATTTTTTCGCTCACTTACCCTCCGAGCAAAATATTGACGTTCCTGTGAAGATCGGTCTCGAACCTACCGCTCCTTCCGTTCCCGTTGCTGGACATGTTGTGCCCTTGGATAGCTGAGCCGTTGCCGTAAGTCGTGTTGCCGTTCTGAATATGCTTGGCGGTCTGCACAGCGGCCAGGACGGCGAGTCTTTCCATCGGCATTTTCAGCACTCTTCGGTGTCCCGTCGCGCCCGTCCGACGACCGAGTTTGGCACCCACAGTCGGCCACCCCGCCGGACCGGCACTTCCGGTTCGCTGAGCGCCTCAACTGACCCTGCCGACCCTTTCCCCGATCCTCAAATAATCCACCCTCTCTCCCGACGACGAGGCTCTCCCGACTTGGCTACCGTGCGGAAGTTCGTTATCGCGCCTTCGAAAAAATTTTAGATGCACCGAAACTCCATCGCGCTCCGAAAAAATTCGAGCCTCGAAAGGATTATCCGGATTACCGGTGGAGCGTCGTTATCCGCAAAGTTCTTTCCCACTCGAAGTCCCGGCAGTGATTCTGCGAAGGAAAAACAAAAAGGTCATTTTTTTTTTTTTTTTTTTTTTTTATTTTTTTTATTTTTAGAATCCATCGCGATAACGTAGTTTCGGTCGCGAAAGGCAAGAAGAAACGTTGCGCCCAAGTTTGCGTTTGACGAGTCGTTGTGAGAGATCGCCGGACGAGCTCGGCGTCCAATTAATTGCACGGACCGTCGGGCAAATTAGACAAAGAATGGCGAGACTTGTCTTTGAGTCTTGCCGGCCGTCGGGTTAGTCGGGGTCAGTGGCTCAAGCCGGGCCAAAGGGCTTTTTTATCCGTGCGTTGAACCCATCTCGGTGGAACGAAAACTGGGCTACTTCGCGATGCACACAACAGTTGCTTTTATTTTATTTTATTTTTTTTTTTTTCGGATCTGCTACCGCGACTTTGGTCTGTTGTGCGTGTGTTTTTACCTGCACCGACAAAAAGCTTTGGCAATGTCAAACTAAGCTGCGGTTGCGGGTGGCAAAGGAAATATTTGGTTCATTGCACAGTAAAAAAAAAAAAAAAAAAAAAAAATTGTACTTTTTACAACAAATTATTGTCCACAAACGTCCACAATTTTTTATTTGGTAATTTTTTAGTTTTACAAATAAACGTACGAACTAATGTTGTCAATAATACAGGAAATAAAGGTACAGGTTTGTATATTCAAATAAGTGACAAACAAATTTGTCACTTATTTAGCAAAATAATTTTTACAAAATTTCCCATTTGGATTTTAGGAAATTATTTTTTACTGTGTGAAAGAAGTATTCAGTTGATCGAACAAATATTCAGTAGTTTGACCCGATATTTACACTGTAACAAATACTTGTTTGAAAATTACTGAACAGTATTGGAAGTTTTTTTTAAACATAAATTGCTTCGAAAATTTCAAATAAATATGCGTTGCAATTTTACAGTAAAATTAAGATTTCTGATGGCAATTTTTGTAAATTTCAGGCAAAAGATTTTTAATCTTAATATCTCGTATTGTAATTTTACAGTAAAAGTACATTGATGTTCAATTAATTTAAATATTTACAATTTTTACAAATTTACAATTTTTTATTGTGTAAAAAATGTGTGTTGCTTCAACGAATGGTTAGTTGAATTGAACAAACATTTTATTCAATCGACCAAACATTTCCTTCGCCACCCGTAACCGAAGCTACTTTATATTACCGAACCTTTTTTCGCTGTGGCGGGTCTCCGTTACTCCAATATCTCTTGCATGACTCTAGTTTCCTTCGTGAGATTTCATTTTTTTTTTTATAACTATTTTCGCGGCCCTTTGATGATGAGAGCCAGATATCTGCTATCTCGTTAGAGGATTTTTTTTACGATACGAAAAACGATGACCGAGGTGAATTTTTTTTTTATCACCCCTGTCTGTCGCTCGTCAATGTCAGAACAATTTGCAATCGGCACGATGCGCAGATTCTATGAAATTGTAACTCGTTAAAAATGTCTAAACAATTTTTCTTTAAATTATTTACTTAACTATTCTTGCGTTTTGTCGCAACTCATTAATAACCATATAGTGCATAAAATTGATAGATATTATATACATATTTTTTTTTTGAAATCTCAAATAACAAAGGCTCACATTGCAATCTACCGGACAGCCTTTGCTTCATTTTCAATCAAGCGAAGTTTGTTCTCATGGAAAAAGTTACAAAGTATAAGAAAAAGCGCAAAAACTAAAGTTACTCAAGCACTCCTTATATTTCGGACGTTATCGGGTTGAATTGAGAGTACAATAATAAATGGTGTACAACAAATTTTTATAAGAGAATAATGTTGATCCACGTGGGTTTTCTCGTTGCAGTCTCTGTCGCTCTCGTCAATGTGACGATAATTTGCAATCGGCACGAAACGCAGATTCGATGAGATCGTCATTCGTTAAAAATGTTTAAACTATTTTTTTTTTTTTATTATTTATTTAGATATTCTTGCGATTTTATCGCAACTCGTTAATAACCGTATACACCGTACATAGCGTATATATATAGTGAATGGTTGATAAGTATTATATAAATTTTTTTTTTAATCTCAAATAACAAATGCTCCAATTGCAATCTATCGGAAAAACTTTGATCTATTTTATATCAAGAGAATTTTGTTTCCATGGAAAAAGCTACAAACGATAAGAAAAGTTAAAACTGACAAAAAAAAAACTAAAGTTTCTCAAGCACTCCTTATGTTTTGGCCGTTAACGAGTTGAATTGAAAGAACAATAATAAATGGTATACAAAAAATTTTTTATGAAAATAATGTTGACCCGAGTGGGTTTTCTTGTTGCAGTCTCTGTCGCTCGTAAATATGACAATAATTTGCAATCGACACGAAGTGCAAATTCCATGAGATCGTAACGAGTTAAAAATACTTGTTTAACGATATATTTAGCCATGTTCACTTTTTATGAAAACTCGATAATGACTGTATATGCTTTATATAGCGCAAACTTCATATATATATATATATTTCATCTCGAACAACAAAGGAGCTACGCTCAAATTCCAATCTATCGGAAAAACTTTATGCTGTTTTGTATCAGGAGAAGTTTGTTCACGAGGAAGATCTTACAGAGTACAAAAAAGAAGGAACTACTAAAGTTTCTCAAGCACATCTTACGCATCCTCCTTAACGGGTTAAACTGAACGAAAAAAAAAAAAACAAAAATAAAATAAAATAAATAAAAAAGAAAAGAAAAAGTATTTTCATTAATATTTGTCTGTTGCAGATCTCATGCGGATGAAGGATTTTTGATGCGGGAGCACGAAGAGTCGTCAAGATTGACAAGTAAGCGTGGAAAGGTCAGCGACAATGGACGTTGCGAATGTTCGTCATAGGGGTTTTGTCCGTGGTGGATAGAAACTCCGTTTCAGCCGTCTTGTCCATTGGTACACGTGTATTTCAAGCTTGGACGTTCTATAGTTGTAACGTAGCGTTTATTGAGTGTAGTTATAGCAGCCGTGCAGCCCTACCGTATATAGAAATAGCTGTTCCAGAAAGTAACTCCGCGACCGCGAATTTGGTATTGTAACGTGGTGGATGTACACCGATTGCGGGTACTTGTTGAAATATGTACGAGACTAGCGATAGTTTCCCATCGACTCGTTCTTATAGCGCGTCGCTTCGCCGAGCGCTGTGTGTTTTCTTCTTTTTTTTTTTTTTTTTTTTTTTTCCCCTCTTCTTTAACGTTTCGCATCATTGCCCGGAGTGCCGATTTTCCGTGACCGTCGCGCTACCTTTAATTCGCTAATTATTCTCCGTCGCCATTGGGTGCGAGTCAGCGAGCGGCTCATAATCGCGGCGAGTGGTGCCAAAGGGAATTAACAAATTTACCGTAGAGTCATGCGGATTTACAGACTCAGAAGGTACGAGTTATGTGCAACGCAATTGTGAAGCAATCGAACGAAAATTAACGACAGAAGCAAATATATATCACGAATTTTCCCTTAAATTATCAAATTATCTAATTATTAAATTATCATTTTTCGTATCTTCGATACTTTGAATGCAATCGTCAAGCAATCACACGCGAATGAACGATACATCCAAAATATTTCGAATGTATCGATGAAACTCATCGTCGATATAATCAATATTTTTTGGTCGAAAATTTTCCGCATCTCTGATACTGTGAAGGCAATCGTGAAGCAATCAACCGCAATTTAACGATACACGCAAAATATATCACAAATTATATTCCCCGATATATCGAATATTTTTTTCGTCGAAAATGTCGAAAAAATTTTTGATACACGATGAATATAGTTGAAACAATGCAAAGTAATTGTGAAATATAATTTCAATTTACGAAACGACTCAAACTACTGTGCTGTGAGTTAAATCTTTTCGGCTCGACTAATGTCTTAAATTTATAAACATTTACAAAGTACAACATATACAAACATATATAAAGCTATAAATATATATAAAGTTATAAACGTCTATAAATTTTTTAAACATATAAAAAGTTGTAAGCGCATATATGTTTTTTTTTTTTTTTTTTTTTTTTTTCGAAACGAATTAGCCCCAAGCACTGTTACGAAGCGATCTCGCGGTACGAAAGCGTCTCGAATTAATGAACCGCAATGGAGTTCGATTAGATTGTTCACTCACCCTCGCGCGGCTCGTAGAATTCTTCGCCGCCCTTCGCCAGCGCGAGTGCCCACTGTGGCGACGAGTACTCGACAATTAACGCTCATCCTTTTCCTCCGCCTCAATGATCTCTCGGTGGCGAGGACGACGAGACCGGCGACAACTAAAGACTCCACTCGCCCCGTACGAGCCCGCCTATGTTCTCTCGGTATATTACATCAATCATCCCTCGCCTCCTTCGGTCGTCCGTTCATCCACTTTCCGAGGACTTCCATCCCTCTGTCACGTAATTGCACTATCCAAACGTAGACGAGGACTAATGAGCCTGTTGACTTCACCGAAAGTAGTTCGCGATCCTTTTACGTTGACACACCGTACTTCTCCCTCGCCGCATAAAAATAAGCATTAAATATATATATATATATATATATATATATATATATATATATGTAGCACAAAGTTTTTTTTTTTTTTCTTCGCGAGTGATAAATTTATGATATTAAATCATTCGCAATTCGCGCCAAAGTTCGCCGCGCCGAGACATCGATATTTTGCCGCTTGCAGCAGAGCCAACCGGTCGCATCAAATATTAACGTGAAATTGATTTTGTTTTTTATTTATTTATTTATTTATTTTTTTAATTATTTTATCAAATGTATTTTTCCTCTCTTTTTAATGAAATTTGTCTGATCTTTCAGGGTGGAAAAATGATAATCGAGCGGTGACGTTTCCGTGTTTACCGCGACTGGCAACCCCCCACCCCCCTCCGCACCGAGTTTCGTCGCCCCGTTCAGGATCGAGTTCGTTGCAAGGGTCGCGATTACGCGCAACTCCGGCCGCGAAGTATCAAAGGTCAAGTCCGTCCGATCCTGGTACCGTTTCGCCAGAGACTGTGGTCATTGCGCGTTGCTTGGCTACACTACACTAGACCATGGGGGCATGGAGAGCTCCGTGTCGGTACTGCCGGGAGGTAGCGAGTGGTAGCGCGCGGCTGAACGACCGAACGCAAGAGCCCACCGACGTACAAACCGAGGCAGCTTGCCACCTCCGCTTGCGTCACGGTTTCGTCCGACCTCCAACCCTCCCGCCGCGGCGACTCCGCCACTCCGGCACTCCTGCACATTTTTCCACCGAACCTCCCTCCGCCCTCACCATTCAACCGTTTTCCCGTGGGTTATCATCCAAATTATCGCCCGAGTAATCCCCCTCCCCCCCCCCCCGACGTTTTCCATCCCTCCGAACCCCCCCCCTGAATATACCGCACAGCCCCGCAACGTTCAACGCTGTCGCCTCGCAATATCAATTTGTTCGGTAATAAGGCGATTGGCGTACCGACAAAAGTCGATCCACGCACGCTAATAATTATTGTATCAAAGTGGTATTGCTCAGAAGTATCCGAAGTGGAAGTGTACGGAGTGTGGAGTTATTGGACCGAGAGATGATTAATAGTTGGAATAATATTTGACTCTTCGCGTACCGGGCCCTTGTTGAACGGGGAGCTAGCATTTGCCAAGACGCAACGTTGGGACGATTAGAATAAGAAGTTAATGGGCTAAGAAAAATCTGTATAAATTCAGAGACGTAACTTGAAGTGTTGGTTTTTTTGATAAGGGAGAAGAAAATTTATTACGAATATCCGTATCTTTTTTGTGCTTGAAAGAAGGCAAAAAGTTCCGCGGTACTTGAAAGGTTAATAGGGATATTTAGGGGTGTCTTTTGAGTGGAGAATCTGCGAGTTGTGAGGGAAATCCGGGATTTGGTAGTAGATTTATTGACAAAATTCAGGATGAAACAATTTTTGGTATACAACATGACAGCGTAGATTCTTGGGGAACACCGCCTAATTTGGTCATCGACATAAGCCCTTCAGCCACGAGTTTTACATAATTCATCAACATTTTTAGATAGAGTGAATTTTAGATAGGGTGTTTTTTTTTTTTATAAGGGAGAAGAAACTTTATTACGAATATCCGTATAGTTTTTGTGCTTTAAAAAAAGGCAGCAAGTTCCCGGTACATGAAAGGTTATTAGGGGTATTTAGGGGTGTCTTTTGAGTGGAAAATCTGCGAGATGTGATTGAAATCCGTCATTTAGTAGTAGATTTATTGACGAAATTCCGGATGAAACAATTTTTCTTACACAACATGAAAGCGTTGATTCTCGGGGAACACGCCTAATTTGGTCATCGACATAAGTCCTTCAGTCACTGGTTTTACATAATTCATCAACATCTTTACATATGGTGAATGAGAATCTGACATATGTTTATTCAGTTAACTTCTTCGTTGTTCATTATTTCGAGCTTTTGGTATATTGTATGACAGGTGTTTAACTTTGCGTATGATGTTTTGAGCGGGTTGTATACATAGTGGTTTTATATTTTCTACTTGCATGCCCTATTGGTACCCGCGACCGTTGTTTCGACGTTCGATCTACCGCAAATCCACTGGTCTTCTTGTGCCTAAAATCAACCACAAAATGATGCACGACCGAACCATCGTGGCGCCATCGCCTCGAAACAAAATGCTGATTATATCCCGTATGAGTGGCAAGGAGGTCGTATTTAACTGTTTCGATCGCAAAACAACTACCAATTCGATTGATCTGGGACCTTGCAGTAGTTCAGCTCGTGGCGGTGGTGCTGCATTCGGTCGAATTTGCCGTTTTTTTCGCGGTCGATTTTAGGCACAATCGGACCGGTTGTATTTATAGTCGAAATGCTCTGTCGACGTGTCATGCCTGCTTCGTATTGAAGTCCGGCATTTAAAATTCGCCAATATAAAAAAATAACAGCTTACGAATTGTATTTGACGAATTTTTCAAATTCAAGATTTAGGATCCAGCAATCAGTAACGACCCGCAAATTTTACACGGTAAACTTACTCGTATAGGCCCATAGGGAATTTTCCAAGCATCGTTAACCCCGAGTGTGCGTTGGCGGTCGTTTTGACCCCAACGTTGTCCCACTTATTTTTCGCCTAACGTCAACGCTAAGCACATTTTAGGACAGGTAAAAAGGTTTTTTTTTTTTTTTTTTTTTTTTTTTGGGAGCCGATTGCGCGAGCTAATTTTCAGTTTATGATCGTGTAACTTTCTGCTGCGTCATCTTGTACCGAATTTTTCAAATTATTCAATTTTTCGAATTTTTCAAATTATTCAATTTTTCGAAATGTTCAAATTATTCAATTTTCCGAATTTTTCAAATTATTCAATTTTCCGATTTTTTCAAATTATTCAATTTTCCGAATTTTTCAAATTATTCAATTTTCCGAATTTTTCAAATTATTCAATTTTCCGAAATTTTCAAATTATTCAATTTGCCGAATTTTTCAAATTATTCAAGATTTAGGACGCGAAATCAGTAACGTCCCGCAAATTGTACGAGCAAGGTAAACTTACTCGTATAGGCCCATAGGGAATTTTCGAATCATCGTCAACCCTGAGTGTGCATTGGCGGTCATTTTGACCCCAACATTGTCGCACGTGTTTTTGCCTAACGTCAACTCCAAGCACCTTTTAGGATAGGTAAAAAGGTTTTTTTTTTTCGAAATCCGACTGCGCGAGCTAATTTTAAGTTTATGATTGTGTAACTTTCTGCTGCCTCATCTTCTTGTCATTAATCGTTGTATGTTTGGGCACGGTGTCCTGACGGCGGCCGGACTCAGGACACGAGTAAAACGACACTATATTCCTAATAAAACGCAATAAAACGACAATCCATAGGGATGTCAAACGGGTGGCGCAACATTTGCTACATCATGCTCGACGAATAGACTGGAGTAAAGACTGCTTATCCTTCGAATTCAAATACTTCAGCAATACTATTTTTATACTATATTTTTCGCTCAGATTATTCGTAACCGGAGATCTGTAGCCGGAGACCTTCCGGATCGATAGGGCATGACCAATTATCGATCGCAGGAGTGATGAAAAATTTTCGATAACGGAGAGAAGGGTAAAACAAAAAGTGGAACAACCCACGTTGTGTAAACATCGAACCGTTTTCCCGTGGGTTGTCATACAAATTATCGCTCGAGTAATCGCCTCCGTTTTGCAACCCTCCAACTCCGAAATAATATCGCACATCCGCGCAACGTACAGTTTCGCCTCGTAAAATTAATTTTGTGGCAGGGATTTAAAAAAAAAAATAATAATAATTAAACGGTGGAAAAATCCAAGTAGTGAAAACATTCAACCCTTTTGCCGTGGATTTTCATCCAACTTATCGCTCGAGTCTCCAAAACCCGAAACGCACAAAGCTCTCGCCTCGTAGAATTAATTTGTTCGGTAATAAGCACCGATAAAAAAAAATACGCTTGAATCAACTAAGATTCGGTCAGGGACGTTCAACTAAATATTTTCTTGGAACATCTAAAAAAAATTGGTTCGTTCAACAATTTCTTGGGTGATGTGACCAGAATATTTTTGAGCCATTAAAAGATTTTGTTCGACCAACTAAATATTGATTTAGTTGTTCGAGTAATAAATATTTATTTCAACGTCCCTGCCCGAATCTTAGTTGATTCAAGTGTACTTTTTTTTTTTTTTTTATCAATGAGGCAAATTGGCTTACCAACGAAAGTCGGTTATTCGTGCGTAACTCGATCATCGACAATGACCGATGATCGAACGCAGCGAGAACCGATGAAAAATATTCGATAACGGAGACAAGGATTTTTTTTTTTTAATAAACAGTGGAACAATCGCTGCTAACAAAGTTGGGAAAACACTTGCGAAGACTTAGAGAAATCGACGAAACGTCACAAACATTCTTTTTTTATACGCTTTCGTAGCGAGAGTCCAGTCAACACGTGTGAAGTTTACGGCTCGTCGAAGAAAATATCAAGTTCCCTGCTTAGCTCGAAGAGCACTTGCTGTTCCGCGCATGCGCACAGTGTTCTTTCCGCCGAACGAATGCCGAAGAAAAAACGTTCTTGAAAGCAACGACGTAACTCAGTGGCTGCTCCGCTCTCACTGTAGCAAAGTTCCACTTTGAGGATCGATCCGATCGATGGCGATTACATCGTTCTCAGACGATCCTGTAGAATTCACGGCCGACCGCAAGAATTCGCTGGCCGGTTGAGATATTAATGTAAGGCTGCTTCGCCACGAGCATTATATTATGCAAGCGTGAGACTCGCTTTTTTTATACTGCGCGGATGATCGAGCGGGCTCCAAGTAGTACGTACGCGTTTTGTGCAGACGAAAACACTGGTCGCGCACATCGATCGTTGCACGAGGCAGACGCAATGTGAAACGATGTTAGATATTGCCTGGTGCTCGAGGGCATTCGTGCTAATTGGTCGGGCTCACCCATTGCCTAAAGTACCGCTATAATGCTCGGACAATCGAGCGCGTCTGAGACGGTCTCTCTCGCTCTCTGTAAAGGCAATTTGGAGTTATTGCAATTTTTGCAATTCTTCTTATCATCCAATTTTAAAAAATTTTAGATTGAAATTTTCATATCAGTTCCTCGTAATAATCCTTTATTCGCAAAGCTGGTTCTATGAGAAAACATTTTTTGTATTTGTGGCTTACTCACAGAGGAAACTTTGCGATTAAAGGTTCTCTCTATAAGTGGAATTTGCAGTTATTACAATGTTGCAATTTCTGCAATTCTTTTTTCATCCAATTAAAAAAAAAATTTTGATTGAAATTTTCATATCGCTACCTCGTAATAATCCTTTATTCAAAAAGCTTGTTCTATGAGAAAGCATTCTCTGTATTTTTGACTTCTTAATAGAGGAATCTTCGCAAGTAAAGGTTGTTTCTATAAGGAGAATTTGCAGTTGCTGCAATTTTGCAATTTTTCCAATTCTTTTTCATGCAATTTAAAAAATTAAAAAATTTAAAATTTCATATCGCTTCCTCTTAATAATCCTTTATTCGCGAAGCTATGAGAAAGCATTCTCTGTATTTTTGGCTTCTTCATAGAGGAAGGTTTGCAAGTAAAGGTTCTTTCTATAAGGAGAATTTGCAGTTGCTGCAATTTTGCAATTTTTCCAATTCTTTTTCATGCAATTTAAAAAATTAAAAAATTGAAAATTTCATATCGCTTCCTCTTAATAATCCTTTATTCGCGAAGCTATGAGAAAGCATTCTCTGTATTTTTGGCTTCTTCATAGAGGAAGGTTTGCAAGTAAAGGTTCTTTCTATAAGGAGAATTTGCAGTTGCTGCAATTTTGCAATTTTTCCAATTCTTTTTCATGCAATTTAAAAAATTTAAAAATTGAAAATTTCATATCGCTTCCTCTTAATAATCCTTTATTCGCGAAGCTATGAGAAAGCATTCTCTGTATTTTTGGCTTCTTCATAGAGGAAAGTTTGCAAGTAAAGGTTGTTTCTATAAGGAGAATTTGCAGTTGTTGCAATTTTGCAATTTTTCCAATTCTTTTTCATGCAATTTAAAAAATTAAAAAATTGAAAATTTCATATCGCTTCCTCGTAATAATCCTTTATTCGCAAAGCTATGAGAAAGCATTCTCTGTATTTTTGGCTTCTTCATAGAGGAAGGTTTGCAAGTAAAGGTTCTTTCTATAAGGAGAATTTGCAGTTGCTGCAATTTTGCAATTTTTCCAATTCTTTTTTATACAATTTAAAAAATTAAAAAATTGAAAATTGCATATCGCTTCCTCGTAATAATCCTTTATTCGCAAAGCTATGAGAAAGCATTCTCTGTATTTTTGACTTCTTCATAGAGGAAGGTTTGCAAGTAAAGGTTATTTCTATAAGGAGAATTTGCAGTTACTGCAATTTTGCAATTTTTCCAATTCTTTTTCATGCAATTGAAAAAAAATTAAAAAATTGAAAATTTCATATCGCTTCCTCGTAATAATCCTTTATTCGCAAAGCTTGTTCTATGAGAAAGCATTCTCTGTATTTTTGGTTTCTTCATAGAGGAAGGTTTGCATATGAAGGAACATTATGAAGAAGCGATATGAAAATTTCAATTTTCAACTTTTTTCAACGTCAACGTCGTGCTTGACTTTGAGCTAAAACAACCGTCCGATTCGGGTCAGACGCGAAAAAATACATGGAAAAGATGTACCATCGTCGCGCTTGACTCTCGGTTCAAACCGACGTCGGATCTGTGCCCGTGACGAGAAAATACATGGAATTATGCGTTTTCTGTTTTCTCAAAATTCAATTTTTACTCAAGAAATCCAGGTGATACCGTTTTATCTAGCTTTTTCAACGCTGTCATATCCATCATCTTGTATATTGCGTGCCGTAGAACAGGACAGGCACCTGGATTTTTCCGCGATGCTACGAGGAAGCAAAGATGCTGTTTGAAAATACGCAACGTCACTCATTTTTGCAATATTGGTTATAAAAATTCCCGATAAACTTCTTTCCTTAGTCGTCGCTCCAGGCCTATGTTTCAATGTATTTTTCACGTCGATGACAAATCTTTCACTTGTTTTCTTTATAGATGAATATTTAATACGAAAACTTGCCTCGAATGCGAAGTTTGAATTTTGCATGAACTTCAAAAAATGCAATGTGACATAAAATTTAAACTATTCGCTCGATGCTCTCCAAATCGAACAGGGATCATCAAACGATCATATTTCATCTGTTCACACGCTTTTAGCCACATAGCTAAAAAAATTCTGACACCTGAAATGCGAACAGACATTTCTGAAGAAATTAAAAATCGCTTACAAAAAAAAAAAACAAAAAAAAAAAAAAAAAAAAAAAACTGCACACTCTTTAATGCAATTTTGAAGAAACGCACACAGCCACATAAATCCGGAGATTTTCTTCCAATTGTGATTTTTCAACGATTTCTCAACACGTTTTCCTTAGTCTCGAAATTATTTCTTTTCACCAATAAAACGCTTCCTCCACGAGGAAGTTGAAAAGAAAACAAAAATAAAATCTACAAATCCCTCGTCCTACAAAAAAAAAAAAAAAACTGCACATTTTTTAATGCAATTTTGAAGAAACGCACACAGCCACATAAATCTGGAGATTTTCTTCCAATTGTGATTTTTCAACGATTTCTCAACACGTTTTCCTTAGTCTCGAAATTATTTCTTTTCACCAATAAAACGCTTCCTCCACGAAGAAGTCAAAAAGAAAACAAAAATAAAATCTACAAATCCTTTGTCCTACAAAAAAAAAAAAAAAAAAAACTGCACATTCTTTAATGCAATTTTGAAGAAACGCACACAGCCACATAAATCCGGACACGTTCTTCCAAATGTGATTTTTCAACGATTTCTCAACACGTTTTCCTTAGTCTCGAAATTATTTCTTTTCGCCAATAAAAAGCTTCCTCCACGAGGAAGTCAAAAAGAAAACAAAAATAAAATCTACAAATCCTCCGTCCTACAAAAAAAAAAAAAACAACTGCACATTCTTTAATGCAATTTTGAAGAAACGCACACAGCCACATAAATCCGGAGATTTTCTTCCAAATGTGATTTTTCAACGATTTCTCAACACGTTTTCCTTACTCTCGAAATTATTTCTTTTCGCCAATAAAACGCTACCTCCACGTGGAAGTCAAAAAGAAAACAAAAATAAAATCTACAAATCCTCCGTCCTACAAAAAAAAAGAGGAAAAAAAAAAAAGTTGAATCCGTCCGGTTTATCGAGCGATCTGGCTTCGTTATTGAACTTTCGTTCGTAAATCCCCCGGAAGCGTCCCTAAAATTTCAAGGTCAGCGTTACAAAAGAATCCCAGCCGCTCGGCTCGAGCTGAAAGATCTTCCGCCGGACCTTTTCATTAGTCTCGGGGGAGAGCCGTAGCGTAGGCGAAACGCTCGAGGAATTTTGTCGACGGTAGGCTTTAAGGTCGCGTGCAGGACGTCTCGTCACACCCGTGCGGAGCTCCCGTGTCAGGGCGACAGCTTCGAGATAGAGCCAGTAAAGTGTGTACACAACACCGTGAGACGGGCAGATTGTAAATAAACGAGACGGCGGCGGAGGGGCCCGAGCGGGTAAGCTCGTCCGGCGTTGCGCGATGCCGCTCACCGATTGGTCGATTCCGGCCGCTCCGGCGATCCCATTGGCCGGCGCGGCGAATCAGGTTATCCGATATGTTTGTGCCTGGCAAACGCGAGTCCGGACTGTGTGCAGGTAACGGAACCCGCGCTCGATAGTGGGATCGGCCAGAAATCATGCCAAGAATAGCCACGGGCTTGCTCGGAAATGAGCGCCGAATGTGAAACGGGAACGATTCCCCTCGCGAAACAACCGTCACACGGCCGGGGGAACGACTGTAATGAGGAAATTGTAAAAATATCGTGTCATCGTGCATTTAGGGTGATTGGATCGTTTCGCGAATAACGAGAGACAATTTATGAACGATCGCAAACCCAATGGGGCAATCCTTTGCAAGTGGCAGGAAAATCCCACCCTCCGGGTTCCCTATGGTAACGGTCCCCACTTGGAGCGCTTAGTTGCATTTCGATACCGTTCGAGGGACGGTGGGGAGGGCCGGCGGGGCTCTGAACCAATGAAGAGTTAAAGGGATCGAAGTAGGTCAAACGTCTCACTGTGCACTGTAGAGGTGCTATTTGTTTGTCGGAATAAGATTTTGGGCGACGCGTGTCATATACGTCCAGTTGTTCTGGCTGGACGGCGCGCTGAAGTTTCCAATTGCTAAAGCGTTTTTGTGAGGTAGCTCGATAAGGTACGGAACTCAGTAGCGCATCGAAGAGTTCATTTTTTTTTTTTTTTTTTTTTTTTTTTTTTTTTTTTTTTTAAGTTCTTAAGAAGTTGTAGTTTTTTTTATTTTTGGGTTTAGATTTAGACTCGATGATTATTATTAGGTAACTCGACTCGGTAAGGTACTAAACTCAGCCGAGCATCGAAGGATTCGTTTAAAAAAATTAGTACTTGAGAAATCGCATTTTCTTTTTTTTTTGTTTAATAACTACTTCAGAAATTGTATTTTCGTTATTTTAGACTTAAGATTTGGACTCGATGATTATAATTAGCTGACTGGACTCAATAAGATACGAGACTCGGCCGCGTATCGAAGAGTTAATAAATAAATAAATTAGTACTTCAGAATTTTTTTTTTAATAACCACTTTAGAAATTGTATTTTTTTTAGTAATTGTATTTTTTGGAATAAGATTTTGGGCGGCGCGTGTCATATACGTCCGGTTGTTCTGGCTGGACGGCGCGCTGAAGTTTCCAATTGCTTAAGCGTTTTTGTGAGGTAGCTCGATAAGGTACGGAACTCAGTCGCGCATCGAAGAGTTCATTTTTCTTTTTTTTTTTTATATAAGTTCTTAAGAAGTTGTAGTTTTTTTTATTTTTGGGTTTAGATTTAGACTCGATGATTATTATTAGGTAACTCGACTCGGTAAGGTACTAAACTCAGCCGAGCACCGAAGGATTCGTTTAAAAAAATTAGTACTTGAGAAATCGCATTTTCTTTTTTTTTTTTTTTTTAATAACTACTTCAGAAATTGTATTTTCGTTATTTTAGACTTGAGATTTGGACTCGATGATTATAATTAGCTGATTGAACTCGATAAGGTACGAGGTTCCGCCGCGCAACGAAGAGTTAATAAATAAAAAAATTAGTACCTCAGCATTTTCTATTTATTTTTTAGTAACTACTTTAGAAATTGTCTTTTTGTTATTTTAGATTTGAGATTTAGACTCGATGATTATAATTGGCTAACTTGACGTATAGGGAAGAGTAAAGGGATGGAAGTATGTCAAACATCCCGGTAGACTATATACAGGGCGGGTAAAATTTGTTCGTCGGAATAAGATTTTAGGCACCGGGGGTCAAAAATCCCTCCGGTAATTGTGGCTGGACGGAGTGCAGAAGTTTGTATTTGCGAAGGAGTAAGGTACGAGAATCAGTCACGCATCGAAGAGTTCATTTAAAAAAAAAATTAGTACTTAAGCAGTTTTTTTTTTTTAACTACTTTAGAAATTGTATTTCTTTTTTAATTAACTTCATCGGAAATAGTTTTTTTGTTATTTCGACTTCGGATTTAGAATCGATGATTATAATTAACTAATTCGTCGTGTAAGGGAGACTCGAAGAGATCGAAGTAGATCAAACATTACTGTACAGTACACAGTAAAAAAAAAGTTTGTACTTTTTACAACGCATTGTCCACAAATGTCCACAATTTTTTAATTGTTAATTTTATAGTTTTACAAACAAAAGTACAAACTAAAATTGTCAATGGGACGGGAAATAAAAAGACAGGTTCGTACATTCAAACAATTGACAAACGAGTTTGTCACTTATTTGAATGTTCGCATTCCGATTTTGCGAAATTATTATTTACTGTGTATAGAGAGCGGGTAAAATTTGTTCGTCGGAATATGATTTTAAGCGCCGGAAGTCATATCTGTCCGGTAATTGTAGCTGGACGGAGCGCAGAGATTTACAATTGTGAAATCATTTACGTGCAGTACCTTGATAAGGTACTTAGTACGAAACTCAGGGCATCGAATTTTTTATTTATTTATTTTTTTTTTTAATAAGAACTTAAGAAATTATTTTTTTTTAATTTTAGATTTGAAATGTAGACACGATTATTATAATTAACTGACTCGACCTATAAAGGAGAGTTGAAGGAATGAAGAGGTAAAGGGATCGAAGTAGGTCAAACATACCTGTACAGTATAGAGCGGATGCGATTTGTTTGTCAAAATAAGATTTGAGGTCCTTGGAGTCAAATCCATCCGGTTGTACTCGTCGGATGACGCGTAGAAGTTTATAACTGCAAACATATAAATGAAACATTTTTGGGAGGCAACTCGATAAAGTACGGAGCTCAGCCGTGCATCGTAGAATGCATTTTTTTTTTTTTTTTATTAAATAAGTACTTCAGAAATTGTATTCTTAAATTTTAGATCTGAAATTAGACTCGATGATTAGACACGGTGGCCGCGCGGTCAGGGAAAACCGGAAAAAGTCAGGGAAAAAAATGTTGGTGAGGGAATTTCAAAATTCCCTCACCAAAATAAATAAGGAGTACATAAAAAGGGAGCCTTCAAAA
Organism: Amblyjoppa proteus; assembly: GCA_963922035.1. Classification (NCBI taxonomy): domain Eukaryota; kingdom Metazoa; phylum Arthropoda; class Insecta; order Hymenoptera; family Ichneumonidae; genus Amblyjoppa; species Amblyjoppa proteus. The sequence goes on from OY998233.1 coordinate 14,607,114, forward strand.
AAAAAAAAAAAATTGAGAACATTTAGAAAAAAAAAAAAAAAAAAATCGAATTAAACATTAATACAATAAGTAGGCATTTTCATTTGCATCATTAATTCTTTTTTATACAAGTCGTTAGAAATTTGGTCAGGGAACATTTTTAATTGGTCAGTGAATGATCAGGGTTTTTTTTCCGGGGCAAAAACGGCCACCATGTTACAATTAACTAACAAGACGTATAAGAGAGAGTTAAGCGGATCGAAGTGGGTCAAATCCGTCCCATTACTCTCGCTGGCGTGCAAAAGTTTGTAATTAAAAAAATCAATGAATCAATCAAAAAATGATAAAATACTGAACGGAGCATCGAAGTGTTCGTTAAAAAAAAAAAAAAGAAATTGAGAACATTTAGAAAAAAGAAATCGAATTAAACATTAATACAATAAGTAGGCATTTTCATTTGCATAATTAATTCTTTTTTATACAAGTCGTTAGAAATTTGGTCAGGGAACATTTTTAATTGGTCAGTGAAAGATCAGGGATTTTTTTCCGGGGCAAAAACGGCCACCATGTTACAATTAACTAACAAGAGGTATAAGAGAGGGCTAAGCGGATCGAAGTGGGTCAAATCCGTCCCATTACTCTCGCTGGCGTGCAAAAGTTTGCAATAAAAAAAATCAATAAATCAATCAAAAAATGATAAAATACTGAGCGAGGCATCGAAGTGTTCGTTTAAAAAAAAAAAAAAAAACATGAGTCCTTAAGAAATCGTATTTACTTATTTTAGACTTGAGACTTAGCTGATTGATTAGCTGACTCGACATATAAGGGAGATCACTTTCTATGATCTTTTTCTAATTTCAGGAGTTTCATTATCGGGATATGCTTATCGCGTCTTTGGCGTAGCGTCGTAAAGGCGCATCTCTTCTTAAACGATGCCACTTCGCTTTTGAGGTATTAAGCCGTCGATATCGTCGACCATCCTTGCCCTCGTTTTTTACCGGGATTTTTGCTTGAAACTCTAAAATTGGAAAAATCCAGTAAATCATTGTCAATTTTTTTTAATATGATTTTTTGGTCCGCGAGTTGTTGAAAAATATACGAGGCCAAAATTGTCCGGGGCCGAGGGTCGTTCACGGTCGCGATTGGACGGTGAATAATAAATAATTGAGAATTATTTATGCCGATATCTGACGTTGAACTGTCTTTTTAATTCGCCAGGTTCGCGAGAATGTTGGGAGGTCTGCCTAGCGGATGGATGAGGAGAGTCCTCCTCTTACTCGTGCTGATAACCGGGGTCCTCCTCATTGCAATGTACGCGCATGCTCCGCCGCTCGTATCGCTCCAACCCTTCGCACCACGAAGGTACGTACATGAATTACAAATTATGCAATCGTAATTACGCAACCGTCGGTCGTCAACGCGATAATCAAAGCGTCAAACTTATAATTAAATCAATTAGTTGCCATAACCAATTTTTATTTTTAGTTGTTTTCATACACACGACGATCTTAAGGTAGTCCTTGCGAATGGTGTTCACTTCGCATAAGTTTCAGAGAAATGAGAGCAAATTGCAAACACTTCTGGATGATATAAAAATCTGAAAAAAATCAAGCATATTAAAAGTGCTGAAAAGATTAATTGTGCATAATAATAATTCCAAAATGTTATTAACAAATTGATGAAAAATAAAATTGTTCACCAAATATCTCGGGAACCTAACTTTTTTTTTTTAATGAAAATTATTTGTTCATTTCTTTGAATACGTATGAATTTTTTCAGATTTTTAAATTCACTTTGATTTTTTTTTTTTATATGGGAAAAACGTGTAGAAAAACAGAAAATTCAAGGTGAATTTAAAAATCTGAAAAAATTCATAGGTATTCAGAAATATGAACGAACAATTTTCATTTAAAAAAAAAAGTTAGGTTTCCGGGATATTTGTTGAACAATTTTATTTTTTATCAATTTGTTAATAACATTTTAGAATTATTATTAGACAAAATTAATCCTTTCGGCAGCTTTAATAAACTTGATTTTTTTCAGATTTTTATACCATCGAGAAGTGTCAATTGACAATTCCCTCTCATTTCTCTGAAACTTAAGTGACGTGAACACTATTCGCAAGGACTACCTTAAGGATGCATCACACATACGTTCCCAATCAAAAGTTTAATGCGATCGAAATTTTAGTACTTCGCGAAATGCTAAAAATCCGAAAAAAATCAGCCTCATTGTGTATGTCAAGATCTTCGATTTTGCATAATAATAATGCCAAAAATGTATTAACAAATTATTCGAAAAATATATTGTTTTAAGAAAAATCAGACAACTTTTTATTTTCTTATTTTAAATGAATTCCCTGATTTTTTTTGGAATTTTCATTAATTTTTTCAGAACTTTCTACTATGTCAAAATGTTTTTTTTGTTCAAAAATTTTAAAAAATCGATGTAGAACTATGAATTTCGGATATCTTTCAGTATCATGATTCTTTAGCATACACTAAAAGTTTCGAGGCCATTGCGCCAACCGTTCCGTAGTTACGGTATTAAAAAAAAAAAAAAATTTAACGGAAAATTAAAAAATGATAGAAAGTTCTGAAAAAAATTTATGTGGTTTCTAGAAAATCAATGAATTCATTTGAAAAGAAAAGAAGAAAGATTTACTGATTATTTGTTGAATATTTTTTTTTGTTTAGCAATTTATTAATAATTTTTTAACATTATTACTGTGCATAATGAATGTTTGTTGGCAACTTTAATAACAGTTAATTTTTTTCAGATTTTTATACCATTAGGAAGTGTTCGAATTCCCACTGAATCTCACTTTTGACTGGGAATATACGTGTGAAGCATCGTTAATTTTACTGACACGGTCCTGACCGACGGGACTTGCCTCATTCATTTTTTCTTTTTCCTCCCGGATTTGCTTCTGCAAACTGGCGCGAATGTATAGTTTGAAGGAGTTTCCGGGACGTCTAATGGCCGGTAATGATACGAACGTAAGACTCGATGAGCAGCTATTTGAGTTCCTCGAGGAGGATTTCAGGTAAAAGCTTAATCGCAACCGGAACAGAATGGAGAAAGTATGTTATAATCATCGCTTGGCCTCGCGATAAAACACACTATCGAGGCTTGCGTAGAGTTGGCGAGTCGGGCGAGGACGGAAATTAGAAAAATTGCTGGTACTATTTTGTAGGGAAGAAGAAAAAATAAATAAACTCTTCGAAAAGTAGTACAAACATTTTTTTTTCGACTTTCCGCACTCGCTTGAATCGATAACTCGCTGAAGCTTTCGTAATGCGCGAAAAAAAAAACTATCCAGTATCGCTAGCAGAACTATTCAACCCCGATAGATTTTGATAATTTTACTAACAACGATCGGGAGTTTTTATTTTATTTTTTTTGCGCTCTATTAAAAAAATTTCCGCTACGATTCCCCCATCGATACGCTTCTGATCGGCTTTTCGTGATCGTTCAATTTTTTCCTGTGGGGCTTGTAATCCGAGACGTGGATTGAACGGGAGAAAATTCTCACTCCGGAATACAGTAAAAGTAGATATAGCATTTTCTACCCGCACTGCGAAGTTCGATCCTTGATCCAATACTCCGTTTTTCCTACTTTGCATTACAACACAACACCGTTCAGATTTTTGTCTTTACCCACAAAAAATTAATTTCTTTATGGACAGTCCGTGGTCGTGGGTGCGCGCAGCGGGACGTTACGAGAGAATTTTACAAATAATATTTAGAATTTTACAAATAATGTTTAGAATTTTACAATCAATGTTTAGAAGTTTACGAGCAATGTTTAGAATTTTTCTAACAATGTCTAGAATTTTGCGAGCAATGTTTAAAATTTTATAAATGATGTTTAGAATTTTACAAACAATGTTTAGACTTTTACAAATAATGCTTAGAAGTTTACAAACAATGTTCAGAATTGTACAAATAAAGTTTAGAATTTTTCTAACAATGTCTAGAATTTTACAAACAATCTTTAGAATTTTTCAAACAATATTTAGAATTTTACAAAAAATGTTTAGAATTTTACAAACAATGTTTAGAATTTTTCAAACAATCTTTAGAATTTTACAAACAATCTTTAGAATTTTACAAACAATCTTTAGAATTTTACAAACAATCTTTAGAATTTTACAAACAATCTTTAAAATTCTTCAAACAACCTTTAGAATTTTTCAAACAACTTTAGAATTTTACCAACAATGTCAAGAATCTTACTAACAATCATCGGCGTTTTTTTCGTGCTATTAACAAACTTCCCTCTGCGATTCCCCCATCGATACGCTTCTCATCGACTTTTCGTGATCGTTCAATGTCATCTGGGCCTCGCAATCCGAGACCTGGCTTCGTCGAGAAAAAAATGCCCACTCCAGAATACAGTAAAAGTAGACGTTGTAGTTACGTGCGCCACGAAGCCCGATCCTCGTTCCAATACCCTTTTGCTACCTTGAGTTTGAACACAACGGCATTAAGATATCTTTTTTCTTTGACTAAAAAAAATGTTTACTTTTTTACGCAGGACATTCCACAGTCCGTGGTCGTGGGTGTGCGTAGCGGGACGATGCGAGAGACGGGCAGTTCGATCGTCAAGAATATCATTGGCCACCTGTACGGCCCTTTGCGGCGGCAACTCTCGGCTGTTGTGGCCAAGGCCGACCGGGAGCATTGTTCTGGGGGACGACAGCGTGATGCTGCACCTCCAACAAATCGAATTTGTCACTGTCAACACCAGCGACCAAGATGTGAAGAACCTGCTCGAGCACGCCAAGGACGTTTTTATCGGTCAGTTTAATCGTGCGTCAACCGCGTACGATGAGAATCGGACAAATGATATCGCATTTTCAGATTTTTTTTATTCGCTTCGCCCCATAATTCAAGCGTTCCTATAACGGCACGTCCCCTTAAGGATCGGACGAGAAGATAAAATAATACGGATGTATGGTCGATAAGAGACGATAAAAAAGGATATGCGATAAGGAGACTGTAAGAAAAATGACGAGGTCGAATTTCACGAAAAGCACTCAATGAAGATGAGTAACCGAAAGGGCAAGAAGAATGGCGACAAAAGACTGTCGGAAGTCAAACTTTTTCCAACGCCGTCTCGGACGACCGCTCGACACGCCCGATAGACGGATACATTATTTCTTGAGTGCTTTGCCAACGTTCCGATCAACGGTCGTTGTCATTCTCTCGATTCGTGATCTTTTTTTTTTTTTTTTTTGTGGATATATCTTTTTCCGGAGCGACTTCACTATTTGTTTTTTCACGGATTATTTTCCATCCGATAATTTGTAAATTTGCGGGAAAATTGATTGATACCGAATTAATTGATCGATTCGATTTGAAGCTGGAAAAATATATTTTTTCTACACCTATCGCAGTCTTCATTAAGGGCTTACGCCACAGTAAATGGGTAAAACCGCATGCATATTCCGAGAGTTTTTTTCACAGTAAATATACGCTTTATTGATTTAATTATTTCAGGGTGTAAAGAGAACATAATGAAGAACATTTAGGAATTTCTTCATTCAATTTTATTGTTATGTATTTTCTTATTGTTTCTTAACAAAAGATACATACTGTAAAAAAAAATTCGTATGAAATTTAATGTACTGGTACTGGAAGTTTTTATGCACAAACTGGTATACCAAATTTCATGTACGATTGGGCTGCAAAAATTAATGTTCAGTGTATTCAAAACATTGGAAATACTTTATTTCTAATAATTTACTTTAATTCTACTCTAAAAGTACTTTAATTTTTATAATTTATTTTAATTTCAATGAAAAAGTATATATTACCTTTTCATCACAGTTGTACATTAAATTTACAATTTTTTTTTACAGTGTATGACGCGGTCCATCATGAGGGGAAAAAAATGGTGGTGGCCATTTTTTAAAAAGTTGATTTTTATCCATTTTTCAGCACCTTGAATAATTTTCCAAACTTATTTTTTATTATTATTTTTTTTTTTATATGAGACCGTCAAGGACTAAAGACTCTGTTGAAATATATCGGTACAAATTTTGAGAAAAACGCGTTCAAAGTTAGGCCGCGCCGTTGCTTAAGCACTCTGCCACTTTCCACATAACGATTTCTAATTCGTTGAATTTCGACATGAAAATTTAACAGAATTTTCTTGACACTATAAATTATTCGAAATGTTCTTTTACGTTACTGTGGCGTAAGCTCTTAATAATAAACTTCGGTATACGAGCTAGATAAAGCAGTATACGGGATTGCGAGAATCTGAAAATCTTTCTAAAAACAAACTTCTTATTCATTTTTTTTTCTTTTCACAGGTAACATTAGAAATCTCATCAAAGTGCCAAATGCCAAAGGACGCTCCGGCATCGACAATTTCGTGATATACCTGAGTGCCGGAAATGTTCAAGGTACAAAGCTCACCCTCGACACCGACGAGTCGTACAAGCTCGACATAGTATTGCGAGGAAAGCACCTCGAAACAAGAATAACGGGTAAAAGCTTCTACGGGGTTCGTCACGGCTTGGAGACACTCAGTCAATTGATCTGGTGGGACGAAACGGCGGGACGTCAGGGCGTTCTTCGGGCCCTCTCGAATGTCCACATAGAGGACAAGCCCGTGTTCCACTATAGGGGATTGCTCATCGATACCGGTAGACAATTTTTCCCGATCGAACAATTGAAGCGGGTCGTCGACGGAATGGCCGCCTCGAAGCTCAATACGTTTCACTGGCATCTCACCGATTCGCAGAGCTTTCCATTCGACTCAGCTGTTTTTCCACAAATGGCACGTTGGGGAGCTTACAGCGGCGATCAGGTTTATACACCGGAGGACGTAAAGGATCTCGTCGATTATTCAAGAGTGAGAGGGATCAGAATTATCGTGGAGATCGACTCTCCGGCGCATGCCGGAGCCGGCTGGCAATGGGGTATAAATTCTCGTCCATTTTTTCTCTGCTGCATAAAAAAATCGTATTTTTTTAACATGCGTTTCTTTCCATTGTTTGCAGGTACCGACTATGGGTACGGGGATCTCGCGTTGTGCGTCGATCAAGAGCCGTGGTCGGCTTACTGCGGCGAGCCAAACTGCGGTCAGTTGAATCCCATCAACGAGCATTCGTACAGAATATTGGAGGGATTGTACAAAGAGCTATTGGACCTGACCGAGGTCCGTGACATCGTTCATCTGGGCGGTGACGAGGTGAATTTGGACTGCTGGGCACAGTACAGCAACATAACGGCTGCCATGCAAGCTCAGAACATGACCGATCTTCACGCTCTCTGGGCCGACTTCGAATCGAAGATTCTACACAAAGTTATTAAAGCCAATCGCGACGAGACACCGAAGGCCGTTATCCTTTGGAGCTCGCCGCTAACCAAGAGACCGTGGATCAATTCCCATTTCGATCCGAAAATTCACGTCATACAATCGTGGGGTGGGAGCAATTGGCCGGAAACCGGAGATCTACTGGAGGATGGTTTTCGAGTTATATTGTCCCACGTCGACGCTTGGTACCTGGACTGCGGGTTCGGCAGGTGGAGGGAAACCGGGGAGGCCGCTTGCGGTGAATATCGTACGTGGCAGACTGTGTACAATCATCGACCGTGGCGAGACTATCAGCCCGGCTCGAATCTCGTGCTGGGCGGCGAGGCTGCGATCTGGAGCGAACAGACTGGACAGGCGTCGTTGGGACCTCGACTATGGCCCAGAGCGTCAGCTCTCGCTGAAAGATTGTGGTAAGCTTGCGGGACAATTTTTTTTACGGCTGCTTTCTTGAAAATAGAAATTGGGCTTTTAATTTTCCATTGAATTTAAAAACTATCGATGATAGAGTCACCTTTTTCGGGCATCTTCAGATCAATTATTAAGAATTTGTCTAACAAAATGTGCGTTTATTGCAATAAAGTGAGTCAATATTTTTATTGATATTATTACATAATGCGAGAATTTTGTTGTCACACAATGTTGAATCCTTGAGGTGGTGCAAGCTGCGCTGTAGGGCTCTTGCTCTACGACCTGCCGCACGATTACAACTGTTCTAATGATCTGAAAAACAAAATCCGGGCCTATTCAAGTTATCAGTACAAGCTATCAAACTTATCAAAAGACGAGTCTCTAACGTTTGAACTATGATCTTTTTTATTTTAAAAAATGGTGACACAATTTCGAAAACTTTCAAAGTTTCCATTTTTTATTGTAAAACTTATTATTTCCCTGCAAATCGTAATTTTCAAATTTGAGAGTTGTCCGTAGTCCGATCGATAGCGGGATGTGCTCTGTTAGGCCCTCCAAATTTGAGGTCATTTAATCTGTTTGGTGGCTGCTGAGATAAAAGCCAGTCTTACAGCGCAGATTGCACCTTAAGGATCCAATATTATGTGACAAAAAAATTCCTGTATTACGGAATAATATCTATAAAAATATTCACTCAGCTTGATTGCAATAAACCCAACAAATTAAAAAAAAATCCTGATAATGCACCTGAAAATGCCCGAAAAAGGCAACGTTACTTTTAAGGTAATGTGGTATAACAGCGCGGCTACTTGTTCCGCGCTCAGTTGGTAACAAAAACTGTACTGAATGCCGTTTTAAGGCCGCAGACCGCAGAGAAAAAAAGAAACTGTCGATTCCCCAGGGAATAGTACATTATACTACTCGGGAGGAAAGTGCGTGATTTTCACCGAGTCTGAAGTTTGCTGCCTGAGTGAAGAAAGGGTAGCACTCAAACGAGGTGAAAATCTGTCCCTCCCGTGTGGCACACAATATTTTTTTCTCCGACTACTAAAAAAGTGACCATATTTCTATGTCTGCAGTGGGAATGGAAAGTGGCCGATTGTTGACGAGCGGGAGGAAAAGTTTCACTTTTCCTCCCGCTAAATTACTTTTCCTCCCACTCGTCAAGACTCGGTCAATTCCATCCCCGTTGCAGGCAAAGAAATATGGCTACTTTTTAACATAGTTTGGAAAAAATAGCGTATGTCACTCGGGAGGAAGTGCTTTTTCACCTCGTGGGAATATCTGCCCTCACTTCGCTCGGATATCAAACTTCACACTCGGTGAAAAGACGCACTTTCCTCCCTTATAGCTAATATATTATTTTCATCACTCAGTGCGGTGATGGCCACTTTTCCACCCGCTTCGCGTGCGGAAAACCGCCATTTTCGCACCTTGTGATGAAAAATTTCGTACGGCCCTCGTGCGAAACACTTTTTCTAAAGCGTGTGATTACAGCACTCCCCTTCGGCTCGTGCTGCAAACTCACACTCGTTAGAAAAACGTTTTTCGCCCTCGTGGAGTAATGTACTATTCTTTGGACTGTGGTCTCAAAACGGCGTTTAGTATAGTTTTTGTTACCGGAGGCGATATTTTACAACGCCTTAAACGATACCAGACTAGTCAAATTTGTAAAACGAATATGGCTAGTCTACATACCTCGATTCTCGTTATGAGTTGTGTAAAAATGGCTAATTCACGATGTTTCTGTTTAAAAACAGGAGTGACCTACCGACCAACAGTTACTCGACGGAGGAGAGTGTATACACGAGACTAGCGGCGCACATAGAGCTTCTGCAGAGTCGAGGACTGAAAACGGAAGCCATGTGGCCGCAGTGGTGCTCGCAAAATCCAGGAAAGTGCCTCTGACCGAACACCGCAGCATAGAAGACGGAGAGAGATTTTCAATTGGAACTCTTTTCGCTCGTGTTCGTGGTACCGTTATTAGACGGAAGCACTGTTGCATTGAATTTAAAGAAAAAAAGGTGGTGCAATTTTTGGCAATATTAAGAAGAAGATCGACGTGGTGTCACGTTTTTTTTTTTTAGATAGGATAGTTAAAATACCGGAATTTGATGCATAAAACTTGTATTTCCGTGCTTAAACGGGACCGCTTTGGTATAAACTGCGGTGTTGCAGATATTTCACTTATCAGGAACGGATGACAATGAATTCGTGGAGAATAGAAAAAAAAAAGAGAAAAAAGGAACGATGTCTCGAAGAAAACACGACGATGTGCTCAGGCTAGTAAAACAAAAGAACAAAAAATTCCTAGAAGTTACGTGTTTCGTACCTATCATAGACCGAATTTAATTATTAAACAGTTAGTTTTTATTACAGGGTCCAAGGAAGGGCTCGACGAGAGCATAGTTTTATAAATAGCTAAATCGAAACGAGATTATGTAATGGTACGGTGGAAGATTAAAAGAAAAGTCTTTTCATAACAGGTGGGGGGGTATGAGTGAATAGGAGCCACATCATTTCGCCGGAACTTCAATCGGCCGAATCGTCGCATGGCCGATAGTCACCGGTCCTAACGCAGTTTTTCCGAATCGTCAAACTTCCGAACGTTATTTGTCCGAATCGTCATTTGTCCAAATAATAATTTCACCGAATGTCATCTTTCCGAATGGTTAAACGTCCAAACGTCAACTCACCGACTCGTCATTCGTCCGAATCGTTATTTATCCGAAACGTATAATACTTTATAACTGGAAAGGAACACGAATAAAAATAAATAAATAAAAAAATCTAGTTTTGTGATTCGGTTGATTGGCGGTTCGGTTAAATGAAGATTCGGACATTTGACGATTCGGAAGTTTGATGTTTCGGATAAAGTGCGTTAGGACCGGTGACTTTCGGCTATACGACGATTCGGCCGATTGAAGTTTCGGCGAAATGATGTGACTTCAAGTGAATAGCCTTGTCGCGTCGGCATAATATTTCTTATTGGGACGGTTGAAGTTCAATGGAAAAGCTCAACGCTTAAAGAGGCATACGGGGTGATTTCAATTGTGACGAAATTTATCTTTTATGGCTCACATATTTCGTGAATTAATTAATGGCATCTTTTTTCTCTTCTTTTTTACTTTAGAAGTGCCTTTTTAAAACGATCTTCAGTTCTCTATTCTTCGCTGAACAAGTGAACAATTACATGAATCGCGTAGATTACGAGTGTTCCTGAAGTGATATGAAAGTAGAATGAATCATAACGTAGTGCAGAGTTGTATTTTGCATTGCCATGCGACGCCCGTACGTCAATATTACAACGTACGACTTGTGTAAAAAAAAATTGTTGCGCTATCTTACGGCTAACTTTACGAATCTAGCGAAACATGTCGCTAATGCCAAAAATTTCGAACCTTCAAATTATACCCAATTTTTGTAATTCCCCCAAGCCGGAAGAGTGTGACACATGTTTTTCTTGTAGCTCGTCGAAGTAATGTAAATACGGAATCGTAAACGAAACATTAGATGTGTAAAGGTACTTTACGTATTTTAGTTTTTATCGAGAAGAATTATGTAAATAATCGTACGTACTTTTGGCATTGGTGACGCGGTATTTTGAGTATTTTTCATCACACACATAATTGTTTTTCGCATACGCAGTATCCGTTGCACAGTCGGTCGTGTCCACTGCAAAGCGATGAAATATGTGCATACATTAAGTTTGCGACAAAGTTGATTGATTGCAGTTTAATATACGTAAATCTGTGTTGTTGATGTGTGCCAGAGAATCACAACACCGAGACTCATTAGCGGATAGATTACTATTAGTGGACGTCCGGTACTAGCGTGACCGCAATACTCTTGAGAATCACGTAGTTTCATTCATCCAGGTATTAATAAATTATTAATTCATACTTAAATAGCAAGAGTTTATATTGAACAACTACTTAAGAAATTTGTGTACATTTTAAGCAATTTTTTTTATTTTCTATTAGTCAAAGGTTTTCACAATTGAACACATTGACCCGTTTTTTATCGAAAAAAAACAATGCAAACTGTGCGTGCAGCCTGGCACAGTTTATTCTTATAACGTCATTTATCATGCGCAGATTTTTCTTCTTTTGTGCATCATTTTAGTCTTAGCCCTTGCGAAATTGTATTTGCAAGTGTTCCATTGGTTCAGACTACCGAATTAAGATTGTAAAGATTTGAAAGAAAAACGAACAATTTAATCGAACAAAAATAGAAGTCAGATTACGACAGCTATTGATATATTTGCTATTCTGTGTCAACTCGATAAACTTTCATCGGTCATTGAACCGGTGGTTTGATAGAAAATAACGAAATTTTAAGGTGATGTTAAAGTCCTCCGATCGTAAAAAAAGTGATCTATATAACGAAAGTTTATAGGGTTGGAAGGACCGGACGTGCGTAAGTTACAGAAGGCTGACAACCTCCCCCGCCCCCGCCCGACTCCGCTATGGTATCGATTTAGGCACATCTGGATTATTGAATGAAAAAAAGAAAACAAAATGGCCTACGGCTATAAGAAACAAAAATTATGTATATACATTTAAATCACAGCACATAATGCATGTACATAACGAAGCAAGAGAGTAAATTAATCTGTACTTACTGACATTTATTGAACATTTATGGCTGTAAGAGAGGCTAATACTTAAGTCCATTCTCGAATGAGACGAGCGAGTCTATGAAGAAATAACGACACGGAAAATTTTAAAAAAAATTCCAGCAAAAAAAAAAGAAATATCGTTCTTCACTGCATAAGGAACAAATATTAATTGCCGTCTGCGCGGCATTGGCGCTGCGACGCATTTCTGAAGGCAATCCGGAGCTTGCTGTTAGAGTAAACTGTAATCCGATTATTAGAAGAAAAAAAAAGTTCGATAATAAAGTACTTTGCCCTACGATGAAGATATATATATATATATATATTTCGCAAAGTGTAAAGTGCAATTTTAGCAATTTAACAATTGACAACTTGCTCGTGTAGGATAAATAGCTCAAGTAATGAATTAATAGATGAAGCGACCTTTTGTAACTTCGATTATAGTGAATTAGCTCTTTGCACAGCAGAACGTGACAGTGAGTAATCGAATCTGCTGAATGCTTATCACAGTACATATTACTGCATACAATTTTTCTACAAAATTGACGACTATTCTTTTTTGTACAGAATTTTTTTTATACCGTTCCTGAATTTATTTGTCACTTTTCGACCAAGTTCGACGACAACCGCAGTGTCCATTTTTTTCGTGAATACCGGTAGGGCCGATAAATAGATGAGGATAATATCGATGGTCTAGCGCCAGAAGGGCGGATAAGCTCTGCTTCGGCATAACCTGTACGCCCTTATGGAAATTGGGCCATCGATATATATTCTAAACGAAAATGGAAATTGACTCAAGAAAATAATTTTGCAAAAATAACAAATAATATATTTTTTCTGTGTCGTTGTCTCTCGAAGCACTGCGTTTTATCGATACCGATACTCTGCCATATTTGCGAGGGTTTCCGATGAGAAAATTCATTTGTACACTAATTTTGTATTCTTTCATTCGATCGTCGTTGTATCAACGTTATGTCATTGAGAAGATATATTTTACGACACTTAGCGGTCATTATTGGAAGAATAAATGCCTTCCAACTATACACCTGTGTACACGTCGAATTTCGAAAATTGCATTGAATTTTTGAACCACGGAGAGTTGCAATTTACGAGCTTCGAGTATATTGTATTGAATGGAATTTTAATTACGATTTAATCTTTTTTTTTCGACTAACGAATTTTAACAGTGTATGATTAAAATGACACACACACTTTCTAGCGAAGATTTGATTGTTACAACAACAACAAAAAGTGGATTATAAAGGTTTAACAACATGAAATGACTTTTAATATAATCCCGAAGTGAACAGTCATTTATCATAAATTTCACATTGGGGGGAAAAAATTTGAAAACCGCTCCGGCGAGTTTATTATTTTATCAATTTCATATACGTTTTTTTATTTTTTGTTCGAACAGTCCCAATCAACTTTAGTGAAAGCTTTTCATCAAATGGACATTTTTCATTCGACTTTTTTTTTGTCCGCAGTACAAATAACCATTTTTTCATAAATTACAGTTGCAATTTGCGCCCGGGTATTTGCAAGTTCGATAGCGAAGAATCGATTCTCGCGCGACGAGAAAGAGCCAAATGTTTAATCAATTTATCGCGTGGCTGCACCGATCGAAGAACTGTTTTGAATTAATTAGATTTTAATTTCCACTCGACTTTTACGCAATACCGACTAGTAATGGTAAAGTGAAAATTTCAGTGAAATTTCAATACATATTCTGGGCATTCATTCGAGTATTGAAATTTTCGGTCGGTTAAATTAAGCGGAGGATATTATCTATATTGTATATATTTCGTGATAATTTAATTAGAGGCAAAATTGGTGGATAATTGGCGTCGACCAAACGTGGGTGGCACGGAAAATATTAGAACCATCGGATTTTTTTTTAATAAAAACTTCTTTAATCAAATCAATCCGAGTTCCCGATCTCGAACGATATTTTCGCCAATATTGCAATAGTACGCAGTATAGTAATAGTGTCTTGAAAAAAATGCCATAAAGCCTCTTTTCAACATATAATAAATTGGCCATTGTAAAAAAAAAATCCAATCCACATAAATGCGCAAGGAAAGTTGAGCCTCCGTATCCTCGAGCTCTGTCTATTTATCGATGACATCCACATGATGCAGTGGCACAACAAAACTAGGCAGCAGCTCGGCAATCTCGCGAGATTGATGTTTACCACACGCATAGTCGATGGGGGCGTCGCTTGATTGATCGCTCTACGGAATATAGAAATCTTGTTACCGAATCTCGAAGCAATATCTTAAGGTAATGTGAAATGCCTCAATTGATTTTTTATATTATTATTATCTATACTTGTAATAAATATATTTAATTTGTATCATTTAATTTTTAATTTTAATAATCGATGCAAGTGAGCACTTTTTCGAAATTCTTTTTTTTTGAGATTTTGTCCCACACTATTCAATTGTGTTAATTAACTTCTTTCCGAAGTAGAAGCGACGACCTTTTAAGAATATCGATCTCAAATATCCTCGCAAGATGAAACGGGAAAAAAATGTCTCATCAAACTTGTCATATTTTTGCAGTTTCGTTTCTACACTTCATACACGTTATACGTCAGGGCAAAACGCAAAGTAATAAATATATTTAATTTGTATCATTTAATTTTTTATTTTAATAATCGATGCAAGTGAGCACTTTTTCGAAATTCTTTTTTTTCAGATTTTGTCCCACACTTTTCAATTGTGTTAGTTAACTTCTTTCCGAAGTAGAAGCGACGACCTTTTAAGAATATCGATGTCAAATATCCTCGCAAGATGAAACGGGAAAAAAATGTCTCATCAAACTTGTCATATTTTTGCAATTTCGTTTCTACACTTCATACACGTTATACTTAAGACACTGAGAATCTTTGAAGCGACGCATGCGCTAAGGAATACCTGAAGCTATTAAAAAATCCCTCAATGGATTTTTTGTATTATTATTATTTATAACACATATAGTAACGACCGAGCGAATGAGTAACGCGCGTATTTGGTTTTGGAGCGGATATTATTAGTACAACGACGGCTAAATATCTCGATGAACTGTCACACATCTGTTCTCTCTGAAAGTCCGATCAAGACTGTTTTACATGACGTTCGATCTTGCATCGATCGTCCGTTATTTCGTCTATTGTCAAACCTAACTAACATCGTGTGTCTTAACGCACAGTCAGCTACATATTCGTTACAATATATTAAATTCTTATATTTAAATAATCGGTACAAGTAAATCTGCACGGTTTGGAAACTCGTTTCTTCAACATTTTTTTTTTCTCATACTTCTAAAATCCTGAAATTTTGATTATCAATATCGGAATGAGATAAATTCCGTTAATTAATTTTTTTTTCCGAAGTAAAGTCATCGAGATGCCTTTTAAGGTAGCTATGTCTCTTCGCGCTCATTTCACATAGGTTCGAGAAAAATTAGAGAAAATTGCAAGTACTTCTCGACGGTATAAAAATCTGAAAAAATTCATACATATTAAAGGCACCGAAGAGATTAATTTCGCATAATAACAATGTCAAAATGTTATTAACAAATTAATCAAAAAATTAATTGTTTAACAAACTATCGGGCAAACAAACTTTTTTCTTTAATGAAAATGATTCGTTCATTTTTCTGAATACGTATGAATTTTTTTCAGATTTTTCAGTCAACTTTGATTTTTTTGTTTTTTCACACATTTTTCCATAAAAAAAAAAAAAAAAATCAAAGTTGACTGAAAAATCTGAAAAAATTCATACGTATTCAGAAAAATGAACGAATCATTTTCATTAAAAAAAAATTATGTTGCCGGATAATTTGTTAAACAATTAATTTTTTTGATTCATTTGTTAATAACATTTTGGAATTATTATTATGCACAATTAATCCTTTCGGTACCTTTAGTATGCATGAATTTTTTTCAGAATTTTATACCATCGACAAGTATATGCAAATTTTCTCTTATTTTTCTCGAACTTATGCGAAATGAGCGTGAGGCGACATTGCTACCTTAAGGTAGTCCTTGCGAATAGTGTTCACTTCACTTAAGTTTCAGAGAAATGAGAGGGAATTGTAGACACTTCTCGATGGTATAAAAATCTGAAAAAAATCAAGTGTATTAAAGATGTCGAAAGGATTAATTTTGCATAATAATAATTCTAAAATGTTATTAACAAATTGATGAAAGATAAAATTGTTCAACAAATATCCCGAAAACCTAACTTTTTTTTTTTTAATGACAATTGTTCGTTCATATTTCTGAATACGTATGAATTTTTTCAGATTTTTAAATTCACCTTGAATTTTCTGTTTTTCTACACGTTTTTCCCATATAAAAAAAAAAATCAAAGTAAATTTAAAAATCTGAAAAAATTCATACGTATTCCAAAAAAATGAACAAATAATTTTCATTCAAAAAAAAAAAGTTAGGTTTCCGAGATATTTGGTGAACAATTTTTATTTTCAACAATTTGTTAATAACATTTTGGAATTATTATTATGCAAAATTAAGCTTTTCAGCGCCTTTAATATGCTTGATTTTTTTTCAGATTTTTATATCATCCAGAAGTGTTTGAAATTTGCTCTCATTTCTCTGAAAATTATGCGAAATGAACACTGTTCGCAAGTACTACCTTAAGGATACCGATCTCGAATGTCCTCGCAAGATGGGAAAGAAAGAAGATATTTCGTTGAATTTCATTATATTTTTGCAATTTCGTCAGTATTCCTCTACATAAGTTATAATCTGAGTCATACGCAAGGGCACGAAGGATCTTCGGCGCGACGCTTGCGCGAAGCGAAAGATACGGACAAGGGGCAAGCCCGCGAGGATGTAAGGACGGGGATTGTTTGAGCCGCACCGATTCAGAAGCGTTTTGATCTCTTACCGACGAAGACCTCGTTCGGGACAACAGCAAAAAAAAAGAGCATCATCGCATCTCAACGCCGCTACTCAATTACTTCTTTTTTTTTTTAAACTTTATTATTCGTCTGTATACTTGCGATCTATATATTCATCCATATAGTTTGCATTATGGAGGAATCGGAGGTGGAGCGCTTTCTGCAGAATCAGAAGAAACACTGCGAGCGCTTGTTTAACGAACGTGAGTAAATTAAAATAATATCTGCACCTCAAAAAAAAAAATTTCGCTCAACCGAAATTTCACTTGAAGTTCCATTTGATATGTTAATATAGATATCTCATTTTTTCGTATATATATATATATATATATATATATATATATATATATATATATATATATATATATATATAGTTTTCGACACCTAATATTTTTGCGTTAGTGCGAATAAACGGATCGATCTA
Source organism: Amblyjoppa proteus (assembly GCA_963922035.1). NCBI lineage: Eukaryota > Metazoa > Arthropoda > Insecta > Hymenoptera > Ichneumonidae > Amblyjoppa > Amblyjoppa proteus. The sequence goes on from OY998233.1 coordinate 14,624,784, forward strand.
CGAGACAAATGGACGAATATTTGCACCGCAGTGAAATTATAATTGAACTGATTCGTTGAAAATACGTTGAATTATATACGCTTAATTATTTATATTATACTAAAACTATACTAAACTTCAACAGAATTTTCAATGAAACAGCTCGATTATAATTTCACTGGCGTTTAAGATAGTACTTGCTGTACAAACCCGCCAAACGTGAGTTTCCGAAGAAATTTCGAACACTTGTTGATAGGATAAAAAATCTGAAAAAAAACATCAAGTGTACGGAAGGTGGTGCAAAGATTGTTTTTGTGAAACAATAATTTAAATTTGTCATCGACAAATTGGAATGATTATTTCACAAAAACAATCTTTGCGGCATCTCCCGTAGACTTTATTTTTTTCAGATTTCTATCCCATCCAGAGGTGTTCGAAATTTTCTCTGAAACTCACGTTTGGTGGGACTGCACAGCAAGTACTACCTTAAAAATTCATTGAAGTATAGTACAGTGGAACCTCGATTATCCGAGCCAATTGGGGCCGAGACCAGTTCGGATAAACGATTATTCGGATATTCGAGTTATGAATAAAAAATATTATAATAATAACATACGTAATGAATATGAGTTTTTTTAAAAGTATAAATTCACATACAAATATTTTATATATATATATATATATATATATATATATATATATATATATATATATATATATATATATATATATACTAGGGTATTTCTCAAAAAGGACATTTTTTTTTATGTTGGTCCCACCCTTTTATAGTATAGAATTCGATTAAAAATTGAACCTCGCGAAAAGCGGTTCCTAGCAAAAAATCCTAAGTGGTGCCGCATTCGACGTTTGTACCCAAAAAATGCGGCACCTTTTAAACACAATTGTCAACGACCACCTTTCGGGAGGTGTTTTTTTAGATGAAAATATATACTTTGGGAGGGTGGGAAGAATTTTTTTCAACAAATTCACCCAACTGGACATTTTTAGTTTTCTGTATACGAATTAAAAACTCGAAATCATTTGTATTTATTTAAAAAAAAAAAGACAAAAAGTTTACCTCCCACCCCGTAGAACTACATTTTTTCATCGATGAAAAAATCCAGCGAAAGGCAGTCACTGACAATTAAGTTTGAGAGGTGCCGCATTTTTGGGTACAAACGTCGAATGCGGCACCTCTTAGGATTTTTTTTCTAGGCACAGCCTTTCGCAAGGTTCAATTTGAGATTGAAATCTGTAGTTTAAGAAGATAGGAGGAAAATTAAAAAAAAAAAATGAATTTTTTTGACACACCCTTATACATCCTTTGGAATATATTATTAAACGCTTACTTTAAGCATTCTTCTTGATAAAGTCGTCAATTCTTGGTTGTATAAGCGCATGATAAAAATTTGCACACGCCTGCAACAAAGTAAGGCTCGACGATATGTAACAACGAAATTTTGCGGCATGGTTCGAATAATAAAGGTTCGGATAAAATAAATTGTAGTTCGGATAATCGAGGTTCTACTGTATATACATAGTTAAAGTTTATATACATCAATGGACAAATACGTATTTTCCATGCGTTTTAATATAATTCAACTGTTCGATTGAAAATTCGTTGCAGCAGTTGATGAAGATAGCTGAAGTATATGAACTTCAACGGTGAATATACGTAAAATATACCAAGTGTTGACGAGCCCGGATAGCATTGCGCATAGTCTAAGGCTAGTGTATGAAGACATAAACAGAATCTCTGAATGGACGATAACGAATCGGCTGGTTCTGAATGCGAGGAAAACGCAATAGTTTTGGGCAACGATCGAGTAGTCCGGACACTCAAACTTAAGACGCTACCAGTCTTGGCCGCGGTAAACTTATCGCTCGATTTTGTTGAAGAAGTTCGATATCTTGGGGTCCTCATCAATGACAATCTATCCTGGGTCAATCAAACAGCAAAAACATGCAATCAAATCAGTACAATATTATACCAAGCACACACATGAATCTCGAGCTTAAGCTACTCCGAAATTTAAATGGCTGCTGTGTGCGTTTCGTTAAAAAGAACTTCGCCGACAAAAGCATGTCTCACATCATCGACAGGAACTTGAATGGACATATTGTCATTATTATTATTATTTATTCGTTATGAGGCTCTACACAGTAAACAAAAAAAATTGTACTTTTTACAACAAATTATTGTCCAAAAACGTTCACGATTCTTTGTTTGTTAATTTTCTAGTTTTGCAAATAAAAGTACAAACTAAAATTGTCAATAATACAGGAAATAATAGGACGGGTTCGTATATACAAATAAGTTTGTCACAAACAAGTTTGTCACTTATTAAACAAAATAATTTTTACGAAATTTCCCATTCCGATTTTATGAAATTATTTTTACTATGTAGAACGACGTTTCTTGAGAGCCAACTCCAAATACAAATGAGATCAGAACATAGAGGCATGCATAGGATTTACAGACTTAACACGTTCAACATATTTAACAATCAAAATGTCCACACTCAAAAAAAATTACATAGTGAAAGCAACAATACTGACTTTTTACCGTAAAAAAAATAGTTCTCAAGTGGAACGTTTACATTTTGTAGTTACGACAATGACAAAAAATCATAGTTGCAATCATAATAATAGTTTAACAAATTGAATATATACTATTGGAAACTATCTGCATAAACATTCCCCATGGGAACTGATCGTTATAGTAGGAAATTCTATCCGTTTTCTCAGTGCAGCAAAGAGAAGGCTGTAATTAGTTTGTTAAAATCCTATTCTACCATTTCACTGTATTGCAACGACCAGACTATCTTTTCGCGTTATAGTAGGAAATTCTATCCGTTTTCTCAGTGCAGCAAAGAGAAGACTGTACTTACTTTGTTAAAATCCTATTCTACCAATTCACTATATTGCAACGACCAGACTATCTTTTAGCGCTATAGTAGGAAATTCTACCCGTTTTCTCAGTGCAGCAAAGAGAAGACTGTAATTACTTTGTTAAAATCCTATTCTACCAATTCACTATATTGCAACGACCAGACTATCTTTTCGCGTTATAGTAGGAAATTCTACCCGTTTTCTCAGTGCAGCAAAGAGAAGGCTGTAATTACTTTGTTAAAATCCTATTCTACCATTTCACTATATTGCAACGACCAGACTATCTTTTTGCGTTATAGTAGGAAATTCTATCCGTTTTCTCAGTGCAGCAAAGAGAAGACTGCACTTACTTTGTTAAAATCCTATTCTACCAATTCACTATATTGCAACGACCAGACTATTCTTTCGCGTTATAGTAGGAAATTCTACCCGTTTTCTCAGTGCAGCAAAGAGAAGGCTGTACTTACTTTGTTAAAATCCTATTCTACCAATTCACTATATTGCAACGACCAGACTATCTTTTCGCGTTATAGTAGGAAATTCTATCTGTTTTCTCAGTGCGGCAAAGAGAAGACTGTACTTACTTTGTTAAAATCCTATTCTACCAATTCACTATATTGCAACGACCAGACTATCTTTTCGCGTTATAGTAGGAAATTCTATCTGTTTTCTCAGTGCGGCAAAGAGAAGGCTGTACTTACTTTGTTAAAATCCTATTCTACCAATTCACTATATTGCAACGACCAGACTATCTTTTCGCGTTATAGTAGGAAATTCTACCCGTTTTCTCAGTGCAGCAAAGAGAAGGCTGTAATTACTTTGTTAAAATCCTATTCTACCATTTCACTATATTGCAACGACCAGACTATCTTTTTGCGTTATAGTAGGAAATTCTATCCGTTTTCTCAGTGCAGCAAAGAGAAGACTGCACTTACTTTGTTAAAATCCTATTCTACCAATTCACTATATTGCAACGACCAGACTATTCTTTCGCGTTATAGTAGGAAATTCTACCCGTTTTCTCAGTGCAGCAAAGAGAAGGCTGTACTTACTTTGTTAAAATCCTATTCTACCAATTCACTATATTGCAACGACCAGACTATCTTTTCGCGTTATAGTAGGAAATTCTATCTGTTTTCTCAGTGCGGCAAAGAGAAGACTGTACTTACTTTGTTAAAATCCTATTCTACCAATTCACTATATTGCAACGAGCAGACTATCTTTTCGCGTTATAGTAGGAAATTCTATCTGTTTTCTCAGTGCGGCAAAGAGAAGGCTGTACTTACTTTGTTAAAATCCTATTCTACCAATTCACTATATTGCAACGACCAGACTATTCTTTCGCGTTATAGTAGGAAATTCTACCCGTTTTCTCAGTGCAGCAAAGAGAAGGCTGTACTTACTTTGTTAAAATCCTATTCTACCAATTCACTATATTGCAACGACCAGACTATCTTTTCGCGTTATAGTAGGAAATTCTATCTGTTTTCTCAGTGCGGCAAAGAGAAGACTGTACTTACTTTGTTAAAATCCTATTCTACCAATTCACTATATTGCAACGACCAGACTATCTTTTCGCGTTATAGTAGGAAATTCTATCTGTTTTCTCAGTGCGGCAAAGAGAAGGCTGTACTTACTTTGTTAAAATCCTATTCTACCAATTCACTATATTGCAACGACCAGACTATTCTTTCGCGTTATAGTAAGAAATTCTACCCGTTTTCTCAGTGCAGCAAAGAGAAGACTGCACTTACTTTGTTAAAATCCTATTCTACCAATTCACTACATTGCAACGACCAAACTATTTTTTCGCCTTACAGTAGGAAATTCTATCCGTTTTCTCAGTGCAGCAAAGAGAAGACTGTACTTACTTTGCCTACTTAATCCTATGCACTTAATCCTATTCTACCAATTCACTATATGGCAACGACCAGACTATCTTTTCGCGTTATAGTAGGAAATTCTAACCGTTTTCTCAGTGCAGCAAAGAGAAGACTGCACTTACTTTGTTAAAATCCTATTCTACCAATTCACTATATTGCAACGACCAGACTATCGTTTCGCTGCATTGTCACTCTATGATCGCTATAATCGACGTGAAGCATCTAGGAATACCGATACGTATCGTATTCGAGTCCGGCGATCGAGAATATACTTAAACTCTTTCTCTATCTCTGGTACATATTTCTAGAATCGTTTGCCGGACGGTATTGAGAGGAACGCCCATGTTGGCAGTTTTCAATAAAAACTTTGTACGAACCGCTACTGCAATCTGAGCACATCAACGCGATAACGAGGGAACAATAGGCAAATCCGACGGCACTCACTTCGACGCACTTCCAGCATAATACTGTTACACTTCTACAAACATCATAACAACCTGGTTATAAATTACTGATAACTATGCATCACTGCATAATCTGTAAATACTTTTAGGAAACTTTGTCCCAAAGCAAGATACATTTATTTATTTATATTTATTTATCTATACTATATTTCAACGAATTTTCAATGAAATACTTGAATTATAATTCAACTTCGTTAAAAATTCGATGAACTTTAGTATAGTATAGTATATGCATAGTTGAAATATTGTTGAGTTCTCGTGGAATAAATAACGCACCCATTTGGTTTTGGGGCGGATATTATTAAGTACAATCGTAGCTAAATATCTCGAGCACGAAATGTCACACGTCCGTTCGTTCAGACGTCTCAATTCAGACTATTTTACATGACGATCGATCTTGTATCGATCGTCCGTTTATTCGTCTGTTGTCAAACATAACTAATATCGAGTGTCTCAACGAATAGTCAGCACATTAATATTACTTCAATAGACGAATGTTTAATATACTTCAATATATTTAATATTACTTCAATAGACGGATATTTATTTTTAACGCAAATTTAATCGTAATTTAACCGTTAATTGAAGATTCGTTAAAGTAGTTGACGAAGATACTTGAACTATGCATATGATGTAATATAAACTGTATTTCATATGAATTTTCGATGAAACAGTATGGAAATTAATAAAAGCCTCGATTCTGCATAATTATCATTCTTATAAAAAATAAAAATAAAAATAAAAATAAAAATAAAAATAAAAATAAAAATAAAAATAAAAATAAAAATAAAAATAAAAATAAAAATAAAAATAAAAATAAAAATAAAAATAAAAATAAAAATAAAAATAAAAATAAAAATAAAAATAAAAATAAAAATAAAAATAAAAATAAAAATAAAAATAAAAATAAAAATAAAAATACATTTACCCGTTGAAAAAAAATAAAATAAAATTAAAGTCGGACGATGTGCATGACGATATGCAATTCGCTTTACAGATATTCAAGGAAATTTCACGGACGTGCGATGTCCGCCTTCCTTCGACGGAATTCTGTGCTGGCCACGTACTCTCGCGCCAGGAGTGGCTTCGCTCACTTGTCCTCCGCAGTTCATTCTGGGTTATAGAAATCCCCGTAACGCAACGGCGACTAAGACTTGCCTGACTAACGGTGGATGGTACAGAAACGAAGAGCAAGTCACGTGGAGCAATTACACCCTATGTACACCACCCCCTGGACACTACGTGACAGCAATAACCGACATAAAAATATCCCATTTGGACTACGAGAGAACAAGCAACTCTATACTGTTAAATGTAAGATAAGTTGTAGTTTGAATTTTACTGTATTTACTTGTGAGTCATCTATCTTCGTGACTCTTTCAGAAATGGTTGCCGATCATAAAGACCGTCTCGCAAATTGGCTATGCGTCGTCGTTCACGACACTCGTCATCGCCATGGTCGTATTTTCGCTGCTCAGGTAACAAAATATTTTCGATACAACTTATTGCACCTTTTTTTATAGAGAATTTTTATCTTTAACAAAATTTTTTTTTTCTTTCAGAAAACTGAGAAATCCCAGAAATCGACTGCACATGCACCTGTTCGCTTCTTTCATCATGAGAGCTTTCATGGCTCTGTTGAAAGATTGGCTGTTCGTCGATGGCGTGGGTCTCGCTTGGGACGTCGTGTCGGTAGACGGCAAGAGTACTTTCATCAAGGAGCACAATGTAATAGTTATTTGCATGACAAGGGCGTAGATAGGGAGTTCTTCGATCACACGAACTCCATTTTCTACTCCCATGCCACTCACATAATCTTTCGTAACAAATTCACGAACATCACGCTTTCCGTTCCCATGAAGTGTGCATAGAAAAGCACTTTTCCGCACGAGTGCTGGAAAAAAATACCACATTGGGTCTGTACGCATGCGCAATATTTTTCTCGCACGCAATGCGAAAATAGCACATTTTGATACGAATGCATGAAAACTTTTTCTGACGAGTGTGAGTTTGCAGCACGAACGGAAGGCGAGTGTTGCAATCACACGAATTCAGAAAACTTTTTTTCGCACGATTATCGAACAAAATTTTATGTCACGAGGTGTGAAAATCGCGGTTTTCGCACGCGAAGCGTGCGCAAAAAACCGCCATTTTCCCCACCCAGTGACATAAAGTGGCTTTCTGCGGATATTTCACAGGAACGGAAAGCGGGATTTTACGTGCATGAGTTGGGAAAATAAAATGATTTTATCGTTATTCGTGAAAATTTAGATTTCACATTCGAAAATAACATCTTTTCCTAATAATAATAATAATTAATCATTTGTATTGCCTGCGGTATTTATTGGGACGATGACGAAATACTTTTGACCGCAAGAAAAAATTTCAAAATTATAAGCGTTTTAAATCATTCTTTGGTGTTTTCTTTTTTGTGTAATATTAGTTTTTTTTTTTTTTTTTTTTTTTTTTTTCACAGATCTGGGTGTGCAAAGCAATCACGAGCCTCTGGCAGTACTTTATACTTGCAAACTACACGTGGATATTCATGGAAGGATTGTATCTTCACAACCTCGTTTTCTTGGCACCCTGCGCTGACACGTCTGCGATAACTAAATACGCTCTGTGGGGCTGGGGTGAGAGTAATCTGAGCAACAAGGCATTCGTTAGGAACAATCTTTTTGAAATACGACCAAACTTAGTAAAATTCACTGTTCAAACCAATGGTTCAAAAAAAAAAAAAAAAAAAATGTCTCTAATCAAACGCCATCAGCTTCAATGGTAATTCTGCTTGATTGATAGTTACTTTTTTTCGTGAGCAATGATCACTCATGTATTTAGGACAAACGCGTTAATAGTCCTATAATTGTTGCTTACACGAGGAAAAAAATGATTTCGTAAAATCAGAATGGGAAATGTCGTAAAAATAATTTTGTTAAACGAGTGACAAACTCTTTTGGCACTCTTAATTGACAATTTTTATTTGTACTTCTGTTTGTAAAACAGCACAATTAAACAAATAAAAAATTGTGGACTTTTGTGGACAATAAGTTGTTGTAAAAATAGGTTGTAAAATTTCTTATCACTTTGTAGGTTTACCGAGCCTCGTTGTTGTTATCTGGATCGTGGTACGAGTATTGATGGAAGACACGCTGTGCTGGACGACCCACAACAACCCTTCGCTTTTCCTCATAATTCGGATACCAATTATGATTTCTATTCTGGTGAGACTCGAACAAATTTTTCTTTATAATCTCAAAAAACAATTTTCCGAATTTTTGTTGTTTATTTCTATTTTTTAACGTTTTTTTTTTATTATAGTGTAACTTCGTCCTATTTGTCAATATTGTTCGAGTACTTCTCGTGAAGATGAAGACTTCGGTTCATCTTCAACGTAAGAAAATGCAATACGGGTGAGCGTACCTCTCGTGGAGATTCATATCAATGCGAATATTGTAATTTCTGATAGCCATTACCTTCGACGTACGAGAAAGTTGTCTCGTAAGGGTGTACGAAAATTTAAAACTATTTAGTGAAATAAAAATAAATAAAAACTCTCGATAGATAATCAATATTTTGATCGCAGGCGATGGGCGAGGTCGACTCTAGTTTTGGTACCTCTATTCGGAGCTCATTACACGCTGTTTCTAGGCCTTTCGTATTACAAGGATCACCTCGTCGAGCTTGTTTGGCTATTCTGTGACCAGCTATTCGCTTCGTTTCAGGTGAAAATCTTTACTTGCACGTATTATAACGACCGAGCGAATGAATAACGCGCGTATTTAGTTTGGGGCGGATAGTATTGATTATAATCTTGTCTGTTAATTCAAAAATTGTTTTACACGACAATCGATCTTGTATCGATCGTCCGTTCGTTCGTCTATTGTCAAACCTAACTAATATCTTGTGCCTTAACGAATAGTCAGCTAAATATTCATCACAGTATGTATTTATGTATCTTGACCATTGCAAACCTGCAGAAGGTATAGAAAAAAAAAAAAAATTCATCCATTTAATTGGATTGCCTTTCTTGATATATTCTTGATCTACAATTAACTGCGGAGGTCTCAAATGGAAGATTGTGCAGAGACAACTTTGGAAAGGAATTTTTTCCGTTTGATTTTCATTAATATCAAATAAGTGAAATCAGCTTCGATAACGTCACCCAATTTTTCTTTTTTTCGTGTAATTGTGATCACTCGAAGACTCAATATTCGTAATGATTCGACTACTTTATTAAATTATTGTTTTAGGGCTGTTTTGTTGCATTTCTGTATTGCCTGTTAAACGGCGAGGTACGCGCGGAAGTTGGAAGAGCTTGGAAAACCCGAAGATCGCGACGGGGCGTCGATTCATTTGTCCTGGCGAATCGAAAGCCCATCAAATCGTCGGATCTTGGGTCGAGGAAGATTGGACACGACGACGGGGGACACGCGAATGCGGGCACTAATGTATCAACTTTGTGATGACCGTTTGACACTCTTACTGTTTCGTCGAAAAGGTTAATAAATATCTTCCCACTGTCGCCACAATGTTATTTTCAATACGTAGGGGAGAATGGGGGAATGCCGGTCACTAAGAATAACTTCTAATTTTCTGGCTACACAACGTTTTGCGAGCTAATACGGATTGGTTAACAAACACTTCGTCATGTATTCTTTGAAATAATAGTGGCATATAAGTAAGGAAAATAACGAAATAAGAAGTCCATTCGTTGATTATAAGAATCTTTGCATTGACTGCCATATTTTCCAATGTTTCGGTTAATCACGGTCGCCCTCTGGGTAACCGCAGTCGGCTTTCGGGGTAACTGCGGTAACTTTTGGTATAATGGCCGTCGCGGTTGTTATAAAATAGTTGTTATAAATTAATAAATATGATTTAGGTAAAATAAAAAATCATTATCGGATACGAAAGAGGTAAAAGAGTATTTTTTTTTTTTTTTTTTTTAATTGACGACACAAACCTAACGGTTATATTTCTAACTTTTATGATTATGTTCGGTTATGATACGTAACGGTTATGATTATGTGTCATTTAAATAAAAAAATAAGTTAAATAAAGTTACTTTATTCAACGGCGAAACTTTTTACTATCAGTTTCTTTTTCTAAAACGTTTTCAATGAATACGCAAACAAAAACAAAAATCGTAACCTCATAAGCAGCTTCATTTTAAGACGGAAATGTCCAGGACATTGAACACGTTTTCTTCTTATATACACTTCTATGGATTTATTCGTATTGCTCTCTCAATGATGCCGGAGCAATTCTATCGACTTCATTATAAATATATATACGCACGTTGATTTTTGCACTGTAAAATGAACGCGACGTTTGCCGGTATGCACCGCATGGCTGTACTGTCATTTCCCCGTACATGTGACTGAAGTTATCCCGACAGCCGAGTGATTGTAATATATTAAATTACAATGTATATATAAAATATTTAACAGTTTAGCGTATTCAAAATTAAAGATAAAGGACCACAGAAGAAATATAAAACGGGGTGATGTGATTTTATCAACTGTCTGTATCTGAAAATTCTTATTTGAAATACGCCGTTTATTATAAGAAAAAGGACGTAAAATGAGAATCACATTTTTTTTTCTATTTATATCAGTTTTATAGGCACGGCACAATAAATTAGTCATTTATCCAATTTGGAAGCGGATGGAGCAAAAAGAATGCTATTTAATCGTTATTTTCTGTAAAATTGAGGTGACTGGCATTGCCCGGTGACCGTAATTCCCTCATTCACCCCTACCCTTTGCAGTATTCACTCAATTATCCGGAACGCTGGATACAATTTAGTCAACGATAATTCGGGCATTCGGCAAGAAATTGTAACATTGAAGCAATTTTGCCAAATAAATGTTTTTCATTCGTCTATTTTTTTTGCAGTATAAAAACCCATTGTTACATTTTCATTAAATTATAGTTGTAATTTTCGCCTGGGTATTTGAAAGTTCGATAGTGAAGAAACGATTCTCTTGCTGCGAAATCGCCAAATGTTAAATCAATTTATCGCACGACTGCATCTACCGAAGAACCGTTTTGCATTAATTATATTTCATTTTTCACTCGACTTTACGCAGTACCGACAAATAAAAGGTAGAGTGAAAATGCCAGTGACATTTCGATACACATCCTCGGTATTCATTCGAATAATGAAATTATCGGTCGGTTAACTTAATCGAAGCATATTACATATCGTGTATGTATTTCGTGGTCAGTTAAGTGGCGGCTAAAGTAGTGACCACTTGGTGATAGTGAATAACCACTATCGGCGTTAGTGGTTCCGGTCCACCGAATTCTACGGTCCTGTCATTATATTCTGTTATTTTGTCTATGTATTAGTATTTTTCTATGTATTAGTATTTTTCTATGTATTAGTATTTTTCTATGTATTAGTATTTTTCTATGTATTTGTATTTTTCTTTGATATTTCTTAGTTTTATTATATTTTTATGTTCACTGTAAAAAATATTTATCTGAAAATTACTGAACAGTATTCGAAGCTTTTTTTACATAAACTGCTTCTGAAATTTCAAATACATATGCGTTACAATTTTACAGTAAAATCAGTATTTTTTATGGAAATTTTTGTAAATTTCAGGCAAAAGATTTGTAATCTTAGTAGCTCGTATTGTAATTTTACAGTAAAAGAACATTAATGTTCAATTAATGTAAATAATGTAAGGAAATTTCAATTTCCAGTAAATTTAATTTACAATTTTTTTTACAGTGTTCTGTTATTATCTTCTACTTATGATACTGTTGCTACATGTGGAGTACACTACTGTATCTTGATCTCGGTATCTTTAGAGGACTCAGGCCTCAGAATAGGAAATGAACGAATCTAATCTAACCGCAATCGGCGTTCTCGTGATGATAGTGGCTCGTCACTATCAGCGTTGAAGCCACTTTTGGCGTTACAAATTCGTCATATTATGGCCATGGTGAACGGACGGTTCTCACGGCGAATGAATTTGGAATAATACTGTAAGACAACAAATGCACGGTACGGTATAAAGATGGGCCTGTGTAAACGATACCGCGCGTGATTCGCAAACAGTGCACTGCATTGAGGGAAATGGCCCAGTTTCCGCTATGTTCAATTGTTAATTGGAGTATTTTATTAAAAAATATACGTATTGCGGCATTAATCAAGAGTAAAAGCCGCTCTTCAACATACCGTCAATTTCTTTTGTATTCAACAAAAATAGTATTATTATTAGTATTATTTGCGTTTGATGACGGTAAGTGGGACAGCGACGAAAACTGAGCCATTTACCTTATGGCCACCTAAGCGCCATTTGAATTTAGATTTATACCGTAATGTAATAGAAGCATGGTATACGAAGTCCCACATAGCACGAAAATATTTCTGAAATGTTTCCAAAAGATTTTCTTGAAATATTGACAATATTTCACCAATATTCCAAATATTCTTTCGTTCGTTCATAAATCTTACATTAAAATGTTTCAGAAATATTTCGCAAAAATGTTTCAGAAATATTGCGCAAAAATGTTTCAGAAATATTGCGGAAAAATGTTTTTGAAACATTTTGCTAAAATATTTTGAAAAAATTTTACAAATATTTCTAAATGTTGATAAAATATTTATGAGGTGTCTTTCTGAAATATTCAAGAAATTATGAATATTTCAGTGCTTTAGATACCCACACACGGCACGAAAATATTTTTTTGGAATATTGCAAATATTCTACCAATATTTCGAAATATTTCTGAAATCTTTTTTAAACATTTTGAAAATATATTTTTTTTTTGTCCGCTCATAAATATTATATCAAAGTGTTTCAGAAATATTTCGCTAAAATACTTTTGGATATCGTTCTGAGTATCGTTCAGTACACACTTACTCATATTCGCTTTCAAAATATTTGCTCACCATTTCAGAACAATTTAAGATGTATGAAAGGTTAAGTATATTTCTGAAATATTTATGAGATGTTTCGTTGGAATATTTTGTTAGAGTACTTCAAAATATGATTTTCATATATTTCAGAAATATTTTGTGTGTTTTTAAATATTGAAAATATTTCTGAAGTGTTTCAGAAATGTTTCGGGGTAATATTGCGGAAGAATCTTTCAAAATATTGTTTCCATATATTTCAGAAATGTATTTCGGAATACCTGAAAGATTGAAAATATTTCTGAAATTTTTTCAAAATATTCCGTGCTAGGTACTTACCAAGTTGGGCTTGTTCTTGTCAAGCATGGCCCGGACCGATGCGCATACCGTGTACGGAAAAACGGAGAATATCCCAGCTGGGCTCGTGTATTCCTGTTTCCCGTGGGAGTTGAGTATACCGTGCGCGGTATCAAAGTATATTGTCGCAGTAAGTGTAATTATACCGCGACCATGCCACGGTGCTCATACCGTACGCGGTATGCATCCATCGAACACTTTCGTAATTTTTTGTTATTATTAAACAATTGTTAAAAGTCAGTTTGCACGTTTTGGAAATTCGTTTTTTTTTTACCGCATTCTTTACCGCACTTTTAAATTGTGTTAATTAACTTTTTTCGAAGTAGAAGCACCGAGAAGTATTATTAAGAACACCGATCTCGGTTGCACAGTAAAAAAAATAATTTCGTAAAATCGGAATGTGAAATTTCGTAAAAATAATTTTGTTAAACAAGTGACAAACTCGTTTGTCACTTATTTCAATAGACGAACCTTGTCCTTTCGTTTCCCGTGTTATTGACAATTTTAGTTTGTACTTTTGTTTGTGAAACTAGAAAATTAACAAATAAAAATTTGTGGACGTTTGTGGACAATAAGTTGTTGTAAAGAGTACAATTTGTTTTTTTTTTTTTTTACTGTGTGGGTAGTCGAGATCGGTCTGCGAGGATTCGCAAGACCTTGCATATAACGCGGATTATAATTGATGTGGAAAAGAGCGCAAACGAAATTGCAAAAATATGATAAGCTTAACGAGATATTTTTGCAATTTCGTTTGCACTCTTTTCTACATCAATGATAATCCGCGTTATACGCAAGGGCAGCTTTGAAGCGACGTATGCGCGAAGCGAAAGCTACGGACAAGGAGCAAGCACGCGAGGATGTAAGGAAACGACGCATGCGCGAAGCGAAAGATACGGACAAGGAGCAAGCATGCGAGGACATGGATTGTATGTGGATTCAAAAGCGTTTTGACCTCTTTCCAACGAAAACTTCGTTCGGTACAACAGAAAAAAAAACATAATCGAATCTCAACTCCGCTAAGGATTTTTTAAAAACTTTATTATTAATTTATATATTTGCTATCTATATATTCATCTGTATAGTTTGAATTATGAAGGAATTAGAGGCCATTTTGGGGGTGAAGCGTTTTCTGCAGAATCAGACGAAGCACTGCGAGCACTTGTTAAACGAATGTGAGTAAATTAAAATAGTGTCTGCACCTCAATAAATTTCGTTCGAATGTGTTAATATAATTATCTAATTTTTTTCCGTGTATGTATATATATAGTTTTCGACACTTAATATTATTACCTTCGAGCGAAGAAACTGATCGATCTACGAGACGAATCGCTTAATATTTATTTTTTAATGTCAGTTCAATTGTTATTCAACTGTTTAATTGAAAATTCCTAGAAGTAGTTGATGAAGATAGTCGAAATGACTACGAACGAACCCGGATAGTATTGCTAACAGTCTAAGAATAGCGAATGAAGATACAAACAATCCTTCAAAAGACGGTAACGAATTGGCTGGTTCTGAATGCGAGGAAACCGCAAGCGATAATTTTTGGCAACGCTCGAGTAGTCCGGTCACACAAATTTAATTAATTTAACACGCTGCCGGGCTTGACCGTGGAAAACTTATCACTGAATTTTGTTCAACAGGTTCGTTATTTTGGGGTCCTCATCATTGATAATCTATCCTGGGACAATCAAACGACAAAAACGTGTAATAAAATCAGTAGAATATTCAGCACGACTAATCCTCGCTCCGATTGTAACACGTCGATCATCTTCCAGATCGTAACATGAGAACCCCCGACACGCGTGTTCAATCCATCGTGCCATCCTTCGGTCGTGTTGTTTGTTAGCGGCTTATTTTCCTTTACTGTGTCGTAGTGATTCCACAGATTCATTGCGAATAACGGAGCTCTCCTTGTTTTGCGACGATTGAGTGGTCCTATCAAAGTTTCTTCCATATAATCAATTATTGGCCCAAGAATATTATCGTTTCCCTCGAAATATTGTGACGTTAATAGTACAACAAATGCCGCTGTGACGTCAATTTTGGGGACGAGCGCTAATGCTGATAGCATTTTTAGATTCAATCTCAGCAAGTCGTCGAAACTTTGATCGAGGAAGATTGGACACGACCAATGTATCAACTTTGTAATGACCGTCTGACACTTTTACTGTTTCGTCGAAAAGGTTACTAAATATCTTCCCATTCTAGCCATGACATTTCGACTAATCCTTGCTTCGATTGTAACACGTCGATCATCTTCCAGATCGTAACATGAGAACCTCCGACACGCGTGTTTAATCCATCGTGCCACCCTTCGGTCGTGTTGTTTGTTAGCGGTTTATTTTCCTTTACTGTGTCGTAGTGATTCCACAGATTCATTGCGAATAACGGAGCTCTCCTTGTTTTGCGACGATTGAGTGGTCCTACCCTAATGGAACTGCTGCAACCATGGATTCGGAGTTGCACCGTAGTCGCAGTCGCACTAGGGTTGACTTAGACATGCATCTGCGAGTTGCAATGACTATGACGAGACTCCGAGTATACTGAAATGAAACCAATCGCTTCGTTCAAACTTTTAACCACTGTGCGATTCTGTTTTGATGGACTCTCGAGCGATCCCCATGCAACTACAATTCAATAAATGAGACTATACAATGATGGTTGCGAGAGTTACAAAAAAAAAAAAAAAACGACGTTAAAATAAAGGTTACACGCGAGACTAGAGCAAGTCAAAATTGTGAACATTGTGGATTAGTCTATCGTAGTCTCCTGATGGTCACCTCAGTTCCGTTAGGATATCCAAGTTTCTTCCATATAATCAATTATTGGCCTGAAAATATTATTCGTTTCCCTCGAAATATTGTGACGTTAATATTACCACAAATACCGCTATGACGTTAATTTCGGGGACGAGTGCTAATCCTGATAGCATTTTTAGATTCATGGAGTGTAAGCCATTGTAGTTGGAGACCGTTCGCTTGGATATTGCGCCATGGACATTGGCAAAAATGGAAGTGGTAACCTTTTATTTCCGTTTGCGGGAAAACTTTCGCGATAGCGGCGTGCAAGCTAACTTCCAAGTGGCTCATGACAGTCATGACAGACTTCGGGTTTAGTTGAGACTCGAGTCATTTCAATTCTTCCAACATTGCTTCTAGGTTCTTTTCGTGCATGTCATTAGGATGTAAGTGTCATTAAGATGTAAACAAGCGGAAGCGTACGGTTATCCTGGTAGCCGTGAATCGTGTACACTTGTTCGAATATTGTCGGCACGTATTGAAACGTCCCGTCCGCGAGCAACATGTCCCACGTAGCGAGAGTCCCGAGATTATCGGCCGTCGATCGCGATCTCTTCTTATACTTCAAAGTTGAAAGTTGAAAGTTGAAATTTTTTATTCGCTAAGCTTCTTCTATGAGGAAGCATTTACTATATTTTTGGCTTCCTCATAGAGGAAGCTTAGCCAATAAAAAATTTCAACTTTCAACTTTCAACTTTGATGAGGAAGCAATATGAAAATTTCAATTTTCAGCTTTTATGAGGAAGCGTTATGAAAATGTCAATTTTCAACTTTTTTCCAACATCAACGTCATATTTAACTTTCAGGAAAAATTGCTGGCTGATTCAGGTTCAGCCCGAAAAAATACACTAACCTTGCGCTCTTGGTCAAAACGGATGTAGGATTTGTGCTCGGCACGAAAAATACATACAATTATGTGTTCCCAATTTTTTTTCGATCTTTACATTTTTACTCGAGAAGTTCACATGACACCGCTTCAACTAATTATTTTAACTCCGTCACATTCATTATTTTGTGTATTTCTTGCCGTAGAACACGATAGGCACCTGCATGTTTTCGCGATGCCATCGGGAAGCAAAGAAATCGCTGTTTAAAAATATGCAAAATCACTCATTTTTCAATTTTGTCTGTAAAAATTACAGATAAACTTTTTTCGTTAATCGTATCTCTAGGACTGTATTTCATGTATTTTTCACGCTAATCACGAATCTAACAGTTATTTTACTCATAAATGAATATTTAATTAGGAAAAATGCGTTTAAATCAAAGTACTAATTTTTCATGAAATTCGAAAAATTCAAAATGAGACAAAATTTAAACGGTTCGATTGATTTGCGTGAAATTTTAATGGGACCATCGGGTGGCCATATTGTATCTGTGTACGCGTTTTTAGCCGGATAGCTAAAAAATTGTGAGCGCTACAGTGCGCACAGACATTTTCGAAGAAATAAAAAATGGCGTACAAAAAAAACAATTGAACATTTTTGGATGACATTTTGACCAAATGTTGACTATTGATCACACATGATGTGTGCCAAATTTCAGCTTGATCGGTCGAGGCGTTCTCGAGTTATAGCGGTTTGAATTTTTCGCGTCCGTTTCACACGCTCGTACGCACGCACACACACACACACACACATTTTTCCTAAATGTGATTTTTCGATGTTTTGGAACATTCTGAATGCGTTTTCATTAAAATCTCGAAAATTTTTGTTTTCATCATCACAAAGCTTCCTCTATGAGGAAGCAAAATGTTACATTTTATTTTTTAAAATGTTACATTTTATTTTTAAAAATGTTACATTTTATTTTTAAAAATGTTACATTTTATTTTAAAAAATGTTACATTTTATTTTAAAAAATGTTACATTTTATTTTAAAAAATGTTACATTTTATTTTTAAAAATGTTACATTTTATTTTTAAAAATGTTACATTTTATTTTTAAAAATGTTACATTTTATTTTAAAAAATGTTACATTTTATTTAAAAAATATTACATTTTATTTAAAAAATTGTTACATTTATACTTTGAAATAAATGAATAAAAACGCATGATGTGTATGTCGAGATAGAATTCGATTTTCAGATATTCAAGGAAATTTCACGAACATACAATGTCCGCCTTCTTTTGACGGAATATTGTGCTGGCACCGCACCCTCGCGCCGGGAGTGGCCTTGCTCACTTGTCCTCCGGAAGTCTTTCTAAGCTACACAAATCCAGGTAACCCAACAGTAAGCAAAACTTGCCTGGCGGACGGTGGATGGTACAGAAACGAAGAGCAAGTCACGTGGAGCAATTACACCCTATGTATGCCACGCGATGGGGAACACGTGACAGAAATATTCGATATAGAAATCGATTTTTGGGACGAGACGATCACCAACTCTACTACACTGGTAACGTTAAGATTGGGTATAGTTTGGGTTTCACCGTATTTACTTGTGAGTCCTTTATTTTTGAGGCTCTTTCAGAAATGGGTGCCGTTCATATCAACCGTTTCACGAATTGGCTATGCGTCGTCATTCGCGTCACTCGTCATCGCCATGGTCGTATTTTTGTTGCTCAGGTAGTAAAAATATTTTCGCTATCGTTCCACCTCTTTTTATTGAGAATTTTTTTTATTTTTTATTTACTTCTTTCAGGAGGCTGAGAAATCCTAGAAATCGACTGCACATGCACCTGTTAGCTTCTTTCGCCATGAGAGCTTTCATGGCTCTGTTGAAAGCTTGGCTGTTCGTCGGTGGCGTGAGTCCCGCCTGGGACATGGTGTCGGTAGACGGCACAGGCAACGCTGTCAAGGAGCACAATGTTAATAAAATGATTTTGTCATAATTCGTAACAATTGATATTTATTGAAAAACAACATTTCTTCCTAATGGCAACAATGAATCATGACCTTACGGTATTTATTGGGACGCTGAAGAAATTGGTTTTGGGCCGCAGGATTAAATTTCAAAATTAAGGGGTATTAAACAATTGTATTTTTTTTTTAAATGTAACGTTTGATTTTTTTGCAGAACTGGGTGTGCAAAGCCATCACGAGCTTCTGGCAGTACTTTATACTTTCAAACTACACGTGGATATTCATGGAAGGACTATATCTTCACAACCTCGTTTCCCTGGACCTTTGCACTAACACGCCTCCGATAACTAAATACGCTCTGTGGGGCTGGGGTGAGAATAATCTGAGCGACAAGGCATCGTTATGAACAAACTTATCAACCCTAGAACTCATGCATCATTTTTTCTACCTTCTAACTCATGACTGGTACATATGTACTCCACTGGGTTGTGCTGCGTATGAATCTCTTCGTATTTTCATAAGGAATGGTATACGGCAAATTTGATTTTATTAAAGTTTAGGGGTGGAAGTCACCCTTAAAGCCCAAATCGTAACGAAAATTAGTAAAAACCGCACTTTTTGTGAAAAAAATTGGAGTTTAAAAAAAATAGTCCGATTTTCAAATTTTAAATGCCATTTTACAGGAGACACATCACGGTATTAGGAAATAAATAGACCCATTGTATTCCGTTCAGAAAGTATATTTATTTGGACATTTGGAAATAGGGAAAAGTCGAACACTTGTAACGTGGGAAAAGTCAATTAAAAGCCAAACGAAATTCGTTTTACATGGATTTTAATATTTATTGTTCTTGAAACATTGTAGGTATTTAAAGATGATGATAATTATTTTATACCACTCGGTGGGAAAATGACGATTTTTGCGCACGCTTCGCGTGCGAAAACTTCATTTTTCACACCTCCTGAAATAAAATTTTGTTCGATACTCGTACGAAAAACGTTTTCTGTTCAGAAAACGTTTTGCAACGTGTGATTGCAACACTCGTGTTCGGCTTGTGCAACAAACTCACACTCGTTAGAGAAAGTTTTTCTGTACTCGTATTGAAAAATACTAATAAAAAATTGATAAAATGATTAAATTATAAAAATTTAAAAAATTATAAAAATTTAAAAAATTATAAAAATGATAAACAATTATAAAAAAATCAAATGCCGACTATATACATCCAAATGATATAATAGTAACTTATTTTCGACAGTTTGAACAAACAAACAAAAATCATTTACATAAAACACTAACGGGAACTCCTAACTGGTGTATTTTAGTACCCCAAGCGGGCTGCCTTAGCGTCCTGTGCGACAGCCAGCGAGTAACTGAGGCTACTACCTGTCTCCGCACATCCTCAGGTCATGGAACTAAATTAGGAGTGCAGCTTGAATATCGTCTGGGGTACCTTCATACCCCATACATGAGTTTTAGGGTTAGAATTCACTATTCGAACGAATGGTTAAAAAGAAAGATTCCACTAATCAAACGCCATTAGTTTTAATATTAATTCTGTCTGATTGATAGTTATTTTTTTCTCGTAAGTTATGATATTTAGGACAAACACGTTAGCAATGTTGTAATTGTTGCTTAGTTTTACCGAGCCTCGTGGTTGTTATCTGGATCGTGACACGAGTATTGATGGACGACACATTATGCTGGACGACCCTCAACAACCCTCCGATCTTTCTTATCATTGAGATACCAATTTTAATTTCTACTCTGGTAACACGCGAACAAATTTTTTTTCTAATAAAATATCAATTTTCTGATATTTTTATGTATTTTTGTTTTTAAGTTTTTTTTACGTTTTTATTACAGTGTAACTTTTTCCTGTTTATCAACACTGTTCGAGTACTTTTCGTGAAGATGAAAACGTCGGTTCATCTTCAACGTAAGGAAATGCAATACAGGTGAGCGTGCTTCTCGTGGATTTTCATATATGCAAATATTGTCGTATACGTATGAAAAATTGAAACTATTTAGCGAAATATTTTATTAATTATAATTTTTCGATAAATCGTCAATTTCTTTTCTGAGCGAAGGCGATGGGCCAAGTCTACTCTACTTCTAGTACCTGTATTCGGAGCTCACAACATGCTATTGCTAGGTCTTTCTTATCACAAGGATATTCATGTCCAGCTTATTTGGCTATTTTGTGATCAACTCTTCACTTCGTTGCAGGTGAAAATCTTTACCTAAAGAAATTATTTTTAAAAAATATTGATTCATTTAATTTGGCTGCTTTTTTAAAAATATATTCTTGATCTACGATTAACTGCGGAGGTCTCCAGTGGAAAAGTGTGCAGAATCAACTTTAAAAAGGATCTTTTCCCGTTTCATTTTAATTAAAACTCAGCTGGCTTTCTAATTAAAATTAAGTCATTAAAATCAACTTTGATAACTCGGCCCAATTTTTTTTGTGCAGTTCTCGTTACGGGAAGACTCAATTTTTCTAATGATTCGATTACTGTAGTAAATTATTGTTTTAGGGCTGTTTTGTTGCATGTCTCTATGTCCTGTTAAACGGCGAAGTACATGCGGAAGTGGCAAGAGCTTGGAAGAACCAGAGAACGCGACGCGGCGTCGATTTGTTTCCGCTATCGAAACGAAAGCCCACAAAACCGTCGAATCTCGGATCGGGGAAGATTGGTCACGATGACGGGGAACATGCGAATGCGGTCCCCAATGTATCAACTTTGCCATGATCGTTTGACACTTTTACTGTTTCGTCGAAAGGGCTGATAAATATTTTTCCACTGTAGCCACGATGTTGTTTTCAATACGTACCCTTTACTTGATGAAGTATTCACTTGATGAATTCAGAATTGCTCAACATAATTCACTTAACGAAATTTCGGTGTTTCAGAAAACATAAAAATTAAAAATTACGAGACTTTATTTAAAAATGTACAATTCACAGAAAAAATACTTTAAAAAATGTCACAGTTTCGTTGAGAAAATGAAAAAAAATACCTGGGACGAAAGCAACAGTTTACTACGCGTAGCAGTGCCCTTGATTCTGCAGACACCATTCAGGCTCGAGACTGTCAGCGAGGATGCCCCTTTGAACCAATCTTTCGCGATGTCTCAGCATTCTTTGCTCGGCATGAATCCACGATGATGTGGGCTCTGCCCAGAGTCTCTCGGCCATCGCCGCTGATCTGGGCCACAATCGGGAATCCACCGACGTGCTGTCCACCTGCTCTGACCATAGAGTCGCTTCGCCACCTGTGCAATTTAAATGAATATAATTGATTATTATTATTTTCATGTGCGTAGCTCGTAAATGTACAACAACTGGTAGATGATCGATCGAAGGTTTACGTCCACCGTTTACGATTCTAGGTTTTTACGGAACCCCGTCCCGATTCCCCCCTCAGCTAAGCCACCTAAGCACTGGAAGTGCGTTCGTAGCCAATTTAGCTACTCTGTACCGCATTTGCCGGAGACACGGGCAAACTACGGAAAACCTGTGCTTTTACAGACGACCATATTCTACCAATCCTCCGCTATTTTTGCACTTCAGTAAAGTGTAGAAACACTAAAGTCTCAGAAGAAAGCGCCTTCCGCTCAAGGATCGATGCGCCAAGTAGCGCACAGTTAAGCGGTCACCGATCCAAGTACTGACCGCGAACGAATCTGTTTGACTTGGGGGACCACCGGAACCGTGCACCAACTGCGGATCCACCATTGGCGGTTGATCGAAGGTTTAATAATTTCGATCAAACGTGAATTTTCCACAATCGACGGAAATTGCGACACTGATAAAAGAAATACGTTTGAATCAACTAAAGATTCGAGCATGGACATTCGAATGATTTTTGTTGATGCATCTAAAAAAAAAAACGGTTGGTTCAACAATTTTTTTTTATGATCCTACCAAAATATTTTTGTGCAATCAAAGTGTTTTGTTCAACTAACTAAGTGTCTATTTAAACGTCCCTATCAGAATTTTTAGTTGATTCAACCGCATTTTTTGATCAGTTGATCAATTGTTTCCGATCGATATTTTTTAAATTTAATTCGTACCGAGAATCAGATGCTTCTTGTCATCGGCAAAACCTTGTTCCTTGACAATAGCCAGCGGCGAATTATCGTAGACCGTCTGCCAGCCTTTATACGGCGAGCACCAGTTGTTTCCTTTTCCGACCCAGGCGCCGAATCTGTAAAATCAAATAAAAAAATCTTAGCCCGCCGGCCGTTGTCGTTCCTAAGCGAACTGAGGCGACCGTCAGCAAATCTTTCACCGAAAAGAACTACGGGAAACTACTGAAAAATACTACTGAGAGTATTCAGTGGTTAACTACTGAACTAAACATTACTGGATATTTTGAGTTAATTAACCGAAACTACTATAAATCTGCACGAATTGAATACTCTAAATTACTATAAATGTCGATTAGTTAACTACGCGAAACTACTATAAATCTGCAGGAGTTAAATACTCTCAATTACTATGAATGTCGAGTAGTTAACTACGCGAAACTACTATGAGTATCCAGTAGTTAACTACAGGGAATTCCCGCAGTAGTCCACTACTGAGTAGTGCTTGTGTTTTCAGTAGTTCACTAGTTAGTATCGCTTGTAGTTTTCAGTAGTTGAACTTATAAGTAGTAATTACTGATGCAGGAACCACTACGTCGTCAGTAATAACTACTGACTATTGAGAAGTACAGTACACGACCGCGTTTCTCCGGTCCTCGTGAGCCAATCCAATTAGGCACGACCGCGTAAGTTGGATACCCTACTACCTGCCCAAGTACCTGCCCATCGTCCCTTTCCAATAGCAGCGACGATTTCATTGGCAGGTCGCAAAAGGGAAGGAGTCGTTTGTTTCCCCACCAAGCAGGTAACAGACCTTGAGAAGGGGCCGAATTGGAGTTACGCAATCGTTATTTTCGGAAATATGCGGTCGTTCGAAATTATGCGGTTGGGAAAAACGTGGTCGTGTTCTGTAACTACATGCGTAGTAACTACTGCAATGCCAGTAGTAACTGCTCAACCTCCAGTTGTCACTATTGGAGCCTTAGTAGTTCTTTTCGGTACGGGACTGCAAATAGACTAATACACAATGTGCAAAATTTCGACCCGCTCTAGACTCGCGTATAAAATGTATTTTAACATCGTCTTTTCTGTAACCCTTGCAACCATCGTTGTGTAGTCTTATTAATTTGACTTGTAGGTGCATGGGTATCGTTCGCGTCCATAAAATCACAGTTGCATAAAGGTTAGAAGTTTGCACAAAGCGATCGGTCTCGATTCTCTTAACCCGGAGTCTCGAGATAGTCGCGCAACTCGCAGATGCATCTCTAGACAACCCTAGTGCGACTGCGACTACGATGCAACTCCGAATCTGTGGCTATGCCCTTTGCGCAAGGGTCGCTGATGTGACACTAGCCCTACGAACCCGCAATCGAAGTACAGAGCATCGTAATTCGAGAAGATAATCTTGAAGTTGTTCTTAACGAGTCTCCCGATGGTGGGATCGTCACCGGTCGTCCATATCTGAACGATGTATTTCATCGGATCGAGATAACGAATGTTCTTCTCGCTGGTCAGTCCGCTCGTCCACATTACGACCGGAAGTGCTTTTCCGCCGTTGGCGACGGTCAGCTTATCGTAGGCGCGTTGTTGGAACAAATTCCACAGTTCGTAGAAGCTCGGCTCCGTGAGATTCCACCCTTTCGCGAGCATAAAATCTGTCACGACTGACGACGATTTCCAGCAGTTGACGTTCACCTCGTCACCGCCCATGTGAAAAATATCGGGCTGAAAATCCTCCACCATGTCTCTGTAGATTCCCTCGAGAATCTCGTAGACCCTTTCGCTTCCGGGATTCAATTGGCCGCAGGGCGGCTCGACGCAGTAACTCTGCCACGGTTCCTTGCCGAAGCAGACCGTCGCGTTGTCTCCGACCCATTGCCAGCCTTCGCCCACGTGGGCTGGCGCGTCGAATTCCGGAAGCACGCGAACTCCGTTCACCAGACCGTACTCGACGATTTCCCTGACATCCTCCTCGGTGTAGACCTTCCGCGGCGCGTACGCACCGTACTTCGACATGTTCGGCCAGGTTCTGCTGACATACGGGAAACTGTGCGAGTCCGTTATGTGCCAGTGGAAGGTATTCAACTTCGACATCCCCATAGCCTCGATAGTGCGAAGTATCGTCGACTTGTCGATGAAGTTTCGAGAGGTGTCGAGCAGGATTCCACGGTACGGATAGACCGGTCCGTCGGCGATGTGAGCGTCTCGAACGATTTGGATCTCGTTGCGAAGATCATTGTAGACTATAAGCTGGGACAGTGTCTCGAGACCGTGGCGAGCGCCGAAGTACGACTCGGCCGTTATCGTCGCATTGATCTTCGTACCGAGAAAAAAGGAAGAGAAAAGATAAATTGTTAATGTGTAGACTTTTGTAGACTATGTAAATTTTGCAGATTAATTATCTTATAGTAATTGGACATCTAAGTACGACTCGGGTGTTATCATTGCATTGATCTTCGTACCGAGAAACAAGGAAGAAAAAAGATAAACTGTTAATGAAATGTGGACATTTTTGTACACTATGTACATTTTTCAGATTTATTATCTGATAGTAATTGGGCATCGAAGTACGGCTCAGTCGCTATCATCGCATTGATCTTCGTACCGAGAAAAAAGGAAGAAAAAAGATAAATTGTTAATAAAATGTGTAGACTGCATACACTGTGTAAATTTTTGAGATTCATTATCTGATAGTAATTGGGCATCGAAGTACGACTTGATCGTTATCGTCGCATTGATCTTCGTACCGAGAAAAAAGGAAGAAAAAAGATAAACTGTAAATGAAATGTGTAGACTTTCGTAAACTATGTACATTTTTCAGATTAATTGTCTGATAGTAATTGGGCATCGAACTACGACTCGGCCGTTACCGTCGTATTGATCTTCGTATTGAGAAAAAAAAAGAAGAAGAAACATAATTGGTTCTCAATAAAATTTCTACACTGCTGAGAAATTTCGTAAAATTATTCAGATTACTTATCCAATAGTAATTCGGCTACGGTTTTACCAAGTGGCCCTCCGGCTGGTAGATCGTGATCGTGTAATTTTCCCTGGTGTCCAAGGTGATCTTATTGTCGTTGGCATTTTGAATGCCGGTAACGTAGATTTCTAAGCCCATTCCACCGCTCCTCGCGTGACCGTCTCCCAATTTAGCGACATTCTTTTTTAGAAGATCGACGTTCTTCTGCAGAAGATTACCGACGCTAGATCTTGGGTTTATTCCCCGAAGCTGGACGTTGGTGGGATCCAAGTGTGCGACGAAGTTGCCCAAGGACAGGTGACCGGTTGGTTTCGGCCAGAGGGCACCGGCCTGCCCGCAGAATAATTGGCACACATCCAAGGACAAAGGTGACTGAACCTTTGGAGTGATCAGAGCCTTCTTGCAAAGACCAGCGCTGCACTCGTAATGCCACGGCGAGCTGCAATGTAAAGAAAAAATAATCATTAAAATGTATATCGCAATTATATCGTAAACCGGTTTCTCGGCTGTTTAATATTAAATGTGAATGAAGAATGCAAAAAAAAAAATGTCGTCCAAGACCAATGACCTGTGAGATTCGAGAAGTACACTATAACATCAGCGAATCGATCACGCAACGGAGGGACTTTAATGGATATACGAACCATCTGTTTCAATTGTTTGCTCGATTCATTTTCGGCCGGGCCAATATTTGCGAAAGTCGATCATTCGGAAAGACGGTCACGGCAAAGAGATAAACATTTGCATATGACGTACCAATGAAATTCGGGCGTTACCTTTATTCGAGATATTATAAACTAGCGGGTTGTTGGACTCGAGCGCTTCGCACCCTCGATACGGACTACGGAATTTAGAAACCGGTAATTTAGATTTTTGGAGTTTTACCGGAATACGTCACTTCCGATTCGGAAATCTTATTTTTCGACCGGAAGTGACGTCATACCGGAAATATGTCACATCCGGTCCGGAAATATAATTCTTCCACCGGAAGTGACGTATTGCCGAAAATATGTCACTTCCGGTCCAGACATCTAATTCTTCAATCAGAAGTGACGCCATTCCATTCCATATTACGTCACTTCCGGTCGAAAAATGAGATTCGCAAACACGTAAAGCGTACGTAATACTTCCATTTCGCAGTGAGTGAAGTAATAGCTTGTAACGAATGCAGGAGATGACCCTGAAGATGCTACATCAGACAAAATTTAATCTTTAGCACCCCATAACTCCCTTATTTTTAATCGTACAGACTTTTCTTTGGGCTCATTTTCTTCGTTATGAAATTCTCTAAATGTGCATTTTTTAATTGTTTTTTTATTTTTATTTTTTTTAAGCAGGGCATTGAAAACAAATATTTAGCACGCCATATCTCCCTCATTTTTCATCGTACAGACTTTTCGCTGGGCTCATTTTCTTCATTATGAAATTCTCTAAATGTGCATTTTTGATATTTTTTTTTAAGCAGGGCATTGAAAACAAATATTTAACACGCCATAACGGTCTATTGTTAATTCCATTTAATCCACTGCCTTCAACAAGATTTTTCAAAAATGCACATTTAGAGAATTTTATAACGAAGAAAATGAGCCCAAAGAAAAGTCTGTACGATTAAAAATAAGGGAGTTATGGCATGCTAAAGATGAAATTTTGTCTGATGCAGATATCTTCAGGGTCATAGGATGAAACGTATGTAAAGTGCGTGGGCAAAATACTTTACGCACGCTTAAGGGTGCGTAAAGTAAGATCGGACAGATGTGCGCATGCGTCGGGTGTGTATAGTACAAGTGACTGTAAAGTGCCACTTTCGCCACTCTCGGCAGGCATGAAAAGTGGCACTTTTCATGCATGAGTTACAAAATAGTAATTTTCGATACCAGTGCGATAAAACTTTTTCTGACGAGTGTGAGTTTGCTGGACGAGCCGAAGGCGAGTGTTGCAATCAGTAGTAGTAAATGTTTTTATTGACATTGTTGTTTACATTATTGATGGTAAGATATTTACAAATGACAGCAATACATATAATGTCATATAATGTCAAAGGGCCATCGACCGAGGTCCTTCAGCCCTGTTGCAATCACACGAGTTCAGAAATCGTTATTTTCGTTACAAGGGCGAGAAAAATCGATCTTTCTCGACGAGTGTAAAGTGGCGCACGAGCCGAAGGCGAGTGAGGCGATTCACACGAGTGCGAGGCAGATCGATTTTTCTCGCCTGTGTCACGAACCGGTCTTTCCGGTTTTTTTTCGCCGCACTAGTGCGGCGAAAGTTTACTTTCCCGCACTAGTGCGGGAAAAAATACGGAAAAAGTTTTTCGCACGAATATCGTACGAAATTTTACTTAACAAAGTATGAAAATTGGGGTTTTGCGTGCGCTAAGCGTGCGTAAAACTGTCATTTTCGCACAGAGTGTAATAATAGTACTTTGCGATACTAGTGCGTAAAAGCGGACTTTCGGCGAAGGCGAGTGCGGCCACTTTACAACCGCCGTCGGGAGTCCGCTTTTGCGTACAACTATCGCATACTACTTTTTGCGACGAATGCATGAAAGGTGCCAGATTATGTTGCTGACCAGGCGCGCCGATAAAGAAAAAACAGACGGCGTGCGCATGCGCACGTAAACACTGTACGCATGCGCACAGTATTTTCGATACGCTTTTGCGTTGCATAAATAACTCGAAGCGTGTCGTAAATACTCATTACGACACGCTACGAGTATTTATGCAACGCTTCCAGTATTTATGTAACGCCTTCTTGATAAACACCACTTTATGCCACGCCCGACCCCCACATAAAGCAGCACTTTTCATGCATGAGTTACAAAAAATTTTGTACGATACTCGAGCGGAAACTTTTTCTTAATTCGTGTGACAGCAACATCCGCCTTGCGCTCGTGTTGCAAATTTACACTCGTCAGAAAAACTTTTATCGCACTAGAATCAAAATGTACTATGACATGTTAAGGTGAGGTACACGAAAAAAACATTTTCGTGAACGTTTTAGTCCAATCAACGCGCTTGGAAGTTCGACCGAAGGACGTTATCCGATCCGAGCGTGAAAGGTCGTTATCATTTGCGATACAGCTGACTTTTGCTCTTCCTCCCGTTACTAATATTCTCTGCATAATTTCCACGAAGTAATTCGAGCTCTTGAACAATGAGTGTTACTGGAACGCAGCTATACATACATCTGCTCTCGTCGGTGGTGAAAGTAAAAGAAAGGAACCCGTTTTTCTCTCAATTTCAAAGACGTGCTGTACAAAATGTTATTTTAGCGCTGTTTAATGCACAACACGGTATACAAAGATCTCAACAATGATATCACCCAGCTACGATCGTATTCCATATTTTTATTCACGCACCATCGGTCAATGGTGTCAGTATTTTACTGCAGCTGTTTTCGCCCGTTACAGTTAAAAAGAAGAAAAAAAACCTCGAATCTCCTTAACTTCCGAGTAAAAAGCACATTTAGCAGGACGCGCGTGTATCTCTTAATCGATATAACCTTCGCACAACAGATATATCCTCCAATGTCACATCCGTCCGACCGACGAACGGTTATGCCGTGCATCGAGCCAACAACAAAGCATGTAAACAACTCTCGCCTCGAGTTGAGAAACAGCGTGGCGATTAAAAATACAAGTGATAAAATAATGATGGAACTTCGTTATAATGGTTGTCGGCTTGATCTGCACTTACCTGAGGTCCTGAGCATCGCAATGGAAGCCTTGAATAGCAAGTACCGTTATTAGTAACGCGAGCATGCCGCCTAAAACCATCGCCAAGGCGACCGACTGACGAACTCTGGTTCGCCGTCCACAATACGATTTTATGTCTCTCCGTGCATAGACGGCCGGGAGTGGGGAAGGAAAGCGAGAGGCGAATGGTGGGGATCGCACCATACGAGTTTCGGATTAACCATCGTGATCACCTGTTGCAGGCTCACGGCTGAAAACTTCGTCGATTGTCCGACGGGGCTTCGGTCGATCGTCGAATAATTCGTGAGTCGGCGAGCCGCTCGATTGTTTGGCGCTTCCATCGATCCGAATTAACTTTCACGACGCACCCAGGCGAGATTTTTTCATAAACGGACGGGTAAAAAAAATATACACTTCGAAGAAACGGGTTTCGTACGCGGCACGCTATGTTTAGACACAGTTGTAAAAAAGTTGCTGATATTGAGTTGGAGCCAATAAAATAGCGCTGGGGCTTTGGAATGTTCACTGTTAGGCACGAGTTATCCTCGATTGTCGATAAACAACGACGGTGAG
This sequence comes from Amblyjoppa proteus, assembly GCA_963922035.1. NCBI lineage: Eukaryota > Metazoa > Arthropoda > Insecta > Hymenoptera > Ichneumonidae > Amblyjoppa > Amblyjoppa proteus. The sequence goes on from OY998233.1 coordinate 14,655,179, forward strand.
CAAAGATACATCTTCTCTGCAGTGTAGCACTTAACTTTGATAAGCACTGCATTGAATTCAGAGATAGTTACTACAAAATCATGTGAAACATCTTTCTTCTCACCTCAGCCGACTCGGTCGGTAACAAAATCTGTAAACAACTTTCTTCAAGGCTCCTCGCATTGACGATGAAAAGAATTTTTATCGGAAGCTTTATGTGGCGTGATTTGCCGGCTGAAATGGAAAAATAATAATGAATGTTGAGTCGAGAATTGTATTTCGATAGCTGAACACGTAACTTGAATAACAGGCATTTAAAAAATGGAAATCGATTGCTTCGGTACCCGCAGGGTATGCCATATTAATTAATTGCATTCACTTGTTTTTTCGTGATCGAAATGACGTATTCTCGTTAACGGCAGCCTAATGAGTTTTCAGCCGGACGAACGATATCCGATGTCGATGTAGCGTCTCAAAGTCTTTTAAAATCATAAGTGGCAATCTGCAATGGAACGTTGTAATCGACCATCGATTTATCGATAAAACGGTGAAGGTTAAAAGTCATTGAACTCGTTAGTACATGTTGATGAACTCGCTTTTTTTTATTGGTTGAAGTTATAAATACATCGGACGATATAGGTACAGAGTGAATAAAAATTACAAAAGGAAGATCAGGGAAGATTGCTGAGTAGGGCCGTCGGGGACACTATTCGTCCCCTCGAATCGCCCGATATTTCGCCAGTTCGTTCGGAAACACGCGATTCAGTTCTACGAGCATGTTTGCCTTGAATTTTCTGTACGCATCGATTTTGCCCTTGACCTGCTCGTTCTTGGTCAACGCCTTCTCGATACAGTCTTTTGTGTATAGCTGAGGGTTCCTGCCTTGGTCTATGTAGCTGGAATCACAACAACCCCGTTAATAAAAACTTTGTCCGGATAACCGGTTTAGACCTCAACGTAAAAAAAAAAAAGGCTCATGAAAATGGTGGGTAAAAAAAATGTTGTATACTCACTCGAATACCTCCAAAGGCACGTGAACATCCTGCACCTGCCCTTTCAATTTGTCGATCTCCTGAAGGCCGTTCACGAGACCTTGGCTGAAAATAAAAGTATGCCAATGTTACATGAACATGTAATTGTATACATGTACACAACATGTATTTGTATATATATAAAAGTTACAAATTATATATACAAAAATTTGCACATTTTTCTTTATCATGGTGTCCAGTAAAAAGTCCGAACGAAATTCAAGGACATTCAAGGACAATTTCCAGGATGTGCTGGACGTTTATAAAAAAACCAAAATATGTATATCGCGCGCGACGTACGAAATAACATTTAAGTAATTCGATAACAATTTTCGTTGACGTTGGAATCTGTTCACAAAAAAAACCCGCTCACTGTGCATAAATGTATACATGTATCTCAGCGAAGCTGATACTCATTTTTTTTACGATTTTCGCCCAGTAATATACATTTTGAAAGCTCGAGTTTGCGGACAAATAAAAAACTCAAGAACATGAAGTGAAATTCAAGGACAATTCCCGGACTTCAAGGATCGCTGGACACGACGTTTGTGTTTAGTAGTCAATATGACGAAGCTGTCTCCGCGAGGTGTTGGCCAATTTTTTGCTTTATCTTTCTCGTTTTATTTTTCGTCGTGCGAATGCGAATGCGCCGTTCGCCTATTTTGAAATAATCATCGCGAAGGATTTCGGGATTTCGTGCGACATCTTACGATGATCGAAGGAAACGAGTTCTCAGTCATTAACCTGTAAAAACTACTTTACCCGATTCCAAAAATGTTTTTTTCTTCACATATCAAATTGTGAGTGAACCGTAATGCGTTAAAATATCTGCAACTTTAATAAGCAGAAGTATTAAACTGACTTTTATTAAAGCGGTTTGTGTGTCTGCATTGACGATGAATTGCATTAATAGTTCATGAGCCCTAATAACGGACTTCCCTGCTGACCGACTAACTTGCAGAAAAACACGTGTAATCGCGAGAAAAATCAAGCATCGAATACTCACATCTTTTGGTTCAGCACGTTTTGTCCTTGCGGTTGAAAATCGCTCACTATTATACGGATTTGCCTCACATTTTCGATGAACAGTTCTAGCTGAGTTTCCAAGTTCTCCAAGGGAGCAGCCATCTTTTCTGTTTACACTCGACAATCAGTAAGACCAGCGCTGTGTCGCAACAATGTTCAGGTTTTTCGGTGTAGATGGCGCTACAGGCCTCTTCGATCGCGAAAAACTCCCCTTTGTCAAAGTGACTTTTGAGAAGAGTTTGATGCCAACTAATCGTAGTTCAAGAATGGTCGCTTCTATAATTTTCTACTCGGTCTCCCCGGTTATTTGCCCTCTGTGTGGGGTGGCCTTGAGGTCCGATAATAGAGGTAGCTCTCCCGACTTTGCAGGGTGAACCTCATCGGGACGGCCGACGTTGAATGACGTCGAAGCGGCGAAAGGGACTGCATTGTTTCCGCATCGTACCTTGACCTTTTGAAACAAACACAAGGGAATGACGAAGATTATTCTTCTCTGATTATTCATGACTATCTATAACTGTGTTGCCAATAAAGGAGACTCGTAAACTTATTAAACTTGAGGGCATCGTAAATTTATATTTAACGAGGCTTTTCAAGTTTAATAAGTTTATGAGTGTGCTTTATTGGCAACAAATTCATCGATAGTCATTCGTAACGTAGCTGTTGTTCAGACAATTATCGGACAGTCATTGTTTTTTTGGGATTTACCCTTTAGAAAAGTTGACCGCTCGTAGGTGTTTTTCCGTTACTACCTTCAACAATATCTATCCCAATGTCTATTATTATCGTTTTCATATAATAATAATATGATCAAATTTATATAATATACCCAGATAGAAAAGTGACGGCACGGCGACGGAGCGGTGGCGTTACCAATGGTATAATACCCATTTGACGGCACGTTTTTCTATCTGGGTAGCGTTAGTGCGCCAAATGTCGACCGGTTACTGCGCACTATGATCGCGAGTATAAAATGCGCGCGCATACTTTGATCGTACTTTTGTATATACGATGCCTGCACGTTTAAAAAGTTTGTGAGTCTGCTTTATTGGCAACAGTTCCATCGACAATCATTCATAATGTAACTGTTGTTCAGAAAATTAACGGATAGTCATTGTTTTTTTGGGATTGATTCTTTCAAAAAGTTAATCACCCGTAGATGTTTTTTCATTATTGTCTTCAACAAGATTTTTCCCAAGTTCTATTATTATAATTTTCATATAATTGAATTGAACAAATTTATGTAATATCGCGATAGTGCGCCAATCTTGACACGCAGCAGCGCACTGTAATCGCGACAATAAGATGCGCGCGCAACACTTTCATCGTACTTTTCGCGAAGTCTCCGTCGCCTAAGTTACGAAGTAACCTCAAAGACACATATAAGTTGAAAACAACTGTGCGCAGAGTCTTGTTGACAATAGGAAAACAATGGCGTTGAGGAGACACGTTGTTATAGGTGAGGCGAGGTATAGCTTGTCAAGTTAATCTGTTATGCCCTTAAAGACCATTCAAAATTGCTGTTACATATTAAGATTATGTAATGTTTATTAGGCGGCGGAACCGGCTACATAGGAAGATCGCTCGAACTGGCTTTGAAACACGACGGCGCGAATGTTACGATTGTTTCGCGAATGCCAGGACCCTCGCGTCTGTCTTGGGTAAGCGATAAATCTTCGTTTCTCGCGTTTCCACGGATTCTTCATGAATTATTATTTCATCGAATTTTTCCCGATTATTTATTTTAACTTACAGTTTTACGAAATCGAAATTTTGACGATTTTTGAATACATCGGTGCAGAAATTTTGTCTATAGTTATCAGATGCGGAACTGTATGGTGAACACGCTTGTTCACTGTATCGATTCTTTAGAGCGACTTGGCAATGACGGGACTGCCCTCCGACACTACCCACGTCATAAACGTCGCCGGACAAAATATTCTGGATCCGACCCGAAGATGGACGACAGGATTCAAGCAGAACGTTTGGAACAGCCGGGTGGAGACTACGAAGGCTCTGGCAAAAGCCGTGGCCAATACTGATGCCAAAGTCTTTGCGACTATCTCTGGAGTCGCGTATTACAAAACTGATGGAAAGGAATACACGGAGGACGACAAGTGTGAACCATACGATTACCTGTCAGGTACGATTCTGTAAACAACTTTTTTTTTCAGGGTGAACAGGTTGTTGATTGCATGGAAACCAATGAAAAAGGAATTTATTTATTTTTTTATGAATATAAAATATTTTGCATCTTCAACGTTTTCAAAAATCTGTGTAGGTAATTTTTTATAAGTATAATATCCCACATAGCAATTGGAAAACAACAAAAATGGCAGACTTCTAGATGTGCTCTAAATTCATTTCTATATGAACTTGGAATGTTCTCTGAAAGATATTGAATGCTTTGATTTCGGACTACTTGTAATACTCTCAAATATCTGAGCTTAAGTAAGACTTATTGTGGACTTTATATACGTATTGTCCCATACAATATTCATCCAGAATATTAATACAATATTGATCCAGAACATTAATACAATATTAATACAATATTAATCCGGAATATTAATACAATATTGATCCAGAATATTATTGTACGGTGCAATAAGTATATAAAGAGTTCCGGAAAAGACAGTTCACCTGTTTGAGATGATTACCAATGGTCCGAAATCGACGCATTCGATATCTTTTAAACGACATTCAGAGTTAATATTGAAATAAATTCTGAGGACATTTAAGAAGTCCGCAATTTTGTACGTTCCATTTATGACGTAAATATGTCGTCCAATTGTTATGTGGGATATTTTGCAAGATCAATGTGTTTAAAAAAAAAAGCTGGGTTCATTTCGCATACACAGGGAAGAATGTTGGTTTTGTCCCGTCATTAGCCAGTGCCCAGACACTGGCTAATATTTGCTGGTGGCATACCTTGTTAACTGTTTAAATAATGATAATAATAATAATTATTATTGTTTATAGTATTTAAGTTTCCCTTTAATGATCCTCTGCTGTATAATGTAGTGTCACGGAAAAATATATGTATCGATTTACTAATCATTACGAATAATTGTGAGTAGTCACGAATAATTATAAGATAATTTATGTAACTGCAGAATTGTGCCATGCATGGGAAGAAGCAGCTCAGCTTCCGTCCGGATGCAGCGCGAAGCAAGTGACGATACGATCCGGTGTCGTTTTGGGCAGAACGGGCGGGATGATAGCTCAAACCTTCTGGCCATTTTTTCTCGGCCTCGGTGGCCCGATCGGCACCGGAGAGCAGTACATGCCCTGGATACATATAGAAGATCTAGTCTATTTATTTATGTACGCGTTGGACAACAATGTTCACCCGATTCTCAATGGCGTAGCGCCGCAGGTAACTATGGGAAAAAAAACTAATGACAACTCAGTCCTCAAATAGATGAAAAAAAAATGTCTTATTTTTGCAGCTCATAACGAACAAAGAATTTGCTAAGGCCTTCGCCTCCGCCATGTGGAGACCGGCGCTGCTGCCGTTACCGACGTTTGTCCTTAATTTGCTCTTCAACAAAGAACGCGCGAAAGTAAGTACCGACTCGGGTAAAATTTCGGAAAAATATTATCAATTCAACAAGTCATTTCGTCGATCCTTTAATAACAATTTCATTTTTATTTTTGCAGATCATGACCGAAGGGCAAAAGGTGGTGCCTAAACGAGTTTTGGAGTCCGGTTTCGAGTACGCATACCCGGATATCAGCAAAGCGTGCGGACAATTCTCAAATTTGTTCCACGTTAACCAGCCGTTTTAATCCCACAAAAGACTAGTCAATAGCGTCAATTAGAATCGTGAGACTTGAGTTAACTGTACAAAAAAATCATAAGGCCCCGCATCGACGCTCGTCGAAAAAATGGCACATTTACCGTTACGTTGTGTTGTTCGTTAATAAATCGTTGATAATCACATTCGACCGTACAGTAACTTGCCGATCGTTCGATCTTGATAATTTGTCGAGACGTCTTCTCAACGACCTGAGCGGTCCGGCTCGTGCCTCGAGCGCGCGGAGGAAACGTGCTCGACGACAGAATTTTCCGTGAATCTGCCCCGTTTCAAATTGTGCTGCTGGAGATACTCCTGAGCCCCCTTTTGGCGAATCCGCTCCAAGCTCGAAGCACTTAGTGGCTCTTGCAAAAGATACCTTTCCTCCGCGAGCGGTTTATCGAAGTGCGTAATTTTCGTTAGCGACTCTTCGCTCTCGGGTATGTCCAATTGACAATCGCGAAGATCGGGGAACCGCGGCGAATCGTCCTCGGAGTCCGAGGTAGCGACTATTCGCTCGTAAGGGTCCAATCGGCGCTCGTTCAAAAACTCTATTTTACTCATGTTCAAGAAATAATTTATTTCCCTTCTGTGATTCTGTATCTCTTCGCGCGTCAGCCCTCGCGTGTCGAAAGCGATCGTTTCACCGTCCCGGCACACGAAGAACAGTCCCATGTTCACGGAAACTCCCACGTGACGAATCTCGCTGAGTTTTATGAAAGTCTCGGCTTTCCTCGGACTCCGCGAGACCAGCTTGTCGCTCCAGGTACATCGAGTTACGATAGCCTTATTCTGCTCTTTGTCGAGAAGGAGATCCTCCCACTCGCCGAGCGTGTCTAATCCAAACATTATTTCTCCCAGCAACGAGATCATCGTGAAGAACACGCTATCGGTCAGGCGGCGAAAAATTTCGAAGAAAGCGATAACAGACACTGGAAAGCATAAATGCATCGCGTTACGATCCGTTCGACCCACGACGGAGAATGACTGTACACTTTTTTTTTTAGACTATCTCATTTTTACGCTTCTTACGGAAGAGAAACAGCCACGATGTGAGCCTGGGTCTTCGCGATATGCGGAGTTTATTTTTGTCGATTATTTTCAGGTCCGGTTTGGTCGCCAGGATCATATTGTACGTTTGAATTTTTTTGCAACTGGACTGAGGATGGAGAATGTGTCGGAGGACCGATGAGAGAATTTTGACCGTTTCAATATAAACTGCCTGAAGGGCTTTCATTTGTTCTTTTGATATACGACGATATACCCATTGGCGTTTTTAAACGGAAGAGTCTAAATGCGCAAAAAAATTTTATATCATTCGGTGGGAAAATTGCTGTTTTGCGCACGCTTCACGTTATGCCATAAAATCCCCATTTTCACACCTTGTGAAATAAAATGTATGCTATTAATTTTCAGTGTTTAAACATTTTTTAAATGAATTTGATAATTCGTTTTTACTATTCATTTTTTTAATTAACTCGTGTGATTCCAACACGCCTTCGTGCTGTTTATCACTTATCAGAAAAAGATTTTTCGCACTAGTATTTTAATGTACTATTTCATATATTTTTTATACGACGATATACCCATTGGCGTTTTTAAAACAGCAGAGTAAATAATCAAAACATTTTTGTTTATTTTTTCTTGGATCTTTAAATAAAACCGTTGTTTTCATATTGTGGCCTAAAAACACCCGTTTGTTCTGCAACGACGGAGTGTTGAGAAGAAATTTCTGACTTCCTGTTAGTCGTTCCAACTCGGCGAGCTGCATCGTCTGTACACCCACGCGCGAAACTTGACCTTCCAGCGCTCGCATCCACATCGCCTATCCCGACGCCTATCAGCGCCAAAATAACGGCAAATTGACAATCGATATCTCCGACGCAAAATAATAAACTGCGACAAACATATCGAGTCTTGATCCTCTGATATTTCGAATGGAAATCTTTAAAATAGAAATGCATACACAACCCAATTGAGTGCGTGCGCGCGCATCGATAGCCGAAGGGCAATCGAGCAGATATCATAGCTATGTCAACAATCCGCGTCAACTTGGTCGAACGCCAGCAGTAGCAAAGCATTGCTCTGCGAGATCTCGGTGAGCAACACGCGTCCAACGAAATCACAACAAACATAAGTTAAGAGGCTCGTTAGATTAAAAAATAAATAAAAAAAATTGTTTCCTCCTACGGGCGCATAACAAGCTTATGTTACATGCCGTTGCTCGGCTCGTCGCCAGTGATAGGCCGCGGGATCGCGAGAAGTCGCCTATTGCAAGAAAATATAAATCGTTACGCGAGGATTTTCTACGAAAGTGATTTCACGATGTAGCCGATCACGTGATTCGCGAGTGATCGTCTCACACACGGAGGACTCCGCTCGCTCTATGGTTTCTCGCCCGTACGGTTCGCATCGCCGTGTTTTTTTTTTCTTCCATTTTCTCGGCCAGCGGGCCTGTTCGATCTTGCACAGCGTGCATGCAACATCGCGGCTACGTAATATTGTAGACACGATCGGAAGTTCGATCGAGTCTACCGCCGCCTGCACTGCCGCCGCTCGCCAGTCAAGTAACTAGTGACGAAAAAAAAAGGGGGGGAAAAAAAACAAACACATATATATATATATATATATATATATATATAGCCTAAAGCCGAGGTGGCGAATATCCAAAATGGCGCGCGCCTCGCGCACAGCTGTTGTTTACCGACAAATGCGTGTCAGACGATCCGCGGATCGTCTCGCGTGATTTCGCGTTAGGTTCGACGGGACTTGAACGGTCCTGCGTTAACGTCGCGGTCCCAGGACGAAGATGGAATGTAGATGGAAAAGTACGACCAGCGAGTCGGAACATTGACAAACGTAGAGGAGTATCGTGAAGTGCTACGAACTAAACGGTGGAACGGTTGTGGCGAGTGTGTGCCTGCGAGAGAAAAAAAAAGAAGCTTTCCCAGCGGAGTGCTCTGCTCGACGGAGGAAAGCGGGACGGGTCAGCGATGACGGAACTTAATGCCAATTGACCGGAGGGATAACCTTTCGTCCGCTGAATTAAACGAGTCATCGAGCCCACCTGGGTAATAAATACCCTCCTGTTGCGGTGAAAACGCGTATGTACGCACTAAAACAGGTCCACCTGAGAAAGAAGACGAGACAACGGAACGCGAGGTACGTGAAGAGAGCGCGGTTAGCGCTCTCGCGCGCGCTAACAAACAAAAAAAAACTAGCTTGTTAAAGCTGACGATTTTTTTTTTTTTTTTTTTTTTAACGCTCTCGCTCGTGTCGCGTCTCGCAACATTTACGAACAAAAGCTTCTTGCGCCTCGCACAAATTGACCAATGACTTTTTGCGTCTCGTACACGGCGGACTTGTCATCGCGATGACTCGTTACGTAAAGGGAAAAATTTCGTATCGAGTCACCGTCGAGCGGGAAACCGATCGCTTCATATCGACGCAGTAATTCGTGGAGCTTTTTTTTTTTTTTTTGAGTATTCGTATAAAATAGACGTTTTTCTTGTACTTTCGATCGCTGCGATTGAATTTCGAATGGACGGTAGAATTCGACGAAACCGACGGCAGTGACGTCAACAGGCGGATATACGAGAGAAGCACCGATGCAAAGGCACGTTTCAATGTTTGGCGAGAAGGAGCAAGCTCTTCTCGCTCCTTACGATCGCGTAGCTGCACTCCGGTTTATTTGGTGCTTTGTTTGTTTTCGTTTTTTTTTTTTTTTAATCTTTTCCACGAATTAATACATTTTTAACGCTGTCGTATGTCGACGTTGTGTACAGTCGGATTTTTTGTTTCTTGGACGCTTGAATTTTTGGATACCAACATTGAGACGAATTTACCAAATTGTTAAACCAACAAATAACACGGAAATAAAGTTGTCGAATTTTTCTTTTCTTTCAATTTTTAAATCAACCATGATGATCTAAAAGAACTTAATGTGTGCAAAGAAAAAATATAGAAAAATATTTGTTTTGTTTCGTGCGCAAGGTCGATTGAATTTTTAGACACTAATATAAAATTTACCAAACTGTTCTAAGAAACAGCAATGAGACAAAGCGATAGGAATTTATTATTTTTCTTGTAATTCTTAAATGGACCACAATATTGATGATACAAACAAATTTTGTGTACGCAAAGAACAAATACCAAAAAAAAAAAAATTGTAAAAGAATTCATCCGCTTTTGTTTCGTGTACAACGTCGCTTTAATTTTTAGATACCAAGACGTAGTTCAATGTATCAAATTCTTAAAGACACAGCGACAAGACAAAGCGTGATGAAGAAATTTATTGTCTTCCAATTCTTAAAACGACCATGACGTTTATGATATAAAAGTATTTTATGCGGCAAAGCAGATTATAAAAAATATTTGGCATAGAATTCATCTCGACCTTCTTGTATAAGGTCGCTTGAATTTTCCGTTACTATTATAAAAGTTACCAAATTGTTGAACTAAGAAACAGCGACGAGATACAGCTTTAGAAATATATTATTTTTCTTTCAATTCTTAAATTGATGCGATATCGATGATACAAAGAAATGGTATGTGCGCAAAGAATTCATCTCCTTTGTTTCTTGTACAAGGTCGCTTGAATTTTTCGTTACTATTATAAAAGTTGCCAAATTGTTAAACTAATAAATAGCGACGAGATACAGCTTTAGAAATTTATTACTTTTCTTTCAATTCTTAAATTGATGCGATATTGATGATACAAAGAAATGGTATGTGCGCAAAGAATTCATCTCCTTTGTTTCTTGTACAAGGTCGCTTGAATTTTTCGATACTTTCGATCATAAAAATTACCAAATTGTTAATCTAACAATTTGGTAATTTTGCAACGAGAAACAGCTTTAGAAATTTATTATTTTTCTTTCAATTTTTAAATTGACGCGATATTGACGATACAAAGAATTGGTATGTGAGCGAAGAAAAGAATCTTTGTCGAAGTATCATTTACCTTTCTTTATTCCATGACTTTGTTTACTGACAATAAAACATTTATTTCGCAGGTTCGACCATGAACGCAAGAACGCAACTTTTCGAGCTAAGCATGGAAGGACGTCAGGTGGACGAGGCTGTGGCGAGCATATTTCACAGCGTTCTGTTTCATCGGAGTCTTGGAAAATTCAAGTACAAACAGGAGGGCAGTTATTCGGTCGGTACTGTCGGATACCAGGACGTCGACTGCGACTTCATAGATTTCACTTACGTCTGCTGTTCGTCGATCCATCTCGATCAGACCCTGAAACGCGAAATATCCGGATTCTCAGAAGCGCTGAGATCGACCGACAGTCCAGGCTCCGGTCAGATATCGTTGGAATTCTTTCAGAAGAAAAAAAATCGTTGGCCCTTTCAACCTGAATGCATACCATGGGAGGTGTGGACCGTTCGCTTGGAGCTGATAAAACTTGCCACAGAACACGAGAGACAGATATGCAGGGAGAAAGTCGGCGATCTTTTGACCGACAAGATTTTGTACATAACCGAGGTAATGAATCGTCACGATTATCTCCCGAAAATGCCGAATCAGGCGGAACTCGATCTGATATTCGACACTTCGTATCCGGACATTCAGCCTTATCTGTTCAAACTTTCGTTCACGACGACGGGACCGTCGAGCACTACTATGGGAAATACGATGAAGAAACTCATAAAGGAAACTCTGTCCATATAGTTCGATCGTGAAAATTTTTTCTTGTCGGTTAATACGTCAATGTTTTTTTTTTTAGCCCTGTAGATTTTAATCACCGCATAGAGTGAAAGTGCAACGTTGAGTTTTTTTTCCTCGAACACCTTGAACTTTCGGTCTTTCGTTGTTGGTACGGAGATTCGGTCGCGTCCAAGGTTCGAGCAACGATCTCATCGTGTCGTTTAATACGCGTTTAATTGCAGCGACGGCCGAGGCGTTGCAAAAAAAAGAAAAAAAAAGAAAATCCGTTTTTCGCGGTACAAAACTTTTTGTTTTTTTTTTTTTTTTTCTCATCATCGCGTTTGCATAGCAGCTATTTGTATACTGCTGATGTATATCTGTCAACTGGTTAGTACAAATGAACATGAAGTTGCTTTTTTTTTCCTGTATTTCTATGAATGTCCGTCGCATAACTCGTAATAGCAGGATTTTCGGCCGTAGAACCCGAACGATAGATCGTTCTTGATGATATATGAAAAGCCCTGTTTTACCGGCATTCAATTTCTTTAATCTTTTTTTTGTATTGTTCTCTGTGTAGAGTGACGAACCAGCAAAGTCTCTTTGTATCACGAAACCATATAGGATTCAATAAATTTCGTTGAGCGAGCTATGACAAAAATAATTAAAAAATATATAGGAAAAAAAAACATGAAAAAAATGGAGCCGGTAAAGTGGGGCTCGACTAACGCGTATAGACTGTAGGGTTCGGATACACTATTCAATATGTGCGTTATCTGCGCAGACCCGATAGCTTAGCGTTATGCATCACAGTGCATATAATGAAACGTAAAAAAATCCTTTCGGGCGCGTTACTTCGAGAGTAATGACGCTGATAAAATGCACACACACTAAAAATCGCGTGCTAATTGGGCTGAGTTTGGTTACGCACCGAATAGAGACCGGTTTAAACGATAGGACCGTTCCTCCATTTATGTTCCGAATAATTTAGAGACAACGTATACGCGGTCGTTAACTTGGATCTCTAATTCTTAAGTCCCACAGACTCGCCACATACGTAAAACACATCAAACACAGTCTGTGGTTCCATTTATATTAAAAAAAAAACTATTCGTATCATTATTCAGTCGATAATCACTAATACTTTAACCGAATTTAATAATTATTTCTCTACTTAATAGATTAACGATTTTAAAAGGCGCGGTTTCGCCGCGCACAGGCGGCGGAGCTTAGAGTCGATCGGACGAAAATCCTGAATTTATCATTTTTTTTTTTCGGGTTAATATTCCTTTTCACGAAAAATTGCCGGTCAAATCGCGCGAACACTTTGCGAGAATTTTTTTTTATACCGTTCGATCAGTGTTTTCACGACTTTATTTGTGATTTTACGGTAGTGTTGCAATACATGAATTTTGGGAAGTATCGGTGATCGGTAAAATCGCGTGGATAAGCGGACGGTTCTTAATGAAATGTTATCAATTATCCCCGCGATAAATCGATTTTTAGTTTTCAAATAAACTACATTAAAAATTGCAGCGAACTAATGTAATTTTCATGTTCTATGGGATTCTTTTTTTTTTTTCTCGTTCGAGCCGCAATACTTCCCGACATCAGTGTAATTCGCAAACGGCCAAGACACGTAAACGTAATATTGCAATATATCAGTTAGTCGTTTTGAGAAGAATCTCGACTGTGATTTTTTTTTTCTGCCCGTCGTTGAGTTCGAACTTGACAGTAACAAGCGACGTTGTATAGTTTCCCTATTCTTCAAAGTATCAGCCTGTAATAGCAATATGTTTCTGCAATATTTTCTTTCGGAACGCTTCCAGGCCGCAAGTGAGTTTTTTTTTTTCGAGCTGGTCAATTATATTCGACCCACGAGATGAGATTGTAAATTCAAGCGTAGCTGCCCTCAAAAAGCGCAGCTTATTGTATATTAATATATCTATATAGTTGGCCTTGATCAGCACGAGAGTCCAGTCGTTAGCACGTAATCACGTCCGTACACTGATGAAATATCGTAACACTGACACAATAAACCAACAAATACAATAATGATAAAAAAAAAAACAACAGATTATAAAACAATCGTGAGTTTTTTTAAATATTTATTATGTAAGAATAAGAAGTTCATAAATGCGAAAGTTATTTATTTCACGAGTGACGATTACATTTGTTTTATAATACTTGGCGACAGAAACGCTGCGCGCAATCATCGTGGCTCGCGCCGAACGCCTTTGACTAATTTTTTTTTTTTCATCTTTTTTTTTGTGAGTTTCAACGACCCGACACTGACGCACTGCACGTGACGGGATATTGCGGCTGGGTGACGCGAAAAAGTAAAGCTCCCCACATAGGGGACGTTTTAATTGTGAAAGTTCATACTTTTCTAAAAAAAAAGATAAAAAAAAGATATATATATATATATATAAATTAAATTTAGAATTTAAAAAAGGCGCATGTATAATGCGCCTGCCCTTGTTACGAGAAGAAAATTTCTTCTGCAGACCTGATCGTGTAAATAGATAAAAATGAAGTACATATGCAATGAGAATCAGCGGTTCACGCGTGAAATGTACTTCTCGTGACACTTAAAAAGAAGGAGAAGAAGAAAAAAAATGAAAACATGACAATTATCTTTTTCGCATCACTCGGGTAATTTCTTGCGTAAAAAATTGCGAACGACCTTTGTGACAAAGTGTCACGCATCATTACCGTTGTGATGAAAATGAAAATTCTATCTACGAAAAAAAAAAAAAAAAAATTAAAAATGAATATATATACATATATATATATATATTAGGGACTCCTGAGATGAGTCCTCGAGAGTGTCGGAATGATTGTGTTTGTGAGTGTGGCTCGATCTTCGGATAGACGATCGACACACAGGAGATAATATATATGTATATTATATATAGTAGCACTATAAAGATTAAGAGAGAGATAAACGAAACAAAAAGTGTACATTAAGGTTCAGACAATGCGAAATTGTGGCTAGTGTGAACTGATATTATCGTATGATTACTGTATGGGATGGACGAGTCGTTTTAGGTATAATTATAACGAAAATCATAAACTATTAATAAACTATTGTATTTTATAATTGCAATTATTTAACTCCATTCTGACGAATTGCTAACTATATCTTATTATTGAGCAAATAAGCATTGCATCCCTAGCAGCTTCAGCAACCGCAAAAATAACCGAAAAAACTACCGTAATTTCAGGTCATCTTTTACACCGTTTAAATAACCGCAAAAACATCCATAGGTGCGAGAGCTCACGCAGCCCGTGCTTGCGAAAGGTCGTTTTTTTTTTGTTTGAGTAATAACTACAAAACAACCGCAGTCCACGTCAGGTAAACATAAAAATAACTTTAAAAATAACCGTAGGAAAGGGGTTCAATAATTATTTTCCGCTAAAATAACCGAAAAAAATAACCGCAAATGAGTCTGCAGAGGGATTTTTGTACACGACAGATAACCACCCTAGGCGATCCGACCACTGCGAAAATCACCATGTTTTCCCTGTGGTTTTGTGCAAAATGTTTACGAAGTATTTTTGTCGGAACCACTACGCAAACCACCGCTTCACGATATTTCGTTTTAAATGGTGATTCGACGGTGGTGACGACGAAATAACCCACCAGCCACTCAAATTTCTTTTTACGGTGGTTAGTACGTACCGAAAAAAGATTTGGTGATATTGGAAAAGAATGGTTTGAATTGTCATCATCACATCAATTTAGGACATAATGCTATATTACGCATTTCGAAGAAAGAAATAAACCCAACCCTAGTAAGTTGTGCGACTGTCTGTTTTTCGGGAAATGCCGCAAAATGGACTGAAATATGACCCGCGTACGTTAGGGAACGAAACAGATCGCATAAAATGGATAAATGGACCGTATCTTTTTAGTTTTTGGTGTAGCGCTCTTTTCTGTTGCAAAAACAGCAAAAGGACCAAACCAATTTTAACGAGCATTGAACTTTTTTTTTTACGCAATTCGATGCGGTTCTTTTTTTCAGAACCAAAAAAGACGTCAATTCAAATTGCGACATTATGCTTCCCAGCTGGTTCCGTGTATTAAAGATGTATTACACGTACCTTCCCAGCCAAAAGTTCTTTACGGAGAGAGTAAAGAACTGAAAAGTTTTTTCTTGAAAAAATACCATTCGGCTCGCGTGGTACGGTTTCGGTTCTCGCACCCGGAAACGGACCGAATGAAATTTTCGGTGGAAACGATTCGGTCCTCTTACGGCTTTTGCGACCGAAAACCGAGGGAGCGCTAATCAAAAACGATACGGTCCGTTTCACAGTTTTTCTTACGGTCCGTTTCTCTGCCAAATGTACGTGTCCGTTTTACGGTCTGTCAACTTGCTAGGGTGGACGTTCAGTGGTCACATGTACAATACACACTCGCACGCTACTGTAGCGACATCATACCACTGGGGTGATAAGCTCGTCGACATCACCCCAACTTTTTGGCTTCAAGTGGGCTATGGGAAGTACGCTTCTATGCTATCCATATTCTTTGGTAGCTCGCCGTTGGCTGGGCGTTCCGTTGAGGGGGTAACGCGTCGAATTTTCGTCGGGACTGAGTTTTTTTCTTGCATTTAATATCCACGAATAAAATAATGACGAGCATGGGGAAAGATATTTGCTTGCGGATAACAGCATTAATTTTTATCTTAATTTTTTTCACTCATTGTATCTGACCAATTACAAAACTTCCTCATCACTTTTTAGTTCTCTGGCAAGGCTTTTGGAAACCCTTTCGGTAAACTAAGACCACCGTGATCATACAGACTGACATCGGAAGCACTCGCATTGAGGAAGTACCAAATATCGATAGCCGGCAAACTATAGAAGCACACGGTTACGCCATGTTGATTTTTTTTAAGTGGCAGGCCGCTATGAATGATAAGATATCACTATCATTCCGTCAGCAGCTAGATATCTCTTACAAAAAATATGAGTTTCTCTCAGTATATGTTGATGCTGTAAAAAATAAGTCATGAGACGCGGAAATTCTCAAGATCAAGAGACGCGGAAGCGTCCCGACCTTCAAACACTTCATGAGAGACCTGTTGAATAGAGATATTTCGCTTATTAACTTAGAAATTAAACAAATTAAATGTCAACCGCAGAATGAATGGGTGGTTACAGGATTTCAATAATACATTTATTTCGTATTTATGCGTCATTGACAGGTAGCATTACAGAAGAAAAATATGACAATATGTCAGATGCATGTCCTTACACATATTAATCGCAACTGAAAACTAGATTGCGTGATTGAATACGGAAAGGCGTATTTCATATGCTCATACATAGAACATACGTCCTTATGATTTAAGTCACGGAATGTAACTTGTTTCAAATCCCCTACCCTATAGGTCCAAAATAGTCCAAACGTGGATTTTTCTCATTCTCCCATGAGTTTAATAAACTAAAGTATGTCAATAATTATAGCATCAGGCTTTGCCAGGCGTAAATCGCAGCATAGTTGTGAGGTATCTTCAGCACCACTCTTTTTTTACGTTCAAGAACGTGTAATTCAACTATCGATTAATCCGCGTGCAATCCACACGGGTAGTCGCCGCAGCATTATCTTGCGATAAGATTGATCCTTGTACGTAGGATTAATGAAGACATCGGTCTGCATCATTTCGTTGAAGTTTACAACTTTGCTTTTGTCAAGGCGTATGACCGGTAGAAGCAAACACGTCGCCATTACACTATACAGCTCATAGTCCTTCAAACTCTTGTCGAGAGCTTCCATGGTCGGTGGTTTCGTCTTACAGCGAAGCCTCGACATGGTTTTTGTCAACATGTTCAGGTATTCGTTGAGAAGATCTTCACGATGATGCAGATCAACATCCTCCGCGAGACTGGAGGTGAAAACGTTCAGGAGATCGATAGCCGGTGAATTCCACAGAGGTTGTTGGAAATCAAGCTGGAAAAGGAGACGCTTGAATTTGACTGATTTATGTTGATGATTCAAGTTATGCGATAGGATAATAACGGTATTGGCTAACTTAATTCACTCATTTATTGGACGGTCGCATGTGATTTTCGTATTGTTTAATCCGTTTGCTAATTCCACGTACGAAAATATGATCGGTGAGTTTACCCTCATCGTCATATCGGAAGAGCATGTTGTTGACCCAACAATCACCGTGATTGATCACATTGAACTCGTCCTGCTTTTGAGCCACACATTGGACAGCTTTATCGTAACAGACTTCCGAAAATTTTAATAATTTCTCTGAGTAACTGCGTTGACTATGTAAAAAATAACGAAATAACGAATGAAATGTTAACGGTGGAATCGGTAGAGTGTACATTTATAATCATGCACAGTGTGATATAGAAAAAAATCGAATAATGAAATCCTTTTTTTTTAGCCCAAGAATTTTTAGACTAGTGAAACTAGATTTAACGCCATGTGAAAGTCACGTGACCGCGCCACGAGAACGACAAAGATACCGTTATTGGCGCTCATACATCACGAGGGAGGGCGTTTCACATGGCGTTAATGTGAGAGTTTGAACTACGTACTTATTGCCCAATTCCGGCCAATTGAGTAATTCCTTGGCAAAATTTCTCATTCCGCTTGCACAAAGCTGCTTTACACTTTCGGGATGATCGGCATGAAAAACGCCCTTATTGTATAAAGTTTTCGGTTTCGGATCCTGGAAAAAAAGAATCAGACTCAAATTTTCAGCGTTATAAGCTCTTTTTCAAGTACATCATTTTTTTTGTTTCTTTGTGAACCATGGACTCTGAAAAGCAATCAGTTATTACTTTGCTTAGCCGCCATTCATATGATTTCAATGAAACTTAAAACGGAACATACATTTCTTCAAGCAGGATGTACCTTTTCGCAGAGCGCTACGGAACTGGCGTGAAATTTAGCCAGATTTTTCATTAGGAGAAGGCTGTGTTCTAAATCAAGGCCAATCAGTCGATTGGCCATACGATAACCCTGCGCTGCTAAATCCTCCATTACAATAACAGAAGGATTTCCAATTTCGGCGTAAAAAAGTCGGGGACTCAGACGACAATTTTTTTCGTTTAAAATGTCATTCATCTGAGCGAGCGTTGTTTGCATCATGTTGATTTCCAACTCTAAGGTTTCAAACTCCTTTATCTTCAATTAATCGACAACATGTAACTTGCATCTATGAATAATTATGTTTTATGATTTGAATAATTATATATATTTCCGTTTACCAGTTCTTTTGCAGCACCCTTGGTCATAAGAGAAATCTTAACTATTAATGATATCGTCTCTATAACCTTACTATCCGACGTATTTCTCAAATATTTCACGCTAGCGCGTATTAATTCACTTCCATAATTTTCATTTTTTCCCCCTACAGGTTCCGTCTTCAAATCTTTCACTTCTATTGATTGGTCACCTTCCAAGTTCTTAAGTATTTTCTCCACAAACTCAACGGTGACCAAGGCTAGCGCTTCCGAAGACATTTTAAAGGATACTGTTATTTGTTCGCACGCCAGCTCTTCTTGTAATGGACGCGTCATGCCATTAATCTAGCCCCACCGCGCTGTCTGATACATCCGTAAAGTGGGAGACGCTGATATACGCACTACATAACGGATCTAATTGGAAACCGCGATATTAATCGACAGTCGAATTATGCGCGGCGCGCGATTTGTCTGATTCAAATATAAATAATGCTAGCGAGAATCAAATAGTTACATAATTAGGCAGGAATGGTCACATGGAAGCTTTCTATAGAAGAGAGTAATTCAGAAGAGCCAGCGAGAGTGCAGAACTTTCCCCAAGGATGGATATGCCAGATGTGGATACTTCACCCGAGAAAAAGGAATATTCTGGAAGAACGCAGGCTTGTTTTAGGGTCTGGAAAGAAGGGACCCAAACTCATGAAATTTAGCAGACACCTTTCACCGACGGTCCTTCGGACCACCAGCGGACTCAGCGTCTACCCCGGCAAAACTCCACGAAGGAGGCGGGCCCCGGCCCACGACTGGGTAACGCACTCACTGGAGGGGTCGAACCACCCCTACTCTTAGATATCGAGGAAGCACCATCGTCGAAAATCATCGCAAAGAAAGAGGAGTACAAAAATTGAAAGAGGATAACTCGGTTGAATTTCGAGCTGTGAGCATCACGCTCTTGAGTAAAAGTCTGTGACAATATATTGAATATCAGTTGAAAAATTCAACAATAACGTCTTGTCTCTCCGAGTTTTCGGTTATCTCCACAAATACCTTAATAACTCCCTCCAACAACTCCAGCGCACCGCGAATCGAACACTTTCGTGTTTCACGGGCGAAACGGACTCTCGCGCCATCTCGAGCGAGGAAATAAGCTTCGGACTCAAATGCATATTAGAGTCGAAAAGTAAAATAGTGTAATTTTTTCTGACAATAACACATAAAACCCGACGGATAAACGTTCTATACTCACCCACCTGATAACCCGTCCCGACGGAATTGTATAACAATCTTTGAATCGCTCGCAAAGGAGCTGACTTGAGTCCAAAAGGATTTCAAACGATACTGACCCAAAGGATGGGGTAATTTACCGACGGTCGAAGGTGCGAGCGGTCGGCAATGCAAATGCCTGCGTGTTCCAAAGTTACAGATTTTGGGCTGAAGGATGCCGCTAAACGTAAACACTGCCACGATATTGCCTCGATCGAATCGTGCGGTCCGCAGTGCGAGACGTTGAAGTCTGTAAGACAGGAGTATATTATTTGTATATCGCTTAAAAAAAAAAATCTACGTTTCATAAAATAGTCGTATCAACGACGGTGACTGGAGAATTTTTTTTTTTTTTAAATGTATATAAATGTCCTTATACATTTAATCGATTATTACGGAAAATAGTCGATTATTTTCTATGTGTTGTTCTTCTCAGGTACCATTTTTTATGTGTCGTTCCTATACGATACAGTTTTCGATGTGTTCGTCCTCTCCGATATAATTTTCTAAATGTTCTATCTCTACAATACCATTTTTAATTAGTGTGTCGGTTCTCTCCCGATGCAACATTGAAAAAGTAGAACGAGGAGCAACAATGCATAGAAAAATTGTTTCGGAGAGGGCGAGCACATAAAAAATTGTATCGGAAAGGACGAATACATAAAAAAAAAAAAATTGTAGCGCAGAGGGACAACGTATGAAAAGTGAACGAAGAATGGAGAATGTAGAAAATGGTATTCAAGAAGCACGATACATAGAAAATAGTAACATAGACCAACGACAAATTTCAAATTGTTTAGGATAGCAATGACACATACAAAATCTTATCGGAGAAACACAACATTAGAAAATTGTATCTGGGAGATACAATATTTATAAAATTATATCTCTGACATATATCACTTTGCAAATATCACATTACACTATGGTGATTGAGTTAGAACTGTAGAACCATACAATTCAATTCGCTTATCAATCTTTTTTTGCAATTGGGAGTTTTTTAAAAATTTTTGTAACATTTTTTTTCACCCTTTTTAAAATATAAAAAATAACACAACCAAAACGCGATAACACCAAGATTATAAATAAATAAATGAAAACTAATCATAATTTTTAAAAACACGCATAAACAACTTATATATATATATAACGAATTGTGATAGACGCAGCTCGACGCGTATTTGAGGTTATACTACAGGTCGAGTGAATTCAATGCACTATAGAAGATAGCACACAGCTACAGTATGTTTATAGCAGACGACAAATAATCGCAAAGGCAATAGCAGATAATGGCGGGCGCCTGTCGGTATATATGAATAGGGTTTTGGCCCGTTTTTTTCGAAGTTAATTATCTCTGCCATTTCACATTTATTTTCTTATTCCTTTGCTACGAACACACTCCCACATACACAGAACTAATGTGCCAAATTTTGTCAAGAGACATTGCGCCATTCCGACAAACAGTGGAGAAAACGAAAACAGCAAAATCGGGGGGCCTCAGCGAAAAGCATAACTCCCGTCTTTTTGCCCTAGCGGGCAGTCGGGAGTTAAAAAAAAGACTTGGTCACGAAAACATTTTTCCAGAGGCGCCGACTTTCCACTACTCACAACAGAAACGTTTACCGACAAGGTGCTCATCAGCGGAAGCACAGAGTTCGACCCGTGATCTTCGAAGTCTGATAGATACTGCCAGTCTCAATTATGCACCATGGAAGAACCGTGTGACGAAGTTGGTTTTGGCGGATCCTTAGTCTCCGGAGGCAGAGTTACAGGATCTTCATCTGCATAACAATCGTTTGATTCCGCCGATCAATCATTGCGACCAGCAGTACCAATGTACGATCGCGAACACTTCGGAGAAAACTGAATGTCGCGCGAGAGAGATTATCTATTCATCGGAAGCGTCGGAACCGACTAATGAAAAAAACTTCGTATCTATGAGGTCGTTGTGGCAATCTGCAGTGCTGGCTGCGCATCACTCGGCAGTTGAGTAGTAGACTTTTGCCCCGGCGATCTAATGGACCGCGACTAACTTGTCATCGTCAGAGGTATTAGTATGAAACATGAACGCGACGACTCAAAGGTGGGTCCTTGCTCGGGGAGCCTCAGAAGTGACTTTAACGGTAGACATGTAGGCGACTATAAGCCTTGATGGGTCCGATCTCCGTACGTAATAAATACTCTTGTTCCTGGTATATGTGCTTGAGAAACTGAGATTCATACAAATAATGGATCGAACAATGTAGTTATGTAAACCCGAGATTTAGACGTTGGTTTAGAGGATTACGAAAAGTATAATTATAAGTATCATCGTGTAAGGGCGAGTATGGTAGAAAAAGTTCGACTGTTCAATTCGAAGTTTTAGTGAAAACTTGTGAGCTATTTGGATAATGAACGTACACTGATTGATTTCGGTAGAGCTAATTGCCGTGAAGCAGACAAAAAATGCTGAGTTCGAACGCCACGCGTGAATATCGAAAACCTTTAAAGTGGGAACACCAAGAATTAAAATAAAGGTGAACGCTTGCGCGTTCTATATTGTCCAAAAATTCTATATCAGTGTTACCGACGGTGACACGTGTAGAATTTTTTAGCAATTGATGGGGGGAGCGAATTTATGACCTCTGAGGCCCCCCAACATAAGCTCTCTCCGTGCTTGATATTGCGGACATGCTGTTATTATGTGAGCGGCGCCCTGCGGAGTCTTCTCCACGACATTAATCGAATTCGGGTATGTGCGTGTTCATGCCTTGAAAATCAAAATTTACATCGAAATCATTAATTGAATTTTTCGACGTGACTAAACCGTCGTGACACTTTGGCATTGTCGATCCTTAAATATTCAATGTCTTTAATATTGTCCGAGAAGATTGATCTGCACAATCCCACCGGCGCAGCGGCTTCCGAGCGAGCGTTGATGACAAGGTTCTCAAACATATCGGTAGGGACCGCTGGCAGTCCATTGAATTACGACTGCAGTTACGACCGAGAGCGGTGGATGCGCGGTTAGTATGCGACTTCGCTGGGGCCCCACAATCAAGCTGAATCGTTCGCGGTCAGTACTTGGATGGGTGACCGCCTAGCCGTGCGCTAAATGGCGCATTGAAACCTTTGAGCGGAAGGTCGAATTTTGTGGATTGGTTACTCGAAGTATCGATCACGAATATTATCTAGACTCAGTTGGAATGAGCGGCTGTATCGACGCAGGTTTTCCGCAGCTTCCCTTCGTCCTCGTGCAAATGCGATACGGTATTGGGGTAAGAACGGCTGCGACCGTGAACTTTACAAGTGATTTGAAAGTCGACAAAATTGATACGAGAGTACTGGCTAGATGGCACACAGAAGCTAAGACCTTAAAGGGACAGAAAAAGACTGCAGGTACAGAGCAGTAGCCTAGTGGGTCGTGCCTTTGTTAACACGCACGAGGCCCAGGTTCGATTCCCCAACAGGGACGAATAGATTCTTCTATATACTTCTTTGTGATCCCCAAATGGATTCTAATCGACTTTAATCAGTACGTCAAAAAATAACAGCAGGGTTTGAAGCAAAAAAAAAAAAAAAAAAAACAGGCTCAGGTGAAAGATGAATTTTCTGATCGACGAAGTAGCATTGACACCAGAAAATGGAGCTCTAAGTTCTTAAAAATACCGTCTCTTCCGTGATTCATCTGTTTTCGTGGCTGACAACATTCGAGATATATTCCACAGAACAATTAAATATTTTCTCTGTAACGTCACTTCCGGTTTGAAAACCTTATTCTTCGGCCGGAATTGACATGACACAGGAAATACGTCAGATCCGGTCAAAACTCATTCCATATGCTACAAAAATCGACGTGCCGAAATTCTAGCATATGGGATGGAATTTCGTTTGCTAGGAATACCATCTTCGCAATTCCACGTCTCGAGGACAAGCAACAGTAACAGCGGTTTGTTGGGGGCAGACGACTTACATATCTGTGGTCAATTAACGCACGGCTCGTGTCACGGTCGATTTTACCGCACAGTTCTGCTGTCTATATATAAGTGGCTATAATTATAGCGACGGCATTGTAGTCGTAATAATCGTAATTACATACCTATTTATAAATGGCATTTCTCCCCTAACGGAGCTGACCGTCTGGTCGTCGGCAGACTTCAAATAGACAATGCATCATGCCGACTTCAATAGACAATAGATAATGCACAATGTGCAAAATTTTGACTTGCTCTAAACTCGCTTACAACTTTTACTTCAACGTCCCTCTCCCGTAATCCTTGCAACCATCGTTGTATATGTTTATTTACTCGAGTTATAGTTGTATGGGCTTCGCTCGACTCCATAAAATCAGAGTTGCGTAAACGTTAAAAGTTTACACAAAGTGATCGATCTCATTCCAGCATACCCAGAGCTCGTCATAGTCGCTCGACACGCAGGTGCATGTTTGGACAATCCTAGTCCGACCGCAACTCTGAATCCGTTGTTGCACCAGTTCGACTGGGGTCGCACGTCGCCTTCGCTTAGAGTAACACTGACGGGTGACAGCTCGGAAAGCAATAGATTCCCAAAATCGAGCGGCGGCCCAGATGTCATTGATAACCTTGAAACTTTTGTTATGTAGAATTCCTCCTGTCGGTCGTGGTCAAGGGCAAATAGATACTGCCCTCACTCGCCAGGCACTGAAGTACGCGCAACCGTGACGACTGCCTCTCGACGATACTGACAAGTTTACTACAGTCGTTTGTGAGTTTCGCACTGGATCCCTTAGCACCGAATGCACGAACTTTGTGAGCGGAAATAGGAAATACCCGGTATGATAGGGGATATTTATGAAGGTAGGGTTCAACGGGACTGAACTGCCGAGCGAGAGACCTATATAAGTACTAAAAGCTTAGCCTCAATTTATGACTCCGCTAGCTGTAACGTTGCAATGGGGAGTTATCGATAAGGCTCCGAGCCACCATCGTTACCTCTAGCTCAGTCGGATCTTGATATTCATTCTGAATAGATAAAATATCTCAGCGCTATTTTTTAGCTTATAAAAAAGAGTTGAATCAGCGAGCGCAGATGGATAAACGTCAAATGAATGTTTAAATTTTTTAACAATACAGAACATTATATGGGGCATTCCATACCGATTCGACCGACATCGGACCCTCGACCTCTTCAATTCGGTTGGTAATTTTTTATAATATTGTTCTAACTCTAAAAATCACTCCAAAATTTTTTTTTTTTTTTTTTTTGAATTGCATTAATTACAATTTTTCAAAGTGAACATATTTTTTGCCGGAATTGAAAATTCTGTGAAAATTCTGAAAAATCCTGTATTTGATACAAACATTTTTAAGCCTGAATCCAGAATGGTCAAACGTTTGTTTCTAGTTGTTTTTTTTGAGCTTTTTCTTTCTTTTTTTTTAAGTGAACATATTGTTAGTCCAAATTAAACATGTGAAAATATTCTCAAAAATCCTGCGTCAAATATGAACATTTTTAAGCCAAAACCCAGAATGGCAAAACGTTTGCTTCTAGATGTTTTTTGAGTTTAGCTTTCTTTTTTTAAGTGAGCATATTGTTAGCCCAAATGAAAAAATCTGAAAAAATTCTCAAAAATCCTGTATCAGATATGAACATTTTCAAGCCTAGGGCGAAAGTGGCATCGCATTAGCTTCTATTTTTTGTTTCTTTTTTAATTATTTAAAATGATTTAAAATTATAAAAAAGAGAAGCTAATGCGATGTCGCTTTCGCCCTAGGCTTGAAAATTTTCATATCTGATACAGGATTTTTGAGAATTTTTTTCAGATTTTTTCATTTGGGCTAACAATATGCTCATTTAAAAAAAGAAAGAAAAAGCTCAAAAAACATCTAGAAACAAACGTTTGACCATTCTGGATTTTGGATTAAAAATTTTCATATCAAATATAGGATTTTTCAGAATTTTTACACAATTTTTAATTCCGGCTAAAAATATGTTCACTTTGAAAAATTGTAATTAATGGAAATAAAAAAAATATATATATATTTGGAGTGATTTTTAGAGTTAGAACAGTATTATAAAAAATTACCAACCGAATTGAAGAGGTCGAGGGTCCGACGTAGGTCGAACCGGTATGAAATGCCCCATATACAAGCTGTGCTCCGGAGATTTAGGAAAGTACGAGAATACGGTTGACGTCTTAACATGGAAGCGGGAACATGGAGGCATTGTTTAATTGAGATTTCAATCCGTCGAATCGTGGCACAGCCGAAATTATCATTTTATCCGAACTGCTGATTGAATTCAATTCAATTTAATTTAGATAAAATGTCTCAGATATTTTTAGTTTATAAAAAAAAGAGTTAACTGCGCACGGCGATGGAAAAGAATCGAATGAAAGTTTTGATTCGAAACAGTACACGACAGTAGATTCAAAACTGTGCTTCGAAGATTTATAAAAGTTCGAGATTAACGCTTGCACAATGGAGAGGGCACTATTCAATCGAAATTTTTATCCATCCAATCGTGGCGCAACCGAAATGATAACTTTATCGGAACTGCTGATTCAGCTGAAGGTCAATGTAGATAAAATAGAATAGATCGAATATCTCGGAGATAAGGTAAATGGCCCAATGACCGTGCATATCTTAATGGCCAGATGAAGTGTGCATGCAGGAGAGATCGTATTTCCGTAAGGAAATACGATTTTTTTTTCATGCACGTTCGGTAACTGGTACTGCTCCCTTAGGCGTTTAGCCATTGGTACTTTTTCCTTGGGGTAAATCAGGGTGAGATGGCCGGGCGGGTAAGATGACCACCCGTAATATCTTTTAACGTAACAAACGAATGGTGTCACCGCTTGCACAGCTTTTAGTATATGTGGATACAATGCGATTGCACAAAAAATGTTAAGGTTGTACGTGCAAGGGTCAGTGCGAGCTGCGAATCCCAATTTCGAGGTAGCCAGAAATTTCTCGAGCTATATTTCAAGCACTCTGGAGACATACTAAATTATAATTCTGCTAGTAAATCAATATTGTACAATATAGTTGGATCTTTCAAGAAAAGATTGGCGCGTAGTAAACCTATTTAAAAAATGTCTTCCCTACATTTAAGCAGTGGATATTTTTCCCGGAAAATGGGTGATATGGCCACCCATGTTCCGGGCGATATGGCCACCTCAATGGTCGTTGGCCACCGCCTGCAATAGCGGGGGGTGGCCATATCACCCGGATATTGCGGGCGAGATGGCTACGTCAATGGTGGTGGGCCATTGTCTGCAACAGCGAGCGAGATGGCCACGTCAGTGGTAGTGGGCCATCACCTGCAACAGCGAGCGATGGCCTTATCGCCTGGATATTACGGGTGAGATATCCACATGAATGGTGGTAGGCCACCGCCTGCAATAGCGGGGGGGTTGCCATCTCACCCGGATATTCCGGGTGAGATGGCCACATCAATGGTGGTGGGCCACGTGGCCATCTTTCCCGCACTATTCGGGTGATATGGCCGGTAAAACTGTTTTCTTTTTAGTTTAGCATCTGAAACATTTAACAGAGGTGTTCACTGTCTTTCTGTAGGTTACGTGGACAACATGAAATATAGTAAAAAAATGTTTTGTGCTATTTTTATCCTTCTCTAGGCTTAATTGACTACCAGTGTTACTGTGACCATGCCAACCGTAGTGTCCGGGTCAGACGGCCGATCGCAAATATTTATTTACAGAGCTGCAATTAAATCACGCATCGAAAATATCGAAAGTTCTCAATTAATTACTTTAGTTTCATGTTTCTAGAATTGCTTACAACGAAAATATTAACATTTTATAAACGTTACACCCCCAATTTTCGTTGTTTAAAAAACCATGGTCATATCACCCCGACTTACCCTATATTTAGTGTATAAAAAAAAGAGTTGCCTCTGCGAACGGAGATGGGTAAGCATCGAATGAAAGTAATTTGAAACAATACGGGACAGTACAGGCAAGCAATCTCTTCGGCGGTTTATAAGGGTTCGAGGATTCCATTAACGTCGAACGTTGAGCATTCTATTAACGCATATTGAAGTGGCATTATTGGATTTAAACGTCAATCGATCGAATCGTAGCGCAGCTGAAATGATAATTTTATCCAAACCGATGATTCCACTGAAGTTCAATTGCTGACATTCGATTGCCGAACTATCGATTAATCATTTCATCAAGTCCGGGAATGAGGGAGGTCGGGGGTGGGGGATGGCCGCAGGGACGCTCGTTAAGCTCGACGATTGGGTCAGCAAGAAAGAACCTCTCCGGACAGCCCTCTGCTTGCACTAGCACGAATGAGACGCATGCTGGAAGTTTTTTCCGTCGCTCGGTCTGCGCCACACAAACGCTGGCGGGTGTTTATCTTCTTCTATGTTCATTCTCGAAACCTGCTTCTGCATTGACAGGAGTGATTAACGTAAACTCTTCATCGAAATATATGAGTTTCGATAATGAGGTCAATCTAAATACTTAACGTCAAGTTTATTTAAAATTTGGCGGGCTGTGCAGCTTGAAGTCGAAAGTCAATATGTCATTCATCGTTTCAAATTATTATTTTCAAGTGGTTCTTGATAGGTGTGAATTATGTACAAATTTGAAAGCGACCCGGTTACTTCAGACGTCTTAAAATCATGCCAATGCTTTCGCATTGTCAGGAGTGATTAACGTGAATTTTTCATGAAGTATAAGAGTTTCTATAATAAGGTCAATCTATACATGTAACGTCAAGTTCATTCGAGTTTAATGGTCTGTGTTCTTGAAATCGAAATTCGATCACCCATTCACCATTTCGGCCCTATATAGATATGACGTAACGATATTATTCGCGTGAATAATGTACAAATTTAAAAACGACCCGGTTACTTCAGGCGTCGTAAAATCAACGACCTCAATGTTCGATGTGTTCTCGAGTTTCTGCAGTCTACATGTCAGCCACGTTGATTTATTCGTAACGAAGCGCGTCTCATATTCACCTCACGCCGCACGCCAAAGTGGCAACTTCGATCCCTATAATTTGATCCGCCAACCAATTGGTCTCTCCGGAGAATTGGCTTTCATCCTCCCGTCCGTGCTAAATAAACTATGTTAACCGCCTAAACATCTTCTCGATTTCACCGCCGAAATTTTATCGTGCGGCTACTCTAAAAACGGTGGAAAAATAAACGCCGACCTTCCCCGATCAAACAATATTTTTCTTACCTGATTAAAATTAAAAACTAACAGTGCCGATATTGACAAACAAATCCTTCCGATCCGTTTTATAGCGGGGAAAAAATGTTTACACATCCGTTTATGTATGCTGTGACTTGTTACTTTCGGTAATCGCGTATTCCTTTCGCGTTTCTCATTATTCTTGCTTATATTTTTTTCCTTTTAGTCGAAGTCGCATCAACAACAGAGGTCATTAGCGACTACGCACAGACATGCAATATCTAATTTGCAATAAATTACCAACGTAGGAGATTGTTTTTTTATAGTTGATTTTTTTTGCGGTATTCTAACACTTTTCTGATGATTTTTTCGCTATTTCGAGATTCTTTATCGTGTTGATGGTATTGTTAAATGTATACGCAGGTCTTGATGTGTCGGACAAGTAATTAGTATGTGTTTGATTAAAGTGGGAACGTTGCACACGGCGCACGTTGGTATCGAAGTCAATTGGTCAAATAGGAGTTTGTGTGTGAAAATTTAGTATCCTATCCTCAATCTGGTCAAAAAAATGCGAGATATCAAGTTCAAACCACCGTCATTGTTTTCATGTGGCATATTTTCCAACTGATTTCATTAACGAAAGAATTTAAAAAATGTTTATTGCATAAATATCAACGGGGAGACAAGATCGCCAATTTAGTGTTAAAATTTTAGTTTTTAAATTTCACCTCGAATAAAAAAATAAATAAATTCGAACTAAATTGAAGGGACCGTGAAGGGACCGAGTGAAAATAAATATTTTCAATTCCCGTCCGTTTCGTCATTTCCTGTACATTGTTCTCTTCCCTACGTGGGGTGCTTTTTGCGAGATATCAATAGTAATTATTCTCGATTTCAAAGATTTTTAATCAGTAAAATATATTTGTATATCACACGTTTATAATGACTACGCGACAGTTGTAAATAACATTTCAGTACGTATAGTTTGACATAATATGTATGATAAAATTTCGTAGCGCATAGTGCAACGTATGAATATAATTTCAGGGCGCATAGCGCAACGTGTTTGGGGGCGGAGCCCCCCAACTAGCGACCCTGCGCCCGCAGGAAGCAGGGATCCTAGTTAATTCTTCGATAACATTGGTTGAGAATTCCTAGCACATGAGAAAGAGATACTTGTTCTTTGAATTGTGCTGCTTTATGGAAACAGCATTAATTTTTATCTTAATTTTTTTCACTCATTGCATCTGATCAATTACAAAATTCCCTCATCATTTTTAGTTCCCTGGCAAGGCTTTTGGAAACCCTTTCGGTTAACTAAGACCACCGTGATCGTACAGACTGACATCTGAAGCACTCGCGTTGAGGAAGTACGAAATATCGACAGTCGTCGAACTACGGCAACACACGGTTACGCGATGTTGACTTTTGTAAAGTGGCAAGTCGCTATGAATGATAAGATATCACTATCATTTTGTCAGCAGCCAGATGTCTCTTACAAAAAATATGATCTGTGACTATACCTTCTTCATTGTATCGGACAAACATGTTATCAACGCACCGTTGTTTATCACGTTGAACGCATCGTTCTTCGGGTTGCCACATTCTGTTGCCGTCACGTAACAGAGGGTCGACAATTTTAATAGTTTCTCTCAGTATATGTTGATGCTGTAAAAAATAAGTCATGAGGCGTGGAAATCCTGAAGATCAAGAGACGCGGTAGCGTCCCGACCCTCAAGTACTTAATGAGAGAACTGTTGAATAGAGATAATTCGCTTATTAACTTAGAAATTAAACAAATTAAATGTCAACCGCAGAATGAATGGGTGGTTACAGTGTTTCAATAATACATTTATTTCGTATGATGCGTGATTGACAGGTAACGTTACAGAAGAAAAACATGACAATATGTCAAATGCATGTCCTTATACATATTAATCTCACTGAAAACTAGATAGCGTGATTAAATACAGAAAGGCGTATTTCATACGCTCATACATAGAACATACGTCCTTATGATTTAAGTCACGGAATGTAACTTGTTCCAAATGTCCTACTCTATAGGTGCAAAGTAGTCCAAATATGGATTTTTCTCATTCTCCCGTGAGTTTAATAAACTAAAGTATGTCAATAATTATAGCATCAGGCTTTGCCAAACGTAATTCGCACCATAGTTGTGAGGTATCTTCAGCACCACTTTTGTTTACATTCAAGAACGTGTAATTCAACTATCGATTAATCCGCGTGCAATCCACACGGGGAGTCGCCGCAGCATTATCTTGCGATAAGATTGTTCCTTGTACGTAGGATTAATGAAGACATTGCTCTGCATAATTTCGTCGAAGTTTACAACTTTGCTTTTGTCAAGGCGTATGACCGGTAGAAACAAACACGTCGCCATTACACTATAAAGCTCATAGTCCTTCAAGCTCTTGTCGAGAGCTTCCATGGTCGGTGGTTTCGTCTTACAGCGAAGCCTCGACATGGTTTTTGTCAACGTGTTCAGGTATTCGTTGAGAAGATCTTCACGATGATGCAGATCAACATCCTCCGCGAGACTGGAGGTGAAAACGTTCACGAGATCGATAGCCGGTGAATTCCACAAAGGTTGTTGGAAATCAAGCTGGAAAAGGAGACGCTTGAATTTGACTGATTTATGTTGACGATTCAACTTATGCGATAGGATAACACACTATTGGCTAACTTAATTCACTCATTTATAGGACGGTCGCATGTGATTTTCTTATTGTTTAATCCGTTTGTTAATTCCACTTACGAAAATATGATCGGTGAGTTTACCCTCATCGTCATATCGAAAGAGCATGTTGTTGACCCAGCAATCACCGTGATTGATCACATTGAACTCGTCCTGCTTTCGACTCACACATTCGACAGCTTTATCGTAACAGACTTCCGAAAATTTTAATAATTTCTCTGAGTAACTGCGTTGACTATGTAAAAAATAACGAAACAACGAATGAAATGTTAACGGTGGAATCCGTAGAGTGCTCATTTATAATCATGCACAGTGTGATATACAAAAAAATGGAATAATTAAATCCTGTTATTTTTAGCCCAAGAATTTTTAGACTAGTAAAACTAGATTTAACGCCATGTGAAAGTCACGTGACCGTGCCACGAGAGCGCGATAGGTACCGTTATTGACGCTTGCACATTACGAGAGAGGGCGTTAAGCTGGCAGAAGCATGTGAGAGTTTGAGCCACATACTCATTGCCCAATTCCGACCAATTGAGTAATTCCTTGGCAAGACTTCTCATTCCGCCTACACAAAACTGCTTGAAACTTTCGGGATGATCGGCATGAAAAATGCCCTTATTGTATAAAGTTTGCGGCTTCGGATCCTGGAAAAAAGAATCAGCCTAAAATTTTCAGCGTTATAAGCATTTTTTCAAGTACATCGTTTATTTCGTTTCTTTATGAACCATGGAGTCTGAAAAGCAATCAGTTATTACTTGGCTTAGCCGCCATTCATATGATTTAAATGCAACTTAAAACGGAACATGCATTTCTTTAAGCAGGATGTACCTTTTCGCAGAGCGCTACGGAACTGGCGTGAAATTTAGCCAGATTTTTCATTAGGAGAAGGCTGTGTTCTAAATCAAGGCCAATCAGTCGATTGGCCATCCGATAACCCAGTGCTGCTAAATCCTCCATTACAATAAAAGAAGGATCTCCAATTTCGGCATAAAGAAGTCGGGGGCTCAGACGATAATTTTTTTCGTTTAAAATGTCATTCATCTGAGCGAGCGTTGTTTGCATCATGTTGATTTCCAACTCGAAGGATTCAAACTCCTTCACCTTCAATTAATCGACAACGATAGGAAAAGTAAGAATTCTGAGGCTTTATACACACGTGTGCGTGTAACTTGCATCTATGAATAATTAAGCCTTATGATTTGAATAATTATATATATTTCCATTTACCAGTTCTTTTGCAGCACCCTCGGTCATAAGAGAAATCTTAACTATTAACGTTATCGTCTCTATAACCTTAATATCCGACTTATTACTCGAATATTTCACGCTAGCGCGTATCATTTCACTTCCATAATTTTCATTTTTTCCACCTACAGGTTCCGTATTCAAATCTTTCACTTCTATTGACTGGTCACTTTCCGAATTCTTAAGTATTTTCTCCACAAACTCCACGGTGACCAAGGCTAGCGCTTCCGAAGACATTTCAGAGGATACTGTTACTTGTTCGCACACCAGCAAAAAACTCGACTCGTCTCTTGTAATGGACGAGTCATGCCTCTAATCTAGCCCCACCGCGCTGTCGGATTCATCCGTAAAGTGGGTGACGCCGCTATACGCATGTATAACAACGTTGGTGACGGAAGGGCCTGGAGGTCACGAGGAATACGTCATGACATGGCTGTGAGCGCTCCGAAAAGAGCGCGCTATTCAACTTCTTTCAGGACTGAAATATTCGTAAATCGGGACATAGAAATAGATCGGGACTTTGAAATACTTTGAAGGATCGTAGGACATCGGAAAAATCCGTAGATGCTGGATTTAAAAATATTTCGTGCCGTCGGACATAGAAATATTTCGAAGTCGAATGACCCGGGGTCGAAAATTTTGTATACCCGGTTATATGGTGACTATTTTCGGACAAACATTCAAACCAATAAACAAGTCCACAATTTTTCAAATTATATATAATATTTTTAAAAAAGTAATAAATGTTTACTTTTTTAAATTTTAGTTTTTAAATTTTACCTCATTAAAAAAAAAATAATAATAAATTCGAACAAAATTGATGGGACCCATCAATATTTTCAATTCCCGTCTGCCTCGTCATTTCCTATACATTGTTCCTTTTTTCTCTTCTCTAGGTGGGGTGGTTTTTGCGAGATATTTATTCTGACAATATGCGGTTTAGTCGAGATCTTGTTTGTCCAGTAATCGTTCCATTTTGAGGACATTGCGTGCAAGACTGACCGTTTGAATTCCTTTTGTTGTTGTTGTTGTTTTTGTTAGATACGAGCACTCAGTCTTGCTGGACCATTGTACTCGGGGCCCCGTGGGGCACGCGCACCGCCCTAATTGTCCACGTTGTGTTCCTCAGACGCGGAACACAACCGACAGGCGTTCCTCGTGATGTCATTAACTTTTCGTACCTACCTCTGCGACTTGACCCCTTTCTCATTAGGGATTACCGGTTGCTCAGGGTAACTTGGTCAGTCCCCCGGTCCCCAGCAACCCTTCGTGGACTATTACCGGTTGTATAGGGTATCTGGGCCAGTATTCCGCACCACCGCATCCCTTCTTTGGGTTGTCAGTTATTCAGGGTATCGTTGGTCTAGTCCCCCGTCCTCCGGCATCATTAAATGTAGTCATGCTAGGGATATTATCGTCGGCCTCCTCAGAGCCCCAGGTTAAGGAGGCAAGGCTCCAAGCATTCTAGGATAGTCGCGTGGTATACCTAGAAGCATCATTATGATGCACCATACCCCGGTGCCTTCAAGCCCGAGCACGATATCTTACACTCTGGCCAGGGATAGCTATTGCGGAGCGTCGAGTCTGATAACAGACTCGGCGTCCCGGGCGATGGGTACGCTACGTCTCCTACGCCGATTTGAATTCCTTTTAGTTAAATTGTTACTTTTATTTCCACATTCATTTGATATTTTTATTTTTATTTGATGCTATTTTTGTGTCATACTTTTTTCATATTGTTATTTTTCTATAACGTTCTTTTGGTTTGTATATAATTGTTGCGTTAGTGATTACGCCTGTGGCATGATTTTCTACCTTGTGTGGCATGGTGTTCTTAAGGGGCTTAGGCTTCAGAACACGCAACAACCGAATCCATCTGTCTATTTAGCTCGACATTTTTCAACGTAAATGTACAACAGTTTTTATTTCTTCGATAAGATTGATTAAGAATTCCTCGCGCATGAGAAAGAGATACTTGTTCTTTGAATGCTGCTGCTCATGGAAATAGCTTTTTATTTATATTTTATTTTTTTTTACTCATTGTACCTGACCCATTACGAAACTAACTTATCACTTTTTAGTTCCCTGGCAAGGCATTTGGAAACCCTTTCGGTTAAATAAGACCACCGTGATCGTACACACTGACGTCTGAAGCACTCACGTTGAAGAAGTACCCAATATCGATAGCCGGTGGAAGCACACGGTTGCGCGATGTTGATTTTTTTAAGTGGCAAGTCGCTATCAATGATAACATATCACTGTCATTCCGTTAGCAGCCAGATATCTCTTACAAAAAATATGATCCATGACTATACCTTCTTCGTTCTATTGGAGACACATATTATTGACGTAGCAGTCACCGTGTTTTATCCCGTTGAACTCATACTCCTACGGTTTGCCACATTCTGTTGCCCTCCCGGAACAGAAGGTCGACAATTTTAATAGTTTCTTCCAGTATATGTTGGCGACGTAAAAAATGAGTCACGAGACGAAGAAATCCTCAAAATCAAGAGACGTGGAAACGTCTCAAATCCCAAGTATTTAATGAAACTGTTGAATAGCGATAATTCGTTTATTAACTTAGAAATGAAACAAATTAAATGTCAACTGCAGATTTAATGTGTGGTTACAGTGTTTCATTAATACATTTATTTCGTATTGTGCGTGACTTGCGGGTAGCATTACCGAAGGCAAACATGATTAAATGCGAAATGCATGTCCTTATAATAATTAATCTCAACGGAAAACTAGTTTGCGTGA
This sequence comes from Amblyjoppa proteus, assembly GCA_963922035.1. NCBI lineage: Eukaryota > Metazoa > Arthropoda > Insecta > Hymenoptera > Ichneumonidae > Amblyjoppa > Amblyjoppa proteus. The sequence continues at coordinate 14,691,000 of OY998233.1, forward strand.
TTAAATACAGAAAGACGTATCTCATATGCTCATACATAGAACATACGTCCTTATGATTTTAGTCATAGGATGTAACTTGTTCTAAACGTCCTACTCTCTAGGTGCACGGGAGTCCAAACGTGGATTTTTCCCATTCTCCCTTGAGTTTATAAACTGAAGTATGTGAATGATTGTAGCATTAGGCTTTGGCCAAACGTCAATCACAGCATAGTTGTGAGGTATCTTCGGAGCCGCTCCTTTTAACGTTGAAGAACGTGTAATTCAATTGTCGATTAATCCGCGCGCAATCCACACGGGTAGCCGCCGCAGCATTATCTTGCGATACGATTGTTCCTTGTACGTACGGTTAACGAAGACATCAATCTCCTTCATTTCGTTGAAGTTTGCTTTTGTCAAGACGTAAGATCGGCAGAAACAAGCACGTATCCATTACACTATAAAGCTCATAGTCCTTCAAGCTCTTGTCGAGAGCTTCCATGGTCATGGTTTCGACTTACAGCGAAGCCTCGACATGGTTTTGGTTAACGTGTTCAGGTATTCGTTGAGAAGATCTTCACGATGATGCAGATCAACGTCCTCCGCGAGAGTGGAGGTGAAAATATGTAAGATATCGATCGCCGGTGAATTCCACAGAGGTTGTTCGAAATCAAGCTGGAAAATAAAACTTTTGAATTCCGCTGGTTTACGTTGACGATTCAACTGCGAAAATGCGGCTCGTTATTAGGTAATGAATTGTTTGGCTAGCGTAATACGCGATTGGCTCTCTTAATTCACTCATTTAATGGGCGGTCGCATGTGATTTTCTTATTGTTTAATTTGTTTGCTAATTCAACTTACGAACATATGATCAGTGAGTTTACCCTCATCGTCGTATCGAAAGAGCATGTTGTTGACCCAGCAATCACCGTGATTGATCACATTGAAGTCGTCCTGATTTTGATTCACACATTCGACAGGTTTATCGTAACAGACTTCCGAAAATTTAAATAATTTCTCAGAGTAACTGCACTGGCTGTGAAAACATAATGAAACAACAAATGCAATGTTAATAGTGGAATCCGTACAGCGCTAGATTATAACCATGCATAGTATGATATTGAAAAAAATCAAGTAATGGAGTCCTTTTAATTAGCCCAATCATTTTTAGACTAGTAAAACTAGATTTAAGCTTGCCGGAGAATCTGAGCCACATACTCTTTGCCCAATTCTGGCCAATTGAGTAATTCGTTGGCAAGACTTCTCATTGTGCCTGCTCAAAATTGCTTACAATGCTGTTTGATAACTGCTTGATGATTGGTATAAAAAATGCCCTTATTGTCCAAAGCCTTCGGCTTAAAATCCTGGAAAAAAATAACTGGCCTAAAATTTGCAGCGTTAGAAGTAATTTTTCAAGTACATTGTTTATAGTTATAAGTACATTACGGAACATAAATTTTTAAAGCAACATGTACCTTTTCGCAGAGCGCTACGGAACTAGCATGAAATTTTGCCAGGTTTTTCATTAAGAGAAGGCTGTGTTCTAAATCAAGGCCAATTTGCCGATTGGCCTTACGATAACCTAGCGCTGCTAAGTCCTCCATTACAATATAAGAGGGATCTCCATTTTCGGCGTAAAGGAGTCTCGGGTTCAGACGATAATTTTTTTCGTTCAAAATGTCATTCATCTGAGCTAGCGTTGGATCGGATTTCTTGACTATTAACGATATTGTCTCCATTACCTTACTACCCGATTTATTTCTCGAATATTTTACACTAGCGCGTATCACTTCACTTCCATAATTGTCATATCTTTCATCCGCAGGTTTTGTATTCAAATCTTTCACTTCTACACCGAAAAAAAGGTTTGGTAATATCAACCTCATAGCTGTGGTCACGGAAGATTGGCTTGAATCAAACCAGGCGCATTTGAATAGACTACACCGTTGTTGAAACAATAAAACTGGTGTGGTTGTGTCAACTGCGTGTAGCGGTTAAAGTGACTACAACGTTGGTTCGAAGTGAACCAAAACTGCATTAGATCAACAACATTTTTTTCGCTTCAATCGTATATACTGTCAACATACAGAAGGTAAATTATTTTGACTTGAACGTATATTTGGTCGATTTGAAAAAAAAATGTGATTCAATGTGTTCGTATATATACGAACATTTGACATCTTGAAAATAATTTTATTCGATTCGGCAAGACGTCAATTTAGTAATTCACACATATTATACCCACAATAAACAACTTTCAAGTTATTTCGATATTTCAATATCAAATCATCGAAGTTGAATCTAAGTTAATGACGGAGAATAACATATATCCGATTAAAAATTATACATATCAATAAGCGATTGTAGCGTAGTGGTAAGGTACTAGGTCAGGATGCGTTGGGTTCGGGGTTCGAGCCCCGCTAGGATATGTAAAATTTTAATTTGTAAAAGTTGTGTTATTATTGATAAGTAGCGATATACTGATAACAATTGAACATATAAAACACGATGTAACCACGTATGAAATTAATTAGTAACAAATAACGTAATAACCGTACTGCGACCCAACTCTAAATTGAGTTGGGCCAAATATTTTTTTCCTGTGTGTGACTAGATATTTGTTTCGAACAAAAGTTTTTTTTCGATATGATTGCCTATTCTGTTCGATCAAACATATTCTTAGTTGGGAAAATGAAATGATTTTTTTGATGCTGATGTAACTTTGTAGTTAACTTATCTAAATATTTTCTTCGCCACCGGCAACCGCCAGATTAGGTTGATTCAAACAAATCTTGTTTGACCTTACCAAACCTTTTTTTTCGGTGTATTGACTGGTCATTTTCCGAATTCTTGAGTATTTTCTCCAAAAACTCCACGGTGACCCAAGCTACCGCTTCCGAAGACATTTCAGAGGATACTGTTACTTGTTCGCACTCCAGCACTCCCCTATAATGGACGAGTGATGAATCTAGCCCCACCACGCTGTTTGTGATTCATCCACAAAGTGAGAGATACCGACATACGCAGGTATTGACAACGTTGGTGCCGGTAGGGCCTGGAGGTCACGTAAGATACGTTATGATATGCCCGTGGGCACTTCGAAAAGAGTGCTATTCAATTTCTTCCAGGACTGCAATATTCGTGAATCGAAACGTGGAAAAAGATTGTAGCTGTCAGTGAACTTATACAATTTTCGTTTGCGGGACATAGAAAACAAATCGGAACTTTGAAATATTTTGTAGGATAGTAGGACATAGAAAAAATTCGTAGATGTCAGATTTTAAAATATTTCATAACGTCGGGCATAGAAATATTTCGGAGTCGAACAGCCCGAAGTCGAAAATTTCGTATTTCCGGGTATACGGCGATTATTCCCAGGTCTCAGAACAACGAGAAAATTATTTCTGGGAACATGTACGCTGGTAACGCTGTTTAGCTCTCAAGTTGACGGTAAGATCTTTATCGGGTCCCAGTATGACAAGAATCTGATTCTTGGGGTCGTGGTAAATTTCTTTTTTTTTTTTTATGTGTAGCTAAGTCGGCTACGGACGCACTGAAAGTTGATAGGGGGGAATCGGGCTGGGGTTCCGCAAAAACCCGGTGGTAAAAAAATACGGTGGAAATGGAACAAATATAAAAAAAAAAATACATATTTGATACGTCAAATATTCATCAGAACAAAAATACTAATTTTTCGTAAAATTCAAAATCTCGTAAATGATGGACAATATAGTTCAATCGATCATCGTAAAATTAAACAGAGATCGTCGGTCAGTAATAGTTTCTTTCTGTATAAATTTTAAGTCCAACAGCTCAAAAATTGTGAGTGACAGCGCCCCCAGATTTTTTTTAGGATAGTTCAGAATCACGGAAAAATGTTGTATGACTGGCAAGCATTTTCTTCAAAATTTAATCAAACATTGAGCGTTGACCCGCCTACCTACTTTGGAAATTTCAGCACAATAGCTCAAGCCGTTTTCAAGCTATAAGAGTTTTTCGATTCCGTGACACTCCCACATACACCCAGACATTCTGATACACCCAGGACATTCTGAAAACGCTTTCCCAGATAGAAAAGTGACGGTACGGGATCCACTCGGTACTAGCACGGGAACGCACGCCTTGCCGGCACAATGCAGACATGTATGTCCGCATGTGACGATATTGTGACGGCACGGCGTTTTGATACCAGAAATCTGCTTGTATGGTTACAGCCAGAGCTGGGCGGTACTTAAGGTACATTGTACTTATTTGGTACTTTAATTCCGATACTTTAAGTACTGGCATTTTTCAAAGTACATATGTACTTTAAATACTGTACTTAAAGTACAGAAAGTACTTGAAGTATACTGCACTTAAATTTCTTTTTCATTACTTCAAGTATTTTCAATTGCGTGAAACGTGAAAATCAGAGCTGGCCAAAGTATGTCAAGGTTATACAAGTTTAATTTAAGTAAGTGAAATATTTCTAGGTGGATTTCTCAATTATTTTGATCTGATCTGATATAGTATATCGCGCGACTAAGGCCGCAGGGTAGGGTGGTCCTTAAATTGAAAGTTTTTCAATTTTTTGGGGGCCACCCCGTATTATCGTGAGGTATCAAATAAAAATGTGATGTGCCAAGGGTCCCCGAATTTAATGTATTATTAGAGATCACTATCGGCTATTTAAAAAATTAAAAACTTCGGAAAATTTAAATTTAAAGTCAAAGTGAAAAATTCGAGATTTCATTGGAGTCAACCCGCGCTTCCAAAGTATAACGTATAAGAAAAAACTCTGCAAAATCCGTACGAAATCGAAGTCTTTTTAAAGGTCGCTACCGAGGGTTTAGTTACCTAATTCTGAAACGAGAGTACCCTTTTTCAACTGTTATATATAATTATATGTTGGATAAATTTGATAATTGGATAAATAAAAATTTTCGTTCGGTCATCGATAGAGATACTTTCTGTCTTTTGACCATTGCACGACTTTGTCAACTCCCTTTATCAGAAACGACAAACGATCGGTTGTTTCTAAATTTAACTTTTATTGCAACAAACATATCGTTTCAAATAAAATATTTGATTATTCAAATAAAATGTCCCTATTTTTCACAGTGATGTTGCAAAGTTTTTTCGTATACGTTATATTTTGGATGTACGGGGAATCTCCAAGAAAATCTCGATTTTTATTTTTATTTTTACTTTAAATTTAGATGTTCCAAAGTTTTTAATTTTTCAAATAGCCTGTAGCGACCTCTTCAAATACATTAATCTTGGGGATACCTGGAAAAAGTACTTGAGAAATACTTCAAGTGCAAAAAGTACTAGTGATCCTTTGTACTTTGTAATTTAACTATTTTTTGGAACTTTGTTTAGCTTTGCCATAAGTAGACTCGTATTTGAAGCCCGTACTTCAATTACCAATCGAGGACCATGGTGTTCAAGTACCGCCCAGCTCGGCTACAAAGCATCACGTAATTCTACTATTTTTCTAATAAAGTCTATCGTCGCATTACCTTAATTTGTATGATTTTTCACAAACATATTTTTTTTCCTTACTTGATAAACAACTAAATACGATTTTTCTCGGGTATTGTATAAGAACTTAAAGTACTTCATAAGTACTTAAAGTACATAATACTTAAAGTCCCGAGTACTTGACAATGTATAAAGTACATAGGACTTTAAGTAGAATGTACTTTAAGTATTTGGTACTTTAAGTACTTTGCCCAGCTCTGGTTACAGCTCGTCGTGTAGCTTTACAGCGAACTGGAACTGTGCAAGCAGATTTCTGGTATCAAAACGCCACGCCGTCACAATATCGTCGCATGCGGACATACATGTCTGCATTGTGCCACCACGGCGAGCCGAATGTTCCGGCACGTTTTTCTTACTGGGTTTCATTAAAAGCTCGAAATTTAGTTCTTTTCATGAAATCAAAGCTTCCTTCATGAGGAAGCAAATGTAACTCTACGCGACGACGAATCCTACGCGAACCTCCGTGCCCTAACCGGAGACACGTCGAGGACGCAGTCCTCGACGAGTCTGGAGCAAAAGGCGCACGGGACGCTACGTAACGGTGATGGTGAGCGGAGTGTGGTGGTAGTGGTTGGTAGGCAACGGATCCGTGAGACGCCGGTTGGCGAGGCTGTGCGCGAACGGTTGCGCCGGCGAAAATCCTTCCCCGCGGACGGATCGGCGATTTTCCGAATTCAGTTGCGGACCGAAATCAGCGCGTTCCGGTCGATGCGGCTCTTCTCCACGAGAAGCACCCGGCTTCGAAGCTCGGTAATCGCGTCAAGCTATCCGATCTCTCATCACCCAATGCGAATAACAAATCAACAAAAGTTCATCACAATATCGCGAAAAGACACTTCCGGCATTCTATCGAACTGCCAATGAACATTAAAACACATATTTTTTTTTTATTGACTACGTTACTAAAAATAAAAAATGCAACGGACAAAAATTTGATCATCAAAGATTCCAAAAGTTGAAGTACCGTCGCGAAGTCGGTGTAAGCAAAGTGCCTGTGCTTTTCTGCAATGAAACTTCCGTTGATCCATCAAACAGCGAACTTAAATCGTGATGTTCTTCAGTCACCAGTACAACTTGTTATTTCATAGTAATTCTTTTTTGTGACAAAATTTGTCAACGTTTAAACTTAATGGTGACGCCTACGTGTAATATCTGCTTAAAAAATAATTCTAAAAAAGTCGCAACGTTATCGAGGGTCGGATGTAAATGTCGCGGAAAATTCGAAGGCTTTCGAAGCCTCGATGGATTTTTCGTGTAAAATAATGATATCGCCCGATAAACCAGTTATTCAATGGCGCGCGACTGGAACCTTGTGGTCGGCGGGGATGCTTTCGTAGATAAAGATACACCCGGTCGAGGGAGATAAGAGTCGAGCGAAAGTTGCGAAAATAAGTATTTTCATAGTGTCTCACCGCGGCGAGGTTGTTACAATTCCAGGCACGTTCGAACTGCCGTTCGGTCGAAGCTGGAAAATACATTTGTTTTCGACGGCGAATCAATTTAGAAAAGTCTCAACAGGTGTCGAAATGCTCGGAGTCTAAATTGAATCGGAAACTTTTTTGTCGAGCGGGCTTTCAGACGTCCCTGGCACGGAACCACGTTTTCCCGCTGAGTTGCTAACGCTGTTATGAACGACCATCTAACTTCGACTCTTGAATGGTTCCTCGGCAAAGTAGACGCGCGCACCCGCACAGACACTACGTAGAAAAACCCCGTAGTCGTCGCAAAACGAGAAACGTCCCAACGATAATCAACTTGCCGGCTTGCGGACGTTGTTAACTCTCCAGTGAATAAAAGTCTCGTATTGAAAAAGTTTCGCGAACGCTCGCTGCTGGGGGAAAACTCGTCAACAGGTGGCCCAAATCGCGAAAATCCGAGCGCGTCGCCAGCTGGAGCCAACCAACGGAAGCATGGAACTAACCGCTCAGCGTCCGACAGTATCATAACATTAAAACAGTATAACTCCCTGAAAAACAAAAAAAATTCAACTAAGATTCCTCGCTCGTTTCGCTGCTAAAAAAACAATCATGACCTTGCTCACCGAAGCGCGTATTCGACACTCGGCAGCGAGTCATTTCGATGGAATAGAAAAATAATAAAATCTCACCGTGACCTCCAACAGCATGGCGTGCGGATAAAGTACCATCGAGCCGCGCTTCGATCGGGTGAAACATTCGGGCGAGCCTTAAAAAAAAAAAAAAAAAAAAAAAAAAAATCAACATGGCCAACTTGGACGTCACGAATTCGTCGAACAATTTCACTTACCCGGTGGACGATGTTACCTCGAACTTCGTCGTGCAGATAATATTTTGCATATTCTACGCAAATATATTTGTGCTCGGTGTGTTCGGCAACGTCCTCGTGTGTTACGTAGTTGCTCGCAATCGTCAGATGCAGACCGTTACGAATTTATTTATCACCAACCTCGCGCTGAGCGACGTCTTGCTGTGTGTCCTCGCGGTGCCCTTCACGCCGCTCTACACGTTTCTCGGCGGTTGGGTTTTCGGCAAAACTCTTTGTCACCTCGTGCCGTACGCTCAGGGCGTCAGTGTTTACATAAGCACACTCACACTCACCGGCATAGCGATCGATCGTTTTCTCGTTATAATATATCCATTTCGTCCGCGTATGAAGATCGAAGTCTGTCAGTGCACAATCGTCGGTATATGGATCGTCGCACTGCTCGTAACGCTACCTTACGGACTTTACATGCAACTAGAGGAGCCTTACACCTTCTGCGAGGAGCACTGGCCGAACGACGACTTCAGAATGGTGTTCAGCTCTCTGACGTCGATACTTCAGTTCGTCGTGCCGTTTTTCGTAATTGCTTTTTGCTACGTGTGCGTTTCTATAAAGCTTAACAATCGGGCGAGATCAAAACCCGGCTGCAAGACGAGCCGCAGGGAGGAGGCCGATCGCGAGAGAAAGCGACGAACAAACAGGATGCTCATTGCGATGGTTACGATTTTTGGGGTGTCATGGCTGCCGGTCAACATCGTAAACGTTCTCAACGACTTCTACGTGCCGGTGAACGACTGGTCCTATTACAGGCTGTGCTTCTTCATCACTCACTGCCTCGCCATGAGCAGCACGTGCTACAATCCCTTCCTCTACGCTTGGCTCAACGACAACTTTCGCAAGGAGTTCAAGCAGGTTGTCATCTTTGTTACTGTTGTTATTATAATTATTGGGTTCATTTATTCCGTGTATCTTTTGGCAGTACGAGTACCAATTTGATTATTTAGATACAATGCTAATTCTTTTATATGTCACAAACAATGTTACCGGATGTTTACATTAAATAAATATATCCAGAGTCGAGAGATTAGGCATTTGCCGAGTTTTCACCGTGAGTAAGATCGGACCGAGATTCACTCTGAACTGGTGGAAAAATTCTGGTAGACTCAAAATTCACTTGTGGGATTGGCTGTTGAATAGAAAGTTTCGAATTAACTAGAATTTTTCCACTAGTTAAGAATCGTTTCAGTCCGATCTCACTCACGGTGGAAACTCCGGTAATTGTTGCCGTCGGAAAGGCTTCGCGCTTTTGTACTGTTCTATTTGTATTTCGCGATTACATGCATTTAGGAACGATAACCGTAATGCAATCCGGAGATTTCGGGTATTAAGATGATATTGGAAAATATTGGATTTACCAAATGTTTCAATGATAATTCTTTGATTCTTTTTTTTTTTTTTTTTTTTCTAATTCGTTTTATTTAATACGGGCTGTTAGTATGCTAGCGGTGGTTCCACTCTATACCAAATTGACGCCACTGTGAATTCGGGACTACTGGTTTATCAATTGTGATAAGCCATTAGGTTAGATCGATAGTCCTTAAGCATATGTAAAATACGTTAAATTTGTGTATGAAACAATATTTTGAAAATTGTCGATCGTGAAATTGTAGTGATAAACTTTCTGTTTAAACACATATCTCGCAGGTGTTGCTCACATGTGAAATTCTTCTTACGCTAAAATACGTGAGTCACTCTATACCAAATTGACGACACTGTGAATTCGGGACTACTGGTTTATCAATTGTGATAAGCCATTAGGTTAGATCGATAGTCCTCAAGCATATATTAAATACGTTAAATTTGTGTATGAAACAATGTTTTGCAAATTGTCGATCGTGAAATTGTAGCGATAAACTCTCTGTTTAAACACATATCTTGCAGGTGTTGCTCACATGTGAAATTCTTCTCACGCTCAAATACGTGAGTCACTCTATACCAAATTGACGACACTGTGAATTCGGGACTACTGGTTTATCAATTGTGATAAGCCATTAGGTTAGATCGATAGTCCTCAAGCATATGCAAAATACGTTAAATTTGTGTATGAAACAATATTTTGCAAATTGTCGATCGTGAAATTGTAGCGATAAACTTTCTGTTTAAACACATATCTTGCAGGTGTTGCTCACATGTGAAATTCTTCTTACGCTCAAATACGTGAGTCACTCTATACCAAATTGACGACTCTGTGAATTCGGGACTACTGGTTTATCAATTGTGATAAGCCATTAGGTTAGATCGATAGTCCTCAAGCATATGTAAAATACGTTAAATTTGTGTATGAAACAATATTTTGCAAATTGTCGATCGTGAAATTGTAGCGATAAACTTTCTGTTTAAACACATATCTCGCAGGTGTTGCTCACATGTGAAATTCTTCTCACGCTCAAATACGTGAGTCACTCTATACCAAATTGACGACACTGTGAATTCGGGACTACTGGTTTATCAATTGTGATAAGCCATTAGGTTAGATCGATAGTCCTCAAGCATATGTAAAATACGTTAAATTTGTGTATGAAACAATATTTTGCAAATTGTCGATCGTGAAATTGTAGCGATAAACTTTCTGTTTAAACACATATCTCGCAGGTGTTGCTCACATGTGAAATTCTTCTCACGCTCAAATACGTGAGTCACTCTATACCAAATTGACGACACTGTGAATTCGGGACTACTGGTTTATCAATTGTGATAAGCCATTAGGTTAGTTCGATAGTCCTCAAGCATATGTAAAATACGTTAAATTTGTGTATGAAACAATATTTTGCAAATTGTCGATCGTGAAATTGTAGCGATAAACTTTCTGTTTAAACACATATCTCGCAGGTGTTGCTCACATGTGAAATTCTTCTCACGCTCAAATACGTGAGTCACTCTATACCAAATTGACGACACTGTGAATTCGGGACTACTGGTTTATCAATTGTGATAAGCCATTAGGTTAGATCGATAGTCCTCAAGCATATATTAAATACGTTAAATTTGTGTATGAAACAATATTTTGCAAATTGTCGATCATGAAATTGTAGTGATAAACTTTCTGTTTAAACACATATCTTGCAGGTGTTGCTCACATGTGAAATTCTTCTCACGCTCAAATACGTGAGCCTAAATTCGATCTCTCTTAAGTTGGGACTAAAGATCAACATAATTTCAAAATATTTTACAGCAATTTTTTTCAGTAAGCGGTTTTTTCATTTTGTAGAATCGTTTCGGAAAAAATGTGGATTCAAAATTTGTTCACCGTCTCTCTCGCACTCATACGTGTTTTGCCTTCTCTTAATAGGCAACACTTCCCAAATGATGCTATCAATTAGTGTCATACACATGCAAAATAATACTTCATTATATTACTACTATTTGAAAACCTAAAAAATACTTCAAAATTTGCGCAATACAACTCTCGTTTGACTAGGTAACGCGCAACTACTGTGCACGTACTATCTTAACGTGTCATGTAACTGTTTTACTTAATAATAAAAAAACAATTTTCATCCAAAAGTTAATTGCCAAAAAATTCTAATTATCATTATTTTTAAATGAAAATTATTTTTCATTAAATTTCAATGAATCACTGCTACATTATTTGTACAATAATCGGGGGGGGGGGGGGGGGGGTAACCTCATTTTTTATATAGAGACCTTCTAACGACAGCTCAGTATTAAATTCTACGCGATAATAATAACGACTAAGGATAATTAATTATCAATAATACGTGGAATTTTATGCGACTACTAAATTCTATAATTTGAGCACAGTAGAGTTTAATAGATGGATATGGCGGTTAGTATCGAGGATCTCGCCATTAATGAAATACAAAGGTCAGCGAACGAACCCCTGCGGCGGTGAGATGGGTAGGAATATAATTATCGTCGATATTGGATTTCCGCCGCGCTTCACGTTTTTTAATACGTTTAAACTTAACTTATTTAGAACTCCGTCGTTTTTAATACTCCTCGCGGACAGGATTCGCTCGCGATGTGTGTGTGGGGGGGGGGGGGGGGGGTGGACATTCTGGCTCCCCAACCGGGCTGTGTATGCAAATGAACAGAGAGTCTATACGTATATTAAAAATAAGCTGCGAGTCTATACATATATATATACACGTATTGTCACGAATATGTAGCTGACTATTCGCTAATACACACGATTATTAGTTAGGTTTAACAATGGACGAACGAACGGACGATCGATACAAGATCGATCGTCATGTGAAACAGTATTGATCGGACTTTCAAAGAGTACAGAGCGTTTCACAGTTCATACTCGAGATACTTAGCCGTGATTATAGTAATAATATCCGTCCCAAAACCTAATACGCGCGTTATTCATTCCCACAGTCTTTACCACATATGTAAATTCCTGCGACAGCTCAATGAATTTTTAAACAAAAAATACTAACAGCGTATCCGAGATCTGACGGAATATTCGTAAAGTGGGATATACGCGTTTTCAAATATCGCAGCAAAAAAAAAAAAAAACAAAAAAAACATACTAAATATTAGCCGTTCGTTTTTCGAGCAGAAGTTTGAAAAAAGAAGCTAAAGCTATACAGTCGATGACTTCGAGAATCCGTTTATCGAACGACCTCAACCAGACGCCGATGGAAGAAAATAATTTTGTGTTACAATAACAAATACAGCCGAGGGCTATTTTTGCAATGAATGGAAATCCACAGGTGTAACCTTTGGTTCAATTCTTCGGGAAAGTTTCAACAAAAAAGCGTTCACGTTCAACGCTCTCGGAATAAGCATCGTGATGTTTATTAGTAATAACAGAAATCTCGCACTGCCCGATCGACGCATCACAACACATTTGTGGCACCAATCGGTTGGTAGCATATATATTACCGGTATACGGTACGTGTGTGTATATATATATATATACTGCATACCTGATATAGAGACGATCGCCATGAGAGTCCCCTCATTTCCATATTGACATCGTATCTCATCAATAATTAAATCAAGTGATAAAAAAAAATTCACATTCGAGGTTTCTAGAATATGCTGTTTATTAGTAATAACAGAAATGTCGCACGGTCGAATCGAGCCGTCCCTACGCAATTGTTGCGACAATTGGTTCATAGCATATGCATATACATATTACAGGTATACATTACGCGCGACCGCTATGGAAGTCCTCCTCATTCCCGCATTTATTTATATACTTATTTAATTGACTGGACGATCTCTTTTACATTTACAATTAATTCAATTCAGATAACAATACCGATATGAAAAAAAAAAATATAGCATGTGTAACATAATAACGTCGTAATATATAAAATGTAGTATTTGTCCTTTTTTTTATAAACTTTTTGTTACGAGATGACAAAATGACAAGAAATGAAAGATCACGGTCGACGTTCAAAATAAAACAAAGCCATTTTATCATATGTATATTGATAAAATGACACCCTATCAATAATCAAATCACTTCATTAAAAAAATGTCACCTTCGCAGAGTTCTCGGAATAAGCGTTGAGCTGTTTATTAGTAATAACAGAAACCTTACACTGTCGAATGGAGCGGCCACTGTAAAATTGTCACCAACGATTCGTAGCATACATATATACATATATGTATATGTATATTTGAACAGTACGCACGATCCGCTATGGGAGTCCCCTCATTGCCGTATTGACATCATAAATCATCAATAATCAAACCACTCCCTCGGGCAATAGCTTCGGAACGTGGTTTCTCGTTAATAACTAATGAGGGAACTATTAATTGGGTAAACGATCGAGCTGATCGGGCATCGGGCCAACGATGCCCGAGGCCCGAAGACGCTATTAACCGAGGGACCTATTCTCGGAGGGTTCAATGTTCCTGCTGCCCTCCAACACTGTGCGGTTCACACGGTAATAGCGTATGGGGAGAATAGACAAACTGCCAGATAAAAAAATATGGGTTACGAGACGCAGCACTCGTCGAATAACAGAGCAATCCAGAAACTGTTTAATGCCCAATTTGTTCCATGATTTATCTGGAAGCTCGTAAAGGAATTTGTTGTTGTTGCCATGTCTCTACTTATTGGGACTGTATCTTCATAAGGAAATACAATAGGAACTTATTTTCGACGACAACGTATAAAGTACTCTTTTGTTTTTTCATGTAACCGACCTTTTTTTTTAAGGAGCAAGTTATTTTATTGCCATCGCTATTTATCGACTGCTCCCGGATAGGGATTTCAAATGGGAACTTAATTCCAACCATGATATATTTCTAACCGCAACGTGTAAACTATTTTTCTTTTCTTACAGTTATTTTATTGACACATTTATGTCTAGCACTCACAACTCTATCGTATTAGAACTCTATCAAAATCTCGACCAGAAAGTCAAAAAAACTCTACCAGAATTAAAAAAAAAAAAAAAAAAAAACTCTACCGGAATACAGGGCAATCGTCTAGTCTTGTAGTCCGGTAGAGTTTTATTTGCATTCCGGTAGGTTTTTATTTCAAATCCGGTAGAATTTTATTTCAATTTCGGTAGGGATTTATTTCAATTCCGGTAGAGTTTTATTTCAAGTCCGGTAGAGTTTTATTTTTATTCTAGTAGAGTTTTTTTCACTTTTTGGTAGAGTTCTAATACGGTTGTAATATGGTAGAGATGTTTTCTGGTAGAGTTGTTATGTAGTAGAGTTGTGAGTGATACAGATGTAAATGCGCCATTTTCTTGCCATTGCTACTTATCGGCTACATTTTGATAGGGAATTCAAATAGAAACTTATTTCCAACCGACATATTTCCAACTGTGACGTTCACAACTTATAAAGTTTTTTTTTTTATGTAGCCGGCTTTTTGTTAAGGTGCAAGTAATCTTATGGCTGTAGCATAATAAATCACGCGATTAAAATCAGAACGGCGCATCTTCAGTGTGATTAAGTAAGCCAGTCTAATTTTATTCGTGCAATATGTACTCCATCATATTAAACGTAAGATCTCATCTTAACGATGAATTTATTTTATTTTTCCTGGCAGGTACTACCGTGTTTCTCACGGAGCTCGACAGTTTGCACGCCTCACACAACCGAGGGATGCCGGAGCGAGAAATTATGCAACGGCAACGAGACGATGCAGGAGACGCTTTTACCGAGCTTGAACGCGAGGCATACTCTCGTCACTTGTGAGATGATACCCTTGGAACCTCGGGCACCTGTTACCGCTGATCAAACTGTGATTCATCAGCCTCGAGAGACCGCGGACGTGGAGGACGTGACCCTGTAGAGATTCAGGCGTCCCTTTTCTAAGCCCAGTGAGTCTCCTTCATCGATTGGCTCGGAAACAATAACTCGTTAATTAACGATAAGCCCTCACACTGCGTTATCCCTAGATCGTCGAGGGTATTACAGGGATATTAGCATAAGATATGCGAGGACAGGGATATTGTGCTTTTGATATCCGTGTCATTGGATCAGGAAAATGGTCAATTACAAATAATTTATGTGCACATAAATCACTTTTAATTGTTCTAATGTATGCATCAATATACGCCGATCATGACAAGTTAGGATTCATATTCGTGGCTGGAAACAATAAGGCGTCAATTAACGAGCTATAAAATTAGCAATGGTATTGAGGGGCTATTTGCATAAGGTATATGCGGAGAGGGATATCGTGCTTTTGATAACGGTGTCATTGGATCAAGAAAATGATCTATTACAAGTGATTTTTGTGCACACAAGTCACTTCTAATTGTTCTAATATATGCATGCATATACACTGATCGTATTCCATCCGTATCCGTCATATTTCATCCATATTCGTGGCTAGAAACAATAACTCGTTAATTAACGAGTTATCGATTTGTGGAGTTGTCGAGTTGTCGAGTTGAGGGTATTAAGGGGATATTAGCATAAGATATGCGAGGACAAGGGTGTCGTACTTTTGATATTCGTCTCATTCCAAATTATTTATGTGCACGTAAATCATTTCTAATTGTTCTAATATATTTCCGAATATACACTGAGCATGACAACTTTGGATTCATATTCGTGGCTAGAAACAATAACTCGTTAATCAACGAGTTATCGATTTGTGGAATTGTCGAGTTGATGAGGGTATTAATGGGATATTAGCATAAGGTATGTGAGAACACAGATATCATACTTTTGATATTCGTGTAATTGGATCAGGAAAATTGTCAAGTACAAATTATTTACGTGCACATAAATCATTTCTAATTATTCTAATATGTGCATGAATATACACTGACCACGACGACTTTGCATCCATATTTGTGGCTAGAAACAACAACTCGTCAATTAACGCGCTTACCATATTGTCGAGTTGTCAAGGGCACTAAGAGGATCTTAACATAAGGTATGTGCGGACAGGGATATCGTACTTTTGATATTCGTGTCTTTGGATCAAGAAAATGATCAATGAAACGAAGTGATTTATGGACATGCGCTACGAACGAACTAGGAACAATCTACCTTCTTTCTCAGTTTTCGACGCAGACATGGCCCTCACTAATCGGGCCATTGGGACAAACCGGAAATGGAAAGTGATCAACGAATCAAGCATAAAGTATCATTTCGAGTAGCTGCTCCCCGTACGCCGTCCGTTATCGTAGTTATAACCGTTTATGTTGTTTCCTATTCCTTAGACGCTTAACTCGAAGAATTTATATGGCCACCCCACCGCACCTGTGCAGTTGCGCTCTCGTTCGTTCGTCCGACGTCAAACGCATGTCGACGCAGTGAATGCACGTCTCCGACTCATCGAGGAATCCCTGGAATTTCATATGCAGCAAGGACAGCTTTATTCGATCGCAGAGCGACGGCATACCACAGTTGCACGATAAGACGAACAAAAAAAGAAAAAATATTAAATATCCAGCGTTCCGGTAACTTTACTCCGCGAAGACGTCGGCAGTTTTATTTCTGGATGCTGACTGTAATGGAGAACGCCGCCGTCTCAGAACGTTCACAACCGTAATAATCAGCCAGGAGCTTCGCGTTCCGATGGCATCGGGCATGTCGAAATGGGAATATAGAGAATGGACGGAACGATAAAGGAGAGACGGAATGAAGAAAAAAAAAACAAACGTTTGCACACGCTATTTCAATATCGAAGGAAAAGGTTTTTTCTTTGAACGAGGAGCCGTCAATCGTTCATCGACAGATGTTGCTCGTTGTGCGAACACCCGCGGGTCGGGCACGCGATTGGCCCCGCGGCTCCCTCCTCTTCTCACTCGAACGCAAATCAATCATTTCGGCTTGACGATGACTCGCGAAAGAAAAAAAACGGATGAACGATTGCAACGATGAAAATCGAGTTTCGAATCCTCCGGAGTTTCGCGGATTCGCTACCCTCGCACTGTTTTTTTCCCCCTCGACATTCTTCGGCTCCGCTGTTCTTGTTATTTCCATGTCCGGACGGAGCAGTCGATTCGTCGAGAAGTGCAGGCGGGTTCGTCGGGATTCACAGAGTGTCGGGCAAAGTTTGAGAACTATTAGGGGGAAGGAACGGGGAATTTCGACTAAAATGAAGCATTGTTTCCGGCCCCGCGGCTTTTCTGCGCTCCCTCTCGTCCGTAGCAGACCGAAATGTGAAATACTCCCTGCTCGTAGATGTCTCTCGCACGAGTGGCGTCGAGCGCGTTCGGGAAATTTTCTACATGGAAGGGTAGGAAACTTCTTATTAGTTTTGGTGTTTCCACTACTGTAGTATCTTATCGACAGGGGGGGGGGGCGAGAATTCGTCGAATTGGGGTCAAATAGATTTAGGCTTTATTATCCCGAGCACGCGCCAATCGTGAAGTTTATTAAATTGACCTTATTTCTCGTGAGATTGGAAGCGCGGTTTGCCTAGAATCGCTAAACATGGCACGGCAATTCGAGGGATGATGGACCGGATCATTTACCCCGGCTGCCTTGTGTATCAATGACAGTGCATTGTACAGTAGCGTAGATTAATTTGTCGCGTGCGAATCCTTTCCATCGACTGAATTTTATAATGCTCGTCGGCAAAAAAAAAAAAAAAAAAAAAAATTATAATCAAAGAAAGCTTGAAAATTTGCCACGATACAATTGTTTTCCTGGTGTCGAACGTTCGGAGTGAATACATTATTATTTTTTTCTTTTTTTTTAGGTGAACAGACATTTTCTTTTACATCAATGAGACTCGTGTTTTCCATTGCTTAAACGGCGACTGAATTTCGCCATTCGGAGTCATCAACGGCAAAAAAAAATCGAAAATCTACGACCACAAAATTATTCTCCTTTTAATAATGATTGTCGGCAAAAAAAAAAAAATAATAATCAAAGAAAACTTAAAAATTTTCCATGATAAAATTGTTCTCCTTGTATCGAACATTCGGAGTGATTAATTTTTTTTTCTATTTGTTTAGGTCGACAGGCATTTTCTTTTACATTCATGACACTCGTGTTTTTCATCGCTTAAACGGCGACTGAATTTTGCCATTCGGAGTCATTATCGGCAAAAAAAAAAATCGAAAATTTGCGACCCAAAAATTGTTCTCCCCGTCTCGAAAATTCTCAGCTATTAAATTTTCTTTTCCTTTTTTTTTTAGGCGGACATGCATTTTCCTTTACGTCAACGACACTCGTGTTTTCCATCGCTTATACGTCTACGAGCTCGCTGTTGGAGAGTTCAAGCGATCGGCTCCCTTCGGCAGGGATGGAGGCACGTCAAGTTAACGTGCGTCACCGTCGTTCGGTATATAGTATGGAAAATAGCGATTCGCCTTTACAAAAGCAGCTCGCAAGCTCCGAGATGCCCGAGGCGTGCGAGAGAGAGCGGCCTGCACAAAGCCATTCGCTCCGTCAGCGTGCATTTACGCGATAGCGCAGCACACTTCGCCAGCGAGGGAGCGTTGTCTGTATGGACATTCCTCGTAGACCTGCACGGTGCTCGAACGAAGTAAACGAGCTTCGAATTCTGCTCCCGGGAACACACAACTGTCACGTCCGTGCCGTTCATCGAAGAAAGGCAACGATAATACTACAGAGTAGCCGGACAGTGACTACCGGAGGACAACGAACGCCCGACCCGACGATAACACCGATGAAAACCTCACCCCGCCGAGCGTCCACCGTCAGCGACCGACGGAAAGGACTTTTACTATCGAGAAAACTTTCTCCTTCGTCGTTCTCACCGGCCACTTTCGGTTATGGCGAGGTCGACTTTTCTTTTTCTTAAAAAAAAAAAAGGATAAATCCCCTTTTTATTATTCAGTACAAACGGTCCTGATTCCGGTCACGAGCACTCCCTTGGTAATTTGATTCAAATCGTTATTCCACGTCGTCTTCTCTGACCGCCGTACCTTTCGCAAAGCCGAACGGTAAAAAATAAATGAAGTGGATAGCGACGAGGGGTCGTTCGACCGGGTTGCCATACGTAATAATATTGTAAGAGGTAGAAAAATTAACACTAACTCAGCTCTGCCTTAGTTCTTTGATTCCAACGTAGTTCTGTCGCTTGGTGTTCGTTTCGCTTGAGTTCTAGAAAAGTGAGATAAAATTGCAAATACTTCTTGTTCGTATAAAAATCTGAAAAAATTCAAGCATATTAAAGGTACTGAAAATATTGATTACGCATAATAATAAGTCAAAAATGTTATTAACAAATTAAACAAAAAATGCATTGTTTAACAAATTACCCGGCAGACTAATTTTTTTGATTACGAAAATGATTGGTTCATTTTTCTGAAGACGTATGCATTTTTTCAGATTTTTAATTTTGCTTTGAAATTTGCGTTTTTTTCTATATAAAAAAAAAAAAATTTTAAGCAAATTTAAAAACCTGAAAAAATTCATACGTATTTAGAAAAATGAACGAATCATTTTCATAAAAAAAAAAAATGGGTTTCCGGCAAAATTGTTAACCAATTTTTATTTTCATCAATTCGTTTATAACATTTTGAAATTATTATTATGCAAAATTAATCCTTTCAGTACCATTACTATGCATGCATTTTTTCAGATTTTTATACCATCGAGAAGTATTTGCAATGTTATTCATTTCTCTCGAACTTATGCGAAATGAATACCAAGCGACGGAACTACCTTAATCACAGTATCTTCCGCAAAGCGGATCGGTAAAAAAAATTAAGTGGGTAACGGCGAGCGATAAATCCTTCGACCGGCTCCGAATACAAAATTATATTTTAACAGGTAGAAAAAATAACCCCAGCTCATCACTCTCTTAGTTCTTCAATTCAAACGTTATTCCATGCTAGCTTCTTTAATCGCAGTATTTTTCGCCATGCCGGTCGGTGAAAAGAATGAAGTTAATATTAAAACAGGTAGAAAAATTAACCCCAGCTCGATACTCAGGAGTATCTAAAAAATATGTGCGGAAAGCTCTTCGTTCTTCTATTCGATCGTTATTTACACGCCAGGTTTTTTTTTATGACAGTATCTTTTGAAAGGCCGGTGTGAAAAAAAGTGGATATTAGCGAGCCAGTGAATGGACATGACCAGTGAGTAGACACTTTCCATGAGAGCACGTTCATAAAAAACGTCTATTCACTGGTTTTTCCGTCTGTTTAACTGTCCATTGACTGGCCGGTCCACCCTACTTCGATCGGCTTTGCGATACTCAACGATATTGTAACATATGATTTAACCCTAGTTCAGCACGCCGGAGTCTCTGAAAAATGTGTGGCAGGCCAGGGTTGGAAAATCGTTTCTTTATATTCTAAAATCGTCTTTTTTATATTCTCAAATCGCCTCTTTTGTTTTCTAAAATCGCCTCTTTTATTTTCTAAAATCGTCTTTTTTATATTCTAAAATCGGCTTTTTATATTGTAAAACCGTCTTTTTTATATTTCATATTAATTCGTAACCGTTTTCTTATATTCACTAAAGTCTTGGATGATTTCGACAAAGATTTTCCCCTTCGCTCTGGATTCTACGCGAGAATAGAGCGATTCGAGAAGGCGGCGAAAGATGAGTCGAATTTTTGGGATGCATCACGCAATAATTTGTACCAACGATTCCCGCGACTTACTTTGCATAATCGTATGGTAACGATATGCCGGTTTCGCATTCCTACTTGACTATTCAAATTGTGTTACTCAGAGCTCCGGCGACATTCGACAGCCCTTCATTAAGTACGGCGTGCATATTCGTGTTGCGCGCATGCGCGCGTATGCGTATATCGAGTAATCAGTTTGCGAAGTACTATCGCGAGCATTAAATTATAATAGGTACAGCGGCAATGTTGGGGTCTGATAGAAGCTCGAGCGCTGCGGCAACCAGAGAAGTAAATGGTTATGACTGGCGGTCGCCGGAAACTGGCGCTTTGTCGTGAACGGAGCTGTGTGGTTACGACGAGCCAAACACCTATAACGCCGTACCTATAACGCTTGGTACGTCGGCGCCTCGGCTGTCTCAATGTCGCGCCGGCTTTCGTGATTACAAGCTATGGTGAAATTACTGTGCGACACAATATTGACGAGTCGTCATAATTCGACGGGTTGACGGCACGTGTTTCAAACATCGTGGCAACACGGCGGCAACAGTTTAAATCTATTTCGGCCAGCTGCGCATGCTACATAGATATAGAATATCGAGGGGTGACATTGCTATCGAGAATACTTTCTACTTCGTCGTTTTCCTCGGCAATTGTCGCTTATGGCGAAATCGATTTTACGTTTTCTTAAAAAAGCAGTCACTTTATGTCACTCGGTGCGAAAATGGTGAGAATGGCCCCATTTTCACACTGTTATTTTTATTAGAATGTGGAGGTTTGTTGACAAAAAAAGGTTTGCTCACTCGACAAACTTTTTTTGTGTCCACAAACGTCCACATTCTAATAAAAATAATGGTGTGAAAAATGGGGCCATTTTCATCATTCCGTAGCAGCTGCGCATGCTACATAGATATAGAATATCGAGGGGTGACATTGCTATCGAGAATACTTTCTCCTTCGTCCTTTTCCCCGGTAATTGTCGCTTATGGCCAGGTCGATTTGACTTTTTCATAAAAAAATATTCCCTTTGTGTCACTCGGTGTGGAAATGGTGAAAATGGCCCCATTTTCACACTATTATTTTTATTACAATGTGAACGTGTGTGGTAAAAAAAAGTTTGTCGAGTGTGCAAATCCTTTTTAGTCTCATAATCGGTGCACTACCCAGGCGCAGTAGTGGAGTCCCCAGTAGTGACGACCCAGTTTGAAACTATTTCGACCAGCTGCACATGCGACACAGACATACAGCATCCAAGGAGTGATATTAAGCGCGGAAAATTAACGGCCGGTACAAGTGATTGTTGCTTTTCTTACGTAGTAAGCGTGCATTGCTTGTATCAGTATGGCAAGTTTTACTAATTATAATCTATCGGCTATCTTGGTGAACGGTGAAAACGTGGTCGGACAGACAGACCTATAAAAATGGGAAATCGCATTCATTATTTTTTTACATTCCATACATGTAAAAGATGTACTACAATGCATTATGGCCCAGAAACATGTAAAACATGTTTCTAAACTATAATCTGTCCGTCCAATTTTTTCATTACGATTTTGACGGTTGTGGACAAAAAAAATGTTTGTCAAGTCTGCAAACTTTTTTTAGTCTGATAAAATGCATTGTAGTCTCGAAAAACGTAAAACGTGTTTCTGGACTATAATCTGGCACTCTAATTTTGTAAATTACAGCGTGGACTTTTTTGGACAAAAAAATGTTTGTCGCGTCTGCAAATCTTTGTTAGCCTGATAAAATGCATTGTGGTCTAGAAATATGTTTTACATGTTTCTGGACTATAATCTGGCAGTCCAATTTTTAAAACTTACATCTTGGACTTTTGTGGACAAAAAAATGTTTGTCGACTCTGCAAACCTTTTTTAGTCTGATAAAATGCATTGTGGCCCAAAAACATGTTTTACGTGTTTCTGGATTATAACCTGGCCGCCCAATTTTTTTTATTACAACTTGGACTTTTGTGGACAAAAAAAAAATGTTTGTCGAGTCTGCTGACCATTTTTAGTCTGATAAAACGCATTCTGGCCCAGAAACATGTAAAACATGTTTCTAAACTATAATCTGTCCGTCCAATTTTGTAAATTACAGCGTGGACTTTTTTGGACAAAAAAATGTTTGTCGCGTCTGCAAATCTTTGTTAGCCTGATAAAATGCATTGTGGTCTAGAAATATGTTTTACATGTTTCTGGACTATAATCTGGCAGTCCAATTTTTAAAACTTACATCTTGGACTTTTGTGGACAAAAAAATGTTTGTCGACTCTGCAAACCTTTTTTAGTCTGATAAAATGCATTGTGGCCCAAAAACATGTTTTACGTGTTTCTGGATTATAACCTGGCCGCCCAATTTTTTTTATTACAACTTGGACTTTTGTGGACAAAAAAAAAAATGTTTGTCGAGTCTGCTGACCATTTTTTGTCTGATAAAACGCATTGTGGTCCATGTAAAACATGTTTCTGGACTATAACCTGGCCGTCCAATTTTTATATGACCACTTAGACTTTTTTTTTACAAAAAAATGTTTGTCGAGTCAGTAAACCTTTTCTAGTCTGATAGTCGGTGCAGTAGTGTGGAATCGCCGGTAGTGCCGACACACTGGTTACTGAGGTTCAACTCGCAGAGGCCTCCCCCCAACGGAACAGTGTATTTTGAAGCGGAATCCTTCTCGGCTCGTTGATGCTTGCGAAAGCCGTCGTAGCGTAACTTTCTCGAGCTCCGGATATATCTTGAAATACGGTACGGTTTTATTGACTCTGCGAAGCGTACATCAGCCGTACCAGTTTTGCGTACATCAACCGTGCGTGAAATTCGCTTGCCGAGGGTTTTACGGGTCGACGATATAGAATTTAAGGTCGACGACGAAACATTCAACCTAACCGCTCAAATGTAGGGAATCAAAATGCCATCTTAATTTTTTTTAGGTCAAATGAGAACTTTTATCCGTAGAATCATTTCTTAAATACAATAGAATCCTCGATTATCCGAACCAATTGGGGTCGAGACCAGTTCGGAGCAACGATTATTCTGATAATCGAATTATGAATAAAAAATATAATAATAATAACATACATAATGGATATGAGTTTTTTTAGAAATATAAATTCGCCTAGAAACATTATATATATACTTTGGAACATATTATTAAACGCTTACTTTAAGCATTCTTTTTGATAAAGTCGTCAATTTTTGGTTGTACAAGCGCATGATACAAACTTGCACACGCCTGCAACAAAGTAACGCTCGACGACATGTAACAACGAAATTTTGCGGGATGGTTCGAATAATAAAGGTTCGGATAATCGAGGTTCTACTGTAATTCCATTATTCTCTTAAACACCCAACAGTGATCAATTAATCCAACTTCCACTCGACAATCTTCGACCGGGCACATTATAGCTATACACATGTTTATTTTTTGCATTTCAGATTAGCCGCCTTCGAAAAATTACATACACCGTCGATCATCGACGGTAGTCCAGCTCGCCGTGGGAATATTCATTAACAATAAGCAACTATTGTTTACTTAGCTCTCGAAAAATTCTTCAAGAAATCAACAAGTGTATCGATGTGTTATCTCTAATCATGCCTAAAAAAAAAAAAAAAAAAAAAAATGAAAATTGTGTGAATAAAAGCTGTTATAAAAAAGTCTAATGTTCGTCCAGCGAAAAAATGTCTCAACCCCTTAAATTGTGTGAAAAGAAAGAACGTCGACGGAATTTGAATATCGAACATATTTGAAGAGACTCGTAACGGCAATTTCATTATAATATTCCCTCGTTATCACGTGAGCGTAATAACTATGCTTAAACCACCCTGCATACCATCGGGTACCTCGGCGGTCCAATAAAGGCCATTAAACGTACGATAAAACTATCGAGCACGCCGGTGGTTGCCGATAGTTATTAGCGCGCGGCTCTCCCGAGAGCTAATAACTAACGTTTAAAGTAAAAACGCGGTTAAACGAAAGATGGGAACGGAGTCGAGCCGGATATCCCGCCGAGTGACCAATTGCTCTCGATATCGATAATCGAGACCACAATCGTAATACACTCGTTCGTTCGTTCTCGAGTGGTTCTCGAATTTCTTTTCCCGTGGGCTTTGCCACAACTAGGCAATCAACTCCACTTGCCCGGAGGGACGACATGGAATCTCCGGAGCGTTGCACAGTTGGATAACACTTTCCATTTTTTTTTTTTTTTTTTTTTTTTTTTATACTATCAGTTACCCTCTGAAAGGCTACGTGGGATTGTAAAAAGGGGTCACAGTCCATATCGATGGACTCCAGCGCCAGATGGGCTCTGTAGGCTTTGCCTGCAGGGTAAACGTTATGAATATGGCCCATTAAAAAAGTTTCGGTCTCGATATCTCCTACTGCCCGAGGTTCACTATTTTCACCCTACACACCAGGTACACCCTTTCTCTTTAGTCCGTCGATAAAGAGTACGTGCACTTAATTTTTTTTATCCTCGATTAAATCGAAATTTTCAATATACGGAGTAAAAATTATTTTTTTAAATAAGTGAAAAACTCGTTTGTTAAGGAGGGAGTTTCGCTGAGGCTGACTTCGCATAAGTT
This sequence comes from Amblyjoppa proteus, assembly GCA_963922035.1. Lineage (NCBI taxonomy): Eukaryota > Metazoa > Arthropoda > Insecta > Hymenoptera > Ichneumonidae > Amblyjoppa > Amblyjoppa proteus. Next base: position 14,716,342 of record OY998233.1, read on the forward strand.
CGACAAAAATAATAGAAAAATTGCAAGTACTTCTTGATGGTATAAAAATCTGAAAAAATTCATGCATACCAAAGGTACCGAGAAGATTAATTTTGCATAATAATAATTACAAAATGTTATTGACAAATTGATGAAAAAAATAATTGCTTAACAAATTTGCCCGCAGACCAACTTTTTTTTTCGTGAAAATGATTCGTTTATTTTTCTGAATACGTATGAATTTTTTCAGATTTTTCAGTAATCGTTGATTTTTTTTTTTTGTTTTTCATGGAAAAATCAACGATTACTGAAAAATCTGAAAAAATTCATACGTATTCAGAAAAATAAACGAATCATTTTCACGAAAAAAAAAAGTTGGGTTGCGGGCATATTTGTTAACCAATGATTTTTTTCATCAATTTGTTAATAACATTTTGTAATTATCATTATGCAAAATTAATCTTCTCAGTACCTTTAGTATGCATGAATTTTTTCAGATTTTTATACCATCAAGAAGTACTTGCAATTTTTCTATTATTTTTGTCGATTTTATGCGAAGTCAGCCTCAGCGAGACTCACTCCTTAAAGTTTCAATGTACAAACCTGTCCTTTTATTTCCTCACATGATTGACAATTTTAGTTTGTATTCTTGTTTGTAAAACTGGAACCGGATGGTGCGATCGGAAAATTAACAAATACAAATTTTTGGACGTTTGTGGACGATAAGTTGTTGTAAAAAGTACAAACTTTTTTTTGTGTGCCTCGCTACGATGCCGGATTGGGGAGGGTAAAAGGGCATGTTGGATATTTCCATCGTGTAACGGGATCGAGAGGGATGAATATTTGTGCAAACGAACATGGGTTTTATTCCATGCGTATATTGACTCTGTAGGACAAACATTATGAATATGGCCCAGATTGAGGAAAAAGAATGTTTGGACGAACTAAAAGTCGCGGTGACACACGTTAAAAACTGCTGTTGGGTTGGCACAAATTAAGCATAGTTTTGTCAAACAATTGTTTGTTTAAAACAATTTAACGATGTTTGGGCCAAAATCGTGCGAGAGGAACAGGAGAGAAGCTCCGCTGATCGCGTTAGTCAATATGTGATTGAGACACCCAGTCAAAGCAAACGGCTAGACGGAGATAGGTTATTCAATTGAACTGCCGTTTATTGAATTTATCTCGGAAACAAAACGTTGAATTTTCTTGAAATTTGGACACAATCCGTCTGACAGTATGCTCCTCGTTAGGTTTTCGTTTCGAATCTAAACGAAATCGGCTCCGAAAATTGCTACATTCTGTCGTTACCGACCGATTTCCGAAAAGTTTAGACGCTACTTTATGTACCTTTGTACACGCATCACTAAAAACTAGACGGTCAAAAAATCTGCAAAAATTGCAAACGATTCAATGGGTATTTCCCTACAAAGTAGCAAAGTTTTACAGCGTTCGAAGAGAAAACGCGTTTTGGTTCAAACATCCTTGAGGTTTTTCGATTCAAAGAAACTTTTTTGCTGTACCAGCCAAACAACACCTTTGCACGTATGTCACGGCGCCTTGGTTAATCCAAACATTCCCTTTTTTTTCTCTGCACTTTAAAACAGTGTCGGCCCAATGTCTCCTACATCCTGAGGTTCCGAATTTTTAGGCTACGCAGCGGACACACACTACCTCTTTAGTTCATCGATAAGGAGTACGTGCACTTGATTTTTTGTCCTCATTCGATTAATACGAAATTTTTTATTTAACTCGCTGACGCCGGATTGGGGATTTTACACTGCAAAAAAATATCAATGAATCGAGTAAAATTCGCTTGGGGGCTGCCAAAGAAAAGCAATTTTATTTCAATTCTTACAATTCCATACTGGATTGAAACGATAACAGGTCATCTTAACAGTCTTGTCGTCGTTGTTTGAATATCATACGGAATTGTAAGAATTGAAAGTAGATTGGAAATACATGTTCTTTCCTTCGGCAGTCCGGAAGTGAATCTTTTTTTTCTGTGCAAGAGTCCCGTGTATGGGATATTTCCGTCGCGTAACGGGATCAAAAGAGATGAATATTGTAACGAATATGTAGCGGACTGTTCGTTAGGACACACGATATTAGTTAGGTTTGACAATAGACAAACGAATCGATGCAAGATCGATCGTCAGATAAACAGTCTTGACCAGACTTTCAGAGACGTGAGACGTTTCACACTTGATACTCGAGATACATAGCCGTTATTATACCAATAGGATCCGCCCCAAAACCTAATACGCGAGATATTCATTCCCACAGTCGTTACAATATTTAAGCAAACGAACATAGGCTTTATTGGTGGCGTACATTAATTCTGTAGGGTAAACATTATGAATATGGCCCATCAAAAAAGTTTCGGCCCAATGTCCTAGCTCCTAGTTCCTGAGGTTCCGGATTTTCGCACATTTATATCTCTACCACTCACAACTCTACCAGATAACGAGTCTAAGAGAAAACAACTCGACCGGCTAATAACTCTACCAAAAAAAAAGGCAGCTTTAACAACTCTGCCACATGACAACTCTACCAGAAAACATTCCTACCATATAACAACTCTCCCAGAAAACATTTCTACCCTATAACAACTCTACGAGAAAACATTTCTACCACATGACAACTCTACCGGAAAACGTCTCTACCATATTACAACTCTACCGTATTCGAACCGTACCAAAATCTCTAACACTGAAGAAAAAAAAACTCGTATTCCAAATGAAAACTTCGTACTCCAATTTTACGAAATTATTTTATACTGTATTGGAAATATCAGAAAGACATTTTTTTTTTCTTATTTTCATAACGTTTACGCCACAGAATTAATATGCGCATCCAATAAAGCCCATGTTCGTTGGCTCGATTATTCATCCCTCTCGATCTCGTTACACGATGAAAATATCCCACATGCGGGATTTTTGCCCCCGCCCAATTCAGCATCGTAGCAAGCTATATTGGAAATTTCGATTTAATTGAGTGCGGACAAAAAATAAAGAGAAGGGTGTATCCGGTGTGTAGGATGAAAATCCGGCACATTTGCATCTCTACCACTAGCAACTGTATCAGAAAACATCTCTCCCCAAATAACTCTACTGTATTAGAACTCTACCAATATCTCTACCACTATGAAAACAAAAAACTTAACCTGACTCAAAATAAAACTCTACCCGAATTGCAATCAAATTACGGGAGAATTTTATTTCACTTCCGGTAGAGTTTAGATTTTAGTAATGGAATTTTATTTCAATTCAATAAACTCTACCGCTATTGAAATAAAACCCTCCTGGAATTTTCTTTAAGTTCCGGTAGAGTTTTATTTTGATGCAGGTTCATTTTTTTTTTTTTCATCAGTGGTAGAGATTTTGGTAGAGTTCTAATACAGTAGAGTTGTTAGAGCCATCTTTTTTGGTAGAGTTGTGAGTGGTAGAGATGTGAATGTGCCGGATTTTCACCCTACACACCGAATGCACCCTTTCTCTTTATTTTTATTTGTTCGCACTCAATGAAATCGAAATTTTCAATATACCTCGCTATGATCGATGCTGAATTGAGGAGGGTAAAAGTCCCGCATGTGGGATATTTTCATAGTGTGACGGGATCGAGAGGGATGAATATTTGCGCCAACAAACATGGGCTTTATTGGATGCGTACATTAATTTTGCAGCGTAAACGTTATGAAAATAAAAAAATCATTCCGATATTTTCTATGCAATATAAAATAATTTCGTAAAATCGGAATACGAATTTTCGTGAAAATAATTTTGCCAAATAAGTGACAAATTCGTTGGTACAGATTCGAACATACAAAACTGTCGATTTACTTCCCGCGTCACTAATATTTTTAGCTTCCACTTTTCTCTGCAAAACGAGAGCCGGATCGTGCGATCGGAAAATTAACAAATGAAAAATTGTGGACGTTTGTGGACAATGAGTTGTAAAAACTAAAAACTGTCTTTACTGTTTTACTACCCGGGGTTCCGAATTTTCACCCTATACTCCAGCCCTTGGCTAAATCTCCCATTAATTACCATTAAAAAATCTCTTTGTTTACCATTAACTATTCATTAAAGGTAATTCAATGGGCTTTTGCCAATGGTATCATTCCCATTTAATATAACATTAAATATGCCATTCACTTTCCCATTCATTGTATGGTATTTTTATTCGGCTGGCATTCCCATTCGCAAAAAAATATGCCATATATAATTGTCCACTTTTCTACAGTGTCTAAATATGTAACAAATAAAAAAGCTGCAATGCACCCGAAAAATGTCTCCTATTGTTCATAAATAATTTCGGTCCTCAAGTTAACAGCTACTATTGTGGACTCATTTATCTGCAATTCATTATCGCTTATACCATTTAAGTGAAAGTTGCTACTCGCACACGTGACTTCCTAGTGTTTGTCGACTATATTCTTATTTCTTGTTCATTATAAACAGTTAGACGTGTCATTACAGATTCCTTAGCTTTTTACCGTTCGATTTAGTTCTCATTTATTCCCAATAGTAAGAAATACCATTTTGGCTGTTCCAGTTAGGCTCCAGTGGATTACCATTAATAACGAATGGGAAAAAGTACCAATTAAAGTTTTCCAGGAAATTGCCATTGGTCTCCTATTGGTAATGAATGGGAAAACGTACCATTTAAAATTTCCCACTGATTTGCCAGTGGAGTCCCATTAAGAATGAATGGTAGAGAGTACCGTTTCAGTGTTCCCCATGAATTTCCATTAGGATCCCATTGATTACCTTTGGATACCATTCATCACCATTAAACGCCCAATGGAAAACTTTGTCAAGGTTAGATACACCTCTCCTCTTTAGTTCGTCGATTAAGAGTAGGGGAGAGGGGGGGGGGGCAAAACGGAATAATGAGACAAAACGAAATTTCCCAATAATTTTTGGACGTTGGCGATGGTGGTACATGGGGTAAAAAAGGTATGAAAATCCTGATACAGTAGTAGGCAACTGAAGTGGAACAAAGTTATTTTGGCGAAAGTATACGTGAAAGGGTTCAACTTTTGCCAAAACTGGCGAGAAAAAATCGTGTTCCACTTCAATTGCCTACTACTGTATATCGTTGGGACAAAATGGTGCATCCAAAAATGATTGTAAGATTGAGTTTTGCCCTCACCGTCTCGTTTTGCCCCGATCTCCCCTACGCGCACTTTATTTTTTGTCCTCGCTTAACTAAATCGAAATTTTCAATATACCTCGCTGATGCCGGATTGGGGCGGGTACGAGTCCCGCATGTGGGATATTTCCGCCGTGTAACGGGTTCAAGGGGGATGAATATTTATGAAAACGAACATGGGCTTTATTGGATGCGTACATTAATTCTGTATCAGTTATCGCGCCAGTAATTGGCCCGGAATGAGGCTAAACGTCGGAGATAGGTTCAAGCCCTCCGGCTGGATTTCATCCTCCTTTTTGCACGTCGCTCTTCTCTTGCCGGCTCAGTGAGTTTGGAGCTACACCTTCATCTAAATCCTCCCAACAGCGCAACGGATCTTCCGGACGAGCAGGAGTAGTAAAACGTCAAGCGTTTAGTTTTCAACCCTTGCGCAGTTGTATGGGAAACTCCTTTTTTTTTACCGCAAATCCATTAGTTTCGAAGAAGTCCGTAACATTTCCCGGACCACTCTGTTAGCGTTCGCCTTCTTCCCGGTCGTTAGTCTCAGTCGAAGCCGATAGGGTTGTAGTTCATCTTGCGCGGGACTGAAAAATCTCGAGACGCGTTGCACCTGGCGATACGGCACGTATCGCATTGCTCTAGCAATCGACTTCACTCGCCCAGCGAGCTGCCGAGGTCGAGTCCGAATTTAGTGCATTCGCTCTTAAGGCTTAAGTTATCGAGCAAGGAAGCTAAGATTTGGGTTAGCGGCGGTGCATTTTCCGGTAGCGGGAACCATAAGACGCGTATCTGTCGGATTAGTTTCGAGGAAGTTTGTAACCTTTCCTGACCGCTCTGGTAGCGGTCGCTTTCTTTACGGTCATTAGTCTCCGTCCGAGCCGATAGCGATTTAGTTCATCTTGTGCGAAACGGAAACATCTTGGGACGCGTTGTAGCTGACGATAAGGGACGTGTCGATTTTACGCGCCGAGAGCGAAATCGACTTTACTTGTCAGGAGTGAAATCGACTTTACTCGCCAGGAGTGAAATCGACTTTACTCGCCAGGAGAGCAAACGAGTTTACTCGCCAGGAGTGGAAGGGACTTTACTCGACAAGAATGAAATTGACTTTACTCGCCAGGAGTGAAATCGACTGTACTCGCTAAAAGTGAAATCGACTTTACTTGACAAGAATGAAATCGACTTTACTCATCAGGAGTGAAATCAACTTTACTCGACAAGAATGAAATTGACTTTACTCAACAAGAATGAAGTTGACGTTACTCGACAAGAATGAAATTGACTTTACTCGCCAGGAGTGAAATCGACTTTACTCGTCAGGAGTGAAATCGACTTTACTCGACAAGAATGAAATTGACTTTACTCAACAAGAATGAAATTGACTTTACTCGACAAGAATGAAATTGACTTTACTCGCCAGGAGTGAAATCGACTGTACTCGCTAAAAGTGAAATCGACTTTACTTGACAAGAATGAAATCGACTTTACTCGTCAGGAGTGAAATCGACTTTACTCGACAAGAATGAAATTGACTTTACTCAACAAGAATGAAATTGACTTTACTCGACAAGAATGAAATCGACTTTATTCACCAGGAGTGGAACCGACTTTACTCAACAGGAGTGAAATCGACTGTACTCGCCAGAAGTAAAATCAACTCAACTCGCCAGGAGTAAAGTCAACTCTACTCGCCAGAAGTAAAATCAGCTCTACTCGCCAGAAGTAAAATCAGCTCTACTCGCCAGGAGTACAATCGATCGCCCCATTGTAACTCTCGAATGCCCATCCCGCGAGCTGCCGAGGGCGAGTCCGCGTTTAGTGCACTCGCTGTTACGGCTTAAGTTATCGAGCGAGGAAGCTAAAATTTACGTTACCGCTGCTGCATTTTCTGGATGAAAGTATCGTATAAGGCTCTGTCGGATCCAAGCATTCGGATATACGTTTCAGTGCACCAAAGACGCAACGTCAAACGGAAAACCTTGTACTGTCGCTGTTCCTACCTGTGTCCACAGTATTTTCTAGTCTAGTCTCTTCAGCCGGGATTTCTCATCGACTCCGCAAACTGGAAGTATGCATCTGAGACCGACGAAACAAGACTCTTTCCCGCTATGCCAACGTAACTCGCATTGTGAGCCTTGAATCCCCGTCCAGTTAAGGTAGTCCTTGCGAATAGTGTTCACTTCGCATAAGTTTCAGAGAAATGAAAGGAAATTGCAAACACTTTTGGACGATATAAAAATCTGAAAAAAATCGAGCATGTTAAAGTTGCTGAAAAGATTAATTTTACATTTTTTTGTTATTTTTATATGGGAAAAACGTGTAGAAAGTCAGAAAATTCAAAGTGAATTTCAAAATCTTAAAAAAAAATTCATACGTATTCAGAAAAATGAACGAATAATTTTCAAAAAAAAAAAAAAAAACGTTATGTTTCCGGGAGATTTGTTGAACAATTTTATTTTTCATCAATTTGTTAATAACATTTTGGAATTATTCTTATGCAAAATTAATCCTTTCGGCATCTTTGATAGGCTTGATTTTTTTTTCAGATTTTTATACCATCGAGAAGTGCACGACAATTCCCCTCGCATATCTCCGAAACTTATGCGAAGTGAACACTATTCGCAAGGACTACCTTAATCGCCGGGCGCGCATCCGGGTTTGATGCGCTCGCTCTCTCCGCCGAAGTATATCGTGCAAGTAAGCCAAGATTAACCTTACCAGCGTTGTATTTTCCGGCAGAAAGTACGCGTCTAACGGATCCAAGAAGCAGGATAAAAGTTTCAGTGCCGTGCACCGAACACAGTCAGCGTGAAACGGAAAACCTTGCACTGTCCCTGTTCCATCTCTATCAACAGTCTTTTCAATTCCAGTCCCTTAAGCCGGTTGATGCCTCGTCGATTTGGCAGAGTCTCGACGACCGACGAGAACGAAGACGAATCCTCTCGCCTAATTAAGATCGCCGCTTCTTCGCGATACCTTTCCCGCTCCCCAACGAGACCCGCACCTGCTATCCGGCCGGATAAATGGTTCAGCGATCGGCCGTCCGCCCGGACGCTCGATCGCTTCACGCATCGATTTCTCCCTGTATTCGATTACAGAAACCCCCGCAGATTGTCGATGAAGCGCTCTACCGCACCCTCGCCCAAACCCCAGCGGCTATATTCTTCTCTCCGTGTATTCCAACTTTTACTGCACTATATAGAAATCCCTCGCACCAAAGCCCAACGCTACAGAGACCTTGCGGCTCTCACCCTATTCCGATAACTCTGCCGATAGGTTCGCACAGCTTCTTCCGTAACTTCATCGCTTTCGGCGTTCACCCTCGCCCGTTTTCCCGGAGCCTTCGACGCCAATACTGAAATTCATTCCGTGCCGTTCTGTCCCGATTGAGCTCTTTCTCGTGTGCCTCCGCAGCCACTCTGCTACACTGCGACCAGCTGGACGGAGCTGTTGTAGTTCCCACTCAGTTCCGGCTCGCAGTCTCCATGCAATCCGGGTCAATCGCCTCTTTTTCCCTCGCGAGCCGCTAATTGCGCCGGCAGACGAGAGCCATATTTTTTTTCCGCTCTGGAGTCTCGACTCGGATTACTTGCATCTTCGTCGGCTGTCGGACTCGTCGGATCGATGTGCTCGGCTACCGAGCTATGAAAAATTGTTAAACTGCTTGAAGCTTGATTAAGTTTTTTTTTTGTTTTTTGTTTTTTTTTTTCTACGGGATTAAACGTCGATTCTCGGGGTTGGAACGGGACGAGAGGGTTACTGGAGAACTGACGGATATCTGCCGGATTTTGCGATAAAAGGGATTTAGATTTTTTTGCCGTTTCGCGGAGTGACGAGGAGGATTCGGACGGTGATCGATGCTGAAGTGGAGAAATTACGTCCGTGATCAAACGCAAGCGCAACGTTACCGTGCATCGCTGAACTCTTTGAGGAGCATCTCAAACATTAACGAACCTCGCGGATCGTCGAAATTATCTTCGTGCACGTGTAAAATGTGTGGAAGTCACTTTGTTACAAGAGACGCGACGTCCAACGCCGGCTCTGCACGGACTTGGCAGTTTCTTGCTATACGTAACTCGGGAGGTAACTCGGCTTTGCGAGAGACCGAAATGACCTTTCATTCTGCAGGTGCCTTTGAAGTACCCGGACACTTCAAAGGCGTCCAAAGGCAAAGCCACGTTTCTGCACGGGGCTGCCGTTACGATGCGGGAGCGTGCGAACTTCGCGATGTACTCGGTATGGGGCGATGCGCGACTACCGCGACCCCACGGACACGTGTCGCTTAACTTTTTTTTTTTTTTTTTAATATATATATATATATATATAAAATTTGTGTAAAAAGAAAAAATTGCGCGTAATTAAAGTAACGTTGATTAAATATTTTGTTCTCAAATAACAGTTTTTAAACTTATAGTTTGTTCTACATTCTTTAAAAAAATGTATTCGGTGTAAAACGTAAAAAATTTCACGTAATTAAAATAAGTTAGTTGGATTCAATATTTTGTTCTCAAACAGCAGTTTTTAACTTACAGTTTCTTCTATCTTCTTAAAATAAATGTTATTCGGTGTAAAACGAAAAAAAATTCACGTAATAAAAATAAGTTAGTTGGATTCAATATTTTGTTCTCAAACAGCAGTTTTTAATTTAACGTTTCTTCTATCTTCTTAAAAAAATGTATTCGGTCTAAAACGAAACAAATTTCACGTAATTAAAACAAGTTAGTTAAATTAAATATTTCGTTTCAAATAATAATTTTTTGACATGCAATCTGTTCTGTCCCGTACAAACACAAATATTTATACAGCATACAGAGGATGAAATTTCCCGTAATAAAAATAAGTTACATCGATACATTTTTTTTTTCTCCAATAATCGTTTGTAGACTTGCAATGTGTTTTATGCTTTTAAAACAAATACATATTTATATAGCATAAAACGATTGAAATTTCTCGAAATAAAAATAAGTTAGTTCCACAAATGTTTTTGCCGTCAAACAACAGTTTATATGCTTGCAGTTTGTTCGGAGGGTAAAAAAAAGATGCACTTGAACGTGAGTGGAGAATCGGGCTGGCTTACTCGAGGTTGAAAAGGTCGTCGAAGAAGCTCGCGTGGGTGGGGAAACTCGGTACTCTGTTCTATCAGGAAAACATATGATATCATCGTTGTTGCACGTGTCCTGCTGGATCGTTGAATCGAGTGCCCAGGTCGAATGTTATACCGAGAGAGACGGAGAACAACGAGAGAGAGAGAGACACACACACACACACACACACAGGGAGAGTACAGAGAGAAGTGGTTATCGACTACTCCAGCGGGTCAATAGCCAGCAGCCGTTTCGCCGCTCGCGCCCGACATCCCCGATAAGGGTATCTCTTCGAAGGTTTCCGATAAATTCGTACTCGGAAAAGTGTCAACGTGTGTATGTTGGTAGTTCGCGACGGGCCCGATCGACGTGCAACCGAACACAATCGTTGCCCGGCGCGCACAGGCGAATCCATATGCAACCACGCACCCGAAGTAAATCGAATGTCACATATTCCGCGTTTATGTGTTCGCGGATAATATCGATCACTCGCCGACGAGTATCGGACGGAGCGGATATGAATGCGGGGGATTCCTGCGGCGTCACACATTCGGCCGGGCGATCCTATAACAGGCCCGATGAGAAAAGGTGGAAATTATTCGACGAGAATTGACGACGATGAATTCTTTGTCTATACTCTGTTCTCTCATTTAAGGTAGTTACGTCGCGTTGGCAATCCAAAGTCATGTGCATAAACTTATTACATGTTCCAATTTAACTGTCAAATTTTACTTGTACAAAATCTCGAAGGCTTTTTTACTGACCATTTTAATGAATAGGTAGATCTTGAAAATCAGTTTTTTTTTTACATGGCGCTTACGGGAGAGCTGGCGAAATTGATTTTCAAATCGAAAATGAACATACTTCGATTCAAGATAGAGAAAAAAAAATGAAGTACTGCGGATTCGAGAAACAATCAGGAATTCATGCGCAACAACAAAAAAAGTGAACTCAACGGATTAATGTTCAATAGAACTGCGATCGGAGCGCACGGTTTCGCGCAAAATGACCTTTCCTAACTTAATCGTCATAAAAATGAAGTAAAATCCACACTAAACAAATAATCTGCTTACATATAATCGGTTCAATCTAATTGCGAACATTTTCATAGATACTTTTTTTATTTTTCATAATATTATTGATGCAGACAAAGTATCACCGACAATTAATTTTTAATGTCATACAGACGCTGATGTCTATGACTCCGGCGTACCGACATAGCTACCTTAGTCATTGTCGAGTACGTCATTCTCTTGTTTTTAACCGACGAGACCTGGTCGAACAAAAGGGCGAAAGTCGTGGAGAATCTTCGGAGGCAGAAGTTAAAGGTTCAAGTAAAATAAGGAAGTTCAAAGTTGAGGTGTTGAGGGGAGGCTAAATACCGACACTGACCTCCAAAACTCGAACGTCGTTTTTATTTTTAAATTTTTCAACGGAAAAGTGGCTTGGTTGTTGAAGACATGGGAAGTACCGCGGTTGGTAAAAAGGATCACCATTGATCATTAGGGATTACGTTGATCTATTTAGGGCGAGTCTAATGTGATATCAAAATAGTAAGTATCGAAGAAAGCAGGATAGAGTATCGAAGAAAGCTATTTGTTACCGACTGAGCGTGGGGACGGCTGTTTCGTTAAGGGGATGCTGGAGCTGGTTTTTTTTACTTTTTTAACCTGCTTTACCTGTTTTACCGATGGACCTAACCAATTTTTCTGTTCCGACTTAGCATTGTTAATATACACTGCTGTTCATGAATGCCTGGTTTTTCCGATTTTTTATCTTTGTGGGTATGTTGCTCTATGTCTTCAAGGGGTCGAAGATACCAAGGAAGACATCCAGGAAGACATCCGGAGACATCCAGGAAGACATCCAAGAAGATATCCAGGAAGACATTCAGCAAGACATCCAGTAAGACGCAAGGAAATCCAGGCATTCATGAACAGCAGTGTACTACACATATGCTTCAAATCATTCAGGATTATGATATTGACATAAACGCTTCGGAGTGCAGTTCAATTTTTATTGAAAACTTACAAGGAATTAAGAAAATCGAATATTATAGTTTGCGAAAGTCCGTGAACGTAGTGTCACGATTGACGCCCGGGTGGCTCTGCATCGTGCCCTACACTTCATTCGGCCGTGTTCATCGGCTCCAATCACCCGTCGCAAGTCGATAGACTAAGTAATCGCAGTTTACACTTCACGTGATTATCTTTTGAGTGAGCAACTCTCCGATGGTTTTGGAATATTCGGAGAACTTCACAGAATCGGCGTGCACTCCCTTTTGACGTATGTAAAATCTATAATTTTTTATATCCAACAGAACGGATGCTGTAAACATTTCAGCGGCCATGTTGGTTTTCGCGACAGTTTTTAATATTCGATTTTCTTTATTTTTCGGAAGATTTCGACCGAAATTCGAGTGCACGCCGAATGGTTTATGTTTTTAATACAGTCCTGTAAAATTTGAAGCATACCCGTCGCATAGTAACGACGTAAAGTGTAAACTACGAAATCACCTATTTCGGCCGGTAAAACGGGAAGGTCCAGCAGCCGCTTAAGGTGATGAAAAATACGGCCGTCGGTAACAAAACTGTACTGAATGCCGTATTAAGGTAGTCCTTGCGAATAGTGTTCACTTCACTTAAGTTTCAGAGAAATGAGAGGAAATTGCAGACACTTCTCGATGGATAGCCGAAGGTATTAATTTTGCAATAATAATAATTCCAAGATGTTATTAACAAATTGATGAAAAATGAAATTGTTCAACAAATATCCCGGAAACCTAACTTTTTTTTTTATGAAAATTATTCGTTCATTTTTCTGAATACGTATGAATTTTTACCGATTTTTAAATTCACCTTGAATTTTCTGGTTTTCTACACGTTTTTCCCATATAAAAAAAAAAAAAAAATCAAAGTGAATTTAAAAATCTAAAAAAATTCATACGTATTAAAAAAAAATGAACAAATAATTTTCATTCAAAAAGAAAGTTAGGTTTCCGCGATATTTGGTGAAGAATTTTATTTTTCATCAATTTGTTAATAACATTTTGGAATTGTTATTATGCAAAATTAATCTTTTCAGCACCTTTAATATGCTTGATTTTGTTTAATATGCTCTGAAACTTATGCGAAGTGAACACTATTCGCAAGGATTACCTTAAGACCGCAGTTCACCGTGAAAAAGTAAACTTGTCTTTTTCCTGGAGAATCGGCAGACCCAGGGAAAGTCAATTTTGTTTTTCGCGGGCGGTCTGCGGTCGCAAAACGATATTCAGTAGAGTTTTTGTTATCAACTGGGCGCAAGGTAGGTGGAGGTTATACCACATGACCTTAACGCCATATGTGAAATACTCTCTCGTGCTTTCTCTCTCACATCACTGCGAAAGCCAATAACGGCATCTCCCTCGCTCTTGTGGCGCGGTCACGTGACTTTCACCTCCTCCAAAGAGGAGTCTAAACCCAGTCGGCGGTTGCTTCGGTGTGAAAGAGACGGCGCCATGGGGTTTCTGTGAGAGCGAGAGAGAGAGAGGAGTTTAGACTTCCCTTAAGTGAAGGCTAATGAGCATATGAGTGCGAGAGAGACGGAGTAAAAAAAAAATGTTCAACCCATTTTTCTCCGAAACGATTCAATAAGCGTACGGGCGGGATTAAATGCCCGAATGTTGAAAGTTCGAAGGTGCAAAAACCCGAATCGAAATATCTCACTCGATACATTTTATCACAAGTAAATCCACCGAAAGTCTAAATAAACAATACAATTAATCGTATGATGGTTATGGCTGCGAAGGAAAAATAATACGAAATTCAATTCTCAGAAAAGGCCAAGTTTCCAAAGGTATGCGCACAATTCCATGCTTATTTCCCATCAAACTATAATTACCATATTCGAAAACAAGACGGTTTAATACTGAGCAAAATGTACAAATTCGATATTAAATTTGAGGAATGGGGAATATTTCGGAAGCTTGAATTTACGGAATTTTGTTCAAAGATCACATACGCGAAATTGGGATTTCGAAAAGATTCAATTTCGAAGTTCAAAGACTCCGAGAGTCAATTGCCCGAACCACCAAATTTCAAAAAGTACACTCTCTGAGTGGTCAAATCGTCGAATGCAGATTTCTCTGAAAGGGCAAATCTCTGAATGAAGATTTTATCGACAGGTCACAAATACCTGAATTTGTACGCTATACGTGAAAAAGCTTTTCCTACTGCTGTTAACAAGCATGTACGTCGGCGAGATCATTTTGGTATTTTTACTATTCGGATTATGAACCTTTCGGAGTTTTTCTTTTCGTAGTTCTTAATTTTTAGGTTTTCATGTATCGGGGATTTAAGTTTTCGATTTTCTAACAACTTAGACTTTCAGCTTGTTGATTAAAAGATCTCTCGTATTTTTACTTTTTCGGATAATTTATTTAATATATACTTAAATATCGGTTAATCTCTGTTCCCAGTATTAAATCTTCACTGCTGCAACGTGTTCGGACTTTTAAGCATTCTGATAATTGAAATTCGATTTTTATTGCCGCAGCTATTATTTATTGTCGGTTAAATGTCGATTGGTTTGTCGGGCTTTCTGCAATTTATTCTTTCATATTTTTTAATTCCGGACATTGACTTTGCTGTTTTTAAAATATCGGAAATCAGGATTTTCCGATTATTTTTAGTGTTAAAAAAAAAACGGAAATGAGATTCATCTGAATATTCAGCATTCGGGATTTCTATTTCGCCCCCGAGTGCTCCCTGTGGTACGAATGCAGCGAGTGTAACTTACTTCACAGTCCGCATACGAAGTTCGCTACACCGCACTAGTATCGCATAATATTTTCGGTAACGAATGCAGCAGAAGTGCTACTCCGTGGCTGCTGATTGTGGCGCTGTACAGCTAGCGTGCAATTAACTCCGAGGAGCGTGCAATAAATTCCAGAAATCGTACTCGAAGGAGCCGATCCGCGCATGCGTCGAGAACTTACAAAACCTATGGCTGCAAAGCGTCACTTACGCCACTCTCGGCAGTCACGGAAAGTAACCCTTTTCATGCATGAGTTACATAAATTGAAAAAGAATTGCGGGGCTCACTGCGTTAAGGAGGGAGTCTCGCTGAGGCTGACTTCGCATAAGTTCGACAAAAATAATAGAAAAATTGCAAGTACTTCTTGATAGTATAAAAATCTGAAAAAATTCATGCATACTAAAGGTACTGAGAAGATTAATTTTGCATAATAATAATTACAAAATGTTATTAACAAATTGATGAAAAAAATCATTGCTTAACAAATATGCCCGCAACCCAACTTTTTTTTTCGTGAAAATGATTCGTTTATTTTTCTGAATACGTATGAATTTTTTCAGATTTTTCAGTAATCGTTGATTTTTTTTTTTTTTTTTCATGGAAAAATCAACGATTACTGAAAAATCTGAAAAAATTCATACGTATTCAGAAAAATAAACGAATCATTTTCACAAAAAAAAAAGTTGGGTTGCGGGCATATTTGTTAAGCAATGATTTTTTTCATCAATTTGTTAATAACATTTTGTAATTATTATTATTATGCAAAATTAATCTTCTCAGTACCTTTAGTATACATGAATTTTTTCAGATTTTTATACAATCAAGAAGTACTTGCAATTATTCTATTATTTTTGTCGAACTTATGCGAAGTCAGCCTCAGCGAGACTCCCTCCTTAAGGTGAAGTGAGCTGGCGCCATTGGTCTTACGATGGAGCGAGAGAGAGTGACCGGTCAGTATTTGGATGGGTGACCGCCTAGCCGTGCACTGACTGGCGCATTGGAACCGTTGAGCGGGAGGTCGAATTCTGAGGATTGGTGTTCGTACTCGAAGTATCGAATACGAGCATTAAGGTAGTCCTTGCCAATAGTGTTCACTTCACTCAAGTTTCACAGAAATGAGAGGGAATTGTAGACACTTCTCGATGGTATAAAAATCTGAAAAAAATCAAGTGTATTAAAGATGCCGAAAGGATTAATTTTGCATAATAATAATTCCAAAATGTTATTAACAAATTGATGAAAAATAAAATTGTTCACCAAATATCTCGGAAACCTAACTTTTTTTTTTTTATGAAAATTATTTGTTCATTTTTTTGAATACGTATGAATTTTTTCAGATTTTTAAATTCACTTTGATTTTTTTTTTGTTTTATGGGAAAAACGTGTAGAAAAACAGAAAATTCAAGGTGAATTTAAAAATCTGAAGAAATTCATACGTATTCAGAAATATGAACGAACAATTTTCATAAAAAAAAAAAAGTTAGGTTTCCGGGATATTTGTTGAACAATTTTATTTTTCATCAATTTGTTAATAACATTTTAGAATTATTATTATGCAAAATTAATCCTCTCGGCATCTTTAATACACTTGATTTTTGTCAGATTTTTATACCATCGAGAAGTGTCTACAATTCCCTCTCATTTCTGTGAAACTTAAGTGAAGTGAACACTATTCGCAAAGGACTACCTTAAGACTCAGTTGGAATGACCGGCCGTATCGGCGCAGGTTTTCCGCAGTTTCCCTGCGACCTCGTGCGAATGCGATACAGTAGGGGGGTAAAAAGCGGCTGCGAAAGCGCATCTACCCCGTGAATTGCAGGACTAGCAAAAATTGAGGAAAGGGCGGCTTGATGACCGAATAGATGTCAGAGCCATAAAGAGAATATACAGAGGTCAATAACAAACAAAAAGAGAGAGAGCGACGGAGAACATGTTTCACTTCGCCTTAATCAAATAGGCAGTGCGGCTCCGATTCATTTTCTACTTTATAAAACCGTCTCGGAGAAAAATGGATTCAAAATATTTTGAGATTATGTTGATCTTTAGCCCCACCTTAAGTGAAGACTAAAAGCGTCGGAATGCGAGAGAAACCGAGTAAAAAATGTTGAATCCATTTTTCTCCGAAACGATTCTATAATATAAACAGCGAATTGCGGGGCGTTAATCAAATACGGAATTGCATTAATCAAATACGCAGTGTGACTCGCAATTTACTTTTCATTTCATAAAACCGTTTCGGACAAAAGTGGATTCAAAATATTTTGAGATTATATTGATCTTTAGCCCCACCTTAAGAGCGTGTGAAAAATCGCGATCGGTAATAAAAACTATAATCAACTTTTCCAAACGGCGCGGGTGTTCGCGATCAGAAGAAAAGTCCCACCGGAGGCTTGCGTGATATCCGTTTCCGATGAGACTTCTCTTTTGACCGTCCACTGCCGAAACCCGCAAAAAACTTGATTACACTTTCTGATACCGACCGAGCCCGGTTTAGGTGGGGAGGCGGGCGTTCCACATAACGTTAAGTACGAGACAGGAATGTAGGGCGTGACGAGCGGGATGCGTCAATAATTTTAATGGCTCGGTACTGTTTCAGGGATGGCGAGAGTCACGAGCGGGATGCCGCAGCGCTTTCAATGGCTCGGCACTGTTGCAGCGATCCAAATGTATCGGGCAGGCGGACATCGATTTAAAAAAAAGTAGAAGCCCGCGTGTAATTGGCAATCGGTGTATGGAAAAGTTATGAGCAAATAACCGAACGGGGTCGCGAAGACAGATTACAACGAAAAATAGGTTTGATAACGAGGGGTCGAAATGATGAATCGTTCATCGTTCTATCAAAACCATCGAGCATCGGTAAATTGCGTGCCATCATTTTCACTCTGACTCCGGGACGAACTACTTTTGACTAAAAAAAATAAGTCTCATCTTTCGTAAAAAAAAAAATGATCAGATTCCTTTGCCACTGGATCGCCCTTATAAATGATGTGTAACTTGCGAAGCGTCGAAAAGTACATCGAGATCCGATCGACGAGGGCGCGTCACCGCCCAGATTTGGGTCGTTCGTCGTCATGCCGTACAGTTATTGGCAATTCGCGCCACGTTCGTGAAGCCCGACACACCCGACACACAATGATTTCTACTCTCGATAACCATTGACAATTGTTGTACCAGTGACGTATCGCTCGCTTATCGCGGTGTGTCGCGGCAGGACATCCGCGGGCCATTATGATAAACTTCATTCAGCATTGCCGGCACTGCTCGCATTTGCTCAACGGGCGTCTCTGCCAGTTGTTGCCCGGGACTTCTTTGTGCTCAACCATAACGGCCATAACATTCCAGCGTGTATCTCGAAGTTATAAACAGTACGAATAACGGCAATCGAAACGATTGCCGAATCAATGCTCGTCGCAACTGCGTGCGCAAAAGCTTCCTCTGTCTCTTTCGGTTTAAAGATATCAGTTTTCTACCGGCAGTGACGTCATACGGGAAAAACGTCACTTCCTGTTGGAAAATCTCATTTTTCGACCGGAAGTGATGTCATACGGAAAAAACGTCACTTCCTGTTTGAAAATCTCTTTTTTCCACCGGAAGTGACGTTATACGGGAAAAACGTCACTTCCAGTTTGAAAATCTCATTTTTCGACCGGAAGTGATGTCATACAGGAAACACGTCACTTCCGGTCGGAAATTGATATTTTCAAACCAGAAGTGACGTATTATCGTATCACGTCACTTACAGGCGAAAACGCAAGCGAGGGCAAAAGTTATGTGATATGAGGGATATGAAAAAGGTCGGAGTTTTAATGGAGTGTCTCCGGGAGAGAGCTACTCTGCATATTATTGTAACCCGGCGGCTCGCTCTTTCCTCAAAATAATTTGAATACCAAAGTAATAAAATCACATAAAGTTATTCATTACCAGCGATGAATTAATAGACCTTGTCTTGAATCTTTCCCGGGGTAAAAGAAAGATACAAAAAAAAAAATGTGAAAAGTTTTTCGGCGATAAGAGGGTAAAATCGATGCGGTAGATAAGAGGCGGGTCGCGGCGGCGGGGAAACCAGGGGCACGTTGGTCGATCCGTAACCATGCAGGGCACATCAATCTACTGCAACATATTCCAAGGCCTTCTCCGTCGAAGCCCTCCATAATTCATCCGATCTTTTTTTTCTTTATTTTTTATTTTTATTTTTTTGCTTTCTAGCTAACACCTTCGTTTTACTTTCAAATATTAAATGCTCCAGGTCACTCGACCCTTCTTTCATTTATTTCTCGTCAACTTTGCTTTTGTGTTTGTTTGTTGTGGTTTTTTTTTTATTTTTATTCAGCTAAGCGCTTTTCAAGCTTCCCTCTCGGCATTTAACGGCTTTTTACGACCCGTCCTTGGCGCATACAACGCGGGGGCGTTTCGTCACTCTTGCGTAATGACATCACGTTGCACACATAGATTCGTCGCTGTACGTATAAAAAAAAAAAAAAAAAAAAAAAACGCTGGCACACGATCCCGTTCATTTCTTTCTTATTTAAGTGCAATCTCGTAGATTCGTCACGAATCTCCGTCCGGTTTTACAATACCGCAGATTGGAGTGAAAACGCTGAGAGCTCGGCTAAATTGTCAGCGGCACCCACTCGAGCAGAACTCATTTGTTAAGTTCCTCCCATCGGGCGCTCTCAACCCCTTTGCCGTACGGCACCACAAAGAAATCTCATCCACGGCAATTCACCCTCATCTCGACAAGGCGACGGCGGCGTTAATCGCACAGTCGGGCTCGACCTACTTCGCACTTTAACGAAACGCTTCCAATGAGATTCTCGCTCTTAGTTGACTGAGACCGTACAGCTACTGAGGGAGCACGTTGGATGCCCAATTTCATTCTGATATATCTATCTAAGAAAACTTGACAATGTGGATGTTTTTTTTTTTTTTATATTTTTGTTTCATAAAAAAATGTTCGGGTCTGAAATTTCATTCGATGGAAGGTTTAACATCCGGCGAATGTAAGATGGTCGGATCTTTCGTGGAGGGAAAAAAGATTAACGCCGACTCTACCAAAGGTTCGGCTAGTTTCGAACAATATAAAAAAAGTTCGTTGCGTTGTTTTGTATGAATGATGAGGGCAGCGATTACGCCTTTAACAGTACGCTTCAAAAAGCAATCAGTTAACCAACAGTACCGGCGCAGCCAACTACACATTAAAAAAAAATGTGTACTTTTTACAACAAATTATTGTCCACAAACGTCCACAATTTTTTTTTTTGTTTTGTTAATTTTCTAGTTTTACAAACAAAAGTACAAACTAAAATTGTCAATAATACAGGAAATGAAAGGACAGGTTCGCATATTCAAATAAGTAACAAACAAGTTTGTCACTTATTTAACAAAATAATTTTTACGGAATTTCGCATTCCGATTTAACGAAATTATTTTTTACTGTGCAAGAGCGAGGAACTCAATTCTCGGTCTTGCAGTAGAACACCGTTTGTCCGAGGTAATCTGGGGAAAGCGTACATTGGATGAACGAAAACTCGGATAACACGGACAATGCACCCAATTAAAAACTGTACTACTATTGTGTATCTAAAAATAACACATCACTTCATACAAAGATTAACTTTAGTTGTTAATTTACGACTTGTTTCCTTTTTCGAGACATCACGATTTTCTACCATTGACTCTAAAATCGGAACTGATGTATTTACAGCTCGCAATATAAAGACGCAGCAGACTTGCACTGTAAAAAACGAATTTAAATCTAATGTACCAAAGAATTTGAAATTCACAAACTCGGTACATTAAACGAAAATTAATGTACCCGAACTGCAAATTTGCAAATCTTCAGTAAAATTCATGTCCCGTACATTAAAATTAATTATGTTTTCATTAAAACTACAGAACTTATTCCTTAAAATTATGTTTAAAGAACTTTTTTTTTAATTTAAAGAACTTTTTTTGGAAATTGCTGTACCATTATTGAAATTTAAATAAAAGTTTATAGAATTTACGTACTCATTGTGGATTGAACTTCAAGCACTTCTAGCAGTTTCTGCGATTACAACGTTGGTTCAAAGTGAACCAAAACTGCATTACATCAAGATTTTTTTTTTTTTTTTCGATTCAATCGTATATAATGTCACCATACAGAAGGTATAGGTGACATTATATAAGGTATTTCGACTTGAACGTATATTTGGTCAATTTGAAAAAAAAATATGATTCCATATGTTCGTATATTATATGTACATTTGTCATCTTGAAAATGATTTTTATCAATTCGGCATGACGTCAATTTAGTCATTCGCAAATATTATGTCCATAATAAACAACTTTCAAGTTGTTTCGATATTTCAATGTCCAATCATGGAAGTTGAGTCTAAGTTAATGACGAAGAATAACTTATATATCCGATTCAAGATCTTACATATCAATAAGCGGTTGCAGCGTAGCAGTACGGTACTTGGTCAGAATGCATTAGTTTCGGGGTTCGAGCCCCGCTGGGGTATATAAAATTTTAATTTATAAAAATTGTGTTATATTCATATGTAAGTGGCGTATATTCAAATGTAATTTCATACATGATATAAACCATGTATGAAATTAATTAGTAACAAATAACGTAAATAACTATACCGGGACCTAACTCCAGATTGAGTTGGGTCAAACCGTTTTTTTCAGTGCACAAATACGTCCAGACCTCACTTGAAATTTCAAGAACGAAGGTATCGTAATATTCCCGACACCGGCTTCCTTTTTCATAAACCGTCACTTGAAAATTGCGACGTATGAAAATTACAAAACGGTTTGTGCATAAAAACTTCCAGTACCGGTTCATTAAATTTCAAGTAAATTTTTTTTTACAGTGGACTACTCCGCGCGCGCGCACGCTGCTTTATCAGTTTTGTCCGAGTTTTCTGTATTATCCGAGCCTAAATCCTCGGTTAACGCAGAGGGCTCGGATGAGTTGGGTGATTCGGATAACGCGGAGGCTCGGATAAGCGCGAGCCTACTATAGTTGTTTGGAACACTTTCGATTACTGAATTCTTTTTGATATCAATGTTCGCAAACTTGACACTCCACCTGGTTTTTTTTTGTAGATTTTATTATTATACATCTATTCTCCATATGTATTCAGCCATTTTTTATTTCTGGTATTTAAATTTCATTCAATGGAATATCAATATCCAGCGGATCAAAGATCGTTGGATCTTTGGTTGGATGAAAAATCAAAATGTAACGCAAACTCGGCTTAAAATGTTGACCACTTTCGGTCAACATAAAAAAAGTTTACTCTTTTTAAAGGTGCCATTCCGACTTTAGCGAACTGCTTATAATTAGAGTCTCGCTCTTAGTCGGCTGCGACGACACAGCTACTGACGGAGCACGTTAAATAACTAATTTCTTTCTGATATCTATGTTCGCAAACTTGACCATTTGGGTGGTTAAATATGTTCATTGTTTTATTATCGTACATCTATTCAACCATTAAAAATGCTAGTTCTTAAATTTCGTTCAACGGAAGCTCCAACTTCCGGTGGATTAAAGATAGTCGGATCTTTGATGGAAGAACAAATTTTTTTCTTACTAAAACGCGGCTAAAATTTTGGTCAGTTTTGATCAACATAAAAAAGTTTGTTTTTTTTTTTTACGATAAGGATAGCGATTGCGACTTTATAAAAATTTAAGCCAAGTCGGGCCCGAAGGTTCCGAGAGTCAGTCCGCCATAATGTTTGTGGCAGAACTTCTGGGTCGAAACTTCATTAAGTGTTCGACGACAACGTTACCCCAAACTCCGTTGTTCTCCCCTGCCCGTTTGCCGTCTAATAGCTTCGGAGTTCCATCCTTTGACGCGACGCGAACTACTCAATCTTGTAGAAGAGTCATCACGGATAGGTCGAACTTGTGTCGAGCTTCCGGTTCGGGGTTTCGCAGACGGTAACTGCGGCGTCTCCTCTTCGCGTTTATGAAAACGGAAGCCGCGATTTGTCGAATTGTTTCGGTCAGAGTTTGCCAAGCCGCGACCCAAGATCGCGTGCCGAAATACTTGTCCATCCCAATTCGAATTATCTCGGCGCACTTCGGATTCCGCGACTTTACATTCTTGCGCCGTTAAACGTCCTCGAATTTCAACCGCCTCCGAGATACTTTTCGTCATCGAATATATACGCAGCCTCTCAAGGTCCTTGCGAATTGCATACACTTCTGGATGATACAAAAATCTGAAACAAATCAAGCATACTGAAAGTGCTAAAAATATTAATTTTGCATAATAATAATTCCAAAATGTTATTAAGACATTGATAAAAAATAAAATTGTTCAACACGGTTCCCGAAAATCTAACTTTTTTTTATGAATATGATTCACTTTAAATTGAAGTTCACTTTTCTGAATATGTATGAATTTTTTCAGATTTTTAAATTCACTTTGAATTTCTTTTTTATATGGGAAAAATGTGTAGAAAGTCACGAGACTCAAAGTGAATTTAAATAACGTATTCAAAAAAAAAAAAAAATGAACGAATCATTTTCATTTTAAAAAAAGTTAGGTTTCCGAGTGATTTGCTAAAAAAAAAAATATATTTTTCATCCATTTGTCAATAACATTTTGAAATAATTATTACGCAACATTAATATTTTCAGCACCTTTAATATGCTTGATTTTTTCAGATTTTTATATCATCCAGAGGTGTTTGCAATTCCTTCTCATTACTCTGAAACTTATGCGAAGTGAACGCTTTTTTTTTTTAAAGTGTTCACTTTTTAAAAAGTTATTTCTTAGTCAAGTTTTTAAAAGTTATTTTATTATTATTTTTCCTCCGCTGTTCTCGCCTCCTAAAAATATATTTCAAAATTCCTATCTATTTATCTAACTGTCTATCTATTTATTTATCTATCTATCTATCTATACTGTCCCCCGCCGTTCATTTAAATAGATTTGGACAAAGTTCCGCCCTTTGACGCTGCGCTACTACTCAATCTTGTAGAAGAGACGTCGCAGATAGGTCGAACTTGTCCCGAGCTTCCGGTCGGGATTTCGCAGACGTTAACTGCGACGTCCCAGGAAACGGAAGCTGCAATTTATCGAAGTGCTCTGGTCAGAGTTTGCTCAACCGCGTGCCAAGACCGCGTGCGGAAATGCTTATTCATCCGAATTTGAATTACCTCGGTGGATTTCGGATTCCATAATTCGTCGGTGATTTTACATTCTCGCACCGTTAAACGTCCTCGATTTTCGCACTCGAAATCAAACTCCCTCGGGGATAATTTTCCTCATCGAATATATAGCGCGCCTCGAATCGAATATATAAGCCGGAGATGTCCCTCGTGGAAATAAAATATGGAAATCGTTCGCTCCAGAATTTAAAAAAAATTATGTTATTATTATTTTTTTTCCCCCATTTTACTTTGCGCTCTTCTTTGCCCCATCCCATCCGGCGCTACTCGATCAAGCTGTCGCTGACACGCCCGCAAACTTTTCCATCTTGAAGCGGCGCCGGTGCCTCATCTCATATGCTAAACCCGGCATCGTTTCAGCTCCAATTTGTATTTGTCGTTTGAAGGAAGCTACTTCGGGGACGTCGCTCGTTCGGCACACGCCATACCGGGAACGAAAGTAATTTTACTTAATTTTGTTTGCATAACAAGCCCGGGTGTAATTATACCCGTTATAGCGAGTAATTACAGGTCATTAATCGTTGCCTATGAATATTTCACATCCTCGAAGTATACCGAATGATCCGCTTATTATTTTACTATAAAGACTATGTTTCATCCGACATTTAGCTGAGCTATTTATTTGTTTTCTGGCTACTGTACTATCTCTGGTTACTATGTTAATATTAATCTTAAGATTAAAACAGTGGTCTATAATACTGTTACGATACCGACAGCGATAGGTGCATAGTTGATGTGTGGCTCTGGCGGTCCACAAAGTCAAGCAGTACCGCTCGCGTCAGTACTTGAATGGTCGACCGCCTGACCACACGCTGGATGGCGCATCGAATCGTGGAGCGGGCGGTAATTTTCCTACGAGATTGGTGATTACCCTGCAGGAACACCAATCTCTGGGGAAAGAGCCGTCTGTGTATGGCCAGGTTTTTCGCAGTTTCCCTGTGCCATTGTGCGAATGCGTCACACTAAGGGGTAAGGGGTAAGTCGGCTCCGGACAGAATGGGGGGGGGGGGGGGTGTAAAATAGACAGGACGCCGTACAGCTGGAACAGACATATGAGGCGTTCTTTATCAACTGCGCCACTTTTTTCAGTCGATCTCGCAGATATTTTTTAAAATTTGCCAGTTTGCAGTACTACTTGCGAGATGCTTCTGTGATTTTTTTTAGATTTTTATAGTGCACCCTTCAGGATTTACATTTTTTTTAAATATCAGTATATCTCCGAAAATATTGGTCACTCAAAAAATTCTTAGGAACATTAACTTTTTTATTTTGCATCAACTTTTGAATGACGTTAGAGTCATAATTTTTCCGATACGGGAAAGTCCACGTTTCGTCAAAAAAAAAAAAAAAATTATAACTATTTCCTACTAAAAACACCCCTTCGATTCTGGTCCCAATTTTACAGGATATTTGGCATTACATGAAGATTCTGAGAAAGAAATCCCAAAGTGGTACCTGCGATTCTTACGTACTAAAAAAATAAACAAATAAAAAATTAAAAAAGAAAACGTGTATTAAAAAAAAAAAAAGTTTCCCAACAATGTGAATGAGATTTACCGAGTTTACAAACCCCTTTCAGTTATCTAAATAATAGTCGAGTTTATACGAGTCTATATAAATTAAATTTTTTATTTGTTTATTTTTTTTTTTTAGAATCTCCATGCATGCTAAATATCGTATCAAATTGGAACCTGAATCAAAGGTTTGTTTTTAGAAGAAAAACATTATTTTAACTTTTCTTTTACAAAAAATGGACTTTTCCGTATCGGGAGCATTAGGGCTCTAACATCATTCGAAAGTTGATGAAAAATAAAAATGTTAATGTTTCTATGCATTTTTTGAAGGACCAATATTTTCTGAGATATAGAGATATTAAAAAAAAGAAACGTAAATCCTGAACGGTGCATTTTAAAAATCTAAAAAAAATACCAGAAGCATCTCTCAAGTGGTACTACAATCTGGCAGATTTGAAAAAACATCTGAGAGATCGACCGAAAAAATGGCTCAATTGATAAAGAATGCCTCATATATATACTAAAAAAAAAAATACTGTTAAGATTAATACCTTAGTCTACAATACTGATAACATTCTACGCCTGCTATTTCTACTGCATATATTGGCTGGGCCTTAGAAGATTTATCCCAGGATTTAATAAGCACCATACTAGGGTGAGCGTGGCCGAGTGGATCGGCGCGCGCTTCACACGCAGTTAGGCCCGGGTTCGATTCCCGGCAAGCACCAAGAATTTTCTGTGGTGTTTTTATCTGCGAAAAAGTGGTTCGGAACCCACTATAATAGTAGGTCCAGAGGAAAGGACCAGCGCCTCGGTATGGGAAACCGAAAGACTGGGAAAAGTGTCGCGGGTTCGATTCCCGAGACTGAAGTCCCGTAGGTGAAAGGAAAAAACGGACGAGGACGTAGCTCCGGAGATAGGACGTACGAACTACGACTATATCCGTATGTCCGCGACTACTGACACCTAGCGGGCCGCGACGAAGCTCCGGGCCCAAGAATCGAACTGGCGACAGCGGATAAGGAAGGAGGAGGGAGAAAGTGAAGGAGCCCGTAATCCTTAGGGGATCGGTGTAACACACAATACCCAATACCCAATAATAAGCACCATATATACATACATTTATGCTACGACAACGCGGTGAAAAACAATTGCACATTCTTCAAACATTTTTTTGTCTACGAACGACAAAATATTTTTCTCTCTTTACGCGACAATTATTACTCCTTAATTTTTCATAGATTTTACAATTGTTTTTTTCAGCTGAAAATTTTACTCAATTTTCGTTTGCATAACAACCCAGTGTGTAATTATACCCGTTATAGCGAGTAATTACGGGCCATTAATCGTCGCCCTTAAAAAGTCAATATCGTCGAAGTATATAATGATCCGAAGTATATAAAGATTCATTATTGTACTATAAATACTATGTTTCATCCGATATTCGTATTACGGCTACGCAGTGAAAAAAATTTGCACATTTGTCAAACTTTTATTTGTCCACGAACGACAACATATTTTCCTCTCGCCACCGAATGATTATTACTCCTTTTTTTGTTTTTATTTAAGTTTTTTTTTAAGCTGACAATACTGTTTGGAGTGAAATCACATTGCTTTCCCTTGCTTACACCAATATGGACTTTTGTAACAATAAAAAAATAAAACATTAATTTTAATGTTTAAATAAAAAATTAATTTTTATGCTTTTTAAAACTTTCGTGCCATTAAACGAAATTGCACGCATAAGTCGCCGGGCGATATATTTTTTCCGATTTTTCCGGTTGTGCCTTCTTATTAAACGAAAGGTTCAAAGTTTGCGGACCATCGAAAGTCGACGGTCCCGACCCGGCGAACTAAAACCCCGTGCGCGAAAGCTTAATATCCAGAGATCCAATTTCGGCGTCGTAACGTGTCTGCATAGTTGCTTGGGTTGCTCGAGTACCGTCGGTTGTACGATGCCTCGACGTTACGAGCCTTGGCGCGCTTTCATAACACAGCCAAAGTTTAAGTAACTTTTTAAAGCCGACGTCATTAAAATCGAATTAACCCCTTCGCTCCGGGCGAGACACACTCAAACATTCATCCGATTATCTAGGCTACTTAATCACGTACCGGCAGTATTGTGATACCTAAATATTTTTAAGTTATGGAAACATAAGATTAATAAAGAAAATTGATGAAAAATTGAAGATTTTGAAAGGGTTAAAGTACGTTGCAGCGGTAAAAATAAATCCTCGTTTCGGCGAGGTATTATTTTCGCTGAAATTCTGTATTATGGCTCGCTGCTCATTACATCGTTGATTGATTGTATCGAGATAAATTGCTGACCCGAAATAACATACATTTCTTTACATGACCATTTACATTTTTGTGATTTCTATTATTGATCTTCAAGTTATGGAAATGGAAGAATTTTTCGTTTTTTCTTTTTTTTTTGTGAAAAAATATCCAGGGCCTAAATGGTTCGCTCGTCATATCGTTAATTGATTATATCGAGATAAATTGCTGACCCAAAGCAACGTACATTTTTTTAAATTACCTCATCGATTTTTATGATTTCTATTATTGATTTTTAAGTTGTGGAAATGGAAGAATTTCTCTTTTCTTTTTTTTTTAAATATCCAGGGCCTAAATAGTTCGTTCATGATATCGTTGATTGATTATATCGATATAAATTGCTGATGCGAAAAAATAATAATTTTTTTTATTGCCTCATCGATATTTATGATTTTTATTATTGATTTTCAAGTTATGGAAACGGATGCATTTTTTTAAGGAAAAAATATCCTGTTCATAAAATAGATGTGGAGAATGTTGAAGGACATTGAATTCGTAAGGACACTTAAGGGGAAAAAATAATATGATGCGCTGATGCAAAAAAATAATATATATATATATATATTTTTATTGCCTCATCGATATTTATTATTTCTATTATTGATTTTTAAGTTATGGAAGCGGATGCATTTTTTTAAGGGAAAAAATATCTCCTGTTCATAAAATCGATGTGGAAAGTGTTGAAGGACGTTGAATTCGTAAGGACACTTGAGGGGTTAATCGGGGCCTCGCACCAGCTCCGAATTATTTTCCCTGAATTCCCGTATTACGGTTCGCCGCTCATTATATCGTTGATTTAATAACGTTAACACGAAAATTGAATCAGGGTCAGGCTTTTTAGCAGGAACGCTCCCCGTCGCTACACCAACGTTATACGCGGTCGGTTATGTGCGTTGCTCGACGCACTCCGGCCGATCCATAAACTCCTACGCCTTACGGTTTTGCCGGTAAATACACTAATATACATACTACGTGGAGAAGCTGGTTTTACGATGAAAAAAAAAAGAAAAAAAAATGCAGAAGAAGAACAAATAGACGGAACACGAGGCAGTTGCCGATACTTGCGAAAGTAAATCCACGAAGCTTTGAAGTCGACGCGTGACCAATCACAATGTTCTTATACGGCAAATACACGTGGGCGTGTTCGTAATACGAAACAACTTGCTCGCTTCTCGACTACGTTGCGAGTTTGTGCGAAACTTGAGACCGCTCAAAGTTACGCAAAGAACCGAGAAGTTCGATTCTTTTCCTCCGGCAAAACAATCGAGAAAACTGGCGTTTAATTTCTGCAAAACAATTACGCGGGTCGCACATAGCGCCGTTGCAGCTAACCAACAAGACGGAACAACGTTGAACTGCGAGTCGATCTCTGAGATTGTTCACGTTACGACACTGCAGACAAATAAAAAATGCCGATTCAACATTCATTAACTCTATAAACTTTTTTTTAACTTTCCTAAATGTATTTACTTTGTATAACTTTACTGTACGTTTACAACTTTACTTTAAATTTATAAATATCACTTTAAATGTATAGTGCAGAGTGCATCAATGTTCCGTTTAATGGACGGGGTTCGTTAATTTCAAATTTTACGGTACATTGCATTCAAAGTTTATTTAGATGCGGAGGATGTGAAAATTGGACGGATCGCTCTCGTGCGTGCACCATCCAGTACTTATCCACCAAATTAATGTTCATTCAATGAAGTGGGTTAGTGAATTTCAAATTTCAAGCTACATTGGATTTAAAGTTTATTTAGATGCAGAGTTAATGAAAATTGAACGAGTTGTTCTCGAACGTACAGCATCGAGGACTTTGCTACCAAATTAATGTTCATTTAATGCACGGTATTAGTGAATTTCAAATTTCAAGCAACATTGGATTCAAAGTTTATTTAGATGCAGAGGAAATGAGAATTTAACGGGTTCTTCTCGAATGTACAGCGTCCTTTAACGCACTGGGATAGTGAATGAAAAATTTCAAGCTACATTGGGTTCAAAGTTTATTTAGATGCAGAGGAAATGAACATTGAACGGGTTGTTCTCGAACGTACAGCATCGAGGACTTTGCCACCAAATGAATGTTCATTTAATGCACGGTGTTAGTGAATTTCAAATTTCCAGCGACATTGGATTCAAAATTCATTTAGATGCAGAGAAAATGAAAATTGAACGGGTTGTTCTCGAACGTACAGCATCGAGGACTTTGCTACCAAATTAATGTTCATTTAATGCACGGTGTTAGTGAATGAAAAATTTCAAGCAACATTGGATTCAAAGTTTATTTAGATGCAGAGAAAATGAAAATTGAACGGGTTGTTCTCGAACGTACAGCATCGAGGACTTTGCTACCAAATTAATGTTCATTTAATGCACGGTGTTAGTGAATGAAAAATTTCAAGCAACATTGGATTCAAAGTTTATTTAGATGCAGAGGAAATGAAAATTTAACGGGTTGTTCTCGAACGTACAGTATCCAGGACTTTTCCACCAAATTAATGTTCATTAAATGCGCTGGGTTAGTGAATGAAAAATTTCAAGCTACATTGGGTTCAAAGTTTATTTAGATGCGGAGGAAATGCAAATTGAACGGGTTGTTCTCGAACGTACAGCATCCGGGACTTTTCCACCAAATTAATGTTCATTTAATGCACGGTGTTAGTGAATTTCAAATTTCAAGTGACATTGGATTCAAAGTTTATTTAGATGGAGAGGAAATGAAAATTGAACGGGTTGGTCTCGAACGTACAGCGTCCTGTACTTTTCCACCAAATTAATGTTCATTTAATGCACGGTGTTAGTGAATTTCAAATTTCAAGTGACATTGGATTCAAAGTTTATTTAGATGGAGAGGAAATGAAAATTGAACGGGTTGGTCTCGAACGTACAGCGTCCTGTACTTTTCCACCAAACTAATGTTCATTTAATGCACTGGGTTAGTGAATTAAAAATTTCAAGCTACATTGGATTCAAAGTTTATTTAGATGCAGAGGAAATGAAAATTGAACGGGTTGTTCTCGAACGTACAGCGTCCTGTACTTTTCCACCAAATTAATGTTCATTAAATGCGCTGGGTTAGTGAATTAAAAATTTCAAGCTACATTGGATTCAAAGTTTATTTAGATGCAGAGGAAATGAAAATTGAACGGGTTGTTCTCGAACGTACAGCGTCCTGTACTTTTCCACCAAATTAATGTTCATTAAATGCGCTGGGTTAGTGAATTAAAAATTTCAAGCTACATTGGATTCAAAGTTTATTTAGATGGAGAGGAAATGAAAATTGAACGGGTTGTTCTCGAACGTACAGCGTCCTGTACTTTTCCTCCAAATTAATGTTCATTTAATGCACTGGGTTAGTGAATTAAAAATTTCAAGCTACATTGGATTCAAAGTTTATTTGGGTGCAGCGGAAAGTACAATTTGACCGGTCTTTTTCCAATAAATGAATGTTCATTTTAGAGTACGTTGGGTTCAAAGTTTATTTAGATGCGGCGGAAAATTGGACAAGTTGTTCTGCAATTGATGTTCATTTAGTGCACGGAGGTTAGTGAATTTCAAATTTTAGGGTACGTCGAAGTCAAAGTTTATTTAGATGCAGAGAAAATGAAAATTGGTGGGGTTGTTCTCGAATGCGCAGCATCCAGTGTTTTCCACTAAATTACACTTTATCCACTTGCCGATCCAATAGTCCGGAATTTCGATCATTTTGACGTTACGACAACTCGTTTCGTCCGTTAATTGTTTTTCGCTGGTGTTTATCCACGTTGGTTCGACTATACTGTTTTACAAAATGTTTGCACCGATCACGATACCGCCATTCTATTTCCAGGACGACCCTTTTACCACGGTGGCTTCCGATAATGCAGGTAGGAAACTATATCGGCGACGTAACGCGCGGAGGCAAACCTGCCAAGGCGGCAGAACGGAGTCTCCAAATTGAGGCTGAAATACTTAAGAAAATTCGGCGTTTTGGGTATTAATGTCAAGATACGATGAGAATTTGAGAATTCAATTATTTTGAAATTCTTTTCAAAAATTGCATTTTTTTAACATTGAAAAGATGTTGTCTTGCACGTCGGGCTTTAAACGGAAGATCCTAGTGAGTGTTTATTATCGCTATCATCTACACTGTAAAAATGGTACCAACATTTCGTGTCCACAAACTTGCACAATTCTTTTCTTGTTGATTATACGAAAAAATCTTGTCCATTTTACAAAAATGTCTGTCAATTTTACGAATACTTTTTGTAATATTAAAAATAAAATAATTGTGAACGTTTGTGGACAAAAACGGTTTGTTAAATGTACAAATATTTTTTACTGTGTACATTGTGAGTGTCTATTTACACTAAATCCAATAACACGATGTTGTTCATATTATTATTTTTTATTTATCGTCTTTTCAAAAAATAGCCCTAAATAAAAATTTTCGTATTGTTTCAACGCTAATTACACTGATTAGCGATAGTGAAGCGCGACCCGGTTTTCATACAAATGTTAATACTTTTAGTACTTTATAATTGACCCTTAGTGGGTGCGCTAATAAGAACGCTACACAGGATCAGTGTTGGCACAGCGTCGGCCAGTAGTCATCCAACATCGGCCAACACTTGTCGAGATTTCTCAATAATTGAGAATAATTAATCAATAGTCGAGAAAGACTTTCCAATAATTGATCTCATTAAAAAATATTGGAACGATCTCTTCGTGACGTAGAGAACATTTCGATGATTTCAACTATCGGAATTCCGAAGTATACCCGGTAAATATAGTATTTTTTATTTATCGTCCTTACAAAAAAAAAAGCCCTAACGTAAAATTTTCATATTGCTTTCGCGCTAATTACACTGATTATCCATAGTGAAGCGAGGCCCGTTTTCATACAAATTTTAATGCTTCATAATTGAGCCCTAGTGGGTACGCTAGTGAAAACGCTACACAGTGCCAGTGTTGGCACAGCGTCGGCCAGTAGTCATCCAACATCGGCCAACACTTGTCGAGATTTCTCAATAATTGAGAATAATTAATCAATAGTCGAGAAAGACTTTCCAATAATTGATCTCATTAAAAAATATTGGAACGATCTCTTCGTGACGTAGAGAACATTTCGATGATTTCAACTATCGGAATTCCGAAGTATACCCGGTAAATATAGTATTTTTTATTTATCGTCCTTACAAAAAAAAAAGCCCTAACGTAAAATTTTCATATTGCTTTCGCGCTAATTACACTGATTATCCATAGTGAAGCGAGGCCCGTTTTCATACAAATTTTAATGCTTCATAATTGAGCCCTAGTGGGTACGCTAGTGAAAACGCTACACAGTGCCAGTGTTGGCACAGCGTCGGCCAGTAGTCATCCAACATCGGCCAACACTTGTCGAGATTTCTCAATAATTGAGAATAATTAATCAATAGTCGAGAAAGACTTTCCAATAATTGATCTCATTAAAAAATATTGGAACGATCTCTTCGTGACGTAGAGAACGTTTCGATGATTTCAACTATGGGGATTCCGAAGTATATCCGGGAAATATAGATTCCACCACGAAGCAACCCGGCTTGCGCTTTGGCATCGAAAGCTCGAGATGCCGATGCATGAAACCGTATCCTGTGCAATCGATGCCGCGTCGTCAATATCACTCCGAACTATTTTCGAAGCGGCGCTTCGAATACGTGTAGCCTCGACGGTCGGGAGAAACCACAATTATGATCTGTTCTCATAAATTATTTGAGGAATATTCCGACAAGTCTCGCGATCCGTGCTAAGGGCGCGTTCCGATTATTCGAGGTATTTACCTAGAATAATCCTGGAATAATCCTGGTACATCGGGATGCTCGTTATGCCCGTCACGTACAAGACCAGACCACCGTTGGGTCGTGTTCAGCAAGTAATCGGACAGCTTTTGATGCTTCCCGGATGTGACTTTACGGACTATTTTTTTTTTTTTTTTCGAATGAGCGACTTTCTACTTAAGCGCCTATTCAGATAAAACGATAAATTACATCCCTCGGTCGAACCCTCTTTACGACCGTATTCACACACCGTTAAGAAGAATTGGAAATTTAACGTACCGTTCTAGACATTTTTAGGGTGAGTCGGGGTGACATGGCCATGATTTTTTAAACAATGAAAATTGGAGTTTTAACGTTAAACCGTTAACCTTTTAGTTTGTCGTCTGAAACATTTGACGGAGATCTTTATTGTCTTTCTGAAGTTCATATAGACAACATAAAATATACTAAAACATGTTTTGTCCGACCCTTCTGTGCTCCTCTAGCCCTAATCTACTACCATTATTACTATGGCCGATCGCAAATATGATATGGTCGATCGCAAATCCTTATTTATAGAGCTGCAATTAAATCCTGTGTCGAAAATATCGAAAGTTCCGAGTGAATAACTTCAGTTCGGTGTTTCTAGAGTTCTTTACGTCCAAAATTTAAAGGTTAAAAACCTTTAATTTAAAGGTTAAAAACCTTTACATTTTGGTCGTAAACAACTCTAGAAACACCGAATTGAATTCACCGACTGTTATTCACTCGGAACTTTCGATATTTTCGACACAGGATTTAATTACAGCTCTATAAATAAGGATCTGCGATCGACCATATCACCCGGGCACTACGGGTGATATGGCCATAGTAATAATGGTAGTCGATTAGGGTTAGAGGAGCACAGAACGGTCGCACAAAACATGTTTTAGTATATTTTATGTTGTCTACATGAACTTCAGAAAGACAATAAAGATCTCCGTCAAATGTTTCAGATGACAAACTAAAAGGTTAACGGTTTAACTGGCCATATCACCCGGAAATTGCGAGGGATATCGCCTCATGACCTATTGTATTGACCCTTGCAAATAAAATTTTATAATATTATCGGTGCAATCGTATTGTATCCACATATACTAAAAACTGTGCAAACTGCAGTGCCATTAGTTTATTATTCTATTAAAAGATATTTTGGATGGACATATCAGCCTGGCTTACCCTATCCAAAAATTGGTACATTAAATTTGATGTAGCATTTTTTTTACAGTGAAATTAAAGTAAATTATTGGAATTCGAGTCCTTTTATATTAAAATTAAAGTTTCTTATTAAAGGTAAAAGTGTTTGTAAATTTCTACTATCATTCTACTAGCAAAGTGGTATGCGGAAAATATAGTCGAACTCTTAAACTCCCATACGTAAAAGCCTTGAAAGTAATACGGCGATACTTACGCGCTCGAAAAATAATAATGGCTAGATAAATTTTTGTCTCCGCTTTTTGTCGTTATTTACGTTATAAGTTCAGCAGAATCGAGACGTAAGTACAATATATTATTTACGGATAGTTATCTAGGTCACACCGCTCGGGCTGTTCGCGGATATATTTAAGCGGGAAGACGGAGAAAAGAAATACTTTCCTATTTATTTATTGGATGGGAAAAGTCAAGTCTCAAAGGTATACCGCCCGCTGCGGTATTTTCTATGGTAGACCGTGATCGAGGATATCACTGGAATCTTGCCGTCAGAAGGGATACGTTTTTTTCTCGAATATCGACGAGGGAGAAATACGAAGTATCCACACATATTCAATATACAAACGCGTTGGAAATATTTATTACAAAAAAGGGGGAAAAAGCGATAAAAAAACAACTACGTATAGTGAGACTGCAAAAAAAAAAAATTCCTTCCATTGCCGTAACTTAAAAATCAATAATAAAATTCATATACCGGCTTGCGAATATGACTTTATCGAAAAATACGTGAAACAGTGCTTTAGATGTTAAAGTATCGATTTAATAATAAAGTACTAAATAAAGTATTAAATTTGTGTATGAAAACGGGCCTCGCTTGATTATAGACAATTCGCGCAATTGACGCGGAAGCAATGTGAACATTTTTATTTCAGGCTATTTCTTTGTAACGACGATTAAATAAACAATATAGCGTTATTTTTTTGTGTGGTGATTTTTTTTTTATCGTGGTACGCAAAAAAAAAATCTCGTCTCAAATAGGGAACATTGATCCGTTTTTGCCCGGGCTTGCCTAAATTCTGCGAGGGCCAGAGTTTAAAACTTTGCATTAAATTAAATTTTTTTTAGACGATATTGCAATGTCAGTTTTGACTCGCTTCCCAGCCCACCGATCCGAGGTTTCTTTCCGGTACTGTTCCAAAGTTTCTAATTGCTTTTTCTTCCCTTTATTATCTTTCGTTCAATTTTTTCTTCCTCCTTTTTAATTGTTTCAATCTCACGCGGTTTCGCCGCGGACTCGCCGATTGTCGTCGAAAGTTCGTTTCAACGAAGGCCACTGTTGGGACAGGCATTAAATTTTTCAGACAGATAAGCAAATGAGAAACTGCGACGACACCGGATCCGCGACGACGAACAAAGAGGCAGAGATTCGAGCCGTTGGAAAACACACGGTATGTCTTTTTGTGACCCTGAAGACATTTGCATGAGACGAAATTTTGTCAAGTTATAGCGGCTATGTTTTGCGTCGCACAAACTTCGCTCGGGAAAATTCACTTGGAGAATAAAATTTCACAGGTGAAGAATTCTTTTTCTTCCTAAAGTTATTGTCAGAGACTTGCCAAAAATCAAATTTGATTTCATGCCGATATCTTCATGGTCATTGTCTGTTTCACCGTTTTATCCGCTTCGGCAATGAAAGACTATTCATGCATGTGGGTTGATCAGTGATTTTTAATTATAGTTTTTTTATGAAATAAAGAAACGTTGAAAATTGAAGTTTTCATATCGCCTTCTTATAAAAATTGAAAATTGAAATTGTTATATCGTTTTCTCATGATGTTCCTTTATTCGCAAAGCCTCTTCTGTGAGAAAGCGTTTTCGGTATTTTTGGCCTCCTCATAGAGGAAGCTTCGCGAATAAAGGAACATCATGAGAAAACGATATAAAAATTTCAATTGTTAGCTTTTACGAGGAAGCGCCGTGAAAATTTCAATTTTCAACTTTTTTCAACGTCACCGTCTTGTTACACTTTTATGCAAAACGGCTGGCCGGTTCAGGTTCAGCGCGTAAAAATACTCCATCGCCACCCTCCACGTTATCGGATCGGCACTTGACGCGAAAAAACACATGGAAGTATACGCTCCTGATTTTTGTTCTGCATTTTCGATTTTTAGTCAAGAAATCCAAGTGATATACCTCTTCATCTAGCATTTTCGTCCTCGTCATATCCATCGTTTTGCTGTAGATCACGATAGGCACCTCTGTTTTTTTTTCGCGATGCCATCGGAAGGCAAAGAAATCGCTTTTTATAAATACCCAAAATCACTCATTTTTGCAATTTTGGCTATACAAATGCCCGATAAACTTTTTCGTTAGTTATCGCTCCGGGACTGTAATTCCATATATTTTTTTTTCACGCTGATCACGAATCTAACACTTGTTTATTCATAGATGAATATTTAATACGGAAAAACGCGTCTCGAGAAAAAAAAATTGCATGAAATTCAAAAAATTCAAATTGACCTAACATCTAAACGGTTCGATCGATTTTCGTGAAAATTCAATGTGTTCATTGGGCGATCATGTCCCATATGTTTACGCGTTTTTAGCCCGATAGCTAAAAAATTTCGAGCGCTCAGGTGCGCACAGACATTTTCGAAGGAATAAAAAATGGCGTACAAAAAAAAAACAACTGAACATTTTTTGATAAAATTTTGCAGACGCATTGCCTATTAACCACACATGCTGTGTGCAAAATTTCAGCTCGATCGGTCGAGACGTTCTCGAGTTACAGCGGTTTTTTAGCGTCCGAGTCACACACATTCATCCGGACATTTTTTCTAAATGTGATTTTTCGATGTTTTGGAACATTCTGAACACGTTTTCATAAAAATCTCGAAATACATTTTTTTTTTCACCATAAAGAGCTTCCTCTGTGAGGAAGAAAAAATTATCGACCGATGATTAAACGACTCTTGTCGGACACTAAAAAGGGCCTTTTGACTTAGCGTCATCGATATACACACCCGGACAGAACGTTATTACCGCGAACTTCATGAATCCGTCACTCACATCGAATCTACATGAAATTAATTTCTTGTCGTGATCAGAGCACTCGAGTGCTTTCCCCCGTGACTCGGTCTTTGTCCCATTTGAATGCAAATCGCCAAGTACGCCTCGGAGCTTTCGGTAGGGGAATTACAGTAGTACTGTGTGTAAAGCGTATGATTATTAACGTCGCGCTCTCGTCACACGCATCGCGGGCGTCATTTGAAACATTTCGAATCCTCAGATTTTCAATTAAAAACACGATATTTCGACAGTTTTACTCTTCAAGTGTAATTATTCTTGTAATAAAAAAAATTAACTTTTTAGATTAAATAAAAAAAAACTGCATAGCCGCGAAGAATAATTATCGAATCAGTTTAAATAAATTTGCTGATATCCCAGATTCTATTAAAACGGTGCACGAATTTAAAGAAATTTAATTGTTAATGTGTATAATTTTTGTCCGTTTTGGGCATGATTTGTGTATAATCTTTGTCCTTTTTATGTATAATTTGTGTATAATTTTTATCCATTTGTATATAATTTGTGTACAATTTTAATCCGTTTTTCCCTCGAATGACCCAAAAGGATTTATCAGTATGCGCAAACGACAACGTTATTTTTTTTTTTATCGCTTCTCTTTCACTCATTGAATTTAAGTGTACGCAATTAAACTAGAACGAGCCCCTTGCACTCAGGGTATGCTGTAAAACGTTAACGAGCATCCGGGAGAAAAATATCGTGTAAATACGGGCGAAAGGAAAGTTCCGAAGAACTTAACGTTTGGAAGAGTTCCGCTGGAAGAGTGTTTTTCCCAGATTGAAGCCGCCGAAAGCAGTCGGACGAACCGTACATGTATATAAGCGATGACGGGGCAAAATAGACAACGCTTCAATTTTACCATTACAGTAGAAGCTCGATTATTCGGATCCGTCGGCACTGTGTGCAATTCGGACAATCAAAAATTCGGCTAATGGAAACGCAAATTTTTTTTTCCGCCATTGTAACACGTATATAAGTAAGACAGATAGAAATGAAATAACAGTATACATTAAACGTCAAAACATATTTTTAACATATTTTCGATATCGAATTCTTACTTCAAGGGTTCTGGGAAATGGAGTCATCAACTTTAAATTATCGAACGCTAGCTGCGCGCTTTTGAGCAACAAAACCTCGAAGTCGCATCAGTGTAATCTAGGAGAGAGCGGTGCAAAATGGAACAGTGGGGCAAAACGGAACAGTAGCGCAAAACTCAATTTCCGAAGAATTTGTGGTTGTCCCATTTTGTCCCGAACGGTACATCTGAATTTTCAACACCGTTTTGCGCCCAAAAGTTATTAGAAACTTGTGTTTCACTCAACTATCCCGTTTCGTCCCACTGTCCCATTTTGGCCCTCTCTCTTCTAATACGTATGGAAAGCGATTCAAATGATTTGATACCGAAACTAGCCTATGATGTGCGCTGTCCGATTATGCTATGATGGGTGAAACTGCTCGGATAAGCCGGTGTGTGATTGGATTGATGCTGGAAGAGGAAAAGAGCACCGCCCGTGTTCAACACCCTTGAACACGGGCGCGACCCTTGCCGCGACAGGTAACAATACATAATGTTTCGCGCTAACGTTCGGATAACGAAGCGTTCCAATGAATGGAATCATGGTTTGGATAATTGCAGGTTCAGACGATCGAGATTCGGCTGTACATTTTACCAGTAGATTAAATTAAATTTAATCCTCGGAATAATTATTGCGAACATACATTGCAACGAGGAGGCGCCTTGAAACGCACGCCGTTCAAACCGACACAGGTTCATCGTATCACAAGTGAATCGTACACTTCACGAAATGGCACACGGCCTTCAAGCGTACGCGACGAATTTATAGCAAACAATTTTCCAACATCTTATAGACCGTACACCGCCAATTTACAACACTTTAAAAAGCTTTCACATTTTAAATGAACACATTCGCAATTTAACAACATTATTTTGTAACAAACGCCAAATGTAACAACTTCGAAAGCTTACACGTGAAATTTGTAACAGACGTTGAATCTTACAACCGCGCAATCTTACACGGGTTAACAGGGAAGGGGACGGATCGAAAATGCCGCTGATGAGAACCACTGCTGTTATGCAGATTAAATGTAGAGATGTGCCGTGACGGTCATTTTTTGTAAGCGTCAATTGACCAAAAAAAATCACTGTTAATTGACCGTCTTTTTGGTATCCAGAAAACGTTTGTTGTGCCATGACCGTCATTTTTGTACGGGGTCACAAATATGGTTATAACAGCGAAAAACATCTATCTAGATGGGACTTAACCGTCATTTTTTTTTGTCACAAGTTTGGTCAACTTTTTAGCACTCCAGGTTGGTTTCAAACGAATTTTTCTTCCTCCTTGACTTCGTATTCATTCGTATTTTCATTTCGTATCAATTGACTCATGAATGAACCAATATTGTAAAATGAGTACAAAATTAAATTTTTTCTGTTTAACGAGATTGGTATGAGATTGGTATGAGATTGGTACTTTGTTAATTTTGAAGTTGGGATCGCGGAGGTTTTTAAATTTAATGTCGCTATCGTCACAGTGCGGTCATTTTTGGAGTGGTCAATTGACGATCACGTGACTGTCAATTGACCAAAAAAGGACCGGTCACGAATTCGGCGCCCATCTTTAGTTAATTAAATGGACTTCACAGCAGGCAATGTTCGCACGGTTACCTCATTTAACCTGCATAGTAGCAGTGGTTTTCATCAGCGACAATTTCGAGCCACTCCATTCTGTTAACCCGTGTCAAATTGCACGGGTGTAAGATTCCACGTCTATGTAAAATTTCACGTGTAAGCTTTTGAAGTTGTTATATTTCACGATTGTTACAAAATAATGTTGTTAAATTCTGAATGTGTTCATTTCAAATGTGAAAGCTTTTTGAAGTGTAGTAAATTTGCGGTGTACGGTTTGTAAGATGTTAGAAAATTGGTTGTTACAAATTCGTCGTGTAAGCTTGAACGCCGTGTGCCATTTCGTGAAGTGTACGATTCAGTTGAGTTACGGTGAACATGTGTACGTTTGAACGTGTAAGATGCGAAAAGAAAGAGTTAAAATTCGCGCTCGCCGAGAAGAGCGAGCGAAAACTCCGCGCGTATCAATCAGCAATCGATACTTCCCCGAAAATTGTATGAACGGCTAATAGTAGCGCGTGTAACGTAACGAGGATGACCACCTCCTCGGTATCCCCAAAATTTCGGTCTCTTTCGCTCTGGGGACGTCGCGCTTCACGGACGCTGTACGATTGCAATCCCCGAAATGTGTCAAGAAGGACTAGCAATTATCACCTCGTGTCGGACGCCTTCTGCCGTGCTTGGTCGGCCGGCTATTGATTCATCTCTGCGAACCCCAGAGCAATACGAAAGAGCCATCGAGGAAGCGTAACACCATTATAAAAGTTGAGTACTCGCAATTGTATTTTTCGTGCGCGAATGAGTGTAGCAAAATGTACTGAGCGACGATCGGTTGAGTGATTGTGTGAGCCGAGAGGAATGGGATATGTAGGCCGAAAGGCATCGAATATTGAAATGTGATTTGTATGAAATATCTAATTTGTGAGAGATAATTTGTCTGATTCGTTACGATATTTACTGGACACGATATTGACTGGCTAATTGAAACTGTAAATTACGACTTTCGTGAGATAAGTTAAAACGAAAAAATCTTAATAAATGTCGATGTGATAGCCAGCAGCAAATTTGTGCGGTTAATTTATGGGTGTATGTGGGTCGGGATTTACCGTGTTAGGTTGAAAGGATTTTGTTTAACATCTATCTTTGTTCTCTGCAATTTTCTCTAACAAGTTTTTTCGGAATTCGGACATTTTAATTTGTGCAATTCACAAACGGTGTACGTTTAAAAGCGTCTCGTAACGATCGAGCGAATGAATAAGGCGCGTATTTAGTTTTAGGACAGATGTTATTTATTATAATCGCGGGTAAATATCTCGAGTACGAACTGTTCTGTTCGTCTGTTCGTTTAGACGTCTTAGTCCAGGCTGATTTACATGATGATCGATCTTGAATCGATCGTCCGTTCGTTTGTCTATTGTCAAACCTAACCAATGTCTGTCCCCAAACGTAACCAATGTATGTCTGCTACATATAATAGTCAGCTACATATTCCTTACAATATATTTCTTTAAATCAGTAAAAAGTCGATTATAGCTACGGATTCATCCGAACCGCTTTTACTCGACCGAACACGTCCCCCTGTACGAGCTTACATCCGGAGCCTCGGGACCCGCTTGTGTCACTAACTCGTTTTACATAAGAGAAATTACGAGCTCCGTGAAAGTTTTGTACGACCAAAGTTGGGAGCCAAGTTCTTCGCGAAGATCCCGATGAAGGCTCACACCCGGGTGAAGAAGCTCGCTAACAGTCGTAAGGATTCGGCTATCATCACCGTTGCTCCGGCAACTTTCAGCGACCAGCAACCTGCGCTAATTTGCAAAATATTTCGGTTGACTAGAAAAAATCAAAAAATAAAAATAAAATAAATAAAACCGAAGACATGAAAATAAAAATGAATGATCATGACAGAACGAATGTCGATCGCTATTATCGTCACCGATGTAATTGCCGTGTGGAATAGTGCATAATAATGACCCTGAAGAAATCTGCACGAGACTAAATTTCGTCAAGTTATAACGGCTGAGTTTCGCATCGCGCAAACTTGGATCGAGGAAGTTCACATGGGAAATAAAATTCTACAAGTGAACCGTTGTTCTTTCTTCCTAAAGCAGTGTATTGGCAAATACTTGCCAAAGGTGAAATTTGATGTCATGAAGATATCGTCAGGGTCATCAATAATACTATATGTAGACAGTGACAAACACACTCCACGCTTCCTGTGACGAAACGCCTTCCATCGTAGACCGTTCAATCGTACAATGAATCACATGGAGGGTTGACATGTGATCACCGTCAACAGTCGGTTCATCTTACCTGAAGCATAACAGCTGAGCTCATCATAACAACGCCCCTCTTGAAGGCTGTCTTTCCTCTCGGTCGGTGTAAGGTTGCATGCGTCTAAGCTTACGCATGTGTAATCTTTTAAAGTTGAATGTTGTAATCTTTTAAATGTGATGTGTAATCTTTTAAAGTTGAATGTTTGGCGTGTGTTACAATGAAGTTATGTAAACTTACTAATGTGAAATGTATTGAATACGTAAACTTTTTGTGGTGTAAGGTTGCACGCGTGTACGCTTACGCATGTGTGGAGTATATTCGACGTGTAATCTTTTAAAGTTGTAATGTGTTGTTGGCGTGTGTTACAATGAAATTATGTAAACTTACTAATGTGAAATATATTGAATACGTAAACTTTTTGTGATGTAAGGAAATGGGGCTATACAGTTTTTGATCCGAGGATTGGGCAACTGTAAGATATTTGCGGTGTACTTGTGAACGAAGTTGTGAACATACGTAACATTTTTTTTGCGGTGTACGATTTATTTCCGTAAGAATGAACGAGTGTACGATTGACGGCGCCTCCATGAAGATATCTTCAGGGTCATGAATAATATTACAACTTAAACAGAACTGTCACAAGCATACACATAACACAATAGAAAACAGCACGGATGAACACACAATAAGAATTACACCAGAATAATAAGAAAAGAATAGAATGAGAAAAGGAGAATAACATTTCGGAAGAGGGCCCCGATCAGGGCCGAAAAGTAATTGAGTCTCTTCATTAATAACCAAAGAAGAGAATAAAGAATAACCGAGACCGTTCCGAAGCCGCTGCTCACGAAGAAAATTGACATTTTATGAATTTTCAAACAGACATTTTTAACAGTGGGTGTAATATATGTAATTTTTTTTTCCGTGGGAATGAACGAGTGTACGATTGAAAGCGCCTCCCTGTGACCTTGCACATACACTCGAACAGCGAGCCCACACAGCGAAAGGGCTACACAAGCCATGAGCCTCTTGTCCAATTTCCCTAAACCTGCCCTCGGCCCTGCCCAAACATTAGGGAATCAATAGCGCGTCGCGATCCCTTTGAGCTTCGTTCGATGCTAATCGTGACGCTGACGCCCTTTCACCGGAGCATTAGTGATCCAACGACGACGGGAGGTCCGTGTCATGGAGCTAAATCGATTTCGTGGAATTTGGATTAATTGCGGTTCTCTATCACTACTACGGACTCCGAACGGAGCGCGTTGCCTAAGAAGTTGGCATGGGGCGAAGAGCGTAATGAGGAAGCCAAAGTTCAACGCTATGACTTCAAGATATCACGGAGCAACCGGGAAACCCTGAGAGATCAAAGGCATGCAGATTTTCTTCGCCGGCTAAAGCACAACGGATAATTGACTTTTTTATTAGTTTGCATCGTTGGACTCATAATTACGTCATGGCCCTTTGCTCGTCCCGATCGGAGGGCTGCTAAATAATATTTTATGAGTTTTTTTTTATCAGCAGCGAGTGGTTTTGTAAAAAGTTCGAGGCTATCGAAAATCGTCGATGAGTGCTAGAGATGGATCGAGCCGACGCGAACTCGTCGGCAATGCATTTCACTAATATCTTTGTGAATTCGGTACTTCCGCTCTATCGAGATGGTAAGAGGGAAGAAAATAAAAAAAAAGGTAGAGATTAAGTAGATCAGAAAGACGATGAAATTTTTATAGTTTTCTATA
This sequence comes from Amblyjoppa proteus, assembly GCA_963922035.1. NCBI lineage: Eukaryota > Metazoa > Arthropoda > Insecta > Hymenoptera > Ichneumonidae > Amblyjoppa > Amblyjoppa proteus. Next base: position 14,761,094 of record OY998233.1, read on the forward strand.
AAAATTGAAGTAAGCGACTTGTAGCCACTCCGATTTCTCTTTATCCGCTATCCAATTACTGCGACGAGCTAACGAAATGGCCCCTTAAAAAGAATAATATGTCCGCGGCTTGTGCGAGTCCTTGCACGTAGCGCGCATGCGCGTGGTCGTAAAGAGAATTACGCTTCGGATCACGTTTCGGCTCACCTCCGGACAGGCACTTTTGTATCGGGATACTTAGAGGCGGTCACCTACTTCCCCTCCCGTCCAGGAAGAAACATCGATGAGCGCAGTAAAACCCGCACAAAAATAAGAAGATATAGAAAGCGAGAGCCGGAACGTTGGAACTTCACCTTCGACGATATTATTCTTAATGAATAAAACCGAAAGCCCGGAAAAACTGTTGGTTTTTAGCAATTTTCGGCCGTGCATAGAAAAAAATGATAAAAAGTCTCGTCTCGAATAATGGACGTGAAACCGTTTTGCCCCGCTCTGCGCGTTCGATGTTTTTTCTTATCTTCACACTAATTTTTGACTCGCACTAATGAGACTGTCGACGTGTGGAACGTTCGGTCGCGAACCTTACCCACACAGCACAGAAATATTTTTGAAATGTTTCGACAATATTTTTTAAACACTTTGAAAATCCCTTTTTGTCTGCTCATAAATATTACATTGGAAGGTTTCAGAAATATTTTGCAAAAATGTTTTTGAAACATTGCGCCAAAGTGTTTTTAAACCATGTAGCGTTATGTATGACATATTAAATACGCGATTCACTTTCGCGTACTTTCATGTACTTTCATGGAATTTGTCATTTTTCGTTCCTTCTGAACATAGTTCAGTGCACATCTGCTAATATTCGCTTTCAAAATATTATTTAACCGTTTTAGAAATATTTGAGCCGCCTTTAATCGTACGGAGTTCAAAACGACACGCGTTCGAGTTAACATATAAATACTTTACACCACAATTAATGCACATGTGTATGCGCCCCTTTAGGGTTCAGCATTATAGCAAACGTACGGCGGCATTTTCAACATACGTACATTCGTACATTGGCATTTCCTTACACAAGATTGTTCACACACATTAATAGTAAGCCCATTTCCAACATAACACACAAAGAATCGTCACGTTCCCAGACCAGACCCTGTCCATATAACCACGCGTAAATATGGTATGGAGCAAATGTTTCTCGCGCTCAAAATGAGAAGAGGCCTTAAAATTGTCATAGTCTCAACCATACATGGGTGCAAGTTAACACGTATAAACTGCACACCATCATTTATTTACATTTGCATGCACCATTGTTTGATCCTTCACTTTAGCAAATGTACGGACGCTTTTTGAACAGACGTTCATTCTTACGTTTTCATTTTCCTACACCTCGTTCCATCTATACGCTAACGAGTTTACATATTTCATACATTACGCACGGAATAGTGATCTCCTGCCCAAACTAACACTTGCGATTAAAGCTAAATCAAAATCGTACGGACGTTCAATGATTCGCGTGCCCTACATGACACCTCACCGTCGATAGATGCGAGGCAATATGGGTTTGACCATTTTCAAAAGATGAGAACCACGGCTAGCTTGTCGGTAAAACAGAATGCACGTTCCAGTACTTAAGCTTGCACTCTGTTTTACCGACAAACTAGCCGTGGTTCTCATCTCTTGGAAATGGTCAAACCCATATTGCCTCGCATCTATCGACGGTGAGGTGTCATGTAGGGCACGCGAATTATTGAACGTCCGTACGATTTTGATTTAGCTTTAATCGCAAGTGCTAGTTTGGGCAGGAGATCACTATTCCGTGCGTAATGTATGAAATATGTAAACTCGTTAGCGTATAGATGGAACGAGGTGTAGGAAAATGAAAACGTAAGAATGAACGTCTGTTCAGAAAGCGTCCGTACATTTGCTAAAGTGAAGGATCAAACAATGGTGCATGCAAATGTAAATAAATGATGGTGTGCAGTTTATACATGTTAACTTGCACCCATGTCTGGTTGAGACTATGACAATTTTAAGGCCTCTTCTCATTTTGAGCGCGAGAAACATTTGCTCCATACCATATTTACGCGTGGTTATATGGACAGGGTCTGGTCTGGGAACGTGACGATTCTTTGTGTGTTATGTTGGAAATGGGCTTACTATTAATGTGTGTGAACAATCTTGTGTAAGGAAATGCCAATGTACGAATGTACGTATGTTGAAAATGCCGCCGTACGTTTGCTATAATGCTGAACCTTAAAGGGGCGTATACACATGTGCATTAATTGTGGTGTAAAGTATTTATATGTTAACTCGAACGCGTGTCGTTTTGAACTCCGTACGATTGAAGGCGACTCAAATATTTCAGATGTATGAGAGATTAAGTATATTTCTGAAATACTTTAGAAATTTTTCGTTGTAATATTTTTATAGAATTGTTAAAAATGTGATTTCCATATGTTTTAGAAATATTTAATAAGATTCGAAATATTGACATAAATTTTGAAAGGTTTCAGAAATATTTCAGAATATTTTAAAGATTAAAAATATTTTTGAAGTGTTATCAAAACATTTCGTGCTATATGGGTAGTTTTGCATTCCTCTCGTTTAGCAAAAACCATCGATGAGCGCACTAAAGGGTGTATGAAAATAAGACGACACAGAAATGAGAGCAGGAACGTTCGGACTTCACCTTCGTCAATATTATTTTAAATGAAAAAAAAAAAAAAAAAAACCGAAAGTCGGACAAAACGGAAAATTTTTACCGATTTCCGCCGTGCATAAGAAAAACGAAGTTTCGCCTCGAATAATGTGAGCGAGGAACCGTTTTGCCCCGTTCTACCCGTTCCATATTTTTTCTTACTCCGTCGAGGACCGGATCTTATCTTCATAATAATTTGTGACTCTCACTAATGAGCCTCTTGACGTATAGAACGTTCCCTTGTGAATCTAGTTTTACTACCCTCCCGTTCAACACAAAAAACCATCGATGAGCGCACTAAAGTCGAATGAAAATAAGAAGACATAGAAAACGAGAGCCGGGGCGTTCGGACTTCACATTCGTCAATATTATTTTTAATAAGAAAAACCGAAGCTGGACAAAACGAATGATTTTTACGGACGAGTTAAAAAAAAAATGTTAACCTGTCTCAAATATGGACAGTTAACCGTTTTGCCCCACTATGCAACGTTTTTCCTTATTCCATCGAGGGTCGGATCTTATCTTCATATAAAAAGGCGACGCACACTAATAAGCCTCTGAACGTATGCAACGTTCCATCGCGAACCTAGTTTTACTTTGCTACAGCCTTTCTCGATACCCGAACGATTTTCACGAGAACGAGAGTTACGTACAGTAACTTCGAGGGTCGAGAGGATTGTATGCACGGTAAGCCGTCCCCTCGTCTTTCCAGTGGCCTACTACGAGAATAAATTCCGTTTGGATTGTAGAACGAGTGTTGTTTCGAACGACATGGACTTTGTGTAAACCGTGCTCGTGTTGAGGTATTTCTAGACATTGAATACACAACCATACAGTACAGCCCGGCTATTTGCGTGTAATTCCATCGCCGCAAGGTGTTCCACACGACGATTCGTCGAGGAAAAGTTTTGATGTTCGCTAGTTGTTTCAATGTACTCGGAGAGTTTGTCGTTTTCGGTATGAAGAGAGCGCTAGTCTCGCCGCACAGTGGCGTCGTTAGTGCTGCCAACTTTACTACCAACTACAGTAATAATCTGCCGTCATATATCATTGTATGCGTTACACGTAGTCCGACCAATCCTCGCGGGGCCACGAATTACAGCTGACGTATGTCAACGCTGGTTGGGAATTGGTTCGGAAGTTAATACGGATCGAGCTTGTACCAAGAGTAGTGGGACGCAGGATCGATTTCCCGTGGGTCTCGGGTCACCCTATTTCAATCCTATGCCTCGCGCATCAAATCCAATGGGATTCCCTCTTCGGCCCGATCTCTGTATCTATATGGAGATAGAGTCGAATCTTTTCATTTTTACTTACAGCATCATCGATGCGGTAACCCAGAATGGGGGAACGGGCAGCACGTGAGGAGCAGCAACAAATTCAAGCTGGCTCGTATGTTTGGGTCTTCGAGTTTCGTTTCGACGTTTCACGAAACACCGCCGCAGTCCCAAGTGTGTCATTTCTCCTTACCTCCGTTTCAACGACAGCCTCACGCCAAAACAAATGCGATGCGAAAGTCACGCTCCCAGTCAGTTGCGGTTACACCGTGGACTGAGACGCACTTTTTTTTAACCACCGTTAAAATATATATTTAGTCAGTCGCTGAGGTTATCTTACCGGTTATTCACTGCTCGACGTCACTGAAAGCACAACAAAAATGCATGATGGCGCTTACTAATACCAAATGTTAAAAAACCAATGATTTTTACAGCTTCCAAGCTAGCAACTTGCGGTTACATCGTGAACTGAGTCGCACTTTTTTTCCCACCGTTAAAATATGTTTTTAGTTAGTCGCTGAGGTTATCTTACCTGTTATATTCACTACCCGATATCACTGACAGCATAACAAGCATCGCGCATGCAACTACTAAATTAAAAAAAAAAATAAACGATTTGCAGCTTCTAAGGTGCTTGCAACTTTTGCAGCTAACACTGAATAGACGCACTGCGATGTATGGAAAACAAACAGTAATATTTGCAAACCGCCACATTTAAAACCTGTTTTCATCGTGGCGGCGCCACTGATCTTCCGATGTAATCCGATGGCATCCGACGAGAAGGAGGCTGCTAACGTCACGCCTGTTCGTGTTGTTCCAGTGCACAGTGCGTTTTCCTTTGGAGTTTCGTCGTGACATCTCTCAGTCGATGGTATCGACGGTTAGCTAGTTTTGTTAATTTACTTTTAATAACTCTCGCCCGTAAGTATCTTCAAGAAATCAATAGCGCACTTTAGTCGTTAAGAATTTCAGTTTCACGGCAAGATTGAGGAGGCTCGGTAGGCGTTTAATATATTTGTGCACGCCGGCCGGTAATTTTGTGTACGTGGTCGAAAGCTTCGGAGAGGTCGATGCTCGGCTTCGTTTTTCCGTTTTGCGCTCGGTCGAAGCGCACGATTTAACGTCGAACGTAAATACAACGAACGTTCAATCGTCTCGCGATATTTTCTTAACTTGTGTGTTTACTAAAAAGCTTTATTATGTTCCGCCACGAGTAACCTAACTTTCGAGGTAAATTGCGACAGTTGCGCGTCAGAAAATCGCTTCGCAACGATTTACGATTGTTGCCTTCTTTCGGGTAAAGAATAATTGAATTTGTCGTTCCGTCGTCTCGCGATATTTTCTCACCTCACTTATTTTACTAAAAACCTTTATCGTGTTCCACACCCTGTAACCTAACTTTCGAGCTAAAGTATGTTGCTCGCGCGTCAGAAAAACGCTTCACATCGAATACCGATTGTTGGATACTTTTAGGTAAAAAATAATTGATATGTCGGTCCTGCGTATGATCATTTTTCCTGCAAATATCGTGTCTGCCGATGAAAAGTTATTTAAACATTAAACAAGTCGAATCCGAGGAACTGAGTGGTTGTCAGCGCTGAATGGTTTCTTTTTGTATTTTACGTTGATAATGGGAAAAATAATTAAATTTATTAGTCTCGTACGATTATTTTTTCTGCAAATGTCGTGTGTGGCGATGAAAAACTATTTAAATAGTAGGCTTGTTGAATCCGAGGAACTGAATAGTTGTCAATGCCTTATGGTATCTTTTTGTATTTCAGACCGACAATGGTGACCCTTTCGAAAGTAAGGGGCTTGCGAATGTCGGCTCAGAAGCAGGAGACGCTTCTGAAGCTGACCATCCTGTCGCTTGCTGCAGTGTTATGTAAGTGCGGTGGAAAACAAAAATTATTGAAAACATTTATTTAATATATATATATATATTTTTTTTTACCAATTGAATGCATTTAAAAAAATTTATTTTATGTATTTTTTCATTGTCGTTTTGTTTTGCAGCTTTTGCCACCCGCCTGTTCTCGGTACTGAGGTACGAAAGCGTTATCCACGAGTTCGATCCATACTTCAACTATCGAACCACCAAGTTCCTTGCCGAAGAAGGCTTCTACAACTTTCACAATTGGTTTGACGACAGAGTGTGGTATCCGCTCGGCAGGATTATCGGAGGTAACGTAGTGTTTTCATACAAATATTGATTGTTTGAAAAATGTTGAGTATAAATTTCTTGCTATTTTTTTCCACTTCTGAGTCCTTTCCTGCTTATTGGGAAGTGCCCTAAATTTGATAAAAGTGAAGTTGATTAAAAAAATAACAATGATTTATTATACGTCATTTCAGGAACCATCTATCCTGGACTTATGATAACATCTGCCACTCTTTATCGTCTGGCATGGTGGCTAAACATTACGATAGACATACGCAATGTTTGCGTCTTCCTAGCTCCGCTTTTCTCGAGTTTCACGACCATAGTCACGTATCTGCTCACTAAGGAATTAAGGGTATGAAATTATAATTATATAATAGTTACTTCTGTAGATTAAATTTTCTTTTTTATACAATAGATTAATAGTATAATATAATGCTATAATAATAGTAATCGTATATTATTATGGTACTATTATTTATTTATTTACGGCAGTAGATGGGAAAATCCCTTTTATAATTTAACAAGTTATTAAATGTTTTGCATTTATGTATAAAGAAAAAAAAAGAACAAGAACATATTCCGCGCTTTGTGCGCTAGAAAAAAAAAATAGTTATTTGATTTGAAACCGCAGTCTTGAAGTGTTGAACATTCCTCCCGGATTATAGTATATTATTAGAGTATAAGAGGATAGTATAATAGTTAATTCTATAGATTTTATAGTTTCTACAACAAGCTATGCGCATAGAACTATAGAGACGGATAGTCTTGAATTTGTCCTCGAAATTTGAAAACTAATCTCTAAAGCTGATCTTCCCTGTGCATTATTTTACAGGATTCCGCGTCGGGTTTGGTAGCAGCTTCGATGATAGCCATAGTTCCAGGCTACATATCGCGATCCGTAGCGGGATCGTACGACAACGAAGGAATAGCGATATTCTGCATGCTGTTCACCTACTACATGTGGATAAAAGCTGTGAAGACCGGAGCGATATTCTGGTCGACGTGTGCAGCGCTCGCCTATTTCTACATGGTTTCCTCGTGGGGAGGCTACGTGTTTCTGATCAATCTCATTCCGTTGCACGTTTTGACCCTGATGGTTACCGGAAGATTTTCGCACAGGATATACATAGCTTACAGTATTCTTTACTGCATCGGGACGATTCTGTCGATGCAAATCTCGTTTGTCGGCTTTCAGCCTGTTCAGAGCTCCGAGCACATGCTCGTAAGTTGAATGCGCCCTTCGGTTCGCGAATCGTTTCTCCGAATCGCACCCATTAATTGCATCGATCTTTTTTCGCAGGCCCTTGGCGTTTTTGGTTTGTGCCAAATTCACGCTCTAGTCGATTATCTGCGCAGCAAAGTTTCCGACGCCGACTTCGATCTGCTCTTCCGAGGTCTCATCGCCTCGATGCTCACCGTCTCGGTCGTCGTTGGCGGAGTTCTGACGATCACAGGTGAGTTTGTGAAATTTTTTTTACGATCTTACGCGAACAATGAGCCACCGACAAAGGTGTAATTATTGTTTCATGGGCATTTTCCAACGCCGGATATTTGTCTTTCGATCGGTTTCAGGTAAAATATCGCCGTGGACGGGAAGATTCTATTCTTTGCTGGACCCGTCGTACGCGAAAAATCACATTCCAATAATCGCTTCCGTATCGGAGCATCAGCCTACCTCGTGGAGTTCGTTCTACTTCGATCTCCAGATACTCGTGTTCCTCTTCCCTGCTGGATTGTACTTTTGTTTCTCAAAGCTAACGGACTCCAATATATTCCTCATACTGTACGGAGTTACCAGTCTGTATTTCGCCGTGAGTTGAGAATTCATAAATCCGTTTTTATTATTTCCTGCTGATAATCATCGTGCGACGCGATAAAACAGTCGCGAGACAATTAAATCGAATCGTTCATTTGCAGGGTGTTATGGTGCGTCTGATGCTCGTTCTCGCTCCCGTTATGTGCATCCTGGGAGGTATTGGTGCTTCGTCGTTGCTTCTCACTTACATGAAACAAGTCGAGAGTGGAAAGGTCGTCGACAAGAAGTCACGGAAGTTTGAGAACAACTACGTTGTGAGGAGCGAGGTGAGTAATTCTGACGAAAAAAACAGTTATATTGTTGAGAAATTCATTGTTTACTTATTTTTGTTTTAATCTCACGAAAAAAAATGAGAGACAATAATCGTTCGAATGCTTTCTTTAATTTTCAGATCGCTACATTTTTCGTGCTGGTAATGTCAGGCTTATTTTTGTCGTACACTCTGCATTGTACGTGGGTGACTGCCGAAGCGTACAGCTCACCTAGCATCGTACTGTCGGCTAGATCGCCGGACGGTGGCCGAATGATCTTCGATGACTTCAGAGAAGCTTACTATTGGCTACGGATGAACACTCCGGAGGATTCGAAGGTCATGTCGTGGTGGGATTACGGCTACCAGATAACGGCGATGGCAAATCGAACTATACTCGTCGACAATAACACGTGGAACAATACACACATATCTCGAGTGGGCCAAGCGATGGCCAGTTCCGAGGAGAAGGCCTACGAGATCATGAAGGAACTCGACGTCAATTATGTCCTTGTCATTTTCGGGGGACTCACGGGTTACTCGTCGGACGGTGAGAGACGCAAAAATACTTTTATAGCGTCCGACAGAACGAGACCTTAAGGGTAGAGGCGCCAATTTTTCAGGCATTTCCAGGTGTATTATCAGGAATTTGTTTAACGAAGAATTTTGTGTGTATTGCGATGAAACTGAGTTAATATTCTTATTGATATTAGATAATGTAGGGATTTTTTTTGTGAAAATATTGAATCCTTACGGTGGTGTCAGTTGCGCTGCAAGGACTCTTGATTTACGACCTGAACCACGATTGCGACTGTTCTAATGATCTGCGATTTTTTTTTATTTGATAAGTGGTGGCACAATTTCAAAAACTTAGAGATTTTTTATTTTTTTGTAAAATTTATTATTTTCCTACAAATAGTATTTTTCAAGTTTAAAAGTTATCTGGACGATAGCGAGATGTCCTCTTAATAGGCTCTCCAAATTTGAAGTCCATCTGTTCTTTCGTTGCTGATACATTGCGGTTCTAACTTGCAAAGCAGCAGTCCTGCAGTACAACTTGCACCATCTGAAGGATTCGATATTGTGTGGCTAAACTCCTGCATTATTATGTGATAATATCAATGAAAGTGTTCACTTAGTTTCATCGCAATAAACGCGAAAAAGATATTTAAAAATCATTTTAATAGAAATGCCTGATAATACACGTGAAAATACCCGAAAAAAAGGTGGCTCTACTCTCAAATCTTGGATAATCATTCTCACAGGATCTCATTTCAATAGTATAATGGTTTTTAATTTTGTTCTCATAAGATTCGCCGCATAATTTTCGCCTTCTCAAAACGGGACACTTCTGATGAAATAACGCATTTTTCAATATATTTTTCCACAAATTTGTTACTTTACTAACGTTCTGACCGATTTACAGATATCAATAAGTTCCTATGGATGGTGCGTATCGGTGGCAGCACGGAGAAAGGAAAATCGATAACGGAGTGGGACTATTACAATCCATCCGGTGAATTCCGCGTGGACAAGGAAGGTTCGCCAGTTTTGCTTAACTGTCTCATGTACAAGATGTGCTACTATCGTTTCGGCCAAGTTTACACAGAGGGAGGTGAGTTCAAATTCGATCGGTTTTCTCGCTCCACTCATCTGCATTGGGTACTCATTTTTATATATTTGCTCTTTATCTCTTCGTATTCAGGAAAACCATCCGGATACGACAGAGTCAGAAACATGGAAATCGGAAACAAAGACTTCGATCTCGACACGCTGGAAGAAGCTTATACAACCGAGCACTGGCTGGTGCGAATCTACAAAGTCAAGGACTTACGAAACCGAGGGAACTGAGTGATTTGTTTTAAACCAATTATTACTATTGCGTGAACTTCCAGCGGAATACGTGGTGTCAGTGTTGTTTCGTCATTGACCCAGTGAAAATTATCAATATTTTTTCTAGTTATCGATAATCGAATTTTTACCGCAATTACGTCTACGCGTCGATTTAGAATAATCCATACGTACCACAATACTGTTAAGTGTCACCATCATCGTTAAGCGAACACATCCTCTTCTTTTTACATAAAACTCGAATACAACATTTTGTAAAAAAAAAGTACTCCACACAAGTAGAAGTTCTTGCAATATTTTTGTCGCACAAAGTGTGAGTTTTCGTTAATATTCAAGGCATTCCTGATAGGGTGGATCGAGGAGGAAACAGGCATAATTGAAAGACTGTAAGGAGATGGCATAAAAAATATGAGTATTTATGTGGTATATTAACAATATACAGTTTGTAGGTACAAATATGAAAATATTACTTAAAATTAATCCCATTCGCCGATGTACATAGCGCGGGGTGCCGGAGGTATAACGCCTCTCGTCGGTATGGGTAACCTGCCGTATATATGGTTGTACGGAGAATCAATTCTGTCGTCCGAATCTGCAACAGACGAAAAAAAAAAACAAAAATTTATATACTCCCGTTAGCTTATGTCAGAATTTCGGATCACGATTTCTTACTCCGAAAGAAAACATACCGTAGGTTCTACTACGAGATTGCTCGGTAAAAAAAAAAAATTGCGATTTTAATCCAACAGTGCTTGAGGAAGTCGAGTTAGCGATGCGAGAGACTGTAACGTGACTGTCATTCGAAACTACATGGATAGCGGTTGTACCCACATTATATCAGTAAAATACTTAAAACATTCACAAATTTGCATCACATTCTCGGGCGATTAGTATGTATATTTTGAGCGTTTTTTTTTTCAATTTTCACAAAGTTTTTTCAAGGTAATATCTTTTTATACATTGTTCGCTCTGAATCGGCGCTTCATACATGAACTGGAAAAGTTTGCTTCAAATTTGCATCTCATCCTCAGGCGATTAGTATGCATATTTGAGCGATTTTTTTTATATTCTCTAACACTTTTTTCAAAGTAATACGTTATTCTTCGCTCTGAATAGGCGCTTCGTACATGAACCGGAAAACTAGACTGTAAAAATAAATTATAAATTTAATGTGCTGGTACTTGAAATTTACTTATATTACTTACATTAATTGAACATGAATGTACTTTTTTTTGTAAAATGACAATACCAGATATTAAAATTATAAATCTTTTGCCTGAAATTTGCAAAAATTTTCGTTAAAAATAAAAATGCTACTGTAAATTTGCATGTGTTTCAAATTTCAGAAACAGTTCATGTAAAGAAGCTTCCAATACCGTTCATTAATTTAAAAAAGAATGTACAGTGTATGCTTCAAATTTGCATCACATCCATTTTAACTGAAAAAAAATCTCTAACCGTTTTTTTTAAAGAAATATGTTATTCTTTGGTCTGAATAGTCGTGTATGAACCGGAAAACTATGCTTCGAAGAGTTGAAGATGCGTGCGTGACAAGAACGAAATTTGTCTCTTTATCGCAGAAACGTTTTTGTGAATAATTCACGTACAGTAGAACCTACGGATTTTTTTCTCTCGGAATAGAAACGACGATAGAAAGATGAAGGAAGAGAATGCGGGAGAGCTCGTGAGGGAGAAAAGACAGAAAAATTTGTACGTACGTACCGAGTCCGCTCTCGAAGCTTCTCGCATGGTAGACGATGGGTGGTCGCTTCGCTGGTACGTGATGTCCATAAATTTGTGATGACTGACTGCTGACGTATCCACCGTTGCCGCTCACGTAAGACGGAGCCGGCTGAGGTCTAACGTAGCCATGCGGTGCGAGCATCTTGGTCTGGCCGTTCTTTGCCATTTTTACAAAGTTCGGTACACGCGCTCTGAGGCCGCAATAATACGGGTCGTCTGCCGAGTTAAAATACATTCGATCAGAGTTTCATTCTCCAGCGTAAAATAATTTTTATTAAAAAATGTTTCTTTTATTTCACAGCACTGTGGCCGATTCGAAGTAGGGAAAAAAAGACTCGGAATTTCTATATATAAACGTGAGTAAAAATTACAGCAACCTAATATTAGTAATACGAAATTGTCTAATACGATTATTATTATTTTTTTTTAGATAAAATTTGTAAATATTCTTACCATATTTTTTACTATCATTTTTTTTACTCTTCTCTTCGCTGACTATGACCGCTGGTCCATGATTAGTTCCATAGTCGTCCTCGATATCGTCGTAGTCGGGCTGATTGTCAAATTACAAAAAAAAACAAATTAATAATTACTCATTTTCCGATCGAATAAGGTCAATTTGTACTGAGGTCTAGTCTCTTAGTTACATTCTTGATAGTTATTTTTTTTACTGGCATTTTATATTGGGGTTGGAGCGTAAACAGCCTTGTGAAACAATCTATTTCTATTGTCAGTAAGTCAGTAAATGGTTTATGCCCGTGAATATGTAAATAAATAAATAAATCAATAAATACATTTTCTCATGTATATTTGGAGGATAAAAAAAAATTAATATCGATTATTATATTTCGCAGGCTACCTTAGGAATGTGCGAGATGTCATGGCCGTAGAGATTTTCCCGTGGCGGTAGTTTCGGAGGTCTTTCGCCGCGCCGATGCTGGTAAGTGCCCGACTGTATGTACATCTGTTCGCGAGGGTCACGTCCGGTGTTCAAGCCATCGCTGGGTCCGGAGGACGAGGACACGCCGGCGACGCTGTAAGGATCCTCGTCGGGAATCGGTATTCTCGGACGATTCTTTATGTCGACGGGCCTCTGGAGCGCGAGAACCGGCGGCAGTTTCGACTTGAGCATGTCGAGGCCGACGACGTTGACGATCAGAACCCAGACCGGGCACTGCAGCAGGTCAGCCTCCGTGCGAACGAAGACGATTGCGCTCAGACACTGAGTCTCCAATCTCCGCCTGTCCGGATACGCTCGCAGCGTTTCTCTCGACAAGTTCGTCTGATACTTGTTCATGTCGAAGAGCTGAAGCGGCAAGAAGACGATTGTATAACTTAATAAGAATTAACACCCGCTTACGGATATGAAAGGACAGAATGAAATTTTGTTCAAAAAATAAAAATAAATGCAAAAAACGGGCTGCTTACGGAGATAAACTGATCGAATGAAATTTTGTTTAGCAGATTTGACTTTTAAAATATAAATTAATAAACCGACGTTTTCGGCATTAATAAAATTTAAAGCCTGCTTATTGAGATAATCGGACTCAAAAACATTTTTTACGCTGATTTTGTAAAAAAAAAAAAAACATATGAAAAAAAACTGACGTTAAGAAGATGATTTATGCATTAACAAAATTTAACGCCCGCTTACGGAGACAAACGGATTCAAGGACATTTTTTTAGCAGATTTTGTTTGAAAAAAACAGTAAAAAAAAAAAAAAAATAGCGTAACGACTTACTTTTCCCGGTTTCTCGAGTTCCAGTGCGCCCTGCGAATTTCTTAGAATCTCAGCGCCTATGGCGTTGTCCTCCTGGTTGGTTGTCTTTATGTAAACGTTGCTCTTGCACAACCTCTTGATCAATATGTTTCCTTGATCGTCCATCTTAATTTTGACCCCTTGATTAATGTGTCGCTTGGCTTCCTCGGTCTTCGGATCCCGCATAGGATTGTCGAAGCCGCACAGACCTATCCTGTGAGCGTTTAAATCACGGGGTGAATATCAATCATAATTTAAGAACACGGTTGAGCAATGTATACGGTGCGAAATTTGCGTGGCTCTGTATTACCCGGACTCGCGATTAAATTATAGGAATCGAGAGAGGGCCAGCCTCGCCGTGGCTTCGGGGTGAATCGGGAGCGTAATTATTAACGAAATCGTTATTAGATCCGAAAGCTGCGCTGTGTTCGGCGTAGAGCACTATTGCGTGTTTCGCGTGACGAGTGCCGGTAGCCGCGGTATCTCGGCTATTCGTTACTTCGCCGAGCCGCACAGTCGAGAGAGGCTGTGCGACTCACGGTGGTCGTTTTAATTTCTCTCGATGCCCGGAAATCGAGCTAATAATTGCGATCTCCACTGAGAGAAATCTCGACACTGACGATTGAAACGGACGCGTTTGTAACACTGACTTTTTGCCATATTGGGCCACAGAGTCGAGCGTACTATCAGGCTAGTCGATGTCGAAGCGACGAGACTTTTTCTCGTCGAACATGAACAATTCTTCCGTGTAGTCTTTTCTGGAACACGCTTCGACAACGTGAGAGACTCGCTACGAGGAAAAAAATATTCTATCCGTTACTCTGTCTACATGGCTAAAAAAAAAAAAAATGCTGTGGAAAAAATGGGTGTGGATGCTTTTTAAAAAGCATCCACACCCAAAAAAATTATTTATTTTACGGCCACCGTTTATTTAGATGAAGCAAAATATTTATTTGATTTACATAAATATTTATTTAAATTAAGAAACTTGTTACTTAAATGAAATTAAATATTTATTTAAATCAAATAAATATTTTACTTAATCTTAATAAAGGGTGGTCGTCAAATAAATTATTTTTCTGGGCGCACGTGTCTCAGTTTGAATATCTGACATTTACAATAAAAAAATTGCAAGTCTTTAAAACGTATAAAAAATAAAAAATATATTTTCATAGTACCACATTTGGAAATTGATATCGAGAGGGTTAAACTATGAATTCGCAATAACTTTTTGCACTAAGAGGAACAAAGATTATGGACTGAAATTATGGAATCTTCATGCTGACGATTGAAACAGACGCGTTTCTAACACTCAGTTTTTACCATATTGGGTCACAGACTCGATCGTACTATCTCGAGTCTATGTCGGCTAGTCTATGTCGAAGCGACGAGACTTTTTCTTGTTGGACATGAACTCTTCCGTCTGCACTTTTTTTGAAAAACGGTTCGACATCGTAGCAGTCTCGGGACGAAAAAAAAATTTCTATCCGGTACTCTATATGGCTACCAGTTTATTAAAAAAGTATCCACGTATGTTACAATATCGTTGGAATATTTAATATTGAAGAACAAGTTGTTGGAAAAAAGAATTATTTTTATAATACCAAATTTGGAAATTGTTTTCGAGAGTGTTAAACGATGAATTTGCAATAACTTTTTGCGCTCTGAGGTAAAACATTACGGACTGATAGATAAATCTCGCTAATAGGACCTTTCGCAATTGACTAGTTGTAAAGTGAAGCTGGGATGTCTTCGTTAAGCGAAGGACTTCGCTTGAAGGCATTCGAGCAACAAATTTTCACTTATTGTTGGATGGAATCCCCGGAGAGACTGTCCCACGAGCGAACTTACCTAAATCCATCGAATCCATCGTTGGAACCGTTTACCGTGAGAACGGGAGCTCTCGCGTATGCCTTGGCGACGCGTCTGTTGCGCTCGAAGACTATCACTTTAGCCCAGATCTCGTCGTCGATCTGATTCCATTTGTCGAGGACCTCTTGTATGTGATCCTGCCCGAGTGTAAAGAAAATAAACAGGATTTAGCATAACGTTAAAATCGGATTTCATTCAATGAACCGAGTTCATTAAATTTTTTCTCATAAAAAAATAAACAGGGTTCGGCATAAGAAAATAACAGGATTTAGCATAACTACAAAAACGAATCTCATTCAAAGAAGGGAGTTTGGTTATTATTTTTTTTCGTTTAAAGATAAAAAATATTTGTGCTCCGTCGAAAATCGTCCGACGGAGGTCAGCAACTACCGAGGATAGTTTTACAGCCGTGCTCCAATTATGGACACTTTGCCGGAGATGTATTTAGTGGCCGCGGGGGTTTCACGAGAACTTCAATTTTTTTATGGATTTTTTTTCAGTTTTTTTTAAATAAAAAAATCTGGTCTCGCTGTATGGTGCGCAACACCACACCTTGTTATTTCGAACTCTTCAAGTCTGGTTGCGCGTTTAATTATCGGCTTTGAAGGGAACTGACCTTGTAGAGTTTGTCCAAATTATACCAGACGTCCTCCTCCTCTTGTTCCTCGTACTGAGCCTCAGCGAGGTTGTCCCTTGAACGGGATAAAATCTTTCGCCTCGACACCATCGCACCGCTCCGTTTATCCTCGGCCAATCTTAGATCTGTAAAAAAAAAGAGCGAAAAGAATTAACAAAAATTAAATAAGCTAAACAAATTTTACGGCTATTTAAAGGAAAAAAAAAAAAAAATAAAGATGGAAAAGTTTAACGGAAGTGTCCGAGGAATTTAATTTTCACCGCTGTTGATTTCTGTGCTGCGACGCAATTCGAGATTGAATCTTCGCGGTGGCTGAGCGAAAGAGATTAAGTTTTGAGTAACCCGGTGATTAATTACACCGCGCGCCCCGACTCGGGACTCCGAACGAAATTGTATATAATAATACGCCGACCCGCATCGAAGCTCACTCCCTTTTGAGAATAAGAATGATTAACTCGAATTGCCACGGTAGTCTATTTTATATTATTTTCACAATAGGGAAAATGATAAATTGCAGGGCGGGCGTTGGCACGATGAGCAGATGGTCATCGCGCTATAAATATTTTTTAACGCGTGTAAAAAAAGTCCAGTGTTTCGTGCAACGCTGATAAACTCGTTACTATAGTGATTTCCGAGCACAATCTTTTTTTTTTCTCAACTTTAATAGCACATAATCATCATCGTTCATTCGCCAGCTCCGAAGACTGCATGATAATTAAAGAAGTAAATAATAGTCCGGCAAGAAAGTAATACAAAACCGCAAAGCCTTTGCCGGATTGTCGTTCTTATCTCCCTTATGAGGATAGGAATGATTAATTCGAATCAACACCGTTGTTGTTTTGTTAGCGATACGAGCACTCAGTCCTGCTGGACCATTGTACTCGGGCCCCGTGGGGCACTCGCACCGCCCTAATTGTCCACGTTGTGTTCCTCAGACGCGGAACACAACCGACAGGCGTCCCTCGTGATGTCATTGACTTTTTCGCACCTACTTCTGCGACTTGACACCTTTCTCATTAGGGATTACCGGTTGCTCAGGGTATCTTGGTCAGTCCCGCGGTCCCCAGCAACCCTTCGTGGGCTTGCCGGTTGCTCGGTGTAACTTGGCCTGTCCCCCGTCTCCCAGCATCCCTTCTCGGGGTTGCCGGTTGCACAAGGTATCTTGGTCAGTCCCCCGTGCTCCAGCAACCCTTCGTGGGCTATTACCGGTTGTACAGGGTATCTGGGCCAGTACTTCCGCACCACCGCATCCCTTCTTTGGGTTGCCAGTTGCTCAGAGTATCGTTGGCCTAGTCCCCCGTTCCCCGGCATCCCTAAATGTAGTCATGCTAGGGATATCATTGTCGGCCTCCTCAGAGCCCCAGGTTAAGGAGGCAAGGCTCCAAGTATTCTAGGATAGTCGCCTGGTATACCTAGAAGCATCGTTATGATGCACCATACCCCGGTGCCATGAAGCCCGAGCACGATAGCTTACACTCTGGCCAGGGATAGCTATTGCGGAGCGTCGAGTCTGATACACAGACTCGGCGTCCCGGGCGATGGGTACGCTACGTCCCCTACGCCGATGCGGTCTCAGATTCGATTCCCGACGTCGGAGCTTGTCGCGTCTCACCGAGAATGAAAACAATGGAGTACAGCTATATACATCCGACACTCGCACCGCGGTAACTGAGTGTGAGTGACCGATGTATATATCTGGAGCTTCGTCTCGTCCATGTTTTTTTCCCTTCTCGGCGAAACATACGAAGCCGGGAATCGAACCGTCGACCTCCCGATGCTTAGGTCTTAGAGGCGAGCACGCTAACCACTAGACCACCGCACCGGTAATCAACGCCGTAGTCTATTTTATATTATTTTTACAATGGTCAACATTTTGTGCATAATAATTTGGTGCACAAGTAGATGGTAATCGCACTATAGATATTATTTAACGCGTGTAAACAAAAAGAGTTCGGTGTTTCGTATAATGCTGATAAACTCGTCATTATAGACTCCCAAGTACAAAAACTTTTTCTCAACTTTAATACCACATAATCGTCATGGTCATTCGCCAGCTCCAAAGACAAGTCGTCCGGCTCGAGAGTAAAAATTATTACGCGAAGCATACGATCGTTACGATAATTAAACAAGTAAATAATTGTTCGGCAAAGAAGTGTGACAAAGGCGCAAAGCCTTTACTGGCTTGTCCTTCTTATCTCCCTTATGAGGATAGAAATGATTAATTCGAATCAACACAGTTGTTCGATAATAATATTCTATATTAGTTTGGCAATAGGGAAAATAACATACAGTAGGGAGGGTGTTAGCACAGTGAGAAAAAAAATTGGTTTGATTAACCAAAAGTTCCGGTGACATACGTTTAAAGCTATTACGTGTTTGATTCAAATAAAGCATCGTCATGTTAAACGATTATTTGCTTAAATTTATTCAAAATTTGTCGATCGAAAGAAAGATTTTTGTTGTGCCAACGAAATACACCTTTGATCGTGTCTCTGTGCATAATAAATAGACAGTCATCGCGTTATAGATATTATTTAATGGGTGTGAAAAAAAAAACCGTTCCTCTGTTCCATACAATGTTGATAAAGTCGTCACTATTGTGATTGATAAGTGCCAGAATTTTTCCCCCAACTTTAGGTGTTGGCATGATGAGTAAATTATCACCGCTCTATATATATTTATTTAACCCATGTAAAAATAAAAATAAGAGAGTGCAGCGTTTTGTACAACGTCGATAAACTCGTCACTACAGTGACTTCCAAGCGCAACCTTTTTTTCCTCAACTTTAATAGCACATAATCATCATTGTCCGTTCGTCAGCTCCGCAGACAAGTCGTGCGTCTCGAGAGTAAAAATTATTACGCGAAGCATACACGACCTGCACGATAATTAAACAAGTAAATAATAGTCCGGCAAACAAGTGTTGCAAAGGCGTAAAGGGCGTGCCGGCTCGTCGTACAGATCAGGGCCGTGCAGCGAAAGTATAATTATCGGATATAGATATTTATAAATATATCTGAAACTCGATAATTTACGATTTCCTAGCGTCATTTTTTTTTTTTTTTGACCTCCGATCATTCGTCCTAACAATTTGGTACATAATTGCCTAATGACAGCTTCTTAAGTGTACTCAAAGCGGGAGGACTGGGTATTTTATCCGTCACGCTTGCAGGGTCGGAAATACCGAGAGTGGATCGCAACTCGCGGCAGTTGTTGCGGTCCGTTATCAGGAGCAGTAAAAGCTTCGAGGTAATCGCGAGACCGGCATTGCAACGGTATTTAGATTGACGCTAATTTCGCTCCGCACTATATCGTAAAAGAAAGTGAGCTCGTATCTCGGTATCGTACATCGTTGAAATATCTGAGAGTAAAAAAATAAAAACAATTAACCGGACTAACTCGAGCCTTAAAAAAAAAAAAAAAAAATGGGACATGTAGAAAGAAAAATTCCAATACCCGCTACAATAATTATTATTTTTTAATTATTGTTCTAGTTTTCACAGCAAGGGAAGTTTCAAAGATCAGGGACCAAAATCGTCCAAATCTGGAGACGATACGAGCTCGACCACGACATAAAAATTAAAAAATTATTTTTTAACAATTGAAGGAAAGTCGCGTGATCGGTACGTGACGAAAGGATCTCGTATTATTTAGTCACGCTTTACAGACCCGGGTGTTCCATACGCTACGTACGGAAAATTAAGGGGACTAACGTGAACCTTGAAAAAATTGCATTTGCAGAAAAAAAAAGAAAGAAACAGCACTCGCTAGAATAAACAACTTTTAAAAATTATTATTCAAGCATTTACACTAATGATAGTTTCAAAGCTCAGGAAACAAACTCGTGCAAATCTGGAGGCGAAACGAACTCGAGCGCAAGCTTAAAATTAAAACAATACTTTTCGAGATTTTAAGGAAAGTCGTGTGATCGGTAAGACGCAAGACGATCCCATATTATTTAGTAACGCTTTGTGGTCCCGGTTATTCAATACGTTATGTATGGAAAATTAAGAGGACTAATTCGAACTTAAAAATAAATATGGTACAGTAGAACCTCGATGATACGAACACTCATTATCCGAACCCTCTGTTATTCTAAACGTCGCGGGTTCGGATAAAGTTTCTACTATTCGAACTATTGTGCGAAATTCTCGTATTCTTAAAAATTGTTGCACACCAATGCGTTGTTGCGCGCTACAAACAACAAGCCAACCTTGCACAGCATTACCGTAAATGCACGTCGGTCCTATGCGCCGTATTTATTAGTTTATCAGTCGAGCAAACGTATTCAAAATTCACACATGTATTCAAAATTTATCGGCCCACCAAATACACATGTCTCGTAGTTTAGTGCGTTGTGGACTCAACGTCCATTCTTTCGACCGATAAGTGTAAGCGTAATCTACTTACGGTGGAAACAAAAATTAGAAACCCTTTCAAAATTTGATAAATTAAGGCGCTCGTATGATTGCAAGTCAACCATCTCTGACATTAAAACAAATTTGGTTTCGATAAACGTACAACTCTCTTGCACCAAACGAAAATTGTGAATTTCGCGATGAAGGTTTGAAGTTATCGTCGAATATCGTAAAAATAGATGTATCACGTTATTCCTCAAAATATATATCATAATTATTAAAAACTTAGCACAACTTCACTGTTCCGTTATCCGAATTTTCGTTAATCCGCACGAGCTCCGTTCCCAATTGGTTCGGATAATCGAGGCGCTACTCTATTTGCAAAAATAAAAAATTTCAGTACTCGCCACCAAAAATAAATAAAAAGATTGCTCGAGGCGTTTACAGTAATGAAAGTTTCAAAGCTCAGGGATCAAACTCGTGCAGGTCTGGCGAAACCTACCCAAGCGCGAACTTAGAATTGAAACAATACTTTTCAAGAATTGAAAGAAAGTCGCGTGATCGGCAAGACTAGAGAGGATCGCGTATTATTTAGTCACGCTTTACGAGCTCGGTTATTCCATACGTTACGGATTTACAAGTGGCAACTGGTACTCCGGACTCCGACGCGATCTCGGACCGATAGCGTTGACAGGGTACACGAAAACAATTAAATTATTCAGCAATCGTATAAATCAGCGTCCGTGCAACTTTCGGAGGGGTAGACAATCGAGCAGATCCGACGTTCGACGCGATCGCTCTCAGTCGGGCTTTCAATGCCCGTCTCCCTCCGCGGTCTATCTTGCGGAAACTTATCCTATCGTATTTGCATAGTAACGGTCAGCTGAACAGTCGCTTGTTGCCCCCTCGAAGTTTGCTGCTGTTAACCCAGCGTGCATAGAGAAACGTTTTGTTGCGCAACTTCTCGCAGACTCCGGAGCTTTAACGGTCCAAGATATAATAGCGAGCTTTTTTTTTTTCCTGTTACGTCGCCAGTTCTTCTCGCGTCTATACGTAACGGCACAGGCTCGACGTTTTCCTCGAAGGACGACGTGCAGATCTCCATTTATCGGAGAATTTGATGGCATGGTAGTTAGCAACTTTGCTCCAATGGTATCATTTATCGCTGTCACTTTTCTCAAATAGTTTATTTAAATTAAAAATACAAACTATTGCAGTATTATATATATAATAATTAAATGATATAATAATTATTATAGAGGTACAATTATAATTATTATAAATATGTATATTATCGTACTACATTATATTATATTGTCGACTCGCTAGGAAAGCAATTTTCTGCGAAACGTGACAGCTGTCAGTAATTTCGTTGGAGCAACGTTGCTAACTTCTATGCTTTAGAACTTGGACGTTCGGTTTTTATTTCCGAAAGTGACTGGATACGTTTTGTAAGAAAATCGACCAATTAATGAATTATTTTTTAAATATATGTTTCATATTATTCTATGATATTTTATTTTTACGTATAGACCGAACGGAGAGTGAAAATTTGAAAAATCAAAAACGGGTTCTTTGCTTTTTTTTAAATGTGCGATATTGCTGGTTTGGAAAGTAACGGGTTAATTTATTATTTCTCAACGCTTTTACATTCTCCCATTCTCGCATACGTTGCTCCAATGATATCATTTATTGCTATCACTTAAAAAAAAAAAAAAACTATTGCGATATTATATAAATTATATAATTATTATTATATAGGTACAACTATAATTATTATCGATATGTATATTATTATAGTACATTATATTATATTGTCGACTCGCTAGGAAAGCAATTTTCTGCAAATCGTGACAGCTGTCCATAATTTCGTTGGAGCAACGTTGCTAACTTTTATGCTTTAGAACTTGGACGTTCGGGTCGAATTTCGGAAAATGACTCTGGATACGTTTTGTAAGAAAATCGACCAATTAATGAATTATTTTTTAAATATATGTTTCATATTATTCTATGATATTTTATTTTTACGTATAGACCGAACGGAGAGTGAAAATTTGAAAAATCAAAAACGGGTTCTTTGCTTTTTTTTAAATGTGCGATATTGCTGATTTGGAAAGTAACGGGTTAATTTATTATTTCCCAACGCTTTTACATTCTCCCACTCTCGCATACGTTGCTCCAATGATATCATTTATTGCTATCACTTTAAAAAAAAATAAACTATTGCAATATTATATAAATTATATAATTATTATTATATAGGTACAACTATAATTATTATCGATATGTATATTATTATAGTACATTATATTATATTGTCGACTCGCTAGGAAAGCAATTTTCTGCGAATCGTGACAGCTGTCCATAATTTCGTTGGAGCAACGTTGCTAACTTCTATGCTTTAGAACTTGGACGTTCGGGTCGAATTTCGGAAAATGATTCTGGATACGTTTTGTAAAAAACCGACCAATTAATGAATTATTTTTTAAATATATGTTTCATATTATTCTATGATATTTTACTTTCACGTATAGACCGGACGGAGAGTGAAAATTTGAAAAATCAAAAACGGGTTCTTTGCTTTTTTATAAATGTGCGATATTGCTAGTTTGGATAGTAACGGGTTAATTTATTATTTCCCAACGCTTTTACATTCTCCCAGTATCGCATGCTACACTTTACTACCGTCTTTCACCATTTTTTATTTGACGGACAGCTTCGGCTAAATGTTACCAGGGCAAATTGCACTTAGCGAACCTGCGAACACGTTCCGCACGAAAAATTGAATCGAAAAAAAAAAAATTATTGTCAATCCAGTTTTTCGAAAATCCGGTTTGACACGATTGTGGGAATTAGATCGGAAACAGCTCGCCCGGTGGAACGCGTCATTCCGTCGTTTCGTAACTCCTCGACGTTCGTCAACCCACGACCGATAACTGTACAAGTCTACACAGAATGCGAAGTATATGAAACAGTCGACTGAACGCGACTCGTTTTTTTTTTTTTTTTTTTTGTGTATACGGATTACCGTTCTCCGAGATTTCACGAAACGCGATTACGTCGCGTGCCTGAAGCGATAGAGGTGTAATTTTTAAATATTCCCTCGGATATATTTCTGTCACATATAATTTTACAAAACATTAATTACATACAATTTACTGTGACAAGTATATTTGGTGTACGGAAAATATATTTTCGCGTAATCCTTTTTTTTTTTTAATTTTTCATGTGGGTTTTTGTAGTGAAACTTTTATAGTCTCCAGCGCTACATAAGGACTTGCTCCAAAAAACCGGTCGAATTTCAACATTTTTTTCTAACGTGGGTATTAGAAGGACAAGGTCGGGTTTTTACACACAGTCAGTTCAAGGTGTTATGAAGTTTGAGTTTTTTTTTTATTGAATTTTTAAAAAATTGAAATATCAATTAACGACGCACTTATTAACGATTAACAATTAACACCTGACATCGTATATCAAAATCTTTTTGTCCGATTGACTTGAAATTCGACAGATTCTTGATTATAACATACACACTTTCTATCTAATGACCGGATGATTAAAAAAAGTTCATTTATTTGTTAGTAACAAACGACCTCAATCGATTATTTGTTAATAAAATTAAACAAATAAATCAACATTTTTTTAAATCATCCGATCCGTCTAAACTTCGGCTCATACACTCGAATTTTCAATGAATAGATTTTGAAATACGATGTTCGTTGTGAGTTGTTAATGATTAATAACTCCGTTGTTTATTGATATTTTTCAATTTAAAAAATGTAATTAAATTCTTTTTTTGACTGTTGAAAATCGACCTGTTTTTTGGACGAAATTCTTATGCCAGTGCCTTAATATGCGAACAAAATAGCCAACAGCGTTTTCCTCTCCGTCGAGTCAGCTGTTTCTTTTTTCATGTTTTTTTTTTTACAATTCGCGAAACATCCGATCGCTACGTAAGATCTTTGGATCGATGGACCGACCTTGTCCAGTTTTTTTTTTTCGATTCACCTCTCGCTTTCGAAATGCCGACGAGGTAGCTCGCGAGTGTATATAACGGAGTGGAAAAGAGAATCGAATGTATGCGTGCGATTGGGCAATTTCGTCTCGGTTCATCGAGAGGAGACCCGATGCGACTCGGTGGATCTCTCTGGATCTCGTGAAGAGCCACGAGAACCCGAGAATTAACTTCTCAGCTTCCGGGAAGGTGGATCGTAGTGCCGGTCAGGAGTTTCGCGACCGGTAGGACGGACCATTGCCAAGCCGTGCCTCATCTCGCAAACGAACCGGATGTCATTTCGTGTTTGAAACGCCCGAAACCCAACGTTTAAATTTCGAGGTCGAGGTTTGCGTACAAGGACAAACGGAATTCTTCGTTACGCGAGCGAGAAAGGCTCTTCGAGAAGGTTTACGGGTCTCCTCTCCAAGAGGACGAATTCCCTCTCGTCGCCCTTGGCGGGAAACTGGAATCGACTCTCGAACAGCCACTGTCAAACAGTAATTACAGTCTCCGTTTGTATAGACTGCAAAAACAAAAAATTTACATGAAATTTGAAAGTTTTTATGAACAAACTGGTACGTCGAATTCCATGTATCATTGTGATGAATAATTAACGTACAGTATATTAAAAACTTTAGAAATACTTTACTCCTAAGAATTTAGCTTAATGTTACTTTATAAGTACGTTTAATCCAACAGTTAACTTTAATTTCACTATAAAAGTCCATGAATTTTTCATCACTAGTGTACATTAAATGTAAAGTACCGTTTTATTTTCATAAAAACTTCCAGTCCGTTGTCATTAAATTTACAATTTTTTACATGTAATGTATATATATGTTGTATAAATATACACATATCATATGTACATGTATATATTTACATATAAAATACATGTTCCATATATCCACATTGTCAAAAAGGATGAAAATTTAATGTACCGGACTGGAAGTTTTTGTGCAAAAACTTGGACATTGAATTTTTCATGTACAATTGTGATTAAATGTTAATGCACTTTTACAGTGATATTAAACCAAATTATTGCAATCAAAGTACTTTCATAGTAAAATTAAGGTAAATTATTTAAAGTAAACTATTTTTCATCACAATGGTACACGGAATTTGATGTACCAGTTTATGCATAAAAACTTCCAGTACCCGTACATAAAATTTCATACAATTTTTTTTGTACAGCAACTTCTCGCTGCTGAAGTCGTACGATAGGCTCGTAAAATGAACCACGAAACCCTCCGACGGGACTCAGTCTTCCCAACGAGACACTTACTCCTGTTATGACGGCTATTATTTCTGCCTCCGGCAACAAGACATTTTCACGGCTTTCCGACTCTGTTACCTACCGTGAAATACAATAAACAGTTCCGATGCGAAAACAATTGAATCTATGAAAAATAAAGGAACGAAGATAACGATATAAATTCCTATTGTTTTCGATAAGAACCGATTCCGTTTCACGCGCATGCGCGGAAGTTTGACGGTGTTTCAATACGAACACAGAGTCGCGATACTTGGATAAACTGTATAATTTGTGTATAACGCTTGCACAACTTGTATAATCTAATGTATATATATATAATACATTGTCCCGTGTATAGACGAAGAGAACTTCGAGCGTCCTCTCTCGCTGCTAAAGTTATATACGATAGGCCTGTAAAATAAACCACGAAACCCTCCGACGGAACTCAATCTTCCCAACAAGCCGCTCACTCACGTTGTCACGTTGTCACGACTATTATTCCTGCCTTAAGCAACAAGACATTTTCACGGCTCTCCTAGTCCGTTACGTACCGTGAAACAGGATGACAGTTCCGATTCGAAAACAATTGAATCTACGAAAAAAAGAAAAAAAAAAACGAAAAATAATATATATATGACTATTCGTTTCGATAAGAACCGATTCCGTTTGGCGCATGCGCAGAAGTTTAATAGTGTTTTAATACGGTCACAGAGCCGCGGCACTTGTATAAACTGTATAACTTGTTTATAACGCTTGTACAACTTGTATAATAAATTATATGATTATTATAATACTCTGCTCCGTGTATGGACGAAGAGAAGTTCGAGCGTCCTCTCTCGCTGCTAAAGTTTTATACGATAGACTCGTGAAGCAAACCACGAAACCCTCCGACGGAACTCAATCTTCCCAACGAGCCGCTCACTCCCGTTGTCACGACTATTATTTCAGCCTTCGGCAACGAGACATTTTCACGGCTTTCCGAGTCTGTTACGTACCGTGAAATAGGATAACAGTTCCGATTCGAAAACAATCGAATCCGCGAAAAAGTAAAAAAGAAAAGGAATATATATACATATATATGTATGCCTATTGTTTTCGATAAGAACCGATTCCGTTTGGCGCGCATGCGCGGAAGTTTAATGGTCTTTTAATAGGGACGCAGAGCCGCGGCGCTCCGGCACAGCCTCGCAATCGCAGCATATTTTATAGTTAGCCACCTAAAACGCCGACTTTCACTTCTAATAAAATGCGAAGGCCTGGCTCGTGTGTTGTGTGTGTATGTGTGTGTGTGTGTGTGTGTGTGTGTGTGTGTGTGTGCCGACGGCGGGCTACGCGGGATCTCCGGCGCTCGCCAACCTCGGTTGCAACGCGAGTGTACGAATAATACGAGCGAACGCCGCTCGGTTACTCTCGGAGAGCTCGGGACTAGTCCGCCGACTTGTCCGTGCAGAGTCGCCCGTACGGCCTCCAGTATGCAGTAGTACAACCACGATTCTATACAGTATAGTCGGTCTTACAGTCGACGAGACCGGGCAGAAATTACGCCCGGACTGTATGGTATAACGTAACCAACGCTCACGGCAACAGTTCCAGAGGTTCTCATTCGCAATTCCTCGGGGATCAATGAAGCATCGAATTTTAGTCATTAAAAATTCAGCTAACGCACCGCTAGCGCGACCCGTTTAGGCCGTTCGAAAACGAGCCACTAGTACCGTTCACTTTCACTTAACTAAAAAAAAAAAAAAAAAAAATTATTAAAAGATTTTTATTTGCGGTTTGGTAGTTTGAAACAGGATTGGCAATACACTTGTTTTCAATAACTGCAATTATAATTTCAGTAACTGCAATTATAATTTCAATAACTGCAGTTATAATTTCAATAACTGCAATTATAATTTCAATAACTGCAATTATAATTTCAATAACTGCAATTATAATTTCAATAGTACTTGTTGTTTTTTTTTTTAAATGAAATTGCAATTCTGGACACTCTTCGAACGACGACGATTCCATCTACAAAAAAAAAAAAAAAATTATTAAAAGATTTTGATTTGCGGTTTGGTAGTTTGAAACAGGATTGGCAAAATACACTTGTTTTCAATAACTGCAATTATAATTTCAGTAACTGCAATTATAATTTCAATAACTGCAGTTATAATTTCAATAACTGCAATTATAATTTCAATAGTACTTGTTGTTTTTTTTTTTAATGAAATTGCAATTCTGGACACTCTTTGAACGACGACGCTTCCATCTACAAAAAATCCACACCGAGAAAAAAATCGATCCCCTTAAGGCCCTCAAAAACTCGTCACGTATATATACGGAAATATAAAAAAAGATTAACCGATTTTTATTAGTAAGTTTCGTAGTTTGAAACAGGATTGGCAACGCACTGTTTGTCATCAACAGCAAGCTGCATTAAGGTTCTTAGAAACGAATCAATGTTTCAGTTTTCGTTCTTTTCTTTTGTAATCGCAATTCCGTAAACTCTTTCGAACGCCGACGAATTCCATCTCCAGAAAATCCCCACCTACAAAAAGATCGATCCCCTTAAGGTCCTCAAAAACTTGTCACCTATACACCCAGAAAAATTATTTACTTTATGGCCACCGTTTATTTAGATTAAGTAAAATATTTATTTGATGTAAATAAATATTTATTTAAATTAAGTAAATAGTTACTCAAATGAAATAAACATTTTACTTAATCTAAATAAACAGTGACCGTCAAATAATTTATTATTCTGGGTGTATATACGGAAATATAAAAAAAAAAAAAAGATTAACCGATTTTTATTAGTAAGTTTCGTAGTTCGAAACAGGATTGGCAACGCACTGTTTGTCATCAACAGCAAGCTGCATTAAGGTTCTTAGAAACGAATCAATGTTTCAGTTTTCGTTCTTTTCTTTTGTAATCGCAATTCCGTAAACTCTTTCGAACGCCGACGAATTCCATCTCCAGAAAATCCGCACCGACAAAAAGATCGATCCCCTTAAGGTCCTCAAAAACTTGTCACGTATAGGTAGAGTCGGTAGGAAGAGTGTATAGGCCCAGCGGCATTCCGCACCGTACGATACTCCCTCGAGGACGTTCCCTCGGACTTTAAATCACTTTGGCGATATTGTTGCCGCCACATAAATTCCCTCCTTATAATTAAACATCAAAAACGAAAAGATGCTAAACGATTTTTAATATCTCCCTCAATTCAGATGTATTATGACCTTTAAAAAAAAAAAAAAAAAAAAAAAAAAAAATCACATTCAACAGCCTTACGAAATGAGATACAGGCTATTTATAGACCCGCAAAAGTGTCTGCGCACGGCAGTCTGTATATCAAGTGAAACTTTTATAGCTCGGTGGGCAAGAGCCCGAGGGGGGGGGGGGGGGGATATGGAACGTCACGCCAGTAGCGAACGGGAGAAGTGCTTAAAAAAAAAAATCTCTCGCACGATGCACGAACGCCACCGATTGTTTTACTTATGGTTTCGTGTTCGATAAGTATATCATCTCTCGTCGTATGC
This sequence comes from Amblyjoppa proteus, assembly GCA_963922035.1. Lineage (NCBI taxonomy): Eukaryota > Metazoa > Arthropoda > Insecta > Hymenoptera > Ichneumonidae > Amblyjoppa > Amblyjoppa proteus. The sequence continues at coordinate 14,790,278 of OY998233.1, forward strand.
GATTTGACCGGCTTTCTTCCTTTTCATAATTCATAGGCATATCGCACGATACGCCGCTACACGCCGGCAACAGTAAATTACGCATCGGTGTGCCGATGCCTCGCGGACTACGCGCGTACATCGCGAGAGTAATACGTAAGTGCGATACGGTCGCGTACGATAGCGTCTGTGCACACGTATTATCCACCCGGAGGAGCTCTCGCGGAGACCACCGCGGCATCCGCGTTATTACGATGCCCTACTCACACACTGCACCACAATGCGACTAATCGCAGACGAGCCGCTGCTGTAACGCCGTTGCGCTCTCATCTCGTTGCAGTCGGAAGAGAAGAAAAAAAAAAGACAAAAGACGATTAAAAAAGAATTAAATTGTACCGTTATCCGCGATGACCGGGGAACGAAGCTCCGTCCGAGCCGGCATATTAAATATCAATTACCATAACAATTTTATACATCGCGAGTGTTATAATAGAACCGGGAATGACTATTATAACAGCGGACGACACATCAGCGACGGTGTTATGCGTCATTAAGACTCTCGGGAGACAACTCGCGACACGGTACACTGTCGAGCGTTGAGCCTCGACTGCGACGTTTTGTAATTACCGTGGATGGAGATTAATTCGATAATGGGATAATTTGTCGTGTTGAATATATCAGTTGTGATATTCTTAATTTTTTTTTTTTTTTTTTTTTTTTCGTTATGGAAATTAATTCTGACGGAGGACCATATTTATGGCTATAAAAATGTCCTTGGCGCCGGATTATGGAAACTGTTATAGGAGAGAGCGGGGCAAAATGGCATAGTGGGGCAAAACGGGATAATGGGACAAAGCACAATTTTCCAATAACTTTTGAACTGTGGCGATGATGGTAAGTGGGTCAGAATGGTGTCGAACATCTGGATGTATCGTTGGGACAAAATGGGGCATCCTAAAATTTTTGGAAAATTGAGTTTTACTCCCGCTGTCCCGTTTTGCCGCGCTCTTCCATTATGCTTCACTTTCCCATTTTGCCCCGCTCTTCCCTAGCCTGTTATTATAGGAACCCATGGGAAACTTGAAGAGTTAAGAGTGACTTTTTCTCCGTAAATTATTGATGAAACTAAGAAAATAAAAAATGTCATTTCGTCGGCGTTGATTTCGGCATATCGCATAATAGGCATATTTTCAATTTCATTTTTTTCCCACAACGACACACAGGAAATGAATTCACGCAGAGGACCATCTTTATACCTGCATGAAATATCCTTGGCTCCGCGAGATCCTCTCTATGAGGTCATTTTTCGGACGAATGGAATTGAGCTATATCATAGAAATCCATGGGAAAGTTGGAGAGTTCACGATTTGAGAAAGTGATTTTTTTTTTTTATTGTCAATGAAATAAAAAAATACGTATATATTCATTTCGTCGCTGTTGACTTCGGCATATTTTCAATTTCATTTTTTTTTCCTACAACGACGCACAGGGAATGAATTCACGCATAGGACCATCTTTATACTTGCATGAAATATCCTTGGCTCCGCGAGATCCTCTATGAGGTCCTCTATGAGGTCATTTTTTGGGCAAATGGAATTGAGCTATATCATAGAAATCCATGGGAAAGTTTGAGAGTTTACGATTTGTGAAAGTGATTTATTTATTTATTTTTTCTAAATTGTCAATGAACTAAAAAAAATATGTATATTTTCATTTCGTCGGTGTTGATTTCGGCATATCACAAGAGAGTCGTACGGGTCACGATGAACGATCGAGCGACCTATCGATCGCGACCTGGAGAAGCCGCGCGCAGCATATCTTCCTCGCCAACTTTCTCGCGCCCGTCACCATACTCTACACAACTTACCTATACAGTGTTACAGGTATGCAGCAAGAGTATTATATAGCCCGTAGGCAAGTCTGATCGAGGCTCGAAAGTCTCGCGTGTAGACTATATATATGTATCCATATATATGTATATATATATGTATATGGCTCTTACGAAATCGTTAATCGGGTAAACGTGCCCGAAGGCACATCGTGCTCGATTGCCCCCCTATCCCAAGGTGCCTGCTGAAAGACGCCCCACCGCCAACTTTTAAGTTCAAACTTAATGTACTCCTTATTCTCCTTTCATTCTTCTCTTTTTTTATTATTATTATTTTTTTTTAATTCCCGCTTAAAGCGGAAATCAATGGAAAAAATGGTACCGAAAGAAGTCAAGCCGATCCGCGATTAACTCTTCACTGTTAAAAATTTTATGAAATTTACAAAATGTTTAATATACAAAGTTATATGAAATATAGAACTTCGGTATATGAAAATAGAATTCATATGCATTGTATTTGAATTTTAATAATTTAATCTTAAATGCAATACCTGTATATTAAAATTACCGGCGATGGCATCGAAAATTAAGACATTCGTATATGAAAATTATGTTATTATTACAAATATTATACAAATAATATTGTTTTCAATATATCGTTAATGCAATTTTTTTTTTTTTACATACGTGTCAATTAAATTTTATATACCGTATATGCATAAAACTTCATATACATTTTATGAATTTTCAAACAAAAATTTTCAACAGTGTTGAGTACTGTCATTTTTTAACAAAAAAAAATTCCTCACTTATTTATTGTTATATTACTGCGCGATACATAAACGTATCGGCCGAAAGAACAATACCAAATTGAGAGAGTGCGCCACGAAAATGAGTAAACATATTCGCTGAAGGAGGTGAAAGAATAACAATAAAAGAAGTCTTAAAAAATGCCAAAGAAACAAAAATTCGTTTCGTTACAAAATTTTAACAATAAAAATATAGAAAGATACTAGCAATAATAGTAATTGTTTGATGGAGAAGAAAGTAACCGGGGAAGTTCGTTGACAAGAAACGTTTGTTAAGTGTACAAAAAACTTCGTTTCACCGTGTAGAAGTTTCGATGGAATGTTCCTATACCGGAACGTCGCACGTATAGTTGTGACATTTAGAAATAACGTGAATAACGACAGGAAGTGCCGCACGTGACTCAGGATCGTTTCATTTGCCTCCCGCGGGCTTTTTTCTTCGGCTTTCACGTAGCCTACAAAAAGAATTTTACATATCGACGGTTCGACGCCATAAAGCCACTTTAGCTGAGTACAACGATAACCTGCATGGCCTTCGGGCGTTGGCCCAATCGATATCTATCGGCTGTTCGATTAATATAATTTAATGGTAATTAATGAATCTCCACTGATTTCTATTAGCGGCGCATCGTCGGTAGGTCAATCCTGACGTCATCGAGCAAAGTGGCAGTAAGAGAGCTTCGTAATTGTTAAAATATGCGGCGCAAACAAAATTAACATACGAGCTCTTTTATTTTTCCTCACCGATCGAAGTCGATCGAACATCTTTCAACAGCAATTAAATCGTATTCAATATTTGAACCCGAAAACGCGATCAAAATTAATGAGCGTTGAGCAACCTGAAACGCTCCCATTTCGATAGTTTTGGGCGCGGCCAAGTGACAGAAAAAGTTAGTTTCTTCATATTAAAAAAAATCCGAAGTTTCTGTTTATTTATCTACCGATTTTCCTACTTATCTACTTTTAGTTTACTTTATCTGCACTTGCTCTATTTTTTTATTATGCCATTCCTGACGTCTTACTTATTATGCTTCGCCAATCACGCTCTGGACTGTCTCCCTTAATTTGCTATCTATGCTGTATTTATTAACGTTTAAGGATGCTTCACACGTACGTTGTCAGTCAAAAGTGAAATTCAGTGAGAATTCGAACACTTCCTAATGCTATAAAAATCGGAAGAAAATCAACTGTTTTAAAGGTGACAACAACATTCATTTTTCATAATAATAATGTCAAAAAGTTATTAACACATTGCTAAACAAAAAAAATTGTTCAACAAATAATTATTAAACCTTTTTGTTCTCTTTTCAAATGAATTAATTGATTTTCTAGAAGCCATATAAATTTTTTCAGAATTTTTTTATAATTTTTGAATTTTCCGCTTTTGACATTTTTTCAAGGCCGTCACTACGGAACGGTTGGCGCAATGGCCTCGAAACTTTTTGTGTGTACTGTAGAATCGCGATACTGAAAGACATTCGGAATTCATGTCTCGACATCGATTTTTTAAATGTCCGAAAAAAAACAAATTAGGAAATGATAAAAAATTCTGAAAAAATTCATATGAATTCTAAAAAATCAAGGAATTCATTTAAAATGAGAAAATAAAAAGTTGTCTGTTTTTTTTTAACAATTCACTTTTCGAATCATTTGTTAATAACTTTTTGTCATTATTATTATGCAAAATCAAAGATCTAGACATTCATAATGCGGCTGATTTTTTTCGGATTTGTGTCATATCGCGAAGTACGAAAATTTTGATCGCATTAAACTTTTGCTTGTGAATGTATGTGTGATGCATCCTTAATCTACGATTCTTCTGATTGCATTGCATCGGTCCTTACACACAGAAAAATAATTTATTTGAGGGCCACCGTTTATTTGGTTTAAGTAAAATATTTACTTGATTTAAATAAATATTTATTTCATTTAAGTAATTATTTACCTAATTTAACGAAATATTTATTTAAATCAAATAAATATTTTACTTAAACCAAATAAACGGTGGCCGTCAAATAAATTATTTTTCTGGGTGTAGTGGAGATATCCCAGGACCCAACAAAATTCTATCTCCAACCTATAAAAAAAAAAAAAAAAAAAAAAAAAAAATTAAAAACAAAACAGATTTTATCAACCTGGCTACCGTATTCGATGCATCACAGTTCATCAACCTCGCAGTATTTTCTTCGGCGTGTCCCGTCTCCGGATTCAATCGAAAGCCCGTACGCTATATTTACGCCCGTTGCCTCGACACTTATAACCAAAGTGAATAATGACAGAAAACATCGCGGCACGGCACACGTTACAGAACCGTTCGTATTTTTCCCAACGATGCCTTCTTTTTCTTTTTTTTTTAATTCTTTAATTTCCTTCCTCATTTTCTATCATTCGCTCCGTCCGAGAGAAAGGCATGTCGCATATTAAAGTGTTGTTCGATCGGTTCCTGTCCGATCGCCGTGTTTGTCGGAGAGCCGCTCAGTCTAAATGCCTCGCCGATAGAACGAACTCCCGTTAAACTGTCCGTAGCTTTTTTTTTCTTTTTTATTTTCCACGTGCATAGCGCTTGCATTGTTCGGCCGCCTCATTCGTTCCTTCCCTCATTACGGATCGATGACACGCTTTGAAATTTGGTAGCGGCCGCGACGTAACCCGGTAACATCGTCTCTCTCTTCATCCGCACACGTGCCTATTTTCCGTCCGCCTCTCACACCCAGTTCGAATATCGAATATCATTAATGCCCCGTGTATGTCAAACGTACGTGCGTAACCTTTGTAAGAAAAAAAAAAAAAAAAAAGTACCGCTACATCTATGACCGTTCTTAGCAGTCATAGCCGACGAAAGAGGGCTCGTGGAAGTCCCGCAGCTGGCTCAGAGCGATATAAATGTACACCCGACCGGCACTCGTTGACGGACTACCGATTAGCACCGAGCCGTGCACACCTTGTAATTTTAATGCAGATATATATAGGATAAACGCGTACCCGCTGCAATCCGCGGCTCGGCGTATTGCAGCCGAGAGGAGTACGCGCTGATTAGAAAATACACTCTAGCCGATTAGAAAATCGCGGGCGCACTCGCGGACCCTCTGATTATGCGAGACTCTCGTGGGACTTGCGCGAGATACATTTTTTTTTCTCGCTTCGCTTTGGTGTTGTTTTTTTTGTGTTCTTTTCCTGTCATCCCATCAGATGAGAAAATTGTTTTATTGTTTTCGACGAGTCGTTGCACCAGATAGAGAAGCCGCGCGGAATTCGCCGCATCGGATGTGGCTTGGATAATTGCGTATCGCGGGCTTTCCGCGGAATTGTAACGTGGGAACCAGGATCGCGCGCGTCATGCATCAACCATGGTCAAGAATCGATTATAACGAAGAGCTGGATGGCGCGCATGGTTGTCGGTGTGTAACGCGTCTTGCGCGTCTACGGTACTTAATCGCAGCCTCGTCGATCCGGTATTTAATTGTTTATAACCGACGCACTCCGTGTCCGGACAATAGTTTATGCGCGTGAGATGCGCGCGATCTATTGCTCATCGGAGCGCGCGCGGCGGAGGCGCATGCGCGGTCGATCCGAGGATCTATCAAGGCTGCGCGGCGCGCACGTTGTAGGAAATTTGTGCGCAATCGCGCGAACCTCGATGCTCGATAGAGACATTTCTGTGGATCATGTCGGTTATCGTACCGTGCGAGTTTCTCAGACGGAAGGGCCGGATCGATGATTGTTTCCTCTGCATTCGAACATTAGTTCGAATTATCGGTCGCGCTGTTGAAACGTGGATCGACACGCGCATTCTTAATGCCCTTCAGCCGCAGATCTATCTCCTTAGAAATCCACGTATTGCCGATTGAAAGATTTTTGACTGAAGTTTAAGGAAAATGAGAAAACAGGAATAAATTATTGATTTCTCTCGTTGAAAAAACAAATGAGCAAATGACAAAAAAGGTCAATTGGTTAATCTTTTGAATTTCCAAATTGGTTGCGCCGTTGATGTATGAACAGAAACGCGCATTCCTAATGCTCTTCAGCCACAGATCTATCTTCGTAGAAATCCACGTATTACCGATCGAAAGATTTTTTAGGGAAGTTTCAGGAAAATAAGAAGACTGGAGTAAATTATTGATTTCTCTCGATAAACAAACAAACAAATATGCAAATAATAAAAAAAGGTCTATCGATTAATCTTTCGAATTTCCGAATTGGTTGCGCCGTTGATGTATGAAAAGAAACGCGCATGCGCGGTCGATCCGAAGATCGATCAAGGCTGCGCGGCGCGCACGTTGTAGGAAATTTGTGCGCAATCGCGCGAATCTCGATGCTCGATAGAGACATTTCTGTGGATAATGTCGGTTATCGTGCCGTGCGTTTTCCTCAGACGGAAGGTTCGGATCGATGATCGTTTCCACTGCATTCGAACATTAGTTCGAATTATCGGCTGCGCTGTTGAAACGTGGATAAACACGCGCATTCGTAATGCCCTTCAGCCACAGATCTATCTTCGTAGAAATCCACGTATTACCGATCGAAAGATTTTTTAGGGAAGTTTTGGGAAAATAAGATGACAGGAATAAATTATTGATTTCTCTCGATGAACAAACAAATGAGCAAATAACAAATAGGTCAATCGGTTAATCTTTTGAATTTCCGAATTGCTTGCACCGTTGATGTATGAACAGACAAGCACATTCGTAATGCCCTTCAGCCACCGATCGACCTCGTTAGAAAACCATATGTTACCGATCGAATGATTTTTTGTGGAAGTTTCAGGAAAATAAGAAGACAAGAATGAATTATTGATCTCTCTCGATGAACAAACAAATGAGCAAATAACAAAAAAGGTCAAGCGGTTAATCTTTTGAATTTCCGAATTGGTTGCGCCGTTGATGTATGAAAAGAAACGCGCATGCGCGGTCGATCTGACGATCTATCAACGCTGCGTGGCGCGGACATTGTAAGAAATTTGTGGGCAATCGCGCGAGCCTCGACGCTCAATAGAGACATATCTGTACACAATGTCGGTTGTCGTACCGTGCGATTTTCTCACACGGAAGGTCCTGATGTATGCCGTTGAGGTATGAACAGGAGCGCGCATGCGCGGTCGATCTGGCGATCTATCAAGGCTGCGCGGCGCGGAGATTGTAAGAAATTTGTGCGCAATCGGACGAGCCTCGACGCTCGATAGAGACATTTCTGTGGACGACATCGGTTATCGTACCGTGCGATTTTCTCACACGGAAGGCCCGGATCGATGATCGTTCGAGCATGAATGGGAAACTTTCTATAAACCCAAACGCGCGCGTAACGATCGAGAGAATTTCTCGTGGCTCGTGGCCGCAACTCGGTTTAACTATACCGAGCTCGCTCTCTCTCACTCTTTCTATGCCCGTCTCCGTTTATCCATCGATCGTGTGGTCGCGAAGTCTCTGAATCATTTTTGTAATCAGCTTGTTTTATACCTCCCCGATTATCCCCGGGATATTTTCATTCGCAACGCACGCCGTCCGACAGATGCTGTTGTCGGCTTTGTTACATTACTTTCTCGACGTCGCTATTTTTACACGCGAACGAATTGTCGTTGCGAGATCGTTGTCTGTGATCGATCGCCGAACTGAATCGACCACGGATAACGATCTTTGGATATATATATTTTTTAATGGTTCAATTTTGAGGACATGTCGAGGGCAGAAAATGATAACCTAGCTACCAGCAAAGATATAAAAATGTGCTATACTTTTTTCCCTCTAATCGCTTTAGCTTTGGCAATAAATTGGGCCGTGGGAAAGAAAATTGAAGCAAAAAATCTCCCATAGAGATATCGATCATTCGGGTACGAGATAAAAGATCAGATGATTTCTAGTAATAATAATAAAATTAGAAAACCTCAGTTCTATTTTTGCATCGTGATCAGTCGATTATAGTCTCAATTTTGTTTTCCAATTATCTCTCCAACTATCCCTCGTAAATTTCACAGTTTCGAGCTCCCCCGCAATAGGAAGTAAAACCACGAACACGGTAGAGGCGCGAAAGAATTCCCGGAGTCGGCGCGCCGCGGGCCTTGAATTCATGAAAAATCTGTTCAAATCCGCTCAAATCGTTGTAGTTTGACCAATAAAGTGGGCCGTTGGAAACAAAAATGGAAGAAAAGAAATTCCCATAGAGATATCGGTCACTCGAGTAAGTCATAAAAAGTGAGATCATTTCTAATAACAAATAATAATAAAATTGGAAAACCTCAATCATATAATCGTATCGGCATCAGCCGAGAAGTTTCAATTTTTTATTTCTTTTGAAATCACTATATCTCGTAAATTTTACTGCTGCGAGTTCCCCCACAACAGGAAGTAAAACGACGAACGCGATCGAGGCGCGAAAGAATGCCCGGTGTTGGATGCGCACCTAGAAAAATAATTTATTTGACGGCCACCGTTTATTTAGATTAAGTAAAATATTTATTTGCTTTAAATAAATATTTATGTAATTTAAGTAACTATTTACTTAATTTGAATAAATATTTATTTAAATCAATTAAATATTTTACTTAATCTAAATAAACGATGGCCGTCAAATAAATTATTTTTCTGGGTGCAAATAATAACAAAACGGAAAAACCTCAATCCTATCGTCGCACCGGCATCAGCCGAGAGGTTTCAATTTTTTTTATTTCTTTTCCAATCACTATATCTCGTGAATTTAACTGCAGCGAGTTCCCCCACAATAGGAAGTAAAACGACGAACGCGATCGAGGCGCGAAAGAATGCCCGTCGTTGGGCGCGCCGCGAGCCTTGAATTTATGAAAAATCTGTGAGCGGAGATCGTCGTCCGGGAATGTCGACGGCCCCGAAATGCCTCGCCGTGCGTTAAAGTATCGAGCCACAGCCTCGAGGTATTAAACCTTAATTCATCCGCGAAAGTGTACAGCCATTAATTTTCCCCGCCCATCGTAGATTATACATATCCACGACGCGTAATGGTACGCACGATGGTCGCTCGACCGCGAGCCCCACGAAGTACTCGCGCTTCGTCCAATGATAAAACAAAATATTAATGTGTGCCCTTCGAGGCGAAACTATTTTTGCCTACTTGCGGTTTCACGTCGGCGTGTCTATTTGCACTGGTCCACTTGCTCGGCCGAACGGAAAGCTTCGTACGCTCACTCTTCATGCGTATCCCTCTAATGTTCGAATTATTGGTTGCGCCGTTCATATATGAACAGAAACGTGCATTCGCAATGCCCTCCATTCATGGATCTACATCCTTAGAATCGATCAACCTCCTTAGAAATCCACGCATTATTGATCGAATGATTTTTTTTTTACGAAAGTTCGAGGAAAATAACAAGATAGGAATAAATTGCTGATTTCTCCCGATAATCAAACACATATGGGCATAAAGGTCTGTCGGTTAATTTTTCAAACTTCCGAATTGGTTGCGCTCTTGACATATGAACAGAAACGCGCATGCGTAATGTTTTCCATCCACAGATCCATGCGTAGAACTGTTGCTCGTTTAATCTTGAGGACCATCGGAATCGATCCACCTCCTCAGAAATCTACGCATTATTGATCGAATGACTTTATTAAAGTTTCAGGAAAATCACAAGATGGTAATAAATTATCGATTTCTCCAGATAAATAAACGAATAAGTAAATAACAAAAAAATGTCTATCGGTGAATTTCTCAATTTCCATCCACAGATCCGATGCGTGTACACGCGTGCTTGGTTAATCTTTAGGACTATCGTAATCGATCCACCTCGTTAAAAATCCATGGACTATCGATTGAAAGATTTTTTTAACGAAAATTTCAGGAAAATAACAAGATGGGAATAAATTATTGATTTCTTCTCTTTTATAAATAAATTATTGATTTCTCCCGATAAACAAACAAATAAACAAATAACAAAAAGAAATGTCTATCGGTGAATCTCTCGATTTCCATCCGCTGATCCAATGCGTCTACGCGCGTGCTCGGTCAATCGTTAGAAATATCGAAATCGATCCGCTTCCTTAGAAATCCACGGGTTATCGATCGAAAGTTTTTACGATTCAGAAAAATAACAAGATAGGAATAAATTATTGATTTCTTCTCTTTTATAAATAAATATTGATTTCTCCCGATAAACAAATAAATAAGCAAATCAACAGAAAAATGTCTATCGGATAATCTCTCGATTTCCATTCACAGATCCAATGCGTACACGCATGCTTGGTTAATCATGAATCGATCCACCTTCTTAGAAATCCACGCATTATTATCGATAGAAAGAATTTTTACGAAAGTACCAGGACAATAACAAGGTAGAAAAAAAAACATTGATTCCTCTCGACAAACAAACGAATAAAAAAAATAACAAAAACATGCCTATCGATGAATCTCTCGATTTCCATGCACAGATCCCATGCGTGTACACGCATGCTTGGTTAGTCGCGAGGACTATCGGAATCGATCCACCTCCTTAGAAATCCACGCCTTATCGATCGAAAGATATTTTTCCGAAACATTCAGAAAAATAACAAGATAGGAATAAATTGTTCATTCCTCTCGATAAACAAACAAGGAAGCAAATAAAAAAAAGGTCTATCAGTTAATCTCTTGAATTTCCGAGTACCCACTCGGCTGCGGCTTTCACCGACGCTGCAACTTGTATAAATACAGGTATTCGGAGACTTTGCATTAAGCGTCTATAGCCACGAAATACCGCGCGCATGCGCAAAGCCTTTCGTGTCGGCGAACGCGTCTTGCATCGCTCGCAAAATGAATTAAAAAAAAAAACAATAGAAATAAGCAAATAATTTTAAAAAAAAACTCTATCAGTTAATCTCTCGAATTTTCGAGTACTCACTCGGCTACGAGTTTAATCGATGCTGCAACTTGTACAGATGCAGGTACTCCGAGACTTTGGACTAAGCGTCTGTAACCGAGCCAAGCCTTCCGTGTCATCGAACGCTTCTCGCCATCGCTCGCGAAACGAATAAAAACAAAAATAAGCGAATAAAAAGAAGGTTTATCAGTTAATCTTTCGAATTTCCGAGTACCGACTCGGCTGCCGGTTTCATCGATGCCGTAACTTGTTTAAATACGGGTACTCGGGGACTTTGGATTAAGCGCCTACGCCGAGGAATACCGCGCGCATGCGTCGAGCCTCCCGTGTCATCGTACGCGTCTTGCATTAGCTCGCAAAAAGAAGAAAACAAAACAAACGAATTAAAAAAAAAAAACAAACAAACAAAAAAAACAACATGCACCGCTGCACGTAGTCGATGCACTCTTCTTCTTCTTCTTCTTCCTCTTCGTTTTTTTGTTTTCTACCATTGCTGCATAATATTTACATTTATGTATCAGACGAGGGGGGGGGGGGGGGGGGAGAGGGTGACGACGGCGAAGAGAATATTCCGAGCGTTATATTCATGAATCTTTTTATCGAAACATCTAAATGCCTGGAATTTCGTACGAGCGCCAAGCGGACAAGTGTTTCTTTATTTCTTTCTTCGTGCATATATACAGGATCTTTCTCTTCCCGTTCATCTTCAGCATTCCATTTATCCATGCTTCGTTTGGACTTTTTTTTTTGTTCCCCTCCCTCCCGGCTCGTTCGCATTTTCCTCTGCCTAACCCCGCGTCACTCAACGTCACGAATTCGCGAGTCTTTGAACCCCCTCGGTATTATCCTGCACTCCCCATTTCGTATCCCGAACTCGTCGTCATTTTTTTTTTTTTTTTCATTCATTTTAGGCCCGCTTTTGATTTATTCATTTATAGAGCCGGTTTCTCGACGCACCCGAGCTCGTGATTTTTATGCCCCGAGAAGACCGACCGGTCAAAGGTGTCGGAATTTTTTTTTCCGGCGGACAAAGACCGTCTCCCAATTTCAATTGAAATTTTTTCACGAAATGCCGCAAACAATTTCTTGATGTTAAAACTAAAATTATCATTACACAATCAATGTTGATGTAAAATCGTTTTACCGTTATCGCAATTGATGTGAAGTCTTTGTAGAAAAAAAAAATGCACAATTTCGTAAGAAATTCTGTTACGAAGTACCATCAACAATTTCTGGACTTTAAAATAAAAATTATCAGCTTGTCGTCATTTTTTTTGTTTTTGTTTTTAAATGTTTTCATTCATTTAGGCCCGCTTTTGATTTATTAATTTATAGAGCCGCTTTCTCGACGCACCCGAGCTCGTGATTTTGATGCGCCGAGAAGACCGACCGGTCAAAGGTGTCGGAATTTTTTTTTTCCGGCGGACAAAGACCGTCTCCCAATTTCAATTGAAATTTTTTCACGAAATGCCGCAAACAATTTCTTGATGTTAAAACTAAAATTATCATTACACAATCAATGTTAAAGTAAAATCGTTTTACCGTTATCGCAATTGATGTGAAGTCTTTGTAGAAAAAAAAAATGCACAATTTCGTAAGAAATTCTGTTACGAAGTACCATCAATAATTTCTGGGCTTTAAAATAAAAATTATCAGCTTGTCGTCATTTTTTTTGTTTTTTTTTTATGTTTTCATTCATTTAGGCCCGCTTTTGATTTATTAATTTATAGAGCCGCTTTCTCGACGCACCCGAGCTCGTGATTTTGATGCGCCGAGAAGACCGACCGGTCAAAGGTGTCGGAATTTTTTTTTCCGGCGGACAAAGACCGTCTCCCAATTTCAATTGAAATTTTTTCACGAAATGCCGCAAACAATTTCTTGATGTTAAAACTAAAATTATCATTACACAATCAATGTTAATGTAAAATCGTTTTACCGTTATCGCAGTCGATGTGACGTCTGTGTAGAAAAAAAATGCACGATTTCGTAAGAAATTCTGTTACGAAGTACCATCAATAATTTCTGGACTTTAAAATAAAAATTATCAGCTTGTCGTCATTCAAAATTTTTTTTTTCATTCATTTAGGCCCGCTTTTGATTTATTAATTTACAGAGCCGGTTTCTCGACGCACCCGAGCTCGTGATTTTGATGCGCCGAGAAGACCGACCGGTCAAAGGTGTCGGAATTTTTTTTACCGACGGACAAAGACCGTCTCCCAACGCGCGCCAAAGGGCGAGTTTGCTCCTCGCACGATAATAGAAATAAAAATTTGAATGTCGGACTTGAAAAAAAAACGCGCTTGTATTTTAATTTTGCTTATTAAAATTTTTACGGGGCTTATCGCTTCTCGTTCCCGATGAAATTTTTTTTTGCCTCGCCCATTCCTTCACTGTCCGAAGGAAATTTGACACCGGAGAGCCGCGCGATAGAGCTGTGCAGATACGAATTTCTATGGCTCCGATTCTCGTCCCGTGAAATTTAAGTAGACCTCGACTTCCTTCGAACAACCGTGCGGGAGTTCGTTCGCCTATTCATGGTGTTATAGCTTCGTACCCGATCGCCGAGAGACCGGCCGATATCGAATTCGTTCCTTCTGAACTTTCACTGCTGAGACCCCTCCTTTTTTTCCCTCCCCCGATCACCCTTCTCCATTGTAGCGAATTAGCATGGGCGCGGCTGAGTGGCCGCGTTACGCTGTGAAAAGTCGATCATGTCTGGTGTGCGCGCCGCTCCGCTGATCGTCGCACACACGCTCGCAGAACCGAGCCGTTGATCGGCTCGGTGGAGAATTTCTTGCGCACTCGAACATGCGCACACGCGCATGCAAACATGGAACACACACGCGGCACGGCGAGCGGGCGCAGCTGATCTGCGATTACGATATACCATGAGAGTTTTCACCCGGTCGGAAATATTTTCGCGAGTAAATCGGCGATCGGCACCGGTGAAACTCGGCTCACCCTGACGATGATCGAACGGAATTTTTTTGAGCGACTTTCCTGACGCATTCCGATCCACGCGATGTCGATAACCGGGGGGGGGGGGGGGGGAATCAAAATAAATGTGTAGAATGGGAAAATAACGAACAATTTTGGAAAATGAGGATAAAGGTAAAACGTTTACCAGGTGGAAAAATTATGGTTAATTTGCGGGTCGAAAACTGTACTCTAGTCTCGAGATAAACGATTTTTTGTCTGTCCTGCGATACACTGTAAAGAAAATGGTTTGAAAATTAATAAAGTGTATTGGAAGCTTTTTTACAGAAACTGTTTCTAAAATTTTAAACACATGTTCGTTGCAATTTTAGAGTAAACATTTTGTTCTTTATGAAAATTTTGGTAAATTTCGGGCAAAATATTTGTAATTTTAATATCTGGTATTTTTATTTGACGAATAAGTACATCAATGTTCAATTAATGTAAGCAATGATTTACTTATAAAATAAAAATACCAGACATTAAAATTACCAATTTTTTGTTTGAAATTTACAAGAAGTTTAATGAAAAATACAAATTTTACTGTTAAATTGCAACGCACATGTGTTTGAAATTTCAGAAAAAGTTTATGTAAAAAAAGCTTCCAATACTGTTCAGTAATTTACGAACAAAATTTTTTTACATTGTGGGTGAAAATGTAAAACAAGAAAAAGATTGTGGAAAATGGGGATAAACGGGACGGTAAAACGTAATCGCGTAAGCAGGCAAAGTCAAACGGCTGGAAAAGTGATTGACAGTTTGCGATTCGAAAATTGTACCTCAATCTCGAGGTAAACGATTTTAATCCGTCCTGCAGTGATGGAATAACGACGTTGCTTCGAAAGTTTTTCAAAAAAATTAAAATAAAATAAAATAAAATAAAAAACACCATCGACGTATAGTGAAGGGGAGTCGCGGAGGTGTTTTTTTTAAACGACTACCTTCGCACGCGCATTTTTTCCATATCGGGCTGCTCCGGTTCGCTCGGAGACCGAGCGCGTTATTTCGCTTCCCTTCGGCTAAAAAAGAAAGAAAAAAAAAAAAAGTAGCGCAATCCAGTGAGATACGATCGTTGGGAATTCTTCGAAAATTGCCCTGTGTCATAATACTGTCTCCGAGCGAGTTCCCATTCGTTCGCTCGCATATGAATTCGTTTTTCCCGCGAGTAACATCGCCGTCGCTGCCGGCAACGAACCCGAGGCAGGCCATAACTAAAATGTATGTACAGTGTGTGTGTGTGTATAAACACGTACATAATTGACGGGTCTATAAGCGAACTTCCATAATTCATTCGCTTTCCAATTATGACCTAAAACGCCGTGCAACGGCGTACCGATTGGAATTCCGATCGCGCATAGCTCGCGCCGGGCTCGCTATCTACGCCGCGAAGTGCCTCGCGAAGTGCACTCGGACTGCGCGCAACTGCAAGCTCTCGCAGTTACTTAGATCCACAAGTTTGCCGGGACGTGCCGCGTGAAAATCCATGCAACAAACAGCCAATTACGCACTGCGTGCCGGTGGGCCACATACGTGCGGGGGCATTCACGCACACAAACACCGACCATTGTAGTGTTACAGTGCAGTGGCGTGGCGACTCGTGTAACTCTCGAAACACACGAGAGACAGAAACCGCGAGCTCGAGGCGTTGCATAATTAGCGACGAGAAAGGAATTACCGTTGCGGCAATTTTTCATCTCCTTTCCCGTTTTTATTCCTCTCGCTCGTTCTTGTATTTCTTCTTTAAGTTGCGAGGCGGTTTCCTTTTTTTTTTTTTTCCCGGAGAAGAAAAATTCTCCGGCTCGCGGCTGGTTGGTTATGAAGTAAAAAAAAAAAGAAAAAAAAAACAAAAACGGCGATCTATCGACTGCACGGGAGAAACGAGCTAAGTACCGTTAAGTGGCATTGACGGGAGACGCGCACAGGAGGGAGCGCTACCTCATATGCTTATCGGTTGCCTTGAACTTCTGCAGGAAAACGCGTTAATTTCTATGCTGAGGCTGTTAACGATAATAGGTACGGAGCTTGCGTAACCGCTCATTTGCATAAGCGAGTTCGACGACGAAGGACCGCTTTCCGCGGTCGCTGGACGAGACGATTGGCGGAGGATGCGCGCGGTGCAGAGTGTCATCTCGCGTAGGCATGCTCGGGACAGAGACAACTTTCGAAGCCGTACTGCGGAAAACTATTTTCTGTCTGCGGCGCATCCGATGCATACTCGAGCAGTACACGCTACATGCGGATTCTCATGCGATAAAATCCTCCCCTCGGCGATAAGAGATCCATTTTGAAGTTTCCTTGGCGGAAACGGCCTGTCTCTCGTCGAAGACCCGTCGCGTTGACTTTACTTTACTCCATTAAAGATAAAGATGTTCGTGGGCATTTTTTTTGTCATGAGCGCATCAATGAAGTTATGGGGGGGTTTGTAGAAAAAAAATGCACAGTTTCATGAGATATTTTGTTAGGAAGTACCATCAATAAATTCTCGACTTTAAGACAAAAATTATCGGCACATGATCGATGTTGAAGAAACATTTTTTTATCGTTATCGCAGCTGCTGAAGTCTTTGTAAACAAAAAAATGCACAATTTCAATTGAAATTTTGTCACGAAGCGCCGCAAACAATTTATCGATATGAAAACGGAAATTATCATTACACAATCAATGTTAATGTAAAATCGTTTTCCCGTCATCGCAGTCGATGTGAAGTCTTTGCAGAAAAAAAAAATGCACAATTTCAATTGCAATTTTGTTACGAATGTGCCTCAAACAATTTCTCAGCATTAAAACGAAAATTATCATTAAACAATCAATGCCAATGCAAAATCGTTTTACCGTTATCGCATTCGATGTGTCGCAGTCGATGTCTTTGTAGAAAAAAAAAAATTCACAATTTCATAAGAAATTTTGTTACGAAGTACCATAAATAAGGTCTCGACTTTAAGACAAAAATTATCAGCACATAATCGATGTTGAAGAAAAATTGTTTTAACATTATCGCAGCTGTTGAAGTCTTTGTAAAGAAAAAATGCACAATTTCAATTGACATTTTGTTACGAAGTGCCGCAAACAATTTCTCGATATTAAAACGAAAATTATCGTTTTAATATCACCTTTTTACCGTTATCGCAGTCGATGTGAAGCCTTTGTAGAAAAAAATGCACAATTTCAATTGAAATTTTGTCACGAATGTGCCGCAAACAATTTCTCGACATTAAAACTAAAATTATCATTAAACAATCAATGTTAATGCAAAATCGTTTCACCGTTATCGCAGTAGATTTGAAGTTTTTGTAGATAAAAAAAATTCACAATTTCATAAGAAATTTTGTTACGAAGCACCATAAATAAGGTCTCGACTTTAAGACAAAAATTATCGGCACATAATCGATGTTGAAGAAAAATTGTTTTAACGTTATCGCAGCCGTTGAAGTCTTCGTAAAGAAAAAATGCACAATTTCAATTGGCATTAAAACAAAAATTATCATTACACAAGGAATGTTAATGAAAAATCGTTTTACCGTTATCGCAGTCGATGTGAAGTCATTGTAGACAAAAAAAATGCACAATTCCATAAAAAAAAATTTGTTACGATGTGCCGTAAATAATTTCTCGACGTTAATATAAAAATGACCATTGCATAATCAATGTGAAAGAAAAATTGTTTTACCGTTATCGCAGCCAGCGTGAAGTCGCCTATGCAAATGGGAAATTGCTTCGCTACCGTTATCCCAGCATCCTGTATAAAGGCGTGCGTGCGATTCAACGAAATCACGCGGATATATTCTCAATAGACTCATTCAAGCATCGGAAATTCCGCAGCTTCATTCTTACACTCCCATTGCCGTTCTTTATTCCATCTCTCGCTCGCGAGACTAACAATAGAAGCCTCGTGCACGCGCCTCTCGAGACTCCCGCAAACGGCGAAGAAGTCCGAGCATCCCAAAAACATGCTAATCCCGCACGGTCGGTCCAGCGAGCGGAGGCCTCTCGGACGCATTCGTATACCTGCTGCGCTCCTGAGAGCGATAGAGAGTAAAAGGCACTTTTGGGCTCGTCGGTTAACAAAAGCTCTCGGGAGGCAGAGCAAGAGGAAAAAGGACGAAGTAGTAGCGATGAATCGATGCGAGGCCGAGGAAGAAGAAGAAGAAATACAACAAAAAGCAGCGGAGAAAAAGTTTGAGGAGGTGGAGGACCGGAGATCACAAGAAGTCAAAGACGCTCTGTGTAAACTTCTTCTCCGGTTTCTCCACGGCAGTGTACACTTAAATTTTTTTCTTTTCCGTTTCGAAATCGAGGTGGCCACTCCGCTTGTTAACGCGCATTATTATTATTATTATTATTATTATTATTATTATTATTATTATTATTATTATTTATATAATAATAATAACTATTATTAATGATACACTTGGGCCGTAATTATTGGTTTTTGGAGCATATGAGGGGAACAAATGTACTAAATAGAGTGCTCACGTACATAGACGTGCACGCATGGACATATTATGTCCGTGTAACGTCGCGAAACGCGAAAAACCATCATGCCGCGGGACATTTTCTCCAATTTTGAGGGTAAATATTTTCGAATTGGCGCGTAGGGCAGCGGTCGTCAGGCACTCATATTCCTGTATCCCCAGTGGGACGCTACTCGAAAATGCAAAAAAAAGTGGGGGTCAGAAAAATAATGAAAATATAAATATAAATATAAATATAAATATAAATATAAATATAAATATAAATATAAATATAAATATAAATATAAATATAAATATAAATATAAATATAAATATAAATATAAATATAAATATAAATATAAATATAAATATAAATATAAATATAAATATAAATATAAATATAAATATAAATATAAATATAAATATAAATATAAATATAAATATAAATATAAATATAAATATAAATATAAATATAAATATAAATATAAATATAAATATAAATATAAATATAAATATAAATATAAATATAAATATAAATATAAATATAAATATAAATATAAATATAAATATAAATATAAATATAAATATAAATTAGGTTTGGGTGACCTTTCGATTAATCCTGAAAGACTCTTCTTCTGAATGGCCTCTGGAGTCCTGGAAGACCACACATGTTTTTTTTTTTTGTGTCTGTGTCGAAAGGTCCGAGAATACTTCGGTTCCGTTAACGAATGTAGCGTTCGATTCTATACAACCGATGATGAATCTCCGAATCTCGATTCTTTTTATTCCACCATTCCTGTCCCAAATGAGGTTCGAGCGGGTTAATCGCTCTGTCTAACTGTCCCCCGGCAATCGGAACATCATTAGATTCGATAACTGTTCGAGCCGCGGTGGTCCATGCGCCGCGCTCCTTCTCCGGAGCCCGCCGAGGCTACCGGACCACAACGGCCCTAGAGGGCACCCATCCATCGACCATATTAAATCGTGCGGAGAGCCAAGTGCATACTCGACCCGAAATTCGATCCTCCGTTATTAATTCGACTGGTCCATCCCGCAGACTGCATCCAACTGCGGTGATCTTATTTTCCGAGAACTGCCTTCGCGGTCGCGGCCAATTCTCCGGTCAACGCATATCTCGCCTCTCTTCGTCTCCTGCATGTTTTTTTTTATATTTTTATTTTTATTTTTCAAATATCTATCGCGACTCTTGGACTCGAAGGGTGAGCCCGTCGACGCGAGGGACGCGTTCGAATTTGACACCGCGAGAGGCAGAGAGACGCGCGAAGGCATCGTTTGCGGGATGAATTATGAGCGTTGCGAATTTATGCGATGCCTCTCGGAGAGAGGATATAAAACCGGACGGCGAGGTGCGATAGAGAGACGAGCCGAAAAGAAGAAAAGACGATGCTCTCCTCTCTCCGAAGCTCGAACTCTACCGCGATATACAATCTCTTTTTCCTCTTATTTAAGACCACTCAAACTTCGCAATTCTCTGTAATATTCCACTCGATCGAATTATGCGTGAGATTAAACGGAGCGCGATCGAGCGTAGCGCCGCTCGATTCTTTCGATTTAGCATAATTGTCTCATGAGCATGCGTAAGCTCACGGCGTTCGATCGAGTACCGTGAGTACCGGTCGACGTCGAGTCCGAGCGATGTGGAGGGAAAAAAAAAAAAAACGAAAATTCCGCACGGATCGCTCTCGCGATCGCACACTTTATTTATAACCGTGCGTGCCACGCAATTTTTTTTATTTTTATTTTTTTCTTCGAGTACATACTTATCGAGTACTCCTTCTCTCGGTCGTATTTACTCCCGTCGGTTTATTCATTTCTCGCGTTATTCCTTTGAAAATTCGCGTCGCCCGTTCCGCCGCGGCACGTGGTGTGTTATATCGCGTGGCAGCACGCTATGATGTACGACGGTGCGCCGAGCGTAAATAACGAAAGCTCGAGAGGGACGGAGAGTGTGTCGGGTGTTTATTCATCGGGCGCTTCGAGATGAGTTCTCGAAGCGGCGCAAGAAACGAATGAGAAAGGGACGAGCGGCCGCGTCCCGGACTCGGCGAGCCTCCGACGAGGAGTGGAACGCTCGATCCACTTGCACTTTCCGCGACTCCCGAGAGCCCCGATGCAAGTAAGTACCTCGAGAGTGAGTACGAGCGGAACGGGAATACGAGTGCGCTCGCAGCAACTATAATACCGAGCGACCCACCGGATACCTTCTCGCCAATGTCCCGAAGAATCTTTCGCCCCGGGGCGCATCTCGCGAGCCTCGTAAAGAGACGACTTCGCACATCCGAGAACTTTACATTATCGCCTTCGAGGATATATATATATATATGTATGGAGAAAAAAAATCCATCAAGTTCGGCACGCAACGATTTTTCGTTGCGACATTCCTGAGAAACGTAACAACGTTTACTCTGTAACGTCTGAGGTCGCAGGGGAAAACGCCAATAACGGTTTTTAAAATCTCAGTTTTTCGATTATGAAATTTTCTAACCGGAAGTGACGTCTTACTGCAAATGCGTCACTTCCGGTTTGAAAATCTCATTTTTTTTTTTCAATCGAAAGTGACGTACTTCCGGTATTACGTCACCTCCGGACGAAAAATTAGACTTTCAAACCAGACGTATTTCCGGTCGAAAAATGGGATTTTCAAACCAGACGTGACGTATTTCTTTCATGACGTCACTTCCGGCCGAAAAATTAGATTTTCAAATCCAAAGTGACGTATTTTTATTATGGCGTCACTTTGGTTTTGAAAAAGTGAGAAACCGGAAGTGACATATTTCCGGCCCGCGCGTTTTGATGCACGGCAGCCAGTGTGGAGCCAGCGCTGGGCCGTTTTTCCAGTTAAGGCGAAATCCCACTTGAAGAACCTCGGCTTTCGTTACGACATATTTGAGACGACACGGATGACAACGACGACCGAGGTTGAACCTTGCCCGGGTGTCAAACGTAAATATTAATATTGTCGACCTGTAGATCTTGGTCCGGTTCGCATTTCCGGTTCGGCGGTAACCAGAGCGACAGCGTCCGTTATTGCCTTTGCGCATGCGTACACGCGCAAATATAGTCAAAGAACAAGCGCGAGTGTCTGTATGCAAATGTTTGGACGAGAGACCAGCAGCAGCGCGGAATACCGCGGCTCACATACTCGCTTATGTGTACCGTCTATAGGCGCGAGGATGTGTGTAAACCGTGCATAGTGTGTATTTGCGTCTATACGCGCGAGGATGTTCGCAAAACCGTACATAGTGTGTATTTGCGTCTATACGCGCGAGGATGTGTGTAATCCGTACATAGTGTGTATTTGCGTCTATACGCGCGAGAATGTGTGCAAAACCGTACATAGTGTGTATTTGCGGGCAAACACGAAGAGAAACGAACGGCATGTAGGCACGCTTACTTCTGCGGTTTAAAGCGTGATTGTCCGAACCACCGCAGCGCACGACTGCATCGAGTATCGAGGTCTACAGCGTGCAGCGCCCTCGCCATCGAATCTACATCTGCACACGTGTGATCTCAAACTGTCTGACAATTCCTACGTATTACCCGCCGACTTCTGTCACGGACCATTTTTTCTAGCCCCTCAATCTTGGTTTTTTGCCTTCGAACCCGATCACGCGGCGATTTTTGCCTTGTACCGCGAGATCGAGATCGAATGGCGATGTCGGCTGGACTTACGGAGCAATCGTAGACTGAAATCGACGAAGACTTTTTTTTAGAGACAACTCGGATTCACGGAAAAAAAAAATTGTGGACTGCTATTTCCATTCTAATTTCAATTCTTACAAATTCCATATGACATTAAAACGACAGCAAAACTGTCAAGATGACATGTTATCGTTTCGATCCCGTATGGAATTGTAAGACTTGAAAGTAGAGTTGAAATAACAATTTTTTTTTCTTCGGCAACCCGCAAGCGAATTTGTCCGGAGTCATTGATATATTTTTTTTCAGTCTGAAAAAAAAAGAATATTGCTGCTGAGAGTGAATGTTTGATGAAAATACCGTCAAGGCGAGCGAGCGGCGAAATGGCAAAGACGAGAGAACACCATGCGGTATACCATTCGTCAAAGCAATCGCGCCCCGGTAATAACTCTCGGACGGTGGACGATCGGTGCGTGCGCGGAGAATGTTGTTTCCGACACCCGGTCCTCCGCCGTCGGTCGGAGCGACGTTGTACATACGAACGAGGTGCGCGCCACATCGAGGATAGCCGGTAGCGCGTACCCAGCATCCTGCAACTGTACAAAGCTATAGAGAGCCGAGTACGCCCAGGTTGGCATGTAACGATGCCGACTTATTCGCTGTATCATTTGTAAATGCCCGTCGTTAACCCAATTTCGTCGCGGCGCAGTACGGACGCGCGCACAGTAGCGCATGCGCACTGCGAACTCCACTGCGCAGTGTCCTCTATTAGGGCTCATCAAATGTCAAGACGAGGAGCGGCCGGTACCGGGTAATTTATATCGCCGCGGTGCTCGCACACACACACACACACACGAACACACACACACAAGAGGACAAACCTCGGGAAACTATCGGGCGGAGAGAGAGATTGTAAGTTGGCAAACCGTACGATATAATAACACCTACCGCACGGTATAGACTGGAATAAATATAATGTGGTTCTCTAAGTAGGAGCACCGCGGGTTCCCGACAAGCATCGATGCCACAACGCTTTTTCACACGTACTTGTATGACTCCGCGAGAGATAAACTCTCGACAATCCTTTCGCCCTGTTCTCAAGATACAATCCCCTCCCTCCACATCGCCCTCCTATGGGAGGAGGACTATATATGAGTGTGCGATGAAAAACGCTCCATCGCACTCTGAGGCGGGCGGTTGGGGACACCTCTATTTTTACATTTTATGCATTCGAGCCGAGATATTAATTACTCGGTCCTCGGGGCGCCTCGGGAGAATCTTCTTGGGTTTCACGGGGATCCCAGATCATTTGGCTGTAACGAGCTGTGCTCGTGGCGACGAGCGGGAGACAGTACAAAATTATTTCGTAAAATTGGAATACGAAGTTTCGTAAAATTGGAATATGAAGTTTCGTAAAATTGGAATACGAAGTTTCGTAAAATAGGAATACGAAGTTTCGTAAAATCGGAATACGAAGTTTCGTTAAATAGGAAAACGAAGTTTCGTAAAATCGGAATACGAAGTTTCGTAAAATAGGAATACGAAGTTTCGTAAAAATAATTTTGTCAAACAAGTGACAAGCTCGTTTGTTCAGATTTTAATATACGTGAATATACGTGAATATACGAAGGACAGATTTGAAGCTGTCCTTTTATTTCCCGTGTCATTAACAATTTTAGGTTGTACTTTCGTTCGCAAAACCAGAGCCGGATGGTGCGAACGGAAAATTAACAAACAAAAATTGTGGACGTTTGTGAACAATAAGTTATTGCAAAAAGTACAATCTTTTTTTACTGCGTATATTAAGGGCAGTGTAATTAAAATTAAGACATTTTCGAGTTAGAACATGCTCAACTCGATACAGAGCGCTGGTCTCGGAAATATGGTGGTTGGAGAATGATGGGGGATTATTACTTCATTTGCCTGATTTTTTTTTTCTTGGTTTCGCGAGGAAGGATTCTTGTGTATTATCGTTTATCCGTGAGTCGTATGAAGATGGTGCTCGACGGCTTCGGGCTTCGGGAACTACCGACACAACGGGTGCATCTTGTGCAGCAGGTTTATGGCGAGGTGCAGTATATAACGCGCCGGTGGGGAGTATAATCACGTTGTCGGGCCCTTGGCTATTTATAGTTCGCCGTGCTTTCACCTCGCGGAACCGTCCGGTATTTTTTAAAATTTTTTTTCCTCTTTCGCTCCTTCAAGGAAATTAGGAGGATTTCGTGAGCCCTTTTACGTGTTACACCTTCCCGAGGCTTTATCGCAGGCTCCGTCGGAGCCGGAATCTCGGCCCGCTCACACATGCAAGCACGAGTGCGCGCGTGTGTCTTTGCGAGCATTTAAATGATTACGAGGCGAGGGCTGGTACGTGAGAATTCGCGTATCTGCGTGCGGTTAGCCGAAACGGGGCTACGCATGATATTTTGCGGCAGTTTTTTTTTTTTTTTTTTTTTTTTTTTTTTTTTTTTAATAAGATTAAATACTGGATGGCGATACGTGAAAAAATGCGGTAGGCACTCGACGGTCCATTAAGGAGAGTAATAATTTTTTTTATTTTCATTCTTATTCGCATAGACGGGCAAGACCCTTTTTACAGACGAAATTGTACGAAAGCAAAAAAGAATGTGATGTGGATGATGGTTAGTAAAATAGATTCTCTGTTAAAAAACATTCAGTTTGAAAATTAATTAACTGTGTTGGACGCTTTTTTACACAAATTGGTTCTGAATTCTCAAATACATGTGTGTTGTAATTTTACAGTTATCTTTTTTTTAATTTTTAATGAACATTTTTGTAAATTTCAGGCAAACGATTTTGTAATTTCAATATTTGGTATTTTAGTTTTGCGAAAAGTACATTAATGCTCAATTAAAGTAGTACTTGCCGTACAGGCCCGCCAAACGTGAGTTTCAGAGAAAATTTCGAACGCTTCTTGATGGGATAAAAATCTGAAAAAAATCACGTGTATGGGAGGTGCTGCAAAGATTATTTTTGTGAAATAATAATTCCAATTTGTCATTAACAAATTGAAGATAAGAATTATCATTCAACAAATTACCCGGTAACTTCACTTTTTTCCTTCACAAAAATAATTCGTTAATTTTTTTGAATACATATGAATTTTTTCAGAATTTTTTGTAATCCTTAAAAATCGCGTTTTTCTATGTTCAAGCTATGAAAAAATGCAATTTTCAAAGATTACAAAAAATTCTGAAAAAATTCATACTTATTCAGAAAAATAAACGAATCATTTTTATGGAAAAAATAGTTAAGTTGCCGATCAATTTGTTGAACAATTATTTTTATCGTTAATTCGTCAATAACATTTTGAAATTATTGCATAAAAAGAGTATCTCCAGCATCTTCAATATGGTTGATTTTTTTTCGGATTTTTATCCCATTGAGGAATTTGAAGTTTTCCATGAAACTCACATTTGGCGGGACTACCGGATTACCTTAAATAGTGAATACGAAATTTACTCACAGCTATTATTTGCGTTCTATGAATTTTCTACGACTTTCCCGTGACTATTATAATTTTATTAACAAATTTTACGAATTTTTAGCCAGTTGCGTCAATGAATTTTGCCAAAAATTTACCTGAAGTAACAGTAAAAAAAAAGACCTTACTCTAAACAGTTGTTCTTTTGCAGATGAATGGACGTGTGTTCTCACACTCATCCTCGACCATCCCATGCTCTTCACCCTTCACAACATACATGCCGCATTTATGTGGGGCAGTGACAAACGGCTTTCCTTTCCACCAATCCTCCCATCCGATTTCGCTCACAGGCTCGTTCAACACGGACAGCCACTGGTCGTTCCCGGATGGATTATAAAAACCGATCCACGCTGTGTCGAACTCATTATACTTTCTCATAATTTTCACTATGACATTTTCTTCGTCATTCGATCTTATGACAATCAAATCACCTGAAGAGAACAAAAAATCGTGGAAATAACAAAAAAAAAAACAAATAAATCAGCCTCGTTCAATTGTTGCTTGTTGAAGTAACGATCGAAAAAAGAATATCATTTAATGACATCCCAAAAGCGAAGTTTTGTCGAATGATCGACATTTTTTTTTTTCGGTTTACTCACCTCCGTCGTCGATACAAATTTGCCTCGCTTCGCTCCACGAGAGAGGCTTCATATGCAGCTTGTGAGCGCCGATTCCACTCGCCCAGAGATAGCCTATTGTCGGTGGCGTCGATGTTGTTCTCCCGAACGAAGGGTCATTGATGTAGACTGGCCCTTGGAATATTAACGTGACGTTGTTGAGGGTGTTGAAGTTGTAAGTCACCCTCGGCTCGACTATTCGTCAAAGAGGAAAGAATAAAGAATACATGTTGGGATATATCGGGGTACATGCGTATTATCCTTGTACCGCTCTTTGACATCAAAATCGATGATTTTATTTATTAATTTATGAAATTATGTATTTATTTGTTAATTCATTAATTTATTTATTGACTTAATTAGCAATTTTTCTGCACTTACTTTGCACATCAGTATCATTAATTTTCGATGGAACACGCGCAGGGAAATTCAGAATACGAGTATCGTTGCAATTGGGGTGTGCGCAACTGGAAAATTCGCATATTTCATGCCACAGAAAAACGCACAAAAGCACAGACTTTAACATATTTGATTTGAATTTTTTCGACGTAGAACTGATCGCGAGTACGGACTCAGGGTGTTGTAATTACACTACGGCCTTTCGCGTCTATTTATATGACGGGTCGAGGACAATTCGGGGAAACAGCCACTTCACTGTCGGACGTTTTATTTACTGATCAATACGCACTCGCGTATACATATTATTATTTTCATACATCTCGTTGGACCGAAAATCGACGAAAGCAAAAAAAAAAAAAACAAACTTGTAATCTGTGAGTAATGGGTTGATAACGACAAAAGTATAGATAAAGAAAAAAATCCAACGACATTTTTTTGCACAGAAAGTCGCAAATTTGCTATGCGGGTTTAAGCCGTCGAGTTCAGCATTTCAAAAAAATACATGATATGAAACGATTTAGAAGAAATCGCGTTTACGGTATTTCCTTAATTATTGCGCAAGTGATTACGTGTAATATTATCGCTCACTCCGTATCACTCGTCCGTTGTCGCGCCGAGGAACGAAGAAGCATTTTGGGTACTTACAAGTAAAGAATAATAATCGATAACACAAAGAGGGTCACGAAAAACATGATTATTCAGAAATGAATACAAATTTGCATAATTAAAGAAAATAAAAGTTGAAAATTCAAAATTTTAATATCGCTTCCTTATAAAAGTTGATTATTCACAAAAGAATACAAATTTGCATAATTAAAAAAAATAAAAGCTGAAACTTGAAATTTTCATATCGCTTTCTCACAATATTTTCTTTACATGATGATCTACCTCGATTATAAGAAATAATAATTATTATTGCGACGTCGAAGTAGCCTCAAGGGGAAGCGGGAACGAAGTAAGCAGTTTAGTCGAAACAAGTCCTGACATTTTGCGTTATTTAGTTTTATTATTTTTTCACTACGATTAAATACTCGATGGCGACACGTGGAAAAATGTGGAATTCACTCGTCGATCCATTAACGAGGTTGATAGATAAATAATATTACTCAATATATATTTTTTTAATACGACGATTAACGTCGCCATTACGAGGCATAATTACTATTGTCATTATAACGTCGAAGTCGCCTTAAGGGGAAGCGGGAACAAAGTAGGTTCGTCTGCTCTTGTCAGCAGCGGTCTGACCGGTACCGGACACAACCACTGGAGTCCGCATAGCCATCGAGCGTGTATGTATATTAACTACTGTAACTGTGACTTTTAACAAGTAGGCGTCGTCCGGCGACTTACCGGCATGTGTGTGAGAGCGTGCAACTCGCGGTGCATCGACAAGTAGTCCAGGCCGACGCGAGGACGACGGCGTTAGCGATCGTCGGTTGCCGACCGCTCGCGGAGCTATTCGTTCCTCGCAGCGAAAAGACCGAACGAACGGAGACACGCTCGCTCGGCTACTCGTAAAAGCGTTCCTGGGTCAACGGAATCGAGCTCGGCCTCGGTAACTCGACAAAACGTTTGCCTGCTTTTGGACGCACCGAGGCAACGAAGCGCCCACACTTGCCAGTAGGTAAGGGCTGTGCGCGGGCGGACGATATCGCGTACACGGCGAAGAGGAGAATGTGGTTTCCGATACGGCATCGCGAGGCGTGTATACATTTCATATACGTTTCATACAAAAAGAATTAAAAGATACAAACAGGATGGAAACGATTAAGTGCGAAAGAATACGAGCCAATCGGCGCGATACCAACGGCATTTTATCCGCATGCAAATAATACCAAAGCAAAATCTCTGTATATTTTAGGTTTTCTTTTTTTTGCAAAAAGGTTTGCTGTATATATCGACGTCTTAACGGCGAGACTCCGTGCGGGCTGCGCGCAAGTACAGCCCGCATGGTCTCCTGACATCAGAATGCCGATATCTGCATCTGTTATAGTCAGGGTAGTCAGGGTGATATTGCCACCCTTACGCGGTTAAAAAGTTTGTATTGTTTACAACTTATTGTGCGCAAACGTCCACAATCTTTTATTTGTTCATTTACAGAGTGCACCGTCCAGCCCTAGTTTTATTTCTGTCCTTTTATTTCTCGTGTCATTTACAATTTTAGTTTGTACTTCTGTTTGTAAAACTAGACAATTACCGAATAAAATATTGTGGACGTTTTTGGACAATAAGTTGTTGTAAAAAGTACAAACTTTTTCCACTGTGTAGAATTGTTTATGACCAAAACATAAAGATGTTTTAATGTTAAACCTCAAACGTTAATTGTTTAAAAAATCATTACCATATCGCCCGGACTTATCCTACATGGGGAAAAAATGTCCCACGTGGACACGCGCATAGTTTTTTTTCCCTTTTTTCATTAATATTTTTTAATTCTTCGTTTATCTGACCCGGCTCGTCTCTCCCCCTGCTTATTATTCAACGCACCCGTCCGAGCTCTTCGCTTATCAATATTTCAATCTTAAAAAAAGGACACTCGCATCGACGAATCTTTGATTTCGAGCTGTCGATATATCGTTTTATTTTACAATATCGAGCCACCAGTCTGCCGTGGCTCTTCGCTGTCGGAGATGCGCGCCCTTTTCATTAGCGCTGACAAATGTCGTTATTGTGTTGCGTTCGGAATCGCGAGAGTACGAGGGTTCCTCGAGAAATGAACAAATAAAAAATTGTGCACGTTTGTGGACAATAAGTTGTTGCAAAAAGTGCAAAGTTTTTTTTTAGTGTGCAGAGTCGGTTACGACCAAAACATAAAGATTTTTTAACGTTAAAACTCAAATGTTCATTGTTTAAAAAATCATTACCATATCACCGCGACTTATCCCACATAGGGGAAAAAAAATTCCCATGTGACGACATGGAAAATGCGCATCGTTTTTTCTTCTAATATGTCACTCGACGGTCCATTAAGGGAAGTAATAATTTTTTTACTTTCATTCTTATTCGCATAGACGGGAAAGACCCTTTTTACAGAAAAATTGTACAAAAGTAAAAAAGAATGTGATGTGGACAATGGTTAATAAAATAAATTCTCTGTAAAAAAAATTTAGTTTGAAAATTAATTAACGGTGTTGGAGGCTTTTTTACACAAACTGTTTCTGAATGCTCAAATACATGTGTGTTGTAATTTTACAGTTAATTATTTTTTATTTTTAATGAACATTTTTGTAAATTTCAGGCAAACGATTTGTAATTTTAATATTTGGTATTTTAGTTTTACGAAAAAGTACGTTAATGCTCTATTAAGGTAGTACTTGCGGTACAGTCCCGCCAAACGTGAGTTTCAGAGAAAATTTCGAACATTTCTTGACGGGATAAAAATCTGAGAAAAATCAAGTATATGGAAGGTGCTACAAAAATTGTTTTTGTAAAATAATAATTCCAATTTGTCATTAACAAATTGAAGATAAAAATGATTATTCAACAAATTACCCGGTAACTTAACTATTTTCCTTCACAAAAATAATTCGTTTATTTATTTGAATACGTATGAATTTTTTCAGAATTTTTTGTTATTTTTGAAAATTGCATATTTTAAAAGTTCAAACTATGAAAAATGCAATTTTTAAAGATTACAAAAATTTCATACTGAAAAAGTGCATACGTATTCAGAAAAAAAAAACGAATCATTTTTATGGAAAAAAATGGTTAAGTTGCCGGGTAATATGTTGAACAATTATTTTTATCGTTAATTCGTCAATAACATTTTGGAATTATTATTACATAAAAACAGTATTTCAGATTTTTATCCCATCGAGAAATGTTTGAAGTTTTCCATGAAACTTACGTTTGGTGGGACTACACTGAGAAAAACTTATATAATCGATAGCACCTAGAAGGGACGTCTATATTTTATAGTTACGACAATGACCAAAAATTATATTTGTAACTATAATCATAGTTTAATCAATTGAGTATACACTATCACAAACTATCTATATAGACGTCCCCCCTGGGAACTTTTCGTTATAGTAGGAAATGCCATCCTTTTTTCTCAGTCTACCGCTCGGACTACCTTAAATACTGAATACGAAATTTACTCTCAACTATTATTTGTGTTCTATGAATTTTCTATGACTTTCCTGTGACTATTATTTTATTACGAAATTTAATGGATTTTTAACCAGTAGCTTCAATGAATTTTGCTGAAAATTTACCTGAGGTAACAGTAAAAAAAAAAGGCCTTTTCTCTAAGTAGTTGTTATTTTGCAGACGAATATCTGCCGAAGCTCACACATGCTTCCGAGCATCCCACCGGATTGACCATCCATCAAATAAATGCCGCATTGATATGGGTCGGCGAGTGACGGCATCCCATTCCACCAATCCGCCCATCCGATTTTGCTCAGAGACTCGTTCAACACGGATATCCAATGGCCGTCCCTGGATGGATTGTGAAAACCGATCCACGCTATGACGATCTCATTAAAGTTTTTCAGCATTTTCACTATTATATTTTCTTCCTCATTCGATCTTATGACAATCAAATCACCCGAAGGGAACAAAAAATCGTGGAAATAAAAAAAAACAAACAAATCAGCCTCGTTCAATTGTTGTTTGTTGAAGTAACGATCGGAAAATAATATAATTTAATGGCATCCCAAAAGCGAAGTTTTCGCGAGTAATTGACATTTTTTTCAGTTTACTCACCTCCCTCGTCGATACAAATTCGCCTCGCATCGCTTCACGTGTGACGCTTGGTATGCAACTTGTGAGCGCCGATTCCACTCGTCCGGAGATAGCCTTTTGGTATATGGACTTTCGTTGTCGATGTTGTTGTCGATGTTGTTGTCGATGTTGTTGTCGGTGCTGCTGTGGATGCTGTTGTTGATGCCATTATCGATAGTGTTGTCGATGTTATTCTCTCGAACGAAGTGTCATTGATGTAGACTGGCCCTTGGAATATTAACGTGACGTTGTTGAGGGTGCTGAAGTTGTAAGTCACCCTCGGCTCGACTATTCGTAAAAGAAGAAAGAATACAGAATACATGTTGGGATATATCGGGGTACATGCGTATTATCCCTGAAACGCTCTTTGACATCAAAGTCGATGATTTTATTTATTAATTTATGAACTTATGTATTTATTTGTTAATTCATTAATTTATTTATTAACTTAATTAGAAATTTTTTCTGCACTTACTTTGCACATCGGTATCATTAATTTTCGGTGGAACACGCGCAGGGAAGTTCAGAATACGAGTATCGTTGCAACCGGGGTGTGCGCAACTGGAAAATTCGCATATTTCATGCCACAGAAAAACGCACAATAGCACAGACTTTAACATATTCGATTTGCATTTATTCGACGTAGACTTTAACATATTCGATTTGAATTTTTTCGACGTAGAACTGATCGCGAGTACGGACCAGAGTGTTGCAATTACACCACGGCCTTTCGCGTCTATTTATATGACGGGTCGAGGACAATTCGGGGAAACAGCCACTTCACTGTCGGACGTTTTATTTACTGACCATTACACACTCGCGTATACATATTATATTAACGAGATGTATTTTCATACATCTTGTTGGACCCAAAATCGACGAAAGCAAAAAAAAAAAAACAAACTTGTAATCTGTGAGTAATGGGCTGATAACGACAAAAGTATAGATACAGAAAAAAATTCAACGACATTTTTTTTCACAGAAAGTCGCAGATTTGTTATGCCCGTTCAAGCCGTCGAGTTCGAGGTTTAAAAAAAATACATGATACGAAACGGGTCCGAAGAAATCGCGTTTGCAGTATTTCGTCAATTATTGCGCAAGTGATGACGTGTAATATTGTCGCTGACTCCGTATCACTCGTGCGTTGTCGCGCCAAAAACATGATTATTCAGAAAAGAATACAAATTTGCATAATTAAAGAAAATAGAAGTTGAAAATTGAAATTTTCATGTGGCTTTCTCATAAGGTTCCTTTATTCACAAAGCTTCTTCTATCCGAAAGCATTTTCTATATTTTTGGCTTCCTAAAAGGAAGCATTGTGAATGAAGAAACATTATGAGAAAGCCATCTGAAAATTTCAAATTTTATAAGGGAGCGGTATGAAAATTTTAATTTTCAAGCTTTTTCAATGTCAGTGTCATATTCGACTTTGATGCAAAATGACTACCCGATTCAGGTTCAGTGCGTAAAAATACACCAACGCCATAATTCATTTTGTCGGGTCTGTGCTCGGCGCGAACAACAAATACCTGGTTATTCGCTCCTGAATGTTTTTTGGCACTTTCGATTTGTACTCAAGAAATCCAAATGATACCTCTTTATTTATCTTCTTCAATCCCGTCATATCGATCATCTTGTGTATTTCTTGCCGTAAAATATGATAGGCACCTGAGTTTCTCCCAGGCTCTCCTGGCGGCAAAATTGCGGCATGTGCGTCCGCATTTGTCTATGTTTTTGCTAGCACTAAATGCCGAAAATTCTAAGGAGCATATTGTCAGCAAATTGTTAGGAAGATTTGCTGCTGCTTTGCGTCTCACTCGAAGATTAATTTGAATCATGGTTATTTTGGGTGAAATTTTTAAAAATTTGATTTCTCATAAAATTTAAGTGCCTTTACCGATCCGCACAAAAATGTAATTCCAAGGATCGTTATTCCTAGTCCATTTGTGTATCATATTTTATATAATACACAAATGGACCAACCAGAATTTTAATCTCTTTCACGGCTGTTGAATCGAAATGTGGAGGAAAAGGAGTGTGCAGGACTGGGAACGTGGAGGACCGAACGTGGAGGAACGGGATGTGTCGGAAAAGGAATGTGTACAATCGAGTTGTGGAGGAAAAGGTGTGTGGAGGACTGTTATTGGGAAGAACTGAATGTGGAGGATCGATGATGTGGAGAATCGAGATGTGTAGGATAGAGGGGCTCCTTAACGTCGAAGTCGCCTTAGGGGGAAGAGGGAACGAAGTAAGCAATTTAGTCGAAGCAAGACTACGCCTGACATTTTGCGTTATTCAGTTTTATTATTTTTTCACTACGATTAAATACTCGATGGCGACACGTGGAAAAATGTGGAATTCACACGTCGATCCATTAACGAGGTTGATAGATAAACATTACTCAATATATATTTTTTTAATGCGACGATTAACGTCGATTACGAGACATAATTACTATTGTTATTATAACGTCGAAGTCGCCTTAAGGGGAAGCGGGAACGAAGTAGGTTCGTCTGCTCTTGTCCGCAGCGGTCTGACCGGTACCGGACAGAACCACTGGAATCCGCATAGCCATCGAGCGTGTATGTATATTAACTAATGTACCGCTCGCGGAGCTATTCGTTCCTCGCAGCGAAAAGACCGAACGAACGGAGACACGCTCGCGGCTGCTCGTAGAAGCGTTCCTGGGTCAACAGAATCGAGCTCGGCCTCGGTAACTCGACAAAACGTTTGGCTGCTTTTGGGCGCAACGAGGCAACGAAGCGCCCACACTTGCCAGTAGGTAAGAGCTGTGCGCGGGCGGACGATATCGCGTACACGGCGAAGAGGAGAATGTGGTTTCCGATACGGCATCGCGAGAGGTGTATACATTTCATATACGTTTCATACAAAAAGAATTAAAAGATACAAACAGGATGGAAACGATTAAGTGCGAGAGAATACGAGCCAATCGGCGCGATACCAACGGCATTTTATCCGCATGCAAATAACACCAAAGCAAAATCTCTGTGTATTTTAGGTTTTCTTTTTTTTCTGCAAAAAGTTTTGCTGTATATATCGACGTCTTAACGGCGAGACTACGTGCGGGCTGCGCGCAAGTACAGCCCGCATGGCCTCCTGACATCGGACTGCCGGTATCTGCATCTGTTATAGGGTAAGTCAGGGTGATTTTGTCACCCGTTCACGGTTAAAAAGTTTGCACTTTTTACGACTTATTGTCCGCAAACGTCCACAATTTTTTATTCGTTAATTTTTCGATCGCACCATTCAAATCTAGTTTTACAAACAAAAGTACAAACTAAGATTGTCAATGATACGGGGAATAAAAGGACTGGTTTGAACAATAGAGTTTGTCACTTATTTTTACGAAACTTTGTATTCCGGTTTTACGAAATAATATTTTGTTGTGTAATATCTTTTGACGTAACAAACGAATGGCGCTGCTGTTTGCACAGTTTTTAGTATACGTTGAGACAATACGATTGCACCGAAATATGTATGATTGTATATGCAAGGCAAGACAATATACCACGTGGCGGACATGCCTCGCAATTTCCGGGTGACATGGCCATTAAAAGCCTTTTCTTTTTAGTTTGGCGTCTGAAAAATTTGACGGGGGTAATTATTGTCTTTCTGTAGTTCGTGTAGACAACATAAAATATATTTACACGTGTTTGCTGCGACCCCTCTATGCTTCCCCAGGCCTAATCGACTGACATTGTTACAACATCCATATCACCTATCGTGTCCGGTTGATATAGCCGCAAATACTTATTTACAGAGCTGCAATTAAATCCCGCATCGAAAATATCGAAAGGTCTGAGCGAATTACTTCAGTTCGATGTTTCTACACAGTAAAAAATAATTTCGTACAATCGAAATGCAAAATGTTACGAAATTATGTGAATATACGAACCTGTCCTTTTATTTCCCGTGTCATTGACAATTTTAGTTTGTACTTCGATTTGTTAAACAAGAAAATCAACAAATAAATAATTATGGACGTTTGTGGACAATAAGTTGTAAAAAGTACAAATTTTTTTTTACTGTCTAGACTTGGTTAGAACCAAAACACAAAGATTTTCTTTAACGTTAAACCTCATCCGTTCATTCTTTAAAAAAAACATGACCATATCACCCTGACTGATCCTACGTGGGCAAAAAATGTCCCATGTGGACTCCCGCATAGTTTTTATCAATTTCCATTAATTTTTTTAAATTCCTCGTTTATCTGACCCGGCTCATCTCTCCCCCTGTTTTATATTCAACGCACCCGTCCTCGCTCCTCGCCAATCAATATCTCAATCTCAAAAAAAAAAGGACACTCGCATCGACGAATCTTTGATTTCGCGCCACCGATATATCATTTTATTTCACAATATCGAGTCACCAGTGTGCCGTGGCTCGATATTGTCGGAGATACGTCCTTTTCACGAGGGCTCACAAATTTTTTTATTGTGTTGCGTACGGAATCGCGAGGGTACGACGGTACCCCGAGAGCGCAAAAAACTTACGCAGCGTATTATAACTAGAAAATTAACAAATAAAAAATTGTGCACGTTTGTAGACAATAAGTTGTTGTAAAAAGTAAAAAGATTTTTTTCACTGTGCAGACTTGGTTACGACCAAAACATATAAGATTTTTTAACGCTAAACCTCAAGTGTTCATTGTTTAAAAAAATCATGACCATATCACCGCGATTTATCCTTCATGGAAAAAAAAAAAAAAATGTCTCATGTGGACGACATGGGAAATGCGCATCGTTTTTTCTTTTAATTAAAAAAAAAAAAATTCTAAACATTAATTTCCTTTTAATTCTTCGTTTATCTGAACCGGCTCATCTCTCCCTCTGTTTATTATTCAACGCATCCGCTCCTCGCTCCTCGCCAATCAATATCTCAATCTCAAAAAGAAAAAAAAGGACACTCGCATCGACGAATCTTTGATTTCGAGCCATCGATATATCATTTTATTTCACAATATCGAGCCGCCAGTCTGCCGTGGCTCTGCGCTCTCCGAGATGCGCGCCCTTTTCACGAGCGCTCACAAATTTCGTTATTGTGTTGCATTCGGAATCGCGAGGGTACCGCGAGAGCGCAAAAAACGTACGCAGCGGATTATAAGGCTGTACGGCGTGTACGATATACATATACATGACCAAGGTAATGGGGCAAGACGGTGGAAAGATAAGACGGTGGAAGATTGAGGGTGGCAGGGGGGGGGGGTGGGGGGGAGTTGAGGGGGGCGAAAAAAGGACAAGAAGAAAATAAGTCCTTCGAGAGACGTGGAGACAGAAGGACGATACCGCTGGGTAGTTGGATATATAAATATAGTGGGTTACAAGTGAGCCGCGGAGAGGAAGGGTCGGGCTGACCACTTCGCGGGCACGAGAGGACCCCACGTTCGCCGCCATTTCTCCGTCCTTCTCGTCGCCCGAGGGGAATCGAGAATAAGAAACACAAGGCGACCACCTCCTCCTCCGGGCGCTCCGAGCCTCGGACCATGCAGAAAGGGAGGAGGACCAACGGGAGAGTTGAGTAAAGAGAAGAAAACAAAACAACAAAAAAAAAAGGCAAAAAGCAAAGTTGTGAACTCGAATGACCTTCAACGGCCTTGAGCTCTAGGCAACTCGAAGGCGGGCTGGTGAAGCGCCGAGGAGAAGCCGGCAGCCAGGGAATAAAGGGAGAGGCGAGAATTTCCCTTTCGTATCATGCGGTTTTTAACCCTGAAGAAAAAAAAAAAAAAAGAAGCCGCTCCGAGGAGAGAGT
The DNA here is from genome assembly GCA_963922035.1 of Amblyjoppa proteus. Classification (NCBI taxonomy): domain Eukaryota; kingdom Metazoa; phylum Arthropoda; class Insecta; order Hymenoptera; family Ichneumonidae; genus Amblyjoppa; species Amblyjoppa proteus. The sequence goes on from OY998233.1 coordinate 14,827,814, forward strand.
CACGAATTTCATGCCGATGCACTCCCGGATCTGGCACTTTGTCCCTCGAGGATGGTTTCTCGCGTGGCAATGCATATTGTGCTTCATGCACAATTAGCGGTGTCATTTCATTCCGTGTTTACAGTCGCCGCGCTACGACCCCCTCGCACTCGGTGCAATTTACTTCGACGCATGTGAAATACTTTCGGAGCGGAGTGGCTTCTCTGCTTCTATACGCATATATTTTACTTTTGCGACCGTAACTCGACCGTCGTGAAGCACAATGAAAATACACGCGAGCTACATGCGAATAGATGCGAAAATTGTCGCACAAAAAAAAAAAAAGGTAAATCAAATTACATTTTGTCCATATTTAGTTGCAGAAATTATATCCACTCGGTTATCCAACGGTGTGTCTGCGCGGCTTAAAGAGCATGGAATTATCATCGAATTTCTCGTTTCTCTCATTTATTCTCTGAATCCGCAGACAATTGAAGAAAAAGAAAATTGTATCTTCCTGAGTGTGCCGATTCCGCGGGGAAAGATGATTTTCGTTAATCCTTCCTGTTTTTTTTTTGCCCTTTCGGCAGTCAGGCGTTGAAAAGAAAATTGTCTTGAAACGGTATTCGTTGCAGGTTTTGTTGCCGACGTGACTATTTCGCGTTTAATTCGCGGAGACGATCGGTCGAATTCTTCGTCGGACATCGCGATCATTGTTTGGAGAGAATATTGTGGGACAGAGGTAGTTGAGTTTATCAAATATTCGAAGAGAGACTATAGATGGGATTATTTCGAGTATAAATGCCGGAGCGTGCGGAAGGATTAAGGTGATCCTTTTGCCCAACTGCTTCGTGCTCGGTCGGTAACAAAAATGCCGATAAATGGCATTTTTAAGCCGCAGACAACTGAAGAAATAGAAAATTGTCTTTCCCTAAGTGGTTGAATTTATCAAACGTTCGAAGAGAGGCAATAGATGGGATTATTTCGAGTATAAATGACGAAGCGTGCGGAAGGGCGCTTTAAGGTGATCCTTTTGCCGAACTGCTCCGTGCTCAGTCGGTAACGAAAATGCTACTAAATGGCATTTTGAAACCGCAGACAACTGAAGAAATAGAAAATTGTCTTTCCCTAAGTGGTTGAATTTATCAAACGTTCGTGGAGAGACAATAGATGGGATTATTTCGAGTATAAATGACGGAACGTGCGGAAGGGCGCTTTAAGGTGATCCTTTTGCCGAACTGCTCCATGCTCAGTCGGTAATAAAAATGCTAATAATAAATGGCATTTTGAAACCGCAGACAACTGAAGAAATAGAAAATTGTCTTTCCCTAAGTAGTTGAATTTATCAAACGTGCGGAAAGGCGCTTTAATGTGATCCTCCTTGCCAACTGCTCCGTGCTCAATCGATAACAAAAATACTAATAAATGGCATTTTCAAACCGCAGACAACTGAAGAAATAGAAAATTGTCTGTCCGTTAGTGTGCCCATTCCTCGAGGAAATACGATTTTCCATTCTCTCCAGCCATTTGTGGTCTCAAAACGGCATTCGTTACAGGTTTTTGTTACCAACACAGATTTTGTTACCAACGCTTTTAATTCGCAGAGACGATCCCTCGAATTCTTCGTCGGGAATAAAGGGAGACGCGAGAATTTCCCTTTCGTATCATCCGGTTTTTAACCCTGAAAGAAGAAGCCGTTCCGAGGAGAGAGTCACGAATTTCATACCGACGCACTCCCGGACCTGGCACTTTGTCCCTCGAGGATGGTTTCTCGTGTGGCAATGCATATTGTACTTCATGCACGATTAGCGGTATCATTTCATTCCGTGTTTACAGTCGCCGCGCTACGACCGCCTCGCACTCGGTGCAATTTACTTCGACGCATGAGAAATACTTTCGGAGCAGAGTGGCTTCTCTGCACCTATACGCATATATTTTATTTCTGCGACCGTAACTCCACCGCCATAAAGTATAATGAAAATACACGCGAGCTATATGCGAAAATGGTCGCACAAAAAAAAAAAGGAAATTCAAATTACATTTTGTATATATTTAGTTGCAGAAATTGTATCCACTCGGGTATCCAGCGGTGTGTCTGCGCGGCGGAAAGAGCATGGAATTATCATCGAGTTTCTCATTTCTCTCATTTCTTCTCGCCACGATCTGCCCCGTCTCGATCGTTAGAGAGTGGCAAAGTTGACCGACTTTTTTTTTCTCTCTTTCCCATTCTCCCACGCATATCCACGGTGCCGCATGGTCCCGAGCCTTTCCACCCGAGCGACTCCCGCTGCACCGGAGGTTTCCTCCCCGCCGACGTCGGCCCCGTACCGCCGAGCGTCGAACCCATTAACTTAATTGTTCCCGGTCAGAAAGATATTAGCAAACAATGATATACACCGCGAGCTCACGCGGGACAAACGAAAGTTGCTCGGTTGCCCGCTTCGGCTTCCACAGTGCTCGCTGCTTCGAGCTATTGTCTCAAAAGCGGTCTCAACGAGCGCTCCGATTCTTTCGAGGTCCTCGAACGTTTTGCAGCGAGCTCACCTCTCGGTCCGTGTAGGTTTTGCCGATAAAACAGACGCGGCCGATGATCGGGTTAGTGTTGGCGTGGCGATTTCCGAATCCCCAACGCTCGGCCAATATTCGGCTAAGCATTGGCTCGCCAATGGTTGGTTTGACAATTTGCGGTCAATGCTTGGCCGCGTTCGACGCGCCAATTAATGGTGAGTCGATTTGAGGCCAATGTTCGGCCGAGCATTTGCTAACCATTGGTTGGTTTGACAATCGGCGGCCGATACTTGGTCAAGTATTGACTCGCCAATTGTTGGTTTGTTGATTTAAGGCCAGTGTTCGGCCCACCATCAACTCACCAAACATCGATTTTCCAATTTTAGGCCGATGTTCAGCCGAATACAGATTCGCCCACCGTTGGTCGGTTGATGGATAATCTTATGAATCATTGATGAGCCGATTTCTGACCAATGTTCGGCCGAATATTGATTCGCCAATAGATAGTCTGTTGATCCACGATCGCCGAATATCGAATCGCTGAATATCGAGTCGCCAATCGTTGATCTACCGATTTGACGCCAACATTGAACTATCAATCATTGGTTTTCGCCGCTAGACGGCGCTAACCCGAGTTGTTTCTCGCAAGCGAAAGTGTACACGCGCGTCAATATAAGAGGATGTGAAATGACAACTTTTTTAACTGTCGCAAAGTATGCGTATTATTTTTGGATTCCGTACTCGGTAGTCAATAAATGCATTGACATACCAATATACAATACTTTTCTATATTGTCAATACATTGACTGAGTACGATCGCTTTGAGAGTACTCGCAGGAGAAAATATATCAAATATAATCTCTTGTAGATATCCGAAACATAAAAAAGGGATATTGCAACTTTTACAATATAAAAAAAAGAATTGCTTTAAAACCACTCTCGTCGCTATATATGTAACTTATAGAGGTTATCGAGCGATCTCCTTGATCGATCTTGGGACTAATGTTGAGTGCCGATATTGGCAAGTACTTATCACCCAAGGCTCCCTCGATGATTGGGCCAAGCTCGCATGCCAATGTTGGCACGGTACCAAGCTTCGCCCAACCATTGGCCACATCCGATCACCCTACATGGGGGGATTTTCTCTCCCCCTTTGAAGATAGGATAAAGCACTCGCGCCGTATTTTCTGCGGCGGCGAGCCTCTTGCACGTATCGCGATCCGTCGCGTTATATTATTTAAGCGAACATCCGGAAGTTACGATTTAACGATAATGCCCGAACTGCGCGAGCGGGCTGCGCATGCGCGCCGCGCGCGCGCGCACTATCGCACGTATCGCGTATATGTGTGTGTGTGTGTGTGTGTATAGATGCATACCCGCAATTTTTATATGTTACAACCCGTACGTTAACCGGTCCTCGGGGAGCTTCGAGGAGCTGCAGCAACGCACACCGCGGAATCTCGCTTCCATCGCCTTCCAGCGGGTTAATCCGCGAGACGCCGTTTTATACTATATACACCGTATAACTCTCGCCGCGGGAGTTACGCCGAATCGACTTTATAAAGCGAGAAGAGAAAGGAATAATACTATACCGAGTTTCTCGTACGTCCCCATCGCGCACCCGACACTCCGCCGGGAGGCCTCAGAGCTGCCCCGCCGCTGTACGTATTAGGTTTACCTTTCCGATATAGGTATGTAATATACAGTGGGTTCGTAATGCAGAGATTGTTATGTGTGTAACTCGCGCACGTGCGTTGTATCGCCTTCGCGCGGTTTATAATAATATTCTACGGGGCGCATTGCTGCCTATCCACAGAATGCAATTCCTCGGACGCAATGTATGCGCTTTATAGTAGTCATATAAAATGTACGCGTATGCGCGGGGTGGGGAGGAGGGGGGGGGGAGGTGGTACATCGGAAGATTTAGCGTGTAATTCGCGGAGACGATCCCTCGGATTCTTCGTCGGGCATCGCGATCATTGTTTCGAGAGGATATTGTGGGACGGAGGCAGTTAAGTTTATCGAACGCTAGGGGAGAGACAATAGATGGGATTATTACGAGCATGATTAACCTAGCGTGTGGAAAGGCGCTTTAAGGTGATCGTCGCGCCCACCAGCCTTGCGCTCTGTCGGTAAAAAATCCTGCAACGAATGGCGTTTTGAGACCGCAGACAATTGAAGAGAAAGAAAATTGTCTCTCCCTGAGTGTGCCGATTCCTCGGGGAAGGACGATTTTCTTTAATGATTCCCGTTTTTTTTGCCCTTTGGGCAGTCAGGCGTTGAAAAGAAAATCGTCTTGAAACGGGATTCATTATAGGTTTTGTTACCGACACAAATATTTCGCGTTTAATTCGCGGAGACGATCGGTTGAATTCTTCGTTGGATATCGCGATCATTGTTTGGAGAGGATACTGTGGGACAGAGGTAGTTGAGTTAATCGAACGTTAGGGGAGAGACAATACATGGGATTATTTCGACTATAAAGAATGGAGCGTGTGGAAAGACGCTTCAAGGTGATCCTCCCGTTCAACCGCTCCGTGCTCAGTCGGTATCAAAAATGGTAATAAATGGCATTTTGAAACCGGAGACAAGTGGAGAAATAGGAAATTGCCTCTCCCTTAGGGTCGAATTTGAGGACGTTAGTTTGAACTTAAGATCGCTCTTGAGATCGAACTTAAGATCGAAGTTTGGCCCGAACTGCATTGCGTGTTTAAGATCGATCTTAGGTTCGAACTTGATGTCATGCTTGAGTTTGATCTTAAGTTCGCTGTTAAGTTCGATATGAAGTTCGATCTTAAATTCGACTTGAAGTTCGATCTTAAGATCGAACTCGAACTACCATCGAATTTCATTTCCGACTCAAGTTCGAACTTAAGATAGATCTTAAGCACGCGATAAAATTTGGGCTAAACTTGGATTTTAATTTCGATCTCAAGAGCGATCATAACTTAAAACGAACGTCTTAAAATTCGACTCCGAGTGTGCTGATTCCTCGGGAAAATACGATTTTCCTTAATAATTCACTTTTTTACCAGTCTTTGGGCAGTCGGGCGTTGAAAATAAAATCGTCTTGAAACGGCATTCGTTACAGGTTTTGTTACCGATACAAACATTTCGCGTTTAATTCGCAGCGACGATTCCTCGAATTCTTCGTCGGGCATCGCGATCGTTGTTTCGATAAAGTATTGTTGGACGGAGGCAGTTTATCAAACGTTTATCAAACGTTCGAGGAGCGACAATAGATGGGATTATCACGAGCATGATTAACATCGCGGGCGGAAAGACGCTTTATGGCGATCCTCACGCCACGTGCTCAGTCGGTAACAAATACTGTAACGACCGGCGTTTTGAGACTGTAAGGAGCTGACGAAAAAGAATATTGTATCTCCCTAAGTCTGCCGATTTCTCGGGGAAAGACGATTTTCCTTTGTCTGTTTGTGGTCTTGAAACGGCATTCACTCTAGGTTTTGTTACCGACGGCGTTAACGAAACCTTTTCGCCGGGGTTTTTCCTGTTGCAAACAAAATTCCCTTTAGAAATAAAGTTAAACATTTTCGTAGGCGATGCAATTTCGACTCTCATCGAAATCGGCCGTTTCCCGAAGGTGCATTCGAATTGCATATGCATTTCTTTAAATGCAGAATTTGCCTGACCGGACCACAACTCCGTGGCGTCTTTAAATTAATAATGAGGCAGTGAGACGTGGAACTTCGAGCCGTAAAACCCCACTGTAAAATTCAGATTATATTGCACACAGTGTCTAAACCAGCGAATTATTATAGTGTACCGTAATACACTATCTCCGGAAGTGCAATGAATTTTTTTATATTCCCTACGATAAACCTTCTGTTTTATCACGTCAATTTGCGTGTCATAAAATCTTTTTTCTCTAATTTCTTTTTTCTTTCACCTTCGCCTGTTTTTTCTTCTCCAGCTGGCGCGTTAGCTCGCTTGGTCTATGTGGCAATAATTCGTCGTTCGATTTTTTTTTTTTTTTTTACGTACGATTGCCGGGTCCGCACATCGAACGGAACTATTGAAATTTTAGTGGGCCTTTCTAGTCAAACGGCGATCGGGGCTTCCGCTATCGCATGACACGATCGTCAAACAAATCGGCTCCCCGGTGTGAATATGTAAGTCACGAGTGGGCCTCGGGGAAACGGCGTTGTCGTTGTCGTCGTCGTTTCTCGTCCTCGGCGACGACCACGTCGTCGACGAAAACTCCTTTCATATTTTCACTCTTCAATTACGAGACACCCGTTGCTCCAGGCTTTTATATAACGCAAAGTCGGGCGAGCGAGCGAACGAGCTCACGGTTTCATAATACACGCCGAGGGTTGCGAACGGAGAAAGAGGCCAAACTGTGCGAGACTTGCAAACTACTCGACTCTCGTACACACGCATTTGACCGCCTCGTGTGGTGGGGAATTCACTCCGAGGAAACGAGGATTAAAAATATTCGTTCCTCGCACGATACGCGCGGCTTAACCAGAGTTGCGTTAATTTTTCATTATTTTTTTTTATTCATTAAAAAATTCTCAAAAAAATATCGTGTTATTTATTGTCGACGGTAAGATTTTTTTTTATTTTTTGTCACTTGAACTTTGCAGGCTCGATTTATGTAATCGCACACCGAGAACCGGTTCTGAAAGCAATCTATCGATACAGTCGTTCCGTATTCATAAATTTATTGGACAAAGTTTGAATAGAATACAAAATATTGAATATTTACAAAACTATCCCGATATTTACAAAACTATCCCGAGAAAACATTGAATAAAATACAAAACTATCCCGACTTATCCCCGATTATGTCACTTTTTGACAATCTATGTGAGACACTTCATTCACATTCTATACGGCTCGAAATCTATAATACGATCGTGCAATGACGCGATATTAATTGCAGTAATTTTTTATTTACTTATTTCTTTCATAAAAAAAATAAATAAAAAATCGTGTATTCATTTTCGATGGTATTTTTTTTAATTTTTTAAATAAAATAATTTTAACTTTGCAGATTCGATTTATGTAATCGCACACCGAGAATCGGTTCTGAAAGCAATCTATCGATACAGTCGTTCCGTATTCATAAATTTATTGGACAAAGTTCCATTGAATAGAATACAAAACTGTCCCGACTTATCCCCGATTCTGTCACTTTTTGACAATCTATGTGTGACACTTCATTCACATTCTATACGGCTCGAAATCTATAATACGATCGTGCAATGACGCGATATTAATTGTAGTCATTTTTTATTTACTTATTTCTTTCATAAAAAAAATAATAAATAAAAAAATCGTGTATTCATTTTCGATGGTATTTTTTTTAATTTTTTAAATAAAATAATTTTAACTTTGCAGATTCGATTTATGTAATCGGATACCGAGAACTGGTTTTGAAAGAAATCAATCGGTACAATCGTTCTATATTCATAAGTTTATTGGACATAGTTTCATTGAATAGAATACAAGTCGATCCGCATGGGATCGACTTGTCGCTTTTTCACAACCTATGCGGGACACTAGATTCGTATTCCATACATAACGAAATCTACAACACGGTCGTACGATGACGCGATATTAATTGTGTTAATTTGTTATTTTTTTTTTTCTTCATAGAGGAAAATTTTATGGTGAAAAACACAATTTCGAGATTTTATATATTTGAATTTTTTTTTGGAGCATTTATTGATGCTCCGAAACTTCAAATTCACCAAACAAAAATCATAGGATTTTTAATTTAATTTAATTCATTTTTTCGAATTATTTGAACTTTGCAGATTCGTTTTATGTAATCGCATGCAGAGAACTGGTTCCGAAAGAAATCGATCGGTAAAAATCGTTCTATATTCATCAGTTACAGTTCTGAGGCTTGAGCCTCAGAACACGGAATAAACAAATCTATCTATCTAGTTTAATGGACAATAGTTCCATTGAATTGAATGCACGATGATCCGGATGAGATTCATCGTACGACCGTGTATCGTCGATCCATCGCTTCTTCACAGTCGATGTGGGACACTAGATTCACATTCCATACATGTCGAAATCTATAACACGATCGTGCGATGACGCGGTAACAAAAAAATGTCTTGAGCAATGCTCGTCGTGTCGAGTACACGATCGAGGCGCGCGCGCCTGGATTTTCTCCGATGCGCGATCCCGAGCATACCAAAGACGTCTTCGCGACTCACGAGTCTCATATCCGGCGACGTGTCTGATGATTCACGGAAAAAAAAAGAAAAAACGAAATTTCCAAATGTCTCGCCTGCAGAATTTAACGGGGATGAGATCTGCTGTCGCGTCTGCCGATGAACGTTCGCGGAATCCCCGTTCTCGGCTTCCATCAGCAGTGGCTGAACCGGACGCGAATTCTCGAAGCACTTGAAGAGACCTTGAAAGAGGAGCATGACCACCGGTAAGACACGCCCGAAGACCTTCGCGACGTCGTATCGCTACTTTATTTTTCGGGAATTCCCGGACATCTCGATTTGCGCATATGAATCCTGCACGGTGGAATTCGTATTACGAGCGCGATTCTCCGTAGCTCTCGGCGAATACTTTAAACACACGAAGGCACTTTGAATAGACGAATTTCCCAATTCGGTTACCCGCAAAAAATAAAAACTAAAGATAAAATATGTAAAAAAAAAAGGAAAAAATTGATTGAAATGCAACGTCGTATTGATACTTGATTTTTCGGGAATTGCCGGATACCACGAATTGCGCCTATGAATCCTGCACGGAGGAATTTGGATTATGAGCGCGATTCTCCGTGGCTCTCGGCAGAAGGCGCTTGAAAGAGATGAATTTCCGAATTCAGCAACTTGCAAAAAAAAAAAAACTAAAGATAAAAAAAGTAAAAAAATAAAAAATTGAATGAAATGCAACGTCGTGTTTGCTACTTGATTTTTCGGGAATTGCCGGACAACTCGATTTGCGCATATGAATCCTGCACGGAGGAATTCGTATCACGAGCGCGATTCTCCGTAGCTCTCGGCGAACACTTTAAACACACGAAGGCACTTTGAACAGACGAATTTCCCAATTCGGTTACCCGCAAAAAATAAAAACTAAAGATAAAATATGTAAAAAAAAAGGAAAAAATTGAATGAAATGCAACGTCGTATTGATACTTGATTTTTCGGGAATTGCCGGATATCTCGAATTGCGCCTATGAATCCTGCACGGAGGAATTTGGATTATGAGCGCGATTCTCCGTGACTCTCGGCGGAAGGCACTTTAAAGAGATGAATTTCCGAATTCAGCAACTTGCAAAAAATAAAAACTAAAGATAAAAAATGTACAAAAATAAAAAATTGAACGAAATGCAACGTCGTATTGCTACTTGATTTTTCGGGAATTGCCGGAATTGCGCCTATGAATCCTGCACGGAGGAATTCGTATTACGAGCCCGATTCTCCGTGGCTCTCGGCAGACACTTTAAACTCATGACGGCACTTTAAATAGACGAATTTCCCAATTCACCCACTCGCAAAAAATAAAAACTACACGGATAAAAATTCGCTTGCGGTCTGCCTAAGAATTTAAAAAATTCAATTCGACTTTAAATTCTTACAATTCTATATGATATTGAAACGATGACGGCAGGACTGTCAAGTCGTCGTATTATTGCTTCATTCCCATATGGAAAAGTAAGAATTGAAAGTAGAATAGAGGCAACACATTTATTTTTTTGGCAGCCTGCAAGGAAATTGTATTTGAGTAATTGATTTTTTTTTTCAGTGTAAAGATAAAATACGTAAAAGAAATTGAATATAATGCAACGTCATATTACTACTTGATTTTTCGAGAATTGGCAGATATTTCGATTTGCGCCTGTGAATTCTGCACAGAGGAATTCGTATTACGAGCGCGTATCTCCGTGGCTCTCGGTAGAAGGCATTTTAAACAGATGAGTTTCCGAATTTAGCCATTCGCAAAAAATAAAGACTAAAGATAAAAAATGTTAAATAACAAAAAAATTAATGAAATGCAACGTCGGATTGCTTCTTGATTTTTCGGGAAGTGCCGGATATTTCAATTTTCGCCTGTGAAGTCTGCACAGAGGAATTCGTATTACGAGCGTGATTCTCCGGCGCTCTCGGCAGAAAACACTTTAATCACAGATGAATTTCTCAATTCGGTCACTCGTTAATAAAAATATATATAAAAAGAAAAAAAATCTCTGGCATGAAATGGAGTACAGTGCAGTACAGTGCGTGTCTCGTTCGAAAGAAGGGAAAAAATAATGAGTCGAAGATAAGGAATAAAAGGAACAAAGCTGAGGAACATTTTTCATCAGCCGGTTTTGAAGTACAAGAGGGAACATGAGAGAAAAGAGAGGTTTATCGGGAGAGCCCCGAGGGCGTTCGCATATTTTTAGCGAGCCTGAGAGGAACATCAGCCAGAAAGCAACACCAACCGCGGCATATCGGGCTGCGTGCGCATCGGGCTCGCACGAAATGAATTTCGTGCAAACTCGTTAGGCAGGGTCATCGACATTATTCCCGCGTATGCCTCACATTCGAAGAGCGTTTTCGGAGGTCGTAGCACTTGACGAGAGGAATCTATCCGAATAAAAAATATGAAATTTCCCATATCCCTCTAATATCTTCTCCACCGACAAAATGCCGTGTCTCTTCAAACCCTCGTAGTAAAAAAGATTTGTACTTTAAACAAACTTTCTTTGTCCACAAACGTTCACAATTTTCTTGCTAATTTTTCGAAATATGTTCATGAAACTGATAAAAATTCGTAATAAAATGAACAAGTTGGTTTATCAAATCCACAATTTTTTTGATAAAATTAACATTTTTATAAATTGAACATTTTTATAAAATTAACATTTTTATAAAATTAACATTTTTATAAAATTAATATTTTTATAAAATTAATATTTTTATAAAATGAACATTTTTATAAAATGAACATTTTTATAAATTGAACATTTTTATAAAATGAACATTTTTATAAAATGAACATTTTTATAAATTGAAAATTTTTATAAAATGAACATTTTTATAAATTGAAAATTTTTATAAAATGAATAAAAATGATTATGAAATGCACCAAATTTGTTATAAAACTAACAAAGTTTCTTTGTAAAATTAGCAAAATTTTTAATAAAATTAGCAAAATTTCTTAGTAAAATTAACAAGGAAAGAATTTAGGACGTTTGTGGACAATTGTTTGTGGTACTCGATGAAAAATCAGCGAAACGCCACGCATGCTCAAAAGCTCGACAACTTTCTGTTCACGAATTCTTTCAATGTCAAAAAAAAAAAAAAAAAAAAAATGTCGGACCTTTCTTTCGACCAAAAATATTGTCCGGTACAAAAGCGAGCGATGGACTTGTGAGATCGAAACAACAGTCAGGTAAAATTTCGTCGACTAATGTCTCCGGTGGGTTTATCAAGCCGAGCGAGGCGAACAGTATCGTATCGTATAATACGTAAAGTATAGCGTGTTAGCCGGCGGCAGGTCGAGCCGCTAACTTTCCCTTTTGACGGATCCTCCGCGCTCTGGTCCGGGAGTTCTCGGCGAGCGAGAGAGCTCCGACAGACACGGAGACTCTCGAGGACGATGTGCCGCCTATCGATTCGATCGCATCCCGTTCCGCCGAAAGAGCGTAACGAGAAAACTGAGCTCTCGCAATTCTTCAAAGAAAATTATAGATTAATAAAATTTAAAAAAATTAAAATTAAAATAAAAAAAAATTCTATTCTATTCTCAACGTCAGGGGCTAAAAATAAAAAAATTCGTCACAGGCATGACCGTCGTCCGTTAACGAGATGTCGATTAACGAGATGTCGGAGTGCACAGTCAGAATTTTCCTTAAACAGGTGGCTTTCACTTTTACGAAGTCTCGTGCGACGGGAGTGCGAGCGAGCGATGTGTCTTGTGGGCATAAGGCTTTATTCTCCTCCTGTCTCCGAAGGCCGCCTCGTTCTCTCGCCCTCCTCGTTGCGCCAGATGCCACGAATCACACGGGAGGGATTCGATCGGCACGTCCTACTCTCCTCGGGCACAAATGTCCGAAGCGAACGAAGGCGAAAGCTTAATATACGACACTATAAACGTCGACAAACTCCCGAGTAATTAAAAAAAAAAAAAAATGATAATCAAATTTGGGCGCTAGAGTTTTAATTTACAAAAAAAAAAATGATTATCTTAATTTTCGTAATTATCGTAATTTTTGCTAAGAGGCCGGCAAAACAAATGATTTTTTTTTTTTTTTTTTCGTAGAGCGTGAGCTCTCGCGCAGTATGCCGAGGCAGTCGCGAAGCTGCTGCGGCAAGAATCGCGTCAGAATTTCCCTGAAACCGCTAGCTTTCACTTCTTACGGAGCTCGAGCTCACCGTAGAATGCTACTAGGCCTCCGAACGCTCCGCTGTGCACGTATAGAGCGAGACTTACACAGGTAGTTACTGCTCCGTGTGCCGCTGCTGCTGTTCGTATTACTATATAATAGCTGGTCCCGGGAGCGTGGCGTTGACGGTGCGCAACACACCCAGGAGGTGCGAGTAGGTACCGACTTACAGACCTACAGACTGCAGAAGTATTACTGTTGTTCTTTGCCGGTTCTATCCTACGATTATTTTCTCGTTTCCAGCACGGTTCTCTCAGCCATTTTCCGAAGAACGTCGCAGGAGCACACGACTCTAGGCGAATTTCCTTACGCTGATCAGCTGATTGTCAATTAGCCTATTAGTCAATGTAAGTTCAAACTTAACATCGTACTTAATTTCGTGCCAAAATTGGAACTTACTCTTAAACTTAAGTTAGAACTCAAATTGTTACTTAAGTTTGAACGTACTTTCTTGCCCGAGTTTGAACTTGATCTCTTAATTAAGTTTTAACTTAATCTCTTAAGTTTGAACTTAATCTCTTAATTAAGTTTGAACTTAATCTCTTACTTAAGTTTGAACGTACTTTCTTACTTAAGTTTGAACATACTTTCTTGCCTGAGTTTGAACTTAATCTCTCAATTAAGTTTGAACTTAATCTCTTAATTAAGTTTGAACTTAATCTCTTACTTAAATTTGAACTTAGTCTCTTAAATTTGACCGTACTTTCTTACTTAAGTTTAAACTTAATCTCTTACTTAAGTTTGAACTTAATCTCTGACTTAAGTGTGAACTTAATATCTTAATTGAGTTTGAACTTAATTTCTTACTTAAGTTTGATTAATCTCTTAAGTTTGAACTTAATTTCCGTCTTAATTTTGAATTTGACTTCTTCAATTCGAATTCAATATCGTAGTACGAACGTAATTTCTTACACAGGTTCGAATTTAATTTCGCACTCAAGTTCGAACTCGGATTCGATCTTAAGGTCGATTAATGCGCACAGATGTGCGGTTCGATTTGTTTGCGGCCTGGACAGCTGCACCGAGAAGATACAGCGACATAGTCGGCACAGAATCACATCTCGAACGAGCCCGAGATTCGAGCGAGTGGCGAAGCGGTGTGCGCGCTTCGCCGCGTTTGTTCTCCGCTTCGCGATCTTTCGCTCGTTGCTCTGCCGCCCGGGGATTTCAACGAGTGGAAGAAGAAACTGGTTATGCACGAACGCCTGTTCAGCGTAGGCTGCTCGTCCAGTGCATACGTACTTGTGCAGATGAAACACTTTTGTTTCCATTATTTTTCCATCTCCCCTTTCCGTCTCTCTCGATACTTCATTTCCATTCTATCCTCCTCACACCCAACCCTCTACCTTTATTTTCTACCCTCCTCCGTTCCTTCGTTCGTCCACTCGCACCCACTTTTATTTTTCTTATTTTTGCCACATCTTTTTTTTCCGATTCCAGATCCTAGTCGTGCCCCGTCCTTCTCTTGCCATCTCCGACTTTCTTATCCACTTAATTTGTCTACATTCCGTAAAAAAAAAAAAATGTTTTTTTTTTTTTTTCATTTTCGGCCATCAGAAGCCTTATGATTATTCAGTGCGTCGAATATTCTTCTGGCCACATCACACAGAGGTCAGAATGGAACCACGTTCGCCAGTACTGGCACAGAGTCCGCCAGTACTGGCACAGAATCCGCCAGTACCGTCACAGAGTCCATGAGTACCGGCACAGAGTCCGCCAGTACTGGCACCGCGTCCGCCAATACTGGCACAGCGTCCGCCAGTACTGGCACAGCGTCCGCCAGTACTGGCTCAGTATCTGCCAGTACTAGCACAGAGTCCGCCAGTACTGGCACAGCGTCCACCAGTACTGGTCCAACGTCGGCCAGGCGAACGAGATGAAAAGAGCCGTTCTTTGGACTCTTGAAAAATGTCCGTCGACTAAAATCCTGAAAGTTTCCATAGGAAACAAAGCCCGCGCATCCTTCGCAAGAATGAGCGTACTCGTGCAGGACAATCAGCCGGTCAGGAGAATAGACGCGGAGAAGCAAGTGTATGACTGCCGATGAATTTAACAGTGGATGCAGTGAGGAAATTGCTACACGACGTTAATATTAATATCTAGGGCGAAAGAAATCGAGAGAAATCCATGCGTTCGTGAGCCTCCGAGTTCCTACGAAGTTACAGCACACAGACAGATACACACAGACACGGGACTATATCTTTATGCTCTTTCTCTCGTCTCGGGCTCGCAGAGAAGTAGACTCTGCGCAATTTCACACTCTCTCACCGCCCGGCAGGAGGATTATAGACATTCTTGCCACCGTCCGTTTATTTGTCCGGGGAAAAACGACCGCTGTCCCCGATTTTCCTCGGGTGGACGCGGTCGCGCGTACGCTCGATGCCTCATCGAACGAGCGGCGCGGGCTACATCGGGCCCATGTAGAAGCATATACGATGGGTGGGTCTCGTCGCCGACTTTGTCGTACTCGGGTATTCATAGCGCGCGGGCGGCGAGACCCGATAAATTTATACCGTTAAAGAGTCGACCCGCTCACGGTTTATTACATGGCAGAGTCCGCCTGTTCACTGTATTTTTTTTTTCAACCCTTTACTCACATTGTAACTATAATATCGATAAGCATTCGAATCGCTCGTTATATAGCCCAGTATACGGCGGGCTGATCGGACGCTTGGTAAAAAAAAAAGAATCGTGCATTTAATTAAGATTTATGCACGGAGAAATAAAAATTTTTGGGACAGCAAGAATCTTGTGGACGTAATTCATTTACCTACTTAATATAAGGACAACAAAATATTTTATTGTGACAGCGAATTTCTTTGCCTTGGCAGCAAATTTATTTGCTTTAGCAGAAAATTTAATACCCTTAACAGCAAATTTTGTTGCTTTAGCAGAAAATTTAATACCCTTAACAGCAATTTATTTGCTCTAGCAGCAAATTTATTTGCTTTAGCAGGAAATTTATTTGCTTCAGCAAGAAACTTATTTGCTTTAGCAGCAAATTTATTTGCTTTAGCAGCAAATTTATTTGCTTCAGCAGCAAATTTATTTGCTTCAGCAGCAAATTTATTTGCTTCAGCAGCAAATTTATTTGCTTTAGCAGCAAATTTCTTTGCCTTAGCAGCAAATTTATTTGCTTTATGACCAAATTAATTTGCTTTAGCGGCAAATTTTTTTGCTGTACTAGCAAATTTACTTGCTGTAGCAGCAAATTTCTTTGATTCAGTAACAAAATTCTTTGCTTTAGCAGCGAATTGCTTTGCGTTACTAGCATTTTTTTGTTGCTTTTGCGGCAAATTTCTTTGCTTTAGCAAATGTCTTGGTTTTAGCAGTAAATATTTTGCTGTAGCTACAATAAATTATTAACGATATACACCTCATTAGAAAAAAAAAAAAAAAAACAGAACTATTTTTCTCCGTGTGATCCACCAAGATTCATTTTTTCATTCTTAAAAATATGCTTCTTTGGAAAAAAGATTGCTTCAATATATATTGAAAAAGAAATAAATTCAATATATGTTTTATTACAGGGTTTAAGGATGAACGACTTTGAAGGATTAACTGCAAATTTATCGTTATTTGAAGGGACGGTAATGAGAGTGAGGGGCTCGGTAGCTGGTACGCTCACCCTACAGAAAAATTATACACGATAAAATAAATCTTGTGCGTGTTGGACATACCTTAGCGAGGTGACAGGAGCTCTCAACGTAGGCGGCCCAGCGCCTTGTCCGCAATATGGTCTCCTCTCGCTCGCACAACTTCTCTCACTTGAACACGGATGTCAACGTTCCTCGCGCCTTCCCGTGCCCCTGATATCTTCCATAATCCAGTAATCGAATAAGTATGCGGTTGCACCTGTGGGTTTTCTCTCCTTTCCAATGATAACGCTTTTCCCCGCGGGCACAATTTACTTATAAATTTTTTTGAATTTTTTTGAATTTTTTTCTATTTCAATGATATTTTCATCGGTGAGGTAACCGGATGTAGGATAGATCGAGCGAACGCGGAGAAAGTATTAGCCGTATTTTCACTGATTCAACTGTATCGACTAAATTGAAATATCTAAATTTTACCTCTACGCCAACTTTCGTAAAATATTCATCGACTAATTAATTAATTTTTAGATAAATTTATTTATAATAACAAGTAGTCTTCACCGCACTTTTTTTTTTTTTAAATAGTTATTATCCGCACCTTCTATATCTATAACTTTCGATTTTTTTTCTTTTGTCTTTAAACAACGAACTGCAATCGACTATACGCGTTCGATGCGAAACGAGAGCTCTACTACGTTCTGTATTGCTATCCGGACATGTCGCGGATGATTGTCAAAGCCCGCTGCTGGTGCTGGGCCAGACGCGCGGACAGCCTTGCCGTGAGTGAGAGTTACAAGACGTTCACCATCTTGGTGAACACACCGTCTCGTAGACGGTTTCGAGCGGCGAGCGGAGTTCGCGCGCGCATGCGCCCGACCGTTATCCATATTCCGCGCGCGGGGGGCCCCCCCGGTCGGTTCGTGATCCCCGTCGAGGACCCTCTTGCTCGCTGGATTGCATGTGCCCTCCTCGCGACCACTCGGGTTCGGCTGGCGTGACGTCAGAAATAGGACAAGGCGCTGGTGGCCTTTGGATATACCTAACCTATGCCTCCTACCCGGCCGATACTCGAAGGCAAAGCCAAGCGACAGCGACGAATCGGCGGGGCGGGCGTCGAAGAGGGACGCAGAGGGGCCACTGAACTGTCTTGGCTTTGCACCTTTCTCTCTCTCTCTCTCTCTATCTCCGAGCTCGCGACTGCTCCCTTCGCCGCCCCCCTGGCATTCGTGGTCTTGTCTGATCCACACAGGACCTCTCCACTTCTGCCTATGGGACGAGGATAACTATAGCTAGCCTTATGCGCCCTTCCCCCGAGTCGTCGGTAGGGGAGAGCGGGGCAAAATGGGACAGTGGAGCAAAACTGGACAATGAGGAAAAACGCAATTTTCCAATGATTTTTGGATAGGGCAAGAGTGGGGAATATGGACCGGTCCATATTTCATTGATTTACGTGTTAATCGGGGTGGTCCATATTCACCACGTTTACCCTACCCTATTTTTGCCCCGTTGATGCATTCCGATTTTCAGCTCCTTTTTGACAATCGCTCTTCCATCCAAAATTTATTTAAAAATTGCGTTTTGCGCCCTCGTTCACTTTTGCCTCACACCGAAAAAAAGATTTGGCAATATCAAACTCGTCTGTGGTTGCGGGTGACGGAGGAAATGTTTGGTTGATTGGAAGAAATATTTTGTTGAATGAACGAATATTTAGTTGTGTGAGCTAATATTTAGTTGCTTCGAGGAATAATTACTTGAATTGAATAAAGATTTTGTTCAATCGAGCAAACATTTCCTTCGCCACGCGCAACCGCAGTTTAGTTGATATTACTAAACCTTGTTTTTGTGTGGGTCAAAGGGGAACCGCGGCGCAAAACGCTATTTTTTAATAAATTTTGGACGGAAGAGTGAGTCAAAAAGGGGCTGAATATCGAGATGTATCAATGGGGCAAAATGGGGTATCCAAAAATTATTGGAAAATTGCGTTTCTTCTCATTTTTCGGTTTTGCCCCACACCGAAAAAAAAAATATCAACCAAGCTGCGGTTGGGGTAGCGAAGGAAATGTTTGGTCGATTGAACAAAATGTTTGTTCAATTTAAGTAACTATTCGTTGAAGCATCTAAATATTAGGTCAAACAAGTAAATATGCGTTCAATCAACTAAGTATTTCTTTCAATCGACTAAATATTTCCTTCGCCACCCGCAACCGCAGCTTCGTTCGATATTACCAAACCTTTTTTTCAGTGCACTGTGGAATTTTGCCCCGCTCTCTCCTACCATCTTTGCGTCTTCTTTTGAACCTTTTCGCACCCGATTGCCGACCTGTAGTCACGGCTTTCGGGTTATCTCAATGGAAACAGTGGATTGTCGCGAAACTTCATTTTTTTATGAGTTGTAATTGAAAAGTTCGCTGTCAATGAATAAAGTAAATCATCATCATCGTCGTCAGGTTTCTTGGACTTAGAATTGGAGGCGATGTCTTTGATCCCGGAGCGATCAAATTACCGCGTCGAGTGTAATAGTGACGATTGAAAAACAAGATCGCGAATCGTAGTCGTAAAAGATAACTGCATGAGAGTCCAAATTTCGTCAAGTTATGACGTTTGGGTTTTGCATCGTACAAACTTTGTTCGCGGAGGTTCATTTAGAGAATAAAATTCTGCAAGCGAACGATTTTTTTTTTTTTTTTTCCTACAGCATTGAGAGAGACTTGCCGAAGATGAAATTTGGTGTAATGCGGGCATTTTCAGGGTCATAAAAAGATAGCCGAGCCGCTCTTCGCCTCTTCTTTTCTCGCACCCGATTGCTACTGTTTGCGATAGTCACCGATTTCGGCCTATCTGAAACGAAATAATGTATTTTCGCCGAACTTGTTTCTTTTTATGAGTTATAAGCCGTAATTGGAAAGATCGCTGTTCCCAGTGGCAAAAAGATAGCCGACCCTCTCTTTCGCCTCTTCTTTCGAACCTTTTTCTCGCATCCGATTGCCACCGCCGCCGATGATCACCGCTTTCGGCCTATCTGAAACGAAATAATGTATTTTCGCGAAACTTAATTTTTTTTTTATGAGTTAGAATTGAAAAGATCGCTGTTTCCGGTGTCAAACAGATAGTCGCGCCTCTCTTTGACTCTTATTTTTGAACCCTTCTTGCACACGATTTCCACTGCCTTCGATAGTCGCCGCTTTCGGCTTATCTGAAAAGAAATAATGTATTTTCGCGGAACTTAATTTTTTTTTAACCGTTAGAATTGAAAAGATCGCGGTTTCCGGTAGTCGCGTCTCTCTTCGTCTCTTATTTTGAACCCTTCTTGCAGCCGATTGCCACTGACTTCAATAGTCCCCGCTTTTGGCCTATCTGAAACGAAATAATGTATTTTCGTGAAACGTAACTTTTTTGTGAGTTAGAATTGAAAAGATCGCTGTTTCCGGCGTCAAAAAGATAGTCGCGCCTCTCTTCGTCTCTTATTTTGAACCCTTCTTGCAGCCGATTGCTACTGCCTTCAATAGTCGCCGCTTTCGGCTCATCTGAACCGAAACAATCTATCTTCACAGAACTTAATTTTTTTTATGACTATGAGTTAGAATTGAAACATAGCTGTTCCCGGTGTCAAAAAGATAATCGCGCCTCTCTTCATTTCTTATTTTGAATCCTTCTTGCACACGATTACCACTAATTTCAAGTCACCGCTTTCGGCCTATCTGAAATGAAATAATCTATTTACGCGAAACTTAATTTTTTTTACATGTTAGAATTGAAAAGATCGCCGTTTCCGGTGACAAAAAGATAGTCGCGCCTCTCTTCGTCACTTATTTTGAACGCTTCTTGCAGCCGATTGGCACTGCCTTCAATAGTCACCGCTTTCGGCTCATCTGAACCGAAACAATGTATCTTCACAGAACTCAATTTTTTGAGGAGTAACAATTGAAAATATCGCTGTTACCCGAGTCAAAAAAATAGCCGAGCCTCCTTGTTAACTTTGGCTCGCACCGAAGGCATCGTTGCAGCGCTGATCTTGTGTGTTATGTCTGAATGTGCCTGAGGAGAGGATAAAATAGTCTCGTAAATGTGGGAAGGGCGTTCGCGAGGCTGCGCGGGTGCGGAACTACCGATCACCAGGAAGGGTCCGCTAATTGCCTCGTTAAGAGATTCTCAATTAGAACCTTTCGATAAGTCGTCAGGACGATTATCTCTCCGGAGCTCAACGACACGGAACTCTATCACGCGAACCTGCCCGAGAGTTCGACGATAGCTAGAGTAGGCTCGCGGCTCGTGACTGCTCGGTCAAATAAGGACGAACGAATTGTCAGGCCTTATCGGAGAGCTCTTCAGCTCCGAGAGGGGCGAAAGATTGAAACCGGGAGAACGATTGAGACAACGACTTTGGCATCGAACGTCCTCAGGATAAAGATCGCAGATATTAGTTTAATGGCTCCGTCGGCGCATGCGCGCGCACTCTCGCATTCTAAAGTTCTGCAGAAGGACAAGAAAAAGCCGCACGACTGTATCGGAGCCCGCTATGATCTTTTGCCTCGCGGCGTATTATCGAAAGCTCATCCACACTTAACCACCAGCTGGGTGTGATTTTTTGAAAAAATATAGATTTCATAATACACGAGCATGCTCATTTACATGTAAAGTAAAAGAGGGTAATTACTTCTACAAAGAAAACAAAATATAGTCTATTGAATTTAATGCATGTAGGGTAAACCAGCCAATGAATGGACAGGACCAATGAATGGACACTTTCCATAAGAGCACGTGCATAAAAAACGTCTATTCACTACCTTTTTTTATTTGCTTAACTGTCCATTCATTTGCCGGTTTACCCTAGTACAGTAATTTATTATTAATACGAAATATTAAATTTATGGAAATTTTGAAAAATACTTCCATAAATTTCCTCGAAACCCAGTAAAATCAAGCGTACTTGTAACTTCGCTGTCCGATTTGTCCAACCATTCAATAATATTCTACGTAATATAGTAACATTTTAAAGGGATTTTTAATGTGTCTATGCTACGTGTATAACATATCAGAGATCATTCTCATATTGTGCATATTGTATAATTTTTTTATCTAAAAATTCTGCAAGAATTTTACGAACTCTCCAAGAAAAAAAAAAAAAAAAAAATCATTAGTTCGCATACGATTTTGAAGTTTAAACTTCACCTAGTATGGAAGTCTGAACAGCCTTACTGCTCATATCGTACTCATATCGTACAATAGAAAAAAAAAAAATAACAATTTTCCCTCGTCAAGATAAAAAAAAAACGTTTAAAAAATATTTCCATATATAGGTATCTTCGTAACTGACTTCGCAGTTCCTTTTGTCCGCCAAGGTATGCAATATCGCGAGTGGTCGATACCGCGGTAGGTGGAATTGCCTCTTAGTCGCATTGGTACACCTCTCGTTGAACCTTGACCAACGACCCGGGACATTATTGCACGTATGACTCTCAAAGTCCAGTCCGCGCGATAAAAGGCCCGCGAGGGAAAAGTCGAACGCCCCGCGAGAGATAAATACCCAATTTCGAAAAGTTCAAGCTCACTAGTGACATAATTGCCGCGTGTTGCCGAGAGCCCGTGAGTTCTCGGTGCGATCGACACTTTCCAATCGAACTGCAGCTCGGCAAAACGGCGCGCATGCGCTCGCACCAACCGGGCCTTCGATGCAACTTCATCGAGGCTCGCTCGCGCGATTCGGTATGCTATATGCATGATGCTGGAAGAGGAATCTTTCGTCATCGTTTCGTAATTGTCGTGATGCGCGAGAGTCATCGCGCCCACGAGATCTCGCCGCGTTTGCGAATGTAACAAGTATATGTGGCTGACGGAAGAGCGCGTATGTGCGCGGTCGCTGCTTGGCTATGCTGCCGGTTCTTCTGCTGGACCGTTATGACTATGCCCACCACACACTCGTCGAGCTCCTATCGAGCCAGGCGTAATTGTATGGCGGGCCGTTTTCTGCTTCTTCGTCGTCTTCTTTGCTCGTCTTCTTCTTCTTCTTCCTCGCACGCGACGACGCCCGCGACTCAACGGCGTTGATGCACAGTGAATGCATCGGTAGCGCATGTCGACGCCACCGAAACGTCATCATCGCTTCTAGTAGCTCGATAGTACTCCACCGACGAACCAACACCGCTTTTCATTCAACTCCCCGGACGATTAAGATCCGGACGTACGAGCGTCTCAGCGGCGTCGCACTCAACGCCTATGCGTCAGCAGGAGTCTTCAAATTCGTATGACGGAGACCGAGTACTGTACGTTGCAGAGGCTATCATGAATCTGAGGTTTCTGGATGACGATCGACTTGACTTTGACAAAAATTTGGATTCTGTGAAATTTTCGTGGAAAATTGGATTAAATGAAATGTCAAAATATATCATTTAATACAATTTTTTTCTCCAAATTATGGTTTTTTTTTTTTTTTTTTTAAATACCGAAGTGAAAGTATTTTCATGCAATTCATTGTATGATATATTCATTCACTGTCGAAACTTTTTTATCGTAATTTTTTTAGCCAATATTACTATACATCTTTTGTGTTACAAATACAGAGGATGAAATGAAAAAAATAAATAAAATAACTTTACTTAATTAAATTTTGTTGTATTTAAGAAAGTTTGTATATTGGACGGAAAAGCGCTGTACGCTTCGGAGGCTTCCCTCTCGTGCATCTGAGATATCTGGATGACGATGCATTTAACTTCTTTTTAAAAGTGGAATTAGTTGCAGTTTCATGGAAAATTGAATAAAATTAAATATTAAAGTGCATCATTTAATTTAATAAAAAGAATTGCTGTTACTTTTGTTTAATACCGAAGTAAAAGTAATTTCATATAATTCACTGCTGATTGATATACTCACTGTCTAAACTTTTTAATCATCATTTTTTTTTTTTGCCGATATCACTATTTTTTTGGTTTACAAAAATAGAGTCTGATTCGCACATGTTGACCGTTTTCCCCCCGGAAACAAATTCTCCAACTTTTCACTGATTAATTAAAAATTTTCCCTTACCAAATTTCTAACGACTTGTATAAAAAAAAAAAATTAATGACGCAAACGAAAATGCCTACTTATTACGTTAATGTTCAATTCGATTTTTTCGTTTTTTTTCGAAACGTTCTCAATTTTTTTAAAGGATGCTTTTTTTTTAAAGGATCCTTTTACGTTTTTATATTTATTTATAGAAGGTTCAGCGACAATCTACTCTTTTCCCTGACCAATTTGGAAAGTCCCGGACTTTTCGCGGTTTTCCCTCACTGCGGTCACGATGTCGCAGCGGATAAGAAAAAAAAAGTATATTTCCTTTATTCGAGTGAATTATGTCCGATTTCAACAGTTCAATCGAATTCTTCGAAGCACATTTATGTCCGCGTAGCCCGTGAGGTTAACGCGACGTCGCGATATTTAATAGAGTCGTTGGTAACGGGACGGGAGGTCGCGAGAACACGTCGATGGTAGGAAACTGGAAAACACGTCATCGAGAAATGCCGTATGTTAGGCCCTACTAAAAGAACACACTGGTCCATGGAACGTGAGTCGGAGACACAACGCACGTGAATGCCCCGAGACGAAGAATCTCCGCCAGGGGAAACGTGGAAAACGTCAGCGGATCGCTCGGAATTTCATCTACGCTCGTTCTCGTGTTCTCGGGATATTCGCGAAACGCGTGGGTATGCTACACCGCTTACTCATGCTCCCTGAGAGCCGAATATATATATATATATATATATATATATATATATATATATACATATAGTGGTTTAACGAGGCGTGTAGTATATATCCTCGTCCGTTTCTCGTAGACTACCTCTAGGCGTTTCTCGTTTCTTGTCCCTTCGTCCCCTGCCACGAGAATAAAGCGCTGCCGGCCGATAAGCAAGAGTCCGGGATTGCCGGACAGACACGAGAGAGTCTCCCGAGACTGAAACTAGATTGTGCCCGACCAGAAACGCACTGTCTCTACTTGACCAGAAGCTTCGCGGAAAAATTTGCAAATCCCACCGCCTACGAGACCCGGCTGTACGTCGAGCTTGTCCGCACGCCAGGCTCGTATAACTGAAAGTAGAAACATTTCTTCATGGACGGACAAAGTCACGTTGAAAGCAAATTACAAACAAACAAAAGCATTATGTCGGCGGAGACTTGATCGATTTATTTTTTTGTGTCGAACGACAGCAGAGATCACAAAATTTTACCCTGTGGACCAAATCATCATTCTCTCCTAATGTTAGTGACGTCATACCGGAAATACGTCACTTTCGGGCGAAAAATGAGATTCTAAAACCGAAAGTGACGTATTTTCGGTATGACGTCAGTACGGTGGAAATACTGAGATTTTTAAACCGAATGAGACGTATTTCCGGTATGATTTCACCTCCGGTTGAAAAAATTGAGATTTTAAAACCGAAAGTGACGTATTTCTGGTATGATGTCACTTCTGATTTAAAAAAATGAGATTTTAAAACCGAAAGTGACGTATTTCTGGTATGATGTCACTTCTGATTTTAAAAAATGAGATTTTAAAACAGAAAGTGACGTATTTCCGGTATGATGTCACTTTCGGTTGAGAAAAAAAACGAGATTTTTTAACCGAAAGTGATGTATTTCCGGTATGATGTCACTTCCGGTTGGAAAAAATGAGATTTTGAAACCACGGGTGATATTTCCTTAGATGACGTTACGTCCGATGGAAAAATGAGATTCTCAAACAGGAAGTCAGTTATCCCCGGTACGACTTCACTTCCGGTCGAAAAATGAGATTTGCAAGTCGTAAGTTACGTATCTCCGCTATAACGTCACATCCGGTGGAAAAACGCGACGTTTTGTATCTCCACTGAAGCTATTAAACCGCGTAAATTATTGTGTAACTCGAAGTACGCGGCAAATGCACGGCCGCAGCGGGGAGTTATAGCCGCGATAACAAATAAACCGAAGCGCGATGACGTCCGATCAAGATCGCACTCTATCTACTTGGCGTTAAACTTCCGGAAACTTGGAACACCGCGCGCTCCGCCGTTGGATAATCTATAAAGTTGCAAAAATTCCTCGCTGATCGTACAACGGTTCGCCTCGACGTTGCACAGTCGATCCGACACGCATACACATGCATGCACATACGTGTGTATAAACACGCGCATGCACGGATACATTTGTACACAGAAATACAGAGAGATGTGTCTCGGGGAGCGGACGGTGAGCCGGCGTCGTCGCGTGCACGACGGCGCCGTTATCCGCGAGGAACTCTCGCGCCCTCGAGGAGACGCATGGCCTATATATATCCTAGAGATAAATATATAATCTGGCAGAGGCCCAATCGTGCACGCACGCCTCGTTCTATGCTCTCCTCTCCTCGTCTCTCGCTCCGATCAGCGCGATCCCGTACTCGCTATTTCTTCCTTTTCACGTTGAATTTTACCGAAGCGAGAGATCTAAACCCGGTAATAGCCAGCCAGCGAGGCGAGAGCGTCGTCAGTGCAGCTGTCGACGCGAAAGGGCGTGCAATAGTCGGACTAAATCAAGTTAAAAAAAAAAAAAAAAAAAAAAATGGGCAAGTTCGACACGCGCATAACTTATGGAGAAAATAAATGAGAGGCGCGATGTAACGATCTTATGCAAGGATATTAAGGGAATTACGCGTTTCGGGCGGATTCGTGGGGTGAAATCTTTGCATGCATGTATGCACATGTGTTTATATGCATATACTGTGCTGCATACTGAGATGAATCAGAGTTTCGTCAGTCGCGATGTGAGGCTGAAGCGAGTGTCGTCAGTGACGAAAAACAACGGCGCACGTTGATCGAAAACTCCGGGCTCGCCGCGGACTTCTCGAAGAGTCGAGGTAGACCAAAAAAAAAAAAAAAAAAAAGGAAGAGGCGTCGCGACGATCAAACAATTTTTTTTTCTGCTTTTTTTTGCTCAGTCTCGAGCCACCCGAATAGTGAAAGAAGCCTCGACGCGGACTGGCGGGCAGAGCAAAGTTGGTGACCGAGACGAGGCTCTGACCGCGCTTTGAAACCCGGGGATAAATTTAATCACGTCGATCGCTGCATTTGGGTTAGCGAGCGAATGCGTCCGAGAACCGGCAATTCTAGTTCGGCCTCCCGAGGAATAGAATAGGATTGGGAGAAGCTAATTACGTAAGTGAAACGGAAAGAGGTGCATTTTTGGGATCGGAGAGAAAAGGAAAAGAAAGAAAAATTGAAGACGTTGGTACGGAAGAAATGTTTGTGAAGTGAAACGGTGCGTCGGTGTGCGAGGTGCGAGCTGAGTGATTACATAACCTTACTGATTTTACCTTTTTTCAAATGACTGTTGAGATATATATATATATATATATATATATATATTTAAATTGGGACGATAAAATTTGGTGATTTAGATCGATCTTACGTGGATGCTCGTTTGGTGCAACAGACCCGGATACGCTGGATTACTATCGTCATCCACGCGCACTAAATCTCGCTATGACTGATCCAAAGATAGATCTTTGAGAGCGACCCAGCGTAGAGAATAACGTGAGCAAAATACTTCGATCTAATTATCCACGTCTATAAGGTAGAATATCTGGGAAATAAGAAATAAAACATTCAATTAATATCATGTATTTATTCATTAGCTTTATGACGTGCGATCGTGGCTGATTGTTTCGTATATCGTTTAGGATGCACCACAAGTCTTACGGTTCGGTCACAGGGGACACTTTGTGTCCCCTCGGCTTTCATCCTCAGGTGCGATGGCCGACACGATGTAAACGCTGTTTCAGGTACCCATTTACAGAGTAAAAATTGTCGACTCCTTGACGAAGTTTGCATCCTGCTGCGTTTCCGTTGCACCGTGTTTTGAACCAGATACACTTTTTTTTTCTTTCTTTACCGTTTGAGAAATGAATCCCTCAACTTAATAGTTGCAGTGTTGTCGTTGAGACACAAGAAACCGAAAGATCTTGAAAGGCCTACTAAGTGGTCCAGTTGGCCGCGCGAAACACTAATTTTTTCGTCGCTAAACCAAATTTAATTGAGAAAAAAGGTTTCTTGGTCCGCAAAATATGAAACGAATTGGATCCGATCGTATATGGACTATAAAGTCTAAAGATCTTGAAAGACCTACCGAGTGGTCCAGAAGATTACGCGAAGCGAGCTAATTTTTCGTTTTTTGAACAAATTTATTTGGAAAAAAAGTTTTCTACTAGTTTATTTGGTCCGCAAAATGTGAAACGAATTGGATCCGAACGTATATGGACTATAAAGTCTAAAGATCTTGAAAGACCTACCTAGTGGTCCAGAAGATTACGCGAAGCAAGCTAATTTTTCCGTCTTTTAAACAAATTTATTTGAAAAAAGTTTTCTACTAGTTTATTTGGTCCGCAAAATGTGAAACGAATTGGATCCGAACGTATATGGACTATAAAGTCTAAAGATCTTGAAAGACCTACCGAGTGGTCCAGAAGATTACGCGAAGCAAGCTAATTTTTCCGTCTTTTAAACAAATTTATTTGAAAAAAGTTTTCTACTAGTTTATTTGGTCCGCAAAATGTGAAACGAATTGGATCCGAACGTATATGGACTATAAAGTCTAAAGATCTTGAAAGACCTACCGAGTGGTCCAGAAGATTACGCGAAGCGAGCTAATTTTTCGTTCTTTTAAACAAATTTATTTGGAAAAAAAAGTTTTCTACTAGTTTATTTGGTCCGCAAAATGTGAAACGAATTGGATCCGAACGTATATGGACTATAAAGTCTAAAGATCTTGAAAGACCTACCGAGTGGTCCAGAAGTTTACGCGAAGCAAGCTAATTTTTCCGTCTTTTAAACAAATTTATTTGAAAAAAGTTTTCTACTAGTTTATTTGGTCCGCAAAATGTGAAACGAATTGGATCCGATAGAATATGGACTATAAAGTCTGAAGATCTCGAAAGACCTACCAAGTGGTCCAGCAGGTTACGCGAAGCAAGCTATTTTTTCCGTCTTTTAAACAAATTTATTTGGAAAAAAAGGTTTCCACCAGTTTATTAGGTCGGCAAAATGTGAAACAAATTGGATCCGACCGTATATGGACTGAACGTCTAAAGATCTTGGAAGGCCTACCAAGTGGTCCAGTAGGCCGAGCGAAGCGAGCTAATTTTTCCTTCATTTAAACAAATTTATTTGGAAAAAAAAAAGAAAACGTATTCTACCAGTTTATCTGGTCCGCAAACTGTGAAACAAATTGGATTCGACCCTATATGGACTAAACGTTATATCGCGCCAGCCTCTCAACCAATTTGCAACGATCCCTGCAAGCCTCTCGAACAGCAGCGCCTGTCTTACACTACAAATTTATTCATCCCCCGTTCGTAGGGGATCTTATGTAGAAAATATTCCATTGAGCTTGCCGGATCGTATCGATAAAGTGCACGCTAAACGTCGGAGCGATCCATAGCTCCTACTTGTTAACAGCATGTATTACTATGGCCCCGAGTAAAACGTACGTACGCATGTATGGAAAGTAACCACCAGTTCGAGCTGGCGAACGGGCAAAACATGCGGAAACATCTGAGCGACTCCTCTCGGCTCGCTTCTCCCGCATACTTTTTCACAACGGAATACAAATCGCTCGTTTATTCCCCGAGTGTTTCAGGATACATTCAAATAATATTTACGATGCAATCGTGTGCACACGTTGCATCCCGGAGAGCCCCGCTAGCAGCTATCAGAAACGAACCCAGTGGCGAAATTAATGATCGCGATTGTTTTTCAAGGGCGCGGTTTGAATCTGGAATTTCATTCGAGATGCTTTCGTGTGAAAAATTGCTAATCGATGTTTTTTCTTTTTCGCATGAGCCATTCTCTGCGAGAACGTTAACCCGCCGACTGGCAACGTAACATTCTTATTTTCAAACCGTTAAGGTGCGGTCCGCCGGACACGTGTGGACATCACGTATGACTACCAATCAGAAAGATTTATTTTCTCCCAGATAAACCCTTCTGCTTTTAGCGACGAACGATAAATCGCATGGGATTTTTTTCTTCTTTTAATAGATTAAAAAAACATGGTTTTTCGCCTGAAATCGCCCCCCCCCCCGCCTCCTTTAAGGGAATGAAAAAAATATGCATTTTTTGCCAGAGATTACAAGGACCACGTTGGGAAGAGGGGAAGTCTGAAGGACACGACAGCATCGTCGCCGAGTCTTTCAGGAAAATCATGGGAGTCTTCGTCAGCGCGGTTAGTCAAAAATTTCACGCTCGGCGAAAGTGTCAGAGTAGTTTTGATGAGCTTCGTTTTGTTGTTGTTTTTTTTTTTTTTTTTTTTTTTTTTACTAAATGCTAATGGTTTTTGTCTTAATGTGAATGGCGAAACAGCTCGAGCGAGAGTCCCGAGTCGAGGAGGACGTGGGCATCGACCTCGAATTTAACGAAAGAGGAGCCCAAGTCCTCGCCGAATCCGGCGACTTCGTTGACCTGGAGCTCGGCACTGGACATCACCCAAGACGCGCAGGAATCCTCGGCAAAGCCGGACCCCGGCTCTTCGGCTCAAGCGAGAACGAAAAATTACGCGGGTTCTCAATCGGACACTTACAATTATCGTCGTCACTCGATAGACGAAACGATATTGGACAGACCACAAAAATTGCAGATCAAAAGTGTCATCGGCAAAAGCAACGGGACCAGTTCGGACAACGACGTTGAGTTTATTATACAGGTGAGAAAATCGAGGGCCAACGAGGCGACGAGCAAGACTGGCCAGAATGAGGCCGGTAATAGCCAGAGTGACCACGGCCAGGACGCCAAGTCGGAGAAGGGTGGAAAAACGGAAAAGGTACGATATTGTTCACTGATAAAAGAAACACAGTAAATAAGTTTTTTCGCACCGAACGATCACATTTTGAGGATGATTTTAGCAATAATCTAAAATTAAATTTTAGCAATAATCTAAAATTACATTTTAGCAATCATCCAAAGTTAAATTTTAGCAATCATCCAGAGTTACCTTTTAGCAATTATCTAAAGTTAAATTTTAGCTACCATCTAAAGCTGAATTGTAATAATCATCTGAAGTTACATTTTAGATATCATCTAAAGTTAAATTTTAGCAACCATCCAAAGTTAAATTTTAGCAATCATCTAAAGCTAAATTTTACCAATTACCTAAAGTTAAATGTTAGCTATCATCTAAAGCTAAATTGTAATAATCGTCTGAAGTAAAATTTTAGTAATCATCTAAAGTTAAGTTTTGGAGTAGACTACAAAAAATATCATCTAAAATTTATCCAAGCGCTGCTTTAGGACAATTCTGTGTCGTCTTTCCATGAGAAATACACAAAAGTAGATCTTCAGACTGAACACGGTCCATTGGTTTTAATTGCAGAATGAAATCGAGAAGCTGAGGGCACAGTTGAACGACATGAAAGTCAGATGCGAGCGAGTCGAGAGAGAAAAGAGTGACATATTGCTGCGCCGCTTGGCGACCATTGACTCGGTGTCCTCGAAGAGCACGAGTAACGAAATGACGAAACTTCAGAAAACCGTCAAAGAACTCCAGTCTAAAAACGAGAGTGAGAAAGCCTCTTCTATTGTGGTCCGAGAATCGTAGATGTACTTTAAAAAAAAAAGAATGAACTTATTAACGATTTCTTTTGCTTTCTTCTCAGCGCTCACCGAAGAGAAGACTGGTCTGATGGCGAGGATAAAGAATCTGGAGAGAGATTCGAATTCGCGATCGGGAAGAAACGAGCGCGAGAAAGCGAGCGAGGAGCTCCGATCGAAGCTCAAAGCCGCCGAGACACTGTGCGAAAGTTTGATGGACGAGAACGAGGACATGAAGAAGGAGATAAGGGATTTGGAGGAAGAAATTTACGAGATGCAGGACAACTTCAGGGAGGAACAGGCGGACGAGTACACAAGCTTGAGAAAGAGTCTGGAGCAGTCGAACAAAAATTGTCGAATACTGTCATTCAAGCTGCGCAAGGTGGAGCGAAAGGCCGAACAACTTGAGACTGACAAAACCGATTTGGAGAAGAAATACGTGGAGGTTAAGAGGATAGAGGAGGTCCTGAAGAAATTCGGCAATGAGTACAAAAACAGAAGTCAGAAGAAGACGTCCGATTACACGACGAAGGTTCAATTGAAGAAAATGGTCGAGGACATGGAAAAGGAAATCGGTGAGGAAATTCCCAAACTGCGGTAAATTCAACTCCTGAAAAAATATTTAAAAAGTTGAAAATTGAAATTTTCATATGATTTTCTCAACAAAGTTGCAAATTTAAATGTTCATACGGCTTTCTCATAATGTTCCTTTATTCGCGAAGCTTCTTCTATGAGGAAGCATTGTCTGTATTGTTGGCTTCTTCGTAGAGGAAGCTTCGCGAATAAAGGACCATTATGAGAAAGCCATATGAAAATTTCAATTTGCAAGTTTCATGAGGAAGAATTATGAAAATTTTAGTTTTCAAGTTTCATGAGGAATAATTATGAACGTTTCAATTTGCAAGTTTCATGAGGAAGAATTATGAAAATTTCAATTTTCTACTTTTATGAGGGAGCCATATGAAAATTTCAATTTTCAACTTTTATGAGGAAGCCATATAAAAATATCAATTTTCAACTTTTATGAGGAAGCCATATAAAAATGTCAATTTTCAACTTTTATGAGGAAGCCATATAAAAATGTCAATTTTCAACTTTGATGAGGAAGCGATATGAAAATTTCAATTTTTAACTTTTCCCAACGTCAACGTCGTGTTTGACTTTAAAAATTTCAAAATCGCGTAAAATCACAAAACGGGCCTCAAACTTCATGAAAATCGCACTGAGGGAAGAGACATGACCACTTTGCTAGTGTACCAAATTTCAACTTCCTATCTCGAACCTTTTCCGAGTTATAATCGTTTTAAACGACACAAGTCTGGCACACACATACACACACGCACACATACGTCCGGACGGCAGCTAAAAATTGCATTTTTCGACGTTTTGGACTATTTTAAGTACTCTGACGCTAAAATCTCGAAAAATATTTTTTTCCCGAAAACAAAGCTTCCTCTTTGAGGAAGCAAAAAAAGAAGAAAATTACGATTTCTCAAAATTGCAGGTGACGTCTTTGGTATTTTCGCGAGCATCATCGACGGCAAAGAGATCGAAGGACCGGCCGTTAAAACGCCGGAGAATAACGCTAAATTCGAGAAACTCACGAAGGAGCACGAAGTATTGAAACAAAAATTGGAGAACACGATGAAGGAACTGGCGATCGAGAGGGAAAAGAAGAAATCTTTGCCCAGCGCTGTCGTGGCCGATAATAAAAATGCTGACGCCCAAAGTTGTAAGAATTTATCCTCAGGGCTATCGAAGTCTTTCGCTTCGACTTTTATGCGCATGTTAAATTTAGATTCTTGAAAAATCGTCGATGGCTTAAATTTTTATTAGCGTTCAGGTCGCAAAGCGAACGTTGAATAAAACGTAAAAATAAATAATAATGAACTTTCGATTTTTGTCATTTCCAGTAAAAAAGAAACTGGAGGATTCTCTGGCGACGAGAGAATCGGAGAAGAAAGCCTGGGAAGCCGAAAAGGTCAAACTTCACGAAGAAAAGGAGAAATTGCAGTCAAAATTATTGTCGCTTTCGGCGGAGAAGCTCAAAACTCACAACGAAGTTGTGCAGCTAAAAAAAGATTTGGGTAATGTTTTATGCTAATATCGTGCAATCTTCGATGACAATCGAAGAATATTGTTTCATTGCAACTCTCTTGTTTAATTTTATTTATTTAATTTTTTCAGAAATGGCAACATCTACGGAGAACAATACAGCGAAAATGGAGACGATGGTGAGTGAGCTGAGAAAAGAATTGACCACGGAGAGGGAAAAGTGTAAAAAGTTTCAGGACGATTTATTCTCGTCCACGGAACGCGAGTGCCGAATGTCGAAGACAATCGCCTCTGTGAGCATTGCCGAATCTTTGGTTGCTTGAGCCTCCCACGAGTTTCCCTTTTATCCGAAACCAAAAATAATTTCTTCATTTTTTTTTTTTTCTTCTTATTTCTTCTTTCCCGCGCTGCGCAGGTCGAACAGACGAAGTCTTTGCTCGACGGTGACCTCAAAAAAGCGAAGCAAGACTTGGAGACCGCCAAATCTTCGTCTTCGTTCAAGCTCGCTAAGATAACAGCCGAACTCGCGGAAGTCAAGAAAGACCGGGACAAGATTAAGTCGCAATCGGAGGAGGACAAACTGGCGAGGGACACGGAGGTCGGAAGCTTGAAGAAAAAAGTGGCGAGTTTGGAGAAGGCTGGATTGAACGCGAAGAAGATGCTTGAGTTGAAGCAAAGTTACATCGACCGAATATCGAGTGGGTATCTTCGACCAAGGAATTAACCCTTTTGGTGCACGGTTTCGAACACGATAAATTTGTAAAGTCAAAACTGATATCATTTTCGAAAAAAAAATCTCATAGTAAAATGCTGACCTATAGGTAAATAATGGATAATCTGCATAATAATAAAGTTCATGTCGATCGGATATTCACACCGATACTCAAAGATACTCATACAGACACTCATAGATACCCACAGATACTCATAAATACTCATATATACTCATAAATACTCACAGATACTCATAAATACTCTCAGATACTCATAAATACTGACAGATAATCATAAATACTCACAGATACTCATAAATACTCACACATACTCATCAATACTCACAGACACTCATCAATACTCACAGACGCTCATAAATACACACAGACACCCAAGCGGATACTCGCAGATTTTTACGCATACTCACAGATACTCATAAATACTCGCAGATACTTACAGATATTTGCAGTCACTCGTACGGATAGTCTCAGATACTCACAGATGCTCACAGACACTCACACAGAACTGTACGATCCAACACATAAACGCTAGTAATAATAATTCTCTCGTATGCTTCCGCAGGCCTTGAAGAAGAGGTGAAAAGAAATCTCGAAAGATACGACGAATTGAATACGAAACACACAAAGATGGTGGAATCGTGTGAGCGTGCGGAGTTGGAGAATCAAACACTAAACAGGTGAAAAGTGAGATTTTACTTCCGGGATGTAGACGAAAGTTATGATTTAAAGTGTTGCAAAAAAAAAGAATAATTGTACAATAGACAACTCATTCTCAATATCTTCTGAAACTCTTAATTTCCAGCAAATTGTCGGAACAGAAGAAGCAGTTCAGCAGCCTCGAGAGCGAGTTGAAGGCGCTCCAGAACACTTGTAAATCACAATCGAGCGCTTGGTCGAAGGAAAAATCTCGACTGGAGGTCAGCATCAACGAAACAGCTTCGGGCCCTTAATATCTCAATGTTTCCATCGAATACGTTTTGTGTCTTCTTTTTGCAGGAAAAATTGCTCGAGTACGAGCGATCGCCGAGCAACGTTCAGTTGGAGGAAGCGAGGGAACAAATCAATCGTCTCGGCAAAGAAAACCATTCGCTGATGGATCAGGTGGCGGACATCAGAAGAATCGTGAGTTGTTGTTTTGGTTGCAAAAGACGATGTGAATTGTATGCCCGATTTGTACGCTCGAATGTATTAAGACTGTCCGACTAATCTTCATACTATGATGGCTGTAAAATTTTCTCTAATAATTAATCAATAAAGTGATTATTTATTGTCCCCCCCGCCCCTTCTTACTTGGCGTAGTCATCGTCAAAAGGCGTAGTGCTTTCTATCGTAGAGGCCGGATGCATCGCACGGTGCGACGATTATGCAACTCATAAAAAAAAAAAATCCCCAGACCCACCGTAGAACTAAATATATCGATGTTAAGATAAACTTTTCTCTGGAAGTCTTTAAAAGAACAGCGTGAACTTTGTTTCTACAGAAGATCAACTCTCGCTGATAAGTTTACCAAGCGTTTGGTAAAAGAATCTTTCTTTCTTTCTATTCCAAACTTGAGATAATATTGATTTATACACTCATGACGACTTCGACATCGAGTGACAGTGTTGCAAAAGATTATGTACATTTTATGCTCGATTTATTTAACCCTTTGAAGCACGATAGTACAATCTTCGCCTAACGCGGTGAAGTACCGCATTCTTAAAAAAAAACAAAAATCTGTTTGTTACCGTATTGCATCTTCCGAGGGTCAGTAAGCAAGTTTGACCGTTTGTATTAAACACTATTTCCAACATTTTTTCCAAGGTAAATATGTTGTTTTATACTTTCAAACGGTGTTCCATTACATGCGGAATTCATGCATCAAAGGGTTAATCAAGAACCCGGATAAATGTTGGTGCTCGATTCCATTGTTTTCTCAGAACAGACTCACTAATCTCAGTAAACTGTAATGCCTGTACATTTTTTCTCTAATTATTAATCGATGTAAATTGATATTTTTGTTTTCTCTCTTCTGGATCTCGACCGGACGTCAAAATGCTCCTTTGGTCTCTCATCGGACGGTAATTTTCAGAACGAAGATCTCACGAGCAAGCTCAAAGATTACAACGCCGTGTCGAAGGTTCAACGTAATTTCTCAGCTGACTCGGATGCGCTGGAGGCCGAAGTGAGGAAGGCGAAGACCGCTCTGGCTAACGCTGAGAAGTCGAAGAAGGCCGATCTGGCACAATGCAAATTGCGGTACGAGCACAGGATCAAGGCGATAAACGACGAGATTCAGTCGATACAGAATCAGCTCTCACGGTACAAGAGGGAACGTGACACTTACAAGCACATGCTCGAGGGAGCCCAGAAGACTATCGCCGATCTCAAAGTCGTTAGGCAGCGACGACAGTCGACGACGTCGACTGGCAAATCGGACGAGGTAAGAAAATAATTGTCGAAATCATTTTATTTCGCGAATCAAATGAACATATGAGGAACGTGGGAAAGACGGTGAATGGAAAACGAAAGACTATTTACTATACTCGATGCGCAGGATGATGAGAATTCGTCAACAACGAATGTGTCCGTACTCGAGAGACAAATCAGCTGCATGGAGGATGAACTATCCGAGAGCAGACTCGAAGCGTCCAAGCTCAAGACTGAGCTAGTGTCCGAAAAATCCGGTTGGCAGATTAAATTCGCCGAGATGCAGTCCAGGGTCAACGAGGTACGTCAAAAATGTTATAAAATCCTTAAAAATCCTTAAAAATCCTTAAAAATCCTTAAAAATCCTTAAAAATCCTTAAAAATCCTTAAAAATCCTTAAAAATCCTTAAAAATCCTTAAAAATCCTTAAAAATCCTTAAAAATCCTTAAAAATCCTTAAAAATCCTTAAAAATCCTTAAAAATTCTTAAAAATCCTTAAAATCCTTTAAAATCCTTTAAAATCCTTTAAAATCCTTTAAAATCCTTTAAAATCCTTTAAAATCCTTTAAAGATGCTTAAAGATGCTTAAAGATGCTTAAAGATGCTTAAAGATGCTTAAAGATGCTTAAATATGCTTAAATATGCTTAAATATGCTTAAATATGCTTAAATATGCTTAAATATGCTTAAATATGCTTAAATATGCTTAAATATGCTTAAATATGCTTAAATATGCTTAAATATGCTTAAATATGCTTAAATATGCTTAAATATGCTTAAATATGCTTAAATATGCTTAAATATGCTTAAATATGCTTAAATATGCTTAAATATGCTTAAATATGCTTAAAGATGCTTAAAGATGCTTGAATATGCTTAAAGATGCTTAAAGATGCTTAAAGATGCTTAAAGATTCTTAAAGATGCTTAAAGATGCTTAAAGATGCTTAAAGATGCTTAAAGATGCTTAAAGATGCTTAAAGATGCTTAAAGATGCTTAAAGATGCTTAAAGATGCTTAAAGATGCTTAAAGATGCTTAGAGATGCTTAGAGATGCTTAGAGATGCTTAGAGATGCTTAGAGATGCTTAGAGATGCTTAAAGATGCTTAAAGATGCTTAAAGATGCTTAAAGATGCTTAAAGATGCTTAAAGATGCTTAAAGATGCTTAAAGATGCTTAAAGATGCTTAAAGATGCTTAAAGATGCTTAAAGATGCTTAAAGATGCTTAAAGATGCTTAAAGATGCTTAAAGATGCTTAAAGATGCTTAAAGATGCTTAAAGATGCTTAAAGATGCTTAAAGATGCTTAAAGATGCTTAAAGATGCTTAAAGATGCTTAAAGATGCTCAAAGATGCTCGCGCGGATATTTTCTATGCTAATTTACTTAAGAACGAGAATTTATACAAATACGAACTGATTTATAATGACAGGAAGTTGTGCCTATTTTGATACATAGTGTAAAGTAGCCGTGTTTTCCTTGGTCTAAGTGAAATAGCAAATATTGATTAAGTTCGTTTCGTTTCCAGTTGGAGGAAGAGCGATTGCTCACCAGTGGAAGAACAAAGATCCCAGGTCTGAAAGTACGGATGGAATTGGCTTGGCAAAAGGAACGAGAGGAGCAGCAGAGATTGCTGCAGGAAACCGCGACGCTGGCGAGGGATCTGAGGCAAACTTTGTTCGAGGTACTATAAACAA
This sequence comes from Amblyjoppa proteus, assembly GCA_963922035.1. Lineage (NCBI taxonomy): Eukaryota > Metazoa > Arthropoda > Insecta > Hymenoptera > Ichneumonidae > Amblyjoppa > Amblyjoppa proteus. The sequence goes on from OY998233.1 coordinate 14,865,739, forward strand.
TATACGATAAAATTAACCCGGTACAGATACCTTATACGTACGCAATAGCACGTTCGGCATCCAGTTCTTATGCTTCGATATGCCGGTTTTGCCGTTCTATTCATAATAAGAAAACGTATTGCAATTTATTCGCTCGCACCTCGCGTTAAAGGTCGAGAGGGAGCGTGACAAGGAGCGTCTTGAGAACAAGAGGCGGCAGGATCAGCTGAAGAAAGTATTCGACGAGGAGAAAGATGAGAACAAGAAAAAGCTGATAGAGGTAAGTGCGATTGTCTCCTTACTCGTCATTTTTATTATTATTCTTACAAAGAAATTTCATAAGGCACATTGACCGTTTATACTAAACGATTTAAAATCTTATATGTATATGTATATATGTATATATATATGTATATATATATATATATATATATATAAATATATATATATATATTTTCGAGACCAGATCCCAGGTTGTCTTCAAAGAAATATAATAATAAAATCCCCTTAAAACTCCTGTATGCGTGTGTTCGTCGTAACCGGCTTTTTATTTTCGTTTTATTTCGCGTCATCCGGTGCGCAAGAAGCAACGAATTAAATATCTGTGGTTCCGCGGTATCGCGTGTCCAGTTGCAGTGCGATCTTCTGGAGTTGAGGGACGCTCACGCAAAGCTGCGTACGAGCAACGAGAAGATGAGACGGGAGAAGGAGCGTCACGAGAGGGAACGCGAGGATCTTCGGGACGTTATCGCTAACAAGAGACGTCTGGATCAAGTTGAAGCGAGGAATGTCAACACATTGCTTCAGCAGGTCGACGACTTGATGAGACTCTTTCCAGAGCTGAGCTCGGGCAGAAACGACAACAGGATGCCCGAAACATACACGCCTACTCCACCGCGAAGAACCAAGGTAGACGAATGAAAAACAAAAAGTCACGAGGATGTCTCCCCGATATCTCCCCGATATCCAATTAGCAGCGAAACGCGGACGTCTGAACGGATTATATATTTGCAGGGACCAAAATCAAGAGAATCTTCGCCGATGCTCGAAGGCAAGGATGACGTCAAAGGTAATTACCGGATTCCGTAACGGGAGGCATATTTCACTCGACAAATTTTTGCAACCGACGGTCATCTGGTTCGTGTGACTGTATGAGACGACGATGGTATCGTTGTGGATCCTCCACCATTGAGGAGGTTAAAGCGCTTCTCACTAGTCAAGTGAGCGCTACATTTTTAAAGTCGTTTATACAAACTTTTAGGCATCTATTAATTGTAATGGATGGCTATTTGTACTAAATCAGATATCCTCAACTTAGAAAAACATTATTTACAAGGGATTTGCAAAAAATATCAACTGGTTTGCGCTAAGTTTCGGAAAGCGTGATATTCGTTAAGTTTTTTCGAAGAATAATCCGTAATTTTTGCTCGATTTTTATGGATCATGACTCATTCTCTTCCTCGAAAGATGCTCTAGGAATTTACCGTCTAGATTTTCGATAGCATGTTCCGTTTAGAAATGACAGATGTTTATTTGTGAAGCAATTTCGTTGATGGATAAAGAATATGCTGTCATTTTTAAACGGAAAATAGTATCAAATATCTAGATGGTGAATTCATAGAGCATCTTTTAAGGACGAGAATGAGCCGTAATACATCAAAGGCAAACAAAATTTACGGATTATTTTTTGAAAAAAAAAAAATTAACGAATATATACCTTTTCGAAAATTAGCACAATCCAGTTAATATTTTTGCAAATCCATTTGCAATTAATGTTTTTCTAACTTAAGGGTATCTGCTGTAATACAAATAACCATCCACTAGTAATCAATAGATGCATCAAAGTTTGGATAAACGACTTTAAAAATGTAGCACCTCATTTGATTAGTGCGAAGCGCTCCAATCTCCTTAATTTCCTGCAAACTTCTCCACCAAACTCGACCAAACACAAAATTTAATCACAATTTCTGATCATTTTCTTTTTCACTATTTTTATTTTCCACAGGTAAGGTAAAGTAACGATAACGATCGACTTATTTATTGAAATTCGCAAAAGCAATAAAATAATGATTATTTGCGTTCTGTGTCAGGCTCGACGACGAATCTTGCCGGACGAACGGAGAAACTGGAGTACACGATCGGCAAACTTATGGAGGTAGCGAAAGAGCTTCAAGAATCGAAGAAGGCCATAGACGACAGTAACGTCTCGAAATCGAAGAAATTCGGCAAAAGGTATGATCGAGTTGGAAAAAAAAAAAATTGTACGGTTCAGTAACCTTTTTGTAATTGTTTTCAGATCGACTTCCATCGATAATGATAGTGGAAGAGGGTCGACGCCGAGCCGTGGTAAGCCGAGCTTGAAGCGGAAGAGTCTATCACTGGAACAAACTTCCGGCAAGAACGATCAGGTACTTTCACCAAGCTTGTTTATATTTTATATATATAAAAAAAAATTCCACAAGATAATATCAATACATTTTTTTTTCAGGCCATTTGGGGCACCGACAGCAACGTCTCGAGTATGCAGTCCCTGGATTCCGAAGTCGATTCCCGTCACTTTAGCATGCAGAGAGATTCGAGCGTTGACAGGTAATTAAAATTAGCCCGAAGAGTGATTTAAATGTCAATTATTATTCTCAAACCATTTGAATAATTCTCACGACCGCGCAGCCGATTATCCGGAGGCTCGACGAAGAGCGAAATGCTCCAGCGGGACAAGAAATACAATAAAAATATAATACGTAAAATAACGACGAAATTGACGAAATCTGCGAGCGTCGACGACCCGAATCCCTCCTTCGACTATTCCATGCAGGTATTCTGAATTTTTTCACTCGAGCAATTATTCCATATCGTTAAATTTTATTATTAATTTTTTTTTTCTTTTTACGAACTTTCTTTAAATTTTTCGCAGACTTCCGGTTCCGAGGCGAGTATCACTGCGGAGGAAACGAAGCACGAGAAGAGAAATTTGAAGAAGAAGTTAACGGATATGTTTAAACTGGGCTCGAGAAGCAATGGGTGAGAAGATCTTTTTGTTATTTACTTTCGAACGTACGTTCGATATCGAAGGAGTCGAATGATTTTTCCAGCATGGACAAAAAAATGGACGACAGCAGTCGGCCTTCTTCGAGGGCCTCGAACATATCGAAGCAGTGAGCGGTGCGACTCGGGGAGGCTCAACTTAAATGAAAAATCGATGTAATCCTCATTGTCGGATGTGAGCGAAGAAGCGCGGGGTCGAATAATTTGCTTCTATATATAAAAAGAGGGAGACTCGGTATCCACAGCCGCATTTACCTTTCACCAACAACCCACCCACCATCGTCATCGCATACCTATATACAAATTGTATATGTATAAATACTGGCGTATAGAATCCTCGGATTTCTCGTGTGCCCGGGCAACTTCTTCGATCGCAATGTCTCTATGTGTGTGAGTGTGCGCGTGTGTGTGAGTGTGTGTGTGTGAGTAAGATGCCAGATTTTTTTACCCTTTATCTACAATCGAGGCAAAAGATCGCTGGCGAACACCTTCACCTTCTGCATGTACGGGCCATTTCACGTCAAATCAACGATTTTCAAAATTTATAGTAGAACAGTATTTTTAAGTATAGACGTCTATCGTAATAATACACTGTAAAAAAATGTTTGATAATTAATTAACGGTACTCGAAGATCTTCTACATTAACTGTTTTAGAAAGTTCAAACGCATGTGCGTTGCAATTTTACAGTAAAATTTTTATCTTTAATGCAGTTTTTTTGAAAACTTCTGGCAAAAGATTTGTAATTTTAATATCTGGTATTTTTATTTTACGAAAAAGTATATTAACTTTCAATTAATGTAAGGAATGTAAGCAAATTTAAAGTTCAAGTACATTAAATTTGCAATTTATTTTTACAGTGTAGTTTTTTCATTTGTTTCTAGATAAAAACAACGGTATATGCTTATTGTAAAAAAAATTGTTTTCATTTTAAATACGTCATTACCGAATAAATGTTCACACTCCATACCTTTTAAAAAGGCAGAGTAGGTTCGGCCAATCGAAAATTTATTCACTTGAGATTGTGTACAACAAGACTACGACAAAATGTAAACCGTTTCGCTTATGGTAATGTATTTGAACATTATTCAGTAGTAAAATACATTAAAAATGGTGATATTATTTTTAACAATGGTGTTATTGCCGTTTGTACTAAACAATCCGGTAAGAGATTCCGGTAAAACGAGGGAAAATAGTTATCATAACTATAAGACAAAACTCGTTCCTAATACCCCCCTTTATCGACTGAAACTAAAAAAAAATATTCGAAAAAAATTGCACTATGGCGAGCTAAAGAAAAAAAAAACATGAAAAATGGTGTTACTTATTGGCATAAAAAAAGAATATTTATTCTCAGTTTCAGTCAATAGAATATGATATTCTCTAACTCCAATCGAATTTTCAAGACGATATATATGATGGATCTCGAGATATCGTGGAAATAAGTGAAAAGCGCTTGTTTAGTACAAACCGCAATAACAACATGTCATAAAAAATATCAGAACTTTAAATATATTTTCCTAGTCAATAATGTTGACATACATGCTCACTATAAGGAAAACTGTTTACATTTTATTTTAGTTTTGTTACACACAATCTAAAGTGACCGAATGTTTGGTCAGTCAAACCTTCCTGGTCTCCTTAAATGGAGTTTTAAAAAAAATCGAAAAAATGCCTTAACTATAACTTTCCAACACTATCGATGACAAACCGTTGTGACGTGGAATGCCCCGTACACCCGAGTAGAGTGATCGATAATAAATAAATAAATAAATACATAAATAAATAAATAAATAACTAAACAACACGAAAAATAATCCCATCGGTTGTACCCTGCGAGGACAGGTCTGTATATATGGAAGCGTGGAAATGTGTGCGTACCTGTGTATATAAATAAATAAATTCTCGAATGAATCGTTTCCGAGCGAAGAAAGTGTAGCGTGAGTAGGGAAGTGAGTTTATATATATCGTCGTTCGATTACGTTTCCTCGAATCGATTCCGAAGGAGTTCAACCGATGAGCAGTGTTTCATCATCGACGAAATGGTACTCGGGTATGTCGAGATTCCTTGGGGCAGGTCCTTTGCGGATTCGTCCCGCCCCGTCGTAGTGGGATCCGTGACAGGGACAGTAAAATCCGCCTTGTATTATACCGGCTCCGTGTATGGGTACACAGCCGAGATGCGTGCATATACCGATAACTACGAGCCACTCGGGTCGCTGAACCCTCTCGTCGTCCGCTTCGGGATGTCTAAGCTCCGTCACGTTGGTGGTCCTCTCTTGTTCTATTGTCTGTTGCGATCTGTAACGACCTGACGTTACCGTACAACAATTTATTGCACTTGACCCCGTCGCCAGTTGATTTTATGCCCAAGCGGCGATAGTCGGTTTCTATCTGGCGCATGCGCATGCACTGAAAACACTCGCTTGTGCGCTGCTAAAGAAAAAAAAATTATTTCAATTCTACTTTCAGTTCTTACAATTCTAATTTCAATTCTTACGATTCTACTTTCAATTCTTACAATTGTACTTTCAATTCTTACAATTCCACTTTCATTCTTACAATTCTACTTTCATTCTTACAATTCTACTTTTCAATTCTTACAATTCTACTTTTCAATTCTTACAATTCTACTTTTCAATTCTTACAATTCTACTTTTCAATCCTTACAATTTTAATTTCGATTCTTACAATTTTATTTTCAATTCTTCCAATTTCATATGATATTGAGACGACGACGAGACTGTCAAGATGACATGTTATCGTTTCAATCCCGTATGGAATTGTAAGAATTGAAAGTAGAATTGAACGCACAATTTTTTTCTTTGGCAGCGCTCAAGCGAATTGTACTTAAGTCATTGATTTTTTTTTTTCAGTGTGCGCAACGTTGCACGGTTCGGCTCTTTTTGGGCAATGAAAATTCAACGGTATTGTTGATTTCAGTTTTTAAAATGTAAAAAAATGTGTGGATCGTGAAGTGGACGTTGTGACGTCCGGATGCAAAAATATATTTAGATATTGTACCTGTGATATACGAAAACAGGTTTGCCCTGCCATTTAGCAACAGCCATTTTTCCCTCGGGTATGTTCGATAGTTTGAACTCTGTCTGAGCGACGGCCAAAATTTCTCGGGATGGTGACATGAACATCACGTAGTGAAGCATGTGCGATTTGTACCCGTACATACCGAGTACACCGGCGGCTGTTCATTTTTTATAAAAATTTTTGTTAATTGTTAATTGAAGCATTTGAAAATCATTGAACGAAAGAATTTTGCAGCTTCACTTCATTTGGAAATTATTGAGCTAATATTGCAGTAGGTACTTTTTATTTTATGGAAATGAATGCAATACGATGAAATTAACTGCACGATCGCAATCATCGAGTAATTTTTTTCATGAAAGGAAAATTTTGAATTTTTTTTTTTTTTTTTTTTTTATGGACTCACCAAAGGAAGTCACGTACATGAAAGCTTTGCGCTCGGCAGCGCTACGACTAGCCGGAACGTGCGGATCTCTGTTATTTTTTTTACGATACTCGTCGAAATTTGGTTCGGGAATATCGGTGTGAGCTTTTCTGCTCGAATTAATGAAATCTGAAAGGTAACGATTAACGATAATAGAACACGAACCTCCCTGTTACGAAAGTCAATGCTTATTCAGAAATTCTTCGGACGTATGAGCTCAAATTTACGAAGATTACCGAGTTCTCGGTCAAGATGCGCGAGAGGCGAAAATTTCTCAAGCTGCGAACCGGCGCGACCGAGATTCGCGAACTTTTCCAGTATCCTGAAGCGAAACATCGCCACTGCCTCTTGCCAATTGCACTCGCGACTGACCTAAAATCCTGTCAAATTATTTTGACGGCTGATTCGATCTGTCGTGGAATAAATGAATGTCGTGCTCAACACACGACAGTGATAAAGTATCATTTACTCCAAAATTCATTTCAGCAAAAAAAAAAAAAAAAAACCAGGTTGAAGAAACACCGTGTATTCGAATCTCACCGTATATTGAGAAATTAGATTTTCAAACCGAAAGTGACGTTTCCCTTAGATAACATCAGTACCGCACACAGAAAAATAATTTTCTTTACTCATGCATGCAAAATCCTCGTTTGCGCACCGTTCACAGTCATGCAAAATGGCTGATTCCCGCACGATGCACAAAAGTGATGCGCAAAATACTTTCACCAGTGTGCAAAATGCCTTCACCAGTGTGCAAAGTACTTTGCACACTGGTGAAAGCATTTTGCACACTGGTTTTACTACTAGTGCCATCTAGCGTCGCAAACTGTTGCTATGTTACCAAGTTATGTTACCGCAACTCGGATTTTGCATTGCATTCGTAAAGAAAAATATGGTTCGATACACGAGGCAACGCGCTTCTTGCGCACTGCTCGTTTGGCCTCTAGTATCGAAATATAGGGTCAAAGGGTCAATAGGGGCAAAACGGGACATGGGGCAAAACGTTGTTTTCCAATAATTTTTGGATGCCCGAATTCGCCCCGTCGATACATCAGGCTGTTCTGCCGCGTTTTGCCAACCTCATTCGATCCAAAAATTATTGGAAACTTTAATTTTGCCCAACTGCCCCGTTTTGCCCGTTGCCCCATTTTGCCCCGCTCTTCCCTACTATTATTCGACAGCCACCGTTTATTTCGTTTAAGTAATTATTTACTTAATTTACACAAATATTTATTTGGATCAAATAAATATTTTAGTTAAATCAAATAAACGGTGGCCGTCAATTAAATTATTTTTCTGAGTGCGGTCTAAAAATTAGAGTTTCAAACCGGAAGTGACGTTTTCGCTAGATGAGGTCACTACCGGTCGAGAAATTAGATTCCAAAACCGGAAGTGACATTTTCCCTAAATGACCTCACGACCGGTTTAAAAGTGAAACTTTCAAACCTGAAGTTATGTTCCGGTGAAATAAAAAAAAAATTTCTCTCGAATGTATTTTGAAAAGAGCGTATGTGATACGTGTCAAATGTATTTGGAATGCAACTCGAATGTAACAAGCGACGAGAACTGTTGAATTAAGGAACACACGGGACGTTTCGACCTTTTTTGTTGTCGAATTATCTCTACCCCAGTAGAGCCCAGTCAATAATTATTAGGAATTTCCTACGAATCCTCTCCTTGATTTTAAGATACATTTAATTTATTAAATATCTCCCATACAGGCAAGCCTTATAAATATGAAACTGTCGTGCTTTTTATTTTCGCATTGACGAGTCGAGAGGAACTGTTTAAATTTTTGGAGCACACGAAAGACCAACACTTGTCAAATGATTGTCCGATTATAAAAATATTCAATTAAATGCTCGCTGCAGAATATCTGCACCTTACAGCCTTCTCGAGGTCGGTACGATAATCAAAATTTATTTCGTACGGTGTTTCCGAAGAGACGTCCTCGTCCTCGAGGTTGTTCCTCGAGCCGTATCTCTTCGAGACCCGGTGAACGCAGCACTCGACGAAGAGCACGAAAAATCCGATGAGCGTACCGGCTCCCAAAATCAAAAACATTCCTTGAGTATCGTCGGTCGTCAGTTGACGCTCCTCCACGCTGTTCCTTTCGATTTTTTGGCCCGGGGTCACCTTAAAAGGATCGAAGGGCGGTCAGTGTTGCTCGAGGAATTCGTCGTGGCACGCACGGTAACTTACCGACAGTAATCTTCCCGAGGGCGATCGCTGAACGTCCCACTCGACGTCACGGACGATTTTTTGCAGCAAACCCGATTGCAGGGCTCGTACGGTCACCCTCCTCAATGACTTCGTGTAAATCGATTGGGCGGGCAAAACAATCGTCACGCCGTAATTCGCGAAGCACTCGCTGCTTATGTGCATCAGCGATCTCTTCGTCGACCAACTGAGTCAACGCGCAAAGTACAATTTAGAGAGTCTCCGTCGGAGATTAAATAAAAATAAAAATAAAAATAAAAATAAAAATAAAAATAAAAATAAAAATAAAAATAAAAATAAAAATAAAAATAAAAATAAAAATAAAAATAAAAATAAAAATAAAAATAAAAATAAAAATAAAAATAAAAATAAAAATAAAAATAAAAATAAAAATAAAAATAAAAATAAAAATAAAAATAAAAATAAAAATAAAAATAAAAATAAAAAATAAATAAAAAAATTGGTTTTTCCACTACGTCGTTCATGCATCGTAATTGATCGGCTGTTACTTGGGTTCGAATTCGGCCTGAACGATGTACTCGAGCAGCACCCGAGATCCGAGAAAAGCGTAAGGCCAGAAAAAGGCGTGACTCGCGTTCTTTATTCCCTCGGCGACGCTCGGCACGTACTCGATATTCTTCAACAATTTCGCCGCCAGAGGATCGTCCATCGTCGTGTAATTGAAACGAGTTTCCCATCCATCATGGTCTAATCGATGTGGAAAAAAATTTTAAATAAAAAAAAAAAAAAAAATTCATTTCGAAATTATTCACAACTTTACGATGAAAGTTGTACGGTCGTTGCTGTTTGTTTTTCTTTTATTCTCGTTCCGGCGTTCGATATCCCATTTTAACGGCATCCGATACCTAATGTACCAATCCGATAGCGATTTCTGAGTAGCTGATCGGCGCTCTCCACCGCGGTCGGATAAACGGGCACCGTGATGAAGGCCATGAGCGATCCGGTGTAACAAGACGTTATTATAATGGTGAAGAGCCAATAGATTCCTGGATTAAATATGATGTATATATGTATACAGTATAGTTGAAAGACCAAGACCTATTATAGTGTAACACGTAACCTTGACGAGTTTTTCATCGTTCGCGTAAAAGGGAAGCGAATATAGCTTCATTAACTTTGCAGTAACGAGATTTCGCGTTTTACTATATACCAATGAGGATCGAAATGGAGTTTTTGCCAAGGCCGCCGTCCAACAGTGGATTTTTCACCGCGAAACTGTTGGTGAACGTGCCGAAGACGAACCAGAACATATCGTTGAGGTTGCTCGGTTTAGTTAACAGAGACTTGAGGCTGTAATGGCTGTTTATCGATAATGGCACTATGGCCATCATGTAAACCGAGCACAGGAGCAACCACACCGATAGTTGAAATGGACCCATTACAGCGCGATACCTGAATGAGACGTAGGATTGAAATTACTTTAGTTTCTTTTTTTATCGTACACGTATTGTATTTATTTCTTATTTAATTCTTATCGATTTTGTTTCTATTAAATGCATGCAGTATCGATGATATTTTTTCAAGGGATTTCAGGCAAAAAAATCTGTTTTTTTTTGTTTCTCTTGACAATTAAAATAGAAATTTCCTGCTATTGATTGTAACCGTTCATTAATTAATTTAGATAGATAGATCCGTTTATTGCGATTTCGGAGGCTTTAACCTGCTATGAACTGCGTGCCACGGGGCACAAAAAATCATAACATCAGTATACAAATCATTACAAATAAATATATCGAAATTGTAATAAATGTAGCATAAAATAAAGTAAGAATATTAAAAAAAAAATGTGCAGCGTGCTATAAATATACACAGTAAAATACACAGTAGTCTATATGCGCTGACATGGAAAATATAACAAAAGCAAAAAATAAAATAAAAATAAAGTAAGTCTACGAAAAAATATGGTATATATTTATATAGAAAAAAAAAATGAAAATAATTACTTTGGCAATGCAGTGGAAGCCAACGAGATAAATGCTGCGCAGTCCTCCGTGTGAGCGATCGGAGTGTCGAATTGTGTGACAATTTCTGAGGTTTGGTAAATTCCACCTATCGCTGCTGCGGCGTTACCGAGTTTAACGTCATCGGTGGCCGCAGAAATAGGGCTGTAAAATAAAAAATTTCATTACTCGCAATTCGGGTCTAAATTCGAGAGACGTTTTCGATCTATAAACCTCTTAGTCGTTGAAGTGGGATCGCGAAATTGCGGGGTGAAATTTAATATCTCTCCCAACAGTTTCACGACACGAGCGTCGATTCCGTCCCAAATTGTTTCCCCATTGACAGTCCTGAGAAAATATTATGGCATTTAAAAAATCGATCGGAATCTTCGGCGATAAGTCGCTGAGTCGCAGCGATTTATTTTGTATTTTATCGTCTTGACTTTCGTATGACGAACGGTGGCTTGTGAACGGCTGATATCAAAATGCGATGACCCTTGAATCCGTCACGGAGTTTCTCCGGGAACAGCTCCGTTTCGCGGTTCGTTAAGGAATCGTTGATCCATGATGTTAGCAAAATCGGTGTACTTGCACCGCTCCCGTCGGTGTAGAGCTTGTGAGTGTACAACAAGTAAGAACCTTCCTGCAGACAATTTACGACGCTCGATGAAATCGTTCTTCGAAATAAGTAACGTGAATTTACTATCATTTGTTATAATTTCAATAAACAATTATTTAAAAGTACGGAATTAAATTACAAGAATATACATTTTGAAATTAATATATTCCACGAATAAAACCTTTTTACAGCCTTTATCAGAATATCTGTGAGATGTAATGTTATTTCATTTAACTTTCTTAATATGCACGTGACAAAATTAATAAATTCATAATTTTCAATAAAAATGATGGCACACAGTTTACTAGTCTTATTATTTGACTAATTACTCGATCATAAATTATGTAAAGGAAATAGTATGTTTGTTAATGTAAAAGGGTGTTAACAAGTAAGAAATGAAATTCCTCAGATATACATTTTTTAGTTAATAGTATATTCCATGAATTAAACACTTTCACAGTAATTATCGAGCTTACCTGTGAGATGGACTTTTATTGCTTTTAACTTTCTTAATATGGACGTATCAAAATTAATTTTAAAAACTGCTTTAAATAAACATTCTGACAAACAGTTTATACGATTTATATGACTAATCACTTGATAATAAATTGTGTAAAGTAAATAGCATATTTGTTATTGTTTCAATAACAGTTTATTAAAAAGTAAGGAATTAAATTTCACAGATGTGAATTTTCGAGTTAATATTTTCCACAAATTAAACATTTTTACGATAATTATCAGACCTCCTGTGCAATGGAATTTTATTTCTTTTAACTTTTTTGTAGATTCATTTTTGAAATAATTTTGAATAAAAATTCTGGCACACAGTTTACTAGTCGTATTATTTGACTAATTACTCGATAATAAATTATGTAAAGTAAATAGTATGGTTGTTATTGTTTCAATAACAGTTTATTAAAAAGTAAGGAATTAAATTTCACAGATGTGAATTTTCGAGTTAATATTTTCCACAAATTAAACATTTTTACGATAATTATCAGATCTCCTGTGCAATGGAATTTTATTTCTTTTAACTTTTTTGTAGATTCATTTTTGAAATAATTTTGAATAAAAATTCTGGCACACAGTTTACTAGTCGTATTATTTGACTAATTACTCGATAATAAATTATGTAAAGTAAATAGTATGGTTGTTATTGTTTCAATAACAGTTTATTAAAAAGTAAGGAATTAAATTTCACAGATGTGAATTTTCGAGTTACTATTTTCCACAAATTAAACATTTTTACAGTAATTATCAGACCTCCTGTGCAATGGAATTTTATTTCTTTTAACTTTTTTGTAGATTCATTTTTGAAATAATTTTGAATAAAAATTCTGGCACACAGTTTACTAGTCGTATTATTTGACTAATTACTCGATAATAAATTATGTAAAGTAAATAGTATGGTTGTTATTGTTTCAATAACAGTTTATTAAAAAGTAAGGAATTAAATTTCACAGATGTGAATTTTCGAGTTACTATTTTCCACAAATTAAACATTTTTACAGTAATTATCAGACCTCCTGTGCAATGGAATTTTATTTCTTTTAACTTTTTTGTAGATTCATTTTTGAAATAATTTTGAATAAAAATTCTGGCACACAGTTTACTAGTCGTATTATTTGACTAATTACTCGATAATAAATTATGTAAAGGAAACAGTATGTGTGATATTGTTTCAATAAAAGGGTATTAACAAGTAAGAAATGAAATTTCTCAGGTATACATTTTTTAGTTAATACATTCCACGAATTAAACACATTCACAGTAGTTATCAGGCTTCCTGTGAGAGGGAATTTTATTTCTTTCAACTTTCTTAATATGGACGTATCAAAATTAATTTTTAAAACTGCTTTGAATAAACATTCTGACACACAGTTTATACGATTTATATGACTAATTACTTGATAATAAATTGTGTAAAGTAAACAGCATGTTTGTTATTGTTTCAATAACAGTTTATTAAAAAGTAAGGAATTAAATTTCACAGATGTGAATTTTCGAGTTAATATTTTCCACAAATTAAACATTTTTACGGTAATTATCAGACCTCCTGTGCAATGGAATTTTATTTCTTTTAACTTTTTTGTAAATTCATTTTTTAAACAATTTTGAATAAGAATTCTGGCACACAGTTTTCTCGAACTATTTGACTAATAGCTTGATAATAAATTGTGTAAAGTAAATAGTACGTGCCTTGGTTCTTCGACTCATGCTGTGACAGATAACGAGTAAATTAACGTAGAAACGAGCTGGGTAGCTTTTCAAAAAATCCTTGACAATCCAAGGCGTGGATTCCGTGACAATCAGTACTTTGTTGGAAATCTCTTTCCCAATGATCTTATCGACAGTGAAAATATCGTCCAGGAAGATCATGTGGTTGTAGCACCTGTCCATCGGTCGGTAAGTCGGAAGTTTCGAGCTCGTTACATTCCCGCTTCGTTTAACGAATGAAACTAATGGCAATTCTTTGTAGACGTCTCGAAAAACGATTGGCTCGTGAGAGTCGTATTTGTCATCGTGATAAGTCACGACGTCGCAGCCTTCGAAATATTTGTGTGTAATGTGATAGAGCAATCGAGCCAGACTGTGAGTTCTGGCGTACAAATCTTCGAGTCCCAATTCATCGTTGTTAATTATTTTAGATGGATTAAAAGTGCCTCTAATCGATGCTGCGTTGATTACGACGACGAGAATCAACAGATGCACCATTATAGAAAGAACAAAAAATTCTTTAGAGTAAGCTTATATTTTTCACTCGCAAAGAGGATGAATTCTTGTCGAACTTGACGAAGTTTATGTTCGATACTGTGGGAAATCGATAGACAATGGCCTTTATAAGGCACGAAGGGGAAGGTCAACGATCATTTCATATTTATTGGTAATTACCGAGGCACAATGTCAATCGTAAATATCAAAATCGTTCAAGTGCATTCTTTAGGGCATTGACGCACAGGTAACTCCCCCTATGCGCATGCCTGTGCGATGTGGAAGCTTCCTGGGTTTCCACTCAGTCGCTCGGGAGACGGCCTTGACTGACTACCGCTGTAAGACTGAGTTACGATGGCGTCCGCGTTGGAATCGATGGTCGTTGATGAGAAACAACTCCCGGAAAAGCCGGTTGATAGAGAGAAGGTAATGTTTCATTCAAATGTTCATTACCGACTTCGATTCTAGTTCAATTAATTACAAACGAGCAGGAACATTTATCTTCCGCTGTTTCGTCAAATACACCGTCGAGCCGAACCTAACCTCAAATTTTGCCGCTACATTTTTCGACGATACAAACAGAGAGACAGTTTTTATGTTTTTTTTTATTCGGAACTGGTGAACGGTAAATCTTTTTTGTAGAAGTGGGGGAGAAGCAAAAGTTTGAGATAAGCAGAGTGCGAGTTGTGATTTTTTTTTCTTTCTTCGAAGCTGTTCAACGGTAAATTATTTTTGTAGAAGTGCAGAAGAAGCGAAAGTTCGATATAAACAGAGAGCGTGTTTTTTTTTTTCTTCGAAGCTGGTGAAAGGTAAATTTTGTAGATGTGTAGGAGAAGTGGAAGTTCGATATGTAGAGCAAGCTTTGATGTTTTTTTCTAATTCAAAACTGGTGAACATTAAATTATTTTTGTAAAAGTGGAGGCGAAGCGAAAGTTCATTATAAACAGGGAGCGAGTTTTTATGTTCTTTTTATTCAAAGCTTGTGAAAGGTGAATAATTTTTGTAGAAGTGTAGGAGAAGCGGAAGTTTGTGTGGAAAGAATAAACATTCGATATCATCAATTTGGAGCAAGCGCATAAATGTTTTGTATAATTTCATAATGGAAATGATTAGTTTAATATATTTTGGTCTCTTTCATAATCCAACTTTGCCATGCGAGTTATGATTTTTTTTGTCTAAACTATTCTACGGTACATTATTTTTACAGAAGTGCAGAAGAAGTGGAAGTTCGATATAAATAGAGCTAGTTATTATTTATTTTTTCTTTGAAGCCGGTGAAAGGTAAATTTTGTAGAAGTGTAGGAGAACCGGAAGTTCGATATAAACAGAGAGCGAGTTATTATTTATTTTTTCTTCCAAGCTGGTGAAAGGTAAATTTTGTAGAGTGTAGGAGAAGCGGAAGTTTGTGTGGGAAGAATAAACATTTTATAACATCAATTCGGAGCAAGCACATAAATGGTTTGAATAGTTCCATAACGAAAATTATTAGTCTAATATACTTTGATCTCTAATAATCCAACTTTGCCAATTTGCAAAAAAAAACTTGTGTTAATCTCATGTTAATTACTTATTATGTGTTTTCAGACTTGCCCTCTCCTGCTGCGTGTCTTCTGCAATACCGGCCGTCACCACAATATCATGGATTACAGTAGAGGAAATGTACCTTCGAACGAACTTCAAATTTATACATGGTAACAACGAATTTCTTCGATGAGATGTTTGCAAGAGAAAAAAATGATTTTCCCGGGGTCGTTTGTTTAATGTCTACGCTGTTTTCAGGATGGACGCGACTCTGAGAGAAATCACCGGACTCGTGAAGGAGGTGAATCCCGACGCTCGAAACAAAGGGACTTACTTTGACTTTTCTTTGGTAACACCCGAGGTAAGGAACGCCGGTTATCGAATGCGCGAGATAGGAGTAACTTGCTCCGGGCAGAAAGGCGCCGATGACAATAAAACCCTCTCGCAAGCAAGGTAATTTTATCAGCCAGTTTTTTTTGTGCCGTTACCTTACCGATTTAATACTATTGAATATCATTTAATACCATTTAATTCCATTTAATAGCATTGAATATCATTTAATTCCATTAAATACTATTTAAGACCATTATTATAATTGAATAAGTACCATTTAAGACCACTGCCTTATGTTTTGAAATTGCTTATTCGAAATTGATTGAACGCATTACTTTTTTTGTCGCTAAAGATTTAACATAGGAGACTACTTGGACATTTCCATAACACCGCCGAACCGAATGATGCAGCCAGCCATTAGACGAGGCGGACTGAGACAGTACTGATGATCGCGTAATCGAGAGAATGCTTATGTTCCGAAGAGGTTTCAATTTATTTTTACGTTCGTAATTATGTATGTGAATGAGAGATTAATAAATGACCTATGTGTACAAAACTACACACTCGTTCTGTTTCTACTTGTAATTTAAACTATCAATTTATAATTTTGATTTTCTTTTTAGGGTAAATGGAGTACGGTTTAAATAATTAACCGCAGGATTACTCACGTGGTGTTAAAAAGTGGCTGCATTTCTTCAATGAATCAAAATAAAAAATATAGAACATTTTAAAAGGTTCATTTTTAGTTTTCAATATCAGCTGCGATATAAAAAAAAAAGTTCATTGCAGTTTTCAATACCGACTGCGGTATTTTACTTCACTTGATAAAGAAGTCTTCAGTTTTGTACCATTTTCACCATGACCGACAGTTGATCGGCCGGATAAGTGGAGGAACAGCGTAAACTTTTATACCGACCCATTCCTACTTTATCGATTGCACTTAATTCAGACAATTACAAAAAAAAAAACTTACGGGGGTTTCCCGTGCTTCCGAAAAATGCGATCAGATGTCACTATCTGTTGATTATTTGAATTCTTAGGACGGCAAATTTCTTTACATTCATAAATAAAAAATGCACGACAAATAGCACACAGACGCGCGCTTATGAGTAATAATAAACATGACGATAAGTGCATACGAAATGCCTCGGCCAGGAACAAATCCTCTTCCATATCTTCTCCGAGGCTCTTGATATTTCGGTCGAAATCAAATTATGTTTTTACGCGTCCCTCAATTATCTACAAGAACCAAATTTGCTATCAGTAAAAAATATTCACCATCCCGAAAAAACGATCGGTAAAAAATCAAGGCGATTTGTTACCGACCGAGACCGGATTTGCCATCGCCAGACAAACTATACACTAATTTGTCTGTGAAATTCCACTAATTCGTCCTAAAAGTCCACTAAATTCGTTTGTAAAATTATGCCGAAGCGTCTCCTCTTCATGGTGCACCGCCTTCACCATTATAATAATAAAAAAAAAGTCTGCTCATTCGTATTTAAAGTACCGAGTACGAAGTATCGTTGAATAATCTCCCAGGCGTTGGTTACGACGCTGGGGTAACAAGTATTGTTGGGGGGTGGGTTTGAGTCTTCTCACCGCAATCACCTGGGGCTATTTTAAAGACACTTCCACTTTAATTATACCGAAGCGTTTTCCCTTTCCATCCCCTCCGTCTCCCTTCTTGTCCGTGATGTTACGATATTATGATATTACCGAGCAAGGGGGAAAAGGGGGCAAGGTTGCGGTGCGGCCCATCAGGTTCTCCTTCGCGAGATTTCCAGAACTTCGGCAAAGTTTAAACAGCTTCTATATTCCACGGTCCCCTAAAAATCTCTCGTACCAATAGTCTGCGTATATTATTTCGCCGAGTCTCATCAACTTGTGTACACAATGATTTACGAATGTGCAATTCCGTTGCGGAGCCGCATAAATTTAATTTCTTTTTTTTTTTTCTTCGTAGCTGGCGTATAATTCTGGAACGAAGTATGGAACCGCGCGGAGGTCTTAAGGGATGAAGGAAATGGAGGGGGCGAGCAGGAGGTCGTGCAACCCCGAACGCAGCGACCCCCGAAAAATTCAGCTCCGTAATCAGTAATCAAATTTATTAGTTTCTATTGTCTTGGTCGGTAGTGGATGGTGCTGGCTGGCTGAAAATTCTTTTCCGATTTTATGGCGTGGAAAGACGATATAATAAGGAGAATCGAGCCGAGAGGGGGGCCAGAGGGAGGCGGGAAGAGAGAGCTAAGAGCCCCCCTCGACGGCCGAGAGGAACTGCGAGTAACGAGGGAATAAGAATGGCCACGGTGGGGGAGGGAAAGTTGGAGGTTTCTCAGTGCAGATTTCGGAGCTCGCCGGTTCCTGGGAGAGGAGGGCCAAGATTTACTGGACCCACTAGTGGCCGCTAACTTTCCGAAGGGGGAAGGAAGTGCTGGTGCTGCTTCTGCTCCTCGGCGCCTTTGCGAAAACATTAATGCGATATAATGTGCTCTGGGCAACGACTTAACGGTATCGCACTTTCGGTCCGCTTCGACGGACGCGAAATCGAACGAAAATTTAATGAGTTAGGTCGAAATGACGAACTTTATTTCTGATTCGTAGAAAAATGTTTCTGTCCTGAAAACTCACCGAAGTTGAACTATCCGCGAAAAGTCGGTCGGTGAAAAATTTAACTTTGGATACGGATTAGTTATTTTTTAATTTTGGGGACATTTTTTTCGTGCTGATTCTCATGATACCGATTTTACTTGAATTTTAATGATTTTACTTTCAGTGAGCTTCGACGGACGCGAAATCGGACGAAAATTTAATGGCTCAGGTCGAAATGATGAACTTTATTTCTGATTCGTAGAAAAATGTTTCTGTCCTGAAAACTCATCGAAGTCGAACTAGACGCGAAAAGTCGGTCGGTGAAAAATTGTTTACTTAACTTTGGATATGGATTAGTCGTTTTTAAATTTTAGGGACATTTTTTTTCGTGCTGACTCTCGTGATACCGATTTTACTTAACTTTTAATCATTTTACTTTTGGTCCACTTGGATGGACGCAAAATCGGATGAACATTTAATGAGTTGCGTCGTAATGATGTACATTATTCCTGATTCCTAGAAAAATGTTTCTGTCCCGAAAACTCACCGAAGTCGAACTATCAGAAAAAGTCAGTCAGTGAAAAATTGTTTACTTAACTTTGGATACGGATTAGTTGTTCCTAAATTTGGGGCGAAAAATTTGCTTCCGTTCCGACTTTTGTGAAACCGATTTTATTGCAACATTACAACGTCGTTGGTAAATCGTTTTTCTTACACTATCTGGGCTCTTCGTTGGGGGCTGCGCGAACGATACGTATGAATATATTGTGCCATTAATTCTGTGGAAATGTAATCAGTTACGTCGAAACCAAAATTAGCCCTGATTTCTAAAATATATATTTCTATATATTTTAGAATATCTAAAATATATAACAATATATTTTAGAAATAATATATTTATAGAAATATATTATTTCTATCCCAAAAACTCACCAATACTAAACTATCCTCGAAAAATCGCCCCATAAAAAATTGTCAACTTAACTTCGGATACGAATTAGATGTTTTCAAATTCTGGGGACATTTTTAAAAATTCTGTGCGGTCCTTCGTGAAAGCGATTTTATTTCAGCCGTACGTCGTTGATAAATTATATTCCGGACACCATCTGGGCTCATCATTGGAGGGTTGCGGGAACGATATGTATCAAAATATTTTATCAATAATTCTGCAGAAATTTAGTCAGTTACGTCGAAGCGAACGTTATTCCTGATTCCTAAAGAAAATGTTTCTGCCCCGAAAACTCATTGAAGCTAAACTATTCGCGAAACGTCGGTCGATCAAAAATGGACACGGCTTAGATGTTCTTAAATTTTTGAATTTTTTTTTTCCGTGCGGATTTTGGCGAAATCGATTGTATATCAGTCTTACAACGTCGTAGATAAATTGTTTTCCTTATGCCAGCTGTGCTCATCGTTGGGGGGGGTCGCGCGATACGTATCAAAATATTGTACCAATAATTCTGTGGATGCCCGAGCGTCGTTCGATCGCGGCCACTCGCGTTAAAATCGATTTCGGGCTATAGGTGACAAGAAATCTGTTGACTCAGGAATATAGGGGAAGTTTTTGCAATAAAAATAAATATCCAAGGGGGTGCGGGTCCCCCTCTGCGTGGGAGTTCCGAGACGTGTTCTCGTATAAAGTCCGTAGCGGCAAAAAAAAGGAGACACGTTGCAGGAGGAGAGAAGAAAAAGCCCGATGTGGGGTAGTCGAAGACGAAGGGGGTGAACTGCGAGAGGGTGGAACCGTCGTATTCGAACGCTACACTAAACTATAACGCCCCATAACGATATATATAAAACTGACATATTTACGAATAAGGATTCCTTTTTTCAAATCTCCGTCCGTCGAACTTTGTTCCAAAGACCGGCTCTTCTTCCCTTTTTTTTTTTTTAAATTAGCCAATCCTTCAATACGGCAACTTTAAGAATGAGCGCACATCAGCCTGATCAATTCATTGAATAAACCGTCCAACAATTATGTTAGACGGTTTATTCAAAGTATTGATCCTCGTTTATTGTTTTCGTAGGCTACAAAATATAAGTAAATGATCCAATGTACGAGTAAGAATGTTTGTTTCAATTATTAAAACTTCATATTTCGCAAAGAAATGTTAATTCCGAAAGCATAGAAGTTATCAACGTTGCTCCAACGAAATTATTAACAGCTGTCACGTTTCGTAGACAATGGCTTTCCTATCAAACCGATAATATAATATAATGTAATATAATAATATACATATTTATAATAATTATAATTGTATGTATATAATAATAATTGTATAGATTATATAATACTGTAATAGTTAATTTTTTTATTTAAATAAACTATTTGAGAAAAGTGGCCATTGGAGCAACGTTGCTAACTTCCATGTCATTAATTCCGAGGATATTTTTTTTTCTTATCAATGATCGATGATCGATGAAAAAAAAAAAAACGAATGTATCTGAAAGGTACTCATTGAAATTGATCAGTTAAAGGAACTGACTTGTAAACGAAGTGCTGTTGTAATTATATAAAACCCTATATTCGAAAAGATCGACCATGCAAACTGTAACGCCCCACAACAGTATGTACAAAACTGACATATTTGCAAATAAGGATTCCTTTTTTCAAATCCCTGGTCCGGAGAAAACGTTGTTCCAATGACCGGCTCTTCCTCCCATTTTTAAAAATTAGCCACCCCTTCAATAGGGCAACTTCAAGGATGAGCAGACATAATGGTTGGACGGTTTTATCAATTGATTGATCATTGTTTATTGTTTTCATAAGAAGGCGATCCAATGCATTAAGAAAGAGTATTTATTGCAATTATTGAAACTTAATATTTCGCAAAAAAAAAAAAAAAAAAAACGTTAATTTCGAGAGAAAAAAATTGTTCTCTTACCAACGATCGGCAAGCCATGAAAAAAAATCTTTCTTTTAGAATTTTTTTTTATTTATTTGAATCTTTTTCACTGAAACGGGGATTCGTAAGGGATGATCAAAAGTTCGTGTAGACCAAGACGGTCCGAAACGTGCCCGCGATGTACCGTCCCTCCAGCTGTATACCGATGGCGAGAATAAGTTTGAGTTTTCATTGCGCGTCCGAAAAATGGGGTGCGTGAGAAAGGAAAAAAAAAAAAAAGAATAGATGGTACAGGGGTTGTGCCGCGGGCCGGTGGGCGGAGTGCGAACTGCTCCGCAAGATGTTGCAAGAGCCATTACAGCCCCGCTGGTCTCTCGACGACGATACCGAAGTCGTTTTTGCCACTTTCGCGAGCTTCGAGCTTCTTTTCTTTTTTTTTTTTTTTTTTCTCGCACCGTTCCCTCGGCTCTCGAGTGCGATCGGTAAAGCATCATCGACACTGTAACGGAATACCAAACGATATACAAAAGAACGGAATACATAATGTTACTTGTTATATATGTATAGCAGTCAAAGTATGAGACACAGGATTGTATAGATATATTTACAAGCGGTGGCGTGGCAAAGTAACGGGGAAAGCGTCGCAGTAAAATCGCCAAAGTTTTTCCCGGTTGCTCGCCGGTGGGGCGCGACAGATGAAATACGTACTAGGTATATCCTCGTTCCCTCCTGGTCGGCGACTTCTCGCGCCCGGTCTTTGCCTCTGTATCCGTAACGTTTCTCCTTCGCGTCTGCAGAACGAAAAGATAAAGAGTGTAGCGATGGTTTACCCTCCGGCTGGTATCGAGGGGGTGGTTTGAGGGGTGGGAGTGTATCGTGTGAGGGTGAAGTATGGTATGCTCGTGGCTCCCGAGTGCCCCGGAAACACTCCCTTACCGACTACATCCGGGGATCCATTACCGAGTTCCGCTGTCCAACCATCCATAGAGCCCGGACCAAAAAGATTTGTGTATCTTCGTGCGGGCGCCGTTCACGGTCCGAGAAAAGAAATTCGGTTCCCGATATATATCGGGCGTTGATTTACTGCATTTGAGATTTTCGGCAGATCGGCAAATTTTGGGGTATCTGGTGCAAAGATTTTTTTTGTCCAAAAAGGTGTTTTGTTTTAATCTTTTTGGTCCATCTTGCAAATGTAGTGAAATTGCAATGTAATTTCACTACATTGCAATTACTGAATACTAATAAAATACCAATATACTAATATGTAATAATTCATTCGATTTTTATTGCAATGTAGTGAAATTTCATTACACTGTACTGGAATTCCCATTAAGGTAAACGCCCCGGTACCCGACCATGTACCAGTCTCCAACCACTGACGGAAATATTGCCGAAAATTAAGAAATTATCAAAATGAAACAAATAAATAACTAGTGATATCGTTTTTACAATTCTTTTGTCTGCATAGGGATATAATAAAAACAGTCATTAATTTTTTTGTTGACGTTTTTTAAAGATATTATACATTGCAGACGCCGCTCAGGGGAACGGCGCATATGTTTAAACCAATTAGTTAAGAATTGGCATAACTTTGTTAAGCCTGTGCCACGGTTGTTTTCGCGATTTGCAGAATAATTCATAGCTCCTGGTATTCGCGAAGAAATAGACTTCTTATAAATCTTATATTGAAATTAGCAAAAAACCACTGCTGAGTCGCTAATTTCCATGGTTGGCTATTGGGGCGCACCCGTAGTATGCCGTACCAATATCCAACCGTGTGGTCGGGTACTGGTACGCTCATGCGACAGTGCGTCGCCCCTATTGCCGGCCAGAACAAGCTCAGCGACCATAACCTCAATGGCGAGTAAGTGTCGGTCGAACGTACTGATGAGCCTCACCGTAATTACTCTTTATCGCAGCAATTATTGAACAAGTAAGTGGCTATATCATGGAATTATACGTATGACCTTTACCCGAATAAACGGTCATTTGGAATTACTGTATTTATGGTGTAGGCTGTTTATATTTAAAAAATCCTGAATATAACCTCGCAAAGCCTAATATTTGGACTAACTGCAAAGCCCAGTCGATTGTATCATTAATTTTAGAGGTTAATTCTTAATTAACATAGTCTTTAAATATAATATCGAAATATTACCTGAATGTTGAACAAGCTTGAAATTAAAAAATATATGTAGTCTGCGTCGAAAGGTACCAAATAAGAATTTTTCAAATTATTGTTTATTGTTTACTTTTTTCAAACATTAAGTGCTCGAGTATTGTGTTATGCCTCCTATTCACACATATTTACTATTTTTTATTTTTTATTATAGGACGTCGTCGATCATGGCAGGGAATGAGACGACACATTCGTTATTGAAACAGGCTCTCGAAACTGTGCAAATGGGCACACCACTCAGGACGGCAGCTAAAATGTTTAGTGTTCCGAGGAGTACGCTTTACGACAAACATGTTAAGGGTGTCCCAATAAATACCCCAAAAGGGCCACAAACTGTTTTGACCGGAGACGAGGAAAAAACGCTCGTCAAATGGATTTTTCACGTTAGTGAAAAAGGTTTCCCCATAACAAAGGACCAACTGTGTGACAGTGTTGCTCGTTTAATCGTCAGACTGGGCCGAGAGACACCATTCAAGAACAACCGTCCTGGCCGGCGTTGGTACGAGGGATTTCTCCGGCGACATCCCGAACTGAGTCAAAGGGTCGCTCAAAATCTGAGTTACAGTCGGGCTTCGGCGACAGAAGAAAGACTTAGGAAATGGTTCAGTGAGGTTGAGAGCTACTTAACTACGAAGAACTTACTCAACATCGACTCCTCGAGAATTTATAATTGTGACGAGAGTGCTTTTTTCCTCTGTCCAAAGGCGGATAGTGTGATTGCAAGAAAAGGAGCAAGATCTGTGTATAAAGTTGTCAATGGCGACGAAAAAGAATGCCTTACAGTTCTTTTTATGGTCAACGGAGCAGGTGCAATGGCGCCGCCAATGGTGATGTTCTGGTACCAGAGAATACCGGCCAGCGTAGCTCGAAACGTCCCTTCTGGTTGGAGTATCGGTACATCGGAAAAGGGTTGGATGACCGCGGAAACATTCTTCGAATACATTACAAATGTTTTCTACCCTTGGCTGGTGAAAAACAACATCGAGTTCCCCGTGGTACTCTACGTGGATGGCCATTCTTCTCATTGCACGATGCCTTTAAGCGAGTTCTGCAGGAATCATCAGATCGAACTCATCGCATTATATCCGAATGCCACACACATTTTACAGCCCTTGGACGTGGCGGTCTTTCATCCTTTAAAAACGTCGTGGAAAAAAACAGTTAACAGGTGGCGACTCGAACACGATGGAACACGTCTAACGAAGGACGTCTTTGCACAAGTACTGAAAACTGCAGTCGACTCAATGGATCTCACTCAAACAATCAAGCGAGGATTTGAGACATGCGGGTTGTCCCCGTTTTCGGCAAACGCAGTGGATTTTAATGTCCTTAAAAAAGGCTTAAAAGAACAAACTGCTGAGAAAACGGTTGAATCGGAACAACGTCAGAGGGAGTATATGAGTCATCTCATATTCACCGAAGATAATCTACCAGTTGGTTTGCTATCAGAGTTCAACGAAGCAGCGCGTCTCAGTCATTGGAGTGGCAAAACGGAGTATCAAGGACTCTTTGAGTTTTGGTTACGAGTCAAGAGACTGACGGGTATAGTGAGGCGGAATAGACGCACTCATCGACCGTATACACTTGGCAAAGACTATTCGACCGCATGCTGTTTTTGTAGTGTTACGTAAAGTTTGATTTTTAAAACCTTCGACAGTTTTTTTCTTCAGATGTTTCTGTACAATGTTTATAGCTAACGTAAAAGGGAGTACAGATTTTCATACAGTCGACGGCGCGACGGTGGAGACCCACACAATAATGGACAACTCGAGAACGACGTCCGAAGACTGCGAAAAAATGACGACGGCTCGCGTTGGAGTAACGTCAGTTAATGAGCTGGACTCAACGATCAGTGCAGACTTAATGGAGGTCGAAGGGAACTCTTCGATATTCACTCACGACAACGCATTGAACTCGGTGTGGAGTGAAGATAGCTTGCTTGTTCTGACGTGCGACGACAATACAACCTTGGCGAGAATCGATTGCAACGAAAATACGAGTACTGCTCAATGGTTCGATGGAACACCAGAGATCGGATTTTTATCTGAGACTGCAAAAAACATACACATGACTTCAGAGAACGATCGAGGTTTGTACTAACGAAATGCGAATTTTTTATTTCCATTCACTTGAATAAAGAGTAAATAGCTTGAAATCGCACCAAAAAATATCAGTTTCAGATATTTATTTTTGGAGACGGATCGATAATGAAACTTGTTCTCTTTATTTTTTAATGTTTCTGTTTATAATTTGTAGTCGATAGCGCGGCGGTACAGAACTGTACAAGAGATAGTCCGATAACGATGCCCGAAGACCGCGAAGCAATGCTGACGGATTGCTTAGGATATGTATTGGACAATCAGAGTTTGAGATCGACGCCAGATACTGCAGACTTCATGGAGATCGCCGACGGCAGTTCGGTATTAACGAAGAATAGCGTGAAGACGGTAGCTAATCACAACTTGACTGCTGGTACTAATGACTGCGAGAGGATTGAAAGTGCTATCACAACTAACATGGACCCGGTCCTGTTGGAGATTGATATTGGAGAAAGTCAGCGTATGGAAATCGGATCTATATCTGAGACTGCCGAGACCGACAAATCGACGTTCGAGAAAAATCCAAGCACAGGTTTGCACCACAGAAAAATATTGTTTTTTTGTCTGAACTACAAGTCAAAAATTCTGATCGATTAATTTGTGCATGTGTTTTATTTGGTTTTGTAGAGAGCACAAGCGTCGAAAGCAGAGCCCCTGCGGGTACTCCAGACCCGTTTAAAGATGCCCTATTTTGGCCTCCGGATTTGACCAAAAAAAAACGTAAAAAACCTCTGCAAAATTCCGACCATCCGCCGACAGTGGCAACGGCCGACAATTGGGTATTGTATTATAAAGCTAAAATGGAACAAAAAGAAAACGAGCTCCACGAGAAACAGAAAAGGATAAAGAAAAAGCAGGATATAAAAGAACAGAAAAAGCGAGTGCAAGATGAAAAAAAAATTGAACGGGAGGAGAAAAAACGACAGCAGATCGAAAAGAAAAATCTGCAAGAACAAGTGAAAAAAGAAAAGGCCGAAAAGAGAAAGTTGCAGGAAGAACAGAAACAACAAAAGGCCGCAAAGAAGCAACGATCAATCGAATAATATCCTATTGTGATGTTGTTTTATGTTTTTTCATAAAAAGTTTTTTATATTTTTATTATCATTTCTATTGTCTATCTAAATAATATAAAATATGTTATTTTGTGTTATTATTTATCATAAAGTATTTATCCCGAATGTTGCATATAATTTTAAAAATAAAATGCAATTTGAACCATTCGCGTAGACTCGTATCAGCGGGTGGTTGCCTATAGGGGCATGCTTGGTTGGGTACTGGGGCATAACCTGAAATCGGTGGTCGGGTACTCATCCATCAACTTTCTCATTTGTTTTCTAACTTTCCAAAAAAACTACACCCCCTGACACCAGTTAATGGATGCTTTTCGGAAACTAGAAAAACCATACTTTCCATTAATCATAGCTAAAATTTCAGAAAGTTCATTTTAGTATGGGAAATATAATTTTACAGTTTTCTGTTTTCTAAGATGGCCGGTTATTGGGGCGTTTACCTTAATGGTGCGCCCCGTAAAGAAAACAGGCATTTTTACTGTTTGAATTTACAAATAAAAGTTACTGGAATGACATCGGGATTTTTAAGAACGAATACATGGAATACACATGTGCGATTAAATTTTTTTATAAGATCATTCCAAGAATACTCACTCATCTGCTACCACGTACTAAAGTTACTTATTAACGGTGGGGAAGAAGGGGTGATTGCATTTGAAAACAATAAACGAGCGAATATAGCTATTTAATTTATTTATTACGTACGAATATGGCTTATAACATCGAGTAATCGCATTGGCTATGTAAACATTGCCATTGCAATTGTTCACTACGGGCGTAACGGCATTAACTTCATGTATAAGCATAACTGTGCACTCTCTTTTTGTGGTATTATATATAATATTCATAATTAATAAATAAATAATAAAGGTTTCGTTTCAATGCTCCGGTTCTCTGCTGTCCGCGTACCGCGCGATTCTCTAAGACACGACGAATAGAAAACGGGAGGGGGAAAGATACAACTCGGGCCACGTACAATCAGTGCGAGCCGGAATAATAAGTATAGCGGAGAACGGGTCAAAATGGCACAGCGGGGCAAAACGGGATAATGAGACGAAACACAATTTTCCAATAACTTTTGCGATGGTGGTACGTGGGGCAAAACGGGTTTGAAAATTCGTATGTATCTCGTTGGGACAAAATGGAGCATCCCAAAATTATTGTAAGGTTAAGTTTTGCTCTCACTATTCCGCTTTTCCCCGCTGTGCCATTTTGTCTCGGTCTCCCAACACACACACCTTTGTCTATACATACCCACTACTGTGTAATCATGTAAACACTACATTTCACTGGCATATCGGAGTGGGTTTTACCATTTGTAATTATACGGCAATAAATATTCCGATTTACACCGAAATATTTCACTGCATATCGTACTGATTCTACGAATAATGCTCACATTAGTGCAATAAATAAAATTATTACCCAAATATCGATCACTTTATCGGTTGCTACTTCACGAAGCATGCATTTAGTTGTTATTTTGAACGATCCAATTATCCTTTTATTTCCGTCGTTTTGCCTTCCTCGTTTATTACAATTTTGTGCACAGCTTCCTGAATTTTTTGTTATCGCATCAATCGAGTCCTGAAGAGAGTTTGAGAACCTCAATGAATAAAGGCGCCATCCAAGATCGAAAAGAGACAAATGTTGTTACCGTAATGCGCACTGTAAGTCTTTATGGGCTCACGTCGACGAACCGATTGTGCAGACTTTGACAGACGATCTCTCTACTGCCTATGACCGAAGCACCATAGTTATTGATGATTTAAGCCTTACAAAAACGATTGGAGCGCTCCGCGTGTAAACGTTTCGACCACCGGATTGCCCAGATCTGAGCAGATGATCGCTCGACGTTCTGCTTAAGTTTAGGCTTATTTTTTTATTTTTATTTTTATTTTATTTTTTCAAGCGAGGTGAAATCGACATTGCTGCACGTATTTTCCGATAGTTATGAGTGTCTTCTCAATTAACACAGCCTCATAATTGATTTCATTTGGGCAAATTCAATTAGCGGTCTACAGCATGAGCATCGGTGAGCGATCGCTGCGATTTTGGCATTCGCTGTGAAGAATCAACAATCGATCAATGAACTTACTCATAGAGAAAGCTGCACTGACAAAAAACAGTTTGACTCAACAAAATGAGTGCTTACGGGTGGCGAACCAAATGTTTAGTTGTTCGAACGAAACAATTGTCGTAGTAAGTAAAGAGACATTCAACGGCCTGTTAGTTTAATCAACGCAGTATTCGTTTCGATCAACCAAACATTTATTTCGCCACCCGTGAGCGCACATTTTGTTGACTCAATTCGTTTTTTTTGTCTTCTCTGCGTGTGGGCAAAATTATAATAAATGAGGAAATCCTGTGCAAATTACTTTGTAAATTTTTTTTTTTTTCACCTGCCTCAGTCGTGAGGCAAATTTTATATACATATTTTATATTCAACATTACCGGGAGAATATCATGGAGCCCGGTATCTTTAGTCGCCATGCCGGAAGGAACGTGACTCTATTTTTAAGCGGGAAGCTTCGAGAAAAAAAATTTAAAAAAAAGCAACCGAGATTCGGGAAGTCTTCGATTCGAGAGGGTGGGCTCCGGCTCGGCTTGACGAGTCCTTGATTTCTCGCTTCTCATTTAGCGTCGCGTCGAGATGAGCGAGAAACCGTATTCTCGCCTTTATTCGCGTCGAGCCTTCCGGGATCCAAAGCAGCGAATGAAATAAGACAGAACGAATCGGCACGTCAGCTGTCTCGCTCGTCACCGGGTTTGCGCAAACCCCGAAAAAAAGCCCGAACCAC
Organism: Amblyjoppa proteus; assembly: GCA_963922035.1. NCBI lineage: Eukaryota > Metazoa > Arthropoda > Insecta > Hymenoptera > Ichneumonidae > Amblyjoppa > Amblyjoppa proteus. The sequence goes on from OY998233.1 coordinate 14,895,181, forward strand.
TTCACGACCCACTCCCCACGGCAAAGCCATAATTCGATTTCACGCCCAAGAAAGTATTCCTTTCGCCGCTCTCTCGCGACACCGACAGCTGGTGAATATGAAGATTTTCGGTTTTTTTTTTTTTTTTTTTTTTCTCCACCCCCTTCGACAACTCCTCTTTCGCTGCTGAAGACTTTCTTTTTTTCTTCTTTTTTTTTTGCCATTTTTCGCGCGTCACGTTTATTTGTTTAAAGAATAAAGCCGGGAATGGGAGAGCGCGGCGAGTCTCGCGGCTTTCGCGTCGTCGCGAGACTTTTTGCGAAAAAATTCTTCGAATTGCAATTTTTCACGCTTTCGTCCTCCCCACGAGAGAGAAGCTCGATGCGCCGCGGTATTCTCCGAGCTCCATCGCGCTTCGGCGACTTAGGGAAATACATTGACACCCCTTTGTTTATCGAATCCACAGCGTTGCGAACTGCAAGCGGCGAGGATGGATGATAGCGAAGGGAAGGCAAACGGAAGCGCGTAACACCTCTGAGATACTTGCTGTTGCGGTACGAAGAGCGGAATCGAGTTGGTTTTGTCCGAAACAAATTTGCGAAAAAAATTCTTCGTGCGCGCTGATTTTTCAAGACTTGATCCTCCAATCGGGAGGCTCGATGCTCCGTAGTATTTTCCGGGCTTCGTACTGTTAAAAAAAGTTTTATGAAATTTACAACACGTTTAATATACAAAGTTACATGAAATATAGAATCTCGGTATAAGGAATTAGAATTCATATACATTGTATTTGAATTTTAATAAAGTAATCTTAAATGCAATACGTGTGTGTTAAAATTACCGGTGATGGCATAGAAAATTAAGACATCCGTTTTAAAGTTATAAGCTCGCATAACTCTACTCGTCATAGTACATATCTAAAGCGAAAATATGATATCCGAGATAACCGAAAAATAGATGGATATAGAAATCCAAGAATCACAATCCTCAGCAACAAACAACAGTAACACTAAGACATTGCGTAATAAATAAAAAGATACAGGTACTTCAGTCAGTATGGCAGTCTTTATCAAACAAATTATAACGAATTAACATAAATGAGAACTCATTTATGGTTATTTTTGTCATACAAATTTTCCGAATTAACAAATAACGTTTGAGACAATTGTTAGGGAGACATTGATCCCTCAGTTCAAGTCCTTGCGGTCGTTCCCAAAATATGTCGTAGTCCTAATTCCCACTCAAGAACATTCTCTCCACACATATAAATTCGATTTTGAATAAAAATACATAATAGTGAGTTTGATAGCGGCGTCATACAATATAATAAAACGTGGACACTTATCTTGTATCGAGGGCTCTTTCTTTTAAACCCCTGGGGCTCGCAGGAGTAATAATGGAGTCGAATATTCTTTTGAAAAAGATCGGCTGGCCACGCTCGATCCGGAGATTTTGACACGAGTTCACCTCGCTAGTCTCCTTTGGCACTCGTTATGTTCCTCACCGACGCGTCCGTCGTCCTCGACGTCCCCAGGGAGAAAGAGACCGATTCTTGCGAATTCTCGAGCACCAGCGGTTCATTACTCTCCCTCCCATCTCCTACGTCATGGACTTTCGGCGCTTGTCTCGCGACACTCGGGGCGCGATATTTAAAATATTTTGGTACGCTTCCACCGTATATGAAAATTACGTTATTATTACAAATATTATAGAAATAATATTGTTTTTAATATTCCGATAACGCAATACTCTCATATACGTGTCAATGAAATTTCATATACTGTATATGCATAAAACTTCATGTACATTTTATGAATTTTCGATTGAAATTTTTAACAGTGCACTGAGAGAAGGATCTAGTCAAAACTACTATATCACTTGGGAGATATTATCATTTCATATAGTAGCAGAGCGTTAGGGCGCCACCTATGGTAGGAAGTACCGGATTTATAAGAATTTTTCTTGGATATTATGGTAAAAATTCTTGGATAATCGCAGACTTTCTACCATAGGTGGCGCGCTGGCGCCGTGCTACTATGCGCTATGGTAATTTTTCTTAGATGATTGGTAATTTTTACTAGATCCTTCTCTCAGTGTTCGTGTCGCGTCGGCGGCTTAGTACTTTGCGACACTAGTGCGAAAAAGCAGTCTTTCGACGAATGTTGTGAAGTTTGGCCACACGAGCTGAGGACGACTCTTGCTTGCTTCCGAACCGCTGTTGAGAGACCGCTTTTTCGTCGAAGAATCGCATACTATTTTATTTCACTCAATGTGAAAATGGCCACTTTACGCACGTTTGGCGTGTGCAAAAACCCTCAGCATCCGAACACAGTTTTATCGCACTAGTATCGAAAATTATTTTGTAACAAGCGCACAAAAACTCTTACTTTTTATGCCTGTACCGTGGCAAAAGCGTGCGAAAAAATGCTAAAGTGTTATACGAGTGTGTCAAAAAGTGAAAAAATAGTAATTTACGTTACAGTAGAACCTCGATTAACCGGGTGCGGATCAACCGCACGGCGGTTTAACCGTGCCAAGCTTTCTTTATTTTTTTTCTTCAATAAACTTTTTTATTCTTAATATACTTTTATAAATAAGTTGTTAAGTCTGTAATAGTCATATCCTATACCTATCCCCGATAGGTATAGGATATAGGATATACTGTAAAGGTATAAAGAGCAGAATCGAGATATTTTTGTCCGAAAAACATATACTTATTGATTTATTTATTTATTTCACAATAAATGGCAAAAGTCCAATTATATGTATGCAAATATCAGAGCAAGAAGAATATGACTTAAAATTAAAATTAAACAAATGGCCGTGGAAACGAAGGGAACGAGGAAACTTTAACATCTGTTTCGCACCTCGCGGCGGTTCGTGCTGTGGCTGTCTTTCGCTTTTACAAACACAAGTGGAATTGATAAAGTACCGTTACCAAAATTTCGCCGGGATTTCTATGACCCGCAGGTTAATTTATTCGGGTACTCTTCGTGTCAGGGGGTGCTCTCCGTGTACACTAAATGGGGTGTATAAATTCCTACCGGCTGCTGTGCTGTTGCGGCTGTTAGCACCGTGGAGATCGCACACCGATTGATTGTCGAAGCTCGAGGCTCGCTCGAGCAATAATATCTTTGTAAATGGTACTTGCGGAAGGGTGTTTCGCGGTTTTGGGCTCCTTAATAAGAGTCGTTACTCAGCATTAGTGGGCCTCCCCGGGTAGCTCTCCGCAACGAAGATTCTTACGCTCGTAAAGCTCTTTGCTTATTCAATTGAGCATGTCTACAGGAAATTTGATAAAATAAAACCATGAAATACATTACCGGAAATAAGTTTCGTCCAGATATTTTGTTTTTTTGTTTGTTTTTGATTAGCTTCTACGACGTCCCGAAGAGTTTAAAATTAAGGTCAGAGTTCAGGAATTTTCATTAAGCGTCAACTGATCGTAGCTTAAAAAGAAATTACACATGCACAGCGTACAGCATGAACGAAGTCTCAGTAAATTTTCATCGAAAAACTAACTCGAACACTTTGATTCCGTGCGATCAGGCTAGCGTTACGTCCACTAAAATTTCCATACACTTCTACCGCTCCTCGGATAGTCATACGTAAAAATATTCGTTCATTCAATTGAGCACGGCTACGCCGAATTAGATAAAATAAAATCACGGAATACACACCCAGAAAAATAATTTATTTGATGACCACCGTTCATTTAGATTAAGTAATATATTTATTTGATTTAAATAAATATTTATTCCATTTAAGTTACTATTCACTTATTTAAATGAATATTTATTTAAATCAAATAAATATTTTACATGAATCAAATAAACAGTGTCCGTCAAATAATTTTTTTTTTCTGGGTGCATTAACGGAAGTAAGTTTTGTATTAATAAAAAAAAATGAGGTTCTACAACGTCTTAAGCACCTTAAATCGCGGCCGGCGGTCAGAAATTTCTATTAAGCACCAATTGATCGGAGTTTTTTTTTTTAAATCTACACATGCATAGGCTGCAGCGTGAACGGAGTTTCGTAAATTTTCATCGGAAAACCAACTCGAATTTTTTGATCCCGAACGATCGGGCGTTACGTCCACTCAAATTTTCATAAGCCCCTCCATGTCCTCGGACAGTTGTACGTAGAAATGACCATTGGGAGACTACGACGAAGAAGAAGAAAACAAAAAAAAATAAAGAAATGAAAGAAAAAGAGTGAAACGACGAAGAGAGCGGAAGACTGCAGAAGCAGAATTATTATCGTCATCGGTCCATAGGGAGCGGGTGCGAGTAGCATACCGTTGGGGGTTGAAAGGGTGATCGTGGGCGGGCATCGGAGGCGGAGGGAGGGATGGCTGGTTAGGTAGTCGACTCGACTGAGGCGAGTGCAAGGCTTCTGGCATCGTTCTATCCGAGTTCGCGACTTTCGCAGAAGCGTATAATTAATTTCCCGTGTCACTCCGTGTCCCCTCCCTCGCCTTGCCCCGTTGATCCTTCGACCAAAGCCTCGCCGCTCTCTTTCTGGCTTCCCTTTCCTATCTCTCACCTCTTCCACCCCTTTCGTTCCCGAGCCTCGTGCTCTCTCTCTCTCTCTCTCTCTCTCTCTCTTTCCATCCCTGTCTCGCTTTATCCGACTCTGTCGCGAATCCCTCCAGCAGCACCGGCGACAATATTGCTGGCCATTTCGTTCGACAGCGACGGGCGCCTCCTCGGTCGTTTCGCGACCTCCTCCTCCGCGTCTCACCCCAACCTCGCCGGGACTCACGGGGCTGCCCCGACCCTCTCGGAGAAAGGGGTAACTTTGCGAACAAGCAACCAATCCACCTCGAAGCCCCCCCCCCTCGGCCTCCTCCCTCGCGGCGCATACCGTGCCGTCAATATCAGCCCGTGTAATTAAACATAACAGATCAACATTTCAACATACTCCGCGCAGACTTAAACGCAGAGGTTTGCGCGCCGAAAGGGGCAATGAAAGAAATAATGCCGCTCCTTTACTGCGGTGAGGTAATTTTGAAATTGACAGCGGATAGTCATACAGCTGTACAGCACAGCGGAAGTGAACTCGCTTGCCAAAGTTTAAACTCGCACACATAGCAATAAAAAAATTACTCGTATGTGCGTCCAAACATTTATTATCCTCGAAAGATGGAAATTTTTTTTTCGTGTTCACTTTACAGTTTTCTTTATTATCAACAGTCCGTATGTAACTAAATTTTAAATCTGAGAAATTTTCGACTTTCAATTCGTTCTCGATGAAACACGGAAAGTTTGACTATAGAAAATTACTAATTTGTTATAAAATTGCCGTTCGCAAAATCAGACAACGGAGCTTGCTCTCGAAAGACATGGAATATCTACACTTCGGGCGACAATATCAACCTGTGCAATTAAACATAACATATCAACATTTCAACATACTCCGCGCAGGTTTAAACGCAGAGCTTTGCACGGCGAAATGGACGATGACAGAAATAATGTCGCTCCTTTACTATAGTGAGGTAATTTTTAAATTGACAGCGGATAGCCGTACAGCACAGCGGACTTGAACCCGCTTGCAAGACTTAACATTCGCACACGCACTAAAAAAATTACTCGTACGTGCGATCAAATACTTATGATCCACATAAGTTGAAGATTTTCTACGTTCAGTCTTCATTTTGCAGTTTTCTTTATCGTCAACAGTCCGTAAGCAACTGAATTTTAAATCTGCAAAATTTTCAACTTTCAATCCTTTCTTGACGAAACACGGAAAGTTTGACTATAGCAAAGTACTAATTTGTCGTAAAATTACCGTTTGCGAAGGCACGCAACTGTGCTTGCTCTTTATACACATCGAACATCTACACTTCGGCCGTCAATGTCAGCCTGTTCAATTAAACATAACATATCAACATTTCAACACACTCCGCGCAGACTTAAATGCAGAGGTTTGCACGGCGAAACGGACGATGAACGAAATAATGCCGCTCCTTTACTGCGGTGAGGTAATTTTTTAATTAACAGCGAATAGCCGTACACAGTAAAAAAAAGTTTGTACTTCTTACAACAACTCATTGTTCACAAACGTTCACAATTTTTTTGTTGTTGATTTTCTAGTTTTACAAACGAAAGTACAAACTAATATTGTCAATGATACGGGAAATAAAAGGACAGGTTCGTATATTCAAATAAGTGACGTAAAAATAAATATTTTTACGAAATTCGGCATTCCAATTTTACGAAATTATTTGTTACTGTGTATAGCACAGCGGAAGTGAACTCGCTTGCAAGAGTTTAAACTGGCACGCATAGTAAAAAAAAAAAAATGACTCATACGTGCGACCAAACATTAATCATCCACATAAGTTGGAGATTTTTTTTCGTCCACATTTCACAGTTTTCTTTATCGTCAACAGTCCGTAAGCAACTAAATTTGAAATCCGCAAAATGTTCAACTTTCAATCCGTTCTCGACGACACACTGAAAGTTTGACTGTAACACAAATGACTAATGTGTTGCAAAATTCCCGTTCGCGAAGTCACGCAACGTACCTCGTTCCCCAAACAAATGCAGCTGAAAGATCTGCGAGTCTGTGTTAAACGATACGAATCGAGTGGACGCCCCTACAGCGGAAATCGGGGCAAGACCGACCAACGTTATCCGGATTCAAGATGCCCGCGATAAATTGATAAAAACAGTCCGTTTTGCCCCCAATCTCCCCTATCCGTATTATGTACCTATATACATGTATACGGAAAGCGATCTCCTAACTCCCAACGCAGTAACTCGGCTTCGGACCGGTTAATTGGATAAATGTCCGATGAGAGCGGAGCGTTCCCGATCGTCCCCTCGTCTCCTTCCTCGTTCGCCTTCCCTTATACCAGTTTCTCGCTCGCTCGATTCCTCATACCCAAAGCCCAACCCTCTTTGCGCGATTCTACGTGGTATCGTTCAAACCTCCCCCTCTCCACCCCTCCCCACCCCTTTAACTCATTTCCGCGTCCGTGTCCTTATCCCAGAATTCTGAAAACAATCGGGCGCGTTTGCCTCCGTCCGGCGAGCGAGTTGAATTTATTGAAAGCTCATTGCCCGATATAATCGAGTACAAGGGGGAGGGAAGGGGAATTCCTCTCTCTCTCTCTCTCTCTCTCTCTCGCCATCGACCGCCGGCTCTGTTTATACGAATTGAATTTGTCCCGTTATAACGCGGTGAAGTAAATGCTTTCGCTACTCCCCCATTCTACCCCGGGCCGATAAGCTCCTTTCCCTGCAGATGGCACGGCGTAGCTGTCCGGAACTCGATTACGGGGTTTGGATTAACGCCGAGCGAAGACAGTTATTGGCGTTTAATTGATCGTTTCCATTAATAGTTTGTACGAAATTAGAATGGGATATTTATCGGGTCGATTTATTATTTATAACTGTGTCGCGGTTGTGTTTAATGCAACTTGTACTCGTAATCGAGTTTCGTGTCAGGCGGGAAGGCGGAATGTACGTGTGGTTATGAAGGATTAGGGAAGACAATCTTGGGCTCATTAGGAATGACACTTGTTCCATTGATTCGAAGGCAGTTTAGAGCTTTTCGTGGCGGAAAAATCGCACCCGAAACCCGTCACAATTAGGTACAGTGGCGAATCAAGGTGGTTTTTTTTTTTTAAATTATTTCTTTTTATTTGTTTAAAGGGTAGAAATTTAATAAAATTAATAGCTTAGCAGAGTTGAGTACAATATTACATGTTTTTAATCAGATTCAGTCGAAAACTTATTAATTGTAGGAGTTCGCTTATCCGACCTTCGATTAACCGAGGTTTCGCGTTATCCGGACAACGAACTGATCCGAACGCTCCGCGTTAAAACCGAGATGTAGGCTCGGGTAATACGAACAACTCGGATAAAGCAGGAATGCTTGTGCGCTGAGTAGGAGAGAGCGGGGCAAAACGGGACAGTGGGGCAAAACGGGTCAATGAGGACAAGCACAATTCGTGGTGAAAAATCATCACCGCGCGTCTGACCCACCTCGTCCGTATCTACTGCCGGCGCATCCAGCGATATATCTTGGCTCCAGTAGTGTTTACCGCGAAGCATTAACGTTAAATTAAGGGGAGGCCAAACACGTATGATTGCGAGAGAGACAGAGTTAACATTTTCAATGCATTTGTTTCCGAAATGATTTAATAGAATGAAAATCAACTTGCGGGTCTCACTGAGTTAATCAAATACGCAGTGCGCGACACAATTCGTTTTGTATTTTGTAAAACCGTTTCGAAGAAACATGGATTCAAAATATTTTAAAGGTATGTTGATATTTAGTCCCACTTTAACTGTCGAATTAGCTCAAGACAGAAAGGTCAAAAAGTTTCAAATAACTTTACTTATAGGAGAGAGAGAGGGGGGCAAAATGGCACAGCGGGGCAAAACGGGGTAGAGAGACAAAACGCACTTTTCCAATAACTTTTGGATGATGGCGGTGGTTGTACGCGGGGCAAAACGGGTTTGAAAAACCGGATGTATCATATTGGGACAAAATGTGGCATCCAAAAATTATTCTAAGATTGAGTTTTGCCCTCACTGTCCCGTTTTGCCCCGCTGTGCCATTTTGCCCCGCTCTCCCCTATGCCATTAAAATATGGAGTAAAATAAAATAAATTACAGTTCGTGGTGAAAAATCATCACCGCGCGTCTGACCCGCGTCGCCCGTATCTACTGTTGGCGCATCCAGCGATATATTCTTGGCTCCAGTAGTGTTTAGCCTGGAGCAATTACGTTGAATTAAGGCTTAGCACTCGACGCCGGTAGCAGGGATGTAGCCTATGGAGTAGCGGAGAAGTCGAGTGCTTGCTGGCAGTCGGGCTTTCAGACGTAGATTAGGATCCTTAATGCTCGCATGTTCGCGACACTCGAGCTAGTGTGCCGGCTTGGCGGGTAACGGGGAGGAGATACTCCTATCCCGGCAAATAAGGCGTCTAGATTCTAATTGCCCGTCGTAAATCAGTGACAACACCTGCATGACTGGCTCTCTGTTTATCGGACGGGCCTACCCGGGTCTCCTCTCTTCCACCGATACCCTTCGTTATTGCTCGCTGTTATAGTTGCGGATAACGCTGGAAGGCCCGATGCTAAATCGAGTTTAATCGTTCCGATCGTCGGCCCGTAAATTAATCGGTGAAAACAACACCGGTTTCATCCAACTCCCGTCAAGTGGCAGCGATCGATCTCGTCACGGTTTCACCGTTCGACCCGATTCTCGATTACTCGCCATTCGATATGATTTTGTCTGAAATTGTAGTATCTAATCTCCTGGCTTCAATCAGCCATTAAAATCAATCGCATATTGATCTTTAAGCTTTTTCTTTTCGGAAACTGCTGAGCATTTGGCGCTTTACGATACGCCCTTATTTCGTCGAATCTACGCGGAAGTAGACTGCAAGCCTACCCGCTTCTCCTCCCTTCCACTCATAAGATAATTATTAGAATAACTGTCTATTAGAATAATAATAAATCAAACACACGATTTCACAAGCAGATATCTATATTACGTTTCGTTCTTTCACCTAAATTTCTTGACGATCGTCTTTGAGTCACAACGATTAAGAAGGGGAAAATAAGACACACAAAAACATAGAGTAGACCGTGGCGAGATGGGCCCCCTAAACAAATAACGCGGCTACGACGCTCCCGAAAGTACGATCTATTATTTGTCACCCAACAATGATATTTTCATAGGTTTTATAACCCGTCCGAAAAAGAAAATTATCTGGGACGAGACAGGCTACCCGTAAATTTTTCAAATTTTTTACTTTGGGTACCCCATTTTGCCCCCTTGCCTATTTTGCGAATTCTCTGCTTCTGTCATTGTCCACGAAAGGTTTTTTATTTTTTCCATCCAAGTTTTTATATGTTTTTTTAACAATTTTGGGGTGGCCCATTACGTCCAGAGTCGGCCCGATTTTTCACTAGCCCATCTCGCTCGGGGGCCCATCTTGCCCCGTTTCCCCCTACATACACGTTATTTCGATCTTCAAGTGACGTACAATCTCATGAAACCAGATCTAGTCAGACTCGCAATTTTTTTTTTAGGAGGATGACACTACGTGCTCAGCACATTCATTCATCCATGCGGCGATGCACAGCAATACACTGAAAGAAGGATCTAGTAAAAATGATCAATTATCGAAGAAAAATTACCATAGCTTATAGTGGTACTGTGCCAGCGCGCCAACTATGGTAGAAAGTCTGAGATATCCAAGAATTTTTACCATAATATCTAAGAAAAATTCTTATAAATCCGGTACTTCCTACCATAGGTGGCGCCCTAACGCTCTATTACTATGTGATATGGGAATATCTCCCAAGTGATATCGTAATTTTTACCATAATATCTAAGAAAAATTCTTATAAATGCGGTACTTCCTACCATAGGTGGCCCCCTAACGCTCTACTACTATGTGATATTGGAGTATCTCCCAAGTGATATTGCCATATCACATAGTAGTATAGCGTTAGGGCGCCACCTATGGTAGGAAGTATCGGATTTATAAAAAATTTTCTTACATATTATGGTAAAAATTCTTGGATAATCTCAGACTTCCTATCATAGGTGGCGCCCTAACGCTCTACTACTATGCGCTACGGTAATTTTTCTTAGATAATTGGTAATTTTTTCTAGATCCTTCTCTCAGTGTACATAATTGTTTCTACCAATGACTATTATTTCGAGCACTCATCTTATATTTTACGGGTTTCGCTTCCTCGATGAATCTTTCATTTTGTTCCGGGGCTCGCAGTTTCCGTAATTCTCGTCCTCGTAAAGAAATTTGGATGGATACGGTACGGGGAACGTCCGACACGAGAAACACCTCGCTAATTCCCGTGGACAACAATGTGTATTGCGGTGGTCAAGAAGCGTCCTTCTACCACGACGTCCCCTGAACGCAAGAGATCGAGGAGACTAATACATTTTCGCACCTGGCCATCGCAAATAGTGACGCATGCGCGTCGATGGTCAGTATGACTACGCGTAAAATACATGTCATCGATCATCGATCATATATCGGACGGGCATGTCTCTTTACTCGTTTCTCGAAGCTTCAAATATGAAAATAAACCTTACGACCTTTTGTTATTGCTCGCTGTTACACTTGCGGATAACGCTGAAAGGCCCAATCGAAAGGTTCAATCGAGTTTAATCGTTCCGATCGTCGGCTTATAAATTAATCGGTGGAAACGACGACGGGTTTCATTTAACTCTCGTCAAATGGCACCGATCGATTTTGTCACAGTTTCACCGTTCAACCTCATTCTTGATTACTCGTAATTTGATGTGATTCTGTCTGAAATTGTAGTATCGAATTTTTTGGTCCAATTAACTATTAAAAATAATTGGATATTGATGCTTAGCATTTTTTTTTTGCTATTGCTGTGAGTTTTGAAACTGCTATGTATTTGGCGTTTTATGATACACACTTACTTCGTCGAATTAACGTGGAATTAGAGTGCAGGCTGGAAGACACGATGAAAAATCCCCGAAGGGTTCGCGGCCAGAGATTACTGCCGGATATGTAAATCGCTTCGCGTTCTTCGCGTCCCCGCTGTTTGTCATTTTTTTTCTTCTTCTTTTTTGGTCCTGTTTAACTCCTGCCCGCAGTCGTGATCCCCGCGAGGGTTCTCTCGTGCTGATTTAATTCGGTCAGAAAGCGTAAATTAAATGAGTTTTAATGTCGCGCGGTATTTTAAGAGGGTGCCGACGATAGGGTACACGGACAAATAATTCTCGGAGCTCGTTTGTACTCGCAGTATTATTTTGTTGTACGAAAATAAAAAAAAAAACAAGAGAGAATCGAAAGATTTATTTTCGTGATTAATTGTGCGAAGGAAATTTTGAAAATTCACACCAAAACCGAACAGTCATTGTACTTGCAGACGTGAAAGTCCGTTCGCAACTGAAGTAAACTTCAGTTTATTTTTTGTATTTTTGTCGTTTGTATCACTCGCAGCGGTGCTTGCAGAGTTTATACTGGCGGAACAATAAGAAAGTTTTATGATCGTGACTCAAGGTGTGAAGAAGTGTTCTGTGATCAATCATTTGTTGATTAGTCTTTCAACGGCGGATGCATGGAAGCCGTGGCCGGGCAACGGGATTTTATATAGAAGCAAATAATCGTTTACGAATGGGCTCGTTGTTACAAAGTGAAATAAAGTCCATTTCAAACAAGGGAGAATTAACAAATTTATTTTCATGATTAATTATGGAAATTTGGTTTTCGATGTAGAGAAAAATTTTGGAATTTCCCAAAACATGAAAGTGAATTGAAAGATTTATTTTCACTTTATTTAATTATGCAAATTTTGCTTTGGATTCGGTGTGATGTTTTGAAATTTCACACAATAATCGAACAATCCACTCGAAATAAGGGAGAATTGAAAGATTTATTTTCATGATTAATGATACGAATTTGGTTTTGGGTTTGATCAAAAATTTTGTAATTTCGCACCAAAATTGAACGATCCACTCGAAACAAGAGAGAATTAAAAGTTTTATTTTCATGATTAATTATGCGAATTTCGTTTTGGATTTGACGTGTAATTTTCAAATTTCACACCAAAACCGACCGTTCATTGTACTCGCGGACGTGAACGTCTCTCCGCATCTAAAGTTAGCTCAAGTTTATTTTTCCGTATTTTTCTCGTGTATTTTACTCGCACGGAGATTGCCGAGCTTATGCCGGCGCGACAATGACAAAGTTTTACGATCGTAACTCGCGGTATGAAGGAGTGTTCTGTTCTGTATCATCCGTTGATAAGTCTCTCATCCGCGGGTGCACGTGAGCCGTGGCCGGGCACCGGGCTTTCATATAAAAGCAAATAATCGTATACAAACGGGTTTACGAATGGGCGCCGACTCCTTATTACAAAGTGAAATACAGTCCACTGCGGAATGAAGTGTATAAATTCAACGGCGGTGAAGTCAAGGCGCGGTGGATAAAGAGAAAGCGAGAAGAGCGAAGGTACGAGCCTGAGTGAACAAAATAAAAGGAATGAGAAAGGTGGGGCTGAGGGGAAAGGGAGGGAAAGGGAGAGTCAGCAGCGAAGCCGCCTTCGAGCCAATAATACACCGACAACCTTTATTTTATTTAAGCGCCCCCTCTCCTCCCCCCCCCCCAGTTTTTCATTACGTTCATTTTCAACACTCCCTATCTCACGGTTGCTCTTTATATTCCAAGAGTTACATCGGTGCGGGCGAACCTCGAGCTTTCCAGCTCCCCTATTACTCAAATGCGTTATTTACTATTCTTATTTTTTCCATCCCACCGTCTTCCTCATTCGAATATTCCCTCGGTTCGTGCCTCAAAGAGAATCGATACGTTCCTCGCCACCCGGTGCATCCAAAAACAGGGGATGGATAAAGTGTGAGGATGACGAATTTGATTGAAAATAATACTAGAGGTAGTTTATATTTTTTAGCCCGGCTACGCTAAAAAGTCCACATTCCATGCCTGCAACGGAGGCGGAAAGTGTTCGATTATTGACCAGCGGGCCGAAAAGTAGTGGAGCTGGTCACTTTCCACCCCCATTGCAGGCATAAAAATGTGGCCACTTTTTAGCTTAGTCGGGCAAAAAATAGCGTATGCGGGAGGAAGTGCATTTTCACCTCGTGTGAATTTCTGCCCTCGCTTCGCTCGGGCATCAAACTTCACCCTCGGTGAAAGAACGCACTTTCCTCCCTTGTGGCATAATATACTATTTTAGGGCGGTGGTGCAAAATGCGGCATTTATTTTCCGTTTGTAAAATACGCGAGTAGAACATTTTTCCGGCTACCATTAGTTTCATCAGCGCCACGTCAGGCATGAATCCGGCGATCTATTCAGGCATGCCGGATTATCTTGGGTTGGTTCCCGACTAGAAACTTAGGGGAGACCGGGGCAAAATAGCACAGCCGCGCAAAACGGGACAATGAGAGCAAAACTCAATCTCACAATAATTTTTGGATGCCCCATTTTGTACCAACGTTTTGCCCCACGTACTATCCATCGCCACCATCCAAAAGTTATTGGAAAATTGAGTTTTGTCTCATTATCCCGTTTTGCACCGCTGTGCCATTTTGCCCCGCTCGGGCCTGGATGACCGGGGTTCAAGCCCCAAACGGGGCAAGCCCCAAACTGGAAAATAAATGACTAATATTTTTCCGAGATAAAAATGTGAGAATTAATAAGGTATAACCAACTATAACGAAATAAAGTGTTGAACCCCCGGCTCAATTAGTCTCAGTGTAATATTTTTGTAAAGTTTGTTGCCAAAAAAGAGGAACGGTGCGTGATCTGGGCCAGATCTCAGGCCCATATCAGGGTACGAATTTCATGCCGGATTTGCGTGCACGTTACACCACGGATCATGGCCATATCAATGTGCCATATCCGGGCCGGAGATGATTCTCTGACGCGCCAAGTATGGGCCGGATTCTGACCGGATGAAATTTCTACTCGGGTACGTCTCGAGTCCTCGGACTCTCGGATAAAACTACTCTTCTTTCGTACCGCAGTGGTCTCACATTAATCCGCGCTCTTCGCCTCTCACTACGCGGTGACGAATAGTCCTCACATTCTAGCGATATTTAAAATCCGACACCTCACAATAGGATGTTTTATTTCGCCTCAGAGCTCGAGAATACATTTTTTTTTAAATACAAAAATTAACGATGAAGCACCTCAAGTACGGTCGATTTCACCCCCGCCGTCCGGTTTCTCCTTGTGAGCTCTCCGCTCGGCAAAGATAAAGGGAAAAAAAGCGCGCGCACGTACATGTCGATGCAGGGTTAGTCCGTATCAGGGTGGAAAGGCCTGAATCGCGTATTGTCCGTAAAAGAAAACCATTACCGATAATCCTCTTCCCGCTCGCTTCACCTTTATCTGCCGGTAATCTCGAAGACAATCTACGAAAGATTGGCGCGACGACCCGCGCGGCCCGAGCCGTTTAACCCTCGGTGACTCGCAGGAGGGTTCTAATAACAGATACCGAGAAGGGGTTGAAGAGCGACCGGGAGCGAGAGCCACGAAGAGCGAGACGTTTCTCGAAGTAGCTTCATGTATAAGCCCACGGGGATTCCTGCTTCTCCCTGTTGTACACGTCTTTCCGCCGTTTCTCGACTGTATCGCGCGGGTTTCGCTCCGCATTCGTGAATACGCAGGCTCGTGTATACACATCTCTTGCATGTACGTAGCGAGAGAGAAGGGCTACTCGGTACGTGACTGCACCCAGGAGTGCCAGAGCAGCGGCTGAGAACAAGCCCCGAACCATCGCCCTCAGCCCGGTCCGCCACTCTTCCCTTCCCGCCGTCTCCTCACTCCGCCATTGCATACTTTATTGTGGGCATTATTTAAATGAGCGCAACTTCGCCGTAATCTTGCGACCGGCCTCCCAGTTTCGTCGGACCTCTCCTCGCATCGTTCACTCTCGCCCTCTCGCCGTTTCTTCCTCGTTCCTTCAGCCCGCCCTTCGAACGCTCGAGCAGTCCCGTTAGCGTTCGAGGGGTTGTTGATGGCGCTCGCTCGGTGCGTGTTGCTTCCCGTGGTTAAACTTCTCCGGGGTTATTCGCAGAAGCAAAAGCATTGGCCATGAAACTGAAAGAGGAACGCATGGAAAATCGAAAGAGGAGCGAGGAAGGAAATAGCGATCTTAAGGAGAGCTGTGGTCAGTATGCAGAGTGGATTATGCTCTTGGCGATCTGAGGGTGGATATAGTGGTTGTCGTAGCTTAAGCGGTGGTACAGCGATAAAGGTCCGGTCTGAGGAAGCTACTTGCAACACTAGAAGCAAAAGCACGTCTGCGCGGCGCGGAGCAAATTGTTTTTAACTAGGGAATTTCGAGCGCTAGTTGATGGCGCTCGCTTGGTCGTGTGGCTTCTCGTAGTTAAACTTCTCCGGGGTTACTCGCAGTAGCAAAAGCATTGGTCATGAAACTGAAAAAGGAACGAATGGAAAATCGGAGAAGGGGCGAAAAAGGAAATAGTGAAAAGGAAATAGCGATCGTAAGGAAACCGTTGGCCAGTATGCAGAGTGGATTCTGCTCTTAGCGACCCGAGGGTGGATATAGTTGTTGTCATAGCTTAAAGGGTAGTACAGCGATACTGATCCGGTTTGAGGAAGCTACTTGTAACAGAAGCATCCCTGCGGGACGCGGAGCAAATTTCTGTAACTGGGGAATTTCAAGAGCTTGATGAATTTTGAGAAGTTGATGACGCTCGCTTGGTGCGTGTGACTTCCCGTGGTTAAACTTCTCCAGGGTTCTTTGCGGTAGCAAAAGCATTGGCCATGAAACTGAAAGAGGAATACTTGGAAAATCGAAAGAGGAGCAAAGAAGGAAATAGCAAAGTAGCTCAAGGAGAGCGAGGGTCAGTGCGTAGAGTGGATTATGCTCTTGGCGACCCGTGGGTGGATTTGGTGGTTGTCGTAGCTGAAGGGATGGCAGAGCGATACTGGTTCGGTCTGAGGTAGCTACTTGCAACAGCGGATGCAGAAGCACCTCTGCGCGACGCGGAGCTAATTTTTTTCTTGGCTAGGGAATTCGTGCTGACCGGTATTGTAGCTTTTCGCTTGGTTATCGAAGTCGCCATGTTGACCTTGCTCCGAAGCTGTCTACCGAACGTCCAATTGAGGAAATTGAGGAAACAATTGAGGAAAGAAATACAACAAAATTAAAACTTGTGTTGACCACCTCGGAGTGATGTTAAAAAGACGTTAAGAGTGTTTAGTAAAAAATGTATTTTTTGTGGGTCAAGAAGGCTGAAAGAGGACCGAATGGAGAATCGAAAGAAGAGCGAAAAAGGAAAGAGCAAAGTATCCGAAGGAGAACGCTGGTCAGTATGCAGGGTGGATTATGCTCTCGACGACCCGAGGGTGGATATGATGGTTGTCGTGTGCTGAAGGGATGGTAGAGCGATACTGGTTCGGTCTGAGGTAGCTACTTGCAACAGCGGAAGCAGAAGCACCTCTGCGCGACGCGGAGCAAATTTTTTTCTTAGCTAGGAAATTCGAGCTGACCGGTATTGTCGCTTTTTGCTTGGTCACCGAAGCCGCTATGTTGATTCTGCTTATAGCTGGGAAAGTAAATGTAAAACTTTTACTGACAATCTGGTAGAGATGTTGAAAAGACGTTAAGAGTGTTTAATAAAAAAAATATATATATTTTTTAGGGTCAAGAAGAAGATAAATGTCGGGGAATCGAGAGCGCGCCATCCGCGAAGTGTTCTCGTGGTCAACACCGATGAAAACGAGTCCGCGGGCTATCGCTTTGTGAAGATTTAACATAAACCACGAGAGCCAAATCGTTTTCCGGCAGATGCTTCGTTTACCATTCCTACCGAACCGGGGGAACCGGGCTGCTTCTCGTCAAGCCGGTGAATCGAGAGCCTCCGGGCGAGGTTTGAGCCCACAAAGCGATGTACCAGCGTAAAACGTATGTATTTAATTGTGGCAGAATGCGTTTGCTAATTTTCATGCGAAACCCCTTAGCGTCGAAATCATAAATCTCACGCAAGAATGCATTCCCATTGCTTTTTCTGTTTTCAATTAAATTTCTCGTACCGATTTAACTACCCAGTGTACGGTAAGGTCCATCAGTATGTAACTGGGCCGCGGTAATTCTACACGCGATGTTGCCAGATTCAAATTTATACTCATTATTTGTTCATAACAATCGTTTATCTCACGCTGGAATGCATTTTCACGGATATTAACAAAGTTAACATTTTTTAAAAATACAAGTATACATTCCTTGAGAGATTAATATTGAGTACGATCGTTCGTTATCTGATATTACTGTGCGTACCACCGTACTAGCGCAATACGGTGGAACAGCGCGCGCTTGGAATTAAACGGGTGCACAATCGTTGAACTCCGGCACGATGCCGAGGAAAAACTGATGGAGTAAGGTATGGTTAATTAGCTTGCTATACGTACAACAGAATGTCAGTTTTGGAATCGTCGTCGCCGTACGGCCGGAACCAACTGTCGCACGCTCACTTTCGTTAGTCTCTGTCTGTGGGTCCTCGGTAATTAAGTCGAATTACATGTAACAGCTGAACATTAACTCGTAATGCGACCCTTCATTTACTCGACCGTTAGCCACACCTACCGAATGTTCCTGGGTCTTCTGGCACTTATCGTCCCTTCGGCCATTCGATCTTCTCTCATTATGTCGCACGCAGATCCACGAGCCACCGAACCCGTAAGCGCAATTCTAAGCTGATGAAGCGTTGGGCATTTTTTTAATTTATTATTTTTTTTTACTTGGACATATTCATCGATATATTTTGCGTTTTAGGCATATTTGATAATTTTTTGTTGTTGTAATTACCGTTCTAATATTTGTTTTTAATAGTTTCAATTAATTGAGTAACATCGAGGTTTCAGTAGAATGGAAATGAGATTCCTCGTAGCTTTTCAAAAGATTGACAGAGTTATCAAACAGAGACTCAAATTCTAAGACCGCAACGATTTTGTATTTACGCGATGACAGCTTACAAAGAGAATCGTTATTTTTCGCTACATCAGCTATAAGAAATTCGCTACTGTCCATTTTTGTCACCAAGGTAGTCCGACAAATTAACGATAAAAATAATTGTTCAACGAATTACCCGGTATATCAACTATTTTTTTCCATAGTAATGATTCATTTATTCTTCTGAATACGTATGAATTTTTTCAGAATTTTTTGTAATTTTTTAAAATCGCGGTTGTCTACGTTCATACTGTGAAAAAACGCAATTTTCAACGATTACAAAAAATTCGGAAGAAATTCATACATATTTGGAAAAATAAACGAATTATTGTTACGAAGGAAAATAGTTAAGTTGCCGAGTAATTTGTTGAATAATGATTTTCATCTTCAATTTGTTGATAACAAATTGGAATTATTATTTCAGAAAAACAATCTTTACAGCACCTATATACGTGATTTTTTTACAGATTTTTATTCCATTGAGAAAATTTCGAAAATTTCATTGAAACTCACCTTCCCGCGGAAAAACAATTATTAAAAAACTATTAAACAAATATTAACAATGTAAGTATTAAAAGTATGTCGTATTGGACTCAATAATACTCAAACCATACTCCTCTAATCTATCACTGAAGAGTATTAAGTACGAATCTGATATACGTTATAATATACAAGTATCAAGTATGAATCTTGCATAAAAATTAAATGCCCGATACTCGAATCTCAATCTATATACTAACTTAATACCTAATACTCGAATATTCTTGGGTATAGTAGCTTCATACTTGACACTCATATATTGCAACGTATATCAGATTCATACTTAATTCTCTTCAGCGATAGATTAGAGGACTACGATTGAGTATTATTGACTCCAATACGACATGCTTTTAATACTTCCATTTTTAATATTATTTTAATACTTCTTTAATACTTTTTTTGCGCGTGTTTGGAGGATCAGTACCGCTCGGACTACCTTAATCATTCAGGACTAATTACCGATGCGTCATTCCCCGTTAATCGCTATTCTACCATTCATTTTACGGTTACCTCGATATTTAGCGAGTAAATTCGTGTCAGTGTAAAAAAATATATATATATAAATATGTATTTATATATACATGTTTTTTTGGCTATTGCCGCTCTTAAATTATTCCTGAGCGCGCGAACCTCGCCGATGCCGCGAGCGAAACAAAACGAATGTAAGCACTTTTCGTGTATCCGTACGTGTGGAGGACGCACAGTCACCCTCTCTGTCCCCGTTATCGTCGGCTCCAGGGCCGAATTATCACCGCGGCACCCACCGTCGACAACTTCGACGCTTCTTATCTTGCCGAGACTCCGGAGCCCGCGGTAAGCCTCCCGACCAGAGAGTAACTACCGTAGATATCGACTCTGCATATGTATATATAAACGGCACTGCCGTTCACCGATACTCGATAAAGAGATGAAAGAAAATCGCCGTCCCGGACGAAAGAACCCGGCAGCGATCTTTTCTTTCTCAATCTCGTTCATCCCTTAAAACCGCTGCGCGCAAAAAAAGCCTCCCTCTCGAAAGTGAGTGGAACGCTATCGGTCGAAAAAAAAACGATATAAAAGAAACAGAAAAAAACAACGCGTGAACGAGCTTGGAGTGCTTTTCCGCGCGACGCTCTGCCCGAAACAGATGTGAAAACCAAGTGTTTTATTTTTCTCTCTCTTATGACATACACATAAAGTATAAGGCTATATTTGTAAATATTTCGGCTTTGTGTATTCGACGAAAAAGAAAAGAAAAAAACGGAGGCCTCTCAGAGCGGCGTGCGCTGAATTTTGTCGTAAAAAAGAAAAAAGAAAAAAAAATGAAGAGAGTGGCGAAGTGTTAGGGATATATAGTGAAATGGGTAAAGAGTACACTCGGGCAGTTCTTCCGGAGTAAATCAGCACGCGAGTCAAGGGTAGGTCCCGGATAAAAGCTCCTCGCTCTCCTCTGCGCTCGCTGCCTCGCTGGCACGGTTGAACCGCTGAGCTTGCGTCAGACGTTCGGACTCTGCGTATTTAGCGCGGCAAAACTCGCACACGCTCGTCATATCCACATGGACGGACCCTTCAAAGAAATGCCAGCGAGCTCTCGGCCGCCCGTTCTCGAATAATTAATATACAGACACACGGTACACGCGAGTAGATGAGCTGAAGGTACGCTCTCCCGTTTGCTCTTCTCAATCCGGCATAAACGCTTCCACGGCTTTTATTTATCCAGTCGGGGGCTGCGATACGTTCTTCAAACTTCTTGTATCTTCTCCATACTTCGCATGTTTATCTAGGATTACCTTGATTTACATGAGCTATAGGGAAAAAAATATTAGCTGAATAAAGACCTTATTTCCTTTGAGCGGCTCGCGCGCGTCGCTCTCGGACCGGATCACAGAGCTGGTCGGTACGTCCACTTCAAACCGTTCGTTGGTTGGCGAAAGGCGGTCGAAAAATGTTGAAAAAAAAATCCTGTAGCAGCCTCGAATCGCACTTTGTTCAACAGCACGAAAACGAATTAATTACAAACATCCGTATTATTTTCGGGAGAGTTCGAAAAATATTGGATCGATTGCTAGTAAAAAAAAGTCTCGCTAGCAAGGGGGTTGATAAAATTTTGCTCGTGGTGTCTGACAGATTAAAGACACGAAGTTCCATGCTATTTCCAGGTTTTCCAGGTAAAAATCTGAAAAATTCCAGCACCTTTTTTCATCGATATTATCTGGTATGAGCAATAAATAGTAACAAAAACAAACAAAAAATTTAATGAAACTTCCAATAGATTTTTTTTTTAATATATATTTAAACAATTTATCAATCGTTATTTTAAAAATTAGAAAATTGTTCAAAATCAAAAGCCTATGCTTTTTGCTGTTAATAAATTATCGCTGTTTTCCAAATCTACTTATGTCACTTTTTGCTTTATCTCATCTTCTTTTACGAATTTGATTATTTGATGCTTTATCAAAAAACCGAGAACGTCACATAAAAATGGGGCAAAACCCGGTGAGAAATGATTCCATTTCTGTTGCGAGAGTGTCGACGGAAACGATAGCTTTGCTTCCAAAAACGGAACTTCCGACAACTTTGATATGATTTTGAAACTGTTGTAGTTTTATAGTGTTAAAATTTTATCTTTAATGATTTTTTCGATGTTTTTTTTCGTATATTTGGTAAGACTGTCGTGTCCCCTTCGTTCAGGACTATTCTCAAAGAAATTATACAATGCCCTTAATAACTCGACAATATCCTACTGAGCAGCTCGAATCTCATCCTTGAATGCATCGTGAACGGTATGCAGACAACACGAACCCAAATTGAGCAACTGTCTGCTCTGACGCCGAAGTTTTTGTCAAGATCGGTTTGGCCAAGTTCAATGAATTTAAAATTAACATTTGGGCCATATATCGAAATTTGAATTACCTTACACGCATCTTTAAAAAAAAACCTAACATTTAAAAATAAAAATATATACATCTTTTAAATTCCAGATGATCCATGGAATTCCATGAAATTTCCAGGATTATTCAAGGCTCTATGAAATTCCATGAGATTTCCAGGTTTCCAAGGATTTCCAGGATCGTTAGACACCATGTAATTGTTGCATGATTAATTAGACGCGAGCGAGTTATGAGCAATTTTTCCACGGAAGAGAGAGCAGTCGTTGACGATCATAGCGGCAGTAAATAAATTATCGATGTACGATTCCAGCGGGGGGAGAAGAGGGCGTTATCCTGATGAGTCTTCGTGGCGTGGACGAAACGTTTAAGGTCTGTCCGGAAGGTAAATCTTGTTCCGTCCTCTGCACGCTCTTCCTTTCGTCGTCGCCGCGTCTCGTTTCATCCCTTGGATCGCTCCTCTCACCACCGCGGCACGTGGTCCAATGCTTCGCTCACCACGTGCCGCTGGTGCTACTGTTGCTCGAGGGTAGGGAATTCCCGTGATCGGTAAACAAGTGCGGGTCGTTAAAGCAACGGTTAAACCGATGACCGTAATTCGCCGCTCGCGGTCCGGGTGGAAACCCTCCGGGAGGCCAGTGGCGATGGTTGTGCTCGCTGTTTAGGAGGGTTGTTTACGGCTGCTTTTCCTCTCCGCTTCCTTCCCCCTTTGCTGTTCGTGGTCAATAAGGTTCGCGCGGCGATATGCTGGCCGATATCGCAATCGCCGCTCGTTCCTTTCGCCGCGCTCGAGGCTCGGCCGACGTCTGTCCATCCACTTTCTCTTATTCGCTGACTTCGCATCTCCGGCAAACTACCCTCTATATACGTGGCTTTACCCATCTCCCACCTCCTCGCGGGTTTCTATTCCCACCGGCAAGCACACCGGATTTACAACCCCTATATCGAGGCTCATGAAGAACAACAACTTCCGCTCAATCGCGGTATCGTCGTGTACGCACTCACTGCGATATTTGTCCAGAGAAAAATAATAAACTTTATGTGTAGCGTCACTTACGGGTTGAAAATCTGGGTTTTCGACCAGAAGTGACATCATACGGAAAAACGTCACTTCCAGTTTCAAAATCTGGGTGGTTGACCAGAAGTGATGTCATACGGAAAAACGGCACTTCCAGTTTAAAAATCTCAGTTTTCGACCAGAAATGACGTCATAAGGAAAAACGTCACTTCCACTTTC
This sequence comes from Amblyjoppa proteus, assembly GCA_963922035.1. Classification (NCBI taxonomy): domain Eukaryota; kingdom Metazoa; phylum Arthropoda; class Insecta; order Hymenoptera; family Ichneumonidae; genus Amblyjoppa; species Amblyjoppa proteus. Next base: position 14,918,275 of record OY998233.1, read on the forward strand.
AAAATCTCGGTTTTAGACCAGAAGTGACGTCATACGGAAAAAAGGCATTTCCACTTTCAAAATCTCGGTTTTCGACCAGACGTGACGTCATAAGGAAAAACGGCACTTCCAGTTTAAAAATCTGGGTTTTTGACCAGAAGCGACGTCATACGGAAAAACGGCACTTCCAGTTTCAAAATCTGGGTGGTTGACCAGAAGTGACGTCGTACGGAAAAACGGCACTTTCAGTTTCAAAATCTCAGTTTTCGACCAGAAGTGACGTCATAAGGAAAAACGGCACTTCCAGTTAAAAAATCTGGGTTTTTGACCAGAAGTGACGTCATACGGAAAAACGGCACTTCCAGTTTCAAAATCTCGGTTTCGACCAGAAGAGATGTCATACGGAAAAACGGCACTTCCAGTTTAAAAATCTCAGTTTTCGACCAGAAGTGACGTCATAAGGAAAAACGGTACTTCCAGTTTTAAAATCTGGGTTTTTGACCAGAAGTGACGTCATACGGAAAAACGGCACTTCCAGTTTCAAAATCTCGGTTTCGACCAGAAGATATGTCATACGGAAAAATGTCACTTCCAGTTTCAAAATCTGGGTTTTGAACACGACTTCTATCCATGACTTTCGACAGAACGTAAGTCATTGATGATCTTGAGACTTTAGTAGTAGTAAAGGTGTAATAACTGACAATATCAATTAGTTCATACACTCTACGATACACCTCTATGTAATAGTCACATCGCTTTCATTAACATTGCCAATGAGTCATCGACCGGAGTCCTTCAGTCCCTTGAGGCTTTATTATACATAATCTATTGTAAGGACCGAGCAAATGAATAGCGCGCGTATTTGGTTTTGGGCGGATATTTTTAGTATAATCGAAGCTAAATATCTCGCGCAAGAACTGTCGCACGCCTCTTCGTTCAGACGTGTCAGTTCGGACTGTTTTACGTGACAATCGATCTTGTATCGATCCGTTAATTCGTCTATTGTCAAACCTAACTAGTATCGTGAGTCTTAACGAATACTCAGCTACATAATCGTTACAATATATAATAAAAATTTTACGGTGTTCCACGATTCCATGTAATTATCACGAAATTTGCGACGGACAGCTTGATACCGATTCAATAGTTTTCAATTTTTTATTTTTATTTTTTTATTTAGCAAATTCTTTTCTGCAGATTTTGTTCAGCAAACGAGTCAACTTTGCCCGGCGTACTGAAACATAGCATTCTCGCTCTGTTAGATGGATACGCAGTGAAGAGAAGAGCATTTGCATGTGGCGATCGACCATGCGGAAAGCGTATAGTGCCTTCCGGGGGTTTCCGCGTTTTCGTACAATCGGAGCCCGCCAACAGTTCCACCGCCAGTATCAGAATCATTCAGCCCCATTCCTGTGCGTGCGTTCCTCCTTTACATTCCGAATCTTTCGCCGTTCTCCACTCGGCCCGAACCCCTTGCTATTTCCCCTCAAATCTCCGTCGAAATACTTGTATTTTATCTTCGCAAAAAAAAAAAAAAAAAAAAAAAAAAAAAAAAAAACCGAAATCAATAAACATAACAAACAAAAAAAGTCGCGAACTTTCGCCTCCAAGAAACATTTCTCGAACGTAGAAACCTTCTTCACCGTGCGAGTCTAGAAGAATACTCGTATTCTATTATTCCCAACGAAAAATCGAAATCAATAAACAGTTTAAATTCGTCGCCGAGAAAAGGGTAAAACGGTAAAGCTTTATACTGAGAAAAAATGACATAGTAAAAGCAACAATACTGACTTTTTACCATAAAAAATAGTTGGCGATGGTAACATTTACATTTTATAGTTACGACAATGACGAAAAATCATGGTTGCAACTATAATTAAAATTTATAGTAATTGAATACATACTATCAGAAACTATCTATAAAGTAGTTTCTCCTGTTAACTATTGGTTTGGTAATGCAATAAATTTATTCTTAGATAAATTTGATTTTAAGATTTACTGGAAATATTAGGTGTGCAATGATTTCAGTACTTAACTTAGGTATCTTTAATTTCCCGGATCCATAGCACTAATGTCCGTGGAAATTGCCAGGCCTGGATTCCAACGCGCTAGGACCCTCGACGATGTGCCACGAGCGAGATTTCATAGACGTACCACGCGTCGTTGTAAAATGAAGCCTTATAACTACACAGTAAAAAAAAAATTTCGTAAAATCAGAATGTGAAATTTCGTAAAAATAATTTTGTTAAAAAAGTGACAAACGAGTTTGTCACTTTCTTTGAATATACGAACCTGTCCTTGTACTTCCTGCATCACTGACAATTTTAGTTTGCACTTTTGTTTGTCAAACTATAAAATTAACAAACAAAAAATTGTGGACATTGGTGGACAATAATTTGTTGTGAAAAGTACAATTTTTTTTTACTGTGCAGGCTCTCGTCAATACTTCTAATCGCTCGACTGTCCGATGAGAGAGTGTCCGCGGTTTTCGAATATTTAGGCTATCTGCCGGACTTTCGCGTATCGGGCATCTTCGGCTTGATTCTCCCCTCTCTTCGTACCGTTCTACAGTTCGTAAATTTCTTTCCGTTTCTATCATGTTCGAAATTACAACGGTAGAAAATACTATTCTTTTTCTCAGTCTATATCGCACGGAAGGTGGTTCGGGGGGGGGGGGGGGGTGGACGAGAAACGGATTGCCGCAGATTGACTTTGAGGAAGCTTTGAGCCCGGCTGTCTGGCCTTCCGTCGAATATTATAAAATTAACGCAGACGCCGCGGCGAAGTTACTTAGGGCGACTTAACGAATATAGATTAAAAGTTGTTCGGTCGGACGGTCGGTGGATATAGCCGAGGGCGGGTTGGCGAGGGGTGGTTGCACCGAGGCTGTATGCGAGATAGCGTAGTCTCTGATCTTGGGGGGGGGGTTTGAGAGATGCTGGATCGCGTTGGTTTGAGCTTTCGCGGCTCTCTCGGGCTCTTTCTCTCTATCTCGACCGAGAGAATGGTGTTTGTATTTTAATGAGGGGGCTATGCTAATCCTCGCGGCACGCCGTAGCCGCTCTCCGTACTCAGAAAGCGTTTTTCCATTTCGCGAACGTGCTGCGCGGCCTGGCAGCCCCGGTACAGGCGGCGGGCTTTCGGGCTACCGTGGCAAGGAACAAGCGCCGAGGAGTCAGCGGAGAAAAGCAGGAACGGCAACAGCAGCAGAATCAACGCGAGCGTGAAAAACAGAACCGTAATAAATTCACACTTCACTCGTGTATTTGCAAATTTTTAAAGGGGTAACGGCGGGCTCTACAACGCCGACGATCGTTTTAATATCCGGCTCGGCGGCGGCAGTTGAGCCCTAAGAATTTCCATGTGGTAACTTCATCCGTTTGGATCTTCGTGAATCTTCTCCTATGGGAAATAGAAACCAATCGCAATTATCATCATCCGAGAGGTGATCTCGAACGAGGACCTGGCAGACTTTACAACGCCAACAATCGTTTTAATATTCGGCTCGGCAGCGGCAGTTGAGCCCTAAGAATTTCCACGCGCTAGCCTCATCCGTTTGGATCTTCGTGAATCTTCTCCTATGGGAAATAGAAACCAATTGCAATTGTCACCATCCGAGAAGTGATCTCGAATGAGAATGTGGCGGACTTTACAATGCCAATGCTCGTTTTAGTATCCGGCTCGGCAACAGCGGCCGCGCCCCATGAATTTCCATACGCTCTTATCATCCATTTGGAGCTTTGTAGATCTTTGCCTATGAGAAATAGAAACCCAGTGCAATTATTGCCATCCGAGAGGTGATCTCGAACGAGAATCTGGCAGATTTTACAACGCTGACGAACGTTTTAATATTCAGCTCGGCAGCGATGGTCGCGCCCTAAGAATTTCCATGCGCTCTCCTCATCCATATGGAATTTTATAGATGTTCGCTTATAAGAAATAGAAGCCAAGTTCAATTATCACCATGGAAGATGTGATCTCAAACGAGAACCTGGCAGACTTTAGAACGCTAACGAATGTTTTAATATCCAGCTCGGCATCGACGGTCGTGCTCTAAGAATTTCCATGCGCTCTCCTCATCCATTTGAAATTTCATAGATCTTCGCTTATGAGAAATAGAAATAAAGTGCAATTATCACCATCCGAGAGGTGATCTCGAACGAGAACCTTGTGAACTTTACAACACCAACGACCGTTTTAACATCAGGCTCAGCAGCGGCGGTCGCGCCCTAACAATTTCCATGCGCTCTCTCATCCATGTGGAACTTCGTAGATCTTCGCCTGTAAGAAATAGAAACCAACTGCTATTATCATTGTACGCGAGGTGATCTCAAACGAGAACCTGGCGGCCTTTACAACGCCAACGATCGTTTTAATACCCAGCTTGGCAGCGACGCTCGCGCCCTAAGAATTTCCATGCGCTCTTCTCATCCATTTGAAATTTCATGGATCTTCGCTTATGAGAAACAGAAATAAAGTGCAATTATCACCATCCGAGAGGTGGTTGATGAACTTGGCGGATTTTACAACACAAACGAACGTTTTAATATCCAGCTTGGCAGCGACGCTCGCGCCCTAAGAATTTTTATGTGCTCTCCTCATCTGTTTGAAACTTCGTGGATCTTCTCATATGAGAAGTAAAAACCAAACGCAATTATCATCATTGCAAGAGGTGATTCCGAACGAGAACCTTGTATGGTGCACGATTTCAAAATAATTTCATTGTCGATGTACATCAGAGGGGTGAAAGTATCAAGCGAACTCGCAGGGGTTCGATGATCCGAGGGTGACCGTTGCATGAGTGTAGATCCGCCCCGCACAGTGGCAGCGAACCGACGAGGGTGATCGAACTTCCACCTAACTCCCTCGTCCTTTGCGTCATTTACCGCGTATTTTTTTTTTTTTTTTCGTTCGACGAGCCCCGGAGGCTCGGAAGCCAAGCACCCCACCTACCTGACCCACTACCATAATTTCGACAATCGATGCAATACTCTCGTCGCGATAGCTCGATATTCTCCTGATTCGTATTATTTCTCCCTTCGTTTCGAATGAACCGAAATCAATCAACATAATTGTAAAAAAAACTTGTGAACCTTCGCGATCAAGAAACGTTTGGTGAACAGAGAAAACCTTCCGTACCACGCGAGTCTCGAGGCCTTTCATCTACGTCGACGTCTCATCTGCAGATTGGTCAATGTCGATAGTTGCCTCTCGGCAATATTTATTTTTTCCGCGAAAGCTTAATACACATCGAGCCATGTAACTCTCTGTGATCCTGGATGAGAGATAAAACACACGGGATGGAGAGAGATACAGAGGAAGTTGGTATCGATGGCGCACCATCGCGATTCTCGCTCGGAGCCTCGCCGAGTTTGCCGAGTAGTTGGATATTGCGCGAAGCTGGAACGACCGGGAGTTTCTTTCCCGCTTCTATATATCCACTCTCGTTTTTCCTTCTCTCGGTTCTCGTCGCGCGCCGCCCCCGCACGGAAAGACTTAGGGCAGCAAGTTTGTAAAAGTGGGAGACGGAGAGAGAGGCTCGCGCTACTCACTGGATACAGTGTCTAGCATCGCGGGGTTAGGAGTTAGTGCGGCATAGGGGCCAATCCAATCGAGTTCGATATATTTACAGATCACTAGATACCTCGCGTACGAGCTGGTTGTTTGGTCATGTCGAAATCGAAATTGCTCGATGGCCGAGAGATGCTCTCTCGTGCTTTTACTCGGATCAGCTACTTCGATGGGGCGACTCTCCTCGAACTTCGGAATATAAACAAGGATATAACCGGAAGCGGCAACGTTTAACTTCGGTCCGCCGAACTTCTCGTCATTCGCGAAGCAACAAATTATATTTTCTGATCGACGTACAAAATATCAAGGGAGAAATTACGCTCCGAAATGTCAACGCTCATTGTGGTCTAGAATTGAAGCAAATAAACATAAAGCATAATTAAATGAAACGAAAAAAAGTTGCAAATTGTAATTTTCATATGGTTCTTTCACTATGTTCCATTATTCGCAAAGCTTCTTCTATGAGGAAGTATGTTCTGTATTTTTGGCTTCATCATAGAGGAAGCTTCGCGAATAATGGAACATAGTGAAAAAATCATATGAAAATTACAATTTGCAACTTTTATGAGGAAGCAATATGAAAATTTCAATTTTCAGCTTTTTTCAATATCAACGTCGTGTTTGACTTTAAGGTAACACGACTGACCAGTTCAGGTTCAGAGCGGGAAAATAATTTAAAAGCTGTGCGCAAAATTGTAAGAAATTAGAATATGTAAGAATTTTTGACTGATAAAAAAAATTCCTCCATTTTATAAAAATTGAATTTCATAAAAATTGGCCATCATTTTCCGCAAAATTTATTGTAGAAAATTGCTAACTGAAATTTGCGTGATTAGACATTGCGAGGCCATGTCTTATGTATTTTTCCCCACCGATGGCGAATCTCCACATTATTTTACTCCTAGGGCGACACTTGATACATAAACTCGCGTTGAACATAAAATAAAAATTTTCCAAAAGATTAAAAAATTTCAAAATGAATAAAAATTAAATGATCAAATAGACGTAAAAAAAAAAAATAAAAACTTATTTTGAAGTAAATTATCGTTCACGAGTCGGTACGATGATTCAGTAATCGGTTGAAAATGTATTTCATTTCTGTAATAGCAATGGAAAAAAAGTGGCATTTTATTAACACGCAGTGCAACGCGGCCCCTTCGAAGGGCCGAAAAAAAAAAAAAATAAAACGCAAATCGATAATATTAGTCGATTCGAAAAATCCAATGGAATGTACAGGAAAAATCCGATGTACGAGATATCAATGGAGAAATTACGCTCCGAAATATCAACGCTTATTATGGTCCAGAATTAAAGCACAACAATAATTGAATGAACCAAAAAATTAATAAAAAATTAATAAAAATCAAATAATCAAATTGTCGTAAAAAAAACAACAACAACTTATTTCGGAGTGAATAATTGTTTCGCGTTGAAACGATTATTCAATACTCGGTTGAAAATTTATTTAATTTCTGTAAAAAACAATGAAAAAAAATGTAATTTTATTAGCACGCAGTTGCAACGCGGCCCCTTCAAAGGGCCGAAAAAAAAAAAAACCTAAAACGCAAATCGATAATATTAATCGATACGAAAAATCCAATGGAATCCAAAGGGATTACAATCACTTATAGTGGCGCCAGAGTTGAAACTCGCGGACACCCCTTTTGCTTCGTATAATGTCAATACGAGAATTCTCATGTTTATTCGATTATACGGGCGCGGTCTCGGCATGGCGCGCGAGGGATTCCGAGGAATTGGAGAAAACGGCGAGCGAGCGAGGAAGGATGGGTCGTCGGAGCCACCCCCATCTCCCCCCCCCCCCACCCCCACGCTCCCACCGGTGGTCGTCCGATAGGAAAAGAATAAAACAAAATATAAAAAAAAAAAAAAAAAACACTGCTGCGGGGGATGAAACGAGCGAGAGTAAAGCAAAATAAACGAGGCGCGAAAAGGAGAAGCTGCTGGCTATACCGCGCCCGCTGCTGGGGAACGCGATAATCCTCGCGTTCGCACCCCTGGCACCTGCACCCTGTACCGTTCGCAGGCAGGCACCACCACCCACCCCCTTGGAATCGCGAAAGCGGAAGAAAGACAGAACAGAAACGACGGAGAACGAGGTGATTCCGTTCATCGATGTTGACCGAAGTTTCGACGATTCATTGCGCACGAGGAGAGGGACCGTGCGGAAAACGATTATGCGAACGCGCGCGGCCCGAGAGCCGTTCGGTTGAGTGGTCTGGGTGTCAGAGGTAACTTGCACCATCGGCACGCGCATGATAAGTTTCGCTTTTCGTATCGATGTATATTTTCCATAGCGGCCGCCGAGCAGAAACGGCGGGCCGGGCCGGCGGGACGAAAGCAAAAGACAAAACGACATAATCCACCTTTAATTGGAAAACTTTCCGTTCCGTCGATTTCCAAACGATAGCGCAGAGTGCAGACTAACGATACGGGATTCGTGAATCGCGACGATATAACACTCCCGAATCGAGTAATCCGACTCAGCGGGTACGTCGCTGTGGACACAGCGACGCTATTCGTACACTCGGAGGCTTCTTGCCGATTACGCGATAATTATTTTAGCGATCTTTGACGAGAAGAAATGAATAAATAAATGGAAGTAAGAGTGGGTCGAGATAAGAGATTCTATTTCGGAGCTAGGCGGTAGTTGAAGTATCGGATACTTGTTTGGTACTTCGAGTAAATTTTTGCGATTTTCAGTACAAGTACTTTCTCCTAATGCATGCACGAAAAATCCCCCTTTTCGATCGCGTGAAGTCGGTCTAAAACAGCACTTTTCCACACTAAAAATATATTCAAAATAACCTCAAAACGACGAATTACGAAAATTTCAGTTACCGCTTTTTTACATGTGTCATGTGCAAATTATTTGGCACCTTTTTTTAAAGCATAGATAAAGCTCGAGACTAAGAACCTAATTGCGAAAAGTACTTGAGAAATACTTCAAGTACAAAAAGTACACTGGAAAAATAAATTATAAATTTAATGTACTGGAAGTTGAAATTTGCTTGCTTTACTTACATTAATTGAACATTATTGTATTTTTTTTTTTTTTTTTGTAAAATAAAAATACCAGATATTGAAATTACAAATCTTTTACTTTTACAAACAATTTTCATTGAAGATAAAAAATGTACTGTTAAATTACAAACCACATGTATTTGAAATTTCAGAAACTGTTTATGTAAAAAAGCTTCCAATACCGTTCAGTAATTTTCAAACAAAATTTGTTTACATTGCACTTGTACTTTGTACTTTGTGCTCGAAGTATTTCTTGGTACTGTGCCCAGCTCCGTTCTATTTCAAGCGAACGACCGACTTTCCATTATACGGATTTAAAAAAAAAAACATTGCCAATAGGTCGTCAAACGGCGGAAGATTTTTTGTTTATTTGTACTTGCGTAGAAGATGTTCCGTCTGTAAAAGAAAAAGCAAACAAAATAAAATGACCATAGCAAGAAACGTCAAAATTTTCAGTTTTTTAACGGCATTTAGAAAAAAAAAAAAAAAAAATCCTAAGCGAAAAGGAAGTTTGTCGTCGAGTGAGTGTCGCAATTTCAGTGACGAAGTTGAGTTAGTTACGAGTCGCTAGACGCGAGAAGCGGAGAGTCTCCGGTGCTTATTCACCACATCCTCTATATTAGATTTGTATCTTCTTTTTTTCCCGCCTCACAACGAGGGTCGAGTCAAGGGTGTGCAGGAAAGGTTCTCCGGGTCGAAATGGGATGGGGTTAAAATTTGAAAAGTTTTTAAGTGCGCTTGTCGCGGCTTCCTTTTTCTCGCCAAAGGTTCGTCGTTCGGGCGGTGGTTTAAGATGAAACTTGACGAAACGAGACGAAGTACGGCCTACGACGATGTCCTCACTGTGCCTCTTGTTTGCCCGTCAGTCAAGATCAAGCGTGTATATAAAGTTCATCTCGCTGCGATGCCGATGATTAACCCTGTGCGACGCTGGAAAATAAGGACGGCAGCGGTGACGGCGGATGTTGGTCCTCAGCGTCCCTCTGCACGGTCCTCCCTCCGGATCATTTTCTCCGTTCCACCCCTCGGCGCTTCCGCTGTCGCGAGGTTTGTATCTTGGTCTTCCCAGGCGCCTCTAACGGCAACCATTGGGGTCGTCGGGACGGCGAAGGGACTCCGCTGTTGCTGACTTCTTCGAGAGGGTGTAAATGCGTAATTTCCCCCTGTCGTATATAGCGTACCTGAGAGCCTGGGCAGGGGGTGTAGTTTGGCTTTCTCCACGGTCTCCGAGATATAAGAGCCCCGCTCAGTCCCTGGGGCTGACTACGAGGAACGAAGTAACAGTCAACCGCACGGAGACGTATATCATCTTCGTTATAAATTTCTAGACTGATATCTCACTCGGTTCGTCACGGACACGATCGTAAATACTTTAAGAGATTATTTCCCTCGTTCGTGCCTCTTGCGAATTTTGGGCTCACCGCTGGGGTGTGCTGCGTGCAGAACGACGAGTCGATCGGAAGAATTCCTTTAAAATAAATCGTTCGGCTTGTTAAGTCTATGTAAATTATTGAATGACCTCGTGTTACTTTAAGAACGTGCCTATGAATATTGATTAGCGAGTCTGCTGATGTGATTGACACGATTCCGGCTAATATAGCGCATATGACCGCCAGGACCCTTTGCATAATTGATCTGAACCGTGCCATGTCCCACATTCCGTAACAAAACCCGACTTATCGTTACATGGATAAGTTATTCTCGTCACTTAGCTGTCTCGACAAAAACTGCTAGCCCGGCCCGTCGTGTCGCACGAGGGGCGAAGAGTTTCGGTGCTTTTGAACTGGCACGGGTCGATCTGCCTTTCGGGTTTGTTTAATTTGAAGCGAAGAGCTGACGTGCGGTGTGTTTCGTATTGTTCGTCCATAATTAATTAGTTCAATTAAATCGTGGGACATTTGCCGTAGGATTACTAGAATTTTTGTTTCCATTTCTGATGCAAATGCAGCGGCATTTTTCGAGATGCTTAATTTTCTTCCAATACTCGTTCGTGTGAAATTGAATGATATAAATTTATTTAGAAAAATGGCTTTCTCAATTACGAAGCCAATTATTAATTGGGAAATCAATTGGTCGATGCACGGGTCGCTCGAGTTGCCTTTGAGAGATTCCCCAGAGACTCTTTAACCGTCGTTACTTCAACGCCGGTTACAAATGAATCGCAAGGAATTTGTTCTTTTGATACTTGTCACTCCGTGCTTGATAATATTCGTTCGTGTTCCGAGGGTCTCGTCGCGCTCGACCGTGGAATCTTTTGCCGTCAAGAGGGTGGACGAAGCGGACCCCGATCGGCCATCCGACATCAACCCCTTTCTTCGCTCTTTTAAACGTCTTTCAAGTTTTCAGCCTCGGACAGCATTCCTGCCATTTCGTTCCCACCGAGGACGGAAAGAGGGTTCTCCCCGCCCCCCCCCCCCTTATTCTTCTTCCTCTTAACCGTCACCTTTTTTCCGGCTGCTCTTTGTCGCCGATAATTAAATCTAACGATTGTCATATTTTAATTGTTCTCCTCCTCCGTCGCTGGCCGAGGGGCGATGACGAATCGGCGACACGTAACGACCCGATTGTTACCGGACGTTTGGAGATAAAATGACAGTGATTTCGCCCTCGTTTTTCTTCGGCAATAATTACGTATTTATTTATTTCGCTCGATTTAAGAAATTGCAGTCTCGCGTTGAGGAAATTCGTGTCATAAATATTAATCTCTGGACGTTTGTCACCGCGCCGAAAATACTTTTGAGGTCGAATGCTTATCTTGCAAACTAAATTTTTTAGAAAGAGCTGATCATACACGGAACGAGGCAGTTCTGTTTCTATTATTTATATTTCTGCATTCTACGGCTTCTTCACTTTTTTTAATTGTGACTTTTATCGAGAGCTGATAAGGTAAATGTCCCGATTCCCGACCATGCTCTCTCTAACGACCATTTCGGTGTAGAACGTCATTTACGAGGCTGCCAATGCATAAAAATATTTATAAGTAATCTTGAAATATTCAGGAATTTGTGTAGTGTGAAAGGATTTTAAAGTGCAGGGTCAGTGTAATAATTAGTACATAATATTATCGCTTTTCTTACCGCACATCACGACCCGAGCGGTTTCTTAGAAGTGAGGGTAAGTATTATCGACCGCGTCGAATAGTAAATGTTTCAGTAAAAATTAATTTTTAACGAATAGTTTGAGTGTCAAATGGGTCGTTGTAGTTCGGTTTATGTATTCCGAAAAAAAAACGTCGGATAACCTTTTTTTTTAATTCACTGGTCGGAGTTAGCACGGCGAAACTCTTGCCTGTCCCCAGTACCGTACATGCAAACGTCAATTCATATTCACATAACCAATAAAAATGTAATAAATGTTCTTTTGCTGAAACGTTTGGGCGGAGTATGTACGCGATGCTTCAGATTTCAAGTTCGAAATCTGGATTTATGTTTATTTTTCCTTTGCAACCTCTGTCATTCGTGCTGTGAAAAAAGGTGGTCGCTAATGGGGGCATGCACGGTCGGAATTGGACACAACTGGTCGGTAGATGACACATGCACTGGTGCGACTTTATTACTCTTTATCTAGGAAAATACTTGAGGAAATGGATTAAGTCTACGATTTTTGGAAAGTGTATGGTTAAAGCAGTGGTTCTTAATCTTCCGGGTCCACAGGGGGTCCCGCGTGTATTATGGGGGTCCATGGACCCCCGGTTAAGATCCGCTGGGTTAAAGCTATCGATTGATATGGAAATCATCCCCGAATTTACTTTTGTCACGTTTGACAACGCCATTCTTTTGCCTGATCGGCTTTATAGGGGTCGGGAATGGGGACATTTACCTTAAAACAGTTTCCTTTTTTGATATAAGAGACTCGCCCAAAAATAGTGAAAAAAAAATGCTTTCCAAAGGACGTTGGCCCTATTTTAAAGAGAAGAAGCGGGCCTATGATAGTAACTGCGGCCATGCTATCTGGGTATACTGTTAATCCCAGGGTTCTGGGAAAGGGCACCGGAAGATCCACCGACAAGCCTGCGCGCGCGCGCTCCGTATCTCGGGTAGATAATCGCAATTGGTTTCGGGGATTTCTCGCGCAATGTCGAAAAAAACATTCTCAATATTGCAGATTGCAATGGGACATGCGAACCTCCAGTGCCCGGCGCCGCTTCTTCTTTTCGACTTTCGCGTCTCGCTGAAGACTTCTTTTTCTGTTTTTTTTGGCCCGACAACCCTTCTTTTTTTCTTCTCCGCTCGTTCGTTCCTTCGCGTTTATTTTTTTCCGTCCAGGTCTAGGCAAACGCGCGGCGGCGCACACAGTCTCCTTCCCCGGTAATGGGCCTCCCCTTGTTAATCGAACGAAGCCGCCCGCCAGCGCAACCCTTCGATTCCGCAACTCTCCCACGTCATCCACGCCGTCCCTTTAGTTTACCTCCTCAGCGAATCTTTTTCATTCTTCCTCGACCCGAGCCTCCCTCCTTACACAACCCCTACATCGATCACCAGGTGTCAATTTTGTTCGAGTATCTCGTCGCAAACTTTCACCAATTCTTAACGTCTCCTCTTCGTTGCGATTCGAGCAATTGCGAATTATTAATAAAAATAAACAAATCGACATTCTCGTAAACAGAATTTTCTGTGCATTTCTAGCATTCATATGATATCCTGAAAAAGAATGTATAAAAAAAAACCGCAAAGTTTCTATATCCTTCGACATTTTTGAGATTCCTTTCTCGCATCATTTTTATTTTTTTTTTTTTTGATAATGTAAGTTTTTTCAGAAGAGCATAATTTCCTTCGAATGAATGGTGAAATAAATTATTCGCAAGGAAGTCGCTATATAATTAGGAAAACTACCAAATCGACGAAACTCGACCCTCCATCGGCCCGGAGTTATTAATTATTCGTATCCTATCTTAAAAAAAGTGTATTAAAAAGAACCGAAAAGTTTCTATATTCTTTGACATTTTTTGAATTTCTTTCTTCACATTTTTTTTTCTTTTTTTTCTTAATGCAACATTTTTCCGAAGAGCATAATTTCCATCGAACGACCAGCGAAATAAATTATTCACGAGGAAGTCTCTATGTAATCAGGAAAACTACGCAAATCGACGAAACTCGACCCTGCGTCGGCTCGGAGTTATTAATTGTTCATATCCTGTCCTAAAAAAAAGTATTAAAAAACCGAAAAGTTTCTATATTTTTCAAAATTATTGAGTTTCCTTCTTCGCATAATTTTTATTTGACAACGCAAGATTTTTCAAAAGAACATAATTTCCATCGAACGAACAGTGAAATAAATGATTCCCGAGGAAGTCGCTATGTAATTAGGAAAGCTACGCAAATCGACGAAACTCGACCCTCCGTTGGCCCGGACTTATTAATTATTCATATCCTATCCTAAAAAAAAGTATAAAAAAAAACCGAAAAGTTTCTGTATTCTTCGACATTTTTGAGTTCCCTTCTTTGCACAATTTTTACTTGACAATGCAAAATTTTTGAAAAGCGCATAATTTCCATCGAACGAACAGTGCGAATAAATGATTCGCAAGGAAGCCGCTATGTAATTAGGAAAGCTACGCAAATCGACGAAACACGACCCTCCGTCGGCCCGGAGTTATTAATTATTTGTGTCGCCTAACTATATCGTTCACGCAATAGGCTCGAGAGGGGGTGGGTAAGGGGCGCGGTGGTGTGTGTAACATTAATATTACACAAAAGTGGGGTGGTTTACGCTATGGGCGTCCAAGGTTCCGAGCTGTAGGTAGCATGCGGGAGCTGCAATTATTGGCTTTGCAAGAAACGGCAAAAGAAACTCCTCGGACACGGCGAGTGGAGAGGTTGGACGATTACGTCGCGAAGGCCTCGGGGGCTCGCGAGGGGGTGTTCATCGTGGTCGTCAGGTGGGTTTGATTGTCGCGCGTTTACAACGAGTGCGGCAAAAACCTTTTGCCACCGAGACGAAACCTTTGTGCATACGAAAATAGAGTTAGGCCACAATATGCCGACATAAACCTGCGGGGGGAGCGGGGAGGAGAGGGCGGTGGTGGTGGGGGGGGGGGGCAAACTCTTGGCAATCTACAACCCTCTGGTCGTTCACGCTATAAATTCGTACCTCTCGCTTGCACCCCCGTCGGTGCATCGCTCCTCGCCAATTCGCAAACATCAAGAATACCTCATCGCGTGTTTCCCCCTTTCTTTTTTTATCGCAACGCTATTTCCGTCAGATCTGACCCGACTGTAGTCGTACACCGATGACGTATACATGATATTCTTGGTACAACTTATATCAACTATTGTACAGACGTTATTCGCGACTGTCTCCGATATATTCAATTATTCATTACGCGATATGAATTTTGGTATTCGTATTCTTCGATCGATCATGGGTGGTAGAGTTGTCAAGGGTCTTAATCGTATAATCGTGTCGAACTAGGACCACTTGAGAAATTCTGTAAATATAATTGTTGTTCATTATTTACAATAAATTACGGTAAAAAATGTTCCGCAAGAAAAATCGATAATATCAAACGACTGTGCACACCACCGCTGCAACATTTATCGCCACAGATACAATTCATCAAGAATTAGAATGAATGGTCAACAAGTACGATAGAGTTATCAAGTAAAACCACAATCATTTTGAAAATGTAATTTAAGTAAGGAAAGGAAAAAAAAACCTTTCTAGTACCAAAGAATATCACGGCTTCACCCAGAAAAATAATTTAATTGACGACCACCGTTTATTAAGATCAAGGAAAAATATTTATTTAAATCAAATAAATATTTTACTTAATCTAAATAAACGGTGGCGATCAAATAGATTATTTTTCTGGATGTCGAAGGTCGATGGCCCATTGTCGATGTATATGATTATCGTTAAGTATACAATTTAGTACAAGATAATCGATGTCGAAATGAAAGGTATAATATTGTCGATACATTTTTTTTACTATTAATAATGAAATTAAATGAGATTATTCGTTAACTTCATCGCCAGATGACGAGTACTTGATGAATCAACGCTTCCTTTTTTCAATAGAAAATAAATGCTCTATATTTTGGATAGTATTATTTTTTTAAAAGAGGGATTGAGTAGGGTCGTTGTTTTCTTGGTGTAAACTGGTTAACGGTAATACATTTAATTCAGAGAATTGTCAGAAATGACAATTCGGTGCCTTCGGCGAGAAATTGGAGAGTGTACGGTAGACCGCAATTTCCTTGAACTAGAGAAGTTTAAATGTTTGCCATCGAGGGGGTTCTCCTCAGTGGCAATTAACCTGATTTATATTAATTCGTAGAGAGTACCGCTGGAGAGAAAGGAGCTTCTTGTCTATCGCTTGGGCGGCGAGGGATTTATATTAATTAATTTTATTGAGATATTTAAACTTGCCGCTTGGTCGCTGTTTTGCTTGGATGCTATCAAAGAAGCATTGAGTCTACGCGGTTTAAGGCAATCCTTGCGAATAGTGTTCACTTCGCATAAGTTTCAGAGAAATGAGAGGGAATTGTAAAAACTTCTTGACGGTATAAAAATCTGAAAAAAATCAATCGTATTAAAAATGCCAAAAAGATTGATTTTGCACAATAATATTCCCAAAATATTATTAACAAATTGATGAAAAATAAAATTTGTTCAACAAATCTGCCGGAAACATAGCTTTTTAAAAATCAAAATTATTCGTTCATTTTTCTGAATACATATGGATTTTTTCAGATTTTTAAATTCACTTTGATTTTTTTGACTTTCCACACGTTTTTCCCATACAAAAAATAAAAATCAAAGTGAATTTAAAAATCTGAAAAAATTAATACACATTCAGAAAAATGAATGAATCATTTTCATTAGAAAAAAAGTTCGGTTTCCGGGAGATTTGTTGAACAATTTTATTTTTCATCAATTTGTTAATAACATTTTGAAATTATTATCATGCAAAATCAATCTTTTCAGCACCTTTAATACGCTTGATTTTCTTCAGACTTGTATCCCATCCAGAAGTGTTTGCAATTGCCTCTCAATTCTCGGAAACTTATGCAAAGTGAACGCTATTCGCAAGGACTACCTTAACGATCTCCGTGCCTCGCGAAAAGTACGCTCTAATTCGCTAATTATAAATCCAAAAAAAAAAACATCGATTTCGTTCGACAGTTCGCGATCACGAAAGGCCATTAAATCCGAACAATTTTACTCCCCACCAGGAATTTTCTTACCGATGAAAAGTATGTCGAAAGTGTGAAATTCTCATCCAACGTCTCTTCGCCTCTTAGCTACTTCCTTCGTATCGTCGAACGAGGAATTTCCTTCCCGTTTTCTAAGTATGAAAAGGGGTTTTCTATAGTAAAAAAGAAGGAAAGAAAAAGAGTCTGTTCTCTCGTCGTTGTGGCCAGTAATGAAATACTTGAACGATACATAGGAGGGCTGTGCGAACGCGTGGGACGCGAGAAATATTTAATTAAAGTAAAAACCGAAAATCCGCGGCTTCGACCACAGCCGCGGCGGGTCCGTCGTCGGAGTGATCGGCCCGGGCCGCTGTATCTGAACTATTTTTTTTTTCTTTTTACCCCCATGCGTGACACGCGCGGCCGGTTCATCGGCGATACTTGCCGCCTGGGGTGTAAACTACGCGGACCCTATGGACGACCCTTTCCGCCTCGCGGCAAATCGTTTTAATTAAAGCTCAATCGACTAAATAACCCTAGATGCTTCGCAGCGAGGTTTATCGACCGTCGTGCACGCGCTAACGCTATCCGCCCGCATATCTATCCGGCATTAATTATTACAGAGTGCAGCGCGCCTCCACGGAGACACAATCTATTATTTCATCGGCATGGCAGTTTCACATGCGGAGATCGAAATTCGATGTTGAAATTGTGGCGAATCCCCGACATCTTTCCCGATGAGACAGCCAAGTACTTGCCGGATGTTTCAAGCCACGGTGGTATTAATGATATATCTCCATATCCTGGGTTTTGAATAATTTATATTTGTTCACGTGCACAATCTAATTGCGGTGTAATGTGGATATCTAACTACGCGACAGCTCGCGGAACGCAATCGTATCGTACGCTCGACGGGTCAAAGGCACCGCGAAATTCGTCTATTATAAGGCGAAGCAAAAAATTTATGCCGCACAAATTCAACCCGAAACGAATCTAGTTTTCTTATTAGTATGAAGCAAAAAAGATCATAGTTTACGGATAAATTGTTCTTAAGGATGTATCGCACGTTCATTCTCAGCCAAAAGTGAGATTCAGTGAGAATTTGAACGCTTCCTATGGTATAAAATTAGGAAAAATGAACTGTACTAAAGGTGCCATTAATTTTGGATAATAATAATGTCAGAAAGTTGTTAACAAATTGGTAAAAAAAATGGTTCAACAAATAATGAAAATGGTTTATTTTCTTTTCAAATGAATTCATTGATTTTTTAGAAGCTACATGAATTTTTTCCGAATTTTATCACATTTTTTAATTTTCCGTTTTTAATTTTTTTTTTTTTTTTAACGTAACTCTGGATCTCCGCATTCACCTCGAAACTTTTTGTGTGTACTGTGCAATCGTGATAAGGAAACGTGTCACGAAAAATGTTTAAATGTATCAAATTGTGAAATATTCATATGAATTTTTAAAAATCAAGAAATTAATTTAAAATGAGAAAATATAAGTTTTTCTGATTTTATTAAAAACAATTTATTTTTAAAAATAATTAGTTGATAACTTTTTGACATTATAATTATGCAAAATTAAGGTCTTGACATCATGAATACGGCTGATTTATTTTCGATTTTTGGCATATCGCGAAGTACCCAAATTTTGATCAAATAAAACTTTTGGTTGGGAATGTATGTGCGAAGCATCCTTAACTAAATTTTGTTCGAAAATATCCTAGCGGAAAAGGCACACAAAACCGTGCGCTGGCCAGCCTTGGGGGAACACTGGCCGATGCTGGCCCTGCGTGGCGCTCCCACTACAGAACAGTGTCACGTTTGTAGCCTCTCTATCGCTGACTCTGCGCAACTCTTTCAACGGCAAAGCATGAAATTGCAATAATAAAAAATAATAATAATTTTTTAATAACTTTTTGGCATTAATATTATGCAAAATTAAGGTCTTAACATTATTAATACGGGTGGTTATTTTCAGATTTTCGGCATATCGCGAAGTACCCACATTTTAAAGGTGGCGAAGAGCGTGAAATTGAAATAATACAAATAAAAAAAAAAAAAAAAACGACGGTGAACAGAGGAGAGTCTCGCGATTCTGGCAGTGCGACTCGAATAGCGAAGAAATTTTTCTTACGAGCTCGTAAGTCGTTCTCATCCGATCCAATCGACGCGACGCTCCGCCGATAACGCGGGAATATAATCGTCGACGCAAGGGTGCCAGCCCTCCGGGGAGCCGGCAACGCGCGAACACACGATTTTACGAGTGAATCCGTAAACCAATAGGCGACAGATCGATCTGCATAATAACAGGGGTAAGTCCGACGGCACACTTACATCCTCGGCCGGATGCAAATTCGATATCTTTTTCTGTCGGTAAGCCGCAACGCTGTGTCTTTTATTTCGTCGTTATAAAAGTTTCGAGAGAAAGTTTCGCCCCGTTTTCATCGTTTCCGTCGTTGGTGCCCGGTTATCGGTCCTGGCAATATTTCCAGGATTTTAATGCCCGTACCGAACCCCGCCTCTCCCCTCCCTCCCCGTCTCGATCGAGAAGTACCTCGCCCGGTCTCGCAACGAAATCTGCGACGTAAAACAATTTATGGTTTAAACGAGCATTAAATCCAACCACTAAACTATCCAACCACTATAACTATTGCGCGCCGTTACTATCCCTGAGATTTGAATCTGCTCGCGTTATTCTCGGGTAAACAGCCCGACCCACCCTTCGGCACTGTGCTCGTGTGACTGAATAAACATAATAACATAGCGATTTCTTGCTTTGTCTTCGTTCGCGATTATTTTACTTAATCAAAATTATTTTGTTTAATTGGCCAATTATTTGCGAAGCTTCTTCTACGGGGAAGCTAAAAATATAGAAAGTGGTCTCTCATAGAAGAAGCTTTGCGAATAAAGGAACATTATGGAAAAGGGATATGAAAATTTCAATTTTCAACTTTTATGAGAAAGCGTTGTGAAAATTTGGCAGTTTATCAGTTGGACACAGAAAAAGTAGATGCGAAGACAACTCGACACGAAGACTACATCGTGAATGTGGGCACGCAAAAATATGGCCACGAATAGGCTGTACACCAAGTCAAGGGTACACCAAAGAGAGTGAAGACACTACCAATTGAACATTCAACAATTACACACAGATGACCGCATGCTTCAGGGTGAGCTATCCCGGGTAGAAATTTAGTTGGGCGGCCGAGATGAACTGTAAGGCCATTACAGGCATACCCGTGGAATCCATACTAGGGAACCCTACTGTGCCCATTATAGGAGTCCACAATAGAATGATAAGGGATAGTCAGGGAAACCAAGAAAAGGGCACCCATATTTCGCCTTGCTGGGTTCTATAAAGGAAAACTAAGCTTTTATCGAACTATCTACATTGAGGATTTCAACAGAGGCCCTATTTAGGTTTGTTGGGGATCCCATAATAGGAATTGAAAATTAGAAACTTAGCGCTGGACTCTTATTAAACATAATACATAAATAATTTATTAGGAAAAATATTAATAATGACATTAATAAATCAGAAATTGAATCAATTATAGTCACGGAATTTTTTATATTTGCATTTATTTATGACGACCCTGCGGAAAATGCAGTTAATAATTTGTTTAAACGTATACCGCATTATTGTGCAATTGTTATTTAATTCGTCAAGGGTTATCGAAACTGATAACTTTTTAATATTCGGTCATACCAACTATTGAATTGTTCATTAGCAATTGTATATTAATTGTTAATTAACAATCGTTAATCATATATCGATAAACAATTTTTCAACCTCATTTGCTTATGAACAGTGCTCAGTGCACACTATCTACAAACGTTTTATTCGATCGTTAACTATATGTGCTTAACAAAAGACACAATGTCGATAACAAAAAATTATTTTAACCGTTAACGAATAAATAGTTCTATTTCAATCATCTTAATCGCATTCATATAAATGTAGCCATAACACCTTCTTTAACTTCAAATAGACAATTAAAAAGAACTCTGAGAAGATATGAACAGCCGAGGGAGCTGAGGTGCAGAGCAGCAACCACAGGGACGAAGGTTCGAAACCCACTAACAACAAAATAATTTACAATGTGTTTTTTCGGCGATCCAAATTGACTACTATCGTCAATAAGTAAGAATTTCTAATGAACAATGCGCAACAATCCAAGAAAGTTCAGCAAATAAATGTTTTTCAATTTAATTTATGTACTAATTTAGTAGGGGCTTAATGGGGAAGCCTTCATGGGGCCTAACAAGGAAATTTATAAAGGCCCCATACTTTCAAGTGTGACAAGCCTAGTCGGGCATTGGTTAGTTATCCATTCTAGGACCCATAAAAAGTCGGGGAAGTCTAGAAGGGCCCAGACAAGACCCCTGGCTAACTTTCTGCACGAGTATTGTCGAGTGATAGCCCTGTCATAAATGACAAGACTACACAGGCGACACTACCCTTGAAGAGAATCTATACGCAAAGTGTCATAAGTTGTTATTGTTAGTTATATGATACGTATTTTGTTTGCCATTATTATTTTTATTGTTTCTAGTAGTTTATGTAGTACACGGAAAAAAATGGTTGGTTGGGTCAACTAAACGTTTATTAGTTGGGTATAAATTGGTTAGCATAACGATCCGCATCGTTAGAATGACTACCTAGCATTAGTTCCATCTACCAATAATAGTTAGTCGGCGCGAATAGTAAACACAACTAACTCGAGTAGTTAGTCCAACTACTAAAATAGTATTCAGGTTGGTAAAGGATGGACAACCAATTTTATAGGTACCCTAACCAACTATAGTTGGTAGTGCAACCAAGCTCGGCGCGCGTGTCGGGCAACCAACTGAAATTGTTGCCTCAACGAAACGTAATTGCTGCGAACCCAAGCGTGGCACCTTTATACATGCAAGGCAGTTATTATTTTATTAGTATCGCTAATCGTGGAGGTCTACGAGAGACAAACGGGTATAATCACTTACTAAATTAATTAATATATATTTGCTTATTGACAGGGAGAGATATATCAGATTCGGAAACATTGCCGATTTTAGCGCGTGCGCTTAAAAAAATATGTTTCAAAACCTACCAATTGCCTTAAAGAATCATGCGTATAACTAGTTTATACGACAATGTTCAAGCAGACGTGATTCTTATAAACAAGTTTAAAAATTATATTTTTCAAAAAGCGCTTAGCCGAGTGAATAAGGTCGTGGACTACTAATCGCAAGATCGCAGGTTCGAATTCTCGTTACGGACCAAATAATTTGTTTCGAGGATTCCATGGTATGAACGTAAAAAAAACGATAATAAACCAATTTCGATTGATAAAAAAGCATTACGCGGTTGCACAGATACATGTTTTGTGTTAATTATGTACTAATATTTTTGGTAATGTGCTGTTCGATCAACCAAGGCGATTGGTTGCAACAAGTTAGTAAATTATTCAAGTAAGCAAGTAAATGGCTAATCCAACAATTTTACCACCAGTTGGCCCAACTAACAAATTAGTTGGTGTAGCGAATACAAAACCAACCAACTTAAAAGAGTTGACCCAACCAATTTATCGTCTGGCGCTCAGAGCACTAAGACTATTGGTTGACTCAACTTTTTTTTTTGATCGTCCAACTAAGTCGTTTTTTCCGTGTAGCGTAACATTGATGTTGTACTAATCAATACTGTGTTCGAAGACAGGTTATCCTCGCATTGTGCTCGTTGATGTCAGGAATGTTTTTTCGGTTTTTTTTTTATTAGCGTTTTTTGTTTTACGATGTCGGTGTTTCGTGCGTAATCAGTGTGCGAAAAAAATTATGCCATCCGTGTCTATATGAATATTTCGTGGAATAATCACCAAAGACATTAATATAAAAAAAAAAAAATTATCATAAATTACGCACTCAACCTAACTTATTATTTTTTTCTTATCGAAATCAATTATGTAGTTCTAACTTGATAACTGTAGTGTAATGTTATATTCGCAAAGTGATATATACCGGGGATATAATTCTCTAACTGTCTAAATGTTGTGTTTCTCTGATAAGATTATATATGTTTGCTTTCGTCCAAAAACGACTGTCCAAATGTTGTATCTCTCGAATACAATTTTCTATGCACTGTTCGTCTTCGAAGCATTTTTTTTAATGTGTCATTCTATCTCTGCGATATAGTTTTTCTGCATATGGGTCGAGCCTTGAGATCGTTTTTAGCCTTTAGCCTCTCCTTAAAAATAAAAAAAAAATTACATATTCTCTTTGCGCCTCGTTGAGTCATGACTAGCCGTGAGTGATCTCGAAGCAGGGAGTGGCGCAGGGGGCTTTGCGTGATACTCGCTCGCCGATTCTAGAGGAAAATAGAGATCTCTCAAGGAGATGCGAGGTATGATGATGCGCGCTACAGAAAAAAAAAAGGAGCACGAGACCTTCGGTAATCCCGCAATTTGTATTTATTTCCCTGCGAACGCGTCGTCGTTCGGCTCACTTTCCACGCACCGGGAAACCAAGCCCGCTGCTCTCGCACTCTTCTTTATATAACGATGAAAAATTCCTCCCGTCGTCGTCAGCTTCGTTGCCCTCCCTCTCGCCACTTCTCCGAGTTCCTCCCTGCACCAAGACGGTGCAGAGACGAGAGAAAAAAATTCTAAGGTTAAATTCCAGGTCGACACACCCCCTCGAGAATGTCCGCGCCCTTCTTGATTGATCGTCTCACCGCGATAGTCTCAATACATTTTTTTTTTCCGCCCAAACGCTTTCCCGAGATTTTCGCATTCTTCGGGTTTTCTCTAATCTCAACGCTCGGAAATAAAAGTTCATTTTTCACACGCTAATACTATCGATCGAAGACATCCAATATTCGAATGAAAATGAAAATATTAATGTCCCACAGGTTTGTTTATGTACGACAGGTTAATTTTTTTTTTTTTTTTTTACGAATATCCAATGCCGTTGAGAAATAATTATATCTCGGGTCGCGAGAGTGTGGGAGTTCGTTTCGTGGGCTCTCGTCGGGCATTAAAAGCGTTTCGAAGCGCGGGGACCTTGTGGACGGGAGGATTTTTCTGGAGGAGCAATTAATAACGTGTCTCGAGCTCTCTCGTTCGCCCTTCATCGCCGATCCCCATAACGTAGTCATCTTATTACAACACCACCGCTGCCCGCCTCATCAATTTACCGCGAATGCCCCTCCTCTCTCTCTCGAGCACTCGACCGTTTTCACGTACAGAAACGCTTAAAAAATTGATAGATAATATTTCTCATCGGCGGGCGCGGCGGCGATATCGTCGAGCTCTTGTCAACTCGATATCCACGGAACGTGCGCTAGTCGAGAGGGTGCAAAGAATTAAAAAAAAAAAAAAAAAAAATTGTTCGCGAAAATCGCTAAGCAGGTATATTGGTAAAAATGTTCGGTGTATGGGATTCGATTGAAATTCGATTAATCTACCTGATCTACACAGTAAAAAATAATTTCGTAAAATCGGAATGGGAAATATTTCGTAAAAGTTATTTTGTTAAATAATTGACAAACTTGTTTGTCACTTATTTGAATATAAGAACCTGTCCTTTTATTTCCTGTATTATTGACAATTTTAGTTTGTACTTTTGTTTGTTAAACTAGAAAGTTAACAAATAAAAAATTGTGGACGTTTGTGGACAATAATTTGTTGTAAAAAATACAATTTTTTTTTACTGTGTATACATGTTGCAATGAGTATCGATCGGTGAGCGCTCATGACGAGCCGCTCGAACAACATGACATGTGAGGGACGAGCAAATGATCGACGTCACAGCGATCGTACATGGTGGCCGCGGTCAGGGAAAACCGGGAAAAGTCAGGGAAAAAAACCTTGGTCAGGGAATCAGGAAAAAGTCAGGGAATTTCAAAAGTGGTCAGGAAAAAAGTGAATTGTCGCCGAACCTTCTATAAATAAATATAAAAACATAAAAGGGAGCCTTTAAAAAAGAATTGAGAATATTCAGAAAACAAAAAAAAATTGAATTAAACATTAATACAATAAGTAGGTATTTTCATTTGCATGATTAATTTTTTTTATACAAGTCGTTAGAAATTTGGTCAGGGAAAATTTTCAATTGGTCAGTGAAAAGTCAGGAAAAAGTCAAGGAATTTGTTTCTGGGGGAAAAACGGCCACCATGTCGTAGATTTTATCGATAGTCGTTTTCGGGACTTTAACACGAAGAGACTTATTGACGGTTACGTAACGATTACGATTTCCAATTCGTGCTAATAAACATTCGGCCTCTCGTTCTTTATGTAATTCCTGTTTATTTCGCCCGGTCCTTACGATCTATCGCTAGGACCGAACGATTAAATAAAGTGCGTATTCGGTTTTGGAGCGGATACTATTAATTACAATCGTAGCTAAATGTCTCGAGCGCGAACTGTCAAACGTCTTCTCTCTCGGAAAGTCATGTTCAGGCTCTCGTCATCTCGTCAATCGATAATTTGTACGTTTGTCTTTTGTCACGCCGAGCTATTCCAGTTATCCATCCGTAATATCTTTTAATGTAACAAACGAATGACGCTGCCGTTTGCACAGTTTTTAGTGTATGCGGATACAATACGATTGCACCGAAAATCATTAGATTTTATGTGCAACGATCCACCGCAATTTCTGGGTGATTTGGCCAGTAAAACCGTTTTCTTTTTAGTTTGGTATCTGAAACACTTGACGGAGGTAACTATTGTCTTTCTGTAGGTTTGTGCAGACAACACAAAATATACTTAGAGATACGAAGATCGCAAATATTTGTTTATAGAGGTGCAATTAAATCATTCATCGGAAATATGGAAAATTCTGAGTGAATTACTTCAGTTCAATGTTTCTAGAATTGGTTACGACCAAAATTTGACGGTTTTTTTAACGTACACCTTTAATTTTCATTGTTTAAAGAATCATGGCCATGTCACGACAACACTTACTCTACAGCGAAAAAATCTTTGGTAAGATCAAACAAAATTTGGTTGAATCAACCAAATCCGGCGGTTGTGGGTGGCGAAGGAAATATTTAGTTAAGTTGACTAAAAAAGTTACATCAGCATTAAAAAAATAATTTTATTCTCCCAACTAAGAATATGTATGATCGAACAGAATAGGCAATTATATCATTGGAATATTACATAATTTTTATTTTCCATTTGGTTGCATCGGTTCAATATGAGATTGAGGAATAAAATTCTTTGGTTAAATAAACTGTACTGAAGCTCTGAGTCGTTGAGCGGAGTCTGCACAGGCATTTACGAAATATCTGCTTTAAACAAAGACATATTTCATTCGCAACGGTAAATTAACTTGCTTTTGTTTATTCAGTAGTTTTTTCACATACGTAACCCGAAAACCTTATAATTATCAGTAGCGATGTGAACGTGTCCTGTAACTAAACGAAAAAAAACCTTCGTCGAAACAAATATCTAGTGACACAAAGAACAACAAAAATTTGGCCCAACTCAAAATAATAACTTTCTGTATGGTGACAGTAAACAGTAAAAAATAATTTCGTAAAATCAGAGTACGAAGTTTCGTTAAAATAATTTTGTTAAATGAGTGACAAACTCGTTTGTTAATGTTTGAATGACACAAACCAGTCCTTTTATTTCCTCTGCCATTAAAAATGTTAGTTTGTGCTTTTGTTTGTAAAACTAGAAACCCGATAGTGGGATCGGAATACGAACAAATAAAAAATTGTGGACGTTTGTGGACAATAAGTTGTTGTAAAAAGTGCACACTTTTTTTACTGTGCATATGCGATTGAATCGAAAAAAATGTTGTTGATTTAATGCAGTTTTTATTCACTTTGAGCCAACGTTGTAATCGCAATGATTGCTACACACAATTGACACAACCACACCAGTGTTATTGTTTCTACAACGTTGCAGCCTATTTAAATGCTCCTGGATTGATTCAAACCAATTTTTCGTGACTGCAGCTGTGAGGTTGATATTACCAAACATTTTTTTCGGTGTAGCGGAGAGCGAGGCAAAATGGCACAGAGGGGCAAAACGGGACAGTGAGGGCAAAACTGAATCTTACAATAATTTTTGGATGCCCCGTTTTGTCCCAACGATACATCCGGTTCTTTAAACCCGTTTTGCCCTACGCATCACAATCGCCACCATTCAACAGTTTTCAGAAAATTGCGTTTTGTCTCATTATCCCGTTTTGCCTCCCTGTGCCATTTCGCCCCGCTCTCCCCCACGTAATATCGCGAGCCTCAGTCAAACCTCATCCCTATATTCGTTACAATATATAAATTCATACTGCAGAAATTTAATTTAGCGAAATTATGGAATCCCTCTCATAATTCTATTCCACCATAATATAGTATATAGTAATACCTTGGCGTATTGTGCGGGCTGTGGTTCGATTTCCGCTTCACTTTTGGCCCCTCTGTATAATCCCTCAACGTAATTGTAATTCGCTATCTTGCGGCAAGGGTTTTAGGGGTGGTTAGGAGCGGGGGAGGGGGTGGTAGCGCGACTCGTCTCGGTGGCACGCAAAGCAGCAAGGACAGTGGAAACGATGTCAAGACGGCTGGAACGTCTGAGTCAATTCACGGCTCGGGTTTCCGTTGCTAATTGCTCCGACAAACAGACAAACTGTCTCCGTCTCTGCTCTCTCGGAGGCACAAGAACAATCCCTGCGGGCTAAACAACGCTCGATCCTTGCCACCTTTAACTCCGCGTTGCAAGGAGTTCCCTCTCCATATTTCTGTCCAATGGACGGTATCGTGGCGCTAAGTGTCTAAGCACGTTTAACATACGTCTGAAGATAGCGTGGATGATAGCAGATTCACTTTGAGGCATTTTCTTTTTAAATTAAATTTCACCTTCATCTGCACCTTCATGATAGTGCATTTATTGACGGTACAGGTGGTTGATTTGTGTTGCTTCGCTCCTCGAAAAAGAGAATTATTAATCACGGTGGTCTTGCAAGAACAATAACAAGTTAAGGTAGTACTTGCGGACCAGTCTGGCCAAACGTGAGTTTCAGAGAAAATTTCGAACCCTTCGTGGTGGGATTAAAATCTGAAAAAATCATGTGTATGGGAGGTGCTACAAAGATTGTTTTTGCGAAACAATAATTCCAATTTGTCATTAACAAATTCAATATATAAATTATTATTCAACAAGATACCGGGCAATTTAACTACTTCCGTTCATAACAATAATTCGTTAATTTTTTTGAATGCGTATGAATTTTTTCAGCATTCTTTGTAAACTTTGAAAATCGCGTTTTTGCTATGTTCAAGCTGTGGAAAAACTCGATTTTCAAAGAATACAAAAAATTCTGAAAAAAATTCATACGCATTCAAAAAAATAAACGAATTATTTTTATGAGGGAAAATAGTTAAGTTGCCGGGTAATTCGTTGAATAATAATTTTTATCTTCAATTTGTTAATGACAAAATGGAATTATTATATCACAAAAACAATGTTTGCAGCACCTCCCATACACTTGATTTTTGTCAGATTTTTATCCCACCAAGAGGTGTTCCAAATTTTCACCGAAACTCACGTTTGTCCGGACTGTACCGCAAGTACTACCTTAAGGATATCCTTACCAGAAACGCGAGAGGGGCACGGAAGAGGGGCTCCGTTGAAGGCGGTAGTCACTGTGTGACAGAGAAAGGTCATACAAAGCAAGTGTGCTAGAAAGACATGGGCGCTTCATTTTTTTTAGGGTAGTTGAAAACAACACTGTAAATCTTTTTCAAATTTGGACACTATCTGTAGTAAAGTATGCTCTTCAGTCGGTTAGTTTTTCACTTCAATTGAACAGAAATTGGCGAAGAAAAACGCTAGATTGTATCCTTTTTGAGGTTAGATCCGATCCTTCCCATATTACAATACGTAAATTTGAAATCACGATGCAAAAAATGTAGACCGTCACAAAATCTGTAAAAATGCCAACAAATTAAGTGTACTATTTTCTGTAGACCACATAAGTTTGATCAAGATCGAACAGAAACGACTTTTGGTAAGGATATCTTTAATGGAAATTTCCACGATAGTACTTTTAATTGTTTTTTTTTTTTTTTTTTTTTTTCAAAGTACAATCTGTATTTTTTAATGGATTTGAATGTATCACAGCTCATTTTGTTTCTTAAACTTTGCTCTATGAATTCACCAAGAACATTTTTTCTTTCTAGATATGACCGTTTGACAAATACGGCCTATTGTTCAAATGCCATTTTTTTTTGCTCATAAGCAAACTGCTTTTATTTTTAAATGGCCGAAACTATTTTAAAAAATCTACTTGGTGGATTCGTAGAGCAACATTTGAGGAACAAAATGTGCCGTGCTCCATGAGAATCGGTTGAAATATAAGGATTCTTCTTTGAAAAAAAAAAAAAAATCAACGAAAGTGTATCGTGACGAAAATTTGCATTTATCAGTTCATGTATTTGCAAAAACATTATTATCGCTAGTGTTCTTGATTGAGGACCCATGCAGTATGCACAATATATTGGATAAACGATTGTGAACATTTAGCGCTCGTTTGACAAGTGTTCTGTGCAGCTACCTTAAGCTGAGGGAGCATAAGGTAACACATTCCATGCAGTTACTGTAAACTGAAACCGCTTAAGTTATACGTCGTTTCCAATCCCAATGTTTTTTTTTTTTTTTGCAAAGTTAGTTGAATTAACTGGCAATTAATCGGGGCTACGAAATGTCTTGACGTTGTCAATGCCTTTCCGGTGATATTTCTGCGGCCCCCGGGGCGATCCCGAAACGCTGAGGCTGCGTCGTTGATTCCCATTTCATCGTCCCCCATGGCCGGCATGCCCCGCGACCGGAGCAGGGTCGTCGTAGTCTCTCGTCGTTCACCCCTCCCGTCTGGAGCCATCATCCCTTCCACCCGCCCCCCTACATGCGGGCATCCTATTATGCAATTAGAGAACGGAGAGTTGCCTGCCCGAACGAAATTCTAAGGGAAACCGGAGAGCCAAGAGAACCTCCAAAGTGGTATATCGCTATCGGACATGACAGGACACGGCCGTCCGACACACCCTTTCTTCGTTCGAACTCGTACGACGTTTCGACTACTAGCCCTAGTCCTCGACCAAAATCGTTCCGAGGAATCCTCTATGTTATCCTATCTTCTGTCCTGCCGCTACCGCTCTATCCGACCAGCACCACTTGCTTATCTCAAAAACACTGACATCGACCGGCTCTCTTACCACGCAGGATGGACCACCCGGCAGCGAATGTGCGGGGAATTGTCGCGCATCTACCAATTAATTACCATTTCGTTTCCGCAGCCCGCCCCACACCACACTCTTGCTGGTTGAATTAATGAGCAAGAAAAATGTAATCACAAGACCGGTGAAATTGAATCGATGCTGGATCGCATTTGATCGAAACTTTCGCTTCGCAATTATCGCTTCTGTATTTCTCGTACAATTTTCTTTGATCTCGAGACATCTCTTACTTTCGACCACAAATGTAAGGTCGAAAATTTAATGAATTTTTAAATGATAATTCAAGAAAATTCAGTCCTGAAAATCAATTTGAATTAATTATTAAATGAGAATTTAAAAAATCAATGGTCGTACATCAAATTTAATGATTATTGTCGTTAATTCCTGTTTGGATTTCGGTATTTTTTGCAATGTATCCGCTTTAAAGTTAGCATTGAGCAGTTCGCCCTACGGCTTTCGGAGCTTACGGCCGATATCAATGAGTTTTACGAAATTTTTTTGCTGATTACGTTGTTTGCGTCGCCTCCCCCAGTTTCCGAAATTGGATGAACGTAATTTTGAAGAATTTTTGGGGTGCCACCCGCGACGCCCCCGCTGCGGCAGAGTAAATTTCGTATATAAAAATAAATGTGTTTCGATTAAGGTCTCTGATAAAACCGCAACGTTTTACAGAAATCGTCGAGACAGAATATTTCGAAAATTTCATGAGGGTGGCTACCACCATTCGATCCTCGACTGTTCTCGCGAATATCAGATCCGTCTCTGTATTGCTCTCGCGCTAGGATCGTTACGAGGAGACGTCACATGTGCGGGTTGATTCTCCGTTACGAATATCCACACATTGTCGTTATCCACACGCGGGTTTCACCATCTCGTCTCGACTTTCGCTCCGGCGCACCCCTAATCCCTACATCTCGTTTAGATTCAACCACGGGGATGAATCAATAATGATTATTAATTTTTCTTTAGCCAGATGCGCCTAGGATTTCGTGGAGCACGAACTTTACGCAGATCCAAGTCAGGGATTTCACGCCTATTTTTCTTTTATGTATGTCGAAATTTTTCAATTATTTTCAATTGAAATTGAATCTTTCGATCTTTCGATCTTTCGATCTTTCGATCTTTCGATCTTTCGATCTTTCGATCTTTCGATCTTTCGATCTTTCGATCTTTCGATCTTTCGATCTTTCGATCTTTCGATCTTTCGATCTTTCGATCTTTCGATCTTTCGATCTTTCGATCTTTCGATCTTTCGATCTTTCGATCTTTCGATCTTTCGATCTTTCGATCTTTCGATCTTTCGATCTTTCGATCTTTCGATCTTTCGATCTTTCGATCTTTCGATCTTTCGATCTTTCGATCTTTCGATCTTTCGATCTTTCGATCTTTCGATCTTTCGATCTTTCGATCTTTCGATCTTTCGATCTTTCGATCTTTCGATCTTTCGATCTTTCGATCTTTCGATCTTTCGATCTTTCGATCTTTCGATCTTTCGATCTTTCGATCTTTCGATCTTTCGATCTTTTCCTAAAAATCACGGAAACAAAATGGCTTACGGAACGAATATGAATACTTTCGACCAATTTCGATGGATTCGTTGGTTTGGTGACTGATGATATTTTTTAGTAGCAAGTTTTATTGCACGTCGATGATCCAAGGATTTGCCGGATGCGAACGTTCCGATTCCCCTCTGAGGGTGGGTTAGACATAGATGCGAGATTTGATCCCGTTTGACCCAGTGTCTGGGAGGTGAGCTGCTGGTTCTTCGCTACCCTCCGCCTTCCTCGTCTTACGTTAATTTAATAGAAGGGACGCGTGCCTGCCTTGAACCATCCTTCTCGATGCTTGCTCGAAAGCGGAGTAAGCGGGACACCGCTTACTCCTCGACGCCGGCCACGAACTCCTGCAGCAGTCTGGGGAGATACGCAGGCTAACTTACAAGCGGGGTGGGACCGGTTATCGGACGTTTCGGAGAAACCCACCTCGAACCCCTTAAGATTCGCCGAGGGTTTATCTATCGTCCACTATCGAATCTATGCTAATATTCAGAGGGACTGATTACTTGCTCACGGAATATCGGTATTATTGAACTGTTCCGGCCGATGAATCATATTCTCCAACAGCGCTGGTCGCAGTGGTGCATTTTCACAGAGGTTTGGCACATTTCGAATATGAAAAATGCTCTGAATTGCATCTTGTCTGACAAAAAAAAAAAGAATTCTTTATTATAATTGCCTTCCCTAAACACGCGCCGCATGATAAAATCGAAAATACGGCAATTTTCTTCGATACCGATCAGACTATGTTCAGTGAAATCCCAACTATCTCTTTATGTACGATACAATTAAACACAGTAAAAAAAAAGTTTGTACTTTTTACAACAATTTATTATCCACAAACGTCCACAATTTTGTATTTGTTAATTTTTCGATACGTCGCTAGTTTTACAAACAAGAGTACAAACTAAAATTGTGAATAACACGGGAAATAAATGGACAGGAGTGTATATTCAAACCTGAACAAAAGAATTTGTTACTTATTTGACAAAATTATTTTTACGAAACTTCGTATTCCGATTTTGCCAAATTATTTTTTACTATATATATTACAATTCCGAATTTCGGCAGCAATCGTGACGCCGGTCACTATCATTACCTGATCCTTATGTTAAAATCCCATTGAATATCCTGTCAGGCGAATCTTGCTTTGTTTGTTGTCCACGAGTAACTCGCGTAATTAGTCGCGGATTACTAAACTCGTAAGATTTTTCCGGATACCTATCAGACTACATATGTTCAGTGAGATTCCAATTAACTTTTTATCTGTGATAAAATTAAGCGTCGAAATCAGTTACATTTTTGAATCTCGGAAACCATCGTTACCCCGTTCACTATTATTGATCAGGATCAATAACAGGTTATTGACTATTACCTGATCCTATGTTACGACTCTATTCTATCACTTTGAATACCAACTTTCTTTATGTTCTATCTAACTACTGTCAAGAATTTCTGTTTGAAAATTGATAAAATGTATATGAAGTTTTTGTCACACATGCATGAATCGGGGCACTTTACATGGCAGTTTTGCGAGCCGAAAGTGGCCCATTGCATGCCACTTGTGAACCTGTGGTGAAATGACAGAGTCGCGCATGCGCAGTTCGCATTTCGTTCACTTTCGTCCCTTGGGAGTTTACTTTTCACCTTTCGTCCCTGGAGACACAACCTCACTTTTCAGTATTCGTCTCGCGCGACCGCCATTCCAAGTGCCGCAGATTCATGCACTTGTAACAAAAAATATGATGTGTAAACGAGGGTCGAATTGGCGATTGCGACTCGTTTGATTGCAGCAATCTTCACACTCGTCGCAATCGCCAACTTTCGACCCTTGTTGCACAATATACTATTTATGCATACAGAGTATATGAAGTTTCATTGATACGTATGTAAGAATATTGCGTTCCCGGTATATTAAAAACAACATTGTTTGTATAATACTTATAATAATAACATAATTTTCATACACGGATGACTTCACTTTCAATGCCATCACCGGTAATTTTAATATACAGGGATTGTATTTAAGATAAAATTATAAAAACTCAAATACAATGTATATTAATTCCAATTTCATATACCGAAGTTCTATATTTCATGTAACTTTGGATGTTAAACGTGTTGTAAATTTCATAACATTTTTAGCAGTGTATGTTCGGTCACTCGAATATTAACATTTTTTTTGTCATCGATAAGTAACTCGCGCAATTAGTCGCCAAAGTGTAGACACGCAAGTACGAAACTCTTAAGATTTGTGTGTAGTTTAATTGTTCTTCGTGAAATTTCAAAGACGCTCAAGGATACGCGGCACGGACGCACCGCGGACCCAGTGCGGTGTCCGCAGATGGATCGGATAGGGATATAAGGACGTCGTATACCGAGAGGGTAATTTGAATTTCATAGCAGTTTAACGATCTTAATTAGAAAGCCCTCGGTCGTAGGAGAGAATCCTCTGGGTACGCTGTGCCGGCCAGGCGTACGGACCGAGAGGGGGGCACGTGGACCCTCGAATCACGAAACTCAACCGAACCTCAGAGGGCACTTTCTCCCTTCAGATGTTCGGCTACGAGCTTAACCAAGGAGACTCTCGAGGTCCGACCAAGGCGCCGTCGAGCTTCTCCTTCTGGGAAGGGTAGTTTCTCGACCGGTAATTGTTTTCGTATTAACACGCTGCCTAAACGACCCATGGTCTAATCCCGTTCAGCATGTGTCCACCGATATACCCCGAGTCGTATCTTACGCGAGTCGACGAACTAAACTAACCCGTCACTTTACATCTTATTAGCTTGTTTGCAATATTCATGTTTATTCGTCTTTGCCGTA
Source organism: Amblyjoppa proteus (assembly GCA_963922035.1). Taxonomy (NCBI): domain Eukaryota; kingdom Metazoa; phylum Arthropoda; class Insecta; order Hymenoptera; family Ichneumonidae; genus Amblyjoppa; species Amblyjoppa proteus. The sequence continues at coordinate 14,952,606 of OY998233.1, forward strand.
AAATGAAGAAAACAAAAAATCGCACGCTTGAATCCATTCACAGAGCAAAAGCTGATAAAAAAAGATTTTTGACACTTCCAAAAAAGGGAAAAAACGAAATCAAGGCATAACAATGACACATGCATTCAGCATGTCCTTCGATACACCCCGAATCGTATCTTACGCAAGTCGACGAACTAAACTAACCCCTCACTCTACATCTTATTCGCTTGTTTACTATATTCATGTTTATGCGTCTTTTCCGTAAAATGAAGAAAAAAAAAACGAAAAATCGCACGCTTGAATCCATTCATAGAGCAAAAGCTGGTAAAAAAGATTTCCGACATTTCCAAAAAAGCTCCGATATAGCCCAATTGTATCTTACGCAAGCCGACGAAGTAAACCAACCCCTCAGGCTGCATCTTATTCGTTTGTTTACCGAATTTACGTCTATTCATCATTATCGTAAAATGAGGAAAACGAAAAATCGCACGCTTAATGCAATCATTGAGCAAAAAAATAAAAAAATAAAATAAAAAAATAAAATAAAAAAAGATTTCCGGAATTAAAAAAAAAGACGAAATGAAGCACTAATAATGACACATGCATGTGTCCTCCGATATAGCCCGATCGTATCTTGCGCAAGTCGTCGAACTAAACCAACCCCTCACTATGCATCTTGTTCGCTTGTTTACCAGACATAAGTTTATTAATTTTTCTCATAAAACGAGAAAAACAAAAAATGGCACGCTTGAATCCATTCATCAAGCAAAATCTGATAAAAAAAGATTTTCGAAGTTTCAAAAAAAAAAAAAAATAATAAAAAAAGAAAAATCAAGCAGTAATAATGAATATACCGAAGTTGTCCGAGAGAGTGCCGTCTACGCTTTAATGCGCGAGTTATAAAGCGAGTCACGCGGTGTTCCAGCCGTGGTATATACGCGAATATATCGTTTTAATATACCCAACGTGCCGGGAGTGTTTGCATCGGCCGAGCAAAGCCCCGGAAAATCTACCGTCCGGTCACTGGTAGCCCAGAAGGGGGTTCGAGGGTGCGGAGATGGAACGGGGCTGGATTTTCCACAGTGGCTCGCCTTCGATCGGCTCCACCTCATCCTCCGCCCGGATCCGTTCCGCTGGACAAGGCGCTCACACACCACCCTCCGATCCCTCTTTCCCTCCGCTAAAAGATACATAAATAAGACAAATAGGACGATCGACAATAGAAAAATATCGAATGTACCGAATGCTCCATAAATCGAAGGGTGAACCGGGAGAACAAAGAAGGGAGAAACGAACTGCCGCACGGGAATGAGAGAGTGGCCAGTGTGCGGTGTCTCGCTGTAAGGAGAGCGATCTTTTTATGTTTCGACGCGCTCCCTTGTGCCCAGCACAGATTTTTTTTCTTATTTTTTGTTCCTTTTTCTTTCGCAATATACGCTTCTGCGGAGTCGAAACGCACTATAGCTAGCTCAAAACAGTGTTTAAAAAATCTATGAACATGCAATATTTTGTATTTTCATTTGTAATAGAAAGATCAAGTTGTGGGAAAAAAATAAACATTTTTTAAAAATCTGCTTGTCTTTTCTGACCGAATTTTAGATATACACGTTTGTTGGTACTAAATAATTTAACGCACAGAGAAAAATTGTTCTGTTTTCTAACGAAATGTAGATTATTAATAATTTATTGTTGTGGCAGCAAAATATTTGCTGCCACAGCAAAATATTTTTTACCACAGCAAAATATTTTTTACCACAGCAAAATATTTTTTACCACAGCAAAATATTTTTTACCACAGCAAAATATTTTTCGCCACAGCTAAATATTTTTTACCACAGCTAAATATTTGCTGCCACGGCAAAGTATTTGCTGCCACGGCAAAGTATTTGCTGCCACGGCAAGGTATTTGCTGCCACGGCAAGGTATTTGCTGCCACGGCAAAGTATTCGCTGCCACGGCAAAGTATTCGCTGCCACGGCAAAGTATTCGCTGCCACGGCAAAGTATTCGCTGCCACGGCAAAGTATTCGCTGCCACGGCAAAGTATTCGCTGCCACGGCAAAGTATTCGCTGCCACGGCAAAGTATTCGCTGCCACGGCAAAGTATTCGCTGCCACGGCAAAGTATTCGCTGCCACGGCAAAGTATTTGCTGCCACGGCAAAGTATTTGCTGCCACGGCAAAATATTTGCTGCCACAGCAAAATATTTCGTTGTCCGTATGTTAACCATGTAAATCAGTTATGGCGACAAAATTCTTGTTGTCCCAAAAATGTTTATTTCTCCGTGTGTGCTGCCCTTACAGATACGGTGCGAATGCATGCAAGATTATTCCGGGTGCAAAAGGGGGTCGCAACTTCGAAGAAGCGAAAGTGGGCACGTTCGCGTAGAAGAGGCCGAGAAGGAAACCGATAATGACGAGATTGAGTGTGGGAGCGTTCGACAGTGAGAGCGTGGTCAGTGTGCGTTATTTCACTGTGAGAAGAGCGATCTTTTTATTCTGGTGCCTGGCCTAGTGGCATAAAACCAAACAGAGAAGATCTTTTAATTTTTCGATGCTTCCCCCTGTGTCCAGCTCGGATGTTTTTTCTTATTTTCTTTTCTGTTTTTCTATCGCAACACACGGTTCTTCGGAGTACGCGGCTCCTTGCTCAAGGAGGACCTAGAATTTGATAAGGGGGAACCTTCGAACGATTCGAATACTAAGTTAATGTGCTAAAAAAAATCTGTCGTAATTCACAGAGGTACCTAAAAGTGTCGTTTTTTTTTTATAACGCAGAAGAAAATTTATTACGAAGAACCGTATCGTCTTTGTCCTTAAGAGAACGCATTAGGTCTGTTCGTTCTCAAAGTAAGTTGGAGCAGAGCGCTCTATTTTATGTCGAAAGCATATCTATATTTATTGTATATATTAAAGATATACCTTCCATGTAAAATCAGACTCTCTGCTCCAGCTTTACTCTGAAAACGAACGGACCTATTGCGATCGGCAAAAAGTCTCCGATATTTGAAGGATCAAAAATCTACAAACATGCAATATTTAAATGGGTACAAAATTAATAAAATTGCAAAGTAAAAATTCCCAATTTGGCTTTCATGGCCGAATTTTAGTTACATGTTTGTTGGTAGTAAATATTTTCATGAGCTGCCCTCGCAGACACGTTGCGAATGTGAGATTATTCCGTTTACAAAAGGGGGTCGGAACTTCGAAGAGGCGAGAGTCGGTACGTAAGGTAACAAGCGGACGACGAGGAAAACGGTAAGGATGAGGCTGAGTGCGGGAGCACCCGAGAATTCCCAGGTTTACGTTCATAGCCTTAACTACAAATTCGACAGAGTTACCGAGGCATAAGAGGGCGGAGGATTGTGTCTCGCAAGGGTGGTTAGTTGCGCGCAAAAGCCAGAGATCCCATCCTGCTTCTTACAGTTGTTAAGAAGTCCCTCTGGGCTAATTTTCCTCCTGTATCTCTCTCCGTCTACCAGTTTACCACCCTCCAGCCCTTTGGTTATATGTTACACCGTTCATTCCGGACTCGATCGTTCTCCCTACGATCTCTACGATTTCCACCCTCGCGAGCGCCACCTATGCTCTTAAAATCCCTCGAAACCCTGCAATCCTTTCCCGATCCGGATTTTTCGCTACCATTATTGTTCTTCTGATATACTTCTCGAAATGACAATTTTTTTGTTCACTTCTCCGTCCACATCGCTATCGAAATTGTGGCAAGTGTTTCGCTAAAGTGCAAATCAACAGCATTTTTTGCTTCCTCATAGAGGAAGCTTTGTTTTTTTTTTTTTTTACATATTTACGACTTTCACTTACGGTCATTGTCGAATTGGTTCCATCTATGGTTTTGAAATTCCACGAATCCTGCAATCCCTTGCCTGATCAGGATTTTCCACAGTCATTGTAATTCTTCCGTTGTGATATCCTTCCCAAAATGGTAAGTATTTTTGTTCCCTTTTTTCGTCAACGTCGCTATCCAAATAGCGGCAAGTACGATTAATTTTCGGTACCGTGCATTTTTTTTTCTTTTTCTTTACAATTTTCCGAGTTTCCCTTACGGTCCTTGTCGGATCAGTTCTATCTGCGCTTTCGAAATCCTACGAACTCTGCAATCCTTTCACGATCCGAATTTTTCACCGTCACCATTATCGTTCCGTTCTGATATTCCTCTTAAAATGGCAATTATTATTTTTCGCCACATCCGAAGATTTTTCTCCTCTTCCGAAGTTGTGACAGCTACGAATTATTTTAGCTAAAGTGAAAGTCGACAGAATTTTTGTTTTCAATTTTACGAGTTTTTCTTACGGTCCTCATCCGGTACGTCCGGTTTGCTTCCGAGCTCGACTGCCGATTCGTCCGCGATGCGTCCCGGCAGTCCAAAAACTTCACCGAAACCTCTGCGTATGCAAAACTTCCATACACTCTCGGGGATCATTGAGTCTTCCCAAGTTATTTATTGCACCGCTATTTACCGCGAGCAGCTGCCAGAAGAGCACAATAAAATAAAGCACCGTGTACGTCACGGTCGTTTGCGTTGTTTTAGCTCATTCCAATGTTCTCCCGGGCACCCCTGTCGCTCTCGATACTGTTCTCTCCGGCTCCGCACCGCGGTTGCCGAGAGTTCACTGCGAAATATGTCATCAGAGGGGGTGGGTTGCCGCGCCAGTTATTGCTGCGGAGTTCCTTGATTTATTAGTGATAATTTTCACCCACCGGACGCGAATACACCCTCGACTATGCTGTTCGCGTAAATGAAGCGACATTTTTGACGAATTGACTTTCGTCAGCAAATGAAGGTTTTTAATTTTTTTTCTCTTCGAATCAAACGATTCGGGCTTTCAGTCCCAAAAATGCATCTTATCGATACCCCTTTGTCAGAGAATTCTTTGGCCCGACTCGCAAATCCGCTGGACGTTAATACACCCTCGACTATGCCGAGCGCATAAATAAAGCAACATTTTTGGCGACTAACTTTCGTCAAGGAAACTAGGTTTTTTAATTTTTAAACATTTTCGACAAACTAACTTTCGTCAAGGAAACTAGGTTTTTAAATTTTTACACATTTTTGACAAACTAACTTTCATTAAGGAAACAAGGTTTATTAATTTTTTAATATTTTTTCCTTCGAAACTTTCGAGCTTTTAGTTTGAAAAATGCATCCCATCTACGTCCCTCTGTAAGAGGGACGTAGATGGGACTTTCGCCCGACTGCCAAACCCACCGGATGATAAAACATCCTTGACTATGCTGTCCGCATAAGTGAAGCAACATTTTTGACAAACTAATTTTTGTCAAGGTAACATTTGTCAAGGAAAGATTTAAAAAAAATTTTTGAACAATTTTTTCTTCGTATCAAACTTGCAGACTTTTAGTTTGAAAAATGCATTCCATCTATGTTCCTCTGTAACGGGATTCTTTGGCCCGACCGGCAAAGCCACCGGACGTGAATAGACCCTTCATTATGCTAATTGTGTAAATAAAGCAACATTTTTGGCGAACTAACTTTTATCAACGAGACGTTTTTATTTATTTATTTTTTCTTCGAATCAAACGTTTCGGGCTTTTAGTACCAAAAAATGCATCCCATCTCCGTCCCTCCGTCCGGGGATTCTTTGGTCCGACCGCTCGGAGGTCGCCGTTGTCTCGGGAGTGGGTAAACTTCGAGATAAATGTGACACCTTTTATCGTCCATATAATAAATACCGTCTCCTCATCTATAAAACAAACGACCCTCCGCAACCCCGTGCCGGCTCCCTCCCGACGACGACCGCCCGAGGTGGAGCGAGCTAGCGCGTACCACACCGCCCGAAAAGGAAACATTCCGAAAGGAAAAGCCGCCCGACTCTCCGCTACTTTTTTCACCTCTCACGGCGAACATTCGCTTATTTTTAATTTAACGTCTCCGCATATTTTACCCTAAAAAAAAAAAAAGAAAATCGAAACCGAAATTTCAACTATTTTGGATAAACTGATTTGTCTTTCACAAACTTATCAAATCGCTTATTTTTTTAATGCATCTTTCTTTCCCGCGTTTGTCTTTCACGCTCTTCAGGATGACTCAGCCGCAACGGGTCTATGAATTATTTTCCAAAACTTTTGTCTCGGTCACAGCCCGGAAAATTTACCAACTCTGACGCACCGTCGTGTAATTACATTTGGAAATCCTTACTTCCCCCCGGGAGAGGGGGCAACGGCGGAGGGGCTTGGTGGGGGACGGGAGAGTCTGACAAACAGAGAGTCTCTACTATTTCCTCTTAACACTCTAATTATCATTAGTGCGCGTAGCAAGGACGGATGTCTCGTAAGGTAGTGTGTAAGTTTGAGATGAGGTTGGAAAAGCCGCAGAGTCTCGTATTTCGTAGCGACGCCGGAGGCTCCATCCCGCGACTCTTCTCGCTCGGCGCCCCCTCTCCCCCCCCCCCCCCCCGAGACGGTTTTCTTAACAGTTTCGCGACGCCTCGGCGGTGGGGCGAGCGAGCGAGGATATTGCTCGCGAGGCGCCGAACTAATGACCCCCACGCCCCTGCCGGATACCGGCAATTGCTTAAATATAGATTAAATACGAGGCCGTAGGAAGCGTGGCGAATGAGTATGTAACACACGAGAGGCGGTAAGACTCGCGGGAGAAACGCCGCGGAACAACGCTGCGTTAGGGTGCAGAGTTGTCATCCCTTGTATGCCCGACTATTCGTCGACTGCCGGCGTCGGGGTGGTTGACTCTGTAACCGACGAGACCCCAACCCTGCGAAATCCACCCCCCCCCCCCACCCCTCGAAAAGCCCGCCGCGCGTGGCGATGCGACGTCATAAATCCCGCAATAATTCAGCACTGCGCTAGACACCACGGATGTTTGAATAATTTGATATACGTATACGTAACGTCATATTTGCAATTAAACTGCTTTACAGTGTTTGCGACGGTAGGCAGGTCGCGCTGGATCCTTGAAGGGATAGAGTCGAGCGCGGAACTCGACAAAAATGTCGCGGGTGAGCGTAGGAGCGGATTCAATGAAAACGAAGACCCGAATTCCTGAATTTTAGAATCTTTTTTAAACTATATTTTTGTGTCTGAATAATTTCTTATCTTTGGTCACTTTGGGCAAGAGTTGCCAATAATTTGATACATGTCATATTTGCAATTACACTGCTTTACAGTGTTCGCGACGGTAGGCAGGTCGCGCTGGATCCTTGGAGTGAGAGAGTCGACCGCGAAACTGGACAAAAATATCGCGAATGAGCGTAGGAGCAGATTCAATGAAAACGAAGACTCGAATTCCTAAATTGAAGAATTGTTTTAGCTATATTTTCGTTTTTAAATAATTTCTCAACTTTTGTCACATTGGACAAGAGTCGCCAATAATTTGATACATGCCATATTTGCAATTACACTGCTTTACAGTGTTTGCGACGGTAGGCAAATTGCGTTGAATCCTTGAAAGGACGAAGTCGACAGCTAAGCTGACAAAAATGTCGCGTACGAGCGTACGAGTAAATTCAAATTTAATATACAGTTATTGCATGTAACTTTGTATATTGGACGTGTTGTAAATTTCATAACATTTTTAACGGTGTATATTTTTTTTTAGTATTTGTATAATGTTTTAACTTTGAGCATATTGGGCAAATGCCGAGATCAACAAAATTCATTCAAAAACATCTTATCCACTTCAGATGATACGAAGTTATTGAGAACGATTGTGCGATTCGTTGTGCAACTGAATAATTTTCCTTTTCCCTCAGTGCAGTAAAAAGGAAACTTCGAGCAGGCACGATAAGTCCCGAATTTTGCTTCCCCATAGAGGAAGCTTTTAATTTTTCAATTCGAAGGATAAATCGGTGCGTCTGGACCGCGCGGTAGAGTACGAAAGAAGTTTATCGCTGCTACAGCTTAAACGTTTTCCTATTGGTCTGCAGAGATCTTCGTTGCTGCTTTATTTCGGTATCGTTTTTCTTTCAACTTCTCGAATGTTTCGCACGTTTTATCCAACAGGTTATCCGGACGCGGAGGATGCGTGGCCTGCGGAGCGCTGACGAAACCTCTCCGAGCTTTCGTAAACACTCCAAGTTCTTACTCCAAGCAGAATCGATTATAAAAAATAAAAAAAATTACAGTGAATTATAATAACAAATTATAGTGAATTATAAATAATAAATAGGATATTGTTGCAACAGCCTTAAAAAAATTACCGCGCATACGCCCGATAGCTGCTTTCCCCGAGCGAGTTTTTTCGGTCTCTTTGGGAAATACGCTACCGGCATCGCAGGATCCTGTCGAGGAGGCGAGGTTGAGGAGGATAAGGAGGGTTGTAAGACGCCTCGGTTGTCCGTGAGAGCCAAACTGCTCACGGGGGTTGAATGCCACCGGGACTTTGGTAAAGCTTCCCTTTCCCGCGCTCTCCCGCTCTAAGTAGATTTCGAGTGGGAGATTTATACGGGCCAGCGATACAGCTCAGCAGCCCCGCCGGCACACGCGTCACGACGTTAATCGAGGGTTCGCGGCAATCGAGATACCTTCGATATATTCCTCCCGACACGATTAGCCGACACTCGGCGATAATCTGTCTTTCCAAACAGCGCATATTCTGTAGTTTACGCATGAGACGATCGTTCACTGTTGAAATGTTATGAAATTTATATTACATTTAATATACACAGTTGTATGAAGTATACAACATCGGTATATGAAATTAGAGTTCATATACATTGTATTTGAATTTTAATAATTTAATCTTGAATGTAATACATGTTGGGGAGAGCGGGGCAAAGTGGGACAGTGGGGCAAAACAGGACGGCGGGGCAAAACGCAATTTTTCAATAACTTTTTGATGGAAGAGTGAGGCAAAAAGGAGCAGAAAATTAGGATGTATCAAAAAGGCAAAATAGGGTGTCCAAAAATTATTAGAAAATTGCGTTTTTCCTCATTGTCCCGTTTTGCCCCGCTCTCCCTTATATTGAAATTCCCGGTGATGGCATTGAAAATTAAGACATCCGCATATGAAAATTACGTCATTATTACAAACATTATACAAATAATATTGTTTTTAATATACCGGTAACGCAATATTCTTACATATGTGTCAATGAAATTTTATATACATTTTATGAATTTTCAAACAGAAATTTTTAAGTGTCCGCTGTCCTTAAGCCCAATTATTGATCGCTGGAATTACTATAATTATCTTTTTTTTTTGCATAATAAAAAAAGCCTCAGCTGTCGGTCACCGATGATGCGTAGAGAATTAATGAAAAGGTTGAAATAAAAAAAAAAATGTCAGATCCCTGTGAAAGATAGCGCAAAGAATTTCGAGAGTCCTTGAATAAGTCAGACGCAAGTAGAGAAAGCGAAAGAATGAAGTCTCGCCGCGACATGAGTGGCGCCTGGGGAACGGTAGCAGGGAAATATTAAACAGTCTTGTTTTCCCGTAAATCAGTTAGAAATTCCCCTCTCCACGAGTTTGGATACAGTATAAGCGGGAAGGGGCCGGAGAGGCGCGTGGTCGTCGCGCCGCGAGGGTTGAGACTTTGAGAGGAATCTCTCTCAGCAACCCCTCCGGATCCCTAATGACACCCCCCCCCCCTTTCCAGTTTCATTCTCTCTGCGGCTCCGATCTCTTTCTCTCGCGCGGTTGCAATTCATCCCCGACGGTAAATTTCACTCGCGTTTCTGACTCCCCGTTGTCTCTCTGCTGTTTTTTTTTCTCTCGCAAGGTCCCAAAATCGCCAAGATGCATCCACAATTTTTTAAATTTGATTTCTTAGAACATTTTTATTTTTTTGTTATTTCCGGTATAGCTCGAGGCCCAAGCCCGAAGTTCAAATCACGAGAATACGTTGCGCTGCATTCAACTCTTCGTTAACGTGCGGAGAGCTTAAGTGAAAATGCCCTCCGGACTCGTGTTGGTCAGACTGGACTTTCACATTGTCCTTCCTCTTGGCGAACTTCCTTAACGATTCATATCGCCGAACTTTCTCCAATTGTCCGCCAAAGACGCCGGGACCTTCTCTGACCTACATCTAGATGCCTGACTAATGCTTCAACGTCGCTGCTCGGTACAGGTACGTATATTTTACGACTGCGCAGGGGACTCAAATTTGTTGTACATTTCTTCATTGTTTTAGTAGTTTTTAGTAATCTTTAGTAGTCGTTAGTAGTCTTTAGTAGTCTTTAGTAGTCTTCAGTAGTCTTTAGTAGTCTTTAGTAGTCTTCAGTAGTCTTCAGTAGTCTGTACTAGCCTTTAGTAGTCTTCAGTAGTCTTCAGTAGTCTTCAGTAGTCTTCAGTAGTCTTCAGTAGTCTTCAGTAGTCTTCAGTAGTCTTCAGTAGTCTTCAGTAGTCTTCAGTAGTCTTCAGTAGTCTTCAGTAGTCTTCAGTAGTCTTCAGTAGTCTTCAGTAGTCTTCAGTAGTCTTCAGTAGTCTTCAGTAGTCTTCAGTAGTCTTCAGTAGTCTTCAGTAGTCTTCAGTAGTCTTCAGTAGTCTTCAGTAGTCTTCAGTAGTCTTCAGTAGTCTTTAGTAGTCTTTAGTAGTCTTTAGTAGTCTTTAGTAGTCTTTAGTAGTCTTTAGTAGTCGTTAGTAGTCTTTAGTAGTCTTTAGTAGTCTTTAGTAGTCTTTAGTAGTCTTTAGTAGTCTTTAGTAGTCTTTAGTAGTCGTTAGTAGTCTTTAGTAGTCTTTAGTAGTCTTTAGTAGTCTTGAGTAGTCTTTAGTAGTCTTTCGCAGTTTTTAGTAGTTTTTAGTATTATTTTCTTTTTTTCTTTTCTTATATATTTCACTCGTGTTTCAGACTCCCCGTTGCCTCGCTGTTTCTCTTCAAGTCGTCCAAAAATCATCGAGGTGCATCCGCAAATTCATGCATAACAATTTCGCAAAATTAAATTTTTGTCACACTTCCGGTATACCTCGAGGGCGAGTCTCGAAGTTGGAAGCATACGAGTACCCTGCGCTGCGTTCAACTCTTCGTAAACACATGGAGAGTTTAAGTGGAAACGTCCTCCGCACTCGTGTTAGTCAGACGGGACTTTCACACTGTCCTTCCTCTTGGCGAACTTCCTTGACGATTCATGCCGCCGAACTTGCTCTAATTCTCTGGCGAAGACAACGGGACCTTCTCTGACCTACATCTAGATGGCTGACTAATGTTTAACCCTGCTCCGTGGCACAGGTACGTATATTTTACGACTGCGGAGCGAACTCGACTTAGTCGTACGTTTTCTCGGTTTTAGCGCAGGAGTTCCTCGCTCATCTCGTAACTTCTTCGCGGATCGACGAGCCTCTCTCCGCTACGAGGCTATAAACGGTGTAGGTACATCGAAGAGAGACTCGTTGACTGTACGACGATCAATCTCTTTTAACGGCTTCGTCACCGGCCTCGAAGCTCGGGGATTAGACGGGAAACCGAAGACGAAGCGAGCGCCGAGGATTTGTACGCCTCCGTCGCTGATGCGTTCCTTCCCTCGATGATCCACGGATCGCTACGAAAACCACCACGACTCGTTAATTTGTCATTCCTACCCTCCGCCGCGGCTTCGCCCCGCGCCTCGCTCCTGTCATCCCTTTACCTCCGTCCGTGCGCTCACTGTCTTCCTGGATCTTCTCTTCTCTCGCGGTACGCTTTTTGTTTTTTTTTTTTTTTTTTTTTTTTTTACTCCGCGCCCGACGACAAAACTTACGAAGATAAAATTACAACTTTTGTGCAGTCGCGGAAAGAAATTTTCACCATGATCCAAACCAAGGATTATGCGTGGTCGAAAATTCGTAAAAATGTTTGAAACGTCTGGTTTTTTTAATATATATATATTTTTTTCTTGTTTTGAATTTTTGTTCTTCGTGCAGACCGCTTATACCCAAAAAATTTAAACCAAATAAATGTTTACAATATACATTTTGGTATAAAAATAAAATAAAATTGACATTTTCATAGCGCTTCCTCATAAAGTTGAAAATTGAAATTTTCATATCGTTTCCTCATAAAAAGTTGAGAATTGAAATTTGCATATCGCTTTCTCATAAAAGTTGGAAAATTGAAATTGTCATATCGTTTTCTCAAGATGTTCCTTTATTCGCGAAGCTTCCTCTATGAGGAAGCCAAAAATACAGAAAATGCTTTCTCATAGCCATTCCCTTCCGCAGAACAAACAAAACACGAAAAAAAAAAGAAAAGAAAAGAAAAGAACAATCAGTGCATTCACCTTTGCGTCCTCTCGTCGATCGAAGATTATATTCTATTTCCGTTTATCGTTTGCGAAAAATACAGTTGTACAACAGAAATAAACCATTTGGCGTATGCATGGTTGCTACGCATTTCTCGGAGTGAAATTTTCTGACTTTTCCAGGTTTTCCAGACCAATAATCAAATTTTTTCCAGACGTCATTTTAACATACTGCAGGACAAAAATGACGTGAAATTTTGCGAGATTTATAGCGCTCTATAATTTTTTACGTTGAAAAGGTCACATGCGAATTCCGTGCTCGGAAGGTTTAAATAAATAACTGCGAAAATCGTGGATCGCTGAAAAATTATTTCGAGTAGCAGCGGTCATAATTATTTTGAGACTGCAAACAAGTGGGACAATGCCAGGCTATATCTGCGAAACGGTGACGAATATATTTGGTTTTTAGCTCGCCGGAGCAAATACCGAAGATAATTTACGTAGCGGCGTCGTGTTTACTTATTTATTGTTCAAGACGCGAATATCGAGAAATGGGAGAGTGTACGGGTACAGAATCGAAGAGCAAACATAAGCGAATCATTTTTTTTTTTCACGCTGCAATCTCACGACGAACGTTCGCGGAACGGATATTATTTACTCATTCCCCTCGCAACGGTTGTTTGTTATTTCTCTCCGTGTGCATGCGATACCTCGGTCACATATCCCGCGAAATTCCACGTTCCGAGGAGCGAATTTCGGACTCTCAAATTTCCTATTGTTCGAAAGATAGCGTTTTAGTTCTTTTTTTTTTTTATTTTTCTTGTTTTTAAATAATTGGCGAGAGTGGTCCGGAGGCTTCCGGTGAATCATATTAATAATGTGCGTCGTCCGGTGAAAGCCTGATATATTTTTCAATGGAATCCCATAATGGCCTTCCCTCGAGCCATCCTATTTCTTCTCTGTTTCACGAATATAATTTGATTTTTTTTTCCTTCCTTCTCTTCATCCTAACGTTTTTTTTTTTTTTTTTTTATGATACGCCCTATAAGCCCGAAGGGACAGCGCGTTGTTCGGCATCTCGTCGGCGATGGTCCGACAGGGCAAAAAGCGAAACTCGAGCGGTCGAAATCACCGGGGCTTTTCTTTCTTTCGCTCGTCCTACCGAATAGCACAATGGCCTCTGATACCTTCTCGCTTGCACGCCCCCCGCCTCTGAATTGCGAGTGCAAAAAGGGTACGGAAGGAACGGACCCACTCGTGCTCCGAGGGATTCTTTCGAGTACGAGACGGACTGTCGGGACGTCGCATAATTATATGGCGCACGGAAACAGGCACATCAACGTATGAGACATTCAGTATCGAGGGGAACGACGAATCGTTCATCGCGACAGACTTTTTCGCGAATTTTACAGAAATAAATTTTCAGAAATTATTTATTTTCAAGAAAACTATCCTGTAAAGGCTTCAGAGAACTTTGCCGAAAAATGGGATTGAAAATGGCATCCAAAAAACGTAAATTTTGCGTCTGCATTTTAGTCTTTTTTTTAGCCCAATGGACGTCTTTTGAAATAAAAATGGCACAAGTCATAGGTTTGAGGGAAGAGACGTACAGGCGATAAGATATGAGCTTTCCAAAACAACACCTTATATCTTCCACAAAAGAATTAAAAACAAAAAATAAAAATTGATATTTTTTCACGTCAAGCCCGGCTCATTATTAAGTGCAATACATGCCACTTGGTTATCGGAGACTGAATATCAATAATTTATAATGACCGCCTTCAGAGGACTGCAGGAAAATGGGTGCGAAAACGGTATCCGATAACGCAAATTTTCCTTCTGAATTTTACTTCCTTTTTTTCAATGGACGTATTTCGAATAAAAAATGGCATTAGTCGTAAGTTTTCAGAGAAGGGACGTACAGGCTGTATGGGACGACTTTCCCAAAACCACCCCTTATATCTTCCGCGAAAGAATGAAAAACAAAAAAAGAAAAAAAAATCAATATTGTTTTTTTCACGTCATGCCCGGCTCGTTATTAAGTTACAATACACGCCACTTGATTGTCGGAGACTGAATAACAATAATTTATAATGACCGCCTTCAAAAGACTGCAGGATAACGGGTTTCAAAACCGTATACAAGTAAAAAAGCAAATTTTGCTTCTGAATTGTACTTCTTTTTTTCGTTCAATGGACGTATTCCCATAACAAACGGCGTATTAAAAATGGCACTAGTAAGTGTCCAGAGAAGGGACGTACAGGCTGTATGGAACGACATTCCGAAAACCACCCCTTGTATCTTCCACAAAACAATGAAAAACAAAAAAAAAGAAAAAAACCCAATATTGTTTTTTTCACGTCATGCCCGGCTCGTTATTAAGTTACAATACACGCCACTTGATTGTCGGAGACTGAATAACAATAATTTATAATGACCACCTTCAAAAGACTGCAGGATAACGGGTTTCAAAACCGTATACAAGTAAAAAAGCAAATTTTGCTTCTGAATTGTACTTCTTTTTTTCGTTCAATGGACGTATTCCCATAACAAACGGCGTATTAAAAATGGCACTAGTAAGTGTCCAGAGAAGGGACGTACAGGCTGTATGGAACGACATTCCGAAAACCACCCCTTGTATCTTCCACAAAACAATGAAAAACAAAAAAAAAGAAAAAAACCCAATATTGTTTTTTTCACGTCATGCCCGGCTCGTTATTAAGTTACAATACACGCCACTTGGTTGTCGGAGACTGAATATCAATAATTTATAATGACCGCCACAGGTAGATGGTCGGCGGGAGGGAGATGAAAAGACCGTGACGGTAGATTTATCGGAATTCCGTCGTGCGTGTCTCTACGTAAGGGTTGGTTACAACATCGGTGAAGGGATATTTCGCGTTCCGGCGGGCTTGTTCGACAATGAAAATTGAAATATTATACCAACGCGTATAATATTCGTTCGCTCGGTAGCCCGGCTGTTTTTGCGAAGAAGGAAAATAATAAATGCCCCACCTCCCCCCCCCTCCCCCACCCCATACAGTACCAGTGTCGTGAACGCGCGTTTGTGGTTCTCCTCTCCGAGTTTACCCCTTTCGTCCGCGTCTGCTGCCGCCGTAGAGTGGGTTTCGACTTTCAAGGGTGGCGACGGTCGAGAATTTCTCTCCCTCGCTCACTCCCCCTTTCGCTCGGTCGGGCCTCGAGGGTAGTCGCGAGGAGGGAGGATGCAGCGGGGGAGGGTAGTTGCGCGAGAACAGGCCGAGGGATTATAGAGCTTTGCAAGGATATCAATTATAACCAGAAACAGTTATTCCGCGTGCATCGAAACTCAACCCTACCTTGGACCTCCGTCGGCCGAACCCTTCTTCTCTTCGTCTACCAAAAACCCGCTCTGACTCCCCCCTCCTGCTTTCTCTCTCTCTCTATCTCTCTCTCTTTCTTCCCCTCTCGCAGCTTTCGCCGCGGAAGGTTTCTAATCCTCGGTAAATTATATTATTTTCCACTGTTTGTTTACCGGAATTCCGTTTGCCGGTGTGAAGGGGTGGAGGGTGGAGGGACAGTCCATGCTAGCTCGGAGGATTTGCGGAGACTTTACGGCTTTCAGCCCCTGTGATGCTATTGGCTTTGCACGTTCATTTACTCCGCACTCCCGCGCCTCCGTAAGGTTCTCGACAATATTACATTCTTAGTAGTGCCTACTGGTCGGGGTAGTGTGAAAACGGTTTTTGGATTCAAGAACTATAATAAAGGGGTACAAAAATATTAAGAAAAATGTTTTCTGACTCTATTGGCTTTGCACGTTCATTTACTTCGCACTCCCGCGCTTCCATGAGGTTCTCGACAATATTTCATTCTTAGTAGTGTCTACTGGTCGAGGTAGTATGAAAACAGTTTTTGGATTCAAGAACTCTATAATAAAGGGGTAAAAAATATTTAAAAAAATGTTTTGTGACGCTATTGGCTTTGCACGTTCATTTACTTCGCACTCCCGCGCCTTCGTGAGGTTCTAGACAATATTGCATTCATAGTGGTGTCTACTGGTCGGGATAGTGTAAAAACAGTTTTTCGATTCAAGAACTATAATAAAGAGGTAAAAAAAAGTTTAAGTTTTTGTGGCGCTATTGGCTTTGCACGTCCATCTACTCCGCATTCCCGTGCCTCCGTGAGGTTCTCGACAATATTGCATTCTTAGTAGTGTCTATTGGTCGATGTAGTGTGAAAACAGTTTTTGGATTCAAGAACTGTAATACACGGATAAAGAAAAATGTTTAATGTTTTGTGGTGCTATTGGCTTTAGACGTTCATTTACTCCGCACCCCCGTGCCTCCTATAGGTTCTCGACGAGATTGCATGCCTAGTAGTGTCGACTGGTCCGTGCAGTGTGAAAACAGTTTTTGGATTCAAGAATTATAATAAAGGAGTAAAAAAAATATTAAAAAAAAAATGTTTTGTGGGGCTACTGGCTTCGCACGTTCATTTACTCTGCACTCCCGTGCCTCCGTGAGGTTCTCGACAATATTGCATTCTTATTGTTAGTAGTGTCTACTAACTATACTAGTCGGAGTAGTGTGAAAAGAGTTTTTGGATTCAAGAACTATAATAAGGAGTTAAAAAAATATTTAAGAAAAAATGTTTTGTACCGCTATTGGCTTTGTACGTTCATTTACTGCGCATTCCTGTGTCTCCATGAGGTTCTCTACAACATTGCATTCTTACTAGTCTACAGGTTGGGATAGTGCAAAAACCATTTTTGGATACGAGAACTATAAGAGGCTAACAAAAATTTAGAGATACGTCGAAGTTTTGAAATGTTGATAATTGTATTATTTTTTTGCCATTCGATAATGTCCTCGTTTGCAAGGTCTACCAATAGGCGGGTTGGTAAAGATTTTAAAAAAAGTATTGTCACGAAACAGCATATATAGTGCTGATACATGACGTGAGTAGCAATAAAAATTAATAAAAATTGACAACGAATTTTGGGATCAGCTAGTTTTGTAAAAATAACGTTCTGCACGCAAATATCATTGCAGACTGTTGCAACCGGTCGTAATCCGGTATTCCCGGCCTCGAGCCGACAATAATTGGGCTGTTGACCGCGGCAAATGATGTACTAATCTACCAAAGTACCGAGCGAACCTCGGCGCGCCGAGAATTCCAAAGCCGCCAGTCCACTATCATCGTCACGACGTCAAGTACTCGCTGTTGTACGATATTCCGCACGTAACACCCTTAACTTAACAACCTTATTCCCAACGGTTATGTTACCGGATACGAGGAGCAAGGGCGTGCGCGCGTTCCTATTATGCAAATGTGTTGTACGCGAGAGGTGAGAGTGCCTGGATCGCGGGTATACGACCGTTTAGGGATGACCGTAGGGATGACCCTACCGGAGCGAAGCAATCCTAGCACGGTTCAATATACGTACGTGGCAAGTGATCTCGTAGACTTTACACAGAGAAGAAAAGAACACCTCCCAGAGACTACAGAAATGTTGGGCGTGTAATTCGTGCGTACAAAATAATAGCGTGAAAAAAAAGTATCAAGTTTTAAAATCTTTTTACTCCACTCGGTGCGAAAATGGCGGTTTTACGCACGCGTTACGTGCGTAAAACCCAGATTTTCGCACCTTGTGAAGTAAAATTTTGAACGACACTTGTGCGAAACACTTTCTTAACTCGTATGATTGTAACACTGAGAAAAAATAACACAGTAAAAGCAACAATACTGACTTTTTACCATAAAAAATAGTTCCCAAGGGGAACGTTTGCATTTTATAGTTATGACAATGCCAAAAAATCATGAATGCAAGCATAATTGTAGTTTAACCAATTGAATATATACTATCAGAAACTATCTATATATACGTTGCCGCTGGAAACTATTCGTTATAGTAGGAAATACTATCCTTTTTCTCAGTGGAACACACGTCTTCGGCTCGTGCTGCAAACTCACACTCGTCAGAAAAATATTTATCGCACTAGTATCGTAATGCACTATTATATCACTCGATGGGAAAATGGTTGCTTTACGCACGCTTAGCGTGCGATAACCCCCATTTTCACACAATTCAAATTTATTTCACACCTCGTGAAATAAAACTTCGTACGATACTCGTGCGAAAAACGTTTTCTGAACTCGTGTGATTGCAACACTCGCTGTCAGCTCGTGCAGCAAACTCACACTCGTCAGATTAAGTTTTTTCACATTCGTATCAAAATGTACTATTTTGTAATACATGCACAAAAAGTCCCATTTTCCGTGCCTGTAACACATGGCGAAAGTGGCGATTTTTGGTAAGGCATGCGAGAAAAATACTGTCCATGTTCAAATCACACTAAGTACTTCTTCACTTTGTCCACGGTAGAGGCGTAAAAAGTGAGACTTTGTGGATTTGTTACAAAAAAAAGTGTGCGATACTTGTACGAAAAAGTGGTCTCCAGCAGCGGAAAGAAGGCGACACTCGCCTTCAGCTCATGCGGCCGACTTCAAAACCTCCGTCAAAACAGCGCTTTTTCGAACTACACAGTAAAAAAAGTTTGTACTTTTTACAACAAATTATTGTCCACAAACGTCCACAATTTTTCATTCGTTAGTTTTCCGATCGCACCATCCGGCTTTCAGTTTTACAATCAAAAGTACAAACTGAAATTATTAATAATATGCGAAATACAAGGACAAGTTTGCATATTCAAGCCTGAAAAAATGCGTTTGTCACTTATTCGACAACATTATTTTTACGAAACTTCGTATTCCGATTTTACAAAATCATTTTTTTTACTGTGTAGTATCGCAAAGTATTACTTCTTCAAACGACCCGCAAAACGTTCGCTGCGCGGACTTTTAGCTACATGTCGAGAGAGGACTGAAAAACAAAAGGGTCTCGAGCGTCGGAATCGCGATGGAGAGGAGCAACGAAAATCCATCACCGAATGTGAGGAAATTCGAGGGGACTGCGACGACGATTCTCTCGAGGCGTCCGAAGTAGGAATGTTTCCCGAAGTGCTGCTTTCGCATCGTCGTCGTCGTCGTCGTCGTCGTTCCAGCCTGGTCGGTGGCCGGCACGGAGCGCAGTTCTAACACTCGGACGACGCGGCAGTTCGGCGACTCGCAGGTGGAGGTGGAGACGAGGGGCTGCCTGTTTACTTTTGGTGTTGGGCAAGAAGCGCCCGGCGTGCATGGTTCCCTCTGATAGCAAACACTGAGTATCGATCAGTATGACTCTGGTAAACAACTATTGTAGAGTAGTATGGTATAGAATGGACTTCGCTTCGTACCGACCCTCCCTCGTTCCTCCGCATCGCCATCATCACAAACCGCCCCCCTCTCGACGTTTTCCTCACCTCGTCCACCCTTCCTGTGCACAGTCGTGCCACGAGCCCGCGACCCTCCGCCGCAACAGCGCGACCCTGTGCTGGCGATATGCCTGCTTACGTGTTCCAGGGACGGTCTTGCATCGACGAACGAAAAGTCGAGGAAGAAAGTAAAACTACTTGTCGCCGATTGAATCGCGCCGATTCTCGGCTTTCCCGAAATTTGTGTTATCCTTGGGGAGATTTTAATAACCATTTGAGTAACCATCAATACCTTTGCGATTCTCCCTTGTACTGTGGGGATGTTTTTTTTTTTTTTAGTTACATTATCATGATATTTTGTGGACATTTTTGGGAGCGGTGTGCGGCCCTGCGAGGGATGCTAATAATCTTGGCCGGAGGGTGTCTGAAATTGTTGCCTCGTGCTCCCTAACGTCCGCGAGGTTCAACCCCTGACGCCTAGTCCCGCGTCACGGGGCCGCGCCACCCCTAACCGGCTCGCTTAACCAAACAACCTTGATAAATTATGCAAAAATCAACAACACCCCCGTCGTCCGAGCGCCGGGTACATTGCACCGGTCTTTCACACTTTTACGCACCACCCCACCGAAACGGGACGGAGACTCGAGATTTTTCGTTGAATTTTCACGTTTTTCTTATATTCGTTCTCCCTCTAGAAAGTCACGATGTGCGTGAGGACTCAGCAGTTAGCTTCAGACTTCCCCAACCGTTCGATTAATTCATATAAAATGGATTTATTATCGGTCATTTACCTAAAACATCCTCAGTCTTGTGTTTCGACTGGAGGCACTGAGAAAAAAAAATTGGTTGTTTTAACCAAAAGTCACGGTGACATACGTTCAAAGCTATTATTTGTTTGATACAAATAAAGCATTATCTTATTAAACGATTATTTGCTTCAATCTATTCAAAATTTGTCGATTGAAAGAAACATTTTTTTGTACCAACAAGATACACCTTTGAACGTATGTCACCGCGCATTTGCTTAATCCAACCATTTCTTTTTCTCAGTGAGTGAAAACGTCAAGAAGTAAGGTAAAAGAAGGTAAAAAAAGTTTAATAGCGGAATCGACATTAATTCGACTCCCCTTAAGTGCGCGATCGCGAAACACCCTGCAGCCATGCACGGTATCTGCTATCCGAAACTTATATTCGTTCTCCCTCCAGAAAGTCACGACGTGCACGAGGACTCAGCAGTTATCTTCAGACTTCCCTCCCAAACCGTTCAATTAATTAATATGAAATGAATTTATTATCGGTCAATTGCCTATAACGTACTCAGTCATGAGTTTCAACTGGGGATGCAAACCTAAAGAAGTAAGGAAAATAAGGTAAAAAGTTTAATAGAAGAATCGACATTAATTCGACTCCCCTCAAGTGGGCGATCGCGAAACGCCCAACAGCCATGTATCGGTATCTGCTATCTGAAACGATGTATATGCGTAAACATACTGTCCATACCGTGTTGGTTACTTGTTCACGAAGTGTGTACATCACGAAGTGTGTATATCTATCGTATTGGCGTTGCATCGCTGTCGGTGACTCGGGAAGTTGGGACCCGGTCGAGCAGAAAGTCGCACCGGCGATATCTACGGTCACGGGAATTTGCAGTCGACCCCTCATCTCGAAGCGGCGCATCGGGAGGGTCGGCCGCGTCGAGGAAGGGTCGTTATCGATGCCACGGCGAGGAGGACATCGAGAGCGTTGTACACTTCGACAAGCACTGCGTCTATTGTTCGAGCTTGCCTCGAGACCCCGATAGAAACTAACATAGTGCCAATGACGAGTTGTCGCGCGTCGAAATGTCCTACAGTCCTACAAAACCGAGGTATCGAACAACAGGAAGGAAGGAAGACTGCCGTGAGTTCCCTTGCGGAAAGTGCAGCTCGAACTTGTTGTCTTGCATTGGTTCGCAAGAAACAAGATAGCCGAATGCCAGACTTCGTTGCACCGGCAGCCTTCGTAGATGGTTTCTTCTGCAACATTGGATGTCGTGCAGCTGTCTTGGGTGAATTGGGTCGTCTGTAGAAAAAAAATGTCGACGAACGCGGATGAAACTTTGCGCAATAATTTAGCGTGACGTCCCTTGCGGAAAGTGCAGCTGACACTTGTTGACTTGCATTGGTTCCGAAGAACCCAGATAGCCAAATGCCAGTCTTTGCTGCACCAGGCTCATTCGTACAGTAGAACCTCGATTATCCGAATACTCATTATTCGAACCCTCTGTCATCCGAACCGCCACTGGTTTGGACAAAGTTTCTACTGTCCAACTATCTCGCTACAAACAACAAGCCAATTAAAGAACGCTCGAGCTCACAACGACTTGCACAGCACTACCGTAAAGTGCAGGTCAGTCATATGAGATAGTATATTATGCCACAAGGGAGGAAAGTGCGTTTTTTCACCGAGTGTGAAGTTTGATGCCTGAGCGAAGCGAGGGCAGAAATTCACACGAGGTGAAAATGCACTTCCTCCCGAGTGGCATACGCTATGGAAAGTTACCTGCTCCAGTACTTTTCGGCCCTCGGGCGGAAAAGTAGCTACTTTTCCGCCCGCTGTAGTTACTTTTCCGCCCGCTACGTTACTTTTCGGCCCGCTACGTTACTTTTCGGCCCGCAGGTCAAGAATCGACAACTTTCCGCCCCCGTTGCAGGCATGGAATGTGGACTTTTTAGCGTAGCCGGGCAAAAAATTATTTTCGTTAATCTACCGGTCTCGTAGTTTAGTGCGTTATGGATTCAACGTCCAGTCCTTCGACCTCTAATGGTAAAGATAATGTACTTACGGTGGAAACAAAATAAGAAACCCTTTCGAAACTCGATAAAGGAGCGCCCAGCACATTGTTAGCGCGATCGTATGATGTTTACAAGTCAACGGTCTCTGACATTAAACGAACATTTGGCTCCGAAAAAACGTACAACTCTTTTGCGCCAAACGAAAATTATGAATTTCATGATGAAGGTTTGAAGTTACCGTTGAATATCATAAAAATACATGTATCATGTTATTCTCCAAATATATATCATAATTATTTAAAATATTTGCGTACTGTCATTTTGTTTCAATACCTGTCGCGCTATATCGTTTAACACAGCTTCACCATTCCGTAATCCGAATTTTTGTTAATCCGAACGACAGCCGGTCCGAATTGGTTCGGATAATCGAAGTTCTACTGTAGTTGGTTTCTTCTCGAAAAGCCTTGCCATGATGCTTCTGTAACATTGGATGTCGTGCAACTGTCTTTAGCCAATTGGGTTGCCTGTCGACAAACGCTAACGCAACTTTACACAATAATTTGCAGTGCCTTCCCTGTTGAAAAGCGCCGGTCAAACTTGATCAAATGCCAGTCTTCCTTGCACCAGGCGCTTTCGTAAGTTTCTCTCTTCTCGAAATCCTTGCCGTCATACTTCTGTGACATTGAATGTCGTGCAACTGTCTTGAGTAAATTGGGCTGTTACTGTCTTGAGTAAATTGGGCTGCTTGTCGAAAAAAAATGACAATAAACACGGACACAACTTGGTGCAATAATTTCTGAAATCCTTGTGCAACTTTGGCTGTGAGGGGTGGATTCGGTGGGGATCGAATCAACGACCAGGAACGTTGTGCACGTCATGCGGACGACCCTCCGCGATGCGGACTATGGTGATGAGCTTCCCAGCAGTCGCAGGACTGGGTCAATCTTCGGCTCTCTCCCTCTCCCTCTCTCTCTCTCTCTCTCCATCTCTCCCCTTGTTACATTCCCAGTCAGTGGGTCGAATCGATAACGATGACTACATGGAAATCCATATATCCATGGAGTATCCGCTTCTGTCCCGCCGGCCGCGGGCTTGTCTTACATACGGTAACTCATGAATTTCCACGGACGGAAATTCGTTCCGCATACAGTACGTGCACGGTGTACACGGGCCTGGGGAATGAGAGACTCGAACAGGCTCCCGGGAGTACCTTCGTGACGGGAGAGGTCAGGCAAAACGGCACATCATACTCTTCGAGTTTGTACACACGAATCGTTTATTGCTGCAATTGTGGGTATAAAAAAATAGAAGAAAAGAAATGGAAGAAGATGAAGAAGTAGTGGAAGATCCTTGAGAGCTTCTTCATTCTTCAACAGAAACTTTAATCGCCGTACAAACATAAGCAGTGACGTGAATTCATCGCAAAAGCAAGCTATTCATAAATCTGCACGAAAAATTCTTAGGATTGTTTGGAATCTGGTAAGCGCACGGTACTTCCAAGCCACTGTGCTGCCTCAGCGATCAATACTCGCAATAAACAGGTGCATAAACTCGTTCGCTAAAAAAAAAAATTCATTATCGTAGAAAGGATTAATAGAACATAGCAATAATTTCAATAGGCATTTTTTTTTTCATTCAGAACTATTATTTTTTAGCCTGGATTCAAACTACCTGTGCCATGAAAAAATCGATGCTCTATCGACAGTTTCATTGCATACATATTGTAACGACTGTAGAGCTGAGGTTTGACCGAGCCACACGATACTATATAGATGACTGGAATAGCTCGGTGTGACAAATTACACAGTACAGATTATCGATTGACAAGATGTCGGGAGTCCTGATCGGAGTTTCAACGAGAACAGACGTTTGACAGTTCGTGCTCGAGATATTTAACGGTAATTATTATATTTAATAAGATCCGCCACGGAACCAAATACGCTCGTTATTTTTTCGATCGGTTTTTATATTCGCAACAGCTTCGTAAATCTAACTTCCAGCTGCAACTAAGATTCTCAGATTCTTCGGTTAAGTCCGTTAAAATTCTGTAGTCCAGACGCCAGACGTGGTTCTCTATGCAATCCGAGGTTGCCGAAACAACTTTGTTGGATTCAATAGATTTTGACCTCCCAATCACGAATATATAAGGTGTTTTCCGGAAAACCCGGTCGTTTAATTGTTAATCGCAATTGTTTATTAACAAAATAAGTTATTGTTTTTTTCACTTTAGATATTTTTTTTCGTATACTTTGGTCGGTTTTGAGTCGAAAAGGTTCTATGAAACTTTACTCTATAACCTATAGATTTGGAGCAATAAATTGTTGAAAATTGTAGATAGGCCAAAACTGCTCTACTTAACAAATTTGTAGGGCCGAATATATAGGTCATAGACGAAAATTGTAAAGGACTTCTATTAGCCAAATGAACCGAGGAATATGGAAAAAAAATATGCGACATTGTGTGGGACCGAATATTACGATTTTCAATCAGTCGCGCAACCGCAGTTTTTTCGGGGATGTGAAGGAATAGCAGAGCATACGGAATAACCGAAAAAGCTGCGGTTGCGCGACTGATTGAAAATCATAATATTCGGTCCCGCACAATGTCGCATATTTTTTTTTCCATATTCCTCGGTTCATTTGGCGAATAAAAGTCCTTTACAATTTTCGTCTACGACCTATACTTTCGGCGCTACAAATTTATTAAGTAGAGCAGTTTTGGCCTATTTGCAACTTTCAATAATTTATTGCTCCGAATCTATAGGTTATAGAGTAAAATTGCATAGAACATTTTCGACTCAAAATCAACCAAAGTAAACGAAAAAAAATATCTGAAGTGAAAAAAACAATAACGAATTTTGTTAATAAACAATTGCGATTAAAAATTAAACGACCGGGATATCCGCAAAACACCTTATATATTCGTGATCGGGAGGTCAAAATCTATCGAATCCAACAAAATTATTTCGGCGACCTCGGATTGCATACAGAACCACGTCTGGCGTCTGGACTACTGGTATAGTGAAAGACAATGTAATTTCGGGGATAACTTTCGTTGGCAACCAATAGCCGCGATAAACATTATAATTAACTCTTCAAATGCACAAGTACCGTGGATTTTCTGCCCAGAGCAAACGACCATGCCTTCTTTTAAGCACAAAAAATGATACGGATGTTCGTACACTGAGAAAAAAAAAAATTGTTGTATTAACCAAGGTGCGTTCCCCCGCGTTCAAAAGCGTTATTTAGTCGGTATAATAAAAACAATTTGTTTGAATCGAAATATTTTGAAATTCTAGGTCGTCCTTAAACAAGAATGCCGTACGTGAAGTTTTAATAATATCCGCTCCAAAAACCATATCCGCGCGTTATTCGCTCAAGCGTCATAATATATTCTCAACAGCTTCGTAAATTTCCATCCAAATTCTGGTATCTCCAGAGTCAGTGTAATTTCCGGGAAATGTTTCGTTGGCAATCAATAATCGCTATAAACATTACAATTAACCCTTCAAACGCACAAGTACCGTGGATTTTATGCCGAGAGCAAACGACCATGCCTTCTTTTAAGCACAAAAAATGATACGGATCTTCGCCATTAACTTTTTTCTGCGTTATCAAAAAACGAACACTTGAAGGTAGGGAAGAGCGGGGCAAAATGGGACAATCGAACGGCGGGGCAAAACGTAATTTTTCAATAATTTTTGGATAGTAGAGTGAGGCAAAAAGGAGCTGAAAATCGGGATCTATCATTGGGTATCCAAAAATTATTACAAAAAATGGCTAATAATATCCGCTCCAAAACAAGATACGCGCGTTATTTATTCGCTCGAGCCTCACAATATATTCTCAACAGCTTCGTAAATTTCCATCCAAGATTCTCAGATTCTTCGTTAAAGTCGCTTAAAATTTCGTTATCGCGAGAGACAGTGTAATTTTGCGGAAACGTTTCGTTGGCAATCAATAGCCGCGATAAACACACCGGGGGGAAGAGGAGGGTGGGGGGGGGGGAGTATGGAAGGGGGTGGATAGGGCGAGTGTGAAAGACGTATCGTGCATAACCAATAGTGTGAGACGCGTGCTGGCGCGGCGAACCCTCCGGCATAGAATCCGCAGCAGGTGAAGCGAGTCGGGCTGCGCCGCGAGCATTTACAGTTGCACGGAGTAGTACTAGGCAGCTTTCAGTAGTAGAACGGTATAGGACGGCCCGAGCGCGTTGAGAGTGGAGGGAAGCTAGAAACTACTGAGCGAGGCGATCGGGCCGAGCGAAAGGAGAAACGGCGTTGAAGACCATTGCGCCGACTCAGTAGCCGCGTGGCCGCGGCAGCCGGAGGATTTCGTGTCGTTGAGAATCAAGGCGCTGCAGAGTCGCGACGGCAGCCACCGGCGCGCGAACCCCTATTACTTCTTCACGTAAAGTAATTAAGATAAAGAAAAAAAAATAGATACATATATATATGTGTATATATACATATATATACACACACATATATATAAAACGACACATTAAAAATTAAATATAAAATAAAAGTAAACAAATACACAAATTATTGAATAAATCAATAAATCGAACGGTACCACTGATTATCCCATACAATCGAGAGTCTCGTTGTATCGTGTTAAAATAATAATAAAAAAATAACATTAATAATAATAATAATAATAATAATAATAATAATAAAAATACTAAATATATTAATAACAATAATAGTAACAATAACACGAGGCGCGTAAAATTGGTTGATCTTCGATTTTCCCCCCACCCCCTCTCGAGCCTTTTCAGAAACGAAACGTCGCGGAGCGTTCGGGCACTCACTTCGATATATCGTTCGGTGCGCGGGGCTGCACCCTCGTAAACACGTGGCGCGGCGCACGCGGCTGCTGCGAAGCGGTAAAGAGGGGGTGGCAAAGAGAGGAAGAGCGAGAGAGAGAGAGAGAGAGAGAGAGAGAGAGAGAGACAGAAGTGGGGGAGGCAGAAAGAGATTAAGATATATCTATATATATATATATGCGCGCATACATATATAGATACGATTGAGGAGGAAGAGGCGGAGAGGCGAATGAAGAGAAGAGGAGACAAAATAAACGCGGAAAGAAACGAAGGGGTGAATGGGTGGGAGAAGGGGTGCAGTCGAGAAACGAGGCGAAAATCAACTTCGACGATCAACGAGTAACACAACGCGGGAAAGGATATAAATTCGGTTCGGGTGACTTCAACACTGTCGTCGAAATAAACAATAAATAAAGAAAAAAGCGTGATAATCGACTCTCCGACAGTCGATCGTGACACTATCGCCGCGGGGAATTGAATATCGTTTGTTGCATTGTCTCGTGCGCGGCCAAAAAGGAAGGACGGAGGAACGAGCGAGAGTCACGGAGAACGAGTCGGCGAGGAGGAAGCGGGACATGCTGGAGCCACGCTGGAGACCCGTCCAGGTAGCTACACAAACCATCAACCCTTCTTCACCCCGCTCTTCTACTTCTTCTTCTTCTTCTTCCACTTCTGCAATCATCAATGCGCACTGCAATTTGTCAAAAAATTCTTTAAAAATACGCTAAACTAAAAAAGAGAAACTTAAAGGATTTTGAAAACCAGAGCACAAATGCCGATGCCCGATTTGATGTGAGGATTCTCAGCAGCTATGCACTCATGCCCACGCCTCTGTCACAATTCATCCTCCGCTTACTGACCTCCGATACACCAAATTTTCCGAATGCGCTCTGCTGTCTCTCCCTCGCTCTTTCTATCTCTATCTATCTATATATATATATATATATATATATCTCGATCCTCGACCGCCCACCCACGTGACCTTGTACGCCAGACACCAACGTGGGTCAGGCTCGTAGGCCGCTCTCTCGTTTCTGACCTTGCTCTTGCTTCCTCGTTTTCATACGGACCACACATGCACGTCAATTGGCTCATGAACCGCTGCGCAAACCGCTCACTGCGAACGGTGTCTGGTGTACATGGATGTTTTCTTCTTCTTTCTTTCTTTCATTATTCCAGCACATCCTGACACCGATGGCCGGGAATGATAACGACTTACAGAATTACACGTCAATTTAGTTCTTAAGGTTGATCGGAAGATTCGGAGATCTTGCGACGTTTGTTGATCTTTGTATTTCCCAAACTTGTCAGCTGTTTTAGAAGCTACTCGAGGCGATGTGAAAAGCATTTTTGATAGCTATCGGGTGAAATGTTTCATTTTCTGGCAAAAGCTCTTTCGCAGTTCACGGCTGTAATTATTTGTGACTTCAACGAATTTGACTGCAACAGTTTCACATCGTCTTAAGACGGCTCTTTGGGCTTTGGTGATTTGACGACACGTCATAGCTGAAGATATTTTGGCCTTAACACGCAGACAAATGTGCTAGAAACGCTATTTCCAGCTTCACGGGAGTTTCCAATCGGACGTATATATCTGTCGGTCGAAGGGTATACACAATCGATGGGGTAGGTGGAGTGACCTCTAGGCGTGTTATCCATGCACGCGTACCGGGCGCCGTTGCGGGGTTGCCTGTGCGGCTACACTGATATCCGTGGAAGTGACGTTTTAACGAGCGTGCCACGGGATAGACGAGCGTCGGCCGGACACTCACCGACCGATTAACTCTCCCGCCGCCGAGGCGTATAGTGAATTAATTTTCAAATTTTCACTGTTATCCCGGCAATTAAGGGCAGCATATACCAATAGGATCGGCACGATAGATTCCGAGTTCTTTTTTTTTCAGTCACTGCTCTAATGTTTGCTCCGACCATCGAGCCCAATCTGCATTCCGAAGCTCTGGCACGATGCCCTCGTTCCCTTCAAAGACCATAAGCCCTTGGAGCCTCGACACGCATAGCCTTTCAACCCTTCGCCTACGGGAAAAACCCTCATCGAGGACCCAGCAATTTGCTATCCGATAACTTTCGAACTGTTCGATAAGCGACGCAATGTAGTTGAAAAAAAAGGCTATTCAGAAAATCAGCTCATCATCAAAGGATGATTTGTCTGGTGGCACAGAAAAAACATTGGTTATAGAAATCGCTATATCGATGCGTTCGCGATCGTTCGAGCCGCTCTGGAAGACTCCTCACGTAGGAATCGAATCAGAGTTCTTGGTCCCCATGGAATCCGTCCCCGGTTTCGATCCTCCGTGAAGTGTCACCTTTGCCTAACTGCGACTCGTTGATTTCCATCTCCCCTTGTTTTTATCTCATCATTCTCCTGCCTTCCTTCCCAGCGGTCCCGAGATGGTCGTGACAGTTATGTACTCTACCCACAGTGCCGATGTATTATGTACGACTTGTCGGGATGGTAGCCGATGGTGGTTGCGCGGGGCCTCCTTCCTCACCGTCGTTGGAATCCGTTCCGTCTCGTCGAGAAGAAGGTGGCCGAGGGGGTGGCGTGAGAACCGCCCGCGATTCCCGGGTAAAAGCAGATACCTAGTAGGTGGAACAGCGCAGAGACGGAGGCGGTCCTAGTCTACTTGGTGGGCGTTAAAGAAGTGGGTGGGGGTGCTCGGCCACCCCCGCCTCATGTTCTCTCTCTAGCCCCGTTCATCCCCCTTGGTACCCCCCTCAACCGAAACCACCACGGTGGACCTCTCCTGTCCTCTTCGATCCCGCATTCTCCAATCGACTCTTCCAACTTTCCTCATCCCTCGGCTGAGACGCCTCTCCGCCAGCTACCATCAGCTCTTCGCCCTCTCTCCACCCTCCCGACTCCCATCTGCTGCACACACCTAGGGCCTTGCCTTGCTAGGAAAGTATCCGAGCCCTTGTCTAATCAGACTGCTCCGCGACTCGGGGCAGCCATGGACTCTTCGCGATACTCTTTCGAAAGACTTATCTCGAATATGTTCGTCATCGAGAGATCATTGGCTGCGAAGTCTCCGTTGTCATCTGAATGACAACGTCACAATTCGGCTCCTTCGATGAGTCGACGACGTGCGGCTTTCGCCTCGAAATACCCAGTGCTTTGAAACACAACCGATTGGTAGTCGATTCACCTGATACAACCTGACGCCGTATTGTATCGATAACGATTTCTGAGTCTTCCGACTCGCATTTCCTGTCTCTCTGGTTCTTCCTCAGTCGCCCCTCACCAGGAAGTCGCCGCTATACGTCGATCCCGTTGGGTTCCGGAACTACACCACCCAACGTCATTCCGCTTTTCCTGGGGCTCGTCTTTCCCATGAACTCGCGGGGCACAACCTCCCCACCGATCCGACTCTCTGCCCATCTTCTCTCGTCTCGTCTCCGGTCCTACTCCTACGCTCGGCTCCAGCTATGCCCCTTCGCGGATGCTCGCACACGAGGCCAGTCGCCAGTGCCGCTCGTGTCGGGGACTCGCGTGCATCCCGGAGTGCAGAGCCGGCGGAAGAGGAAGGCATCTACTTACACCGATGCACGGATGCAATGCGCACTCTCACATTCATGGCATCCGCGGAGCATCCCTGCCTTCGTTCTCCAGCTCTTGCTCACCAACCTTCCGCCCAAACCCCTGCATCCCTCTCGTCCACTTCCGGCCAGGCACTGCAAGCTCCACCCACTTTTATATTAATCACGTCTTGGTTCGCTCCTCCGTTTCTCCGTGTATATACGTACACACACATATATATATATATATATATATATATATATATATATATATATGTACAGCCATCCCATTCCAGCACTTTGCCCGGTTTCTCTTCACGACCCCGGGCCGGGCAGCACGACGCGTTCTCCATCTTTCCTTTCCCCAGTGAGCGATTTCCTCGTTGCGTCCCCGACGCCCGGGAGAACCACACCTTTGCCTCTGGCTTATTCATGTCCTGGTCCCGGCACTCTTGTAACAGGCTTTTTTTATTTTAATTTTATTTTTTATACTTCGTCTCTAACGTTCGCTCGATCGAGTCGTCGTCGTATGTCTTCGATAAGAATGTCGCTGACCGACGAGGCAGCTATGACAGACTTCCGGATCTCCTGAGCGCTGGTAAACAGAAATGGCAACGAGAATAAAAATAGATCATCCAATGTCGGTGGGAAATTTGCCGGTGTCCACCGCCCGAGTCCGATCGCTTCTCTCTCAATTTCAAATTTGTCTCATTAACTTAACGATGATTCGAGCGCGTTATGAAAATAAAAAGAAAACGAATGACAAACACAAAATGCAATACAAATGACTTAAGCAGTCTCGCATTGGCACCTTTGTATCTTCTCACGGTTATCGGCTCCGTTATTGTCACCGCAAGTGCCATTGTTCGCAAAACCCTGCCACTTGCCTCGACGCCGAACAGCCTCGTTTCCACTCCGTCAATCCATCAGCCGCGTATGATCGATACACATCGACATAACAAATCTGTTATTATTGCCCGTTCGTTGTCGTCGAGCCCCCCCCCCCCTTTTTATTTCCATTGACAGCGATCACGGAACTGTTCCTACTCGAATTCTTTCATTCGACACCTTTGTTCATAGAATTCGTCGCGAATTGACACCTTCGACAGACACCTCGGCGACCACTCGACGACAGACCACGCGGCTTCTGCGTTGCGCGAGTGAAGTTTATTGCGAACTGGGGGGATAAAAAAAGGGGGTTTCCGCGGGAACCAGAATAATTATCATCGCGGCATTGTTCTCAATCAATTCGTCGATGCGAATTCGCACCTCCGATCCCGGGAAAGCTCGTCACATAAAGCGGGATATTCCAGATATCGCGTGCCACTTGAGGGTGACTGGGCGACAGTCTCGCGCGCTACCGAAGCGACTCGTCGATCGTTTCCACCCTGTCACGCACCCCAGGTTCCCTCGGTCTTTCTCTCCGCACCCTATCATCCTCCCGCACCATAACGATATCGGCCACCTCGTCAGTACACACACGCACACACACATAGACGCACTCATGAGACACGCGCCATCGAATCCATTGCTATTTCTGCGACCCCGCCGATCGGGCGTTGTTGCACCGGCATGCATCCATCCAGGCATTCACACGTGTATCCATGTTTATCGTATTCGTACGGAGTGAAGCGGGGATTCCGATTATTCAACCGATTATTTATTCGTTCGATTATATCGATCGGGTATTTATCGCGCAAATAGAAACTAAACAAGCGATAGATCGGTTTACATAAAGCGGGTGTGCAACACTCCGGGGTCCTCGTCGTTCAACGTTTACGGCTCATCGCTCACCCCGCTTTCTGCATATCGATACATCGTCGACGATACGCGTTCTATTGTGCGAATCTGCACTGTACGAATACGCGGTACGGCGATAGCCTCGTTTGCTCGACGAGCGTTGTCGAACGATGCCACTTGTGCACCGTCGATGACCCCGACGAGTTTCTCGATCGGCTTTCCGGCGAACGCGGTTTTTGCACGAACGAGAAGCAACGCCGTTAGTGAAATTCTTTTGTTGACGGTGTATCGATATATACACGAATATCGGAGAGCTATTAAATTTGTTTTGCGACAACAAAGCTTCCTCCACGAGCGAAGCGACGACTATAATTTGTCCACAGTGAGGAAAAAAATGGTTGGATTAACCAAAGCGCCGTGACATACATTCAAGGGTGCTGTTTGGTTGGTACAACAATAATGGTTGCTTAAATCGACAAATTTTGGATCGATCGAAGCAAATAATCGTTTAACAAAACAATGCTTTGCACTGAGCAAACGATCTAGTAAATGTGACTATATCGCTTAAAAGATATTGACATAGCACATCGTAGTACGCAACTAGAGCGCCATCTATGATAGGAAGTACCGGATTTATAAGAATTTTTCGTAGAAATTATGCATCGAAAAAAGGTTTGGTAATATCAACTAAGCTGGGGTTGCGGGTGGCAAAGGAAATGTTTGGTCGATTGAACAAAGTGTTTGTTCAATTCGAGTAACTATTCGTTGAAGCAACTAAATATTAGGTCAAACAACTAAATATTCGTACAATCGACTAAATGTTCGTACAATCAACTAAATGCTCGTACAATCAACTAAATATTCGTACAATCAAGTAAATATTCGTACAATCAACTAAATATTCGTACAATCAACTAAATATTCGTACAATCAACTAAATATTCGTACAATCAACTAAATATTCGTACAATCAACTAAATATTTGTATCAATCGACCAAATATTTCCTCCACCACCCGCAACTGCAGCTTAGTTTGATATTACCAAACCTTTTTTTCGGTCTGGTAAAAATTCTTGGAAAATCTGGGATTTTCTGCCGTAAGACCGGTTAAATACCCTGGTTGCGTACTACCATGAGCTATGGTCATTTTTCTTAGATGACCGGTAGTTTTCATAATATTCCTTCTCTCAGTCTATTTGTACCAAACAAACAACAGTTTTGAACGTATGTCATAGTGACTTTCAGTTGGTCCAACAATTTTTTAGGAACTCACTCTTTTATAAGTAAGAAGTGCCTATTGAAATCACTTTTTTTACACGTGTTGATCCCATCGGACGTCCGTGTCACGATACGTCTTCGCGACGAATAAACCGATGCAGCAGAAATTGGTTACGTGGTATTCTTGAATCGTTGACACGAGCTCTTGTTTTTCCAAGTGCATTGGGGAGCCGAGCGACCTTGGTCGTCCACACGGCGAACGCAATTCCCGACGGCAACAACTTTTCGAAAGTCCAATCAGGGAAACAACAGCACGCTCGAATTAATAGCTAGAGCCTCTCATCGATTCGACGATATAAGATGGAACGAAACGAGACGAAACTGGGTCACCTGTTCCGTCGTTACCTTCCACGGTTACATCGGTTATTCCAGGATATCTTTGTCAATAATTAACGTGCGATCTATCCGTATTCTTCCGCGAGCTGCAAGAAAACTTCATCGGGAGCTTCGCTCACCAATAATGCAGTACAGTCAAGAATATCGAATATCAACCCTTTCGCGGTATGTGAAAATAGTACTTTGAACGTCGAATTTAAAATTCGTCGATCTTCGTCAACAGCAGTTCGATATCATTATTATTTTTATTTAAAAGTCCCCCGTTGGAAAGTGGGTCAATAAAGATGTCGCAAAGATGGAAATAAATTTCACGTGGCGTTCAACTGAAAAAAAAATATAATAATATAAAAAGCAGGTCAAGTCTTCAGGTCTGATCGACAACGGGTTTTACTACTGGGCTTTCGTAGTGTGCGAATATCCGCGTGACCAATGATGACGGGACGAGCGTGCGTAACAGCAAAGCCGGGGGGAACGGGCGGGCGGGTGGTAGATCGGTGTTATCCGTACGCGAAATTTTGGGCTTCGGTCCAGCGATGCATCAACGCTGGTACGTTGGCAAGCGACGCATTGGCGTGCTTGTCAATAGAAACAGGCACCCACCGCGGATTGTCGCGACCGCGGCAAGTATAATATCGCTTCTGTTCGCATCGTACGGAGTACACATAATGGGCATGTGATGCACGATTCGAATGGAAAGAGAGATCGTCGGAAGAGAAACCGGACCAGGGACCGGTCGGTCGTCACCAAACCATGAGCTCGCGAATTTGGGTACAACGTTGACTTGTTACGTTGTCGAATGCCATCGAGCGTCGAGTTCGATGATTTGCCGATCCGCGACTGTACGAATGTACTACTATAATATGCTCGCCGTCGCTCCAACCGTTCTATGTAACACACGCGAGAGTCCGTGCCGTTTCCCGTTCATTTGCCATCGACACCGACGAGTGGCCCGAGTGCAGCATTAAATTATCATCGTGATTGCACGACGAACTGTACAAACCGTCGGCGACCCCTCGACGACGACGACGAGGACGACCGAGCTGGCGTCACGACATGTGAAACTTTGCAATTTGCCGATCTCGTTTTACATAAATAAATCAATTTATAATTTACTACTAAAAAAAGAAAGATCATTTTCTTACGTTCTTTTCTGTGAATAATTGATAGGAGCTGACGGGCCGAATCCTTGAGCATAATCATACTTCTTACCGACTCCCAGTTCTCTCCCCGACATCGCACATAGTCCGATTTATGCATCAATTTATACTTTTACCACAAAAGAAGGATTATTTCCTTACCTCATTTTTGATGTGGATAATTGAGGAGCCAGCGGGCCGCATCCTTGGACATAAGCAAACTTCTTATCGATTCCCAGTTGTCTCCGATGCGTTGCACGTAGATACGATAAATCGCATCTTCGATGACTCGCTTGTGTAGTACCGAGTACAATGTATTGAAAAAGAAAAAGTGTCTTTGCGATCGCGACAAAGATCCAGACGGTGTGTATCAGCGGCAGTTCGAGAACTGATAAGCGAGCGTATTGAATAAATAATGGAATAAATAAACAAGGGTTCGATGGCAGTGGGGCGGAAATAAGTTTCGTCGAAGCATAAACAATTTCATCGATTGACCAACCGCGACGTGTACAAAATGATGATAACGACAATAGCAATAATAGTAATA
Source organism: Amblyjoppa proteus (assembly GCA_963922035.1). Lineage (NCBI taxonomy): Eukaryota > Metazoa > Arthropoda > Insecta > Hymenoptera > Ichneumonidae > Amblyjoppa > Amblyjoppa proteus. Next base: position 14,988,203 of record OY998233.1, read on the forward strand.
ATATGAAATGAAGGAAGAGTCAATTGGTAGTCGTTTTTCTTGCCTGAAATAAGTTTCGTTGAGGCATAAACAATTTCATCGATTGACCAACCGCGACGTGTGCAAAATGATGATAACGATAATAGCAATAATAGTAATAATATGAAATGAAGGAAGAGTAAATTGGTAGTCTCTTTTCTTGCCTCTCTCGCTCGATCGAAACCATCAATCCGAAATTTCGGCGTAACAGTTTATCGAGATGCCACTCACGGATATCAAATCTTACATATCAATTGGATTCAGAGATCACTTTCCATCACGCGTAATTACGAGTGGCTGCAAATACGCTATACGCGAGCTAGGGGAATAAACGCAGAATCAGCTAATATGGAAGCCATCTCGAAGCTATTAATATAATCTTCGTCAAAAAATTAGAAAAAAAACAAGAATAATTCGCTAGAAAAAAAAATGTAGGTACTTAAATATTTGAATTTATATTTAAGCACTAAGAAGCTTTGGTCATAGCAGTAAAAGAAAATGTATTGACAATGCTATATGTTTTTTTACATGTATTATCTTATACTAAATTTCATGCCTAAAGATAATCATATACATTGAAAAAGGGCCATCAACCTGAATGCTTCAGCCTGATATTAGGTACTTTTGTATTGTTAGGTTCTTTGCTATTAGGAAAGTTTTTTTATTTTTTATTTCGTATATTTTATTGTTTCTTCTCCTTATTTAGATTGCGATTTAAAAATGGCTGCTGGTTTCATTCGACGAGTCTGTCGTGATTGTTGGTCATTGATTCTAATCGACGATGAATTGTGCGCGCGCCGAAAATTTGTCTTGCATTAAGATGCTTTAATAATTGTTATTAATTAACTTTATTGCCCCCCGTATTTTTAAAATACTTCACTTTCAGTTGTTTGTCGCATAGAATTCCCTGCGCCTATCAATCAAGTTAACAGGCAGCACATCAACCTGAGTGCTTCAGCCTGATATTAGGTACTTTGGTATTGTTAGGTTTTTTGCTATTAGGAAAGTTTTTATTTTTTATTTCGTATATTTTATTGTTTCTTCTCTTTATTTAGATTGCGATTTGAAAATGGCTGCTGGTTTTATTCGACGAGTCTGTCGTGGTCGTTGGTCATTGATTCTAATCGTCGATGAATTGTGCGCGCGCCGAAAATTTGTCTTGCATTAAGATGCTCTAATAATTGTTATTAATTAACTTTATTGTCCCCCGTATTTTTAAAATACTTAATTTTCAGTTGTTTGTCGCATAGAATTCCCTGCGCCTATCAATCAAGCAAACAGGCAGCACATCAACTTTCGTGACGCGGGTTACGGAATAAATGGCTGCCACCAGCAGCGAGAATCCTAGGTCTTATCAGTTTGTCGACACCGTTTGCTCGTCGGCGGGGACAGTTTGCTCGTCGCCGATCGACGCCGTAGAAACGTCGGAGGTATCGGGAGCACAGTTCGGTGTCTCACTTTGGCCTCGAATCTTCGCGCGAAGAGTACAATCGTTACGCGAGTTCGCCATACGCGCTCGTTTCGTTGTTCTCGCCTTAATCGACGAAAATTTTATTTCCCCTCATCTTCACCCGATAGTTATTTCCGTCGTCGCAGGCGTCGCGTGTATACGTTGGGCACATTGGAGCCTTTTCGGCCGTCGTCCCGGCTCGCGAAATTCTCGATGACTGTTGCGAGAGACCTCGACAATCCACGGCTGCGATATCCACCGAGATAACGCGTCCGGAAGCGAGTGAATAATTATTTGCGAAACGAATTTAAACCGGAAACTCAAATAATTCGGTCACTCGGACTTGGTGATCGAAATCCGTGACACGAAATAACAATTTGCATTGTTTTAATTTTTTTTTTTTAACTTGGCCCTTCGACGAAGTGCTTGAAAATTGGATTGGGCGAAAGAGTTCGTCGACGATCGAGAAGATCGAAACTTAATTCTCTCTTCTCAACGTCGTAGCGCAAACGCTTCGAGAACGAAATCACGAGGATTTACGCGGTTCGCGGATGGCACCCGAGTGTGCGGAATATTCGTCGTATCGTTCACGCTGACTCTGGAAGAGTTAGAAATGTGTTTCTTCATGGGCTGGCGAGAAGGCGGCATAAAAATTCCTGATTTGTGAGCCGCCGGGCTGTAACCGGAGCAGGTCAGTTGCGTTTCCTTAAATTATCTTCTCTTCTCGTTTTCCGTCAACGAAGTCCACAATAAAACAATTAGAATATTTATCGATTAATAGAAATAAAAAAATAATTTATCGAATGATCGAAATAAAATAATGTTTATCGAATGATCGAAATGACAAAAATTTTTATCGAATAATCGAAATTAAAAAAATATTTATCGAATAATTGAAATTTAAAAAAAAATATAAATGTGGATGAAATCGAGCGAGAGTCTCGAGTGTTTTCTTCTTCGAAACGACTCCCGGACTTGAAGTCCCCGAGAGGTCGAGCGGCCGCTGAAGTTACCAACGTAAATGCGCAGCCGCAATTGGGTTAGTGACTGCTTCGATTGAGTTTCGAACTCGCACTTTACTTCAGTCATTGTTATTAGTACCGTTCTCTTATCAGGGGTCTCGTTATTGTTTGCACCATGATGTTTTGCCGATGATAAGCTACTCCACCCCCTCGCCCGACCCCTCCGCCGATCGCTCCTACATTCACCGAGCATTGTCTTATTATTTGCTGTGCTCGTATATTTACACGACTCATTTCCCTCGATTTCCCGAGATCGTTCGCTCTCGCAGTGTTCCAATCGTCAACGTTTACCTCACGCCATCCAACTAACATACATACTGTATGCGGCTGGGGACGCATTCCGAGATACCTCGAGCTTGCCGATTTTATCTCGGAGAGACTGCGAAGAAAAATAAGTGAAATAGGAATAGGTTCGCTGTCGCGATTCTCATCGCCCTTAACGTCCCTCAGAGATTTCAACATTCTCGTCACCTGCGACCTAGCATCGATTAATCATTTTTTCGTTATTATTTTTAATCGCTCATCGACACGCTGAAATAAATGTTGGAAGATGAACATTAATTTGAACAATAAAAAAAATAATGAACATCATTTGAAAAATTAAAAAATAATTTTAAAGTATCTTAAAGTAAAGTAAATCGGCGTAGGGGACGTAGCGTACCCATCGCCCGGGACGCCGAGTCTGTGTATCAGACTCGACGCTCCGCAATAGCTATCCCTGGCCAGAGTGTAAGCTATCGTGCTCGGGCTTCATGGCACCGGGGTATGGTGCATCATAACGATGCTTCTAGGTATACCAGGCGACTATCCTAGAATACTTGGAGCCTTGCCTCCTTGACCTGGGGCTCTGAGGAGGCCGACAATGATATCCCTAGCATGACTACATTTAGGGATGCCGGGGGACGGGGGACTAGGCCAACGATACTCTGAGCAACTGGCAACCCAAAGAAGGGATGCGGTGGTGCGGAAGTACTGGCCCAGATACCCTGTACAACCGGTAATAGCCCACGAAGGGTTGCTGGAGCACGGGGGACTGACCAAGATACCTTGAGCAACCGGCAACCCCGAGAAGGGATACTGGGAGACGGGGGACAGGCCAAGTTACACTGAGCAACCGGCAAGCCCACGAAGGGTTGCTGGGGACCGCGGGACTGACCAAGATACCCTGAGCAACCGGTAATCCCTAATGAGAAAGGTGTCAAGTCGCAGAAGTAGGTGCGAAAAAAGTCAATGACATCACGAGGGACACCTGTCGGTTGTGTTCCGCGTCTGAGGAACACAACGTGGACAATTAGGGCGGTGCGAGTGCCCCACGGGGCCCGAGTACAATGGTCCAACAGGACTGAGTGCTCGTATCGCTAACAAAAACAACAAAGTAAAGTAAAGTTTAAAGTAAAGTAAATATTTTGCTGAAATGAAAAATAATTTAACTCCACCAACTCACAGTAGTCCCGCGGTAAAATCAATCGTGATAACTATCGTCGGTGGGAGAAGCCCGATAGACACAAATATAAGACAAGTATCGATAAACAGCGATAGTAGATAGCTAAGAAGGACGCGCGCGATTATTATTAATTGCTGATCGTTTCGCCGAAATACGTTTGCGAAGATGGAAATTCATTTGAATAATGAAAAATAATTTAAGAACAATAAAAAATAAAAAGTAATTTAAAAACAATTAAAAATCAAAAATCCACAGATCAAGAAGGGCCCCGTCGAGCTGTAAAATCAATCGTGGAAACTGTCGTCGATGAGAGGGGTTCGATAAAAAAAAAAATGCGCGCCAAAAATCAACGAATAACGAAAAAAGGAATCTGAGAAGAACGCCCGCGATTATGTTTAATTGCCGATCGATTCGCGAAAATAAATTTGGGGATATGAAAATTCGAAAAAGAAAAAAAACAAAAATGATAAAAGAAATCTACAAATCAACAGAAGTCTCGCGAAGCTGTAAAATCAATCGTGGAAACTATCGTCGATGGGGGAGTCCGATAGACAAATACGAGACAAGTATCAATAAACAGCGAGAAAAGATAGCTGAGAAGGACGCGCGCGATTATTTTTAATTGCCGGTCGATAATCCGAAATAAATTTGGGGGGGGGGGGGGATGAAAATTCACAAAAAAAAGAATAAGTAAAAAAATCCACAAATCAACAGGAGGAGTTCCGCGAAGCTGTAAAATCAATCGTCGAAACTATCGTCGATGGGAGGAGCCCGATAGACAAATACGAGACAAGTATCAATAACCAGCGAGAAAAGATAGCTGAGAAGGACGCGCGCGATTATTTTTAATTGCCGGTCGATAATCCGAAATAAATTTGGGGGGGGGGGGATGAAAATTCACAAAAAAAAGAATAAGTAAAGAAATCCACAAATCAACAGGAGTTCCGCGAAGCTGTAAAATCAATCGTCGAAACTATCGTCGATGGGAGAAGCCCGATGGACAAGTACGAGACAAGTATCAATAAACAGCGAGAAAAGATAGCTGAGAAGGACGAGCGCGATTTTTTTAAATTGCCGATTGATTCGCTGAAATAAATTTTGGAAGTTGAAAACTCATAAAAAAAGAATAATTAAAGAAATCCACAACTCAACAGGAGTCCCGCGAAGCTATAAAATCAATGGTGAAAACTATCGTCGATGAGAGAAACCCAATAGACAAATACGAGACAAGTATCAATAAACAGCGAGAAAAGATAGCTAAGAAGGACGTGCGCGATTATTTTTAATTGCCGATCGATTATCCGAAATAAATTTGGGGGGGGGGGGGGAGGGGACGAAAATTCATAAAAAAAAAGAATAACTAAAGCAAACCACAAATCAACAGGATACCCGCGAAGCTGTAAAATCAATCGTGGAAACTGTCGTCGATGGGAGGAGCCCGATAGTCAAATACGAGACAAGTATCAATAAACCAGCGAGAGAAGGAAGCTGAGAAGGACGCGAGCGATGTGACGAGTATAAATTTCGCGTCCGCCCGTGCCGTACTCTCGGTGCGATGCTGATGCCGCTGTTACCAGCGTAGGGATGACATAACCGCGACGCTCTCGGTAGGGCCGGTTGCGATTTGCGAAACAGATTTACGCGTGGGTCGGATCGCGGGCATTTATGATAATGATGTGTAGCGCGCGGTTTACCGGACTCGTTGATGCCGCTGCTGCTACACGCTGACCCTCCACCGACAGCGGATCGCGTGGGTGTGCGTCAGCCGAGCGGTAACGTGCAGAACGGACACCAGACTGGAGCACATCAACTGTAGGACACGTCGATGTACACAGAGGCTCTCCCCTCTCTCATCCACGCACTGTAACAGCAATCACGCTACGGTACGCCCAAGCCGCTTAATTTCGCGCCCGTACACGAGTGACCCAATGAGCATGTCGCAGCACAGTTACGTCTACGATTCTGTGCACTGCCATTTGCTAACAAACAGCATTTATTATTATTATTTCTTTTTTATTACAAAAATAATATTAGTAATTCAATTCGGATAATTGAAAAAAAAAATAAATAAATAAAAATTTTGTTCGCTGATGATCGCTAATTCAACCGTTTACCGGTCACGGACTTCGAAAATGCAAGGAGACAACAAATCGGATGAAATCTGCAATACCAATTGATTTATGTATGTCATTTGTTTGAAAATAATTTTTTTTTGTTGTAATTGTAATTCAATTACAATTCGGATAATTTTGAAAAATTGTATAAATTGGATTCGCACAATATCGGTAATTTAACCCTTTATCGGTCACGGCGTTCGAAAATGCAACGAGACTTATAAACCCGATGGAATCGATTGCACCAGTTGATTTATGTATTTTTGTTTAAACAGTGCTTTTTGAAATGATAATTGCAATTAAATGCCAATTTGGCTAAGTGAAATTTAAAAAATTGTAAAAATTTTATTCGTAGCGCATCGCCAATTTAATCTGTTATCGATCATCGCGTTCGAAAATGTAACGAGACAATAACACCGATGAAATCTGTGATATGAGTTGATTTATGTATGTGTTTTTTTTATGTAGTTTGATAAAAATTATAATAGTAATTCAATTCCAATACGGATAATTGGGGAAAAAAATCGTAAAAATTTTTTTCGCAGAACACCGCTAATTTACCTCTTTTTCCATTACGGCCTTCGAAAGTCCAACGAGACAATAAACCCGATGAAATCTGCGATACCAGTTGATTTATATAATAATTTTTTTTAATTACATTTTTATGTTTTTATATAAATTATATACAACTTATAATTTCCTAACTATATTATTTTTTTTTTTTAAAGTCATAAAAAAAAAATAATAAAATCTTCCACTTAAAACGTCTATGTTTCATTCATTAATCTTTGAGATGAATCGTTATAAATTCTCCAAATCGCATACACAAAGCTACGAGGAAATGACGCGGTGCGCATGCGCCTCACCGATGCACACTCGGCAGTGGTCGCGGTTCCGTCGCATACCGATGTGTACAAAACGGAACGATGTATATCGTCCTGTCTGCTCGAATAGAGCCGAATCTACTTAACACCGTCCCTGATGCACACCGATGCGTTCACGGATAGAGGAGTAGTAGGTGGAGAGGACTAGCATCAGCATCAGCACTCCGAGGGATAATCGCCAAAGACGATTGGTGGCTTCCTGTCGTTCACGTGAGCACCGTCACCGATCCAGAGCGGAACGGCGGCGATGCACAGGCCCCGGCTTATACTGTATGCAACAACTAAACTGGTGTAGTTGCAAAGTGTACGCTGCAAAGCCGGGCGACTATGTCGTACCCGGTGTAATACGCTCATCGGAGGCTCGCGCGCGATAGCCGATGGCTACTCCCTCGCTACCAGCTGTTGCTGCTGCCACTGCTGATGATAATCACGACGATGATGCGGCGACGATCGTCGCGCTTGTGTGCGCGATATGAGCACGGGGCATCAGTTACGGCACAGCTCGTAACTCCCCCGTGTTGTACCCACTTGTTACCCCACCTGCCGTAACTCATACTCCTGTTCAGAAGTTTTTTTTTTTTAGACCACGAGGTTAATCGCGGTGCCACATCGTTTCGCCGACACTTCAATCGGCCTTATCGTCGCATGACCGAAAGTCACCGGTCCTATCTCAGTTTATCCGAATGGTCGTTCCGGACTTTATTTTTCCGAATCGTCCTTTCAACGAATGTCACTCTTCCGAAATAGTAAATGGGCGAACGTTATTTCTTCGAAAAGCCATTTATCCGAACGTCATTTCTCCGAAGGTTATTTGTCCGAATCATCATTTTTCGGAATAATAATTTTACCGAATGTCATCTTTCCGAATGGTTAAACGTCCAAACGTCAACTCGCCGAATCGTCGTTCGTCCGAATCGTCACTTATCCGAAACGCATAATACTTTATAACTGGAAAGGAACACGAGTAAACATAAATAAATAAAAAATCTAGTTTTGTGATTCGGTTGATTGGCGATTCGGTTAAATGACGATTCGGATAAATGGAAATTCGGATGAATGACGCTTCGGATAAATGGAAATTCGGATGAATGAGGCTTCAGATAAATGACGATTCGGCGAGTTGATGTTTGGAGGTTTAACCATTCGGAAAGATGACATTCGATGAAATTATTGTTCGGAGAAATGACGATTTGGAGAAATAACGTTCGGATAAATGACGTTTCGGATAAATAATGTTCGGCCATTTACTATTTCGGAAGAGTGACATTCGTTGAAAGGACGACTCGGATTAATGAAGATTCGGACATTTGACGATTCGGAAGTTTGATGTTTCGGATAAAGTGCGTTAGGACCGGTGATTTTCGGCCATACGACGATTCGGCCGATCGAAGTTTCGGCGAAATTATCTGGCTTCGTTAATCGCTTCATTAGATTCGAAAAAAAAAAAAAAAAAAAAAAACAAAGATGCAATTAATATTTATCCGTGTCACGTGTCTCTGCGACGGAGAAAAATTAAGTGTGCCGCATCCTGCGAGCGTGTAAAAGCGGTCGGGCATGCGGCGCACGGGGCCCACTTCGCAATATCGTGGCCGTCTATTTTGTAATAGAAACAACGGCGGAAGAGCCTAATTCCGCGAGAGTATGCCTCGGGTAGCCTGGCGAACAGCGGCATCAGCGCGCGGTATACGTGGCATCAACGGGTAGCATCACCAGCAGTGGCATTAAAGCAGCCAGGCACTCGTCGTACTCATCGCCATTAGACACGTACACTCGTTAGGCCTCGTCTCAACCACGAAAGACGGAGACTGCGAGAATGCCCGTGTACACCGAACGCAGAATGTGTGTTCGCGGTGCGGGCACACGCACGGGCTTTGTACCAACCAATAGCCCTTCCCCCCCTTCACGCCGTGGCCGAGCACACATGCGCACGAACTTGGTTGCACGCGCTACCTACCTAATTATACCGAGTGGACCACTCGATGCGATAAGCGATTTACATACCGAACGACGCGATGGATTTACCGGACGGCTGCCGTGCGCGACGCGAGAGCTTGCAAAAGCCCACCAACTTCAACGCGATTCTACCTTCGAACGATCCGCGTTCCTCGCCAGTTTTTGTTTTGTCCTCTGTAGTATAATCTCTCAGTTCCATTGGCTCGGGCATTTGCATCGCTGGCTTTTCCTTGCTCGACGGGAATCTGCCGGGCTCTTTCCTGGTTCGCTCCATTTTCATGACTATTCCCGAAATATCGCTTATACCCCGATTGCTCGAAGCTCTTTGGCTCGCAGCGGGCTTCAGCGCGTAGAGCAGAGTGGAAATGTTGAAAGTGGCGAAGATCCGATTCGTACATCGGTTGGTTCCACCTATCTATGACAAAGATCCATCAGATTAGGAATCAAGATTCGCTTTTTGGTTGCGAAGGTTCTACGATCCTCTAATTTCAGGCTGTCGGTAATTCGCTCGGTCAGTTGAGTTCAATATTTTGTTGGGTCAGCCGATGTTTTCAACTTTGTACGAAAACAGTCTTGGCATGATAATTGCCTTTCATGATTACGTTGACGACGAATTTATCTGATGACAGAAATTGACGAATTCTTGCTCGAGGTTTGTTGCAAGATTTTTCGATCCTCTAACTTCAGGTTGTCGGTGAGTCGGTCGGTCGCTTGAGTTCGACATTTTGTTGGCACTTTGTACGAAAACAGTTTTGGCATGATAGTTGCATTTCACAATTACGTTGACAATGAATTTATCTGATGGCAAATTCATGAATTCGTGTTCGGCGTTTGTTGCAAGGTTTTTCGATTCTCTAATTTCAGGTTGTAGGTAAGTCGGTCGGTCGCTTGAGTTGAGCATTTTGTTGGCACTTTGTACGAAAACAGTCTTGGCATGATAATTGCCTTTCGTGATTACGTTGACGACGAATTTATCTGAAGGCAGAAATTGACGAATTCTTGCTCGGCGTTTGTTGCAAAGTTTTTCAATCCTCTAATTTCAGGCTGTCGGTAAGTCGGTCGGTCGCCTGAGATCAACATTTTGTTGGCACTTTGTACGAAAACAATCTTGGCATGTTAATTGCCTTTCATGATTACGTTGACGACGAATTTATCTGATGGCAGAAATTGACGAATTCTTGCTCGAGGTTTGTTGCAAGGTTTTCTGATCTCTAACTTCAGGCTGTCGATAAACCGATCAATCGGTTGAGTTCAATATTTTGTTGACACTTTGTACGAAAACAGTATTGGCATGATAATTGCCTTTCATGATTATGTTGACGACGAATTTATCTGATGGTAGAAATTGACAAATTCTTGCTCGGCGTTTGTTGCAAAGTTTTTCGATCCTCTAACTTCAGGCTGTCGGTAAGACGGTCGGTCGCCTGAGATCAACATTTTGTTGGCACTTTGTACGAAAACAGTCTTGGCATGTTAATTGCCTTTCATGATTACGTTGACGACGAATTTATCCGATGGCAGAAATTGACGAATTTTCGCTGGGCGTTTGTTGCAAAGCTGGCTCGCTTGATAAGGTAGGACAGTGCATACAGTGGATGTGCGAGGGTGGAAGATGAATTTTGCCGGTAAAGTACAATATCCTGTACGCCTCGATGGTGCTCGTCGCTGCAAGTGGTTGCGGACTTTTACCGATCGGACGAGCGCTACCTACGACACTCTCGGACCTCCAATGCAGTCTCCTCTCGCCCACACTCGGCCAGACGTATCGCAATCAGATTAAATTACTCGAAGACAAATACGTTTGAGTTACGATAACGCACAAAATATGATAACTAGATATCTATTCGTGTCTGACTTTAACTGTCTCGTTGAGATTCTTTTCTCTTTTTTTTCTTCCTATCGCCAGATTGTGAATCTCGGCAATTTTTATTTTTGGTATCTCGACCGAGTATCTTGACTCGAGTGTTGATAAGATAAACGACTCGAATAGAAGCCGCCAGCTTCTGGGGAGAAGGCTGAAACAAAAAATTCCTACCGATCTCTCCTCAAAGTCAATTCATTCGTTTTTTTTTTTTTTAAATCATCCGATCCTCAATCGCTCCACCAATCTCACAATGCAACACCATCTCGACAACGCTGCAATTTTCGTGAAAATTTCTCTCTATCGTATTAATTGAAATTCCCATAAAAAAAAAAAATTTTTATGAAAAAAGTAAAAAAACAATAAAAAAATAATTAAAAAAATATTTAAAAAATAGTAAGAAAAACATAAGACTTTATGAATTGATGTTTATAGAATTCATTCATTTTTACTATCGCCCGATTCTCGATCTCCGTAGCAACCCCGCAATGCACGCGGTGAAAAATAGTTCTGTTTCTACAGAAAAATTTTTTGTTAGAACAAAATGTAGTTCTTTAATCATTTCTTGTTGTGGCAGCAGAACTGTTTAGTTCCTACGGCAAAATATTTGTTGCCACAGCAAAATATTTATTGCCACAACAAAATATTTTGTTATCCCTACCTTAACCAGGTAAATCAGTTACGGTAACAAAATTCTTCTCGTACCAGCAATTTTTTTTTTCTCCGTACAGCGCCCTTCCGACAATTCCGCAATTCTCGTTAAAATTTCTCCCTCCCCATTAATCAAAATTCCCATTAAAAAAAAAGTTAAAAAAAATTATATAAATTTTTAAACATTGATGCTAATAGAATCGCTAATCACTGTTTAAAAAAAAAAAAAAAACCAACATCCATGTAATTCGGAACTTTCCCTCCAATATATTTTTGCCTTGTTTGCACTGCCCGTCCGAAAAAAAAAATAAAATAAAAAAGTCACAATAGCGAAGCGGAGTGCCAGACGAAGAATGATCGGCGAAACGTCGCGATGTCCGGAGGAGGGTGATTGGCCGATGGTTTTCCCCTCCGCGGTTCCATCCACCCGGTACCAGCGGGTTTCCGCACCAGTAGTCGCAAGCGGGTCTCGTTCCCGTTGATAAATCCGTGTCGGCGTAAGCTTGAATGTGCCATTGATGAGCGTAAAGAGAGAGTAAATGGGAGACAGGACAGGAGAAACAGGACGGCGAGTCCGCCGTGTCGGCGGGGCGAGACGCGGATCGTCAAGAGCTCGGGCCAAGAACTGCCCTCGGGGCTCTCTCGGCTCGCTCCGGCTTGCCGGCCGGCACTCGGAGACATTAGTATTAATAGTTATGAATCTAGAATAGAAACGGCGCAGCACGCGCTTACGGGGAATTGAAGTGACAGAGAGACGTGGGATTCGCGTGCGGAAACGCAAGAGCTCGCAGCTCGCGCTCGCGGAAAGGCGCGGTTTCGAGCGCACGCACGAACGGGGCGGCCGCGCGTCTTCCACTTTTCCTCACCTAGTCTACCGCGCGTCCGCCGTCACCTCGTTTCGCAGCGAGAACACGCGCGCGGCGCTGGCGTCGCGCAGCGTCGAAACGCGAATCACCTCCGTTGTGTACGTGCGATTCGCCCGTTGCTTCGGCGAACCATTGTGAACGCCTAGGCGGTGGCGATTTCGTTGAGAATAAATTGGGCGAAACCGAGAGGACGTTAAACGGTCGGACGAGCGACCGTCTTCATGGGATCTCGGGGATTTCTCTCGACTCTTCGTTGACGACTCCTCCCTGAAACGGATCCCGAGACTGCACTCTGGCCACGCTCAAACGTTCGCACACCGTCGCACCTGACGCTGGACATTCGACCGTGAAAGTTTCATTCATGAATCAGTCGCTCGCTCGCGCGCTGGCTGGCGCTATGTGCGCGTTGGAAATGTGACTATTTCTTTTTCGGATGTGCGAAACGCCTCGCAACGTTTCGGTTGCGATGGAAATGTCGGTGGCGAGTTTCTCGCGGCGCGATACAATCGATTGATTCTCAATAAGGTGACTGCGAAGATCTTTTCATTGAATATCTTTCGATCGGTTTTTGTTATCTGAAGACCACTTTTTTGTAGAGGATGATCGAGCAATCTTGGTGAGAGGATCTAAGTGTGCAAAAAGATCGCTCGATATTTGATCGATCGCTTATCGCTGCAATATCGGGTACGATCTGCGCGCTGTTCGCGAAAAGTTTTGATGACGGTGTGAAATTTCCGAAGCAACGTGCTCATTCATTCATGAATGCTCGCGGAGATTGGTCGCGATGCGTGTCCATCGTATCGGACATAAATATGCTCGACGTTGACGAGGAAGAGTTCGCGGACCGGGCCGAGGCTCGTCCAAAGGTTGCACTTCGGTGTCGAGGGGTGAACATTCCTTGGCCGAACTCGTCTAGAGATGTGCCGAGAGAGACGGAGCAGCGAACTAGCTGGGTGTTGGTGACCCGAACCGTTCGTTCTGTCCAGGCGCTACACTATTTATAGATCACGTGAGAGACGAAGACTTCCTCGTACAGAATCTTCGAGATAGTTCGGGAAAATTAGTTCTTACTGTGGTAATTACTCTTACCTTCGGACTCTCGCCGTAAATCGACTATTCTTCTATACCGAATCGAATCGGTTAAAATTTATTAACGTTTCAAGAAAACATCATTTGCGTGCTTAAATGGCTCGACGAAAAGTTCACTTGTGAATGCAAAAGGAAAGGAAAAATCATGCCAGCCTCACGAGAACCTGCACGGTGAAAAAGGTATCTGCGTTTAACTAACGATCTCGTTCTCGAAGGTCCACCATTTTTTTTTTTTGTTTATGACAATGTTTTTTCTTTGTGTAGAATTTTTTGAAACTAGAAAACACATCAAAACGAGCGCGTGATTTACCGTCGAGACGGGATCCGGGCGAGGTACTGAATTTCAGATTTCAAGTAATTTCGAGCCTGCAGTCAGGTTAAGCTTGACGCATAAGAAAACAAAATTACGCCTGCTTCACAGGAACGTACACGGTGAAAAAGGTATCTGCGTTTAACTAACGATCTCATTCTCGAAAGTCCACTGATTTTTTTTTGTGTACAATTTTTTGAAACTAGAAAACGCAACAAAACAAACGTGTGATCTAACGTCGAAACGGGATCTGGGCGAGGTACTCAATTCTACATTTCAAGTAATTTCGAGTCTGCGGTCAGATTAAACTTGACGCAGGAGAAAACAAAAATTACGCCTGCTTCGCAGGAACCTACACGGTGAAAAAGGTATCTGCTTTTAACTAACGCTCTCGTTCTCGAAGGTCCACACATTTTATGTGATTATGGCAATTTTTTTTTTTTTAATGTACACACCCAGAAAAATAATTTCTTTGACGGCCACCGTTTATTTGGTTAAAGTAACATATTTATTTAATTAAAATAAATGTTTATTTCATTTATGTGTCTATTCACTTAATTAAAATAAATATTTATTTAAATCAAATAAATATTTTACTTAAACCAAATAAACGGTGACCGTCAAATAAATTATTTTTCAGGGCGCAATTTTCTGAAACCAGAAAACACATCAAAACACGCGTGAGATTTACCGTCGAGACAGGATCCGGGCGAAGTATTTAAGGTAGCTCCAGCGAGTGGTGTTCATTTCGCCTAAATTCGAGAAATTCGGACAAGAATTGCAAACACTTGCCGATGTTATAAAATTCTGAAAAAAATTCATACTTATTGTAGGCACTGAAAAGACTAATTTTGGATAATAATAATTTCAAAATGTTATTAACAAATTGTTGAAAAAAAATTGTTCATCGAAATATGCGGTAACTGGACTTTTTTTTCATGAAAATGATTCATTCATTTTTCGGAAAACGTATGAATTTTATCAAATTTTTATCTTTATTTTGATTTTTCTTGTTTCTTAGATAGAAAAATGTGCAAAAATCAAAATAAAGATAAAAATCTGAAACAATTCATACGTATTCCGAAAAATGAACGAATCATTTTCATAAAAAAAAAAGTTAAGTTGCCGCATATTTCGATGAACAATTTTTTTTTTCAACACTTTGTTAATAACATTTTGAAATTATTATTATGCAAAATTAGTCTCTTCAGTGCATATAATAAGTATGAATTTTTTCAGAATTTTATAACATCGGCAGGTGTTTGCGATTCTTGCCCGAATTTCTCGAATTTAGGCGAAATGAACACCACTCGCTCCAGCTACCTTAATTCCAGATTTCGAGTAATTTCGAGCCTCCAGTCAGGTTAAGCTTGACGCATAAGAAAACAAAAATTACGTCTGCTTCAGAGGAACATACACAGTCAAAAACGTATCTGCGTTTAACAACCGTCCCTCGTTGCCGAAAGTCCACAGATTTCTTTTTTTGTGATCAACATTTTTTTATAGCACTTTTTTCTTAATAGATAATTTAAAAAATCTACAGAACGCATCTAAAGACGCGTGTAATTTGAGATCGCGACGAGATCGGCGCGAGTTCGGTATTTAATTCCAGATTTAAAGTAATTTTGACGCGCGCACTCGGACTTAAGCTTTTCGCAAAAGAAAAACAAAAATTATGCCCGCGTCGCAGAACCTTACACGGTGTAAAAGGTATCGGCGTTGAAAAAACGCTCCTTGTCTCCAAAAGTCCACAGATTTTTTTACACGATTAAAACTTTTTTTTGCATATTATAATTTTTTTTTTTTTTAATGAACCTTTTTCACAAAACCAGAAAACGCACAGAAACACGCGCGTAATTTAACATCGGAACGAGATAGCGCGCGAGCTCGATACTTAATGCCAGATTTAAAGTAATTTCGATCCTGCATGTCGGGTTTAAGCTTTTCGAGGAGCGTCCCGGAGCGACGTAACGATATGGAAATAATGAAGAAAGAGAAAAAAAAAAAAAAAAAACGCATGAATGCCGATAAATTAGTGAACGATGAGACTTATACAAATCAAGACCCTCGGCGACTAAATACGAGCGTCGAGTAAGCGAGAGAGAGCTTCGTTCCGGCGGATAATGCGAAGCTTTCAATGCTCGAAGCTCCCTTGTAAAACACACATCGCCCGTCGCCCGAGTTTCGATTTCCCCGTTACATTATAACTATCTTCGGCGTGCCTCGGTGTAGTCGGGAATATCATCTCGTCAATCGTTATACGAATTTTCCACCGCTGATTTTATCGCGAGAACGGCGCTCTCGCGCTCAAAGCCCGAGCGCGAGAGCGCCGTCGTTAGTGTAATAATAAAACAGAGAAGCAAGTACTATAATAATGACTGCGCTCTATCGGGGCTAGGATTTTGTGCGGGTTCGTCGAACCGCGAATATGTGAAGTGGCTCGACTCGCGATCTTTCCGGATTATCTATAGATATATAGTTTATTATTATTCGACGATATCGCGAACTCGACGGAATGCAACGGATTTTTATGTATGCTTTTAGCGATGGGTGGGATGGGCGCAGGTTGACGAGACTGCCGTGGATGAGAGGGATGAGAAAGGTGAGAAGAGGACCCGATGAGGGAGGGGGGAGGGTTGGGATCGAAAACATTGAATAAACGCGGATCGGTTGGCAACTCGACCGATCGTAATTATTTTTTTTTCCCCCCTCCGATGACTTTGTCAGCAACGAGGTAAACGGGGGGATTGTAGTTACGGGCTGGCTAGTTTGTCGCGGTGAATCGGTCGAGTGCAGGGTGGAAACGGAAACGGGTGCACCCTCGGTTCGATGCGCGCCCACGCCGCCTCATCAATGGAACCGCAGCATAGGAGATTATATTGCAACGAATGTGTAGCTGGACTATTCGTTGAGGCACGTGATTTTAGTTGGGTTTGACAATAGACAAACGAACGGACGATCGATACAAGATCGATCGTTATGTAAAACAGTGTTGATCGGACTTTCAGAGAGAACAGACGTTTGATAGTTTGCGCTCGAGATATTTAACTGCGATTGCAGGGTAGACCGGGACAAAACGGGGATGCTAAGTAATAAAACCTGCTACGACACCGAAAGCATACACACAAAAGAATAATTTATTTGACGGACACCGTTTATTCGGTTTAAGTAAAATATTTGATTTAAACAAATGTTCATTTGTTTTAAGTGACTATTTATTTTTTTTTTTTAAATACATATTCATTTAAATCAAATAAGTATTTTAATTGAACCAAATAAACGGTGGTCGTCAAATAAATTATTTTTTCTGGATGTAGAACCATTGTTTTTCACAGCAAATTGGATTGGCACCAGCTTTGAAAGGATATTTAAAAAAACAAAAAAAAAATCATCCGGGGCAAAACGGGGTACCCTTCGATTTGACTCGCAGCAACTTTTGTTAGTTTCGTTATTACCCTATTTTGTCCCACGTCGATATGCACCCAGAAAAATAATTTATCTGACGACCACCGTTTATTTGGTTTAACTAAAATATTTATTTGATTTAAATATATATTTATTTCATTTAAGTAACTATTTACTTAATTTAAATAAATGTTTATTTAAATCAAATAAGTATTTTACTTAAACCAAATAAACGGTGGTCGTCAAATAAATTATTTTACTGGGTGTGACATTTCATGTCCCCATTTGCCCCAGTTTCCGGCGTTTCTTGGCTATCATGAGCCGATTTATTCGACCATTTTGGGTACCCCATTTTGCCCCGGTTTCCCCTACTAATAATATCCGTCCCAAAACCTAATTCACGCGTTATTCATTCGCTCGGTCGTTACAATACATATGGTTGCCGAACTAGACTCGAAAAGTAAAACTTTACCGGACCACACTTGAAGTGTTCCGGGATAATCGCGATGGGTGGGTTCGATTTATCGAGCTGACAGGGATGAATCGAAACGGGGATTCGCAACTCTCGTGTATAACGCGAAGTTCAACACGAGGCTCACGCGCCCTTTTCCTTATCAGGCGTCGGTATGATTTCTCACTGCAAATTTTTTTTCACCAAAATACGCAACACGAATTGAATAGATAAACTTTTGCTAAAAATAAAGTGGTCAAATTTACTCTGTTTTTAAGTAAAATTATCAATTTTAGTGAAGCATGCTTTTTACGGGTGAGCACAAAAATTAATGTCGCACAATGTAACAACGAGTCAACCAATGTGATATTGCGTACATTTTTATAAATATTGGTTAACAATTTTTGCTCGATCTGATTGACAAACCGGTAGCGAGGCGACGATGAATAATCGCCGTAAAGCCTCGACGCGTT
Organism: Amblyjoppa proteus; assembly: GCA_963922035.1. Taxonomy (NCBI): domain Eukaryota; kingdom Metazoa; phylum Arthropoda; class Insecta; order Hymenoptera; family Ichneumonidae; genus Amblyjoppa; species Amblyjoppa proteus. The sequence goes on from OY998233.1 coordinate 15,006,194, forward strand.
CTCTTCTCGATGCAGAAAATTACTCCACCGATCGCTCCGGCGTCACCGCAAAGCGCTGTGCACTAATTGCATCGCAAGTTCCATCGGCAAAGTTTGCATAATGAACAATTGTAATATCCCAGTGTATTCCGAAGTCGCCTGAATAACCGAAAGTTTGATCGGACAAAAGATCGCCGCGGGTCGGAAGCGTATCCGCTATCGGGAATCTCGAAATAATGCCAGAATAGTCACTTGTTTTTTTTTTTTTTTTTTTTCTTTCTTTTTCCTTTCACCGGAAGGCTAAGCGAGCGAGGAACCAAGCTGGGGCTCGTCCTTGGATGGAAGAGGCACCCTCCGGTGGGATCGCGGCGAAAGACAAAAAAAGCTTCCGGCCCGAAGCCGGACCGCACGCGAAGGGTAGGCGTGTCGGTCGGGTCGCATTGTCTCGACGTATTACGCCAACTAATCTTCGAACGAATAGAGAAAGTCAACAGTTGGGAGCCACGTCGGCACAATAGCGTTTTCCTCGGCGACCGATTTCTCTCCGGGCCGGGGAGTGTTCGCCGATCTCACTTCCTGCCTCTCGAAAGAACGCTAAAACTGAAGTTTACCTAAATGAAAATTAATCTGGACGACGGTGGTTTTTCCAATTTGGAACTTTAGTTCGAGCGACGACATTGCGACACTTTACGCATTCCCGGTACGTTGCGGAACGAAAATTGTTTTGTTGCTGAACGAAGAGTTCAAAGCTCGTGAAGGGTCATCCGAGCCACGTTCGGCGGCGAATCGTTGGTAAGATAAAGTACCAATGCTCGGAGAAATAGGGGAGACCGGAGCGAAATGGCACAGAGGGGCAAAACGGGGCAAACGGTGCTCAAGCTTATAATAATTTCTGGATGCCCCATTTAGTCCCAACGATACATCCGGTTTTTTAAATTCGTTTCGCCCCACGTAAAACCATCACCACCAAAGTTATTGGAAATCCAAAAGTTATTGGAAAATTGCGTCTTGTCTCATTATCCCGTTTTGCCCTGCTGTACCATTTTGCCCCGCGCTCCTCCTGAGAACATCGTCAAATTCCAGTAGTTATGAATTGGTCGAGAACAATTTTTTTGTGAAAATAACTGAAACCAGTAGCAAGTTGATGGTTTCGTACAATCATAGATTTCGAGAATTCTGATGTACGAATTCAACTACTTCATATTAACTAAACGAGTTTCTTCGCCATTTCTTAATTAAATCTGTGGAAAAATTATATTTAAGCGAATTAATAGTTAAGATAACCTACGTAGAGGGCTGGCGAACTTAAATTCTTCGGACTGTCCGATTATAAGATTGTATATGTATGTTGTACACTTGTACCAATTTGCGAACACTATATCGGCTGTCTTTTAACAAAATGCAACATTAGATAATAATTTAGGCTTAAAAATCGTATAACTTTTTTTCTGTGCATCGAACAATGTTTGCAGATACGATTACAAGTGTCAAATTGGATTTCTAATATACTTAAATTCGGAATAAATCAAATTTGCATAGGAGTCTCTGACGACTGGAATGTGTCCGAGCATTGGTACTTTTACCTTAACGTCTATGTTTTGAACGGCTGAATACAACATTGCAAGCTCCGACCCACTTGCGGACGACCCGCCAAGCTTCGAGAAGTCCAGTTGGCTCGTCCACCAGTAGGAATGACACGCAGGGCCAGTACTGGCCGACGTTTGGCGAACACCGGCCGACGTCAGGCGAACATTGGCCGATGGTGTGCCAATGCAGGCCCTGTGTGGCGCTCTCACACGGGACATTTCGCTGCTCGCAAGAAGCTCTCCCCTTCGAATTTGTCTCCCTTATTTTTTCAAAGCAACGTAAAAACCTAGTCCGAATGTGGATAGAATTCCCGCGCAATATTGTCGTGGGATGGCCCTTGACCGGTGGCCAAAGATAATTCTATTTGCTCGTTAATCAATGACTTATCGCCCGGGTGGGTTGCGCGCGGGTCGAAGATGATGAGAATCCGTGGAAAATTGAGAAATCGTAGAGTTACGAATCGTTGGAAACGGAATAAATGTTTTTTTTTCATTTTTTTTTTTTTTCCCTCTCACTTCTCGATCCGGTGTGTCTCGCTAATGGCTCCGGGCAAGATGAGCTCGTCGCGACCTCGGACTCCCGTAGTTGACACCCGAGCGTGCGGCGTGCGTCCGGATCTAAATTACAATTGCGTAAGTCAACCGGAGCGCTGCCGAGGCAGCGCTAAGCAACTCGTATATATCCTAGCTCGAATCGCCAACGAGATTTACGCGTATGCTATTTCTCGCTAAACACGCACGAGACCACCAAGAGAAGCAAGGGAACGCCGGGGGATTTCGGAGCTTGAGGGGGGGGGGGGGGGGGAGGCGGAGAGGGGAGAAAGAGGAAGCGAAGCAGCACAGGGCCAGACTTGGAGAGGTTTCAAAGCACGCTCCTTTGATGCTTTTAATAAATTTTAACGGTGCAACATACTCGTCGTGTGTGGAATCGATTGTAAATCACTGTGCACGCCGGACCGAGTCGCACCGAATCGAGGAGAACGCGCCCGCGCGCGCTTGACCAATTATAAATACGAGATTCGCGAGCTCGCGGCTTCGCCCAACGATCTCTAATACCAAGTCCAATAATGCGTGTTAAACTTGACAATCGGGTATATCGTCTTATATGTTGACGATAAATATCCCACGATTTACAACGACGGGCGCATTCAATCATCCGCTCCCACGTCTTAGACAGGCTCTGTGCACTGCACTGACCCCTCGAGTTTCGGGACAGCAATTATGGGACATCGAGTTTGAAGTCTAATTTTGGGATCATTTAAGTATAATTATTATCATTTCGCAATAACGGATACGAATTTTGAAAGCCGCGATAAGGACGATTTTGTTTTTTACCAAAAGGAATCAATAAAAAGGGAATTGACTGACCGATTGATGAAATTACAGATTTTACTGATTTCCATATTTTCGACGAGTACTTGTTTCAGAAATTATGGAATTACTTTTTTAAATCAATTTTTGGAGCGCGGGAAGCGTGACGATTCTTTTTGCTTCCTCATAGAGGAAGTTTTGCTTTGGGGAAAAAAAGTATTTTTTGAGTTGCAGAATATCGAATGTTACAGAATATCGAACAATCATATTTAAAAAAAAATATCCGAAGCATTATCTATGAGGAAGCCAAAAACATGGAAAATGCTTTCTTATAGAAGAACCTTCGGCAATGAAGTTAACTATTGAAACTATGGAAAACACTGTGGATATTCGGATACCGAAAACTATGAAGCGGTAGTCCTGGATGCAGGAAACTATGAAAGGATAGTCCTGGACACCGAAAACTACGGAGGAATCGACCTGGACTTCGATAATTTTGCCGTCAACAACCTGGTACCTTGGATTGTATGTCGCAGTCGAACTGATAATACCCAAGAATTCGGTTGTTGTTGCAGAGGAACATACTACGACCGACTCGGGATCCTTAAAAGTTAATTTCCACAGAAAGTCCCGGATCAGCTCAGAAATTGTACACTATACGGACAAAATACGAATCCCGGATGGATCCGTCACGTACATTTTTTGTTTTTTAACGGGCGTTTGAATTTTCAACTTTTACGAGGAATCGACATGAAAATCGCAATTGGTAACTTTTTTTGAAGTTGGATTTCCAGTTCTGGGAAGCGTTGAAATACGCGAATCAGTATAATAACGTGTTCGAGAAGAATTTAGAAAGTCGCAAAGAGGACTTTCTTCGATTTACCAAAAAGAATAAATTTAAACATTGACTAACAAAGTGTCCAATTTCACTGATTTTTGTATCATCGATGAGTACATCTCGCGGAATTGATGGAATGTAGCAGTCGAACTGATAATACCCAAGAATCGAGTTGTCGTAGCAGAGGAACATGTTACGACCGACTCGGGATCCTCAAACGTTGAGGTCCGTAAAAAGTCCGGGATCGGGTCAAAGGCCGTACATTATACGGACAGAATACGGACCCGTCACGTACATTTTTTTTTTTTTTTTACACGGGTATTTCAATTTTCCACTTTTATGAGAAAACGACATGAAAATTTCAGTTATCAACTTTTTTCGAAGTCGGATTCCCACTTTTGGGAAGGCCACAGCGATGAAATACGCGAATCAGTATAACAACATGCTCGAGCGTCGAGGATCGAGAAGATTTTTGAAAGTCGCGAAGAGGACTTTCTTTGATTTGCCAAAGAGAATAAATTAAAAAATTGACTAACAAAGTGTCCAATCTCACTGATTTCTATATTATCTGTATGAGTACATTTCGCGAAAGTGATGGAATTACTTGTTTAAGTTAATTGTGCGCGAAGCGTGACGATTATTTTTCGAAATTGGATTTCCGGTTTTGGAAAGCCGGTAGGGAGCAGATACGCGAATCAATATAATAAATTATTCGAGCATCTTGTTTGCAAAAGGACATACGAACGGGACGTCTGGTAAATACGAGCCGTTGTAAGTGGCCGCGTGGCTCATTTCAAACTTTTTCCTTTAACGAGAGAACAGAGTCTAAAAAAAGTTGCCGGTGTAGTCCGACAGAGAGTTTCACCCTCTCAAATATATTTTTTTTCCCTCGCCGCCGTGCTTACCGACGAGAGAAAGGAAGAAAGTGCCCGCGAGGGAACCTCTTGTTCTTTCGTAAACAATTAAAAGCTTCGTTCCCAATAAACGCCCTTTCCGTTGCTCGATTTTATTATAACCCGGAGTTCCTCCGCTCCGGTCCGAGCGCCGGGCAAGACGCGCACCGCGGTAACTCTACCGAGGTACAAAAAAAAAGTTTTTCTTTTCCGTCTTATTTTTTTCATTCCCGCACCAGTCTCGGAATTAAAAAGAAGAAAAAAAAATTGCGCGTATCGGGAAACTTGCTACGAACCGGAAGGGTAAGCGAGATCGAATTCTTAGAACAACCTTTGAATTCGCGATTCGAATAATAATTTTTCGAACCAGTCATTTTTTTTTAATTACGTTACATTTCGCTAATTTTCAGTGCGAGTTAATCACCTTACCCGACGCTTTTGGATTTCCACCCTTTCGCCGTTCTCGGCTTCGGCCCTACGCGTCTGAGATTCGCGCTTCTGCTGTTCGTTCCGTGTAATTCCGCGGGTACAGTATTCGGCGAGGGTTTCGGAATTTATAATAAAATATTCAGGACGCGACACAACGTCTTCCCGCGTGAATTTCACCGAAGCGTGGATTGCGCGAGAGGCGTATATACTATATTCGATGTACCGTAGTCGGGATATATGCGTGCCGGTAGCTTTCGGTGTCTGAGGGGTGACTGCACTCACTGCCGAGGAGGGAAAGGGAGCTCTCGAATTAACGTACGAAAGACTGAGCATCGCTACTCGATCTCATATCGATTCGGCCCTCGACCCTCCGCACTCTGCGCTTCTCCATATATATATATATATATATATATATTATTTAATATATATAACTTTATATGATATCTCTCTATAATATAAAAAGATTTCGCCGCCGCCGTGTTCAAGAATCGAGGGAGGGGGGGGGGGGGGTTAATAATAGCGTCAGAGGTTAATAATAGGGTTAAGGGGGTCAACAATAGGGTCGAAGGGGGTCAACAATACGGTCAGGGGGTCAATAATAGGGTTGAGGGGTCAACATTAGGCCTAAGAGGGCCAACATTAGGGTTAAGGGGTCAAACATAGGGTTAAGGGGGTCAACAATAGGGTCATCGGGTCAATAATAGGGTTGAGGGGTCAACGATAGGGTTAAGGGGGTCAACAATAGGGTCGAAGGGCTCAACAATAGGGTCAGGGGGTCAATAATAGGGTTGAGGGGGTCAACAATAGGGTCGAAGGGGATCAACAATAGGGTCGGAGGGTCAACAATAGGGTCAGGGGGTCAATAATGGGGTCAAAGGGGCTCAACCATAGGGTTAAGAGGGTCAACAATTGAGGTGGACAATAATAGAGTTAATGTGGGCAATAATAGGGTTAAGGGGGTCAATAATAGGGTCCGCGGGATCAATAATAGGGACATGAAGTTGGTTAAAAATGGAACCATAATAGTGGGGTTTAGTATTGTAAGGGCATAAGTCTTTTTGAGGACTTAGAATAATAAGGTCTTAAGTCCATAAAAGGGTGCGAGCTCCCCTAGTTTAATATATATACATTATATATTACATATATGTTCTGTCAATAGGGCGGTGGTGTTAGTGAGTCTTATCGAGACGGCGGCTTTTCCGCGGCGGCCCATCCGTGAAACGGGAAAATTGTGAAAAATGCTTTAAATTCGAGCATCCCTTGATTGATCGTGTTAATAAGAAAGTTTCTCCTTTTTTCCGTTCTCTTTATCTCTGCGTTCGTTACCTATCGTGTAGATGTATTGGTATGTATATAATGTACTAACAAAGTACGCGGTATGCACGGGCCACGTGGGGGTTCAAGGCCTTATCGATTAACCAGACCCATTGATTGGCGGATGATTGATGGTTGTTTTTAGTATGAATCCCGGTTATTTATTTTTTCGGAATTTCTATATCGGTCTCGGCGAACTGTATTCATGCCAACAGCGCTTGTCCGGCGAAGCGTAAATTACCTTCCGACGGTGTACGAAAATACGAAACGAAAGCTATTTTTTCGAGAAAATTTTACTTAAAAAAAAAAAATTAATTAACGAAACAAAATTCTAATCGGGAACGTATTATTGTTGTGTTTCAGGTAATGACCATAATACCAATGAACACCTTCGTTCCGCCATTGGGGACGTCTGTATCGTCAATAGGCGCAAGTTTAATGTAACAGCAAAGGTAAGATAAACCTGCCGAAGGAGGAGGAAAAAAAGAAAAGAAAAAAAAACGACCTTAGCGAACGAACATCGCATATTCCGTAGAACGGGTTGGCTCTATTGTTCGATAGAAAGAGAACGAGCGAGGAAGAGAATTGGCTCGGTAAAATGGAAAGGGGGGCATAAGCGGACGAGCGAGGCCGCATTGAAGGTGCGGAAAGAAAAGGAATATGCACGCTGCGGGGTCGTAATGATATCGCAATATTGAGCCGGTGAGTGTATTGTCTGGGATTTATCGAGCGAATCGTTCTTGCCAATTACCGAACGCAAACCCCGTTGTTACGTAAACTCCGAGAGCGAAGCTCTCCACACCGCTCGGGCTCCGCGGACGTGGTAAGACGATTCGAGACATTAGCGGAAGACCCGCGAAAGATTCTCAATAACAACACGTTTCGTTGAGTCTCGTCGCCGATCGTTGCGCGAGTTGGGGCTTTTTTTCTCATAATCATCCGCCATTGGGCATAAAAGGTTGCGTCGCAAACGTCGTAAGACCATTCGGAACGTTAGTGAGAGGCTCGACGGACCCGAGAAGAAAGGTTCTTAATAACAACACTTAATAACAACATTTATGTAACTCATGCATGAAAAGCGCTACTTTCCGTGCCGGCTGAGAGTGGCGGAAGTGGCGCGTTTTGAGTTTTGTAAATTCCATGAGCCATGAGTTTTGTAAATTCCCGGCGCATGCGCAGATCGGCTTCTTTGCGTGTGATTTACTTTTGCGTGCGATTTCTGAACTTTATGCATGCTAGCTGTACAGCGCGACAATCAGCAGGCACGGAGCAGCACTTTTCCTGCATTCGTTACAGAAAATATTATGCGATACTAGTGCGGTGTAGCGAACATCATGCGCAGACTGTGAAGTAAGTCGCACACGCCACACTCGTACCACAGGGAGCACTTGCCTTCAGCTCGTACGACTCACTGTACAGCTTGCGTATAAAGTTCGCTTTACCGCACTTGTATCGCAAAGTACTATTTCGTTGAGTTTCCTCGCCTATCGTTGCTCAAGTGGCTTTTGTTTTTTATTTATTTTTATTTTATTTATTTTTCTCAATTATCCAACATCGGACAATAGTATATTGTGCAACAAGGGTCGAAAGTTGGCGATTGCGACGAGTGTGAGGTTTGTGGCCCGAGCGAAGCGAGGGCTGCAATCACACGAGTCGCAATCGCCAACTTTCGACCCTCGTTGCACATCATATTTTTTGTTACAAGTGCATGAATCTGCGGCACTTGGAATGGCAGTAGCGCGAGACGAATACTGAAAAGCGAGGTTACGTCTCCAGGGGCGAAAACATGAAAAGTAAACTCCCAAGGGACGAAAACGTGAAAAGTAAACTCCCAAGGGACGAAAGTGAACGAAATGCGAACTGCGCATGCGCGACTCCGTCATTTCAGAACAGGTTCACAACTGGCATGCAATGGGCCACTTTCGGCTCGCAAGACTGCCATGTAAAGTGACGCGATTCATGCACGTGTGACAAAAAAGTTTGCTCCGCGGAAGTTGCAAGAAGATCCGGGACGTTAGTGGGAGACTCGACGGACACGCGAAAGATTCTTCATAACAACACTTTTCGTTGATTTTCGCCGCCTATCGTTGCTCGAATTGCTTTTTTTTATTTATTTATTTTGCTTTTTTCTCTCAAATATCCAACATTGAGCATAAAAGTTTGCTCCACCGAGGTGGTAAAACGATTTGAAATATTAGCGGGTGGCTCGACGGCCCCCGGAAAGAACTTCAATAAGAACCCTTTACCTTTTCTTTATTTGTTTATTTTTTCTCTCAATTATCCAACATTGCGTACAAAAGCTGAGCTGCAGGTAGAATCGATATCTTTCTCGTCGGCGTTCGGTCACGCATATTTCGGGTCCCGCGTCTCTTCGCAACCCTTTCGCGAGTCACTCCCTTGTTTCTCCGTTGTCCAACGTAAGGGTCGAAAGGGCGGCGATCGGTTTGGCTGGAGGGAACGCGAAGAAGCGAGAGATAACGCGCAGACCCGATAAGGACAGACGGCTCAGCTTCACAGTCGGGCCAATCGACGACTTGTCTCCCGTTGCAATAATTAATGCGGAAAGCCGAACTTCCCCGAACTTCTTTTACTTAGCTCGCCAAAACACAAATTGCTTGTTTAATAGATTATTAATCGGCAATTTCCGCGCTTCCTCCCTCCGCCCCTCCGCGACTCGGAGAGCTTTTCCCTCGTTCGCCCGAACCCTTTCCGCGCCAGACGTCGTCTGCGCTCTCGATTTACCGCGTACACATCCCAAAAGTCGATTCAATGCTAATACCTCTTTGCGCGATAAAAAACGAAAGAAGAAAACAAGCAAAAAAAAGGGGGAAAAAAACGTCGAGCCAAGGATTTATCGGAAACCGTTAGCAAGTGTATCGTCCCCAGCCACGCGAAACTTCTTGGCACTCAAAACTCCCGGTGAAAAAAAACTCACCGCTTTTTTTTATTATTTCGTATTTTTTTTTTTTTTAACTCGTTTCCCGTCCTTTATTTTTATTATAGCTTGCCATTTCTCTCGAGCCTTCGACTGGGGGGCTTGAAAAATAAAAATGAAAAAAAAAGAATCGTAGATGAGGGAAAGGAACGGTCTCGGTCGCGGCGCACAGTTTGAAGTAGACCCGGCCCGATCGCTTAAGGGTGGTGGACCCTTTTACCGGGGGCAAACAGAAAATGCATTATTTATTGGCCGTAGTGGACTGGCCAATTCATCGAATTCCCGCTAAAAGCGAAAGAGTTGAGGTCGAGGGCTACTGTGCGGGCTGGCACTCGTGCAACACGAAGCCAGTATGCGCCGGGGCTTGTAGCGAGCGGGTGGGAGGGGAGCGGAGGGGAGGGTGTGTGATAGCCACTTTTTCCCCTACATCCGTGGGGCCCACACGCGACATGCACCCCCTTCGAAAGTCGAACGCGCCGGTGCTCCGTCGTGGTCGAGACCGTTATTGTACGCACTTTGCTATATATAGGTTGCAAAGAGCTATAGCACGAACCCAACACTCGACTCTTCCAGGAGGTATAGCTTTCCAAGTTTCCAGCGCTGTCGATACTGTTTTTACCTGTGCAAGCCCGAGCTACTTCGCACATAGTTTAAGACCGCGGGGTCACGGGGGTATTTTTAACTAGAGCGAAACTCACCGCATCTGTAAACGATTCGTTTAGAAACGATTTGTTTATTCATATTTCAGGAGGTCGGAACTCGCTGATTAAGGGTTATAATTATGGGACACATTTTGTCGATGGGGTAAGTCGCGATGCTATGGCCATGATTTCGTAAACAATGAAAATTGGAGGTTTGACATTAAAAGAACATTTAAATTTTGGTCGTGAATGACTCTAGAAACGTCGAACTGAAGTAATTCACTCGGAACTTTCGATATTTTCGATGCGTGACTTAATTGCAGCTCTATAAACAAATATTTGCGATCGGCCACATCACCCGGACACTGCGGGTGATATGGCCATAGTAATAATGGTAGTCGATTAAGGTAGTCCTTGCGAATAGTGTTCACTTCACTTAAGTTTCAGAGAAATGAGAGGGATTTGTAGACACTTCTCGATTGTATAAAATTCTGAAAAAATCAAGTGTATTAAAGATGCCGAAAGGATTAATTTTGCATAATAATAATTCTAAGATGTTCTTAACAAATTGATGAAAAATAAAATTGTTCAACAAATATCCCGGAAACCTACCTTTTTTTTTAAATGAAAATTGTTCGTTAATATTTCTGAATAAGTATGAATTTTTTCAGATTTTTAAATTCACCTGGAATTTTCTGTTTTTCTACACGTTTTTCCCATATAAAAAAAAAAAATCAAAGTGAATTTAAAAATCTAAAAAAATTCATACGCATTCAAAAAAATGAACAAATACTTTTCATTAAAAAAAAAAGTTAGGTTTCCGAGATATTTGGTGAACAATTTTATTTTTCATCAATTTGTTAATAACATTTTGGAATTATTATCATGCAAAATTAATCTCTTCAGCACCTTTAATATGCTTGATTTTTTTCAGATTTTTGTGTCATCCAGAAGTGTTTGCAATTTGCTCTCATTTCTCTGAAACTTATGCGAAGTGAACACTATTCGCAACGACTACCTTAAGGGGGAATTACCATTTCTTTCGCTAAATTTATCGCTTTTTTTAGTTTTCTGGTGAGGAAACTATACAACGGATCAATGCGAAATTTGGCATGTGGATTTATTGATCTCTTATATATTCTACAGGTGATATGGCTATGGTAATAATGGTAGTCGATTAAGCCTAGAGAAGCATCGAGGGGTCGCACAAAACGTGTCTTAGAATATTTTATGCCGTCTACATGAACTACAGAAAGACAATAATTATCTACGTCCAATGTTTCAGATGCCAAATTAAAAAGAAAGCTCTTTTATTGGCCATATCACCCGGAAATTGTGGAGGATATGGCCACGTGGCTTATCATACTGAAACTTGCACGTACAATCTTATAACTTTCGGTGCAATCATATAGTATCTACATACCGGGTATCACTCGGGTGACCATATCACCCTGACTTACCCTAGATTTAAATATTTCTCTATCACTATTAGGGGAGAGCGGGGCAAAATGACACAACGGGAGCAAAACGGGATAATGAGACAAAACGCAATTTTCCAATAACTTTTGGATGATGGCGATGGAGGTACGTGGGGCAAAACGGGTTTACAAAATCGGATGTATCGTTGTGTAAGAAACCGTAGACCGTGGACAATACAAAATCGTATATTGGTTGACAAAAGATATTATTGGATAGAAGTTCGAATATTGAGACGAGATGTGCACGCTTTGGGGACTCTTCGTAGAATGCCTCGCTAGCTCGGCGATATGAAGCGTCTCCTCCTAGTACTTGTGAGGCCCACAAAGGGCCACAAGTACGTCCATGTTGTAAACAAAGGGGTCGATATGGCGTCCATAGGCTGTCTGCTGACACTGCAGTAGGCTCCGGAGAGACGAGTTGCTTTCAGTTGGGACAAAATGGGACATCCAAAAATTATTGTAAGATTGAGTTTGCCCTCACTGTCCCATTTTGCCCCGATGTACCATTTTGCCACGGTCCCTCCTAAGTACGTGTTCTGGAACACAGAGCTATATAGTTGATAGTTAAAAAAAATTGAATTTCTTCGCGTGTTTACGATGATGTATTGAACTCAATGAGAATTGATTTTCGAGTTAGAAGGAGTTAAACCTCCTTAAAGGGCCGCCGGAAGCGAATAAGGGTGCGGTAAGATTTACCAAACACTAATTGTGCCAAGTAGTAAAATAGCGGGTGATAAAGAAACGGACTGAGGTAAGGAAAGTGGAGGTACAAGAGATTGTGAGCTGTAGGTTCGAAAGGGTGAGTATGAAAGTACGTTTCCCGGGGGGGTCGAAACGAATCGAATAAACATCGGAGAGAACGAAGGAACAACCCCGTTCCCGGGCTTCTCTCACACCCTCCGGCGTCCTATGGCCTCTGCCACCTGATTTATGTTAATGTTTTTGTCTCACGACGAAATACACCAAAAAGCGATTCGCCAGTGGGAGCGCGAGAGGAGGCTGCCCTTGCTCGCACTCCGACTCTCCTAAGTTAACGACACTCGGATTAACTTAACTGCTTTAAGGTGGCAATAAAGGTCGAACGGTTCGACCGGCTCGAACCTCCGTTTTCTTGTTATCATTATTATTATCGGAATAGAGTGGAAGGGTGTAGAGGATGGAGAATTAAGAGTTAAAAGGAAATCACGAGCGATACCCCCCGCATAGTCGGGTCTGTGTGTGTGTGTGCGCATGGACTGGCAGTCGGTAAGTGGAGGATATCCGAGATAATGGGAAAAGTTCGAACTTTCGACACGATTAAGAGGACGCGAGAGAGGATAGTTTCGGATCGTCGATCAATCTGTCGATTATCGTTCGCTCCAACGCTCGATGCACCTTTCTATTTTTGTATTTTTTTTTTTCGGCAACATCGGTCGAGAGAATTTCATACGGTACCAAAATAAACTCTTTTGTACGGAGCTACCGTCGTCGAGTAGCAAAAGTATGTACATCGACGACCATTCGAAGGTCTCGAACTTACATTGGCGCCTTTCCCTGCAGACATCCGTGGCGACACGTCCGAGGCTCCAAAATAAGGGTAAATAAAAAATAGACACGAATTGAAAAAAAAAAAAAAATCTTGTACAACTCCGGCGAGCCATTTAACCCTCGTACACTTTAAAACGATGAATTTTTAGTGAATCAAAAGTTCTTGATAACGAACCAGCCTTCTTGAATTCCACCCTCGGCCTCTCGATTTTTTGCACCCCTCGATTCTGGCTCTCGGTGGCTTATGAAGTTTTTCCCTTTTAAAATACTCTCACTCGCTAGATTCACCTTGCTACGATAAGGAGCCGATATTTATTTTCAGAAGTTTTGCGTTTTCTCGCCGTAGAAGGCAATTGTGGGTTTGGCCACGATGAGAGGAGCGGGTGGCGGGGGAAGCGCGGAGGGAGGGGTGGTTGGGCGCTCGGAGGCTTCGATGCCGAGCGCGGCGTGCTTAATCGGGTATACATTATAGTACAGACTGTTTATTGTTTTCCGAGCTGCATTCGCGCGCGAGTATAGTAAAAGTGTGGATGTTTCGAGAGGAGGTCGAAGCAACCGGGGCTTGAACCTTCGGCTCGCTTAAGTTTGCATTAAACTCCCCCGTCTGGCAATGGCCACTCCGGCGGTGGTCTCGGGACGGTCGCCTCCGCAACCCCGGCGAATTTTCCAGTCCCGGATTACCTTATCTACGGACTCTCACTCGCTCGCACTTTATGCATCCCGCACGACCGGGCTGTATCTTGCTCCGCGGACACGCCGGTGCTCGCTCTTTGCGATCGCCGATCCCGCGAACCAAAGTCCATACACCGGTCGAAATCCTCGGGGGTTATGCGCGCCGCTATGTACCGGAGCGTTACTCGACGATTTGCCCCACCACCGAGACTCGGTCATATTTCAACCCCAAACCTTTCCGAACGAAGTGGCTTATATTATTACACTGTCCTTCGGAGTGCGGTCCAGATTTGAGATTTTTTTTTATTTCAGATTTGACTATTATTGTATATTACATGTATACAATAATAGTAATAAACCTACCGACAGACATTAGGACAATACCAAATTATGGTTTAGGCTATGAATTGAATTTTTATCTCCCTTTTTTTACTTAATGAACAATTGCAAGACCAGGATCGATAAAGATTCGTATCCTTAAGAAGAAACAAGTTTGATCGTGGATATTAACCCTAGAACTCATATATGCGGTACAAAAGTACCCCAGACGATATTCAAACGGCGCTTCGAAAGTAGTAATTGCCATTATTGATTGGGACCTCCTTGATAATTGAGTTTTCATTGATTTTTTTTTCTATGTTACAAGCTTTTCACTTTACCCTATTTTCAGATGTCCAAAATAAATAGACTTACTGAACGGAATACAATGGGACTATTTTTTCCAAATAGCCTGATGTGCCCCTTGTAACATGGCGTTTGAAATTTTTAAATCGGACCATTTTTTGAGAAACTTCAACTTTTTTCACAAAAAGTGCGGTTTTTGAAAATTTTCGTTACGTTTTGGACTTTAAGGGTGACTTTAAGGGTCCTGTGAACTTTAATAAAATCAACTTAGCGACATACCATTCCACCATTCTCTTCCTCATGAAAAAACGAAGAGATTCATCTGCGGCAAAATCCATTTACTACTCATAGGAATTATATAAAGTGGTAAACAAATTATGTAAAGTGGTGTAAAGAAGTCGTCGAGTTTTTGAAAACAACTAGACTGTACAAATTATTGTAAACAGCGAAACGAATGGGCACTATCACATATTAATATATGTAATCCAATGTAACCTGACAGTCGCTAATAACCTGTGATGTTGATGCGACTTTTAAATAAAATTAAAAAAAATAATAGTAATAATGTTAATAATATGGTGTAGATTTTATTATTATTATTATTATTATTATTATTATTATTATTATAAAAAGAAAACCGAAATGCGCGCGTATGAGCCATTTCGAAGCTGAGTCTACTCGCGTAGTGCGAGCAATGGTGGTCGACCCCGGTAGTGGGTGACATACAGGTGCCCGAAACCGATTCGTGTCCAATAAGCAACGCGTCCTATGCAATGTCGCCAGCGCACTTTGAGACCTAAATCGTTTGCGGAAAACCAGCGAAATGTCCCATGAGTTAAAATTACCGAAAAGCAACAACATCCACGAGAAACTCATCTGGCGCGTAACACCATATTTAAAGCAACAGTCTCCGTACAATTACGAACTTTCCCTTTCCTGTAATTCTTCACTTACAAATCAGCCAAAACACATCTTTGAAGAATAAAGAACATTCACACCACGACCACGGCTGAAGCAAACCTGTTGCGAAATCGTTCGACAGCGTTTGCCAACCAACCACTCAACACACTGCACGGCGATTGGACGATTCTGAATTTACCGCAAGGCGATTGGTGAACTTCATTGCCGATTGATGTGAAATATGAAAATAGAGTTTTTCATGGAACACAATTCAGTTGTCGTCGTGATATGAATTTTCTTCATTCTTCAAAGTCGCGTTGCGGCTGATTTGTAAATGAAACATAACAGAAAAAAGGAAAGTTCGTGATTGTATGAAGACTGTTGTTCTAAACATTGCATTAAGCGCCGGGTGAGTTCTTCGTGGACGTTTTTTTTTTATTTTCAGTACATTTTGACCACGGGATATTTCGCTGGTTTTCCGCAAACGATTTAGGCCTCAAAGTGTGCTGGCGACATTGCATAGGACGTGTTGCTTATTGCACACGAATCGGTTTCGGAAATCTGTATGTCACCCCCCGGTTGTATCGGACGCCGACCCCGGTAGTACCGGAAAAACTGAGCGATAACCGATCAGGGATCGATGGAGAGGGTGAGGAGAACGAGGCAATTAGTCCAGGTACGGAAACGAAATAGTAGAGTCCGAAACGCGAAGATACGAGAAAACGCGCGAAAACGATCCATCCGAACGAGCACGAGGCCAGACGGCCATTTTGCGAAACGAGCGATTTTGTGTTATATTTACTTTATGGAGACCGAGAACTCCTACGCGACACCGTCAAAAACGAGGCAGGTATAGGAACCAGCACGCGATTCTGTATCATTTATTCCTCTATATTTCCTTTGTATTAAAATGAAAGTGTGCCTCATAAATTTCAATTCTATTCGTCATCCTTCCCCGAGCGCAGCGACACGCCGCACCGATCGAATTTCGTGTATTTAACAATTATTATTATTGTTATTATTGTTATTTTATTATTATTAGTGTTATTATTATTGTCGGTTCGATAGATCGACAGAATGCCCGAATCGCGTGGGGAAAATAGTACATTACGATACTAGTGCGATAAAACTTTTTCTGACGAGTGTGCGTTTACAGCACGAGCCGAAGGCGAGTTTTTTCAAAAACGTTTTTTCGCACGAGCATCGTACAAAATTTTACTTCACAAGGTATGAAAATGGGGGGTTTTACGCACGTAAAGCTTACGCGAAACTAGCGCTGAGTGATATAAAAACACTCAGTGGATTGAGTTGAAAAAAAAAAAATTGGGCTCAGGTGACAGCGCTAGAGCTAATTGCATCGTAGACGAACGATTTTTTTTGTTTTTCGCAACCTCCAGTATGCTGTTATCATGTTACGATTTTATGTTATGATGTTATCGGTAACGTTGCGTACTCGAAAAATGCATAAAATCAGTTATTTGTAGTGGCAAAACTTAACGAGACAGACACAAATCCTTAATCTTCCGTAAAATTGCGTGGAGAATTAATAGAAATAAAAATAACAATATCGCTCACGGGAGACGAAACGAGACGATAAAAGAGTAACGAGAGAATGACCGAGGACGATAACACGCGTATGTGCGTGGCGAGCAAAACGTATGTTTGTGCCGCGCGAGCGACCGAGTCACCGGGTTGAGTATAACCGCGATGTAACACGCAAACGCGCGGAAACTGCACTGCACAAACAATAAAGACGTCGATTACGTAGGACAGCGTTCAACTAACGACAATCGACAATTATTAAGCAACAATCAACGATAAAAAAATTAAAAAAAAAACAACAACAGCAACAGATATATTTTTGTAAATATTTTAAGTTGATGAGTTTGTGCCACTTTGATTAGGAACATTTCGGACGGAGTGACTGCGTTAGTCGATATTTTTACAGGATTCGGTAATTGAAAACAAAATGAAAATTATTTCCGCTACGATTCATACATTTTTATCGTTGAGGCAGAACAGTTTATGATTTATCATACCTCAAAGAATCTCTTAAAAAATTCGTTAATAATCATTTTATTTACATGGTACAAGATCGAGTGGACGAAAAAAAATCAACTATTCAAGCACGGACGCAAATGGCTTCCGTAACAGTCGTCCAGCTGAGTTTCACTTCGATCCCGCAAACGATTTTTTCCACCGTTGTTTCCATCAACCACGAAACTCCCAAGAGACTTTAGTTTTCTCACAGAACGTATGTAGATCAACTTAGTTTTTTTTCCAAGATGTAAAAAGCGTCGTTTGGGCAGCTCTCGGCTGCCCAACTCTTAAAACTATAAACACGTCAGAGCGCCGCGCCATTAACTACTTCTAGCCTGCACCGACATGCCCGCTTCACCTATGACACGCCGTAAGCCCGATCGCCAGTTCTACACCAACCTAAATTCTCCAAAATGAGCCTACGCGACATCCACAACGATCCCGCAAGCGACGGACAAATGTTTGACAAATAGTACGTATACGCGCCCATAATCGGACTCCGGGCCAATACGTCACAGTCGCCTTGCGGGAAGTCGTGGAAAGAGATGCAGGTACAGCTTATTCATCGGCATCGCTAACGCGAGTGGGAACGTGGCAGTGAAACACGATTGTGCGTCTCTGGCACATAAACCCCCACAAACACACACAAGCACACACATACACACACATACACACACACATAAAGACATGCACAAACACGCGTGCTCAAACTGAAGCCGGCATACATCGAACAATGACTGACTCACACACCGGAATGACTCGGGCCAGAGCGAGAAAGATCGAGCGGGCGAGCTGTCGCCGTAGGCGCGAGCGAGAGAACGGCCTCTAAAACGAGGCAGACGAACCGTCCGACGTTAGCGACGAGTCGAGGGAGCGAGAGAGAGAGAGAGAGAGAGAGAGAGAGAGAGCGACGGCGACACTAGCGCTCACACTTCTCGATAGCAGCGTCGTTTGCCGAGTTCGGCCGGCGTGTGGAAGGGCGGCGGCGAGGGGAACGCCGGGGCGCCGCGTTACCGCTCGGCGATGGAAGGCGCGCGCGCGGGGCAAGGAGAACGAAACGCGTAAACAGAGAGTCAACATGTAAACAGGCCACTCGCGAGACAAACAACGTGGGGGCCGCGGGCTGCGTTCGCCGTGCCCGAGCCTCGGATCGTTCGCCGTTTGCGAGCTCGCGTTTCTGTTTTGCGTACACGCTCTCCCGTCGAGCTCTGTCGCGGATTTATCGAATCTCCGGGGCCGTCCTACGACTCGGTTTCCAACTATTACTGCCCGTTTGTCGTCACCGTCGACGATTCACCGGCTAGCTCCGTTAACCGCGGCGAATTTCGTCGCTAGGCTCGTCCGACGCACGTAATGTCGCGACGCGAGTATCTAAAAAACACAACAAACTTCCGATGAACAAGTGAACGCGAACTCGCGCGCTCGATCGATCGTTTTCATTTCGGGTTTTCACCTTCGAGACTTTTCGCTGACAGAGGCTTCCCCTTCGCTTTCTCTCGTCGACGGTGTCGCGAGTTTTTTTAGTGCTGGTGTCGTGTCTGCCGTGGATTTTTCGGCAACGCGAAAGAGAGCCAATCGAAGGACTGCCGAGCGGCGATTGGATCGCGAAGAGAGAAAACAAAGAAAACGGTTCGTGAAATTTTTACGGCCTGCGCGGCGGGGCGGGGGGGGGGGGGGGCCTTCAGTGCCGGAAACATCAGAGACCTAGGACTGCGGCGCTTCCTCCGTTGCATCGACGTTCGCAGTTGCGAGAGAGAAAAACAAAACAAACATAAGAGTGCGAACAATCGCGAAAGGTTTCTTAGCAGTTGTCCGTTCGGTGACAAGTCGGTAACGCGTTGTTTTTTTTTTTTTTTTTCTTCCTCGTCTCTGCGATCTAACGGATCGGGCATTTATTTAGAGAACATCCGACGAGCGGCCACGCCGAGAGGAGGAGCGCGAGCGTAAACGAGTGCGCGGAAGGCAGCGGAGCCCTCGTGTCGACAGTGCGGTAGTTGACAAGGTCGTGGTTCAACGATGACTGACGAATGGGACTGGACGGGCCGGCTGATTATACGGCCGGAGAAATTCTTCGCGGCTCTTTGCTCGATCGGGTGACTGATGTGCCGGATTGATATACAACGAGTAACTCGCCCAAGGAATATATCAGTGCGATCGTTTTTTTTTCTTCTCGTGTTTTTTTTCTCTTTTTTTTTCTTTTCTTTGTTCACGAATTAATTCGTCTTTCTCGGAAGACGATCGGTCAATCGCCACTCGTTTCGTTCGGTGGAATTGGTGAAAATAATAATAATAACAATACTACGTCTCTATTGAAAAAAAAAAGTGAAAGAACAAACCTCGGACTGGTCACATCAGAGCGCCAGTGCGACGCGACCGACCGCGCGTCGCTCAACAGGTGCACGCCGGTTCTCTTTGCCCGTCGCTCTCGGCTCAAAGACGTATGTAAATTCATGATTCTTTTATACATATTTAGATAATACGTAAACAATGCCGACACCCACGGATGTAACGCTCGAACGTTTATTTATGATAATCGTAATCGTTTGACGTATTCGTTATTCGTCCGCAACCAACAAAGCACGCGTTCACGCGACGACGCGCATGCGCGTGAGCCTCATCGTAGGAAATATGCGAGTACCGTTGAAAGGAATTAACGTACGTGTTGCGCATTTATCGCTGGGGATAGAAGTCAATCGGTTTTGTTGTTTTTTTTTTCTTTTTTTTTCCTCGCTGGAAACGAAAACCACTTTTTAAGCGGAAAACGGGTACGACGAGGGCGAAAGAGACTGGGGATTGGAACACGTGCTTCTGTCACGTGCTTCTCGCACTCGCTTCTTATTTCGAGCTCGCGAATGATACTTTTTTTTTTTTTTTCTTTTTACTATGCGACAATTTTATTTTTCGGTCGAATTTACTCAGACAATTTGTTGATTTTGATTGTTTGATTTTTTTTTTTTTTTTTCAATCGACGGGAAAACAAACGCCAATATCGGTTCACAAAAAAAAATTCTATGTGTAACGAGCTTATTGATAGCGCATATATTTCCCTTCCGCTCTCATCGTCGAAAAATTAAAAATTTTAATTCCACTGACCTCCTTCAACTTCGCAGTCGGAGATAATGTAGATTATAACGAAACCTTTAGTTCCCCTTCCCGATGGAGAAACCAACATTTTTTTTTTAACACAATTTCGAATCGTTTTTTTCATTTCCACGGAGAATTATTTAACTTCCCACCGAGTTTGCGTGTGCAACACCGAAGCGGGGATAAATAGAGCAGGTGCTTCGTCAGCTGCACTGGACACAATCTCAACGTGACTGATAACAAAAAGATTTCTAGGAAATTTTTCCAACAATTTTTTTTTTTTTTTTTTTTTTTTTTTTTTTTTTAATTTATTTTCGACGATAGTGTTCGATCGTGTTCGTGATCGATGTTGTCAATCGTGCGGTAACGAGACAAAGCCCGGAGAGCATGGCCGTGGATAATGCTACAGTCGCGTCGCACGCGTGATTGTTAACAATATTTGTAACGAGCAAACAATAACGATATCGCTAAATAATGTATAATGGTGGCGGTCGCTCGAGGTGGCCCGCTGGTAGACCGTTGGAAGATTGCATTGAACTCGGTGAGTCGATAATGCACGCAAACTGTTAGGCCTGTCGTGTACCTCGCATGCAATCGCGGCGAGCGGGCAACGGTGGGATCATTTGCACAACTCGCTCGCGAGCCGCGACGGACAAACGATCGTAGAAATATTATCGAAGGGAACTATTGTATCCCGGTTAACAAACAATGCGATGTTACGAGGAGCGCGCCGACGAGTGCGGTCGTAAAATGCACGCTCAGAAAAAAAAAAAAAAAAAAAAAAAAAAAAAAAAAAAAAAAAAAAAAAAAAACGACGCTTCGCCGAAGCATCGTCAATTAGAAGCTTCGACCGTTTTAGGCTTAACGATGATTGAAGCGCGGAGACAAATGTCTCGATGGGAAAAATCATTTTTACACAACGGCATGATTCTAGCAAGGTTGCGAGCTCGCGAGGTAGGTCATGGTCGGGTGTACTCGGCGACGAAGATTTATCATTTCGGGCGGTAAACTTTTTGCGAGTGAAATCTAACGTTGCGCCCAAATAGATTTCGAAAGTTTATCGCTGCGGACATGCCGAAATTTTCGATTTCTTCGGGACGCGAAACTATGTAAAAAAGTATATAAACTACAAGACTATAATGAAAGTTACACTGTTAAAAACAATTGCAAATTTAATGTACAATTGTGATGAAAAATGAATATACTTTTTCCATTGAAGTTGAATTAAATTATAAAAACTAAAGTACTTTTATAGTTAAATTAAGGTAACTATGTCGCTTCGCGCTCATTTCGCATAAGTTCGAGAAAAATAAGAGAAAATTGCATGCACTTCTCGATGATATAAAATCGTGAAAAAATTCATGCATACTAAAGGTACCGAAAAGATTAATTGTGCATAATAATAATTTCAAAATGTTATTAACATATGAATCAAAAAATTAATTGTTTAACAGATTATTCGGCAACATAACTATTTTTTTTTTTTTTTTTATGAAAATGATTCGTTCATTTTTCTGAATACGTATGAATTTTTTCACATTTTTCAGTCAACTTTGATTTTTTTTTTTTTTTTATATGGAAAAAATGTGTGAAAAAACAAAAAAATCAAAGTTGACTGAAAAATCTGAAAAAATTCATATGTATTCAGAAAAATGAACGAATCATTTTCATAAAAAAAAAAAAAAAATTGGTTTGCCCGATAATTTGTTAAATAATTAATTTATTGATTAATTTGTTAATAACATTTTGAAATTATTATTATGCGAAATTAATCTTTTCAGTACCTTTAATGTGCATGAATTTTGTTCAGATTTTTATACCGTCGAGAAGTACTTGCAATTTTCTCAAATTTTTCTCGAACTTATGCGAAATGAGCGCGAAGCGACATAGCTACCTTAAAGTAGATTATTAAAAGTAAAGTATTTCCAATGTTTTCAATACACTGAACATTGACTTCTCATCAGAATTGTACGTGAAATTTAATATACCAGTTTTTGCATACAAAATTTCAATCCGGTAGAATTCCAGTCCCGTAAGAATTTTTTTTACGGTGTACATCAATATTGTATATTATTGTACTTTATTTTGGTAGTCGATTGACAATATGACTGATGAAACCATTTTTTGGTACGTAGTATGACATAACGTAGATTGAAGTGAAACATATATATTGCTAATTGGCCATTGACCAAAGTCGTTCAGTCGTATTTTATTTTATTTTATTTTATTTTATTTTATTTTATTTTATTTTATTTTATTTTATTTTATTTTATTTTATTTTATTTTATTTTATTTTATTTTATTTTATTTTATTTTATTTTAATTTATTTTATTTTATTTTATTTTATTTTATTTTAACCGGCGAAAAATGTCTGAACCTTCGAAGTTCCCAGTTCGTGAGACTTTGCATAAATATCGGCAAAAAAAGATTTCCCAGAGGGAACGAGCTGGTCTCAATTACCGATCTGCGTTTGGCAGTTCGTCAGAACAACTCGTCGGCGGAATCTCCCTTCGAACGATTTTACAGTATAATGTGTAGCACGCGCCGTCCGCCTCCCCATTACAACACTCGGATTAACTTCTTTTTTTAACCTTCTCATTTTCTGCCCTCCGGCGGACTGAGAGTTTGACGTCGGTAGTCTGGAGAATTGGTGGAACAAAAAAAAAAAAAAAAAAAAAACTCCAGCGAGCGAAGCGCGGTATGCAGTTACAGTGGCGCGCGCTGCGCGCCGGGAATTGCGAGGAGTGCGCGACCGCGAAGACCCGCGGGAATTCTTGGGAATTAGTTCATTTGCATGCCCATGGTCGTCACCGTTGTCACTCTGTGGATCTGGTTGCCTCTGTGAAGTTTTGTAACGCTATTCCCGACGACAAAACTTTTCGCTATTTCACTCCTATCGCATAAAAACAGATGAACAAAAAAAAGTGTATAAAAAAAAAAAAATTCCTGGATTTGCATTTTTCACATTGCTCCATCCGGCGACCGAATCTCTCCGGTGCCCAAGTCTCGTGACGATTCTGGTGGAAATTACATTCGTCCACGAGAATTCTGTAATACGTGTCTGCTACTTCATTCGGAGAACCGTAATCGCCTACAGAAGTGTTCACCACCATGGATGGAATCAAATTTGGATACATTGCAAAATCATTCGTTTCTTTACGATTTGATGGTTTACTTTTGATTTGGTTTCATTGATTTGGCTTCGATAATTTGGTTTCATTGATTTGGCTTCGATAATTTGGTTTCATTAATTTGCTTTCATTAATTTGGTGTCATTGATTTGCTTTCATTGATTTAGTTTCATTGATTTGCTTTCATTGATTTGCGGGCTGCCGAAAAAGTATAATATAACAGATACATCGATGGCGTCTTCCTCATACCGGATTGCAAGTCGGAAACTTTTCCGACCCGCTTAACAGTTCATTTCCAAGTTTTTCAAAAAAAAAAAAAAAAAAAACCAATAAGCGTTTGGTTATTGAACCAAAAGGCTTGCATCCGAAGCTGCGGATGCAACCGGGTTCCGAAGTTTTTCCAAAGAACCAAACATTGGTTTGGTTTCTTTTAAAGAAAAGAAGCCTCGCAACAAACGCCGCGAATGTAACCGAGAGCCCAACTTGTGCCCGCGAATTTGACTGAAACGATTGAAACGAGTCAAGTGTGCAATTACCTGAAAGAAGGATTTCCTGTTTAGTTGCGTGAGGTTCGAGGTGGGCGTTTCTGGAGCGAGCTGGCTGACCGCCTGTGTACAGAGTATGTGCTTAGATCTAAATGGCACGTAATACTCCAGCGTAAGTAATAACCGTCGCGGTTAGTAAAGTACCGGGTCTATGTGATGCATATATATATATATATACATAAACACACACACACCTATACACAGAAGCGAACGATACAAAGTGTACAAAATGTACAAAGTGTTTACGTAAAAAGAATAGGCTGCATCGACTTTGCAATTTTTTAACCACTCCAGCATGACTCTATGAAAGTGGACGTAAGGAATGGTCATTACACGATTGAGTCGTCGGGAAAAAATGCGTCGCGCTACGTATGCAAGTAAAAAAACAATGGCATCAGCGTGGCAAAGGACTATGATCATCGCGCACGACCGCGGAAACACACAAAGAGTTCGTCGCGAAGATGGAGATGTTAAAAGTATAAGGAGTAGGGGAAGCGTGCGATTCCTACAGCGATGAAATTACTTATGCGTCAGCTGATGTAACCGGGCAGACGTTGTTCCAGGCGGCGGGAGTCTCCTAGCATCCGCAATACGTTTTGCCGGGTGATGGAAGTCCGGGGGGATGCGAAGAGGGGGGAGGAGAGGCCAGATATTCCAAGGGATTTCCTTGAGAGCCGGTAATGTATGAAGGGTGACCGATTCAACCCGGCACGGCGCGTATCGTAAGATGACGTAAATCATGGCAAACCTGGAGAGAACCCCTTTCTATCTGCATTTCTGCCTCTGCGTGGATCTTCGTCGTCGAGGAGCTGAAAGTGAGGCGGAGAGGGGAAGGAAGTGAGATAGATATACACATAGACCCATATATTATTCTGCTCCTAATACGGCAGTACGTGCGTGCGGAGAACTCGCGATTGTTACTACCCCCAAGATAGCACCGCCACGATATAGGAACCCCCCTTCGCGTCCGAGCATCAACCCTTCCTTCCCGCGACGTGACTCTTATTTCCGGTACAAAGACCCTCCTCTCGTAACCGGGACGTGTAAACACCACCGTGTGTTGCTGATACTAATGATTACGATGATTGCTAATTTAAGCGCGCGGCGTAAATTCCTCAGACGTACGAATGCGATTCCCGCGTTTGGACAGGAAAAAAAACGTACCTATGTCTCTTGCCCACAAACATCGACATTTTTTGCTTCCTCATAGATGAAGCTTTGTTTTGGTGAAAAAATATTTGTTTCGAGATTTTTTATGAAAACGTGTTCAGAATTTTCCAAAACGTCGACAATCACATTTAGAAAAAATGTCTGGATGGATGAACTGAGAAAAAAATAAATAAAAATTGGTTGATTAACCAAATTCGCGGTCACGCACGTTCAAAGCTGTTATTTGGTTGGTACAACTAAATCATTTTTTTTTTGAACGATTATTCGCTTCAGTCGATTCAAAATACTTCGATTCAAACTAATTTTTTTACTATACCAACTAAATAACGCTTTTGAACGCGGGGGCACGCACCTTGGTTAATCCTACAATTTTTTTTTCAGTGTGTGCGTGTGTGCTGCCTCTATTTTGCTTCCTTTATGAGGAAGGACAATTGTTAATTTCACTATTTTTTTTTCTCTTCCTTCCCGCGACGTGATGCTTGTTTTCGGTACAAAGACCCTCCTCTCGCAACCGGGCCGTGTAACACGAGTGTTGCTGATACTAATGATTACGATGATTGCTAATTTAAGCGTGTGGAGTAAATTCCTCAGACGTACGAATGTGATTCCCGGATTTGCGCAGGAAAAAAAACGTACGTATGTTTCTTGCCGACAAACATCATCATTTTTTGCTTCCTCATAGAGGAAGCTTTGTTTTGGTGAAAAAAATGTTGTTTCGAGATTTCTATGAAAACGTGTTCAGAATGTTCCAAAACGTCGAAAAATCACATTTAGTAAAAATGTCTGGATGGATGTGTGTGTGTGTGTGCTGTCTATTTTGATTCCTTTATGAGGAAGGACAATTGTTAATCTGACTATTTTTTTCTCTTTCTTCCCGCGACGCCACGCTTATTTTCGGTACAAAGACCCGCCTCTTATAACCGGCCCGTGTAAACACTACCGAGTGTTGCTGATACTAATGATTACGATGATTGCTAATTTAAGCGTGTGGCGTAAATTCCTCAGACGTACGAATGTGATTCCCAGATTTGCGCAGGAAAAAAAAGTACCTATGTTTCTTGTCCACAAAGATCTACATTTTTGCTTCCTCATGGAGGAAGCTTTGTTTTGGCGAAAAAAAAATGTTGTTTCGAGATTTTTACGGAAACGTGTTCAGAATTATGACGACATGAAATGTCATGTCGACGTGGGACAAGATAGGGTAATAATGAAGCTAACAAAAGTTGCTGCAAGTCAAATCTAAGGGTACGCCGTTTGGCCCCAGATTATTATTATTATTATTTTTTTTAAATATCCTTTCAAAACTGGTGCCAATACAATTTTGGTATGAAAAACAATGGATCTACGCTTTCGGCATCGTTGTAGCAGGTTTTATTGCTTAGTGTCCCTGCTTTGACTCGGTCTATCCCACCCATGTTTCTTGCCCACAAACATCTGAATCTCTTTTGCTCATTTAAGAAACCAAAAATTGTTAACTTTCTTTTTCTCTCCCTTCCCGCCACGTGACGATTGTTTCCTTGTGTTATGTTGTCTTAATATTTTATGATAATAATGATTACGATAATTGCTAATTTAAACGTGTGGCATAAAATCCTGGGCCATGCAAACGCGATTGCCGCATCCGTCTTGTACAGGAAAATGAGTACGCTCTAAATAAAATTCATTTGACACTGGATGATCTTTTTGCACTGAGTGAATCGCCATTTCCCGTAAATAGAATCGTGTTGCATCAAATGGATTTTATTTACTGTTACCCAACGTTCCTTCTCCACAAACCTTCTCAATTCTTTTCTTTTGTTCATTTAACCAAACAAATGGTTAAATCTACTTCATTTTTATCAACAAAAGAAAGTATTGGGGACGTTTGTGGACAAAAAGTTTGTTAAAGGTTCAAACCTTTTTCCGTTTGGGTTTTTAATACGATAACGTGGAATGTTTTATAAAACGTCAGGCGAGACAAATCGATTTGCGCATCCTGGTGGAAATACACTTTTCGGTTGACTCCGGGACCGCAGAAGAGTGGGTCGTGGCCGTTTGTTTGGGCCATTCGGATGACGCAGTTTATGGAAATTGCGCATCCGGTGGTTCAGATTTGAAGGTTACTAACGTTTTTTCGGACAGTTTTTTTTTTTTTTTTATGGAAAATACTTATTTTTCTTTATAGTCACTTCAGGCACAATGTCTCGAAACTCGGTTACGCATCGTACAGCAAGATTTGATCTTCAGACAGTCAAGCGCGACAGGTCATTGACCTAAGCTATCATTTTACATTTCCATTTACATTTTCAATCGCTAAACTTCCAAAAGTTCACATAAAAAATATCGGCAATAAAATAGAGATGGGCGCCAACTTCGAGATCGGTCATTTTTTTTTTTTTGTCAATTGACCATTGACGGCTCCGAAAATGACTGCGACACCAGCGAAATTAACTCTAAAAAACCTCCACGGTCTCGACATAAAACTTTAAAAAATACCAATCTCATTAAAAAGAACGAAAGAAATTTTGCATTGTCTTATAATATTAATTCATTCATAAATTAATTGATAAGCAATGAAAATACGAATGATTACGAAAAAGAGGGAGAAAATTTCGTTTGAAACTAATGACAAAGAAAAAAAAATGACGTTCAAGTTTCAACTAGACGTATGTTTTTCGCTATTTTTACCATATTTCTCATCCGGAACGAAAATGACGGTCATACCACAACCAACATTTTCTGGATAAAAAAAAAACGTAACATTAACGGTTATTTTTTGGTCAATTGACGCCTACAAAAAAAAAATGACCGTCACCGCGCATCTACAAGGAAGTAACGAGTCTTCAACGTCGCGAGCCTGCGATTCTTCTGAAATTAACTCTAAAAAACTTCCACGGTCTCAACTCGAAACTTTAAAAAGTACCAATCTCATTAAAAGAGAACGAACAAAATTTTGCATTATTTTATAATATTGATTCATTGATAAATTAATTGACAAACAACGACAATACGAATGATTACGAAAAAGCGCGAGAAAATTTAGTTTGAAACTAACGACGAAAAAAATAAAAATGAAAAAAATGACGTTCAAGTTCTAATTAGATGGTTTTTTGCTGTTTTGGCCATATTTCTCATTTCGAACAAAAATGACGCTCATGCCACAACCAACATTTTCTGGATTAAAAAAAAATGTAACATTAACGGTTATTTTTTGGTCAATTGACGCCTACAAAAAAAAAATGACCGTCACCGCGCATCTACAAGGAAGTAACGAGTCTTCAACGTCGCGAGCCTGCGATTCTTCTGAAATTAACTCTAAAAAACCTCCACGGTCTCAACTCAAAACTTTAAAAAGTACCAATCTGATTAAAAGAGAACGAACAAAATTTTGCATTATTTTATAATATTGATTCATTGATAAATTAATTGACAAACAACGACAATACGAATGATTACGAAAAAGCGGGAGAAAATTTAGTTTGAAACTAATGAGCAAAAAAAAAAAAAAAAAAATGACGTTCAAGTTCCAATTAGATGGTTTTTTGCTGTTTTGACCATATTTCACATACCGAACAAAAATGACGCTCATGCCACAACCAACATTTTCTGGTTAAAAAAAAAACGTAAAATTAACGGTCATTTTTTGGTCAATTGACGCTTACAAAAAAAAAGATCGTCACCGCGCATCTCCTCAAGCAAGTAACGAGTCTTCACCCTCGCGTCCCTGCGATTCTCCTTCCGTGCTCTCGTGGCTGAGAACCACTGCGATAGGCCGCGCTGGTTCGCTGGTACCCCGAGACTCCGCGAGAAAGGGTTAAAGGAAAGGGCGTGTAACTCTCCGTTATCTCGCCGCGCTTCCTGCGAAGGGTGTGCGCCGGTGGTGGTGGCGAGGCACGTCGGTTCTGGTTGCCGGTGACGTCGAGGGGTGCGAAAGAGGTGCTCGGGCGTCGGAACGTCGCGCCGTCCGTTCCTTCTCTCTGTGTACACTTTTCTCTTTTCCTGACCCCGCTGCCATTCGCTTCTGCCTCTCTCGCAGTCAAAAGAGCTCGGAAGCAACGCGAAACGTTTTCATGATTTTACCGGGCCTAATTGTTATGCATGGCGCGCGTCTCGGCCCTTTCTGCCTTTAAACTCCCGCCCGCCTGACTTCTCTCAGCTCCACAACGGCACGATTCGCCCCCTTTCAGCCTCGCGGACTTCGAGACGCGCCGCCCAAATATCGGCTTTACAAAGCCTTTTATTTTCCTTTGCATCGTTCGGTTTTAAACATTTTATTTTATTTTATCATCATTTTTTTTTTGGTACTTTTTATGAAAATTCCTGAGATGAAAACTCCGACGTTTCCTACACGTCCAAGGGCGTTGAGAGCAGCAGGTGAGGCCTGGATGGCGAGGGGAGAGAAACTCTGACGGAGTCTCGCCGGTGAAGGGTTGAACGTGTCCGGTCGGGAAATAACTTTCTTACCTACTTACAGTCTCATCTCCTGGAGGCAAACTGGGCGGAGAGCGCGTCTCGAGTCTTTGTATATTCCTCGCGATATCCGCGCGATAGCTGCGATGTTTAATAAATTCTCGCCGGATCGAGTGTAACGAGGGTTCGAAAAATACGTTAAGCAATATTCAATCAAATGGGCTGTACAGTTTATGAAAGAAAAAATTATAATTCGAAGGAAAGAAAAGAAAAAAGATTTTTCACTGGCAACAAAAGTTAACTTCAGTCTGCCTTTCAACATTTTATGTTTCACGATTCGCAGTGCGAATTGCTAATGGAAAAAATGGTGCGAAAAAAAAAAAATTCGAACGAGAGGAACGAAAATAGTTCACTTTGATACGAGTGCAAAAAAACTTTTTTCGACGATCGTGAGTTTCACACGAGTTCAGAAAAACGCTTTTCGCACGAGTATCGTACAAAGTTTTATTTCACAAGGTGTGAAAATTGAGGTTTTCGCACACGAAGCGTGCGCAAAACCGACATTTTCCCACCGAGTAAAATAAAAGATTTTTCATTTACAAAAAAAAAAAAATTAACTTCAGTCTGCCATCGCACATTTATTCATCGTGACTCGCAGTGCGAATGCACAGTGCCGAATTGCTGATGAAAAAAATTGTACGAAAAAAAACAATTCGATCGAGAGGGGCGAAAATATTACATTTTGAAACAAGTGCAAACAACTTTTTCTGACGAGTGTGAATTACACACGAGTTCAGAAAACGCTTTTCGTACGAGTATCGTACAAAATTTCACAAGGTGTGAAAATTGAAGATTTGTCATAAAAACAAAAAAATTAGGTTCAGTCTGCCATCCCGTATTCATTTATTGTGACTCCCAGTGCGAATACGCAGGGCTACCGAATTGCCAATGGAAAAAGAATAACTCGAAAGAGAGGAAAAAAAAAGATTTTTCATTCGCAACAAAAATTAACTTCAGTCCGCCTTCCCACATTTATTTATCGTGACTCGCAGTGCGAATACGCAGGGTTACCCAACACTGTAGAAAGAGAATTTAAATTTAATGTACCAATGAATTTGAAATTCACAAACTCGGTACATTAAACAAAAATTAATGTACCCGAACTGCAAATTTGCAAATCTTCAGTAAAATTCATGTCCCGTATATTAAAATTAATTATTTTTTTCATAAAAATTACAGAACTTGTTCCTTAAAACTATGTTTAAAGAACTTTTTTTTGAAATTTAAAGAACTTTTTATGGAAATTGCTGTACCATTATTAAAATTTAACTCAAAGTTTATAGAATTTACGTACTGATTGTGGCTTGAAATTCAAGCACTTCTAGCAGTTTCTGCGATTACAACGTTGATTCAAAGTGAACCAAAACTGCATTACATCAACATTTTTTTTTTTCGATTCAATCGTATATAATGTCACCACACAGAAGGTATATTATTTCGACTTGAACGTATATTTGGTCAATTTGAAAAAAAATATGATTCGATGTGTTCGTATATTATATGAACATTTGTCATCTTGAAAATGATTTTATCAATTCGGCAAGACGTCAATTTAGTCATTCACAAATATTATGCTCATAATAAACAACTTTCAAGTTGTTTCGATATTTCAATGTCCAATCATGGAAGTTGAGACTAAGTTAATGACGAAGAATAACTTATATATCCGATTTAAGATCTTACATATCAATAAGCGGTTGCAGCGTAGCGGTAAGGTACTTGGTCAGAATGCGTTAGTTTCGGGGTTCGAGCCCCGCTAGGGTATATAAAATTTTAATTTATATGAATTGTGTTGTATTCATAAGTGGCGATGTACTGGTAACAATTGAACATACATAAAACACGATATAAACCACGTATAAAATTAATTAGTAACAAATAACGTAAATAACTATACCGGGACCAAACTCCAGATTAAGTTAGGTCAAACCTTTTTTTCAGTGCACAAAAACGTCCAGACCTTACTTGAAATTTCAAGAACGAAGGTATCGTAATATTCCCGACACCGGCTTCCTTTTTCATAAACCGTCACTTGAAAATTGCGACGTATAGGTGCTTGAAAATTACAAAACGGTTTGTGCATAAAAACTTCCAGTACCGTCATTCATTAATTTTCAAGCAAATTTTTTTTTACAGAGAATTGCTAATGGATCCGTGTCATGACATTTTTCGAAGTCACAGTTGGACAGTAAAGATGTCACGAGCGAGCCTTGGGTTGGGAATTCTCAAAGGGCGCTAAAGGGTTAACTCGTACGTGTCACGCATGATGGGACTGATCGTTTCATACACAATTTCCGAACAGCTTTCACTGTGCGGGTTATCGCGCGTGTTTCCGCGACTCTGCGCAACCCGAGATTGGAGCAGCGTTATAACACTACTCCACATTGCGTGGTTTACCCGAGTCCCCTCTCGGGTGTAACGTCGAAATCGTGAAACACGCATACGAGACCGGAGGGTAGTACGCGGTCGGTCGCTCGGTACGCGTTCCCGCAATGCCTAGTCCCGATAACGGTATTTAAACTAGACTTACCGGAGAGACCCAAACAGCTGGCCACCGAACACTCACCTCTGTAAATACGAAACGGCAATTCGTTAGTGTTATCCGGGGCGACTCGTGCGTCTGTGCAACATTTTATTGTAATAACGTAGCTGTAACAATAATAAGATAACCATTTATTGAAGTCACCGAGATATACAAAATATCGATTCATTTTTTATCAGAAACTTAATTTAATAATTTCTTTACCCAAGCTTTGGGGTAAAATGTATTTTTTCTTAAAAAAAAAAAAAAAAAAAAAAAAAAACAGCTTGATCATCTTACTTTGAATCTTCTATTATTTTTTTTTCTTCGTAATCATTTTTTCATGTAAATTAAACTTACCGGAGGGACCCAAAGAGCTGTCCACCGAACACTCACCTCTGTAAATACGAAAAGGCAATTTGTTAGTGTTATCCGGGGCGACTCGTGCGTCTTTGCAACATTGTATTGTAATAACGTAGCTATAACAATAATAAGATAAACATTTACTGAAGTCGTTTAGATATACAAAGTATCGATTCATTTTTTATCAGAAACTTAATTTAATAATTTCTTTACCCAAGCTTTGGGGTAAAGTGTATTTTTTCTTAAAAAAAAAAAAAAAAAAACAGCTTGATCATCTTACTCTGAATCTTCTATTATTTTTTTTTTTCGTAATCATTTTTTCATGTAAATTAAACTTACCGGAGGTACCCAAAGAGCTGTCCACCGAACACTCACCTCTGTAAATACGAAAAGGCAATTTGTTAGTGTTAGCGGGGCGCCTCGTGCGACTGCTGAACATTGAATTATAATAACGTAGCTGTAAAAATAATAAGAGAAATTTACTGAAGTATCTAAGATATACAAAATATCGATTCATTTTTTATCAGAAACCCAAATCGACAATTACTTTACCGACTTCTCGAGGTGAAATGTATTTCTCTAAAAACAAAACACTTTGATCATGTTACTTCGTGTCGGTCTTTTTTCTTAATTATTTTTAAAAATCTTAACTGACGTTTGCTCTTGTCACGTGCTTGAACGCATATCGTACATCGGCGATAGCTTCTAGTGTTTCGTTCGTTCGTTCCCACACCGCCTGATTCGTTTCTCTTTCTAAGATATTAAAAATGTCGATTATTTTTTTGAGATATCAAAAACTTTGATTGTTTTTCTAACATATTGAAAATGTAGATTATTTTATCAAGATATCAAATTTTAAAATTATCTTTCTAATCTCTTAAAAACGTCAACTACTTTTTAACCAGAAACTCAGCTCGACAATTTCTTTACCGATGTTTTGGGGTGAAATGTATTTTTTTCTAAAAAAAAAAAAAAAAAAAAAAACACCTCGATCATCTTTACTTCGTATCTTGTTTTATCTCATTTTCTTCATTTTTTTTTTTAAAATCTTAACTAAAGTTTTCTCTTGTCACGTGCCTAAACGCAATTCGTACATCAGCGATAGCTCGTAGTGTTTCGCTCGTTGGTTCCCAGACCGCCCGCTCCGTTCCTCCTTCTCGCTCTTACGTCCCCGTCGCATCTATTTTACACGGACGTGCACATAATCCGTTGCATTGCGTGTTTCGATAACGTTCCGGAGCGGCAGTATTTTACACCCTGTAACTCTCGCGCTCTCGCTTGCTCTTCCATAGTTCGCGGGTTTCGTCCCGTGCGATGCAAACGAGAAACCGGGCATTGTTATTGCGGAGGATAGGCGGCTTCGAGTCGACGATATCTGCTCGTTTCTCCGGTTAGTTATTCGTTGCGTCGTTATAAATTCAAGTTGCGCATTAATTCTTTCAATCAGCGACGGAAAATATTATAATCTTCGCGCATAGGGTAAGAGGTGGGTAAGAGCGGTGCAACGAGTGCGCATGCGCAACTTTTCGTCGCGATCATCGCAAGTTTGCGCGCTGTTTTTTCAAATTTGGTCACAGTTTTCGAAATTCTGTTTTTTTTTTTTTTATCGATTTACAAATGTCAATCTCGATACAATATTTCTCCGTGAAAATTAAATATTAAAATTAAAAAATTAATTTCATTAGACATCAACGAAGGTTCGGTACACAGCAAAAAGGAGTTTGTACTTTTTGCAACAAGTTATTGTCCACAAACATGCACAATTTTTTACTTGTTAACTCTCCAATCGCACAGTTTGGCTCTAGTTTTACAAACAAAAGTACAAACCGATATCGCTAATGAACACGGGAAATAAAGAGTCAAGTTTGTATAAAATCCGAACATACGAGTTTGTCACTTATTTAACAAAATCATTTTTACGAAACGTCGTATTCCGATTTTACGAAATTATTTTTTACTGTGCGTACGCGCCGAAATTTTTCTTTTCACGTTTCAACTCTTTAATAATTAAAAACAATTTCTCTTTAATAATTAAAATACAATAGTTTGCTCATGTAAAATTAACGCGTCGTGTACCGATGTCTCGCTCAGCGAGACACCGGAAGTTGCCAAGACGCAGCCTTCGACCGATTCGAGTGACAAGTTGACGTGCCAAAAAAAATCTGAAAAAATGCACAGACCTACCTTGAAGTGTTGTTTTTTTTGATAACGCAAAAGAAGATTAATTACGAACGTTTAATTACGTATCGTTTTTGTGCTTAAAATAAGGCAAGTTTGCGATTGGTGATAAGTCCGCAGTACCGGAAGGGTCAATTTTTTTTATTTGATATAATTTTTGGACACTTTTGACAGTGAAATTATGAGCTGTTTCAACTAACCCCGGTGACACATGTTTAGCCGCGGGGTTTACGGTGCGCGTGCGTGAGATACGCATTAAGCGGCGAGCAGTGCGAATAGCGAACCGTACTGTACCGTGCTTAGTAGCCCCCACGATTACGCGCTCTCCGCGTCTCCCAGTAGACGCGGCGCGTTTTGTGTTTCTTTGTTATTATCAGGAACGTGCCGCAAGCGGCGAAACGGCTCGTTAATCGCTTCAACGAAAATACACATAGAAAACGCCACGAGCTGGGAACGGCGAGCCGCCGTTCGCCGGTAGCACTATATCGAGTGTTGTTGCTTCTGCTCATGGCACCGAGTTGCACAATATCACAGAGCCGAGCGAGTATGTCCCAACTTTTTATGGCTTTTTTTTCCTTCGATATTGAAATAATAAATTTGCCTGCTCGGGAGCCAAAATTATCTCCATTAGATAACACTGGATGAAGATAACACTAGATGAAGATAACACTGGATAAAGGTAACACTAGATGAAGATGACACGAGATGAAAATGACACTAGACGAAGATGACGCTAGATGAAGATAACACTAGATGAAGATGACGCTAGATGAAGATGACGCTAGATGAAGATGACGCTAGATGAAGTTGACCCTAGATGAAGATGACCCTAGATGAAGATGACCCTAGATAAGGATGACACTAGATGAAAATGACACTAGATGAAGATAACACTAGATTAAGATAACGCTAGATGAAGATGACGCTAGATGAAGATGACGCTAGATGAAGATGACCCTAGATGAGGATGACCCTAGATGAAGATTACGCTAGATGAAGATGACGCTAGATGCAGATAACACTAGATGAAGATGACGCTAGATGAAGATGACGGTAGATGAAGATGACCGTAGATGAAGATGACCTAGATGAGGATGACCCTAGATGAACATGACGCTAGATGAAGATGACGCTAGATGAAGATGACGCTAGATGAAGATGACCCTAGGTGAAGATGACCCTAGATGAGGATGACCCTAGATGAAGATTACGCTAGATGAAGATGACGCTAGATGAAGATAACACTAGATGAAGATGACGCTAGATGAAGATGACCCTGGATGAAGATGACCTAGATGAGGATGACCCTAGATGAAGATGACGCTAGATGAAGATGACACTAGATGAAGATGACACTAGATGAAGATAACACTAGATGAAGCTGACACTAACTGAAGATAATGATCGTCTCCGGACGAGGTGTTCCAGGGTACAGCCCCGTCAGGCTCGAGACGCCGAAAGAGAGTAATTAATCACGAACGAGAAAGTACAAGTTTTAAGCTCTGAGTCGAAGGAATTAGATGGGGTTCGTATGGGTGTCTGTGTGTGGATTAGCAGGCAAAAGGGACGAATAATAACGAAAACGGGCGAGAAGCATCAAGGCGGGAGGCGATATCGCCGCTTACTCTCGCGAAATATGCGTACACGTATTACTCTCAATTATCGGTTCCTCGTACCGCCGGAATATGTTGGCCGGGATAAGGCACTCCCGCTGCGAGCCATGACTATTACTCGAAAGTATACATATATAGGCTCAACATACATATATCTACACTTATGTAGCCTGATCGTACATGTATCTATACGTATGCTGATCACTATACATATGTAGGCTGAACGCAGGGTAAATCAGGTTGATATGGTCACACGTAATATCTTTTAACGTAACGAACGAACGCAGTTTATAGTATATGCGGATACGATATGATTGCACCGAAAAAAATAAGATAGTATGTGCAAGGATCACATACTATCAGTACGATATGCCACGCGGCCATATCCCCCTCAATTTCCGGCCGATGTGACCAGTAAGAACGTTTTCTTTTTATTTCGGCATCTGAAATATTTGACGGAATCAATTATTGTCTTTCTGTAGTTCACGTAGACAACATCAAATATTCTAAGACACGTTTTGTGCGAGTCCTCGATGCTTCTCTAGGCTTAATCGACTACCATTATTGCTATAGCCATATTCACCCGTAATGTCCGAGTGAATTACATTAGTTCGACGTTTTTAGGTTACGACTAAAATTTAAAGGTTGTTTTAACGTTAAACCTCCAATCTTCATTGTTTAAAAAACCATCAACCCGACTTACTCTATATATCTATACGTCTCTATAGATGTACAGATACATCGATAAGTCCTATGCATCTGTAGGCTGAACATATACATATATATCTCTATATATATCTATATATATATATGTGCACGTATATATATGAGGAATAACATACTGTACGAGTACGAATCGGTGGACGTTAGGTACTCGTAAGCGACGTGTGCGCGTTTGTGGTTCGAGTATCCGCACGTTCGTGTGTAACCCCCTTGTGCCGTCCGTAAGCACACGTCGCGGCGAAACGGCGAAAAGTAAGAGGAGCGAATATAAAGGGGTTCGGAGGGAGAGAGAGGAAGAAGAAACGCGGAGGAAGCGCGTACGTATATGTACGTAGCGAATGGCTAAGAATAGGTTACCGTACAGACGGTCGGATATAGCTAGAACTTTGCACGCTTATAAGCGAGCGGGTCATTGGCATTAGGGGTTGGTGAGGTTTGTGCCTTTGCCGAGAGCGAGAGCGATCGAGCGAACGCGCCCGCTCGCACGATTTTCATTGCGAGACTCGCGAACGAGCCATGGAACTTGCGCGATACTCAAGTTTCGCATGGACACGGATATGTTCCGTTGAATGCGAACTTGCTCGCGATTAAAACGAACGGGGAAAAGTTAAGTCGAGGGTTTGAGGGCGGGAGGAGCGGAGGGTGGCGAGCGTCGCGCAGGTCGTCCGCTAATCATCGCCGGGCCCCGATTAACGTGAAGTGAGAGTCGCGTGACGAAGTCAGGAGTGCGAGAGAGACAGGGTAGAGCGGGGCAATATGGCACAGCGGGACACACCCAGAAAAATAATTTATTTGCCGGACACTCCGCTAATAAATGATTATTTGATTTAAATAAATATTTCCTTAAATCAATTAAAATATTTATTTAAACCAAATAAATATTTACTTGAATCAATTAAAATATTTATTTAAACCAAATAAATATTTACTTAAATCAATTAAAATATTTATTTAAACGAAATAAATATTTATTTGCGGGTGTCCGTCAAATAAATTATTTTTCTGGGTGCGAAACGGGATAATGAGACGAAACGCAATTTTCCAATAACTTTTTGATGGTGGTACGCGGGGCAAAAAGGGTTTGAAAATCCGGATGTATCGTTGGGACAAAGTGGGGCATTCAAAAATTACTGTACGATCGAGTTTTGCTCTCACTGTACCGTTTTGCCCCGCTGTGCCATTTTGCCCCTCTCTCCCTAGCGAATGGAAATCAAAGGTAGGGATAGAGTTTTCTAATTTTATTTCACTCGGTACAAAAATGGCACTTTTGCGTGTCGGGTGCGTAAAACCCCCATTTTCACACCTTGTGATGTAAAATCTTGTACGATACTCGTGTGAAAAACGCTTTCTTCTCACAATCGTTAGAAAAGGCTTTTTCGCACTAGTAACTTAATGTACTATTTTGGGCCCAAGAAGTCTAAATGATGCGATCGAACCGTCTTATTAAAGCGTTATATTTTTTTGATCGTTAACTAAAATTAATGCTCGCCGTATCGAGGTCATGCGAGATATATACATATAGCGAAAAGAGATCGAAGGTAGGTATCAGATTTTATTTAAAAAAAATTGTTGGCCTTATGGAGCGTAAATAATGCACTCAAAGTCTCGTTATCTTTTTTCATTAGTACGAACTGTCGAAATACACTCTACAATATAATTGCACTGATTAAAAAAAATGCGCTCAAATCTGAAGATTCGAGTCGGAACCTTAAAATAGATATTTTATTGGGCGAACAAAAAATGTTAATATCTCAAAAATATTTTGATCATATCATAAAAAAGAATTGTCGAACTTAGCGATTGTTTAGTTGTCTCAACAAAACATTTATTTGAACGTCCGTGCCCGAATGTTTGGTTGATTTAACCTTGTTTTTTTTTTCCGGCAGTGCCGGATCGTTAAAAGACAAAGTTATGCTAATTCTCCGCCTTTCAGCTCGTACGAGAATACTTGATACGCCGCGTCACTCAATACCGAAATATGTTCTCTCGCACTTGAAAAACTCGCGGACTCCTACATATATCGAATGAAATATTGATGAATCGGGAACGCGATGTTTATTAATAAGTACGTCGATTTTACGACGAAATTAGTATCGGGTCATTCGGATAAGCGGTTCGGTTAGATATCGAACGTTCGACGTGTGAGTATTGCCGATCGATTTCTCGCTTCCTCCTCCGTCCCTCAGAAGTGGCGTGTACGTTTGCGTAAAATTGGTCTGACCTGTGAATAATAAGTTACGCCATAATTAGAGTTCGTTTCGTCGGGGCGGACGATTTAAAAATATCTTTAAATGCTCGCATAAAATTTATTATATTGGAAACTATTCGAAACGATTCGAAAACTATCGTTGTTCCCAATCGAACGCCATGAGTAAAGTTCGTTTTGTCGGTGCGGACGATTTAAAAATATCTTTAACCACCTGCAAAGAATTAATTATATTTGAACGCGCAAATAATTTCCCGTCGATTAATCGCTCGTTCCCTAATCGACTCTACGTTAACTCCAACTAAAATATAAAAATAAAAAATAAAAAAAACTATCGAGTCAAAGTCGTTGTTCCGAATTGAACGCTATGAGTAAAGTTCGTTTCATCAGTGCGGACCATTTAAAGATATTTTTAAAAACTCGCAAAGAATTAATTACATTTGAACGCGCAAATAATACATTTCCAGTCGACTAATCGCTCGTTTCCTAATCAACTCTGCTGTAACTCCCAACAAAATATAAAAATAAAAAAACTATCGAGTCAAAATCGTTGTTCCGAATTGAACGTCATGAGTAAAGTTCGTTTTGTCGGAGCAGACGATTTAAAGATATTTTTAAAAACTCGCAAAGAATTAATTACATTTGAACGCGCAAATAATACATTTCCAATCGACTAATCGCTCGTTTCCTAATCAACTCTGCTGTAACTCCCACCAAAATATAAAAATAAAAAAACTATCGAGTCAAAATCGTTGTTCCGAATTGAACGCCATGAGTAAACTTCGTTTTGTCGGAGCAGACGATTTAAAGATATTTTTAAAAACTCGCAAAGAATTAATTACATTTGAACGCGCAAATAATACATTTCCAGTCGATTAATCGCTCGTTTCCTAATCAACTCTGCTGTAACTCCCACCAAAATATAAAAATAAAAAAACTATCGAGTCAAAATCGTTGTTCCGAATTGAACGCCATGAGTAAAGTTCGTTTTGTCGGAGCAGACGATTTAAAGATATTTTTAAAAACTCGCAAAGAATTAATTACATTTCAACGCGCAAATAATACATTTCCAGTCGACTAATCTCTCGTTTCCTAATCAACTCTGCTGTAACTCCCACCAAAATATAAAAATAAACAAAAAACTATCGAGTCAAAACCGTTGTTCCGAATTGAACGCCATGAGTAAAGTTCGTTTTGTCGGAGCAGAGGATTTAAAGATATTTTTAAATACTCGCAAAGAATTAATTAAATTTGAACGCGCAAATAATACATTTCCAGTCGATTAATCGCTCGTTTCCTGATCAACTCTGCTTTAACTCCCACCAAAATATAAAAATAAAAAATAAACTTTCGAGACGAAGTCGTTGTTCCAATTGGACCGCCATGAGTAGAATTTGTTTCGTCGGTGCGGAAGATTTAAAAATATCTTTAAATAGCCGCAAAGATTGAATTATATTTGAACGCGTAAATAATACATTTCCAATCTATTAATCGCTCGTTCCCGAATCGACTCTAATAACTCCCACCAAAATATAAAAAAATGTTTAAAACTTCGACACGAAGTCGTTGTTCGAATTGAACCTCGGCCTAGTTTAACGGGCAATACGCGGATTCATTAAATTTTCAAAATTCCTCGAGGTCTTCAACAATGCAGAAGACTTAGAGCGTGATGTGTCACTCAAGTCCACTTCGGTACATCCAGCCGTGTCCGATTGACATCTACAGAAATACAGAGGCGACACCGCGCTTCCAGCACAGTGCTTTTTTAAATTATT
This sequence comes from Amblyjoppa proteus, assembly GCA_963922035.1. Classification (NCBI taxonomy): domain Eukaryota; kingdom Metazoa; phylum Arthropoda; class Insecta; order Hymenoptera; family Ichneumonidae; genus Amblyjoppa; species Amblyjoppa proteus. The sequence goes on from OY998233.1 coordinate 15,047,120, forward strand.
CTTTGACGAGTGCAAAAGGTAAGGAGCAACCTTCGTGTAACGATCAACCTTCAACGTTCGGGACGTTAAAGAGGCTAAAAGGTTAAAGGTTCATTCCCCAGTTCGAAGTTGCGAAATTAATTCAATTAATATTTTGTTGTTTCGCCTCGGGCTCGACCAACGTCATCAAAGTGTTCATTTTTTATTCAGTACACAATTTTAGTGATGTTAAATCTTAAAGCGGGTGGCGGTGCCAGAAATTAAATAAAATGTCAAATAATTATTTTTATTGATGTAGAATATATCGTACTCTTGCTCCGTGCAATTAATAAACTTTATTGGTGCTTTTCGTGTACTCCGAAAGTACAGCAAAACCGGAGGCGAGTTCTTAAATTATACCGAAAAAAAAAAAAAAAAAAAAAAAAAAATGGGTTGAGAAAACAGAGATAGTTCATTATGTCGGCTGTATTCTCGTCTTCAGTACTTTTCTTACTCTTCTTTCCCTCCAATTCCCCGAGTTTCCGCCCCTACATTCTCATCCTCCAGCGCCCTTATATTCACCCTTCGAGATAAAAAAAAAAAAAAAAATAGAGTACGGGAGAAACACTCGTATTTCTACTCGACTGCGGAAACGCGCCGAAATTAAAAAAAAAAGGAATAACAAAGGGTGAGTCCACGCGCTCCTTCCGACTAAGACCATTGCATTGCACAAACTCTCGCACGATCTGGAGTTCGTATCATGAAAAAAAAATCACTGGAATCGACGATTACGTTATTAAAATGTGCATTCACATGCTTTGTATTAAAAGTTTCTCTCGCGTGACTGCAAAAAAAAAAAAGTGAACTTCTTTCGATTTCTACCGGTCAGTCGCAGTCGGGAGGGCGAGAAAAAAAAGGGTTGGCATCAAATTTGCGGGTTGTGATAAGCCGGTGGACTTTTGAACCGCGCATAGTGTCGCGGAGCTGTCGGCGTCGTCGACGATGATTGTCGCGGGGGGGGGGGAAGTCGAGAGGGCTCGTGACTCCGCAGTTGCTCTAATGAAAACAATTCAAGTTTATAATCCCCCGTACGGGATTGTCGCGAGTGTCGGGGCATCGTCGTGCCACGGTTAATTCATTGGGCTTTTCACACCGGGACGCACGATCTTGGGCCCCGAGCGGGGCGTTCTTGTGTTCACGAACGACGTGCCAGGAGGTCAAGGAGCACATTCTCAGGAATATATTTCTCGGCGCTGTAAGTGAAGTCTTGCGAGAGGTGGAACGAGGGGTAGAGTGGGTTAAGGAGATGAAACTGCAAAAAGGACAGGGGTGGGGGTTTGGAAAATGGCAGGGAAAATGAATCCGCAGCAAAATGAGATGCTCGGAATAAAAGTGAATAAAACAATGGAAGCTGTCGTTGCGTTTGTTTTGGTAGAAGGGTTGTAGAGGGTAAGTGACGATAAGAAAGCGAAAAATACTAAAAAGAATGCGAATTAGGTCTTTACGGATATTGGAGATAAGGAGCAAAAAGTGACCGAAGCTCGAAAAACGAGTAGTATAAAAAGTGGTGAATATGACCCACTTCGATTACACACCAAAATAGGTACCGATCTTTCTCGTCCATAAACGTCTTAAACAAATGTTCTTCTTAATTGAACAAATCAATTTGGTTTATTTTATGAAAATATCTGTTCGTTTTACAAATGCATTTTAAGGAGGACGATAAGAAAGCAAAAAATACTGAAAAGAATGCGAATTAGGTTTTTACGGATATTGGAGATAAGGAGCAAAAAGTGACCGAAGCTCGAAAAACGAGTAGTATAAAAAGTGGTGAATATGACCCACCTCGATTACGCACTAAAATAGGTACCGATCTTTCTCGTCCATAAACGTCTTAAACAAATGTTCTTCTTAATTGAACAAATCAATTTTGTTTATTTTATGAAAATATCTGTTCGTTTTACAAATGCATTTTAAGGAGATGAAACTGCAAAAAGGACAGGGGCGGGGGTTTGGAAAATGGCAGGGAAAATGAATCCGCGGCAAAATGAGATGCTCGGAATAAAAGTGAATAAAACAATGGAAGCTGTCGTTGCGTTAGTTTTGGCAGAAGGGTTGTAGAGGGTAAGTGACGATAAGAAACCAAAAAATATATATATACTAAAAAGAATGCGAATTAGGTCTTTACGGATATTCGAGATAAGGAGCAAAAAGTGATCGAAGCTCAAAAGACGAGTAGTGTAAAAAGTGGTGAATGTGACCCATCTCGATTGCACACCAAAATAGGTACCGTCCATAAACGTCTAAAAAAATGTTCTTAATTTAACAAATCAATCTCGTTTATATTATAGAAATATTCATTCATTTTACAAATGCACTTTAAGGCGATGAAACTGCAAAATCGACAAGGGTGGGCGTTGGAAAATGGCAGCGAAAATGATTCCGCAGCAAAATGAGATGCTGGGAATAAAAGTGAATAAAACAATGGAGGCAGTCGTTGCGTTAGTTGTGGAAGAAGGTTGAAGAGGTTAAGTGACGATAAGACAAAACAAATTAAAAAGAATGAGAATAACGTCTTTAGGGATATTCGAGATGAGGAGCAAAAAATGATCAAAGCTCACAAAACGAGTAGTATAAATAGTGGTGAATATGACCCACCTCCATTACACACAAAAATAGGTACCGACTTTTTTTTGTCCATAAACGTCTAAAACAAAGGTTCTTCTCAATTTAACAAATCAATTTCGTTTATTTTATAAAAATCTTTGTTCATTTTACAAATGCATTTTGTTAAATTGACAAGACAAAAATTATGAACATTTCTGCGCTGAGAGAAGAATCTAGTAAATATGACTATATTGCTTGGGAAATATTGCCATAGAATTGTTATAGGGTTTATAACAATTTTTCGTAGATAATGTTCGTAGATTATGGTAAAAATTCTTGGAAACTCTGGGACTTTCCGCCACAAGTGACGCTCTAGTTGCGTCCTACTATGAACTATGGTAATTTTTCTTCGATGACTTAGGTTTTTTATATCCTTCTCTCAGTGTCCACCCAGAAAAATAATTAATTTGACGGCCACCGTTTATTTGGTTTAAGTAAAATATTTATTTGATTAAAATAAATATTAATTGAGTAAATAGTTACTTAAATGAAATAAATATGTATTAAAATCAAATAAATATTTCACTTAAACCAAATAAACGGTGGCCGTCAGATAAATTATTTTTCTGTGTGTGGACAAAAAAAGATTTGTTGAAAGTACAAATATTTTTTACTTTGCAACAAATCTTGAAAAATAAATAAATTAAACAACCTACCGTTGTATATTCGCCACTTTGACCCTGCAACATCGGAACGAGCTCATTTTTCGAGATTCCGCATTCTTCCCTCCATCCGGAAAGTTTATCATCCTCGAGCCCGCGGCTTTACAACCTTCGCGCCGCGGTATCAGCGAGAATCGCGCCATCTACGCTTCGCTCGGTCTCCTCCAATTGCACATGAAATTCGGCTCGTCGTGTCATTGCCATCGCGGGACGATATAATATATACATCCCGGGCCTATCCAAGCCTATCCGGTGTCTGGCTGCTCCGCCGAGCTTCGCAACCCCTCGGGAGATGGAAGTGGAGGAACTAGGAACCCGCGGCGGAATGGAAAGCATCGGAAGATAGCTGGAAAGGGTTGGAACTCGGTTAGGGCGGGGGTGGGTGGTGAGGACTGACGCGTTCTCATACCTACTAGCGAGTTTGTTAATTTGCCACGCGAGCACATTACGCCCGTTTAGACGCTTGGGCAAACAGAAATGAGAAAACTGAGAAGATACGACATTGCGCTCACGGTGTACTATGTATATCAGCGTGGAGCGCGATACGCCCGCTCGTTTCGGATCTCTCCAACATTTGTGTTTCCCGACGTTTTGTCTCCCATCGACCGCGACTCTTGCGGCACCTCGGCAGCGGCGACGTCGCGATTTTCGGAGAGGGTAGACGCGATTTCGAGGGCGGAAGAGATTTTCTCGTACTTCGATTTCGCGAGGTAGAAAGAGGGGAGAAGAAGAAGAGCCTCCGACTGAGATCACACCGAGGGTGCGGCCGATGCTCCTCCACTTCCGTCCTCACGTCGCGGCCGGTTTGTCGAAATAGAAATATTTTTTGCGACTACATCGAATTCCCTTTGCAGCTCCGACGCACACACTTGACTGGCATGAAAAAAAATTTCAATTCTTTGCTAAAGCTTAGGTTTCGAATTTGCACTTCATGACTTTTTGGATTTCGGGGAAGAATCGAACTAACCAGCGGTGCGAGGATTCTTTTAGTTAACTGAATCTGTATTTCTTCGACTGTCAAAGGGCTCATTTTGTTACACTTGGGTTTCAAAAATGTGCACATTTTCTTACAACTTAACATTAAAATATTTGCCCTCCTCCTCCGTCCTCTGTCCCGCATCGGGATTTGATCTTGTAGTCGAAATACCCAAAACGCCAGAAAGTGGATGACACTCTCTTGTGTTTCTTGAACTTGGAACACAATGCAATCGCTTGTCCCGGAATATAAATATTCTTGCGCCTACCTCGAACTCCCTTGCAGCCTCAACGAACACTTTTCACTAGCATGAAAAATGTCACCTCTCAACGAAAGCTATAAGTCTCAAGATTTTTTTTTTCTTCATAATTTTTTGCTTTTTGCCGAGGAATTGAAGTGAATCTATATTTCTTCGTATGCCGAAATGTTCATTCTGTTTCGTCGCTCGATGAAGTAAATAAAAATGGTAACTTAAAATTAAAACTATTTGCCAAGTCACGCCCGTCTCCTCCATCCTCTGTTCAGCATCGGTACTTGCTTTCGTAGTCGGAGTACCCAAAAGTTCACAAAGTGGGTATTTGGACCATAATGCGCTCGCTCATGCCGAAATCGAACTATTTTTTGCGGCCGCCTCGTGTTGCAAGCAAGGAATGCTATTTTAGTGATATCCGGAAAAAATACAAATTATGACGGTATCTCTATCACTCACAACTCTACCAGAAAACATCTCTACCATATTACAACTATACCAAAATTCTCTACCAAAAAAAAAAAATTCCCACAATCTGTAGCAAAGATTAAAAATACTCTACCGGAATCAAAATAAAACTCTATCGGACTTGAAATAAAACTCTACCGGAATTGAAATAAAATTCTACCGGAAATACAATAAAACTCTATCTCAATACAGGACTAGACGGTACTCCTGTATTGGGGAGTACCATCGCCTTGTATTCCGGTAGAGTTTTATTTCAAGTCCGGTAGACTTTTGTTTTGATTCTGGTAGAGTTTTTTTTTTTTTTTTTACTTTCTGGTAGAGATTTTGGTACAGTTCGAATACGGTAGAGTTCTAATATGGCAGAAATGTTTTCCGGTTGAGTTGTTACAGCTGTCCTCTTCGGTAGATTTATTATCCGGTAGAGTTGCGAGTGGTAGCGATGTAAATGTGTCATTATAACTCAACATAAAAATATTATCCAAGCCCGGTCTCCTCCATCCTCTCTCCCGCATCGCTATTTTCTCTTATATGCGAAGTGCCTAAAACGTCAGAAAGTGAGCACTTGGGCCACAATGCAATGGCTTACGCGCCCTTGTATTTCGAATGGTATGACTTTTGCGCCCTTGTATACCGAACGGTATGACTTTCGCACAGTTTCGCACAGACCACGCGACACGGTGTATGCCGAAAGTCTTAGAAGAACGGGAATCGCGAGGCAGTACGGCGAGGAGCGAGAGAGATTCGGATTTTTCATTAAGGAGCCGTCGACTCAGCTATCCGGGGTCTCGGCCGAGGTGGTCGAAGGGGGCGGGAGGGGGGGGGGGAGGCACGAGGAAAATAAGGAATCCCTTCTTTCCCTTCGCCGGCATAATACGGTGGATTAATACGCGCGAAATCTGCCACCTAAAAGTTATTAATGACTGCTCGGCGGTGGCGGCCGCTCCGCGACGCGTCAAAGATTTTATAAAAGAGGGTTGGCTTCGCAAGGTCGAGGCGTTCTTTCCGTTCTTCCTCGAGCCAGGCCCGAAGCACGACAACGCCGGTAGCAGGCGGAGGAATCAAGGCGAATGAGCGAGACGACGGGGCAAAAAAAAAAAAAGTGGAAAAGAAAGCCGGAAAGCTTTGCAGCACCGTCCCTCATCCGTCACCACCAATAATGAATTTTGTTCCTCGACGAACGAGTTGTCAATAATTACCGTCGACGAGCAATCGCCGCTTCGTTTAATTATCAGAACGAGCTCGTCCATAAAATTAAATGAATAAATCTCTCGACAGATTGCCATCGATGGAACGCGAAATACAAGCAGCATTTTTTCTGGATTTAAGGATGTTTGGAACAAAGTCGCGTGAGTGGAACTACGTTAAACTTATTAGTCAGTGACCGAGTGAGAAACAAAGCAGACAAAGCGAGCGGCTAGACAAAGATAGAGTCATTCGTTTATCGATTTATCTCAGAAACAAAACCTTGTCAAAATCTGTCTGTTAGTCTGCTCTTCGCTGTGGTAGATTTAAAAAAAAAAAACATTAAAATCGAACAGAAAGTGACGGAGAAAATCGCAACGTTCTGTCGTTAACGACCGACTTTCGAAATGTTTACACGGTACCTTATGTTGCTTTTTACACGCATTACTAAAAAACTACCTGCTCGACAAATTCAAAAAAAATTGCAAACGATTCAGTCTCTTTGCCTGCGAAGTAACAAAGTTTTACGGTGATTGAACGGAAACGCGTTTTAAAGAGAAGTTAGGGACGCAACAATTGTACTGAGAAACTTAAGAGTTCGATGGTAAATTTCCGTGAATGTTCGGTCGAGCTTTCTTGGACCAACGGATGACCGGACGTTGATTAAAGTGTCTTTGGTTCGATCCGATTTAGAGGAACCGTTTTGCCCGTCCTTTTTTAATATTTTTTGTTTCCCCGTTTTTGCGTTATGAGACTGTAGAGTTTTCGTCCAAACATCCTTGAGGAGAACTTTGAAAGGCAACGATTGTATTGAAAAACTTAAGGGGTGAATGGTAAATTTTCGTGAATGCTCGGTCGAGCTTTCTTGGACCATCGACTGACCGGATGTTGATTAAAGTCTCTTTGGTTCGACTTGATTTAGAAGATACGTTTTGCCCGCTCTTTATTTATGGCATGGAAGTTAGCAACGTTCCACCAATGGTGTCATTGATTGCTGTCACTTTTCTCAAATAGTTTATTTTAATTAAAAAAACAAACTATTGCAGTATTATATAAATTATATAATTATTGTTATATGCGTACAATTATAATTATTATAAACATGTATATTAATCATGCTACATTGAAACGAAACGAAATATAAGTAAGCAAGTATAGAAACGAAATATAAGTAAGCGAATAGAAGTAAGCAACGTTGCTCCAACGAAATTATTGACAACTGTCAATAATTTCGTTGGAGCAACGTTGCTTACTTCTATGCTTTCTTTATTGTCTTCTTTTTGTCATTCTCCGCATTTTCGTCACCACATTATAGGCTTTTGGCCCAAACATTCTTAAAGAGAACTTTGAAACCCAACGATTGTACTGAGAAACTTAAGGTAGTTATGTCGCGAAGGCAATCCAAAGTCATGCGCATACACTTTTGACATGTTGTACTTTAACTATCAAATTTTACTTGTACAAAATCTCGAAGGCTTTTACCGACCATTTGAATGAATAATTAGATCTTGAAAATGGGTTTTTTTTTTACACGGCGCTTAAAGGAAAGCTCGCGAAATTGATCTTCAAATCGAGAATTAACATACTTACATCAAAGATAGAGAAAAAAATATAAAGTACTGCGGACTCGAGAATCAGTCAGGAAGAGGATGCGCATTAAAAAAAAAAAAGTGAAGTCACCGGACTAATGTTCAATAGAACTGCGATTAAAGTGCACGGTTTCGGGCCATTTGACGTTTGCTAACCTAATTGTACCACATATAATTAATTTTTTATGTCATATAGACGCTGATGTCTATGACTCCGGTGTACCGACGTAGCTCGATATACATATTGTAACGAATATGTAGCTGACTATTCGTTAGGACACACGATATTAGTTAGGTTTGACAATAGACAAAGGTCGATCGTCATATAGACAGTCTGGACTGGGACGTCTGAACGGACAGACGTGTGACAGTTCATACTCGGGATACATAGCCGTGATTATACCAATAATATCCGCCCCACAACCAAATACGCGAGTTATTCTTTCCCTCGGTCGTTACAATATATAGCTACACCTTAAGAGTTCGATTGTAAATTTCCGTGAATGCTCGGTCGAGCTTTCTCGGACCATCGGCTGACCGGATGTTGGTTAAACTCTCATTGGTTCTGCCCGATTCGGAGGAAACGTTTTGCCCACCCTTTTGTCATCTTTTTTTTTTTGTTTCTCCGCTTTTGCGTCAGCAGATTATAGGGTTGCGCGTGCAGATTTGTACCGGAGGACCGTGGCCGCGTTGCTATGCAAATTGGAAAGATAATAATCGATTGTCGGTGTGGATGGTTGCGTTGATGGTCTCGCGGATGAGCATGCCAAACCGTTTGCCTGTTTCCCACCTGGACAACAGGCCGATCTCCCGCGCTCGCTCACTTTCACTACCCTATCAACCCCCTCGGTATCGCCCATCCCGATCTCCCTCAAGGGAAATTATATAGTCTGCCCCCTCCCCCCCTCCCCCCCCCCCGGCCTACCGGCAGCCCATAGACCGTCAAATACCTTACCTGTCCCGCGTACGTATTCGATATACATATACATATATATTTGCCATTCCCATCGAGTTCTCGCGACGACCAACCCCCCCTCCCCACGATCCTCGTCCTCAAACCTGGACAGCCGCGAATTTTTCTGACACTCCTCGACCATCTCCCTTGACCATTCCGGTTGAATCGTCTTTTTTCGTTTTTTTTTTTTTTTCGTAATCGTAGAGACTCACCGAAGCCGTAGTATCAATTTATTATTTGGGGTACGAGTAGTGGAAAAATTTAGCTGACGAAGCATCGCCGTCGGAAAGAGGGCCAACGGGCGTAGGTACTGAAATCGAAAGCATTTGCCGTCGATTTTTGTACGATCGTTACTGTAACGCAAAATATTTTGTCATAAATATGAGACTGAAAACGCATAATGTCTGTAAAAGTTCGATGGCCGGCGGACTGGGAACTTCTTGAACTGTCTTGGAAGGATCGACCCGAATTGATGTGGTGATTGGTTGAACATTTTGTCATTATTGATCATTACTGTACCGCAGATTATTTTGAGATAAATGTGAGACCGCGAAATCGTGTAATGTCAGTAAAAGTTCGACGGGCCGCCGGACCAGAAACTGTCTTGGAATGATCGACTCGAATTGATTTGGTGATTGGTTGAAATTTTTGCCATTATCGATCGTTACTGTACCGCGAATTATTTTGAGATAAATATGAGACCGCGAAATCGTGTAATATCAGTAAAAGTTTGGCTGACCGGAGGATTACACCCAGAAAAATAATTTATTTGGCGGGTGTCCTACAAGTAAATACGTTAATTGATTTAAAAAAAGATTTATTTTTATTAAATAAATTTTTATTTACTCGCCGCCCGTCAAATAAATTATTTTCCGGGTGTAGAACGGTCTTGGAACGATCTACACGAATTGATTTGGCGATTGGTTGAAATTTTTGCCATTATGGATCGCTACTGTACCGCGAATTATTTTGAGACAAATATAAGATCGCGAAATCGTGGAATATCAGTAAAAGTTTGGCTCCAGCCAGAAAAATAATTTATTTGACGGCTACCGTCTATTACGATCAAGTAAAATGTTTATGTATTAAAATTGATGTAAATAAATATTTATTTAAATCAAATAAATATTTTACTTAATCCAAATAAACGGTGTCCGTCAAATAAATTATTTTACTGGGTGTGGCCGGAGAATTACATTCAGAAAAATAATTTACTCGGCGTGCGTCCCGCAAATAAATAATTCAATTCATTTAACCGAATATTTATTTAAAAAATTAAATAAATGTTTATTTGCGCGACGCCCGTCAAATAAATTATTTTTCTGGGTGTCGAATTCTCTTGGAACGTTCGACCCGAATTGATTGTGGCGATTAGTTGAAAATTTCGCCACGAAAGAATTAGTCGAGCAATTAATAATCCGGGAAAGCCGGAATCGAAGAAAAGTCTTCGGAGTGCATCAATCAGGCAGCTCCGAAAGACTCGCGCCGCCGCGTCCCTCGACCCGGGGATTCCCCGTCGTGCCGCGGTTTTCCCCGGCACGCCCGTTTTCATCTCCCGTTTCATTCGCCGGAGTGGCGCATCCGCTATCCGCAAGGTAAATCTTGTTCATACTCGTGTTTTTCTTGTCGCATTATTCTCGTGTGTCTGCATCAGCTCCGCGAGTCCGACGTCTATTTACCCTCCGAAACGATGCGCAGTTTGCATATGCCGATTGCGGAGAGTCTCACTGACCGAAGTGCACGAAAAGTGCACTCGCACGGGCTCGTACACTTTCGCGGTACTTCCGCGAAGCGAAATGTCCCGCATTTTTATCATATCTTCACTGTTGTTCAACAGCGAAATTTCCATATTTACGGAACGCGTGGAGAAATTTAAAAAAAAATTTTATTATTCTTCATTATTTTCTTTTGAAAAAACACTGTTTCAGCCCCGTCGTACATTGAGTCGATTAAAACATAGAGAACATTATAAAGTAAAATTACTATTCATTGTACAAAAACAACCAAAAACAACCAAAAAAAAATTCTTCGCGTTTATCGGGTGTTCCAGCGAGTGAAAATTTTACTACGCATATATATATATATATATATATATATATATATATATATATATATATATATATTAAGTTTCATAACCTCATCCTTCTGTTTCGATGTTATAAAGCTTTGCATCGCGGAGGACGGAAACAAAAGTCATACGGAGGTGCGAAAGCGTCGTACACACAGTAAAAAAATAATTTCGTAAAATCAGAATGCGAAATTTCGTTAAAAATAATTTTGTTAAACAATTGACAAACGAGCTTGTCACTTCTTTGAATATACGAATCTGTCCTTTTATTTTCTGCATCATTGACAATTTTAGTTTGTACTTTTGTTTGTCAAACTATAAAAATAACAAATAAAAAATTACTAAAAAATAAAAAAAAATTACTATTATAAAATTATTACGTCCGCGACTCTAAATTATCGGAATGTATGTAAACGATACGATTTTTCACATTTACTAACTTCACACAAATTATGAATATACTGTAAAAAGGGCTAGTCCCGTATATAAATAAATAAATAAATAAATAAATAAATACATAAATAAATAAATAAATAAATAAATCAATCAAAATTGTGGACATTTGTGGACAATAATTTTTTGTAAAAAGTACAAATTTTTTTTACTCTGCACTTTCGCGACACTTGTGCGAATCGAAAAGTTCCGCAATTTTGTCAGATCTTCACTGTTGTCCAACAGCAAAATTTCCATATTTACGGAACGCATGGAAAAATTTTAAAAAATTTCCATTATTCTTCCTTATTCTCTTTTGAAAAAACAGTGTTTCAGCCCCGTCCTATATTGGGTCGATTAAAACATAGAGAACATTATAAAGTAAAATTACTATTCATTGTACAAAAACAACAAAAAAAAATCCTTCGCGTTTATCGGGTGTTCCAGCGAGTGAAAATTTTACTACGCATACATTTTTTTTTTTTAAGTTTCATAACCTCATCCTTCTGTTTCGATGTTATAAGCTTGTAGACGAAGCTTTGCATCGCGAAGGACAGAAACAAAAGTCTTTGCTGTCGTTCAAGCGCAACATTTCCATATTTACGGACTGCGTTGAAAAAAAGTCCATTATTCCTCCTTACTTTCTTTCGCAAAAGAAAAAAAAAAAAATTGTTTCAGCGACCTCGCATATAAAGTCTATTAAAATATCGAGAAATAAAACGATGGCTCATTGTATTAGTTAAATATTATATTAGCTAGATATTAGTTACACACTATATTAGTTAGATATCAGTTAATTTGTCTTTGGTTCGACCCGATGTAGAAAAAAAAAAACGTTTTGCCCGCCATTTATTTTCTTCTTTTTTCATTGTCCGCATTTTCGTCACCATATTACAGGGTGACGAAACTGTTTCAGCGACCTCGCATATAAAGTCTACTAAAACATCGAGAAATAAAATGATGGCTCATTGTACAAAAAAACAAAAAAAAAAAAATAAATAAAAAAAAATCTCATAAGTTTATCAGAACCTGGAGCGAGCGGAAATGTTACAACGCATGAAAGTACAAAAAATTTCACAACCACATCTTCCGTTTCAAAGTCCAAAACTTGAACCCAACAGCCTCGTAGACGAACCTTCGAGTCGCAGTGGATAGAAAAACAAAAGTGACACCGAGGTGCTGAAGCCTCGCCGTCAACGACCTTGAGTAACCATCGAAAAAGAAATCGCAATAATAACAATAATACCGGCTCTACGTGGAATACACGTTGATGTAGACACGGGTGAAGTGAGAAGGGAAAAAGGTTTTCCAACGCTTCGCTTGTTTGGCTGTATTTCTCGCAACATTCCCTGTTTATCTCTGTTTTGTTGTCGCTTGTTTATACACCGTTCCCGCCTCTCTCCGTTTCCTCGTTTGCCGTCTCTTCACCCGCCCCCCCCCCCCCCCCGCCCATTCCGGCCCCTTTTTCTTTCTCACAGTTCCCCATTTCCTTGTCCGACTCGCTCATCGCGCTGTTGTTTGTATATATCTTGGTGCGTGTACCGGTTATTGCGTCTCTGCGATTCTCTCTCGGATCTTCGTCGTTCTCGCTCAGTTCCCTCTGATTCTTCGATTCATCGTCTCTTTCGCTCGTCCTCCGTCGTCGGTTGTCGCGTCCGGCTCGCCCGCTCGCTGCTACCGCACCTCGTTCTCTTTTCATCATTCCTCCACGCGGCTCTTCTGCATCTCTCTTTCGGCTCTAGTTTTCTCGCTCTCTGCCTCGCACTCCCGGCTTTCTCGCTGTTTCGCTCAACGATACGCATACACACTCCTCCTTCCTTGTTCTATCGCTTTTTTTTTATTATTTTTTTTGTTTTGTTTTGTTTTTTTTTTTTTTTACACTCTCTCGAGTCCATACCGCCTGCGTGCCTGCGCCAGCCTTCCATACTATATTCCGTATACCGCAAGCGGGTGTTTACGTTAGAGATAAAGCGAGGAACAAACAGCGTGTGGCGCGCCGCTGAGTCGTTCCTCTCACGGCCATCATGGCAGAGTCCGTCGTCGAGCTATGCAGTGTCTAACGTTGCCGGGGAATCGAGAATTATATTTAAAAAAAAAATAATCATTTTTTTGGCAAATTTAATTAACGGAAAAAATTAGAAAAATAAAATAAAAGATAAGACGAAAGAATCGTCATTGACCGTGAGAGCTCGTTCTTTTTTTGCGGGAAACGATAAGAACGATAGCAATGCATTAAAAACTGATGTAGTGCGATTGAAAAGAATGGCGTTTCTGAAAGTATCGTTTAAATTTTTATACGTAGTCAACTCAGATATAAACAATGGAGACTTCAAATTTCTAATTGGCATCGGGAAATTTTTTGTTTGTCCGTTTAATACCGATCAATATATTTTTTCTTACCGATTTTCTGTGGCAAAAAAGCGAATTGACGCAGCGGTTCGGTTTCCTTGACACAGATGTACGATACCGATTATCAGCCAAAATACGGCAATGTTGATGCAGCGCGATCGATCGTAGCAAGTTTATTGATTTATCTTCCGTCAGTGAGTCGAAACATTGTCGGGTGCGATTCGCCGCAGCCTGTAAACATGGACGATGGAACGAGAAGTTCGGGTGAACCGTTTGCGAAGACAGCTGCCCGTACAGTACAAGAGGTGGCCAATGAAACTTTGCCTGTCGATAGTATACGTTCTTTCAAATGGATTTACAATAAGGAAACTTTGTTTGCCCGAAGGCGCGACAAACGAACGGTTGTTCCGCGCTGCATCCAACATGCAACGCCGATGTTATTCGGATCTCAGCGCTTGGTTCATCAGCTTCCAAAAAGCTGCCGGAAGTTCAATAGACGCAGCGTATTTCCTCGACGGTTAAGAACAAAAACGCTCCGATCTTCTTACGGAGTTGCCAAATCGTGTATGACGACACGCAGCCTCGAGACAGCCGGCGAGTCTGACCAGCATCAGCTGGATCGGAGGAAGGCCATGTCCAAGCAGTCGGGTCGTTGTAATCGATACTACAAACGTTTCTGCCCGCTTCTCTCTTATCGCTACTGTCGTTGCCGGGTCGCGATAAGCGCCGGCAGAGCTCATGAAGATTCAACCTCTGGCTCCGCCAGCATAAACAGTAGTTCCGAGCACGCGACACACTATCGCCCCATTCCCGAAACTACTACTGCTTCAGCGATCGTTCTCTTTTTGTTTTCTTTTCGAGAGCGAGAGGGATTATGCAAATCAAACTTTATGACTGACCATCAAACTGACTTGATCCTAAAAGGCCGCACACGAGTCTCGTGGTCCCTTGAGCCTGCAACTCCTCTGGTCTGTAATTTTCCCTCCCACACCGGTGTGGAGCGGACATGTTGCTTACAAGCCGAAGTATCGACTTCGCTGCGAAGAAGCTCATAAATATTGATTTTTGGTCGAGCAGCGCACCGTTGAAAGCGAGCGTGGAAAGATCTGTGTGTGGTTTCTCTGGGTTAGATGGTTGAAAACGTATTCCAATCCCAATCACGATGACGACAATGTAACTGATCACTTGCGCTGTGATTACAATTCTGTCTTTTCGACATCCAGATTGCGCCCAAAATTGATGATCCTGCGTGCAGTATCAAGTCGTTGCTCTTCCTTTCTTCGATGACGTGATCAGTTTTCTTCGTCCCAGGCGCAAAACTGCACGTACTATAGACATAAATATTGACTCTTGGCCGAGCAACGTAACGTTGTAAGCGGGCGTAGAAAGATGTATGTGTGTTTTTCCTAGGTAAAATGGTTGGAAGCATGTTCCAATCCCAATCACGATGACGACAATGTAACTGATCACTTTCGCTATGATTACAATTGTGTCTTTTCGTCATCTAGATGACCCCACGTGTAGCATCAAGTCGTCGCTCTTCCTGTCTCCGATGGCGTGATCAGTTTTCTTCGTCCTACGCGCAAAACTGCACGTTCTATAGACATCAATATTGACTCCTGGTCGAGCAACGCAACGTTGCAAGCGGGCGTAGAAGTATGTGTGTTTTTTCTAGGTAAGATGGTTGGAAACATATTCCAATCACAATCACGATGATGACAAAGTAACTGATCACTTTCGCTATGATTACAATTCTGTCTTTTCGTCATCCAGATTGCGCCCAAAATTGACGATCCTACGTGCAGCGTCCAGTCGTCGCGCTTTCTTTCTCCGATGGCGTGATCAGTTTTCTTCGTCCCAAGCGCAAAACTGGACATAGTATAGATATAAATATTGACCCTTGGTCAAGCAACGCGACGTTGCAAGCGGGCGTAGAAAGATCTATGTGTGTTTTTCCTGGATAAGATGGTTGGAAACATCTGCCAATCCCAATCACGATGACGACATTGATACTGATCACTTTCGCTATGATTACACTTACAACCCGACGTATCGACTTCGCCACGAAGAAGCTCATAAATATTGATTTTTGGTCGGAGCAGCGCACCGTTGACGGATATTACCATAGCACATAGTAGTAGAAAACTGGGGCGCCACCTATGATAGGAAGTACCGGATTTGTAAGAATTTTTCGGCGATATTATGGTAAGAATTCTGGGAAAATCTGAGACTTTCCGCCATAGGTCGCGCTCTAGTGCCCTTCCACGATGTCCATTGGTAATTGTTCTTAAATGATCGGTAGTTTTTACTAGATCCTCCTCTTAGTGTACAATCCTATCTTTCACTCAAAATGTGCCGCAAATTGATTGTCCCGTGTGAGCATCAAGCCGTCGCGCTTCCTTTCTCCGATGGCGTGATCAGTTTTCTCAGTCCCAAGCGCAAAACTGCGCGTTATGCTCCCCGCACGCAGCACTTAGCGAGACCGTGAAGAGTATCGTCTGGCTACTGTAAAAAACATGACCAGGGCGTGCGTACACACAGCCGCGACGTCACACTGCAGCTACTCCCGGTCTGGTCTCTTCCCGCTGTTGCTGGTCCGGGTTGGGCGCGTTGCTTACATTGCGATGAGTCCTTCGGGTTCCCGTAGGCGGATATACCCGGTGGTAGGGGCGATGGCGTACACACGACGGGGTTAGCATTGTTGTTGACCGCGCGACGCACAGTAGACTGCATCTCGTGCTCAGGGGAAGCCCCCTGAGCTTTCGTTCCCAACCACTCAGACTCCTCGGCGAAAGGGCTGCGCCTTGCTTGGCCGGTCTGCCTTGCGGAGTCTCGCTTCACCCTCCGACGATGATTTTTTTTCCTTCGTTTATACCGTGGCCGAAGGTCCCGTTGAACGCGCAGTTGCACCGTGAACTCCGCGCCAACACTACACGAGACCCAGTGATAATGCATGAGGGCCAAATTGAAAAATTATCACACCAAAGCTCCTGGGGGTGTTGCGTGGCCCCTGTAACGCGTCCTACCGTTATGTTCCTTTTGGCCCTGGTGTTGTTTAGAAAGAGGGTGAAAAGCACCGCCTGTCCATAGGTGCCTCGCTTCCGGACCTTCATGCGTGTGTACACCACGCTCATTCCAGGAATTCGCCCTCGCGATGCTCCATAAAAATGGGCGCGTCGAGTGGTCCGCTTTACTTGTTCCTACTCCACATCCGCGACTGCACGGTTTATCCACGGTATAAAACACCGGGACAAAAGTTCGAAACTCCTCAAGGAGGGTGCGATGCACTCAAGGAGCGTAAAAGCTCCGTTGCCTCGAAGAGTACATACTATATCTTCCATATAACATCCGTAACCCTTCATGCAAGAGACCGACGGCAGGGAGAGGGCCGGGTGGAAGAGTCGGAGGGCACGGGTGATGGTGGGTGTCCGATCGTCTGCCTTCCCATCCGTTCCCTCACTTCTTACATACCCGTGATGGCCCCCGGGGGTCGAATAATTAGGGCCGATAAGTCACGACGCAACAGCCACGATGTATTTCTTCCACGGGTAAAAGGGATGCACCGGACTGACGTTGTTGCACGTAGGAATGGAGGTTAACCGAGCTGCACACAAGTCCATGCTGCAGTTGTGTTGACGATTGGCCAGGGAGAATCCCTCCGCCGCCCCCGCCGATCGAGCCGAAAGTTAGAATCGCTCGCGGAAAGGGTGCACCGCTGTGTACTGTTATACGGGGTGGAGTGCTCCGATGCCTCGTGGTGTAGAAGCGGCGAAAGGAAATGGTGTGGGATCGCGTGCCCATCGCCCATTACACCCGGACAGACTTAGCTTTGCCGGTAGCATGGCTTCGCGGTTCCTACTTTCGAGTTGCTTGCGCCCTCCCCATCGATGTTCCACCGTTGTTTTACTCCCTTCCACAGGTCCGGGGTGAAAACAACCCCTCTTCGTCCTCTTCTTCGCCTTCTTCTTGTTCTTCTTGTTCTTCTTCTTCTACTTCTTCCTCTACTTCCGACTCTGTCTGCATCGCACGTAATTCCTACGTCATACCCGCCGAACTGAACTTCATGTTGCTATTTGTGCTGTAATTTGGGCCCTCCCCGATGTCCGCTTTTCTTACGTACGTGCCCTAAGAGCCTCCAATTCGCGTAAATGGCATGAAAATATGATAGATGTACACGTAGACCATCCTTCAACAACAGTTCGTACCTCGCCCATCGTATCGCAGCGGCCTCAATCGATAGTCCATGGAATTTAATGTTTACGGTGGGTTCCCTCGATGAGCTAAGAGGCGCGCACGTAGGGTTCGTTGTTTTTCTTACCGCGATTATTTATCAAGCTATTCTTTCTCGCGGCTGGAAGACTTCCAAGCGACCAATTGGATTTACCCATCGAACGAGCAGGCTTGTGTACACAATTGAGTGTCTTCTCGTTTTCACGGAAGACCGGAGACTCGTCTGCATTCTGGGAGCGAACGAGGATGCAATTTTCCAAATTGCCAAAACAAGATTACTTTCTCGGGACGTCTCCGAGTGGATGCGCGATGAGGCTGCATTGCTCCGCGAACGAAACCTACTCGATTATCGAGCTGACACAAAAATGCGCGATTCGTACTCGACTCCTCCCTCGTGCAGAGTCGAGTTCGGGTTTTATTAACTCGAGCATTGAAGCTGCGAAATTCGTTATCGGAAGCCTGCTGAAACAGAAAGAGGAATTACGTTCGACGTGGTTCGTCTCTGCGCAAGGGTAAAGCTTTGTTTTTTTGACTTTTTGTTTTCGTCTTTCTTTTACTTTTTTGTTCTCCGGCGCTTCCGCCGTACGCGCCTCGAGCGTTTGTTCATAGAACCATCGGACACCACCGGTCGAAACTCGGATAGAAAAGAGTCTCCGTTACGGTGGTCGATGCGTCGTTGCCGCCACGTGCTAACGTGCACGGATGAGTTGTTTTGATATCGGGACTTCATACACCATTAGGTCCGCCCGACGATTATTTCGGGGACACGCTGCTGGACACATGACAATGTAACGCGACAATACTGCTGGACACACCGGGCTCGTCTCGTCTTTCTCTCCCTTCACTCTTGTCCTCGTTCTTCCACAGTGTTCTTCCAAACGGTGGCTCCGTTCCGTCTCGCTTCGCATTCCATCCTCTCTTCGCTTCGCGTCAACCCCTTTTTTCCTCTCCCGGTTTCCACTGATAGCCGAAGTCCGCCGCAACGAGTTGGTGAATCGAGAAGAAATTCCTAACTTTCCTGTGCCAC
This sequence comes from Amblyjoppa proteus, assembly GCA_963922035.1. Classification (NCBI taxonomy): domain Eukaryota; kingdom Metazoa; phylum Arthropoda; class Insecta; order Hymenoptera; family Ichneumonidae; genus Amblyjoppa; species Amblyjoppa proteus. The sequence continues at coordinate 15,065,933 of OY998233.1, forward strand.
CGTTTTGTATTCTATCCTATCAAACCTACCCCAAATATATTCGTCAGGCAAGATAACATTCGATCGAGGAAGCTCTTTTCCCACGGAAAAGCGCAGGATAAACAAAACAATTGAATTTCGGTCGAGTTATTGGGAAAAAAGGGAATCATCGAGCCTCCCAGCGGGATTATTTGCAGCGCCGCTATCCAGACGTCCCAACCCTGTGAAATGCTCGAACGCCCTTTAATATTCAACTTGGAAGTTTCGAGGTCCGCAAAAGTTCGATGCGGTTTTCTCGGTTGCCGCTTATCGCTGGGCGATAATCTTCTTACGAGGATATAACGCAACGGGGAAGAAGGAGACGGCGGACAGAAGAGTGCGACCAGCACCGACGCGGTTTAAGGAGAGCCATGTATATATACAATACGAGCCATAACGCGCAAGGGTGGCTCGCCGAGCTTTACGAACTTCTTCATTCTCCATCCCCGAGCTGTTTTGTCGGGGGTGTTCGAGCGAATTGAAGTAACAAGCTCCCAGAGGACAGTTTATGCCCGATGTTCCGTCTGCGCGAGCCCAACTTTCGACGAATCTTTGAGAACGGAGGAATGCGTGGTCGACTGTTTGGACATCTTGTTTCAGCGATCGCGGCACCGTGCACTTTTTTTTTTTGTGCGTCGTAAAGACCCTGAACTTTGGCCGATGTACGTTCCATCTTCAGTTTCGAATGATCGAACGCCTCCCACTCGGCCGGTTCTGATGGAACTGATGTTTCCTTCTCGGACCAACACCTCGCGTTCGTTCGCTTCGATCGTTAAGTCACTCTCGTGTGACTTTGATCAACTCGCTCCTCGGCTTGCGGCCCAGGGTGGGACACCAACGACTTGCCAACACCCCGCAGGCAACGACACTTCTTACGGGTGCGGTTTCCAAGGGGCATTGTTTGCCCTCTCGAACGGGCACGATGAGAAATGGCGAGCATAGATCCTCCTGCCGCATCCCAAGTAGGCACGGAGAGAGAGTCTCTTGCGCGACCGTTAGACATCCCGCACAATGACCATTTGTTAAAGTCCACTTGTACGCTCTACTCCCGCCGACCAATGTCATTCCGTTCGGTGTCATCAATCAGGACTCGCTCATATCCTCATCGAGACCTCAAGCTCAGTCAATCGTGCTCGCTGCGTCGGTATTCGGCACTATAATAAATCTGTGATGTTTACCTTATGAAGGTGCTCGCACATAAAACAACGTTTGCCGTTTTCCGGGGATGGCTTCTGTTCTCGTTATTACAAAGAGAAACTGCTCAAAAGAGAAACCGTCAAAGTAAACTGCTCTAAATGGTAGATAATACTGTCGCAAATATTCTTACATCGACAGTGTAAGTAATGTTTTTTCGCAGTTTCTTTTTGGAGCTCATGTGATGGCTCTTTCATGAAACCGGCAGCATTGAGAATCACTGAAATCGCTTCGATCTGTATGTGCTGTGAGTTAGGAACGACGAGAGTTGAACAGGACGAGAACTTAACCGATCTCGAGCATCGAGATCAACGAATTAAGATCGACGAGAGTTGTACATGGCGAGAATAAATTCGCACTCAGTCCAACCCACGGGCTTTCCAAAAATCGGTCTGGTTCTCGTTGTAGTGAGATAAGATCGACGAGAGTTGAACACAGCGTGAGTTGTACCTGAGTAGAGCTGATGACGAGAGTTGATACAAACGCGAATTGTAATAACGAGAACAGAAACCGTCCCGTTTTCCGTCACACATACAAGGCGATCGTACCAGATCGGACATCAATACGCGAGCATCAGCCAACCACGGCTGTGTGTGGATACGGAATGGCCCGTTTGTGTTCCGTACGTAGTTTTATGTGCGAGCAGCTTGAGTTAGGTTAAATCTATTGGACGCAAGATGATCCGTTTGCAGCGGGAGAATTGCCATTTCCAATAAGTCGAATCCTCGGGTCGATTAGCGTAGTTTTATCGACCAGTAAGCAAACTTGAAGTTCCTGTACAACAAATTTACAATTTATTTTTACATGTTATCTTGACATTACTTTTATCGAGGGATTGTGTTATTTTAGAATTCAATACTTGGTATATCTGTTTGGGTTCCATGTGGTCACAAAAATCAATGCGATCAATTGCAATTCCTTTGTCGGGCTTGCACTCGACAAGTGGACGCAGTATTGACAACGAAATTTTAACCAGCTGTAACGAATCAACGATAATGATGCGGTGTGAATGCGCCCGTGGCTTTTGCCGGTATGTAACATGGACATGAGTGCCAGGGGCACGCAACGTTTCGTTGCGGACAACGAAACGAAAGATAATTTCACTGAGGGGAGGATTTGTGAATGTATTTGCGAATTAATATCCCTCGGCTTTGGAATCATATATTCGATTAATTTTCCGTTCATCAACGGTTAATCGGATTTTTTGATCCGCTGACGCCATTAATCTGGCAACCCTCCGCGTACATAGCGAATGACAAATTCCAGCGATTCCTCTGTGTCGCCGCTTTTCTCTGTCATTCTCGGGAATCACTTTGTCGAGCCTTTTGCTGCTATTCGATACATCAGTCGTCCACAAAAATAAAACACTCGTTCAAAGTATTTTTTTTTTTAATGAATGAAGCGCCAACCGTGCATTCGTTGATTCTACGCAACGAAACAATGCGAAATATGCATCGTCGAATGCAGGGGCGCGCTGCAACGGAGTTATTGCAATTTTTCGCCAAATTGCGCCTAATATGGCGAGCGAACGATTCGGTGCAAAATGATTCGCTGACAATTTTCAGCACCGAGTCATTTGATTTACAAACCTAATTTATCAAAGCTACGACGATAAACGATTCCCACTGCTTCGATGCTTTCACGCTCGGAGCGAAGCGTTGATTGGTAATAAAAAAAAATTAAAAAAAAATTGTATCGCAGTATTCTATGAACGAACATTGTTTACTGCTTCTGTTGATTCATTGGCGTGTTTACCCTGTGTATATCCATGCGGCGATCGCTAACGCTGGATTACCGGGTTATTATCCCTCGATAAGTGGCAGCTGGTCGGTTTACTCTGGATCCTCGCCTCTCCTCATCTACCGCGGTCCCTTCTGCACCCTCCCAGCAAGGAGGGCCAAACATCGGGCCAACACGGCGAATACACACCCGAACTGGCAAGACTCCGGATTGCCCGGATAGCGCATGCAAGTGGCCGTCTCCGACCCTGCGAACTCTCAGACTTAGTTGGCCTGCCCCGAACTCCCGGATTCGACCCTCCTAATTAATTTATAACTATATAGGAGCCCCGAGCTTGTTACCGTATACATATATTTTGTGAGGGTCGAGGCGGCTTCGAGTCGAGTTTCGCAAATCGGTAGTCGTTCCTTGCCGATTATCGAGACGTCGAGTAAGTAAGCTTTTATCAATATTTTTTTTTGTTTGAATAGTTCCTGTAGGGGAGAGCGGGGCAAAATGGCACAGTGGGGCATAACGGGATAATGAGACAAAACGTAATTTTCCAATAACTTTTGGATGGCAAAACGGGTTTGAAAAACCGGATGTATCGTTGGGACAAAATGGGGTAGCCAAAAACTATTGTAAGGTTGAGTTTTGCCCCGCTGTGCCTTTTTGCCTCGGTCGCTCCTACACACTTTGATACTCAGCGTCCTGACACGTGGTCGTCATAAAACAGTAGCTATTTATTTATTTATTTATTTATTTATTTATTTATTTATTTATTTATTTATTTATTTATTTATTTATTTATTTATTTATTTATTTATTTATTTATTTATTCACTTATTTAACGGGGTCAAGCCCTTTGATACAAATGATACACTGATAAAAAAATACGGTTGAATCAACTAACGATTCGGGCAGGGATGTTCAGATAAATATATTGTTCGTACAGCTAACAGATTGGTTGATTCGGCCACATTTTTTGTTATCAGTGTATATACGTTTAGTTTTCCAAAACCAATTTTTCAATATATATTTTCAATAATGGCTGATAAATATTCTCTGACTATTTTCCGTAAACCTATTTGACTTTTACTCGAACCGAAGGATGTAATCACTCGCGGCTTTCGTAAATTGTCCAATTGGTTTGCCGAAGATATGTACACCGAAAAAAAGGTTTGGTAATGTCAAACTAAGCTGCGGTTGCGGGTGACGAAGGAAATATTTGGTCGATGGAACGAAATATTTAGTTGATTGAACGCGCATTTAGTTGTTTGACCTAATATTTAGCTGCTTCAACGAATAGTTACTTGAATTGAACAAACATTTTGTTGAATCGACCAAACATTTCCTTCGCCAGCGCAACCGCAGCTTAGTTGAAATTTTTTTCGGTGTAGTTCGGCCAGTTCCTTCGCTTGTGAGGGAATTGCTCCGGGTTGCCGATCGGCAACCGACTATCGTCCGAGAGGCTGTCAATGTTGTCAATGAATAAAGCTTTATTCTTCACAAGCACTTCCCATCCCTTGGCAGCCGGTTATGGAGCCGCGTACCCAGCGCCCGAAGAGTGGTTCCTTAAACCATAAAATAACTTCAATCCAATCGAACACGTTCGAGTGTAACGGGAGATAAATGCGATAAGAACTGTTCAAGGTATTCGAATTTGCTCCGCGGGGCTTTGAGTCGCGGGTCTGTAGGTACGATCCGGGCTGATACAAATTCAAGAAGGTAGTTAGAGGGTGGTTAGCGAGGCTGTTCGACGTCGGTCGGAGGAATCCATAGATTGGCCGGGCGGGCGCTCGCGCTCGCCCCGCTAACAATCAGCCGTAAATTATAGCCTCAATATCCATTGTGTACCCTGCTCTCCGGGTGGAGCTCGTGGCTCGGTTGAGCCTAGAGAGCCTAACCCCCGAAGTCTGAGGCCAAGACTACCCACACCCCGTAGCCGGTATGGTGAGAGAAGGGTAACCGGTATAGACGCCAGAGAGACCGGCAAACGCCTCGAGTGCAAGAGCAATATGGCGAAGGCTTTAAGGCGAGAGCGAGAAAGGAGGGAAGGCCTACATAGTCTGGGGTGTACGGTCTGCTACTACTAGCTGCTCCCGTACCACGAGCCCAACTGTACCAAGAGATATGTATATTAATGGGGCAATCTTACATAGTTTTGTTTACCTTGCCATTCTCCTGGTGCGTATACAATTACTATCCCCGCGGTCCCCACTTGCGGGAAGGGCGGCTGCCCTGCCATAGCTCTGGCACTCCACAACTCCTCTCGCCGCACTAGCTACCTTCAGAACCTCCGACCGACCCTCACCATCCGTTCTCTATTGCCAACCTTTCCTTGGATAACTGCGCCGCACTGGCGAACGGGACGCTCGCTGGTTTTCATGCACAACCCTCTGCAGGTGCTCGCAGATAAAACAATGTTTGCCGTTTTCCGTACGACTCTATCGAACCAGATCGGACACCAATACGCGAGTATCAGCCAATCACGGCTGTGGATACGGCAGGGTCGGTCTGTGTTCCGTACGTAGTTTTATGTGCGAGAAGCTTGATCGTCCAGCTCTGCTTTCCCATCGGGAGACCGGATTCAAGAAATCGGCTAAACGAAGATCATGAGATTCGCAAGACAGCGAAAGTATCTGCGGTATTCGTCATTGAGGACAAGCGTTCGAAACACTGTCGTACATAACGAGTGGCTCCTCAACCCTGGAAGACCACGTATTTATCTCCGCTCCTTCCATTCATGTTACGTTTCCAACGAGGAAAAAAGAACGTTACCACGCCATCCTGACGAAGATCATGAGATTCGCAAAACAGCGAGACTATCTGCGGTATTCGTCGTTGAGGACAAGCGTTCGAAGCACAGTCGTACTTAACTACTGGCTCTTCAACCTTGGAAAACCAGGGATCCTGTCTCTTGTCCTCCCATTCATGTTACTCTTCCAATGAGGAAAAAACAACGTTACCATGCCATCCTGATGAAGATCATGAGATCCGCAAGACAGCGAGACTATCTGCGGTATTCGTAATTGAGGACAAGCGTTCGAAGCACAGTCGTACGTAACTACTGGTTCCTCAACCCAGAAAAACCACACATCCTATCTCCTGTCCTTCCATCCATGTCACCTTCCCAACGAGGTAAGAACGTTACCATGTTCATCCTGAGGGATCACCCTCAGTGAAGTACGCCACGAGCGAGAATTCCGTCTTATGCCGGATCCGTCACTGATATCAGGCTCGCTTTGACTGATCCCCGGTGCACGAAGTACCTGCTCATACCTAAACACACACCCATCAGCTTCGTAAACGCTCTAGCCGAGTTGCTCGAAATTCGTTCGAAGCAATCAATATCTCAAACTCTCGTCCGCTCTACCTCGTCTCACTAGGCGGGAAGATATATGTCGCTAGGATGTGGGCAAACATTGTAAATATAGTAGACGGTTGCATTGTTACGCGACGGGAGAGAGCGCGGGAACGCTTTTCGCGATGGGCTCGACGCCGGAGACGCGCCGAAGAGACGGAGAGGGAGGAAAGTAGTGGCGCAAGAGGAAGTAAGGGAGGCGAGAGACGAAAGGGGTAGCCGGTGGAACGGGAGTAGCGAAACGGGGTTCATACGGCGAGGTACGAGGGCTACGTTGCGGATGGGGGCTGGGTGGACAGAGGGGGGGAGGAAGGGTGGAAAACGAGGAAGGAAAGGGGTGGACAGCCGGACAAACAAAACCCTTGCTGCTTCATTTCTGCCCGTCTGGCCAGACACCGACCCTTCGTGTATTCCCGTACACATGTATGTGTTGTATCCAACAGCGAGTACATATCACGTACGTGCACGATACACACACACATCGAGACACTGGAGATACACCGCGTGTGTGTGGACGCTGCGTCCGAGGGCCCGAGTGACTAGTCGCGTTTCCGTTCTCTGCAAACCCACCTTCACCCCTCACCCCCCTTCCCCGCCCCCGCGTGTCCGTTTCGTCATACTCATACTCGTACTTTTCCGTGTTACTTTTCGAGTTCGTTAATTAACGGCTTCGCTTCGACGATATAGAGGGTTCGAGTCGTTCCGCGCACTGTTTCGAATGAACTCGCGATGGTAACAAAGTCCAAGGATGACGACGGATGCGTGCGCCGGGGCGGGGATGTTGTTACTGGCCTCGACTTCTATATAGACGTACTCGCATCCGGAGCTAAATAAACTCTCGGTCCTTTGCCTACCAATGTTTTACACAAACCGAACGACTGGTTTTTCCTTTTTTTTTTGTTAATCTTTTTCTTTTTGTTTTATCCCTCCACAGCTCTTATAATAAGCCACCTTTTGTAAGCTCTCGCACACGGGGGCATCAATGGATTAATGTCGCATCGGTTATTATTTCAACGCTCTTCTCTCATTCGTATGTTACAGGTCAGTGGTGCATTGTTCTTCGGCGACTGAGAGAGAAAGAGAGAGTGACGCTGACATGGTTGATATACGTGAGTTTCCATAGAAATTTAACCTAAAGGAAAACTACGAATAAAAAAAAAATAGCGTGGGATAGATCGGATGGATTTTGTTAACCGGGAGAGAGATTTGGGCTTTTATGTTTATTATTATCTGTATAAATATCGTTGACGTTTTTGGTGGTAAAACATACATATGTATGCATTATCTACATTAGGGTGTTTCACAAAAAATACATTTTAAAAACATTTTCCTCCCACCTCTTTAAAATATGTATTTCGATTTCAAATTGAATCTCACAAAAGGCAGTCCTTAACGACAACAAAAAATGCTAAGAGGTGCTGTACTCGACGTTTGTACGCAGAAAATGCGGCAACTTTTAAACGTGTCAACGACCGCCTTTCGCGAGATGTTTTTTTAGATCGATATATATAGTTCAACGGGGTGGGAGATTAACTTTTTGTCATTTTTTGCAGTGAACTCGAAATACATATTCTTTAATTATTATTTTTGATTCGGATATGGGAAACTTAAAAAATATCCGGTAGTGTGAATTTGTTGATAAAGATTCTTTCCACCCTCCAAAAGCATAGATTTCAATCTCAAATGGAACTTCGCGAAAGGCGAGTCCAGGCAAAAAATCCTAAGAGGTGCCGCATTCAACATTTGTATCGAAAAAAGTCGACAACTTTTTTCTTTTTGGGTATAAACGACGCATTCTGCGTCACACACGAAGATATCTTAAGAGTTACCACATTTGGCATCTTTCAAGATTTTTTAATAGGGCTGCAGTTCGCGAAGTTCGATGTCAGATCGAAATCGGTACTTTAAAAAGCTTGGTAGAAAATAAATTAAAAAAATGCCTCTTTTCGAAACACCCTAATCTACATATACATATATGCATATGTATATTTATATCCGGAAGAAAAAATTTCCTCAGCGATTCGCTAAGTGTCTCGTGAAAATTTTAGCATTTTCGTGAATTTCGGGGAATATCGGTGACGAGAAACGTCAACGTTCGCGACGCTGACAACGATAATAGCGTTTCTTGTATGACTGTGTGTAGAACATCGCGAGGGATTGTCGAAAGTTTTGGGAAATTTCGCAGGATACTCGGGGGCGATTTGTGAGATATCGAAGATGCAGAGCGGTTTACGACTTTTGAAGTATTATGTCACTGGATGGAGCGTGCATACAAGTCGGTGTGTATCGTTGTCGTACGCTTCGCAGTTCCACCTACGCATCGCCTCTGTGTGGGCGCCTCGAAGATTTTCCCGGCAACCCTTCGTAGCCGAACGATTTATCAGAGAATGCGACGGAATCCGGGAACGTCGATCCGAGCACAGTTTGTAGAGTCGTTTGGTGCTGTGTCGTACGAGGCTCTTCCTGTCATATTCGATTCTATAGATCGAAGGGACTCGCTTCGTAAAAGAAGTTTGAGGGGTGGGACGGATAATAACGTTAAAAAAAAAGGAATAAAAATCGTAGGCACGTAAATTGCTTATCATAATCCAACTTTGGGCACTTTTGTTTTAATGCAACGAGAAGTAATAAACAAATAACTATATTTCATGGGTGAAAATTATGTCTCAGAGTTTATACACTGAGAAAAAAAAAAAAAATTGGTTGGATTAATCAAAAGTCGCGCTGACATGCGTTCAAAGCTGTTATTTGTTTGGTGCGAATGAAGCATTGTTTTGCTAAACGATTGTTTACTTCAATTTATTCAAAATTTGTCGATTGAAATAATTTTTAGCGTACCGACTATTGAATTGAATTTTTGGTGTACCAACTAAATTACCTCTGAACGTATGTCACCGCGCATTTTGGATTGGTTGGATTTGTTGAATCCAAAAATTTCTTTTTCGCAGTGTAAAGATTGCGATAGGGCATTAAATCCGGAGGTGTAACTCGTGACGGAAATTCGCTTTAGCGTAAAATGAAAAAAGTGTCCTTTTCTGTCTTAAAACGTGCGTTAAATTTGAAAGTAATTGCACGCTGAAAGCGAACGAATTTAATACATTAAACTATCAAAAATTTCCATTCCCTCGATAAATTTGTCACTCATTTGTTGATCCATTGCCAACGACAAATTGACTATACTTTCTAAATCGCGTCCAAAATCTGTGTCCTAAAAAAAAAAAAAGTAAAAAAGAGAATAAAAATCGTAGGCATACAAATTTCTTACCAGAATTCTCAACTCTTCTCAGGCAGTTTTATTTTCATGCACCAAAAATTGATATAAAAAAAAACATAACTTATGAGTGAAAATTATATGCCACACAGTTTATAGAGATGGCGATATTGCATTAATTCCGTCGATGTAACTCGTCCGGGGAGTTCGTTTAAGCCTGAAATGAAAAAAAGTGTCTATTTGTCTATCTCAAAACGCGCGTTAAAGTTTAAATTAATGGCACGCTGAAACCGAACGAATATAATGCATCAAAATCGATGTACCAAATTCCCACTCCTTCGACGAATGTGTGAACAACGTTCACTGACGACAAATGTCCAAAATCTGTCTCCCGAAAAAAAAAAAAAGAAAGTGAACCCAACGACCACATTCACAGTTTACAAAAAAAAAAAAGAACAAAATAAAAAAAGTTTCTGCATGCAGCGCGCAACCTGCGAAGCGGGCGCGAACCGCGTGCGTTTCTCGTACTCTCCCCCGCCTCTCTTTATCTCACGACCCATTACTATTCTCCTAATTGAAATGTAACTGAAATTGTTAACGCTCGGTGGCGGCGAGTGTCACGCGGGCTGGCGGCGTTCAGAACGAGAGACAGAGTTCGGGCAGGGTAGGTGTGGACGGCACGTGTATTCGTACCGGTGCGTTCTGTTCGGCGCGAGTACCGGAAATACACGTGCCAGTGCCACCGTCCATTCTGGACTACACACGTAAAGTGTGTACGTTCGCCAAACGTTCCTGGTCCCACCCTCGGCTCGGCTGGCCCGGTCTCTTGCCAGTTTCTCTCACTTCCACTCTTGGCGCCCTCCCGTTGTTATTTTCCTCCCTCGATCTCTCTGTCCCGTTCCCGCGACGCTTTTTCGCAAGCGACCTCACCCACCCCCACCTGCGCGTGTATCAGCCGCTTAACGTCGCTATTATATTCCTCTTTTTCCAGTCCCGTGCTCACCTGCTTGTTTTTTTATCTCCCGTTATTTCTTCTTTTATCTTCGCCCTACCATTCCCCCGCTCAGCTTTTCATAATGCCGGGCGTGAGGGTGGTCGAGAGCTCGGTCCACCCCCCGACACCCGGAGACTTAGTGCCGACCGATAGATATGCGTATGGGGCATTCCATACCGATTCGATCTACCGCGGACTCTCGACCTCTTCAATTCGGTTGGTAATTTTTTATTATATTGTTCTAACTCTAAAAATCACTCAAAATAAAAAAAAAATATTTATTTGCATAATTGCAATTTTTTAAACTGAACATATTGATAGGCCAAATTAAAAAATCTGAAAAAATCCTGTATCAGATATGAACATTTTTAGGCCTAAATCCAGAATGGGTAAAACGTTTGCTTCTAGATGTTTTTTGAGCTTTGCTTTCAGATTTTTTCATTTGTGTTAACAACGCTTGCATTGCATATGCATATGGGGCATTTCATACCACAATAACAAGGTGTACGTATGGGGCATTCCATACCGATTCGTCCTACGTCGAACCCTCGACCTCTTCAATTCGGTTGGTAATTTTTTTAGAATATTGTTCTAACTCAAAAAATCACTCCAAATTGTTTTAAAAATTTTTTTTTTTTAATTTGCATTGGTTGCAATTTTTCAAAGTGAACATATTTTTAGCGGGAATTAAAAATTCGGAAAAAATTCTCAAAAATGGTGTATTTGATATGAACATTTTTAAGCCTAAACCGAGAATGGTAAAACGTTTTTTTCTAGATGTATTTTGAGCTTTCCTTTCAGATTTTTTCATTTGGGCTGACAATATGTTCACTTAAAAAAAGAAAGCAAAGCTCAAAAAACATCTAGAAGCAAACGTTTTACGATTCTGGGTTTAGGCTCTAAAATTTTCATATCTAATACAGGATTTTTCAGAATTTTTTCACAACTTTTTATTCCGGCAAAAAATATGTTCACTTTGAAAAATTGTAATTAATGCAAATTAATTGCTACAATAATTTTTTTTTTTTTTTTATTTGGAGTGATTTTTAGAGTTAGAACAATATTATAAGAAATTACCAACCGAATTGACGACGTCGAGGTTTCGCCGTAGGTCGAATCGGTATGGACTACCCCATATGCACCTTCCCGATTGTTATAGATATATCGTACAGCGCGTATCCGCGTTGTACGTGTGTACTCTCTGTACACGAATACCCAAAGCCTGCGCCTGCCTTAATAACAATTGGCTATAAACTAGTTTCAGGGAGAGCGGGGAGGGTTCGTTGCGGACCAACCGGCCAAACGGGCGCGGGTATTATCGCGATATTATTCGCCGTGGGGATGTTCGGGGCCGCGAAAGGACGGGGCAGCTCCGCGAGGAACTCGGCAGGGCTTGCAAGCTCGGTGCTTCCACGGGCCCGGAAACGATCGCGGCCAATGTGTAGTCTCACTTCTCATTCCTTGGTCCATATAACAACCCCCTATCTACCGCGCCCAACTCGTCTCACTTTCTCCGCTGAGAGCTTTCCATACACTCGAACGGTTTCCCATACCGACCGCAGCAAGGGCGCCCACGGTTGAACGCTCGGAGGGTTATTGCAAACCCGTTATTGCGTGTGATAATTATTTTTTCTTCTTTTTTTGTTTCGCTGGGAAACTCTTCGGAGAGGCCGTTCATAAGGATATCTGCGTGCGGTAAGGTAGAGAGGGGCTCGTTTGAACACGTGGCAAGTTGAAACGGATCCAGGAAAAGGAAGAGATTTCACGCAATGACGCAGTCATGAATTAGAGTGCATTCTGGTCAGAATACTGATAAGTGATTCCTGAAAGTACCATCCTCACTGCTTGGCATACCTTTTTTTTTTTTTTTAATCTGCGCCTGTTTCATTTTGCCCCATGTACCGACTAGAGCCGATCTTCCTGCATATGGCCATTTTTATTCGTTGGCTGTGACGGCCCTTTTCTTGGATTCCGCGAACTTCGTACGGTTCGAATTTAGCACGCGACAATGTGGATGAATAAATAAAATTGTACCCATATCGATGTCCAAGAGGAGTTTCATCGATGGAGCAAAAAAATCATCAGAGAAATCCACATGGCCGTTGCAAGCGAAAAAGAACATCGAAACTCTTTAAGCATTTTTGTCGAAAAAATATTGATTCATTTTTTTTTTTTTTTTTTTTTTTTTTTTTTTTTCAACGCGCGTTTGGAAGTACATAGTCGGGTTTTTACACACAGTTAGTACAAGGTGGTATGAAGTTAGAGTTTTTTTTTTAGTGAAAAATATGAGTTAACAACGGACTTATTAACAATTAACAATTAACGAATAACTTAATTGTCAATAAGTCCGTTGTAAATTGATATTTTTCGATTTAAAAAAAGTCAAAGGTGGTAACGCCTCGTATAACTGTCTGTAAAAACCTGGCCTTATCATTCGAGCCCACGTCTATTCAGAGAGAATTGAGAGAGAATTGCGAATAGTTCTTGATGATATAAAAATCTGAAAAAAATCAAGCATATGGAAGGTGCTTAAAAAATCGATTTTGCATAATAATAATTCCAAAATGTTATTAACAAATGAATTTAAAAAAAAATGTTCAACAAATGCCCCGGCAACTTAACTTTTTGTTCATATAAAAACAATTTGTTAATCTTTTTGAATACGTATGAATTTTTTCAGAATTTCCTGTAATTTTTGAAAATTACGTTTTCCTATTAACTAAAAACAGAATTTTTAAAAATTACCCGAAATTCTGAAAAAACTCATACGTATTCAAAAAAATTAAGAAATCGTTTTCATTTTTAAAAAAAGTTAGGTTGAAGAGTGATTTGTTGGGAAATTTTTTTTTCATCGATTTGTTAATAACACTTTGCAATTATTATTATGCAAAATCAATATTTTCAGCACCTTCCATATAGTTGATTTTTTCAGATTTTTTCGCATCGACAAGTGGTCGCAATTCCTCTCTCGATTTTTTCCGATTTCATGTGGGCTCATGTTGTCGCAAGCAGTACGTTAAGCTACTACTAGCGGACAGCCTGAGCCCACGTGAGTTCAGAGAGGATTGAGAGACGAATTGTGAACACTTCTCGATGAGATATAAATATGAAAAAAATCAATCATACGAAAGGTACTGAAAAGATTAATCTTGCATAATGATAATTCCAAAATGTTATTAACAAATTAACGAAAAAAAAAAAATTCCCGACAAATCACCTGGCAACATAATTTTTTTTTTTATGAAAATGATTTGTTAATTTTTCTGAATACATATGAATTTTTTCAGAATTTCGTGTAATTTTTGAAAATCGCGTTTTTAGTTGATAAAAAAACGTAATTTTCAAAAATTAGACAAAATTCTGAAAAAATTCTCACGTATTCAAAAAGATAAAAAAATTGTTTTTATATGAACAAAAAATTAAGTAGCCGGGAGATTTGTCGAACAATTTTTTTTTTTTTCATTCATTTGTTAATAACATTTTGGAATTATTATTATGCAAAATCAATCTTTTCAGCACCTTCCATGTGCTTGATTTTTTTTTTTCAAATTTTTATCTCGTCGAGAAGTGTTCGCAATTCTGTCTCAGTTCTCTCTGAACTCACGTGGGCTCAGGCTGTATGCTAGTACTACTTTAAGGGAACGCTAAACACGTACGAGTGCGAAAGGGACAGAGCCAAAATGTTTAATCCATTTTTCTCTGAAACGTTTCTATCAAATGAAAAACTACTTGCGGGCTTGCGTTAATCAAATACGCAGTGCGTCCCGTAATTTATTTTTGTATCTTATAAAACGTTTTCCGACAAACCTGAAACGGTTTCAATTTAATATTTTGAAACTGAAATGGTTCCAAAATATTTTGAAGTTATGTTGATTTTTAACCCCATCTTAAGGTAAACGCTCCTATTAGTGGTACCTTAAGAATGACGCCACAGAACAAAGAAAATATTCACACAAGTATACGTATCTGGTAATTGAAATGGGATCTATCGGGGAGAGGACACTTTTAGCTAACCAAAAACCTCCGAATGTAACTAATTACCTATTTTCCTTTCAAAGATATGATTAAAAGAATAAATTAATGCCACTGCGCCTATTAGTGGTACGCCAACACTGATTTGCACCTATTAGTGGCCGCTCGTTGTACCTATTAGTGCTACCACAAACACTGACTTGCACCCATTAGTGGCTGCTTATTGTACCTATTAGTGGCACCACAAACATTGATTTGCACCCATTAGTGGCTGCTCGTTGTACCTATTAGCGCCACCACAAACACTGACTTGCACCCATTAGTGGCTGCTTATTGTACCTATTAGTGGCACCACAAACATTGATTTGCACCCATTAGTGGCTGCTCGTTGTACCTATTAGTGGCCACCGCGTGTCGAATCAAGAGATTTCTTGAGTCACAGACAATTGTCTATAACTCAAGCTTGTCTCAGTTGTATCGTAATTATAAATATAAATGTATGATAAATAAATGTTTTGACTGCATTCAATCTTCTTTAAATATTCTTTTTCAATTTTTTAAATATTTTAAAACCTATACTCACAATGGCTCAGTTGGCCACAAATAGGAGCTATACACATTTCTTCAGTTCCTAATCCGGGCCACCAGATATTTCGGATAAATAATAATCCCAAAATATTTTTCAATCGTCAATATCGTATTCGAGGTTTATGTGAACGTAATACTGACATTTTTATTCGGCCAATAAATTATTACGTGTAATAAGACCATTTAGAAAATACCTGAGTCCTTAACCAACCTATTAATGGTCTGCTTCGTCTCACAGTGAAGGCGAGAACTCAATTGAAAAATTAATTTATATTCCTCACGTCGATGATTTCGAATTTTTAGACTGTTGTATTAAACAAAAGAAATACCAAGGATAATTTTTTTTTTTTTTAAGATTGCTGGAGTGTCTACATACGTTGTTATAAGGCAGAACGTCGTAAACCTGCCACTAATAGGCGCACTGCCACAAATAGGAGCATTTACATTAATGTCCTGAGGCGAGCTTCGCTCGAGCGGTTCAACCGGGCATTTGCCAGCGAGGCCCCAGCCAGGAAACCTCGATGGGGATCGCCACACCACCAGCGCATCTTGCTTATCCTCGGCCTGCCGCTCAAGTAACTCTCAAAAAGTGGCAGGGAAAGGGAAACGGTTATGCAGGAGAAAAACACACGGATGCTGAAACGTTAAATGGCATTCTCTCTTCTCGTCCTCGTCCTCGGCAACAACGATCCCTCCCCTCGAACGGGAAAACGACAGCGAGAGCTTCGGGTCCCGCGAGCACTTATTTCGCGTTAATTCACCCCTCAAGACCGTCGTAAGCGCGGGTCGGACGGGCTTCCGCAGCTCCGAGAGCCACCCCCGTGCCCGAGAACGTTTGGCCTTTTTTTCTCACGTGCCGCGAAGCCGTTCTCGTTAAGCGGCTGCTCTCTCTCCTCACTCCTGACGGCCCTCCTCGCCGCCCGGTAAGCGGGGAGCTGTAAATTCATTGACTGACGAAAATACACTTGGAATTCCCCGCGGGAGAATTTCGCTCCGGTGAGCGGAGGACGGAGATGGAGCGAAACAAGCGAAGCCGGAAAAAAAGGACGATGAGGCTCGACCTCCTCGCCCGACACCTCTCGCCGCAACCGAGGGAATCAGAATAAATCCTCTTAAATACGTAAGACGCGATCTTTCTCGGTTTCCTCACAATGAAACGGACGGGGGTGGAAACAAGATGAATCGGTCGTTGCGACGTTGCAACAATTAATCGTGTTTCCTTGACCTATGAGCAAAATGTTAATTGTCGGAATGTCTCGAAATTATATCGAGAATAAAAAGCGAAATTTCATCTTTTCTAGAAATTAATGCCAATCGATACTTTCTACTTGAGGAAGAAGACTCATTCGGAACGAGAGAACAAATATTTCTGCGATAGTGCGTTTGATAAAACGAACGTAGAATAATCGGATAAAAGTTCCCCCTTTCGTTCGATGTCTTTTGTTGAGTTAACTACGCGGTATTCGTCAAACTCTCGTTGTAACTGAGTAAATCAGAATAAATCCTCTTAAATACGTTAGACGCGATCTTTCTCGGTTTCCTCGCAACAAACGGACGGGGGTGGGAACAAGATGAATCAGTCATTGCGACGTTGCAATAATTAATCGTGTTTTCTTGACCTATCAGCAAAATGTTAATTGTCGGAATGTCTCGAAATTATATCGAGAAAAAAAAAAGCGAAATTTCATCGTTTCTAGAAATTAAAGCCAATCGATACTTTCTACTTGAGGAAGAAGACTCATTCGGAACGAGAGAACAAATATTTTTGCGATAGTGCGTTTGATAAAACGAACGTAGAACAATTGGATAAAAGTTCCTCCTTTCGTTCGATGTCTCTTGTTAAGTTAACTACGCGGTATTCGTCAAACTCTCGTTGTAACTGAGTGAATCAGAATAAATCCTCTTAAATACGTAAGACGCGATCTTTCTCGGTTTCCCCGCAACAAACGGACGGGGGTGGAAGCAAGATGAAGACGAGGAAACAGTTGTTGCGACGTTGCAACAATTAATCGTGTTTCCTTGATCTAACAGCAAAATATTAACTGTCGGAATGTCTCGAAATTATATCGAGAAAAAAAAACGAAATTTCATCGTTTCTAGAAATTAAAGCCAATCGATACTTTCCACTTGAGTAAGAAGACTCATTCGGGACAACAGTACAAATATGTTTGCCACAGTGCGCTTGATAAAATGAACGTAAAATAATCGGGTAAAAATTTCTCCTTTTGTTGGACGTCTTTTGTCGAGTTACCTACGTGGCAACCGTCAAATTGTCGCCGGAACTGAGTGAATCAGAATAAATCCTCTTAAATACGTAAGACGCCATCTTTCCCCTTGTTCCACACAATAAACGGAAATCGCTGAAAAAAAGGTAAATGAATTAATCGTCTTTCTTCAACTATGAGCAAAACCTTAACTTTTGGAATGTATCAAAATTATAACGAGAAAAGAAAACAAACAAAAAAATAAAATAAAAATAAAAATGAAACAGAAATTTTATATTTCCTAGAAATTAAAGGCAATCTCCCTTCGTTGGATGTCTTTTATCGAGTTACCTACGTGGTAGCCGTCAAACTTTCGCCGCAACTGAGTATATCGGAATAAATTCTCTTAAATAAGCAAGACACGATCTTTCCTTCTTTCCACACAATAAACGGAAAGGGCCGAAGACAAGATGAATCAGACGCTGCGATGTTGCAATAATCAATCGTCTTTGTCTCGAAATTACACCAAGAAAAAAAAACAAGAAAGCGAAATTTGATCGTTCCTAGAAATTAAAGGCAATCGATACTTTTCAATGGAGCAAGAAGACTCTTTCGTGACGACAGAGCAAATATGTCCGCCGCAGTCCGTTCGATAGAACGAACGTGGAATAATCGGGTGAAAGTTTCTTCTCCTTTCGTTGGATGTCTTTTCTCGGGTTACCTACGCGGTAGCCGGTAAACAAGCATCGCGACATAATTTTCTGTCACAACAATGGTCCACGGGCTACAAAAGGCTTAGGCCAGAAGAGAACGGAGCGAGGAGCGGAGAGGTTGAACGCCGGCTAGTCTCCGCGACGGTATTACTGTGTGTATGTACAGCGTTGGTGGACAATGAGAACGCTCCGGTTTTGCCGGCTCCCGCAATGCCATAAATTGATTTGCTGAAGCGGTTCCTGAAAAAGCTTTGCCCGACTACCAGGCGGGTTCCACCGCGCCTCGACTGCACGCCGCTGACCGGACCAGACCACCGGTGAAGCGCCGAGCTTTTCCGTGCTTATAAGCAAAAATTACGTCTAAAAAAAAAAAAGGGAAAAAAGGACAAAAGCCCCGTGCGGTTAATGCGGTGAACTGGATTGTATTTATGTTGTATAATTACATCTGAAACTCGGCGAAATTTTATACAGCGACAGTGAATGTCTATTTTTCTAAACGTTTTTTGCCCCTTATTCTCGAAATACAAGATTCGATGTGCCACTAAAAAAAAAAAGGTACATTTTACTATAAATTTGTCAGTATAGCAGCGATTTCCATTGTTCCCATTCCGCGCAGCGGCGAGACGAGCGAGAGGGACGAGGTGGAGAATAGAAAAGTCCTTTCGTCAATTTTAAGGTAGTCCGAACGGTACAGTCCCGCCAAAGGTGAGTTTCAGAGAATGTTTTGAACACTTCTCGATGGGATAAAAAACTGAAAAAAATCAAGGGTATGGGAGGTGCTGCAAAGATTATTTTTATGAAATAATAATTACAATTTGGCATCAACAAATTGAAGATAAAAGTCATTATAAATGACCCGGCAACTTAACTATTTCCCTTCATAAAAATGATTCGGTACTTTTTATGGATAGGAATGAATTTTTTAAGGATTTTTTGTAATGTTTGATAATCGCGTTTCTTCTATGTTTAAGCTGTGATAAAACGCAATTTTCAGAGATTACAGAAAATTCATACGTATTCATAAAAATAAAGAAATCATATTTATGAAGGAGAATAGCAGAGTTGCCGGGTAATTTGTTGAATAATTATTTTTATCATCGATTTGATAATAACAAATTGGAATTATTATTTTACAAAAACAATCTTAGCAGCTCCTCCCGAGAAACACAGAAATCAAAAGTAATTGAAAAATCTGAAAAATTCATACGTATTCAGTAAAATGAACGAATAATTTTGATAAAAAAAAGTTGGTGTGCCGGATAATTTGTTAAACAATTCATTTTTCGATTAATTCGTCAATAGCATTTAGGAATTATTATGATGCAAAATTAATCTTTTCAGTACCTCATATATGCATGCATTTTTTCAGATTTTTATATCATCGAGAACTTGCAATTTTCTCTTATTTTTCTCGAACCTATGAGAAATGGACACGAAGCGACGTAGCGACCTTAAAAACGAAAGATATTCGTTTGTTCGTCCGTTATATCTGCCTACCTATTCCTAGGAATAGATGTCTGGACACGGAAAACGTAGCCTGAACTCGTCGGGTAGTCCCGATATCTCGCCGAGCTGCAAAGGCGGAGGAATAAGAGGCAAAAAAAAAAAGAAAGAAAGAAAAAAAAAACGGAATGAAAATCGCAAGTGATAGTTCCGAGACGTACGATAGGTTGAGAAGATACGGGCTCTCGTCGACCTTACGAAATAATGCTATCAATATAAAGAAAAGCTTGAGGCGGATAGCGAGGAAATGAAGAGAGGGCGGGGTGAAAATAGAAGGAGAGACGAGGCGAGCCCGTGATAATAGAAATCGATTTGTCAGGAAGCTTTTACATTTCGACGGGTGGTCTCGGTGGTGGGTTTTGTCGCATCTGATAGTCGACGGTCTTATCCCACGGGAGAGCGGTCCGTCCTCTCCCCCTCTCCCTCTCCTTCTCTCTGTGTCGTGTTCGTTCTATGACGGTATAGCGGAAGAACGCACGGCAATCGGGGCAAAGAACGAAAAAGGTTGGAGCTTTTCGTTGCTCCGGTACGCTCGGCCACTTCTCATCGTGCCAACTCGCCCTCGTCGAGCTGTCCGAGCGAGTCGGAAGCCGATTTTGCGTCAACGGCTCCATCCTCCCGCTCGGTCGCCTCCTCGCTTATAAGCCGTACAGATAGAAATCTTGTAAAATGGCCCGCGCGAAGACAAATATTATGGGGATCAGTCGCAACTGAGAAGCTATTTATTATCGAGGATTCCACGCCAAAAAGCGCTCGCTGACTGACTTGGGGTGCGAGTTGTTGATGCTGGGCTACACCCGAAGTCCCGATGCTGTTTCGTTCGGCATCGGGATTGAGAACTGATGTTTAGGTAACACAGGCCGCAGTTAATATTTTTGAAACGCGACTCTTCAAGTGAAACGCGACTACTTGATCGGTAACAAGACAAAAATTTAAGGCATGACAAATAATTGGTCAAATTGGACATAAATATAAAAAATTGAACACTCGAACCGAGCATCGGCGTTGCGTAGATGACAACTGAGGCTTAAGCAACCACGCCGGAGTAAATACTTTTTGAAACTCGACTCTTCAAAGGAAACCTGACTACTTGATCGGTAACGAGAAAAAAAAATTTAAGTCACGAAAAATAATTCATCGAAGTGGAAAATAAAAATTAAAAATTAACCAACAATCGTCTGAGCATCGACTTTGCTGGGATGAGAACTGAGTTGAAACTTGACTGTTCGAAGGAAATCGTGAGAGTTCGCTCGTCAAAAAAAGAAACTAAATTCAAGAAAAATAATTGATCATAGTGGAAAATAAAAATAAAAAATAAGACACACTGATAAACAAAAATGCGTTTGAGTCAACTAAGGATTTAAGTAACTATTTACTTAATGTTAATAAATATTTATTTGAGACAAATAAATATTTTACTTAATCTAGATAAACGGTGGCCGTCAAATAAATTATTTTTCTGGGTGGTAGCCGCGATATTTCGCAACACCGGGAAGCTCTTTAGTGAAAAAGAACAAAAATACCCCTCAAGCTGCACGATCGCTCATAGTTTTCAGTCCCGCGTGCGCGATAGTGTAATCCGCGGGTTTGCGCATGGCAGACTCGCCGCCGCTGTGACCGGGAATTATAATTACAGACCGTTGAGAGCGGGAGGTGGGCGATGGCGAGGAGGGGCCGAGATAGGGACAATTTCCCGAGCCTGGTCGAGAAATAAAAACTTAAAGCCCCCATTCACAGAGCGGAGGGTAACTGGCCGGTGGAGTTGGCCGAGGCGCGGCGAGAACGGGTTAATTGAAAACTACCGAAAAGCACAATTTCGCGAGAAATTATTTCTATTCATTAGCCACGACGGGGCGAAACGGAAGCGCTCGCACGCCGGATAAGCGGGGGGGTGGAAAAGCCATGCGGACCGGCTCGGAGAGAGCGCAAGGACAAGCCGGTTCAGCTTTTGCTCGGTCGGTCCAAAGCAAAGGGATATTGCGGAAACACGATTGCACTGCGAGACTCGCGAGATCAGTTAATGATCGTTATCGAGGAACGACGTTGATCCAAATACCCGTTGAAAATTTTAATGAACCAAAGTGCCGTCTTCAAACCTTCCATATTTCCTTGATATCCCATACAGATGTGTTCATGTTTATGTTTAATTGCAACCAGAAAAACAATTTATTAATCGTCAATAAAATCGGATATTAGAATATTTTTATTTGAATTAATTAAATTTTTATTTGACTCAAGGATATTTTTACTTGATTCAAGTATATGCGATATTTAACTCTAATCAAATTTATTAGATTTCAATAAAACACTATTAAACCCATGTTTAAATACACAATTTTATTTGCTCTGAATACATTTTATTTGGATTGAATACATTTTTTTTTCTGGGTGTAAAAGGGCCGAGCCCTTTTACAGAGTAAGAGTACAGTTGTGTAGTAAGGTTGTGTCAATAAGGTTCAGATTAGAATAAGAATAAGAAGGGTTTAGTGTAAAACATAAGTGGGTAGCATACAGTGCGAAATATTATAGCCTAGAACGTACATCGAGAGAAGGATTTAGTAAATGTGACTATATCCCTTCAAATATATTACCATAACACATAGTAGTAGGGAACTGCGACGCCACCTATGGCAGGAAGTACCGGATTTTCTAAGAATTTTTCGTAGATATTATAGTAAAAATTCTTGCACCCAGAAAAATCATTTATGTGACGGCGACCATTTATTTAGATGAAATAAAATATTGATTTGATCTAAATAAATATTTATTTAAATCAAGTAAATATTTTAGTTCATCTAAATAAACGTCGGCCGTCAAATAAATTATTTTTCTGGGTATGGAAAATCAGGGACCCTCTGCTATAGGTCCGGTCGACTGCCGTAGTTGTGCCATGAGCTATGATCATTTTTCTTAGATAATTGGTAGTATTTACGGCACATTTACATCTGTACCAGAAAATAACTCTATCAGTAAGTAAAAAAAAAAAAAAAAAAACTGTACTAGAATCAAAATAAAACTCTACTGAAATTGAAATAAAATTGTACCGCATTATAAGGCTAGACGGTAGCTCAGTATTCCGGTAGAGTTTTATTGTAATTTTTATTTTAATTTTATTTTAAGTCCGGTAGAGTTTTATTTTGATTCTGGTAGAGTTTTTTTTACTCTCTGGTAGAAATGTTGGTAGAGTTGTTAAGTGATAGTGAAATAATCGTGTCGTTTTCTACGAGATCCTTCTGTCAGTGTAGGAGGGAGCTGAAGTCATTCATGATTGCTACAATTTCGTTCGCGTGACGTACTTGCCGCGCCACTGTATGTATTATAGTTCAACAACCCAAGTTCTGCGGTGTCAATGGTGTAGTCTAGCCAGCTTTCCGTAAAAACAAACACCTCACAATCTACATCATAATCTATACAGATCCATCATTTTAGTATGTCGAACACGCATCCGGAAAGTTGACACTCGATAAACGATCGAAAAATCTTCACTCTCCACTGCCGGAAACGCTTTCCCTTCACCCCACCAATCTTTGCTTCTTTCTTTTCTTCCGCCGGTTCCGCCCTTTGTCTGGTATCGAGGAAACACGACTGCACTGTGAGTCTCGGGAGATCAGCTAATGATCAACACCGAGGGACAGCGCTGATTCAAAAGACCCGTCGAAAATTTAAATCCCCAAAGTGCGATCTTCAAACTCTGCACGTTTTCTTGATATCTCGTACTCACTGAAAAAAAAGATCAACTATTGAACAAAATGCTTGTTCAATTCAAGTAACTATTCGTTGAAACAACAAAATATCAGGTCAAACAACTAAATTTGCATTCGATCAGCTAAATACTTCGCTCAAACGACTCAAATATTTCCTTCGCCACCCGCAACCGCAGCTTAGTTTGATATTACCAAACCTTTTTATCGGTGCAGATGCACTATATAGATGTATTATTTCAGTACGTCAGACACGCATCTTGACAGTTGACAGTCGATAGCCGATCGAGAAATCTTCACTCGCCACTGCCAGAAACGCTTTTCCTCCTCCCCACCGATCTTCCCTTCATTCTTTTTTTTTTCATTTTTTTTATCACATCTTTTCTCTCCTTCTCATCGTCCCAACAAAGGAAAAGTCGCGTGTCACAGAGCGTTAGCGACGTGTCGTGTACAGGAGAAGCTCGCCAAGAGGGCTTCGTCCGGCCCTCTCAGTTCGCGCATCAACTCGTACGTGTTGAGGCAAAGAGGTGCCTGGCGTAGGTTGAAGGGCGGGCGGGTTGGGGGGGGGGGGGTGGGTTGGTTGGTTGGTTGGTTGGGTAGACACATTCGTGTCCTCAGGGATGGCATGAAATTCGTGCAAGGTAGAGAAAGCCCCTGACGGAGAATGGGGTAAAAACATCCGAAAAGAGTTGAGAATGGATAAGAGAGGCAGAAGTGGATGTGGCGGGGGGCGGAAAGGGAGCGGGCAGGAATTAGGGGGGGGGGGAGGGGCGTTTTGAGAAGAGACGAATATTTG
Source organism: Amblyjoppa proteus (assembly GCA_963922035.1). Classification (NCBI taxonomy): domain Eukaryota; kingdom Metazoa; phylum Arthropoda; class Insecta; order Hymenoptera; family Ichneumonidae; genus Amblyjoppa; species Amblyjoppa proteus. Next base: position 15,089,910 of record OY998233.1, read on the forward strand.
AGAACGAGACGCGTTTTCGCGCGGGCTGCATGGTGCAGAAAAAAAAAAAGGTTAGCCGCGAAGCACCCAGACAGAGGGACAGGCGAGACAGACGTAACATCGCACAGAGTATCAGAGACGGGGGAAGGAGTGCGACACGGGCGTCGGCAAGGAAATATGAAAATAATAATAGCCGAGCATCGCCGAGGGCCACGAGTGTCAGGCGCGGCCTGCAACCGCCGGGGCGCCTCCAGGAAGTGCATGCCGAGCGCGGAACCGAGCGGGAAAAGGACAACGTCGCGTGGCTTGATTTTGACACACGTAAGTTTCCCCTAGCGCGTGCGACGGGAGGGAAGCCACCCTTGCCACCTGCCACACGCATCGTGGCGAATCATTTTTTTTTTTTTTTTTTTTTTTTTTTTCGGGAAGGTGCACCTCCGCCGGGCTTGCAACGGGGCGCCGCGGAGGATTCTCTCGTTTGAGGTCGAGCGAGCGAAGGAGACGACTGGAAATTCGGCAATGCAGGCGCGGCAACGAGAGATCCGCCGCGATTTATTTATTTGAATGTTTATTTTTGTTTGAATATTTTTTAAAATAAATATTTATTCAAAATATTTATTTGATTTAAATAAATATTTACTTAATTTAAGTAATTATTTACTTAATTTAAATAAATATTTATTTAAATCAAATAAATATTTTACTTAATCCAAATAAACGGTGGCCGTCAAAGAAATTATTTTTCTGGGTATGTGCGGAAGTGCGACTTCTGACGGCGACGTTGTCTCCGAGAGCTTTCGGTCCTTTCGCGAGATCAATTAATGATCGTTATCGAGGGACGACGTTGATCCAAATACCCGTTGAAAATTTAAATCCGTCAAAGTGCTATTTTCAAACCTTGCACATTTCCTTGATATCCCATACAGATGTGTTTATGTTTATGTTTATTTGAATTTAGGGGCCGAGCCCTTTTGCAGAGTAAGAGTACAGTTGAGTAGTAAGGTCGTGTCAATAAGGTTTAGATTAGAGTAAGAATATGGAGGGTTTACATAAGTATGTAGTAGTAAGACATAAGTATGTAGCATACAGTGCGAACTATTATAGGTATAGGGTATCATATATAGGTATTATAGGTACAGTAGAACCTCGATTGTCCGAACCTTCGATTATCCAGACTTCAATTTATTTTATCCGAACTGTAATTGATTTTATCCAAACAGGAATTTATTTTATCCGAACCTTTATTATTCGAACCACCCTGCAAAATTTCGTTGCTAAATATCGTCGAGCGTTACTTTGTTGCAGGCGTGTGCAAGTTTGTATCATGCGCTTATACAACCAAAAATTGACGACTTTATCAAAAAGAATGCTTAAAGTAAGCGTTTAATAATATGTTCCAAAGTATATATATATATAACGTTTGTATGCGAATTAATATTTTTAAAAACTCATATTCATTACGTATGTTATTATTAAAATATTTTTAATTCATAACTCGATTATCCGAATAATCGTTAATCCGAACTGGTCTCGGCTGGAATTGCTTCGGATAATCGACGTTCTACTCTATAGGGAAGGTGCAGCTCCGCCGGGCTTGATTGCGACGGTGCGCCGCGGAGGATTCTCTCGTTTGAGCTCGATCCGCGCGAAGGAGACAACTGGAAATTCGGAATGCACACGCGGCAACGAGAGATCCGCTGCGCCGCCGGTTCCCGAGGGTGTGCGAAAGTGCGACTTCTGACGATGACGTTGTCTCCGAGAGATTTCGGTCCTTTGCCTCCCCCGTGCATCCCCGAAACTTTTCGGCGGACGGCGATGGATCCGCGAGCGGAAAACGTCACTCGGATGTATTGAAGCGCGGGAACGACGAATTCTCGAAGCCCTCGGGCTGCGATCGCGCTCCGGTGGGACGGATAGGGAGCTTGATTCGCGCCGGTTTTTCTTTGACTCGGGGACAACGAGGGTTGGAAATTACTTCGCGCAAGAACGATCAATTATTGCTGGAGCGGGGCAAAATGGACACTGCTTCATCGGCGATGAGACTGGAACTGGAGAACCTTCGTCCAGTTACCGACCACGTTTCTTGATCCATAAATTGTCCATGCAGTGAGAAAAAAAGATAGTATTTTCTACTGTAACCAATAGTTAGCGGGAGGAACGTCCATATATATGGTTTCTGATAGTATATATTCAATTCGTTAAATTATAATTATAGTTGGAACCATGATTTTTCGTCATTGTCGTAACTGTAAAATGTAAACGTCAGTTTACATTTTTTATGTAAATGTAAATGTCAGTTCCCTCCGGGAACTACTTTTTATGGCGAAAAGTCAGTATTGTAGCTTTTACTGTTCAATATTTTCTCAGTGTGGTGGCCGTGGTCAGGGAAAACCGGTAAAAGTCGGGGAAAAAATCTTGGTTAGGAAATCAGGGAAACGTCAGGGAATTTCAAAATTGGTGAGGGAAAAAATAAATTGTCGCCGAACCTTCTATAAATAAATAAGAAGTACATAACAGGGATGCTTCAAAACAGAAAAAAATTGAGAATATTCAGAATAAAAAACAAAAAAAATCGAATTAAACATTAATACAATAATTAAGCATTTTCATTTGCATCATTAATTTTATTTTAATACAAGTCATTAGAAATTTAGTCAGAGAAAATTTTTTATTGGTCAGTGAAAAGTCAGGGAAAAGTCAGGGAAAATTTTTAATTGGTCAGTGAAAAGTCGGAGAATTTTTTTCTGGGAAAAACGGCAACCATGTTGTCAATTTGGTTTTTTTTTTTTTAACAAAATATAATTCCGTATTCGATGGCAAATAGTTTTGCTAATGTAGAGGAGCGATTGAATTACCGGGACGGTGAGGTCGCGACGACCGAAGCAACCGCTGAATTAACGTTTTATCGATTAATTCATTTGTCCATGCAGAAGAGTCGAGCGGGTCGGGAATCAGAAAAAGTTTTATTTGTATTATGTAGAACGCATACTATTATTGTATAGTGGAACACAGGCCGAGGTTAGCGAAATTGGGACATCCGTTCATTGAGGTACGTTCAAATTTAGCGAAACTCCATCGATCGAGTTTCGGTTGGTATGATGCAACGGCGATACAGCTTATGCGGTGTCAAGCCCGTGTGCCCGAACGTTTTACATCCGACGTATGTAAGTGAAACTGACGGGAGCTCGGGAATGTGTGTATAATTGTTCGAACACGACGGTCCGAAAATTATTAACGCGAAGCATTGACTGTTGCGCAACGAAGGGCTGGAGGGTATGCGCGGTGATTACGGACCGGTCCATGTATCATTGATTTGCATGCTATAATCGAGCTGGGCCATATTCACCCCTTTTACCCTAAACACACAGACGGATACGCGCGGCGCGGTGCGACATCGATAAACCGGAGTGAAAACGACTGGCGATTCGAACGAAACGTGTCCAAGTAAACTTTCGCGCTAGTTCATCTTACCCGCCGTGGATTATTTATTTATTTATTTATTTATTTATTTATTTATTTGATTATTTATTTATTTATTTATTTATTTATTTATTTATTTATTTATTTATTTATTTATTTATCGCCTTTACGTTACTTTTTTTTTTTTTAATTTCATTCTACCAGCCTTCTCGACGATTGCATTGAGGCGATATGAATTTACGTTGTAGACATAAAAAAGGCAAAATTACTGTCATACTGCATGCCGGATTTGTATATATGTATTTATTTATTTTGCCTCCTGGGAAAGAATCCCCTTGGCAAAAGGGTTGGCCATTTACAAAGTTTACAAAAAGAATATACAATATTTTCTGTTTTCAGGTAACATATGACATAATTTCAAAGATTTAAAAATCACATATTTTCTTGCTTCAGTATCTTAGATTTTCTTATCATTTAAAAAATGATAAGAAAGAGCGAAGTTATTGTCATACCATATGATCGATTTTCACCACTTTTACCCTAAACATGCCGACAAACCTAAATGAAACCGACCGACAACTCGGAAGAAACGTGCCCAAGTAAACTTTTGCGGTAGTTCATCTTGCCCCGACATTCATTGCAATTATTTTATTTACTTATTGCCCTGAGGTTACCTTTTAAAAAAATTTCATTCTGCTAGCCTTGTCGTCGATTACATTGCCGTAATGCGATTTTTTTATCATTTAAAAAATGATAAGAAAGTGCGAAGTTATTGTCATACCATATGATCGATTTTTACCACTTTTACCCTAAACACACCAACGAACCTAAATGAAACCGACCGACAACTCGAAAAAAACGTATCCAAGTAAACTTTTGTGGTAGCTCATCTTGCCCAGACATTCATTACAATTATTTTATTTACTTATTGCCCTGAGGTTACCTTTTAAAAAAATTTCATTCTGCTAGCTTTGTCGTCGATTACATTGCCGTAATGCGCTTTTTTTAATCATTTAAAAATTGATAAGAAAGAGCGAAGTTATTGTCATACCATATGATCGATTTTTACCACTTTTACCCTAAACATGCCGACAAACCTAAATGAAACCGATCGACAACTCGAAAAAAACGTATCCAAGTAAACTTTTCCGGTAGTTCATCTTGCCCCGACATTCATTGCAATTATTTTATTTACTTATTGCCCTGAGATTACCTTTTAAAAAAATTTCATTCTGCTAGCCTTGTCGTCGATTACATTGCCGTAATGCAATTTTTTTTAATCATTTAAAAAATGATAAGAAAGAGCGAAGTTATTGTCACACCGTATGATCGATTTTTACCACTTTTACCCTAAACACACCAACGAACCCAAATGAAACCGATCGACAACTCGAAAGAAACGTGTCCAAGTAAAATTTTGTGGTAGCTCATCTTGTCCCGGCCTCCATCAAAATGATTTTATTTATTTATTGTCCTCCCCTTACCTTTTGATTTTATTTCATTCTACAAGCCTAGTCGTCGATTACATTGGGTCGGTACAGATTTACACGTTGCAGACGCTAAAAGAAAAAAAATGATTAAAAAAGAGCGAAATTATTATCATACTGTATGATGGATTTTCACCACTCACCGATGACACGTCTACTCATCTGTCCTCCATGCATTGTACTCGAAACATGAAACGCGCGTTTCGCTCGAAATAATTTTCATCGATGAGAGAGTTTCATTAATGTCGCTTTGATTTTCATTCCTCATTTCGGCCAGCGGTACACCTGTGCGCCGTACGCGCAAACCCCCTTTGTTATACATTTTCCGGTCGCGTTTGTCCGACGCGAGATTTTTCCCGAGTGTTTTTGCAACCCGAGAACCCCCGCTATCGTTTGATGTGCCAACACTGCGATCCCCGATTCTCCGTGTCTACAGGGCTTACTCGATGTTTCGCGCTGTTCCGATCGTACGAAAAAAAAAAAAAAAACATACCCGAGGGTTCATTATTCCATCTATCCGTCAGCATGCGATAAAGCAAATGTTATGATTTTTCGTGAACATTTTTGACTGCAACGCTAATCGAGCAGTGCGAATCAGTAAGGAAACATTCTCAACGAACATTTAATAGGGATAATAAATTTTTATTAAAAAAGAAATTTAAAAAAATTATAAGGTAACATCGTAAATTTTATTTGAAAAATTAAGATGTTTCTAGCTCTTCTCGATGTATTTCTAGTGGGTAAAATGTTATCAAGGAGCCCCGATATGCCGATATTAAATTACGGCAAACGATAAATTTTAATAAATGAAAAATTAAGAGGAAATATGTTAAATTTTAATAAAAAAAAAAAATTAAGATATTTCCAGCGATTGGTGACCAACTTTCTCAGTCGTACGATCTCGCTCTCTTCATATCTTGCCACTAAAATATAAGTGATGCGCCACGATATGCCGATAGTAAATTACGGTAAACGGTACACTTTAATTTTTTTCTATTTTTTTCAATTAAAAAATTTGAGAAAATATGTTAAATTTTATCGAACGATTAAGATATTTACAGTAATTCTTGATAAACATTCCCCAGTCGCACGATCTCACTCGGTGCGTTTCTAGTCGGTAAAATATAATTAACAAGTCCCCACTGAGAAAAAAAATTGTTGGCTTAACCAAGGTGCGTTCACCCTCGTTCAAAGGCGCTATTTAGTTGGTACAATAAAGAATGTTGTTTAAATCGAAATATTTTTTATCAACATGATTTTTAATCGAGCGAATAATCTTTTAACAAAAGAATGATTTAGTTGTACCAACCAAATGATAGCTTTGGATGTATGTGATCTCGAATTTGGTTAAACTAATAATTGTTTTTTTCTCAGTGCCGATATGCATTCCGTTAAGAGCCCGTTAACCAGCCTCGTCCACGCTTGCGGTACAACCGATAGTAAATTTCGGTAAACGGTAAATTTTAATTTCTTTTTCAATTAAAAAATTTTTTAAAAATGTTAAATTTTATTAAAAAATTAGGATATTTACAGTAAGATTCTTGATAAATATTTCCAATCGCGCGATCTCAATCGGTGCGTTCTTAGTCGGTAAAATATAATTAACAAGTCCCGATATGCGGCCGTTACGAGCCCGTTAACCAGCCTCATCCAGATTCGCGGTACAACCGATAGTAAATTTCGGTAAACGGTACATTTTAATTTCTTTTTCAATTAAAAAATTTAAAGACAATATGTTAAATTTTATTTAAAAAATTAAGATATTTGCAGTAACATCCCCGTAAACATTTCTAATCGCACGATCCCATTCGGTGCGTCTCTAGCCGGTAAATATAATTAACAAGTCCCGATATGCATTCCGTTAAGAGCCCGTTAACCAGCCTCGTCCACGCTTGCGGTACAACCGATAGTAAATTTCGGTAAACGGTAAATTTTTATTTCTTTTTCAATTAAAAAATAAAAAAATAAAAAAAATGTTAAATTTTATTAAAAAATTAGGATATTTACAGTAAGATTCTCGATAAACATTTCCAATCGCACGATCTCACTCGGTGCGTCTCTAGCCGGTAAAATATAATTAACGAGTCCCGATATGGGGTCCGTTAAGAGCCCGTTGACCAGCCTCGTCCACACTCGCGCTACAACCCTGCGATAACCTTTGTTTTTTCGCTTTCCGTTGTTCAACGAGTGTCCGGCGGCGCGAGTGAGGAATGAAAGGGAGGAAAAATTCTCGGGAGGTAAAAAAAAAAAAAAAAAAAAAAGAAAAACAAGAGGTGCATCGCTTGGTCGCGGATGCAGGCGCGCCTCCAGTGTATCGGATGAATGAGGTAGCTGCGTGGCGCTGTAGTCGGAGTTGGTCAATGCTGTTGGGATATCCGCACGCGCGTAGTAACCCTCCACAGTTTCGTTCGCCTGTGCATTATACTCGTCTGATATGGACACGCTTCAACTTGGACAAATGAACCGAGAATGAATGGAGAAACTACAATTTTTTTTTTTTCTCCTCCTTCTCTTTTTCATTTTCGCCGGTAAACAACGACGGGGCTGAGGAGGGGTCGGCGCGGGAGGCGCCGGGACCGAGGAATTTATAACCGGAGTGCAGCAAAACCACCCTTCGGCTCATCAATCGTTCCGTATACAAACATACAATTGTATCGATCTACTCGTCTGTATACAGAAGCGTCGTTTCACCGCGGAAAAAAAAATCCCACTCCCCCACCGCTTTCCTTTTCCCTTTGTTCGCCTTTCCATTTCGCATTTCAACCGTACCGGGGCGCTTTCGCGAAACAACTAATGCGCGAACTCTCTCTCTACCCTTCTTCACCCCGGAGCCCCGAGCGTCCGCCTGTTTGTTTGTGCATTTCTGCTTTATAGCACATAGAATGAAGTATACCATATATATGTATACATATATTATATGTATACATATATTATATGTATATATATATATATACATATATACATATATATGTACGCAGGGTTGGATGGAGTTGTGCATCGACAGTCACTGTCGTTCTCCATTGTCGCAACCGAGTCTCGCTTGGCCCGCGACTTCTCGAATGCGGTTCGGGGCTACGCGGATGAGAATGCATCAACCCCTCCCACGGGGCCTCGCCGGGTTCGAAATCTCTTCTCTCCTACCGGATGAATCGCTCCAGGCGTTACTGTTTTATTGTTTTTTTTCTTTATTTTTTTTCATGTTCTTTCTTTTGGAAACATCACTTGGAAAATGTCGGATGGAGTTGTAACGATAACTTCTATTCTCGCAGGACAGTGTAGTCGTTAATTGTCTTGTATTTTTTTTTTATCTCCGTCTTCCTTCCGGAGTAAAGAGCGTAGTTTAAGAATAGCGCGGAGTTTCGAGCGGGGTGCATCGACACCGATCGGGACTGACACGATCGCTATAGCGCGACCGGTGCACAATGGTAGCGGTTGCGCGGTGGGATAAGGTGGAAAGGAGAGAAAGCATATCGTGTACTGTGCACCGAGGGAACACGCGATGACGTGATTCTATCGATTATCAAACAAATATTATGCACTCCCTCGCTTCTCACTGCACCATCTGCATCGAGCCTCCGGCAATTCAGCGGGAGCGATGTAGATACGGCGCGCTATGTGTGCGCGATACCGTGCCGAAGTTTATACAGCGGTTTAGCGATCGCATGGCGCCAAAAATTCTGCGCGATTTATAGGAATGCCCCGCAATGAATCGCGATCCTCTCTGCCGATCGAGCGAATGCAGGAAGCAAAGAAAAGAGCGGTGCAGAAAATTTGCGCGGAACTTTGTGAGGCCGGATAGCAATGGGTAGTTCAAGATCTGACGAATCGGAAAATGACGACACTCGGAAGCGAAGGTGAACCTAGAATTGTCCAAGTTCTGAAGGAAATTTCAAGAATTCGAGACCAGTGACGTCATCGAGAATCGCACGTATGCTTCGGCTGTATGCGCGGGAGCCTAGTGGTGTGCAACATTTCTCATACGCTCGAGCTCGTCGACGCCGGGAGGAAGTAAGCGGCAAGGCATAACAAGCTTTAGGGCCAAAAAATAGGAAATACGCCGCAATGAATGGTGACTCTCTGCTGATCGAGCCGCGGCACTAAGCACAGAAAAGGAACGATTAAAAATCGCGCACAACTTTGTGAGGCCGGATAGCATTCGTGGATTTTTTCAGATTTGACGAATAGGAAAATGACGACAATCCGAAGCGAAGATGAACCTCGAATTGTACAAGTTCTGTAGAAAATTGAAAGCATTCTCGCGACCTGCAACGTCACCAAAGCTGTATACATGGGAGGCCTGTCATGTGCGCGACCTGATATATGTTCGCGTTCGTCGACGCCGGGAGGAAGTAAGCGGCAAGGTATAACAAGCTTTACCGAGAAGGTTTAGCGATTGCATGGGGCCAAAAATGTTACGTGATGGATAAGAATACGCCGAAATGAATCGCGATTGTCTGCCGATCGGGCGAATGCACGAAATACGGAAAAGAGGGCGTCACAAAATGTGCGCACAACTTTGTGAGGCCAGAGAGCATTGGTTATTTCCAAATTTGATGAATCGAAAAATGACGACACTAGGAAGCGAAGATGAACCTAGAATTGTCCAAGTTCTGGAGGAAATTTCAAGAATTGGTGACCCGCAACGTCATCAAGAATCGCACGCGTGCACCGGCTGTATGCGCGGAGGGGCCAGTGGTGTGCGACACCTGATATACGTTCGAGCTCGTCGACGCCGGGAGGAAGTAAGCGGCAAGGTATAACAAGCAAAAAGGACCTCGTCGCACTAACGAAGTGCCTGACGGTTGGGAGGGCTAACTTGCCCAAGCGGTCGTAGCAATAATGCCATCCTCTCTCCGGATCGTCCGGTTGGCCTCCCGCGCCCTCACCATCGCTCTGCCCTTCCGTCCAGTAAACTCTCGTATTTGCACAACTCTTTGTCCCACGAGCATGGGCCACGCGCGAGCTCATCGTACACACATGCTGTACATACTGCAAGCTCAGTTTTGGGTATGTATATGGGCGACGGTGGGATCGGTGGAAAAGGGATATGGAGATTGACCGGGTGGTAAGCGAGAAAGACAAAAAGCCCGTAGGAGAACGGTGGTAACGGACCGTTTGGTGAACATAGACACTGGGAACCATCGAACGAACAACGTCACGTTCACGCTCATTCGCTCCCTTCGCGATCCCGTTCCACTCTCATCTCGTCCGGACCTAAGTCCTTTTTTTTCCATTCCAGTTACTATATGCATAATAGCATTAGGATTCATTAGCAATCAGAGATGGGCGGACGACGTATACGTAGTATACCTAACGGGGAAACCGGGACGGGGGACGAAAATCTCCGATCGTTTGTTTACCAGAGTTCGGGCTGGTCCGATTCCTCACCCCTCTCGTTTCTGACCCCGTTGCAATTGTCGACATCCTGTTGCCCGCCACCCCACTTGATACCTCGCTTCTCATCTCTGGGTCCGACTCGATACCGCGCTGGGGCGGATACCAGCTCGATCACCGGGCGAGTACACTGCTGTTCATGAATGCCTAGATTTCCTTGCGTCTTGCTAAATGTCTTGCTGAATGTCTTTCTGGATGTCTTGCTGAATGTCTTTCTGGATGTCTTGCTGAATGTCTTTCTGGATGTCTTGCTGAATGTCTTTCTGGATGTCTTGCTGAATGTCTTTCTGGATGTCTTGCTGAATGTCTTTCTGGATGTCTTGCTGAATGTCTTTCTGGATGTCTTGCTGAATGTCTTTCTGGATGTCTTGCTGAATGTCTTTCTGGATGTCTTGCTGAATGTCTTTCTGGACGTCTTCCGGGATGTCTTCTTGGGTGTCTTCTTGGGTGTCTTCCTGGACGTCTTCCTGGGTGTTTTCCTGGGTGTCTTCTTGGATGCCTTCCTGGATGTCTTCCGGGATGTCTTCAATCCCGTGAAGACATAGAGCAAGATATCCACAAAGATAAAAATCAGAAAAGCCAAGCATTCATGAACAGCAGTGTACAAGACCCTCGGTAACTAGTGCAGTCCCGTAGCCGTGCCGATGGTTAAATCTCACTTGGGTAACTACCGGTATTGCTCAATTATTGTTCAGTAAGTCTTCTTGTCGTCACGTTTTTTCTCTATGTTCACCTTCATGCCAACCTGCTCGTTCGTGTATCGCTGGCGACAGGCATGAGTCGGCTCAGCGAAGTGCAAAAAGTCAGAATCCTCATTGTCAGTCGTGGGCATTGTTTATGGTAGGATGCCGGGACGGGACAGAGGGCGGTTGCAACAGGCGATGGAAAGTCAGGAGGAAGTACAGAGGCCAAGCGTGGTACAAACGGCGTGGAAAATGCAAGTTGGGAGTGACTGCTAAATACGACGACGAGTTTCCGTAGCTAGTGTTGGTCTCGCGCCTCAGGCGCTTTTCATACCCCGTGCGTCCGGGTACGGTTTCTGTACGGTAGTACAGAAACTGCTGTTTGTTTTTGAATGCCATGCCGGTCGCGCCCGTCTATGTACTTGGCGGTATCGAGCAACGGTGTACACAGTTTCGTTCCAATTATTGTTGTACCTTTATACACGCATTCGACTACCGTGCATCGTTATCGGGAATATGCTATGAGGTGCCCCGATGCTTATGTACACCACGCACTTTGTACATCGACGGTTTTCCACACTCTCGTCTCGTTCAACTGTGCGGCTTCGCAGCGGGGCTCAAGCCCGCTGCGAAGCATCACAGACCCAACAGCAGGAAAACAAAGCGTCGAAACAAAGTGTCGACACAGCCATGCCTCATGCTCCGGGGGACCTTCTCTCTTTCACGATCGAACTATCGACTCCCGATTCAACGGAGAAGAGGAAAAACCCCATTGCACTTTCGTACCTTCATTGTATTTGGGGTTCGTAGCTGTCGTTGAGAATGAATCGCATTGACGTCTATCGAAAGTTTGTACAATAAGTCTTTCCGTTCTCAGGATTTCACCTCCAAGGCTCCTTCGGTGTGTGCTCAAAAAAGTACTATTGTGGATAGTCACTAAAGTTGTATGCGAAATAGGGCCGTACAGTTGAACCGTCTTAGCCGGCTAAGATGGTTTGACCGGCTAAAAATTCGCCGCAGTTTAACCGGCTATTCATTTTTATTGTGATTTGCAAGTAAACTGATGGAATTAATGAGACATTTAGCCATGGCACATTACCTGTTTTATCTATTGATTTCTGTACTGGCGTTACCTTCGCCGAAATGAGAACATGCTAACTTTCTTATACCAGAATAGAGGTGTATTGCGAATTATTATTTTTTTGGAATACGATTTTGAATATCTTGAAGGTAGTCGAATCGAACCCAATAATAGTACAAAAATAAATTAATGAAACAGGTAATATGCAAAGATTAATGTTCCATTGATTTCATGAGATTTCTTGTAATTAACAACATAAATGAATAACTAAGCAGTGGCTAATTCTTAGACGGCTAAGCGATCTTAGCTAGCTAAGCCGCGGATAATTTTTAGCCAGCCAAATCATCTTAACCGTCTAAGTCGGCTTAGCCGGCTAAACAATAATGTCGATTAGCCAGATAAGATTTTTTAACCAGCCAAGTATCAACCGGTTCAGCCCTAATGTAAAAATGTCATCAGTAGTTTCAGTAGGACGCCCTACCGCGCCTCCATTATCTTAGATCCTCCTTTTTGAGAACGCGTTTCACTTGCCCGGACTTCCGGGCAAATATGATTTCACATCAAAAGGAACTGCTAAGAAGTAGTTTTATTCACAGTCCCGATTGTATGTTCCTTACGAACTAAATACTCATAGAATCTTGGTAGAATCGACTTTCACCTGAAATAAGAGCGGGCACTTTGGGACTACTTTGTTGCAAGTATAGTGACTAAAATTGGAAAGCTGATAGTATCTAACTAGAGAGCAATGGAAGCAACTCTCCTGCCAGGAGCGTAACGTCTATATGGTTTTACTTCGAATTCATCCCCCCGTGGAGTTCCATCCCAGATATCGATTCCATGCAATTTGTTTAGCTTGGCAGTTATGCTCATTACACATCTCCCTATAACTCCCGAAGAATTCTACGTCTACGCACCACTGAACAGGAAAAGCCAACCTACAATCGGGAGATTGTTCCGTTGCCCGTTCTACCGTTAACTTGCAAAATAATTATATCCTCCTGCACATTTAAACTTACAAATCGAGAAATAAACGTTTCCGTTTAGCGGGATTCATTGAGCCTACCATATCGTTAGCACGGCCATTTGCGTTACGCCGATGCAACGTATGCCATTTCTGTCAGACTCTTCCGACGGTTTTACATAAACAGTGCCATCGGCATTGAGAAAAAAAACTGTCGGAGAATACGAGCACATCAGAATCTGGAGCACGAAACTTTTGTGAGGGTGACCTAAACGTCGATTCGTGCTTGCCACCCTCTTGTTATGGGGTAGTCTCATCGTTGCTGGCAAAGGGGTTGTCTCGGCGCGATGCGGCATTCAGCCTCGAAGATCCCTCGCCATCGCGGTGTGGGCGCGAGTTTTTGAGTGCTACGAGGGCCAAGAGGTGGTGGAGATAATTTTCCGACATTAAAAATGATATCAGAGCGAAACGCCGCGGGACAAGAGATGAAAATACCGGAGCGGTTGCGCCGGAAAGCGACGGAGAGGCGGCGAAACGGGAGGCAAAACCGAGGGCAGAGAATGAGTGCCCGGGGGGGCTGGACGGGGTTAACGTTTTGCTTCTGGGCGCTGCTAGCCCAAGCTACAGGAAGAAAAGTTGGTGTATAAACAGAAGTTACCTAAGTACATTACAAACTGTAATGGCGAATCGGAGGTACTTGGGAAACCCGCCCACCCCCTGCCAGTTCGTCTACAACGAGGAGACGAGAGGAGCCCCGGCTCTTCAACGTACACCCAACCCATCCCGTGCCTTCATCCACGAGAAAGCAACCCCCCGACATTTATTATGCTATATTGTTACAAGGAAATTGCGTTTTTCTAAGTGGAACCGGTGGTAGGAGTCGGCTCGGTGGGTGGATTTCCCTCTGGCAAAAGTATGAGGCTCGTGCCTCGGCGACACTGTCAATTTGCGCGGTCAACCAACACGAGCGATCCCTCAACGACAGATCGTCCAAACTGTTTCGGTGCATTAGAGGTTGAGGAAAAAAAAAAAAAAAAAGAAACGTCCAATGAATAATTGAGAGTTGAATGTCTCAGTGGCAATAACAAATGTCCTTGTACTCGAAGGAACAACGCGCGTTATAGATTCATTAATGTCAGGGATGGCAAACGAAAAGAATGTGGAAATCAAAGCTTGAAGAGCGAAACAAGGCTCACAGGGTGAGTACGAAATCTCATTTTCCAGCGTCCTGTAAAATTCACCCTGCCAATCGATTAACCAGAGCGATAGTCGCAAGGTCCTCTTCGGTATTATTAACTCTATGCAACGAGTTAATGGACATTAAAAAACAAGATTTATTGGTTTTCCATCAACGTCTCGCGGCAACGACGAAGCTTTTAATCGACCCGAGCGACGATTTTTGGTGAAAGAACACACGGAGGTAATGAATCGGAGCGGTTACTGGAATTTCCGTTGGATTAAACTTAAAAAAAAAAAATCTGCGAACTCGATCAATAAAAAACGGGGACACGAGCGAAATCAAGTTTGTCGACGTTGATTTGCTTAGCCGTGGCAAGTGGTAAAATCAACATTACCGCGACGAGCCGAACGATGCGAGGGGTGAACATTTTTCCTGCAAAATATTTTCGCCAAACAGGCTTAATTATCATCCTCCCAATGTTTCCCCAATTCCTCGAGTTCCGATTCGGCACCACTTAGTGCGTGCAACAAAAGATTTATTCCCCGAAAAATTGGCCTCATCGCCTTTTTCGTGTGATGAGGAACGAAGTCGGGCGTGCATAGTCGGAGCCGGTGCAGATATTATAGTCCACATGTGTTGGTCGAAGGGGTTGGACGGGGTCGCAAGAGGGCTGCGGCATGTTGCACGATCGTAAACACTTTACATATTCCTCCCTGCTGCCACCCTCTCCCCCCCATCCTCTCCATCGCTGGGCAAACTCTCGCCCGTTCTCTTTCCTATCCTCCCTTCGTGCCGCGCCTCGTATACTATAACGCTTTGCAATTATCTAAAATCGATTGCGAGAGCTCTCGCTGAGAGCCATAGAGAGAGCCGTTGCCATCCGCGCCACGCTACTTTTTATTCTTTTTATATACCATAATAACAATACTTTTGCCTCCTCCTCTGGCTTCCGTACTTCCACCTCTTGGCAATATTAGCTGCATTATGTATACTCTCTTTTTTTTTTTTGTTCCAACCTCCCCATTCGTTTCCAATTAATGGAATGTTTATATCCGCTCTCCAAGGTAGGACCGCACACCGTATTGTACATCGAGGCTTCACCGGTCAAGTTGATTTCGCTGCGGGAGGTTTTTTTCGCCGCTCGAAATTCCGACGGAAAAGTGCCGAGCGAGCGTCGTCACTGGAGCCAAACGCTATAAAGGGGTTAACTGGCGATAACAATAACATTAATATAGCCGCGACAATGGCGGTGGGAAAGGAGCGCGGCGGCGGCTGGAACCGCGGGTATCAAAACTTCGGACCACTTCGCGATTGTTGCGAGAAACGAGCGTTGTTAAATAGTGGAAGGAAATGGACGAAGCGAAAGAGGAGCAAAAAAAAAAAAAAACGAGGAAGAAGAAAGAAAAAAACAAAACGAGCGAGACTGAAATCCGGAGTCGTGGCGAAGTTTAGATGGTGCGGTGGGTTCATTAGGGGTTGGAATGCGGTTGGAGGAGTGTCGTAAGAGGGAGAAGGAAAGAAAGGAGTAGCCCCGCGCTGGGTCGGATATAGAACTCCCGAAATCCCAGGGGGATGCAATAGGCCCGGGGATACGAGACGTCGAAATAACGTCGAGTAAGGCGCCCCGCTCGTCAATGGTCGGGGGCGCTGGCACCGAGCTCTATCCGAGTCCCGGGGCGTTTCTGATTAACAGTGAATTTTTTTTTTTTTTCACCCAACCCTTTGTAAACGACGATGAAATGTCCATACTGTACGTATCTCAGATAGCGCATTGAGAAGAACAAAAAAGATATTGATATCTCAAAAAAATTGCAAAATTCGCACCGACATTGCTTCGGCATGATAGGCTTGAAAATCAAATGGCAAATTTATTTTTTGCCTCAATAAACGATATTTTGTCGTTTTAGGAACAAACATTTCTTATACTTAATTTTAATAACAAGCAACGTTGCTATTTTCATTTTAAAAAATAAGTGTTTCGTCCGCTACCGTGTTTCGAACGACCGAAATCGGGTGGCAACATTTTTTCGTGACTTTTAGGAAAAGGGTGAAGAACATCGGGCACCAAGACGATATTTATGAGGTTTTCGGGCATGGCAATATTAGGGCGAGAGGAGCGTCTACCAGAGAATTGCAACTCCCTTCCCTCGCACAGCCATCATGTTTGATTGGACTTTTCGGGTAAAAGAACGCATTGGGATGAAAAAAATATCGGGATTCCAAAAAGACAAAACTCGGCCCAACATCAAAAAATAGGTTTCAAAGTCAAGTAGTAAATTCATTTTTTGTCTCGAAAAACTATATTTTGTCGTTTCACGAACAAAAAGTGTCTCATGTTTAATTTTAATTACTTTAATAATTTCAATAAATCAACATTGCTATCTTGTAAACAAAAAAAAAAAAAAAATAAGTGGCCATATTCGTGTTTCCTCCGTTATAACGTCTCGAACAACCAAAGCCGTTCGGCCACATTTTTTCGATGCTTTTAGGAAAAGGGTGAAGAACATGTTGTACCAAGACGATGTTGATAGGGAGGTTTTCGGGCAGCGCGATATTAGCGCGAGAGGAGCGTGTAGCAGAGAATTGCAACGCCCTCGCCTCGCACAGCCGTTATATTTGATTGGGCTCTTCGTGTAAGAACGCGCTCTTCTCTGCCGCAAGCCCTCCGCATCTCCGGCATCCCCCCACAAGCCCGTTCGCGCATCCTTTTTCCCTTTACCACCCTCCGCCCTCGTCGGACTAGCGCTCTCTGCAACGAAACGTTGGTTAAATAATATCCGCGCTTCCGACCGTAATTATCTCGCTCTCAGATTTTCTGGATTTCTGCGTGGCTCCGGGGCTACTGACGGACGGGGGTGGCTTCTGCTGCGGCTGTTTCTCTTGGCGCTCCCGCTGCCGTTGCCGCTGCTTGCCGCCCGAGGAAAGGGACGGTGCCGCGAGAGGGGAAGTGCACAGGATGCCGGGGAGTTTGCAGATTAAAGATAAAGACGAGAGTACAGTTCGAGCCACGTTCTGCACCATCCTCGCCCAATGATAAATATATGGAAATATCTTTCGGCATACATGAATTTCCACGAGTTTATGCCAACATTATTATTATAACGCAACAATTATTATTATTTTTATTATAAACGTTGGCGATTTAATTTTATCCGGAGTGGAAAAAATGCGTGGGCTTTCGAGAGCGGCGCGCATCGAAGCTCGCGAAGATATTCGAGCCAGTAATCGAAGGGATTGTATTTTGTCGGCTTTCTGATTCTCTTTCTCATCCTTCACCGCCGCCGCCTTTCGGCATATGTGAATTTGCACGTGTTTATTCGAATATTAACATTATACCGCAACAATTAT
Organism: Amblyjoppa proteus; assembly: GCA_963922035.1. NCBI lineage: Eukaryota > Metazoa > Arthropoda > Insecta > Hymenoptera > Ichneumonidae > Amblyjoppa > Amblyjoppa proteus. The sequence continues at coordinate 15,107,443 of OY998233.1, forward strand.
TATTAATATTATTTTAAATCGTTGACTATTTGATTTTAGCCGTGGTGAAAGAAATACATGGTATTTCGAAAGTCGCGTGCCGTCAGAGCTCGCGAAGATATTCGAGTCAGTGATCGAAGGGGTTGTACTGTGTTGGCTTTATGATTCTCTTCGTCCCCTTTCGCTGCCACCTCCTTTCGGCATATATGAAATTGCAGGAGTTTCCCGAGTAGAAATTTTCGGGGGTTACATCGGGCCCTGACAGAGTCCTGATAAGGCCTTATCAGACCCTTATCAGGCGTCCTCAGGACCTTACCAGGGCCCGATGTGAAGCGCGAAAATTTCTATTCGGATTATTCGGGTAATATTTATTTATTTATTTATTTGAGATTCAACGATGCCCCTTTTACATGAGTGTATAAACAAGTGTGCGTGTGTGCGCGTAACTGTGCCTGTAAAGCAATAAAGCTTATACAACATTAATAAATACAGGCAATACATTTATTATAATCGGTTTATAATCGGTGCTACTATTATGCCGCAGTAATAATAATAATGATAATAATAATAATAATAATAATAATAATAATAATAATAATAATAATAATAATAATAATAATAATAACAATAATAATAATAATAATAATAAGAATAATTTATTTATTTATTTTTATTTGACGGAGTAACTCCTTTACACAAACTCAAGTTGTGATTCGAGAACACGAGACATAAAATTTGAATGGATAACATTACTATAGAATTCGACAGTACTACATAATACATCATCCCGAATAACATTTTCCTTTAAAGATTACTAATATAACATGACTCATATGACTATAACTATACAGGATGAACTTAATTATAAAAAGAAGGCCCCAGGAGAGTCCAGTGAAACTTGACGATATCCTAATGATACTGCCGAGGTTTCACTTCCCTAGTTCTATTCTGATCTTAATAATAATAATAATAATAATTTAATCGTTGGCTATTTAATTATATACGTGGTGGAAAAAATGCGTGGGATTTCGCGAGCTACGCGCCGCAGGAGCTCGCGAAGATATTCGGGCTAGTGATCGAAGGGGTTGTATTGTGTCGGCTTTATGATTCTCTTCGTCCCCTTTCACTGCCGCGAGACTCCGTTTATCCTCCGTTTTCCTGGACAATTTCACCGCTAGGGCCCGCCTCGCGCCCGCGGAACCATAAGACTTATCCGCAAAGATCACAAGCCTCGGCGGAAGTCTCGAGAAAATCGAGACCCACCGCGGAGAAAAGCTCTGGGAAGAGGCAGAAGTATTAGCCGCCACGGCGCATAACAGCTACAGCCCTTCCATACCAACTGCCGCGTTAAGGCGTAACGGTGGCGGTTGGCGATGGTGCGTTGTGGTTTCAAGTTTTACGAGCGAATTACGAGTTTTCAACTATTTTTACGAGAGTTGTTTCAATTATTTCACCAATTTGCAATTAAAAGCCGTCGACGACTTTCAGGTCGGTATAGCTGCGGGAGTAACGACGGTACCAAACTCACCCTTGACCCCTTCCCTTCCGCCGAGCGGGAACCACCGGTCTTCGCTATACGTATATAAACGCGCAAGAGTGTCGAACGCAGCGGAGAAAGAGACTCGGCAACACCGGTTTTTCGCCGCTCGGTAAAAACTTTATGGCACCAATAATTTCGCAATTAGCCAATTAAAAGCAACCAAATAAAGTGACACAAAATTACGGAAATATAAGCATTAAAAGTGCTGTTTTGGAAAACTGCTCGTGTTCGTCGATGCTGCCCGCGAAAGTTTTGCCGATTAGCGGGCCATCGTTGGCGTAACGATATTAGTACCCGAACTGTTTGACAATATTCGGCCAAGTATTGATTTGCCAATAATTGGTTTGTCGATTTGAGGCCAATGTTCGACCGAGTACTTGCTCGCCAATTGTTGGTTTGTCGATTTTAATCCCATGGTCAAACGAAGATCGATTGAGCCAATCGTTAGTCAGTTGATCCATGAACTGACAAACCATTGGTCTGCCGATTTCAGACTAATGTGTGGGTCGGTTTGCCGATGTGAAGCCAACATTGGGCCATCAACCAGCAGCCTTCGTCGTTAGATGGCGCCAACCCAAGTTGTTTCTCACAAGCGAAAGTGTCACCTATCCGAGCGTCAATATAAGAGCATGGGAGATGACATGTTCTTTAATTCTTGCAAAAGATGCGTTTTATTTTTGGGTTCAGTACTCCATAGTCAATAAATGCTTAGGCAATACATTGACTGAGTACGATCGCTTTGAGAATTCTCCCAAGAGAATATTAAAATATATTTTTTTCGAAAACTGTGGATTTGTTTGTTGTTTGTTTGGTTGTCCCATTCCCTTTATCGCGCTATAATCAGCCACTTCACGCCCCTATAATCAGCCACCTTCAGGCCCCTATTACCAGCCAACTTCACGCCCTAATCAGCCAACTTCACGCCCCTGATCAGCCAACTTCACGTTGCCAGAAGTACTCAACTTCGTGGCCTATTAGCAGACAACTTCACGCCGGCATTAGCAACCAACTTCACGCCCCTATCATCAGCCAACTTCATGTCGCCACTAGTAGCCAACTTCACGCCACTAGTAGCCAACTTCACGCCCCTATTAGCAACCAACCTCGCCATCACTAGCCAACTTCGCGTCCCTGTTAGCAGCCAACTTCATGTTCCTATTAGTAGTCAATTTCACGTCCCCAATAGTAGCCAACTTAGCGTCCCTATTTCGGAGTGGCTAAAGTTTTGAGTTAATTTTATTTGCATTTATTTATTTGTTTGTTATTTAAACAAAAAAAAACTATAAAATATTAAATTTAATGCACTTGGACTGCGAGCGCGCGAAGTGCGCGCGCCACAGCAACCTGCTAGTATAAAATATAATCTCTTACAGACATGCGAAGCATAAAAAAAGGCATAAGGATATTTCAACTTTTACGATATTCAAAAAAGTATACGATAAAACCATTCTCGCCCTATGTAAGTAACCTATAGAGGACCTACATTGAAAACCAATTATCGGCCGAGCATCATGAATGACCTTCGGGCCAATATAATCTGCTACCATCGGACCGGGCTTGCCATCCAAGGCTCGATAGGTGATCGGGCCAAGCGTCGACCTCATTTGTTCATCTCACATGGGTAAAAAAAAAGTTTTCGCCAGAAAAGATATTGTTTTCTCCTGGTAATTCTCTTGAGACGACAATCAGCGTCAAACAGTAAACAATAACATCGCACGAAATAAATGCCAAAAAAAGTTCTCGACATTTTTTCGCAACCTGCTAATTCCGCCGAACTCGGCGCCTCAAGGCAAGTAGCGTTGATCAACGCAAGCTCGAGGGTGGTTGAAACTTTCACCGGGTTAACGTGCCCACCGCCGAACGACCACCTCGTCGAGCGAGAGTGGCCTTTGGTCAGTATTTGTTCCGTTCGCGATTGCCGCGTTGAACATCGGTCGCATGGGTCAAATCCGCGAGGGCTGCTCGGAGAACGAAGTCGGGTGCGCGGGATAGGGAGCCTCGAAGAAGTCGGTGCGGTGCGGAATAACCGTAAGTCTGGTGTTGATTTGATGGCCCGTAATCACGCTATTTTGTCATCAACGTCAGGCCTCTCCTTCCGCGATTTCGAAAGGTTTGCTACCGCCGCGCTGGTGTTTCGGGTTACGCTCGAAAACTTATATGTATTCGCCGTATTCCTATAGTTGAGGAAAACTCACCCCTGCAGTTCACTCACCCACAGTTACGAACTTCCGGTAAATTTTTAGTGCTCGAGATAAATGTCTTGTTTATTTTTTATATATTTTTTTATATCGACACTACCTGTCAAGATTCCAGCGTGCATTGTGCAAAGAATCCGATACCGACAACTCGAAAACTACACGCAACAGCACACTTAGGACAATCTTATTGTGATTCGACTAATCCCGTTAGTTGCGTTCGAAAACTTTACCGTTGAATGACCTACAGTTTCAAACTTCCGGTCAATTTTTGGTGCTCAAGAAAAATGTATTGTTTATTCAAAAATCGTTTTGGTTGTATTGACACAGCGCCGGTCACGATCCGACCGTGAATTCCCCAAAGAACCCGATTCTGATCACTCGGATACCGAACGTCACAATGCACTTCTGACAATCTTTTACAAACATTGTCTTTCCGACAATCTTTTGGTGATCCGACGAATCCCGTCAGTCATCCCAACGATTGTCTTCCTCCACTTTACACGCTCGGCTGTAGACTGTTGAAAAATCTATCAACTAAGATTCGGACAGGGACGTTCAAATAAATATTTAGTTGGTCGAACAAAATATTTTAATGACCCAAAAATATTTTGGTGAAATCACCCAACAAATTGTTGAGCTAACCAACTTTTTAGCTGTACCAACAAAATGTTTGGTTGAACGTTCATGCCTAAATCTTAGTGGATTCAACCGTATTTTACTATCAATGTAAAGACTCAATGGTATATCCAGAAAAATAATTTATTTTACGGCCACCGTTTATTTAAATTAAGTAAAATATTTATTTGATTTAAATAAATATTTAATTCATTTAAGTGAATATTTAATTCATTTAAGTGAATATTTACTTAATTTGAATAAATATTTTTTTTAATCAAATAAACATTATACTTAATCTGAATAAACGGTGGCCGTCAAATAAATTATTTTTCCGGGTGTGTCTATGCCGGCCGGCCGGTGTTTCTCGTTACTCTCAAAAACTTATATGTCTTGCTGTATTGCTATAGTTGAAGAAAATTTAGCCTCGTAGTTCAGTCACTTGCAGTTACAAACTTCCGGTAAATTTTTGTTGCTCAAGAAAAATGTTTTGTTTATTAAAAAAAAAAAAAAAAAAAAAAAAAAAAAAATGATTTATATCGACACGCTACCGATCAAGATCCGAGCGTGCATTCTCCAAAGAACCGACAACTCCGAACCCAAACGTCGCAGTACACTCCCGGCAATCTCGTTCTGATCCGACTAATCCCGTTACTTATCCCGACGATTATCTTCCTCTATCTTGCACGCTCCCGTATACAAACTAGGTACGTATGCAAGCTTTCGAAACGCCTAGTGGTATATAACGAAAGCACATTCGGTTCGTGCTGCAGAGTGCGTCACGGCAAGTCCTGATAATTAGGGTGTGCCAGTGACAAACGATTGTCACGAGCGTGTGTATAGATAAGCGAGCAAATATACGAAATAATGAGGGGTTTGAGTGTACACTCGAGCTCGTTTTCCATCTCCGTCTATCTCCTTTACCGGCGTTCTATCGTACATAATATTACACCACTGTACACCCCCTCTATACATACACATGAATGTGTATACATGCGGCGCACCAAGCCGGCTAACAGTACGAACGTAATAATGGCTGCGAGGTGTGCAAACACACAGAGACACACGAAGGAGATGGTAAATGTTCAGGTGAGCCACAATTTCAGTTTGTGTGCGACTCCACTCCGTGTGTCATTGTGCACGTGTAACGGTATGGCGTGGCGTATTACTCAAATGCATAATTGTACCTCGTAATAGGGCCTGCCAACAAATATGCCTACAATTAGAAACTCCCGCGTGGCTCGTTCATACCAGCAGTATAGTCGGCTACTTGCGTTCGGGCGGGGGGTTGAAAACGACGTACAAACGCCGTAACATCGCCACTACGCCCCTTAAAAGCAACCACCCAACCAGCTTTTCACCTATCGCGAAGGATAACCAAGGTGTTCGCGGTCCGGGTATAAACCGGTACCCGCCTCAAAACCACACGTAATAATGTGCTGCAACACGACCACTGTGTGAATCATTCCTCGCATCCGCCTTGAACAAATGGCCCCGCTCGAGATACCTTCGAGGCAAAAGTGCCTTTCCTCCGTTGCCATTATCGTGGCATTACTTATTCGCTTTGCGGCACGGTTTGGTACGCCCAACAGTCAATAGCCAGGTATTAATGCCGAGGAAACCAACAGTTCGGGCGAACTCTTTCCGCACCCGCGGGAGGGAAAGCGGGGGAATGGACATTGCGCCGGTGATAAATAAGCGACGCGACGCGAACGGGAAATACTTTGGCAGATGCTGCCAGCGAGTCTCGACGTTCTAGACAAGGTACGAGATATTAATGTGGATGGTCTCATTAATCAGGTGAGACAATCATTTTTGTTATTTTTTTTTCCGCAACCTGCTTCATCGAAACCAATAAATTAATTAAGATCTTGGACTTGACTTTTACATTAGATCGAACTTACACCCAGAAAAATAATTTATTTTACGGTCGACGTTTATTTAGATGAAGTAAAATATTTATTTGATTTAAATAAATATTTATTTAAATAAAGTGAATCGTTACTTAAATGAAATAAATATTTATTTGCATCAAATAAATATTTATTCAAATCAAATAGATATTTGTTCAAAACAAATAAATATTTTACTTCATTTAAACAAACGATGGCCGTCAAATAAATTATTTTTCTGGGTGTAACGTCGTTGGTTTATGTAGATAGCAACATTTTTGTATGTTCGATAATCGGTTGTTAACGCCTACGTTAATCGATACCGTCCGCGTGTCCGATATCTATATATCGGATTTCGATTATCGAAATTGATGACACGATTGTTGAAAATTTCCGACGTCACGAGGTCAGACTTGTATAGTACGAGCGACGGGGAAGGTCCGCGAATACATTGTACTGTGGCAGTGTAGATTCTATGTTCGGTGCGGTGTACCGAGTGAAACTGGGCTATGCGAAAATTGGGGCAGTTTGTCGAGAACGGACAAGTGAGACGGCGTCAAGAGCGCGTAAATAAACTCTGTTAGCATTTGACCCTATTGCTGTACATTGATAAATCAATGCTGTGGTATGAGTGCGAAGAAGTTCGATTCCATCGGGACCAAAATATCGGTAACGCGGTAATTCATGACGGGGTGGGGGGGGGGGGGGAGAGGGGGGATTAATTTTATATTCTATCTTGACCCTCCTTCTCTCCCGCGAAAACAGAAAGTTTATTTGCGAGCTCGGAGAGATAAACGGAAAAGTATATTAGTCACCGCGACTGGGCAGGTGCATCGCCACTTTACCCTACTCTCGTATCTCTCCGATGTCGAAACAAATTACGCGAATCGGAGTATTATTATTGCGGTGACCCGCGGTTGAATTATGCATCAAAGTGCAAGAATAAGTCAGCACCAGCAGCGGTAGTAGTTCAGAAGCATCAACGAGCAGCAGCGGCAGCAGCGGTAGCAGCAGCAGCTTGCCCAGGCACGGAGAATCGAGTCGGTTGACCTGAGCCGAATTTACACGGGCAGAAAGCATTCGACCTATAAATAATACGCGGCTTGTACATTCGTATGGACACCCCTCGGCTGTTTCCTTTTCATACTCTCCGTCGGTCAATTCACTGTTCACCGGGGCTACGTATCATTTATTTTTACCGGAAATAGCGAAGATAGCGAGAATGAACATTGCAACTGGCTCACCCCTCCCCGTCCGTTCGTTCGTCGTAAGATGTAGAAACCACGACGTGGATCTCGCAATACCTTTACGTCAACCCTCTCCACACATCACACATGTTCACGCCGGGCAACGCTTAATAGACGGTCTTATCTGTTCTATTTTGTGACCTAAGCCAGTCCAGTATGGACCACTTCTGGTTGTTTGTTCGTCATTTGTACGAACTGAAGGCAAGGAAACGTCGAAGCCACATAATTTCGCCGAAACTTCAATCAGCTGAATCGTCATATGGCCGAATCTTCGTTAATCCGAATCGTCCTTTCAAAGAATGTCATTCTTCCGACATTGTAAATGGCCGAACGTGATTTCTCCGAAACTTCATTTATCCGAATAATAATTTCACCCAATGTCATGTTTCCGAATGGTTAAACCTCCAAACATCAACTCGCCGAATCGTCATTCGTCCGAATCGTCATTCGTCCGAATCATCATTCGTCCGAATCGTCATTCCTCCGAATCGTCATTTATCCGAAGCGTCATTTATCCGAAGCGTCATTCATCCGAATTTGCATTTATTCGAAGCGTTATTTATCCGAATTTTCATGTAACCGAATCACAAAACTAGATTTTTTATTTATTTATTTTTATTCGTGTTCCTTTCCAGTTATATAGTATTATGCGTTTCGGACGAACGACGATTCGTACTAATGACGATTCAGCGAGTTGACGTTTGGGAGTTTAAGCATTCGGAAGGATGACATTCGGTGAAATTATTATTCGGTAAAGTGACGATTCGGACAAATAACGTTCGGATAAATGGCGTTTTGGAGAAATAACGTTCGGCCATTTACTATTTCGGAAGAGTGACATTTGTTGACAGAATGATTAGGAATAATAAAAATTCGGACATTTGACGATTCGGTAAAATACAGTTTCAGCAATATGACGACTCGGAAAAATAAAGTTCGGAAATTTGACGATTCGGATAAACTGCGTTAGGACCGGTGACTTTCGGCCATGTGACTATTCGGCCGATTGAAGTTTCGGTGAAATGATGTGGCTCCGACACGTCGACCCAACATAAATTTGACCACAAAAGTGATCCGAAACGCGGTTTTTGGCATCAAAATTTGGAACTCGTGTCGAGCTTACTCGTGAAGAAGTAGCGAAGTACCGGCATAGTCTTATCGTGTCAAACATGTCGAAAGCCGCCTAGCTCTTGCGGTGCTTCTCACAGCTCAGAGCACCTTCTCGCCCGGTCGAATCAACCCCTTCATGGTTGACTCAGGCTAGTCATAGTCAGGGGCGACGGGGAAGCCGAGACAGGACAGCGATAGTCCAAGATAGAGGCGGAGAGAAGAAGTGGAAGAAGAAAACGAGGACGATGATGATGAGCGAGTGAGGAAACAAGTGCGAGTAACCAAGAAATCGAGGGAAGCGCCGCGCGGTGTCGAGGGGAGAAAGAAGAACGAGCGAGGGACGTTAGTTCGCCCGGCGGAAACTTAAACTTGTACGAAAACTTCTGTTCGTTGGGCTCGCGTCTCCGGAACTTGGGTAACGCCGGGGGTCTGCTGTGCGCCTCTTGGAGTTTGTGTGCCGCGATGTTCGAGCGCATAACCAGCGTTGCACCGGGACCAAGAACCGACCGGGAGAGAGTGAGAGTGGCGGTACCGAGAGCGGTATTGCGAATCGCTGTATATTCGTTCGGGGCTTGTCCGTGAACTGTACGGCACGGGTAGATCGACGCCGCTGATCCGTATCGCCGAAACGAGGTTTGGCAACAGCATTTAGCCCTCCCCGAGACGAGTAGAAAAGAGTCTCATTAAAAGCCGAGCAAAACGGCGGGCCCCCCAGGACTACGATGAAGGGTTCACGGGGAGAACGCCGAAGCTTGGAAACGACCCGAAAGGCGAACAGCGAATCGAGGAAGAGATGTCCAAGGAACTTGCGAAATTCGTTCAGAGCCCGACCGTTATCCAAGTAGACGGCGTTTTATGATGCTTCGTGAAACACAAGAAAACTTGAGAGTTTGCGTCTCTTAAGCTATGAGCTGCGATTAAAATTGATCGAGAAAAAGAACGTCGGATACGCGAGAGCCTACTGCGACAAGTTTAACGAATCCTCGTCTTTGAATCGGGTTGTCCATTATTGTTTCTTTGTTTTTTCCTTCACCGTTACAAGACTGCGCGGCCCTGCACGAGTACTCAAGAGGTTGCATACACACACGATCCACATTCTATTTATAATCGGCGAGCAACCGGCGCATTCATCGTCGTCTTTATGTATCCACTTTCAGTTACTGCCAATCATTTTCCTATCCTTATTGAGCAGCTCGCGCATCCCGGAAGAGGTCGATCGGTTGTTCTCAAAGTTACTCGATAACGCGTTGGCTACCCAACGAACTTCACCGATTGGAAATCATGTCGCATCGCTGAGACCAGAAGAGCGTATTTGACTCGTATAAACGCAACAGACAAGCTGTTCTGAGTCGAATCACGTCATGTGAACTAAGAGTACAACAACTTGGGCGGAGTGTATTGCCATCTTAATTTACATCACGAGGGAAAATAACACGGCTTAAGGATGAGCTCCTACACGAACCCACTCTCTCCTGCGCAAACAGGGCATGCGGGTCGTTTGGTCTCTAAAATGTAGTCTTTCGAACAAGGAAGTGAGCCCGTCACAACTTGGATAGCAAATTTCAATCATCGTCCATGAAATCAGAGGCAAAATCTTCAACCCTCAAGGATGTTCGAGGAGAGGCGCATCCCAGAAGAGATCGATCTGTTGTTCCCAAAGTTACTCAATAACGCGATGGCCACTCAAGGTACTTTACCGATTCGCAAATATTTCGCATAACTGCAATCAGAAGGGCGTGTTTGATTCATGTAATCGCAGCGGACAAGCCCTTCTATATTGGATCACGCCATGCGAACCAAGAACACAACTTGTTCGGAGTGTGTTTCCATCTCAATTTACATCACAAGGGAAAAGAACACGGTTTAAGGACACGCTTCAACATGATCCCACATTCCCCTGCGCATACAGGGCATTCGGATCGTTTGGTCTCTAAAATGTAGTCTCTCAAACAAGGAAGAGAGCCAATCGCAACTTGGATAGCAAATTTCCATCATCGTCCATGAAATCAGAGGCAAAATCTTCAACCCTCAAGGATGTTCGAGTTGAGGCGCATGAGCTCAGGCATACGTGTTTCGAATCTCGCGACTCGTTTCAGCATAAAGTAAGGGTCGGCTTCGGCCGATCGAGCAAGAGCCACAGGTTCACATTGGTACGGTAGAATCTAGCAGGGAGGGAGGGCCAGATTTAATACTAGAAATGGGAGGGTGTGGCGATGTAGATGAGGGTTTAGTTCGAGAGTGCTCGAGCGAGCGTGTCCTGCGGCCAAGGGGTGCAAAACCGTTATGTGTGCCTCCGTCGCTACACTCCTCGCCCCCGTTCCCATGCGCTGACTACGTACTTCTTGGCTCGGAGGTGTACTACACCTTCGAAGACCTGTTCAAGTGTATCGCACTGTACAGCGGAGAGGATGCACGAGCGGGCGCCTCGGCACACCGACGTGAGCACACTCGAGACCCACGCAGACCCTCGAACTCTCTCTGTGTGTACATCGTTGCATGCGTACAACCAATACCATCCATTAAACGCAATAAACACGGAATCTTGCAATTCACCGCTCGACTATACGAAGTGCCTCGCGCTGCATATAGACGCCGGTCGTTAAAGTCGCGGTGAGAACCGCAATACGGTCAGCGAAATTAGCTCGACTTTCCTCTTTTTTTTTTTTTTTTTTTTTTTTTAGGATCCTTAAATGAACTTATTGATCCGCGCGGAAGCTTGATTCGGCCGCTGAATCAAAAGGGCACAATTCCAATGTCAAAGTACATTAGTTACCTTCTTTTCATTACCAGCCATCGATTTATTTGCTCTGCGTTGCTATTTCTTCTCCTTCCTTTTAATTTCGTCACAGGAAAAGTGTTTCGGTGTTCGTCGAAAACCCCGACGATATCCGTGCCGCGCGTTTTGCGGCTTTTTCACCTTCCGTGTCATCCGCTCTCCAGCATTTATAGTTCTAACTTTCGCGTCTGATTCTACCACTTGTTCGGCTTCCGCCTCGTCGGTTGCGTTCTAACTGCCGGAGTATTCGTGTTCGAACGCGAGCGGATGAGGGTGCGGACGGAATCCTTGCACACGCGCTTCGGTGATAGCCGCGTTGCGTTAACCTCTTTTCTTTTTGTTTTAGGATCCTTAAATGAATGTACTGATCCGTACGGAAGCTTCATTCGGCCGCTGAATCAAAAGGGCACAACTCCAATGTCAAAGTACATTAGTTACCTTCTTTTCATTGCCAGCCATCGATGTATTTGCTTTGCGTTGCTATTTCTTCTCGTTCCTTTTAATTTCGCCACAGGCAAAGTGTTTCGGTGTTCGGCGAAAACCCCGACGATATCCGAGCCGCGCGTTTTGCGGCTTTTTCACCTTCCCTGTCATCCGCTCTCCTGCATTTACAGTTTTAACTTTTGCGTCTGATTCGGCCGTTCTACCACTTGTTCGGCTTCGGACTCGTCGGTTGCGTTCTAACTGCCGGAGTACTCGTGTTCGAACGCGAGAGCGGATGAGGGTGCGGACGGAATCCTTGCACACACGCTTCGGTGATAGCCGCGTTGCGTTTAACTGCTCTAGCTGGTAATGGTACACACGAAGTGCTGCAAAGCCGGCGGTGCTCCGCGGCGCTGCCGTAACGCAGTTGCCCTCGGTACGGCGATGTGTATCGTTAGTATTTAGTGTTTAGTTAACATCGGGGATGGAGAAGCCGCCAGTGTTTGTAATTGGCGCGGGGTTTAGGAGCGGCGAAAGCGATTGTGTACCTCACAGATTTTACTCGGCATCCGCCGTCGACTACTGCGGATTCTGTGTCTTTTGCCTTCCTCCCTCGCTCGCAACCCCGCCGGAGCTGCGGCTCACACGCGCGTTCATGCTCTCCTGCTGTCGCTGCTGCTGCCGAGTTTGCGGCACCGACTGCGTCGCTGACAATGTTTTGTCCCCCGACTCGGGCGCGGGACGCTCGACTGCTCGGTACATTTTCAATACCGTCGGCGACTTCCACAGGGGGTCGGCAAAACGACGGACCAGATGGCACGGTTACACATCGCGGTCGTTACTACAATTAGATATTCGCCTCGGTCTGATCTCCAAATAATAACAGAGCGACACGTTTCTCGCGATGCGATCCGCGGCGTCGCGGCGCTCCTGACTCGCAGCGCGCCTTTCCGGAGTGTTCCCTTCGGGATGCGCTTTTGTACGTTTATTCGTTATCTTTATCAAGGAACTGTGAAAAATGTAGCTGGGAAAAGGACGCTTTGCTAACTTCATCCACGAACATGGGTCGCTCTTATTTAGAGAGATATTTAAAAGTGTAAGAGAGGAAAAATGATCACCATTAAAAAAAAAAAAAAACATTTAATTTTTTAGGACATTTTGACCAAACGAAGTAGAAACTCCGAAACTCGTCTAATTTACAGTTAAAATTACACATATAAAACAAACCCGATGTGGAATGTAAATCAGAAATATCTCGGTCCGTGGACGACAAACACAACGATAAACGAAAATCACACAAATAAATACATAAAATGATTCGTTATATCCGGATTGCGATTGTAATTAAACAAATTAAAAAGAAATAGTCATCATTATCATGACAGTACCAATTATCTTAGCAAACGAATATATGTTCGTTTCAATTGACAGGTACAGATTTATACCTGAGTCTTGTTCATACAACTAGTTAACAATAAATATCTTTCATATTAATCATTCTCATTTCATTTCATTCCATACTGATCAATTACGATTTTTCAATGTACACAAAAAAGGAAAATAGAAGCTCAATCGTGCAGTATAACGACAATTTGAGACTAATCTTATTCCGGTGGCTCTTTCTTTTCGAGTCTGGGTCTCGCAGTGGAATCGATGAAGGTGAATTAATAATCTTTGGTAATGATCAAGCAGGCCATGCTCGATCCGGCAAGTCCGACACGAGTTCGCCTCGTTAATCTCCTCCTTCCTTCGAGTTACCGAGACGCGTCCGTCGTACTCACGTCCCCAGAGAGAAAGAGACCGACACCTTGCCGAAATTTTTCGAATGGACCAAGTATGACGTGAGGTGTTTACATTTTTCGTCATTACGCACGCATAATCGTTAGCTTTGATTCTCTGCACCGAGACGCGTCGTGATTTCGATCGCGCGAGGATTTAAAATTTGCTCGATATCTTAAAGGTTGTCTTATTTGTATCGTAAGGCAAACCCTCTAAAGACAACGTGCCCAAAACATACAATGACGAATAACGAAGAGTAAAGCGCAGTAAAATTGCACAATGAAATGAAGTAATAAATAAAAATTAAACTACATACCAACAAAAAATTAAACAAAATTAATAAATACAGTAGAACCTCGATTATCCGAACGGCAATTTATTTTATCCGAATTTCCATTATCCGAACAGGAATTTATTTTAACCGAACATTTATTATTCGAATCATGCCGCTAAATTTCGTTGTTACATATCGTCGAGCGTTACTTTGTTGCAGGCGTGTGCAAGTTTGTATCATGCGCTTGTACAACCAAAAATTGACGACTTTATCAAAAAGAATGCTTAAACGTTTAAGCATTCGTAAGCCTACGTAAGAATGCGTAAGCGTTTAATAATATGTTCCAAAGTATATATATATATATATATATATATATATATATATATATATAATGTTTGTATGCGAATTTATATTTTTAAAAACTCATATTCATTACGTACGTTACTGATATAATATTTTTTTATTCATAACTCGATTATCCGAATAATCGTTAATCCGAACTGGTCTCGGCCCAATTGCTTCGGATAATCGAGGTTCTACTGTAGTAAAAAATGCACATGAAATTATTAAGAATGTCACGCAATTCATTGTTGTTTAAGAACATTCCGAAGACGTTTGGGTGAAAATCAAGGAAGAAATTGCAAAGCTTTCTCCGCGATGAGACTGAAATAAAATACATTTCGGAGTGGAGGGTGAAAGTTGGAGAAAATGCAATGCAAGTCTTTACGATGTCTCGGCTCGCTTCGTTCCCGGAAGAGCATCGAAAACTGTCCGTGCTCGGTGTCCTTTCGCGATTTTCCTTGCGGTCTCGGGAATTTCGTATTCCGGTGAGCGCGGCCTCACTTATTTGGAGATCAGAGAGGTCTCTCCTTCCCCCAAACGAGGGGGCACGTCTTCTATGCCACCCAGACGAGAGATACCCCCTCGTTTCTTTGCCCTTTCTCTTCTCTTGCGTTGGCGCGGATACTCTTCTTACACGGGACACCCAAACTCCGCGGTATATTTCATTTTTAAACAACAAAAAAATGCTAATGCAACAGCCGACGCCGCGTTATCGACGCGAAACCTCTGTATGAAATAATAAATAATCGCGTTAAGCCGCGACACGGCCAAGGCACTCTCTTGGCCTTTAAAGGGCCCCTCGCTGCCATCGTCGTTCGTACTCGCTATTTTTCACTGCCTCGAGTTTTGCCGCTTTAACGCATCGCTCAGACTCGAAAAGTTTATTCTAGCTTAGGTCCAAGATTTATTTAAGAAACTCGCTCAACCTCGAAATTATTAAATACAATAGGGTGTGTCAAAAAAATTCATTTTTTTTTTTAAATTTTCCTCCCATCTTCTTAAACTACAGATTTCAATCTCAAATTGAACCTTGCGAAAGGTGGTGCCTAGAAAAAAAATCCTAAGAGGTGCCGCATTCGACGTTTGTACCCAAAAATGCGGTACCTCTCAAACTTAATTGTCAGTGACTGCCTTTCGCTGGATTTTTTCATCGATGAAAAAATGTAATTCTACGGGGTGGGAGGTTAACTTTTTGTCTTTTTTTTTTTTAATAAACACAAACGATTTCGATTTTTTAATTCGTATACAGAAAACTATAAATGTCCAGTAGGGTGAATTTGTTGAAAAAATTCTTCCCACCCCCCAAAAGTATATATTTTCATCTAAAAAAAACATCTCCCGAAAGGTGGTCGTTGACAATTACGTTTAAAAGGTGCCGCATTTTTTGGGTATAAAGGTCGAATGCGGCACCACTTAGGATTTTTTGCTAGGAACCGCTTTTCGCGAGGTTCAATTTTTAATCGAATTCTATACTTTAAAAGGGTGGGACCAACATAAAAAAAAAAAATTTCCTTTTTGAGAAACACCCTAAAATACAATTGGACATTTTTTGACGTATGTAAATATATATATATATATATATATATATATACATATATATTATAACAGGAAGTTATTTTATACGAAGAAACTTAAGACCCAGATTAAATCAATCTCTTAATCCGACGAAAGAAAATTTTTTATACAAATATTTTGAAAAATGTAAACGTTAGCAAATTTAACAAAAATTAAAACAAATTTTTGACGAAACGGTACTACGATGATTCGAAGATCGGACACATTTCGCCCAGAAAACTCCTACGATTTAGAAAACCGAGACTTGGGTTCCAGCCTCAAAATTGTGAAATACAATTAGACATTTTTTAAAATATGTAAATAAGAAATAATAGGAAGTAATTTTACACGGATAAACTAAGAACTCGTATTAAAGCAATCTCTTAACTCGATCAACGAAACAACTCTAATACAAAAATTTAATAAATACATAAACAGAGGCAAATTTCCTAAAAATAACAAATTTTCTAAAAATTTGTGAAGAAACGGTGCCACGATGAAACGAATGTCTGAATAAATTTGCCCGGAAAAATGCTTCGATTTAGAAGAACCGCAGAAATTTCCCGAAAATCATGAATATTTGTATAGGTCCGAAATGACCGTAGCGAATATTGCTCATGCGAGAGAAAAGGTCGCGGCCAGCGAGGTGCTGCGAGAACCCCAACAATTGATCCGAACGAATCGGCGTCAATCAATGATAAAGGAGCGTTCCAAAGGAGTCTCTCCATGCAGAAATAAAAAAGGACGAAACGAGGTGCGAAAAACTTCTTTCGCGTAAGCCACTCTAAGTCGGGCATCCAAATTCAATTGTAGACTTTCGAATCTCCATGGAATACCAATCGCATCGTCCTCCTCGAGTTCTCACTTTTATCGCCGGGAGGGTCACCTGCATGCCCCTTCCACCCGTTTCACTCAGACACGATATTTTTCTATTTTTATTTTCAATCTTTTTCCTATTTTCTTTGTCGCACAAACAAGCGTGACGAAAAAACAAAAATATATTGCTCGAATGCCGAAAATAATAGGTTGGCTATTTTTCGATCGGAGATGACGTCATACACTGAGAGAAGGATCTAGTAAAAATTACTATATCACTTGGGAGATATTACCATATTACATAGTAGTAGAGCGTTAGGATGCCACCTATGGTAGGAAGTACGGGATTTATAAGAATTTTTCTTAGATATTATGGTAAAAATTCTTGGATAATCTGAGACTTTCTACCATAGGTGGCGCGCTGGCGCCGTACTACTATGTGCTATGGTAATTTTTCTTAGATTAATTGGTAATTATTGCTAGATCCTTCTCTCAGTGTACCGGACTGTCACTTCGGATTTGAAAATTTCATTTTCCCTTTCCACCCGTTTAACTTAAACAGGCACGAAATTTTTCTATTTTTACTTCCAATCTTATTCCTATTTTTTTAGTCGCCAAACAAGCGTGACGAAAAAAACAAAAATATATTGCTCGAATGACGAAAATAATAGGTTGGCTCCATCGCCTCGAAGCGTTTCTTTTTCTCAGGCCAAGAAGGCGAGGTCCAAAGGACGGGCTTGTGCGAACGGTCTCCTTCGGCCGACAGTCCTCGGCGCTCGAAGGGTCGTCGTCGTTGCCGTCGTCGACGTGGTCGGGGGTGGTTGCGGGACGGCGGGATGGCTTGCGAAAACGCTACCCGAATAAAAATGGGGTGTTTATAAGCGAGTATCCAATGTATCACGCAATATTTACATACAGCCCGCGCCCGTTTACTATAGTGTATCCACTATATTGTACGGAAAAGTATACCGTGCGGCGAAGCCGGGGTCTGCGCCGTGGCGGTCCACCCTCTCGATCTCGCGCCCAGAGGATCCGCAAAGTTCGGCGCTCGCAGAAGCGGCGAACAACTACCGATGCACGCAACGGGCTGATATAATAAAAATTAAATATGATATTTCAACCCCTCTCGTGGGCCTTCTTCTTTATCCCGGAGCGGCGCAAAAGAGAGTCAGTGCTGCCTTCCGCATAAATAACAAGGTTTTTTTTTTTTTTTTTGCAAGGTACCCTCGACCGCGAATACACTGTGCGCAGCATCCGCTACTGTATGCTTCCTCTCGAGAGCTTCCCTGCCCTTCCGGATCCTCGAGAATTCGTGAAGTTATCGCGGTTTTAGTTGGGGTGACTCGCCTGCGTGACTCGGCACGCGAGGCCAGGAATCCAGCAACAATTTTCTTGCTTCTTCGAGCCCGAAAAAAAAAAATTCGATCCAACCATGACCGTATCTTCTCGACTGCAAATTTCTCGCCCGTCGTCGATTTTCACCCTTTTTATTGCGACATTTTTCTAGCTTAAAAAATTAAGTGCAATTTTTTGTGCTATCGTCCAAAAATGCATTTTTTTTCATTTATCTTTTCCCGCCTTTGTTATTTGAGGAAAAGAAAAAAAAAATCGAAGAGTGAATAAACCTTCCGGATTCTCGAGAATTCGTGAAGTTATCGCGGTTTTAGTTGGGGTGACTCGGCTGTGTGACTCGGCACGCGAGGCCATGAATCCAGCAACAATTTTCTTGCTTCTTCGAGCCCGAAAAAAAAATTCGATCCAACCATGACCGTATCTTCTCGACTGCAAATTTCTCGCCCGTCGTCGATTTTCATCCTTTTTATTGGAGCATTTTTCTAGCTAAAAAAATTAATTGCAATTTTTGCCGCTATCGTCCAAAAATGCATTGTTTTCATTTATTTTTTCGCGCATTTGTTATTTGAGGAAAAGAAAAACAAAAAATCGAAGAGTGAATAAACCCTTTCGCTCGTTTCCTTTACGATTTTGACTCCAATTTAATCAAGGGAGCCTAAAGCAAGGCTCTATTCATTCCGAGGAGGGAAGGTGTACTACAACGACGAGTAGTAGACGTAGAACGATTTAACGCCAGTTTAAGGGACGCTTAAGCGCTTGTCAAGGATTAAATCAAGATTAACAGTAAGATTGTCCTCGTCCCTTGTGTCTATGCGCGTATCTGAGTGCGAGTGTGCGCACGAGAGTGCGAGAGCTGGCGTGGTTCACCCTTCGGTTAGCCCGACAGGGAATACCAAGAGATTCGACTGACTTTCCCGAAGCCGGTCTTGCACGCACTACTCTTAAGTAAATTAGACCGATATACGCGGAGGCTACGAGGAAGTGAGCGCGACGTCGAGGGTGACGAGGCTCGTGCTTTCGTCCCTTCGACAAAATCTTGGCTACTCTTAATAGTATATATAAATCCACAAGTGACGTCGTACCAAAGGTACGACACTTGCTGTTTTAAAATTTCACTTTTCGACCGGAAGTGACGTCATACCAGATAACACATCACTTCCGGTTTTTAAATTTCGCTTTCGGTTTGCAAATCTAATTTTTCGACCGGACGTCATGTCACACCAGAAATACGTCACATCCGGTTTGTAAATCAAATTTTTCGACCGGAAGTCACGTCACACCGAAAATACGTCACTTGCCGTTTGCAAATTTAATTTTTCGACCGGCAGTCATGTCATACCGGAATTGCGTCATTTACGGTTTGAAAATGTCATTTTTCGATCGGAAGTGACGTCATACCGAAAATATGTCACTTCAGGTTTGAAAATTTCATTTTTTGTTCCGAAGTGACGCCATACCCGAACTACGTACACACATTTTGAAAATCTCATTTTTTCAAATGGAGGTGACGTCATACCGAAAATATGTCACATCAGGTTTGAAAATTTCACTTTTTGATCGAAAGTAACGTCAAACCGGAAATACGTCACGTCCGGTTTGCAAATCTAATTTTTCGACCGAAAGTAACGTCACACAGGAAATACGTCACCTCCGATTTGCAAATCTAATTTTTCAACCGGAAGTCATGTCATACCGGAATTGCGTTACTTCCGGTTTGAAAACGTCATTTTTCGATCGGAAGTGACGTCATAGCGGAAATGTGTCACATCCGGTTTGAAAATTTCATTTTTCGATTGGAAGTGACGTCATACCGGAAATACGTCATATCCGATTTGAAAATCTCATTCTTTAAACTAGAGGTGACGTCATACCGGGAATACTTCACTTCCGATTTGAGAATCTCATTTTTCAAAGCAAAGCCCCACCTGGGTAGCTACAGGGAGAAAAAAACTTGCCCATCAAGTGATTTTCTTGAAGGGATTCAGTTCATTGAAAGCAGGTTAGCACAAAATCAAAACCGGTTGCTTATTGGTGATGAGATGATTATTCTCGTTTTTTTTTTTTTTTTTCGTTTCTTCTTCTAAAGGACTGCAGCCGCGCGACGCTGTGTGAAAACGGACTGGAGGCGAGGGTAAAGAATAAGTTAAGCGCATAGAGAATGCAGCGGAGTGCATCGAGCGAGCCGAACGGAGCGAACTGTCGAGGGGCCCAAACGCGACTTTTCAACGTGTACGGTTCACCGTCACGTTTCATCGCTGTCTCACTTCGTGCCGCTCCTTCACTCGCCGTGTCTGGCCAAGCAGAACAAAACAATTTGTTCCAAAGCAAACACCGGCATCCGGCTTACTTGTGAATAAACAACACATTTATTTTTGGAGGCTAACGGCCGGCGACGCGGAAGGGGAATAGCTTTACCGTACAACTCTTTGGTCTCGTCATATCTCATTCTCCTCTTCGTTTTTTTTTTTCTTTTTTTTTAACATTTTTTTTTCTTTCCGCCTCTCCTCTCCTCTCAATCTCCGGCTGTTTGACACTGGTCGAGCGCGAGAGCTCGACGACGCTCGAAAAGAGTCTCGTCCAAAAGAAGAACACGAAAAAAAAAATTAAAAAAAATAAAAATCTACGGTGGGAAGAGCAAAGAAGAGCGAAAAAAAACGAAAAGATTGAGCGGAGAGAAAGAACACAATGTGACCGTTCTCGGAAATAATTTTAAGAGGGCTCTAACGATGGACGTGACCCACTCCGCGACTCGGTTGGCGACCCGGTTATTTATTATTACCTAATGTTGTCACTGATCATTCCATTTCGCCATCTTTTAAGGTAGTTCTGTCGATTGGTATTCATTTCGCATAAGCTCGAGAAAAGTGAGATAAAATTGCAAATACTTCTCGATGGCATCAAAATCTGAAACAATTCATGCATATTAAAGGTAATGAAAAGATTCATTTCGCATAATAGTAAGTCCAAAATGTTATTAACAAAGTAAACAAAAAATTAATTGTTTAACAAATTACCCGGCAAACTAATTTTTTTTTTTTCATTACGAAAATGATTCGTTCATTTTTCTGAAGACGTATGAATTTTTTCAGATTTTTCAATTCGCTTTGAAGTTTTTGTTTTTTTTCCATATATAAAAAAAAAAAATAATTCAATGTAAATTTAAAAATCTTAAAAAATGCATACGTACTTAGAAAAATGAACGAATAATTTTTATTTAAACAAAAAATGAGTTTTCAGAAAATTTGTTAAACCATTAATTTTTTGTTTAATCTGTTAATAACATTTTGGACTCATTATCATGCGAAATCAATGTTTTCAGTGCCTTTAATATGCATGCATTTTTTCAGATTTTTATACCATCGAGAAGTACTTGCAATTTTATCTCACGTTTCTAGAACTCATGCGAAATGAATACCAAGCGACAGAACTACGTTAAATAATGCCGATGGTAAATTTTTTTGTCTCGGTTAATTTCAGTACACCGAAAAAAGGTTCGGTAATGTCAACTAAGCTGGGGTTGCGGGTGGCGAAGAAAATGTTTGTTCGATTGAAAAAAGAAATGTTTGTTCAATTCAAGTAACTACTCGTTGAAGCAACTAAATATTAGTTCAAACTATTGAATATTCGTTCAATCAATTGAATATTTCTCTCAATCGACCAAATATTTCTTTCGCCACCGGCAGCCGCAGCTTATAAAAGTTAGATATTGCCAAACATTTTGTCGGTGTAAGGGTCTTTCTTTTCACTGTTACTTTATAATTATATACTTTGTCGGTATCTTGTCGCCTCTGGATTCTTCGGCGCTGATAAGCGATTTATTTTGATAAAATTTTCTTACACGTTTTTTTTTTTCGAGATACACGTCGTGTGACGTGTGTCTTGTCGTCTGAGCGACCTCTCGGAAAGACGAGAACCCCTTACTCGACGTAATCGCGAGCGATAAACTCGATGCCCGGAACGAGAACATAACTAACGAGTCTGAAAGAAACCCACCTATAATGAGTCTCTGAATTAAAAAAAAAAAAAAACCCTACATTTGATTCACAAATTTTCTGGCAATCGCACTTTTCAGAAACCGAAGAAAACAAAAAAGATACTCACCTACAAATATTTTGCCATGTCTTCTAATCGAGCGTACCTCTTATCTTTTCATCGTCTAATACACCTGCGCATTAAAATTGTCCAAATATCTTTGCACCTGTTTAATTTATTGTATTATACGCTAGCCGTTTGATAAGTGAATGTCGAATCACCGTGTTTTCTCGCGATACCAGCTAAATCCACCGTGAAAACATGCGCGGCGTGGGACAGTGTAAGCAAACGCTTCTTCCCGAGACGATAAACAAAATAAGTTTGTTTGTTTTTTTTTTTTTTTTTTTTTTTTTTTAATATGAAACCCGGACGAGCCTGTGTTTATCGTTACAAGAGATGACACGCACGCATGTGTACGCTTTGACAAGGGAAGGCGAAAAAAAAAACAGAAAAAGAAAAAACGATAACACAAGCGCAGGCGCGATATGTGTGTACAGTGTGTGTCCATGTGTACGATAAACAACACGTGGAAGGTTCGGTTTGTTAGTGCGAGCCGGTGGCACGTGCGTTCCATGCCGCACTATCGATTCGTTCACACATTCGAAAGCAACTAGAGTTAGAATAAACATTAGCGCGCAACGATCGATTGTTTCGTGCTTTTATTGTCGCTGACAGACGAGAAGACGGACGGTAAATTATTAATTTTCCGATATAGCTCGCATTGATCGACGGTTACTTTCCGTAAGCAAATTATTTCTACTCACTGGACAATGGTGAATCGATAACTCGGCTGCGTGATGTTTGAGGCTCGGTGAATGTGTTCTTGCAGAGAATCGACATTGTCCGCGAACTGTATGCTGCGGAAATGCCCGATGGAACGAGAGAAATCAATTGTTTACGCATGAAATAATATGGAATGTAAAGATAAATTGTAAATTAAACTGTACCAGAACTTGAAATTTGCTTACATCATTGCATTGAGCATTTATGGACGTTTTTTTTGTAAAATCTTAAATAGCTGATATTAAGATTACAAATATTTTGCCTAAAATTCACAAACATTTTTATTAAAAAAAGCTAAAAATTGAAACTTTCATATCGATTCCTGATGAATGTTTAAAGTGGAATGTTGAAAGTTGAAATTTTTATATCACTTTCTCATAATGTTCCTTTATTCGCAAAGCTTCTTCTGCGAGGAAGCATTTACGACATTTTTGGCTTTCTCTTAGAGGAAGTCTTTGCGAATAAAAGGACATTATGAGAAAATGCTATAAAAATTTTAACTTTCAATTTTCTACTTTCAACTTTCATGAGGAAGCAATATAAAAATTTCAATTTAAAATTTTTATGAGGAACCGTTTTGAAAATGTCAATTTTCAACTTTTTTTCCAACGTCAACGTCTTATTTAACTTTTAGACAAAACTGCTGGCTGTCACGAAATAAAGCTTTCTCTATAAGGAAGCAAGATGATGGCATCGAAGTTAGCAATGTTGCTCCAATGGTATCATTTATTGCTGTCACTTTTTTCAAATAGTTTATTTAAATTGAAAATACAAACTATTGCAGTATTATATAAATGATATAATAATTATTATATATGTACAATTATTATATTATATTGTCGACTCGCTAGGAAAGCAATTTTCTGCGAAACGTGACAGCTGTCAATAATTTCGTTGGAGCAACGTTGCTAACTTCCATGCTTTGCAAGATGAAAATTTTACTGAAAAAATTGTCACCCGCATGTTTGCAAATTCCAAAAAAGCTTATGTAAAAAGCTTCCAATACCGGTCATTAACTATCAGACAAAATTTGTTTACAGTGTATAATAATAACAATAACAACAAAATAAAAAATAATAATATAATCTAATTACTGAATTAACTGAAATAAAGGAGTCAGAAGTGTCAAATGAATAGAAGATAATCGTTGTCAACGTTAGCTCGTCGGCGCGAGTTTTTCCGTCGAAATCTTCGAGACTCGAGAGCAAGGATTGCCTCGGGACACGCGAAGTTTTGAAATATATCTCTTATTGCGATTCGCGGATCGGGCCCTTAAAGCTCGTCGGCGCTAAGCGGTTGGGTGTTGCCGAGCTTGCGGAGTTCCCGACTGGAACGGGGCACGTAGGCGAACTTAACCGACACCCTTTTTGCATTATCGCGACGGGACAGAGGCCTCGACGTGCGCCGAGCAGCAACGAGATTGCCCATGGTAACTCGAGGGGTGGATCGAGACTCACCCCTTTGCCCGCGCTTTCGTATACCTGCGAAAGTATGGCTCCGACCGCGACCTAATTCGACGATAAGATAACGTATTTAAGTGCACGGTGCGTCGGCCCGCGATACTACCCTGTGTTTTATTGCCCCGTGTGCCGAGCACAAGCAACCGCCCCCCCCCCCTTCCGCCCCCGGCTCGAGCCTCGCTCTTCGCCGCTCTCCTTCGCATCCCCCATCGTCATCGCCTTCCCTCGCGCCACACGCTCTCACCTCTCGTCTCGCTCCCTCGGGGGCTCACCGAGATTTATTGTAAAATTCGATAGATATTGCCAATTACAAACCACAGGGGGGGGGGGGGTTGGTTTGCCACTCGAGCGTCAGGGGGCGAGATTCGTGCGTGGATCCGCGAGAGAAGAATCGGAAACTGAGAATATCTCGCTCGAGGCGCAAACCTCTTCTTCCGCGGCTTCCGTTCGCCTCGAGAATTTTAAGAGCGGGATTTTTGTATGTACAGGAACGAGGTGACACGTTGCGTAAATCCAGGAGCAACGGAAAATATGATCGCAATCAGTGGGGAGACTCGCCCTCGCGGATGAGGTGAATTGTACGGAGATTGACAATCGGGCGCGTCGAGCCACGACGCGATTCGGTGGAAAGCGATATGGAAGTTTGGGGCCTCGAAATGTCGTTGGCGAAAGGAAATTAAGTTGATTCAAAATTGTTTATTGACAGTCGAAATATTGAAGCAAGAAAGAAAATTAAGGTACAGTAGAAGCTCGATTATCCGAACACCCATTATCCGAACCCTCCGTTATCCGAACCGCCGCTGGTTCGGATAAAGTTTCTGCTATCCGAACTACTGCGCGAAATTCTCGTTGTCCTTAAATTGTTGCACGCCAATACATCGTTGCGCGTTACAAACAACAAGACAATTTAAGAACGCTCGAGCTTTACACAGCACTACCGTAAATGCGCGTCAGTCGTAATGCGCAGCATTCATTAGTTTATAAACCGAGCAAATACACACGTATTCAAAATTTATTTTCGTTAATGTATTGGTCTTGTAGTTCAGTGCACTATGGATTCAACGTCCAGTCCTTTGACTGGGCGTTAGAGATGGTTGAAAAAAATAGAAACTCTTTCGAAACTCGATGAGGGAGAGACCAGCACATTATTCGAGCGCTCGTACGATCGCAAGTCAACAATCTCTGACATAAAAAAAAAAATTGGCTGCGAAAAACATACAGCTCTCTATGGGCTAAACGAAAATTGTGGACTTCGCGATGAAGATTTGAAGTTACCGTCGAACGTAGTAAAGATACATTTATCACGGTATTTTTCAAATCCATATAATAATTATCTAAAATATATGAATACTGTAATTTTTTCGATATGTACCGCGCTATATCGCTTAACTTCACTGTTCTTTTATCCAAATGTTCGTCAATCCGAACGAGCTACGGTCCCAATTGGTTCGGACAATCGAGGTTCTACTCTAATGCAAAATTATCATTAAAAAGTCAAACTCTTTAACCAACTATCAACTGCTCGAGTTATTGAAGCGGAAAAAGCGAACTATTTTTTTTTTTCGAATTGAAAAATAACTTCTATGTAGTTAAAAAAAAAATGATTAGACGCGCCGGGCACGCAATGGAGCGCGCCGCACGCTGCGCTCGAACTGGATCCGCTTGTTTATTCCTCGCTGAGCTCGCAGACAAAATACTTAATGGCTTTCCGTGCAGAACAGTGTGCGAGATAGAAAAACAAAAAAAAAGTCTATACAACAAATAAAAGAAGACTGCAACTGCTTTGGTACACCACGACGAGGATGACGATGTCGATGACGACGACGGCGACGACGGGACGCCTCGGTAGTTAAACGCTCCTTGTCCGGCCTTCGTTCCGCCGCACTACCACACATGCACTTTGTTTGCTTGTTTTGTTTGCTCGGGAATTTTCTTTTGTGCCTCGCGCAACTTGGGCGCACAGAGAGTACACCGTGCCCGGTCGAACTTAGCCGCGTGTGCGTGCTTCTCCGTGCAGGTTTCTCACGTGTTCGTGTGTGTGTGTGTCCAGCTGCGCACCGCCGTGGTTCTCCGCCGGTTCTCCCGCTCGGGTTGGTCTGGCACATGCAAATGTGAGGCACAATGCACGCCCCGATAGCCTCTACCATGTAAGCCGCACATGCAGCACACTCGTACACGGCGCAACTATTCCAGCCTTCTCCTCGCTTCGCTCTTGCTTGCTTGCTTTCTTGCTTGTCGTCGTAGTCGGTTATCCGGTTCGTTATTTACATCGTCGACTGTTTATTTATCGTCCCATGTTGGCCCGCAAGTAGGCGATTGCACCCGAGAGAAAGCCGTCTCGAAGCCGGGTGCAATTCCGGGATTAAATTTCTATGATGCTGGACCTGAGAATCCCTTTGGAATGTTCTCGCGTCGCGAACGAGTAATGTTATATATTAAGGGAGGAAGATGAGTTGACAGGTGGAAAGATTCGGGTGCGATAAAGTTCACGGAGCCGTAGGCAAGAAATGGCTAAAACAGGGAGGCGGGACAAAATTTTTGAACATTCTGAACATGTTTTCATTGAAGTCTCCAATTTTTTTTTTTTCACCTTAAAGCTTCCTCGTAGAGGAAGCAAAATGTATACTTATTGTGGTAAAGAGCTTACTGGGACAATTAAAGAATCCAGCGGTCTACTTCGAAGTACATTTGTGGTGTGATTTTCCTCAATCTCTAAACTTTCCTAAAAGAAGGAAGTTTCGAAGGTTGGTGGAATAGAATTGAAAGGAAAAGAAGAGAAGTATTGTGACGTTTCCACATCGATTTGGTACATCGATTGATTTTAACAACACAGTCTGCAATTCCAGAATTAAATTTCGATGATGCCTCACTCGATTTAAGGATTACATTTTTATGATGCTGTGCTGAACCTGAGAATCCCTTTGGAATGTTTTCCCGTCGCGAACGGTGAATGTCAAATATTAAGGGAGGAAGATGAGTTAACAGGTGGAAAGATTCGTGTGCGTTAAAGTTCATTGATCAGAACTGTAGGCAAGAAGTGGCTAAAACAGGAAGACGGGACAAAAAATGGATACTTATTGTGGCAAAGAGCTCACTGCGACGATTAAAGAATCCAGTGGTCCACTTTGAAGCTCATATGTGGTGCGATTTCCCTCAATCTTTAAACTTTCCTGAAAGAAAGAAGTTTCAAAGGCTGGTCGAATAAAATTGAAAGGGAAAGAAGAGAAGTATTGTGTCGTTTCCACATCGATTTTGATACGTCGATTGATTTCAACCTCTCAGTCTGCAATTCCAGGATTAAATTTCGACGATGCACCATTGAAGCTGAGAATCCCTTTGCGATGTTACCTCGTCGCGAACGGTAACTCACTTGTTCACGTAAAATTGTAAGGGAGACAAATAAGTTAACAGGTGTCACCATATGCGTGCATTAACCCTTACTCATGACCGGGATACGAACGCAAAAAAATGAGCTTTTTGTTGATTTTTTCTCCGGCGTTCAGTCTTCAAATGGGTTGTTCATCAACTAAATGTAAATAAAATTAGATTTCTCGTACACCATTCTCTTCCTCATGAAAAAAACGAAGAAAACCATGTATGAGAAAGTCTCTTTATCAGCATAGGACCAGTTCTATGATCAAGAAAAGTGTGTTATGCATTCGGAGCCCAATCATGCGTTTGAAGCTAAAAAAATTAAGTCATGAGTTGTAGGCTTAAAGTTCACTGACTGGAGCCTTAGGCAAGAAATGGCGGAAATTGGGAAACGGGTCAAAAGTGCATGCTCATCATCGCAAAGAGTTCACTTCACTGCACCTTCACTTTGAAGTTCATTCGACTTGCGGTTCGCCTCAATCTTCGAACTGCTCTAAAAGAAGGAAGTTTCAAAGGCCGGCCGAATGGAATTAAAAAACAAAACGTTTCCACATCGACGAGGTGCGTCGATCGATTTTAGCCTCATAGCGTATTCTCGCTCGTCAACACGAATGAATAAATGAACCGATTGAACCGCTCTGTTCCTGGGTTATTGTTAGTACGGTTACGGCATAACGGCGGAACAGCGGGCTTGCCGGATCGCGAATGAAGCGCGAAATTAGAAACTGTCCTCGAGCCATCGTCGCTCGAATAACCGTAATTCGCGAAAATTTTATTCGATTCCTGTTGGATGTGAATGCGATTAAGTTCGAGTCGGTGATGTGCGGTCGCGTGCAGCATCTCGGGAATGGAACGAGGCACTCTTTGACGAGCAACGGCGGCAACGTCGCGCCCGCTTTTATCCTTGCGCACCTGGTATACACGTAATTGGTGCTTAATTTTAGCTCAAATTGCCAGATGCCTCGCGCGCACTAACGACGTTTTCGCGTCATCTTTGGGCTCGAATATCTCGGGCTTCGAACGTCGTCGCTGCGATCTCGGCATCGACGTTAATCCGAACGTGTACAGGTATTTATGGATATTCACAATTGCGTTTGAGAGGCGCCAGTAACGAAATCCGACTTCGCCCACAAAGCTCGAGAGAGAGAGAGCATTACAGTGAAAAGCTCGTTCACATCTTCGTCACTCAAAATTCGCTAGTAATTGCTGTCCTCGCGTGAAATTATTGAGCCGGTAATTTGACAATCTCTTATTACATCAGAGCTTCGCTCGTCAATTTACTCGTTGACTTCCAGTCAGGCGAAAGTGGGCGAATTCCAACAATTGTCTGAACAAACATTTTCAGGCGATTTTTTTTTTTTTTTTTTTTTGGGTCGTGAGGAATATAATATAAGATCTTATGTGAGGAACCGTAGACCGTGGATAATATAAAATCGTATATTGGTTGACAAAAGATATTATCGGATACAAGTTCGAATATTCAGACGTGATGTGCACGCTTTGGGGACTCTTCGTAGAATGCCTCGCTAGCTCGGCAACGCGAGGCGTCTCCTCCTAGTACTTGAGATTGGTGGGTCCTCCGTGTGAGGCCCACAAAGGGTCTTCTATGTCCATGTTATAAACAAAGGGATCGATAGGGCGTCCATAGGCTGTCTGCTGACTCTGCAGCAGGCGCCGGAGAAACGAGTTGCTTTCACTTATAATGCAAGAAGTCGAATTCCGTCAACTTCTTAGGCGCCAGTAACGAAATCCGACTTCGCTCACAAGGCTCGAGAGAGCATTACAGTGGAAAGCTCGTTCACATCTTCGCCACTCAAAATTCGCTAGTAATTTCTGTCCTCGCGTGAAATTATTGAGCCGGTAATTTGACAATCTCTTATTACATCAGAGCTTCGCTCATCAATTTACTCGTTGACTTCCAGTCAGGCGAAAGTGGGCGAATTCCAACAATTCTCGGAACAAACATTTTCAGGCGATTTTTTTTTTTTTTTGGGTCGTGAGGAATATAATATAAGAAGATCTTATAATGTAAGAAGTCGAATTGCGTAGACTTCTCAGGCGCCAGTAACGAAATCCGACTTCGCTCACAAGGCTTTACTCATAGACTTTCAGTCGGGCGAAAGTGGGCCAATACTGGCAATTCTCGGAACAACAATTTTCAGGCGATTTTATTTTATTTTATTTTTTTTTTGCTTGTGAGGAATATAATATAAGAAGATCTTATGATGTAAGAAGTCGAGGAACTGCGGGAATGGATGCGGCTTCGCCGGGTTCGGGCGCTGGTCCGACCGAAGACGAAGCATTCTCATTATACCGTGTGATTTACGTTCACGTGGGACCGCCGAAGCTTTCTCCCAGTCGAAAGATCTTCTCTCTAGGTTAGAAGTAAAGTTAAAAGAAAAATAAGGCTTATGGGGTGTAAAGTCGCTCGAGGGGTTGCCGCTCCCTGGAGCTACGCTCGCCGGCCTCGGAGAGCCAGCGACAACGTCGACGAGGACTTTTGAATATATTATAAAAAATAAAAAATAAAAAGAAAAAAAAATGGAGAAAAAAATTCACGGCTCTCGGGGAAACTTGAAAATTTATGACGAGCCGGGCGGCTTCATTTTCTCGGTCGACGACCATTGATTCTTTACCTATTCAACAACGGAGTCGTCCGTTCGTTTGACGAAATTTTAATATATTCGTAATGATTTGCCGAGTGTCGATATAAATCGGTAATTAATTGATTGGCGATGAAAATTATAGCTAATTAATACAAGTGGAATGTGATCGATCTGATGAAAAAAAATGATTAATTATGGAATTTATCGACGAATCGTTAATTAATAATACGATTGGTACAAAATTGAATGAATTTGTGTGCGCAGTTAACCGTTCGCAAAAATCCGTGAGTACTTTTGGTCCTATCAAAATTTCTTGTCACTCATTCGATGTATTCGATATAACAGAAAGGTTTAGTATTGAACGATTCTCGTCCCATTGTACCGTATTATTAATAAATGAACATATTTTTTTTTTATAACGATGAATCGGATATGTGTATAAAAAAAATTCGCTACCAGTGAACAAGAGTGTGACCGGTTTAAAAAGTTCCCGTTCGCAAAACGAAACATTGTCGGGGCAGTTCGTGAAGTTTAGATTTGCGTATGATCGTGTATTAAATTTTGTGTCAATGCCAGTGTTAATGTGACAAATTATGTTTTGCAGGGACACATCGGTGAGAGCCCTTTCGACAACGGATCCTGGGGAAAGGAACATTTTCAGCCAACAACGGCTCCCTGGCAGCTGAATCTACGCGGCCACGCTCGACCCAGTGTGAGTAATAAACGATATTAACGTTAATTCTCGTACATCGACTCCATCCGTCGCTATTGAGGACTTCTCTCTTTTTTTTTAACCCGGCGATTCGTCCACAAAAAAAAAAATAAGTTTATGAAAAATAAAAGAAAATACCAAGATTTGATACAAATATTTGATCTCTTTGTCGCATTGTGCAAGTGCCTCAACTTCGAGGAAGTTACGAGGCGTTAATTTTTATATATTGATTGTTTCCCTCGGTATCGATGAATTTTCTAATTTTTGTCGCTTCGATTCGTCCACCGCAACAAAAAAGAAGAAAAAAAAATCCGGAGTTTGCCCTCACTTTACAGTTAATTTATAGATAACGAAAAATAAAAATCACCAACAGTTGGTACAAACATTTGATCTCTTGTTTGTCGCATTGTGCAAGAGCCTCGACTCGGACGAAGTTACGAGGCGTTAATTTTTATATACTGACTGTTTCCCTCGGTGTCGATAAATGTTCTCATTTTTATTGCATCGATTCGTCCACCTCAAAAAAAATGAAAAAATCCGCAGCGTGCCCTTACTTTACAGTTAATTTGTAGTTTATGAAAAATAAAAAACACCAACATTTGGTACAAACATTCGATCTCTTGTTTGTACCATTGTGAAAAATTCACGACATCGACCAAGTTACGAGGTGCTAATTTTTATATACTGACTGTTTCCCTCGGTGTCGACGAATTTTCTCATTTTTGTCGCTTCGATATGTCCACCTCAAAAAAAAAAAAAAAGAAAAAAATCCGGAGTGTCCACTTACTTTACAGTCAGTTTATAGTTTATGAAAAAAAAATCACCAACATTTGGTACAGACATTTGATCTCCTGTTTGTCGCATTGTGCAAGAGTCTCGACTTCGACGAAGTTACGAGAAAGCCACTCTCAGTTAAACCACCGAGCGGTGCTCGTATCTGTTGACCATTAAATTCCGTGGTAACAGCCCCATTCGCGGCGCGTTTACGGTCTATTAAACCGCGGGTTAAACGCTCGCAAATCTCCGTACGTGCGGTGTGTACAGCGAGGTTCATTGCTGTCCACGCTTTTTTTTTCGATACCCCTCGAAGCATCAAAAATCGGATCTGCGCTCGATCGTTTTGCGGGTGTAACAGCGCTCTCTTGGTACATCGACAAATTTTTTAAGAGCCCTCTTTCTTGTTCTCTCCACGAGCAAATATGTGGTTTCCTGGAGCCGGGCGGGAGACCGGGAGCGAGTCGGATTTACTGTAAAGGCACGGACGCGGAGAACGGTATAGTGGTGAATTTCTTTTCTCCGCGGGAAAAGCTCGGACACGACGATCTTAATCACCCTCGGCACAATAAAGTTAAGGGGGACAGCGCCGGTCTCGAGACTTCTGCGGTGAAATAAAAAGAGAGGAGAGCGGGTAAGACGCCGAGGAAAGGAGCCCGAAATTTGTAATTCTGGCCGGTGAGAAGAACAAGAGGTGGTCCGGAGTGTCGGGAAGGGAAGCCCGTCTCGGGGCAAAAAGAAATCCGGTCTTCCATTGTGACACGGCAAGGAAAAATGCTCGACGTGGCCTCCCCGAGCGAAGACTCGAAGAAGCCGGGTGTCCCCGTCCGGCGGGAGAATCCCCGGTCTCGGGAATCGTTGTCACTCTTTCCTTCCTCGGAGAAGAAACCCCTCACCGTAGCCGCTCCGACCGGAAGCGAAATCATGCAACGAAAGTTGAAGCAATTTGTACGAAACTTGGTTCAATCGGGTCTCCCTTAAAACTCGCGAGTTCAGGTTAACCCTTCGTCGGACTAATTTGCAATGAGCTTAAAAATAAAATAAATAATAGAGCGTCGTCCGATTAATGGAAAAAGTTAACATTTTTAGTAGTAGTGGATTTATTGACAATATTCCAGATGGAACAATTTTTGGTACATAGCATTACATAGAGCAAGTTATTATTATCATTATTATTATTATTATTATTATTATTATTATTATTATTATTATTATTATTATTATTATTATTATTATTATTATTATTATTATTATTATTATTATTATTATTATTATTATTATTATTATTATTACTACTACTACTACTACTACTACTACTACTATTATTATTATTATTACTATTATTTATTTAATCTGAGGCTCTAGGACTATATGAGAGCCGACCAAAATACATTATTCAAGAGTCAAATACAGAAGAATAAAAACACGTGCATCTTAAATAGAGACCTAATCGACCGAATTACACTGCTGGCGACGTAATACTAACTAATTATTACACTAAATAATACTACTGGGATTTAAAATAGGAATGAGAAATTAAACGACTATGAGATGATTAAGTTGTCATGAGAATATAATTATATTGTCAATTGGCCATCGACCTAAGTCCTTCAGCCAATAAATGTTTAATTCATTTAAGAGATCCAATGCCGGGCAAAGTAGATACGCGCGCATCGATCAGACAGCAGTTTTCAATTTTACCTCTACAGAGTAAAAAATAATTTCTTAAAGACGGAATGGAAAATTTCATAAAAATAACTTTGTTAAATAAGTGACGAACACGTTTGTTAATATTCGAATGTACAAACCTGTCTTTTTACTTTCCGTGTTATTAATCATTGTAGTTCGTACCTTTGTTTGTAAAATTAGAGCCGGATGGTGCGATCGGAAAATTAAGAACTGAAAAATTGTGGAAATTCGTGGACGATAAGTTGTAAAAATTACAAACTTTTTTTTTTTTTTTACTATGTACGCATCTAAACTCCGAGACTGTGATCTGCACGTAATTAGGATACGATAATTGGCTCGAAACTTGGTTAAATCAGGTCTTCCTGAAAGGTTGCGAGTCAAGGTTAAATTCATCAGACTCATTTCAAATAATACGTGAAATGGTTTTTTTTTTCATTTTTAATTAAAGAGAATCAATACACTGCAAAGTAGATACGGCGTGCAACGATCAGACGGCAGTTTTCACTGCTTACCCCTATGCATGTAAACTCCGCGGCTGTAACTCTGCACAATTACCTGTTCTACTACGGCACAGCAAAAAAAGTCAGTACTTTTTACAACAACTTATTGTTCACAAACGTCCACAAATTTTTATTTTCTTTAAGTTTCCGATCGCACTATGCGGCTCTAGTTTTCCAAACAAAACTACAAACTAAAATTGTCAAGGACAGTTTCGTATATACAAACATGAAGAAAAAAAGTTGATCACTTATTGAACAAAATTAATTTTACTAAACTACGTATTCCCATTTTGAGAAATTATTTTTCACTGTGCATATAACGATCGCCAAAGCCGAGTGTTGCGGCCATCGCTGTCACCCTTTCATTTCACGCAAAACAAAGTCCTCACCTTTTCACCCCGACCGAAAGCGAAATCATGCAACGAATGTCGCAGCAATTTGTACGAAACTTGGTTGAATCCCTTACAGCTCCAATAAAAAAGTGATACGCTTAAAAATCCGACTCTCTACTCTACATTTTCTTAAAAAGGGAATTTGCCCGTCTACAAAAATAAAATCAAATCGAATCGAATCAAATACAATAAGTTTTAAAAATAATGCAGTGTCATCACATTCGTGTAAAAAGATTTACAACATTTTTTTTTTTTATTTAAGAGAATCAATACACTGCCAAGTAGATACGGCGCGCATGGATCAGACGGCGATTTGCACTGTTTACCGTTGCGCATGAAAACTCCCTGGCTGTGAGCTATACGTAAGTACCTTGCGAAAATTTTAATTCGTGTCAAGGAAAGTTTCTCACGTCGGCCGACTTGTGAAAATCACCGGTAAGCAGTAGGAAGCGTTATAAAAATAAAAAAAAAATATGAGTCCAGAACGGTCGACGAAGAAGTGTTGTCCGCTGCGATTATAGAGCAGGGTCGACTCCGTCCTCTATATTTATATGATGTGGGATAAAAAAAGGAAAAAAAAAATAAAGGCGACGATTGAGCTCGTCGAGACTTTATCGCGCGAGCCACGTACTCCGCGTCTCCACAGCTCGGCGGTGCTGCTCGTACACGTTCGTTTATCGATCTTCCTCCGAGGTGAGTAAGTGCCCGCACTCGCGAAGAAAAACTTCGCAGTGTGTAACCCGCACGCCTCTGTAATATGCGCTATGTATAGCATTGGGTGAAGAAACAGGGATTTTGCAGCCACGGAAGTTCACGGATGCTGACAAATGCTAACGTTACTCGCCTAAACTGCCTTTATTTCTTACACAATACTCCGGCGCTAAAACGCGCCTGCCACGGTCAAAGAGGCCGCACTAATGCTCCGTCGACCTTTGCGAGATATTTTCCCAGCCATTTCTGGCCGTTCAACACGTACACTGTAAAAATAAATTGTAAATCGAATATACTGGAAATTGAAATTGGCTTACATTACATTCATTGCAGATTAATGTATATTTTTATTGTAAAATCACAATACGAGATATTAAAATTACAAATCTTTTGCCTGAAATTTACAAAAATTTCCATTCAAATTACAAATTTTACTGTAAAATTGCAACGCACATGCGTTTGAAATTTCAGAAACAGTTTATGTAAAAAAGCTTCCAATGCCGTTCTTTAATTTTCAAACAAAATTTTTTTACAGTGTAGAGTTTTTGTTCTTTAAAATAACTGTTTTACCTTCTGGGCACAATTGTGGCATAAATGCGACATTTTTTTTCATCCGACGAATGACATTTTGGAGATAATTTCCTATTAAAAGAGTCGGTAATAAAAACTTTAGGCCATCTTTTTCTTCTTTCTTTCAGGGATGCTAAACTCCTTTGGGCAATTGTTAGAGGCTGCTCAACTGTCAGACGAAGACGTTGATGATTTGCGATTTTCTAAAATATCGAAGACCGCCGAAGAAAGTGGATTACAGTTTTTGTTACCGACTGAGTGTGATTCACAACGTCTTTAACGCCCGCTTTATTCAGCGCTTGCAGCTAAAACCCGGAGCTAAAGCGCGCCTGCCACGATAAAAAAGACCGGACTAATGTTTTGTTTGTTTTTATTTTGGCGATAATGTATTTTAAGCAATCGTTAATAAAAACAGTAAGCTATTTTTATTCTCGGATACTAGACTTTTTCTAGCAATATCAAGTGATCAGAAACTGCTTAACTGTCAGACGAAGACGTTGATAATTTGCGAATTTACAAAATGTAGAAGACCCGCGACAAAAATGAATTACAGTTTTACTTACCGACACGGTCCTATTTACATCGCCTTAATGCCCGCTTATTAATTAATAGCGCAGTTTAAAGTCGAAAAGAGTGGATTACACTGTTAAAAATGTTATGAAAATTACAACATCTTTAATATACAATGTTATATTAAATATACAACCTCAGTATATGAAATTGGAATTCATATACATTGTATTTGAATTTCAGTAATTTAATCTTAAATTGCATACCTGCATCTTAAAATTACCGGCGATGGTATTGAAAATTAAGACATCCGTATATGAAAATTGTTATTATTACAAATAATCTACAAGTAATATTGTTTTTATCATACCAGTAACGCAATATTCTTACACACGTCTCAATGAAATTTCATATACTGTATATGCATAAAACTTCATATAAATTTTATGAATTTTCAAACAGACATTTGTAACAATGTACAGTTTTTCTTACCGACAGAGTCCGATTTACATCGCCTTAAATGCCCGCTTTATTCAGCGCTGGCAGCGAAGCCGTTCATTCGAAGCCGACTCAATAACGCAGATTAAAGTCGAAAAAATGTGGATTACAATTTTTCTTATCGACAGAATCCGATTTACATCGCCTTAAATGCCCGCTTTATTCGGCGCTGGCAGCGAGGCCGTTCATTCGGAGCCGACTCAATAGCGCAGTTTAAAGTCGCAGTACGCTCTGTTCACACACGGCAGACATATACGTAAAGCGATTGCACGTGAGTTCGTGATGTTATATACTTCACGGGAACGATCCTCTTCCAGCCAAGCGCTCCGTTTCTCGACTTCAGACTGGTCGATGAGATCATCGTGTGAAATTATAACTACCATTCTAAAAAAAAAAAAAAAAGAGAACCGCTGACTACGATATCGTATGACTAATTCACTCGGACGTTTTTCCCCCCATGCTCTTTCGTTCAGCGTAACTCCCGACTGCATATATGCGCATCGACCGGCTTAATTAATTAAAATTACTAATTGCGCGGAACCGAAAATTCTCGTTCTAATTAACGAAATACTCGAGCTAATTCGGCCATTGGACACTTTTATTTATTTATTTATTTTTTTTTGTAAAAAATAATTTGAAACAAAAGTACATTCGGTTCTAACGTAATTATCAAGTTAATCATTTTTCCGATTCGGAGTTGTCCGTGTTTTCGGTCAAATTACCGATCGCGTTGTTTTCGAGAGCCGGCGTTTTAATTTTTTAATTTTATTTTTATCACCGAGCTCTCATACATAAGATATGCAGGACGCAAAGCTCGCTATCCTAGCGAGACTATTTTAACGCCGGTCCCACGAGCCGGTCCTCGTCCCCGCGGGAGGGTGGAGGAAAGCAGATAGGGTGCGAAGACGGAGAGCGGGGAGGGAAAAGTAGAGAAACGCAAAACCGAGTCACGGAAGATCTACTTCTTGATTACAGAACTTTTTACCTAATTACATAACATTGTTACCATTTACAAAGTCGCGACGCTCTCCTCTCCTCTGCCTTCCGACTACTAATTAGAATCTCTCCGCGATTAGTGCCGCGCGAACGGGTTTTCGCCTGTTTCTTATTAGAATAAAGTATCAAAGTTTCGCGTCTTATCTCCGGCATCCCAAAAAAAAAAAAAGAAAAAAAATCGATGCCTTTTCGCCATCGCCGAAAAAAGAGAGGTAGAAAATGGCTAAATAAATCGTACAAAAATGATTTTTTTTTTTTTATGGTTGCGTCACTCCAGAACTCAACATCCATTTAGGCAACATTCCATAACTCTTTTCTTTCGGGAAAACAAAACGATTATATCCAACGTTGAATTTACAACCGAATCTTTTATCGGAAAGATGTTTGGCGGAGCGGGCCTTAATTATTATCTATTCGACCAGCCGATCCGATATTAAATTATTATACAGTAGAATCTCGATTATCCGAACCCTCTGTTATCCGAACCGGCGCTGGTTCGAATAAATTGTTGCACGCCAATACATTGTTGCCGCTACAAACAACGAGCCAATTCAAGAACGCTCGAGCTCGCATAGACGTACACAGCACCACCGTAAATGCGCAATATTTATTAGTTTATCAGACGAACAAATACACACGTATTCGATAGTATATTGTGCAACAAGGGTCGAAAGTTGGCGATTGCGACGAGTGTGAGGTTTGTGGGCCGAGCGAAGCGAGGGCTGCAATCACACGAGCCGCAGTCACCAATTCGACCCTCGTTACACATCATATTTTTTGTTACAAATGCACGAATCTGCGGCACTTGGAATGGCAGTCGCGCGAGACGAATACTGAAAAGCGAGGTTATGTCTGCAGGGACGAAAACGTGAAAAGCAAACTCCCAAGGGACGAAAACGTGAAAAGTAAACTCCCAAGGGACGAAAGTGAACGAAATGCGAACTGCGCATGCGCGTCTCCGTCATTTCGCCACAGGTTCACAACTGGCATGCAATGGGCCACTTTCGGCTCGCGAGACTGCCATGTAAAGTGCCGTGATTCATGCACGTGTGACAAAAAATTTATTTTCGTTAATCTACTGGTCTCGTAGTTCAGTGCCTTATGTATTCAATGTCCAGTCCTTCGACCTCTAAGCGTAAGCATACTGCACTTACGGTGGAAAAAAAAAAATTAGAAACCCTTTTTAAACTCGATAAGGGAGAGATCAGCACGTTGTTGGAGCGCTCGTATGATATTTGCAAGTCAACGATCTCTGTCGTCAAAAAATATTTGGTTGCGAAAAACGTACAACTCTCTTGCGTCAAACGAAAATGGTGGATTTCGGGATGAAGGTTTGAAATTAAAAGGTAAAATATATGGGTACTGTAATTTTTTCTATATATATCGCGCAATATCGCTTATCACAGCCTCACTGTTCTGTTATCCGAATTTTCGTTAATCCGAACGAGCTCCGGTCCCAATTTTCGCCTGTTTCTTATTAGAATAAAGTATCAAAGTTTCGCGTCTTATTTCCGGCATGAAAAAAAAAAAATGCTTTTCCTCCATCGTCAAAAAAAAAGAGGGGAAAAAAATGGCTAAACAAATCCTACAAAAATGATTAAAAAAAAATGGTTGCGTCACTCCAAAACTCAACATCCATCTAGGCGACATTCCATAACTCTTTTCTTTCGGGGAAACAAAACGATTATATCCAACGTTGAATTTACAACCGGATCTTTTATCGGAAATACGTTTGGCGGAGGGGGCCTTGAAGGATAGTTATTGGCGAGAGAGAAAAGGGGGGGAGGGAGAGGATCCTGGAGGGGAAAAGAGTGAGGGAGACCCAGACGTTGCAGACATTAAGACGTCTGGTCCTCGACCTCCGCCTCGCCACCCCTGCGCCGTCGGTCTCTCTATGTATATACATATACACACCTATATATATAGGCGTGTATAGTTTCTACCCCGGTCGAACAGGCACGAGAATCCGGTCTCGTCGAGCGACCGAGCGTGTCTTCTTCCTACCCGACAGGACTTCTTTCCCTCGCGCCACCATCAGAGCTGCTAACCTGAGGTGCCTGGAAAGAGTCTCTGGAACCGTCCTCATTGTCCTCTAATCCTCATCTGATCCGCGCATTACGTAATTTTCCTCTTTATTATTTTATAATTCCGGGGTTGGTCGCCGCGACTTGGCCCGCTCGGGACGTACAGGCCAGCCAATCCGAAGACTATGTACATATACATATACACGCGCGCAAGCAAGACCGCGCTCTCTTCGAGATCCGTACTCAAACTCACCCCACGCGACGCATACTAATGCATTTTCGCATTTATTAATTATTCCGAGCTAGTTACCCTGGCTTTTCGACCTCACACCCTTTCACCCCGTTCCTGGAAGGTTCACCGGCTCACCTTCGCCTCGACGTCCTCGTTCGCCTTTCTACCCTTACAGCACGACCCCCACTCTCCCTCCCCCTCCCTGCAGTGATGTTATTCAAACTCCTATGTTCTTCTGTCTTGTCTCTCACCCGTCTTGCGTGTACGAGCGTCTATTCAACAGCTTAAATCTCTGGATCACGTTTCCCGGTGGGTTCGTCGCTTTCTTGCCGCGGCGACGCTAATCATTTCCTTCAGACCCACGAATGTCTGATTATGTCCTCTAATTGTCGGATGGGTAAAGATTTAAATTATTATTGTTTAAATACGCAGGAACAACCGTGGAGAACGCTGATTATTTATTAGAGATTGTCAGTGAATTTCCATTTTATCAATAATAATGATTTCCGAATCTGCCTGTTTCAGGAAAAAAAAATATGTACTGACAATTCGAGTCGGAAAAGAGTCATTACATCGGAGTCTTCATATTATTATCGACTTTCTTGCCGCGGCGACGCTAATCATTTCCTTCAGACCCACGAATGTCTGATTATGTCCTCTAATTGTCGGATG
This sequence comes from Amblyjoppa proteus, assembly GCA_963922035.1. Lineage (NCBI taxonomy): Eukaryota > Metazoa > Arthropoda > Insecta > Hymenoptera > Ichneumonidae > Amblyjoppa > Amblyjoppa proteus. The sequence continues at coordinate 15,147,874 of OY998233.1, forward strand.
GGTGAAGAGTTAAATTATTATTATTTAAATCCGCACGAGCAGCCGTGGAGAACGCTGATTATTTATTAGAGATCGACTGTGAATTTCAATTATATCAATAAGAATGATTTTCAAATCTGTCTGTTTGAGAAAAAAAAAGCTGAAAATTGAAATTTTCATATCGTTTCCTCATCAAAGTTGAGAGTTGAAAGTTGAAAGTTGAAAGTTGAAAGTTGAAATTTTTGATTCGCTAAGCTTCTTCTATGAGGAAGAATTTATTATATTTTTGGCTTCCTCACAGAGGAAGCTTAGCGAGTAAAAAATTTCAACTTTCAACTTTCAACTTTCAACTTTCAACTTTCAACTTTCAACTTTCAACTTTCAACTTTCAACATTCAACTTTCAACTCTCAACTTTGTTGAGGAAGCAATATGAAAATTTCAATTTTCAGCTTTTATGAGATAAAATCTCGAAATTTTTTTTTTTCACCATAACAAAGCTTCCTGTATGAGGAAGCAAAAGATCTTGACAATTCGAGTTGGAAAAGAGTTATTATATCGGAGTCTTCGGGTGTCTTGCTGCAGCGACGCTAATCATTTCCTTCAGATCCACGAGTCTATGATTATGTCCTCTAATTTTCAGATGAATAAAGAGTTAAATTATTATTCTTTAAGCGCACACGAGCAGCCGATTGAAAACGGCGATTATTTATCAACTATGAATTTCCATTTGATCAATAACAATGATTTCCGAATCTGCCTCTTTGACGAAGAAAAAGAAAAGATTCTGATAATTCTACTCAGAAAGAGTTATTATATCGGAGTCTTCATATTATTATCGGCTTTCTTGCCGCAGCGACGCTAATTATTTCCTTCAGACTCACGAATCCATGATTATGTCCTATTTCCAGATAGATAAAGAGTTAAATTATGATTCTTTAAGCGCACACGAGCAGCCGATGGAGAACGCCGATTATTTATCAGAGATCGACTATGAATTTCAATTTTATCAATAACAATGATTTCCGAATCTGCCTCTTTGACGAAGAACAAAAAACAAAAAAGATCCTGATAATTCGACTTGGAGAGGAGTTATTATATCGGAGTCTTCATATTATTATCGGGAAACTGTTCGCGGGACGGGGGAAACCAGCTTCTGGGGTTACTCCTTTTGATCGAAGCTCCGCCGTTTTATTTCGAACGGGCAGCCGGGAACAGCAATGAGAGAGGTATAGGAAAACGCGAAAAGCCGAGCGCGTATACCCTTCGGGAATTTAATTTCCTTTTAACGCCAGGGCGATTCCTTTTCATGGCAATCGCAAATGTTTAATTGGCTCAGGTTTTCTCTAGCGGAGCTCCGACTGGCCGACCGGCAGGCAGGCAGGCTGCCCGGCCGCCCGCCCGCCCGCCGGTGGCTACATTAATTGCAGCGGATTGCCGGTCGGACGGTCGCAAATGCGTTCCACCTCCGCGCCGCGGATCGTTCGACGAGTAAAGTTGCTGTCGTGCACCGAAGCCTCGAACTCTCTGTGTACTCCGAGTGCTTTCTCGCTCCTTTTCAAAGGTTCCTCTCGCTCGGCCGAATAAGCCGAGCCTCCGCATTGAATGCTAAACAAAAGCTAATTTATATCCGGAGGTCGGGAATCCCGGAGATCGGGAGATGAATGGCTGTACTCCTTGCATACCAATTGCTTCGCCCGGCAGGAGTTCCTCCTCCGGAGCCGCCGCCGTGAACATCCCAGGTAGAGCGAGACGCAGACACGGAACGACATTAAAGATCCTGAGGGATTTTACCCGCGGGGCCAGCGGCCCTTTTCCACTATCCAGTTCCCCGGAATATCTCTCTACGCCCAAGTTTATCCCGGACAGCGCCACCCCGAAAGCCAGAGGGAGACTCCGGTGAACGACGTGTCGGCGATTCACTCCCGATCTATCTCACAATGTTCATCCCTCTCCAGCGTCGAACAAATTATCGAAGGTTCCTCCGAACCTCCCCCCCCCCCCCCCCGCCCTCACGTTCGACAGAGTCTACTCGCATCGCGCTTTAAATTCACGTACCTCCCACGGAATTCTGGAATTTATCGATCACGAGCATATTACATCGGACAAATTAAATTACATCCCGCGCGGTGGACGAAGTTTCAGGCTCCACGGTGTTGCGGAATATTTAACATGCACCGGTTTTACGTGTATCGGAGATTTGTTTTTTTTTTTTTTTTTTTTTGGGGAAAATCGATTTGTTTGCTTTCGAGGTTTAATATGACATTTAAGAAAGAAGTTTCGGAAATATATGAGAACTTTTTTTTTTTTTCATTCTCTGTAACGCCATTTTCGGTCAAGTGAAAATGTCACTTTCGAACAGGAAGTGAGGCTCGCGAGAACATTTTAAAAAATTCGTTGTGACGTCACTTCCGGTTTTAAAATCTTAATGTTCGGCCGAAAGTGCCGTCATACCGGAAATATGCCACTTCCTATTTGAAAATCACATTTTCCGACCGTAAGTGACGTCATAACGGCAATTTGTCACTTCCTATTTGAAAATCTCATTTTTCGATCGGAAGTGACGTCATACCGGAAATATGTCACTGCTCATTTTAAAATCTCAGTTTCCGACCGGAAGTGAGCTCATACCGGAAATTTGTCATTTTCTATTTGAAAATCTCATTTTCCAACCGGGAGTGACATCATCCGGGAATCCGTCATTTGCGGTCGAAAAATGAGATTTCCAAAAGAATCCCTATCGAGAAAAACTGCGGTGAGGGTCATTCCGATGAAGCTCCAACGTGGCATAGATCGGAATGATATCCATAGCAAAGTCTCCTAGGTAGGTAACCGGATTCGCGAAGAGTCCGGGCAATCATACATCCCCTTCAAGAATTTCAAGTGTAAGCGGTGAACCTGCGGCGGCAGGCAGTGGGGCGGTGAGAATTCGGTTGGTCGAAGGTTCTCGCCGCTTTAATCGAAGAAAGCTCTTGAACTTGCGAGACCTTTCGATTTCGTCGCATCTCCTCGAGGATACGTGTGTGAATCCGTGTGTTCCACAGATTCATTGACCGTAAGTGACCAGCAGGAAGCGCCTGTTTTCGTCGAACTGATTGCAAGATCAGATGAGAACACGACCAAAGATGCCGTTGCCCGGAAGAAAGATAGTGCGGTGTTCGACAGAAAAAAAAAAAGTAATGAGGATGGAGGGAAAGGAGAGTCCAACGTTCTGAGGGAAGCCTGTTGATTCAGGGGTTGTGCCTCGGTGCGCATCCACGCAGCAGCAGCAGCAACACAGCAGCAGTAGCTTTCGGGCCAGTAAACGGGATGGGGAAACATCGTCTGGCTTGGCGTTGAACTTTCTCGATACACAAGGCAACATAGCAACAGCGGGTAAAGCACAACAAGTGGGGGGGGGGTGGTAGTCGTGGATGAAGGGTGGAAAGCTCGATAGATATATACACGTTGTTGTAGAGAGGCGCGCGTCGCCGGTACTCCACGTGCTTTTCGTCCAAGCCCTCCCTCACTCGTTCGTTTGCCACATGCCCACTGACTCTCCTGTTATGTACCGCTGGTACGTTCCGTCACTTGTCCGGTGTCTGCTTCGCAATCCTGTTATCTCCCAAACTAAACGACCTGAGCGTTGTTCTCCGACTATTGTGGACCACGTTGCTCAATTGTTCACGCTCGAGAGTTCACAGCCTGCGTCCGAAACTGGCCACTTGTTTTCTCCTCGGTTTGTTCTTCCTCCGCCGGACGATCGTTGCATCCCTAGTTTTTAACTCCCGACTGCCCACTAGGGCAAAAAGACGGGAGTTATGCGTTTCACTGCGATCCGCCGGTTTGGCGACTTTTCGCAGGTGACGATAAACGTCGGAACGGCAAAAAATTACTTAATTAACTCCTGACTGCCCTCCGGGCTAAACGGGAGTTATGCGTTTCACTGCAAAGATCCACTTTGGCATCTTTTCGAAGGCGTCAGTGTTTGTCGATACGACAAAATATTACTTGACCACGTTTAGCATATTGATTCTTTGTACAATGATCTATGTTTGTGACGAAAAAAATGTAAGCTAAGGCGTAAACGCACGCAAATAAACCATATTCCGATAAACAAATTAATAGTTCGCGGTGTGATATCGATTAGCCGATGAGAAACAAGAATTCTTTCTTTTTCATTGGCTGTTGTATTTTTCTCAATACAGGAATAAAAATAAAATTTATATAGGCGGTGTTATTGTCAGTTATATGATAGTTATTTCGTTTGTCATTATTTTTGTTGTTTCAAGTAGTTTATGCAGTGGCGTAAAATTGATGGTGTGCTAATACTTTGTTCGATGACAGGTTATCCTCGCATTGTGCTCGTTATTGTCAGGAAGGTTTTTTCGTTTATTTTATTAGCGTTTTTTTTTCTGATGCACATCGGCAGCGTTCCTTTTTTTTGGATGTATCTGTATTGTTTTTTGATACGCATCGATTACCTTTCTTTTCTATTATTTATATCTTCTTTTGTGCGTGTTATTTTTCATTTTAATAATTGTTACTAGACGTAAATTAGAATTTGTGTATCTCAGACTATTGTGGACCACACACAGTAAGAAAGATTTGTAGATTTAACAAACTTTTTTGTTGTTAATTTACAACAAAAATGTACAATATTATTGATTTACAAAAAATATTCGTAAAATTGTCAGATGTTTTTGCGAAATGAACAACAATTTTTGGTAAAATTAACATGAAAAGAATTGTGGACGTTTGTGGATAAGAAACGTTCGTACATATTTTGCTGTGCACACCCAAAAAAAATAATTTATTTGGCGGCCACCGTTTGTTTGGTTCAAGTAAAATATTTATTTGATTTAAATAAATATTTATTTCATTTACGTAACGATTTACTCAATTTAAGTAAGTATTAATTTAAATCAAATAAATATTTTCCTTAAACCAAATAAACGGTGACCGTAAAATAAATTATTTTTCTACGTGCATTGCTCAATGGTGTGCGTTCAAAAGTTCACAGCCTACGTCCGGAATTGTCCACTTGTTTTTCCGCGATTTGTTCTTCTGGCAGACGATCCTTGCATCTAATTTTTGTTGTCTTATACACAGCGACAATATTCCTCGCATGTTGTATATTTCTTTTTTATCGTTGCATCTGTTGTTTTCTGACACACATCGACAAACTACCTCTTTTTAAAAATCTGCATCCTTTTTAATCGTAATATTTTTAATTTTAATAATTGTAACTCGATGTGAATCAGAAATTGTGTGTTTCGTGTATGTTTATTCACGAAGGTCTGTTACGACAGTAATTTATGCCCCGTACCGACATTTCGAATACATCGTCATGTTGTTCCGTCGAGCCTAAGACGAGAGTCAGTCTCGTCGGCGCTAACAAGCGCGTGCTGATAATGCTTCAGCCATCCCACGCGTCTAAGCAGCCCGAGTTGTCGGCAAAGTTCACCCCCCACATCTTACACATGGTTTGAGGCGTTGTTGTACTACCCGCTGTCTTGATTCTCGAGCTGCATGCATACGCACGCATGTCGATAATTAGGAACTTGATAGAGCCAGGTAGTTTAGATACACAGATATCTCTTGGCTTCCATGATAAATAATTGAGAACACGTGCAATACCTTGGGTACGCTTTACAGGGATTGAAAATTCGAGGAAAAATCGATGCGAACGCGCATCCGATAAATTTTCCGATAGATTTCCGAAATTTCGAGGAAAAATCGATGTCCCGCAACTTGGACGGGAGTCATAAAATTTTTCTCCGACACCTCGCGCAGTGCTTACACAGTAAAAAAAAAAGCTTGTACTTTTTACAAAAACTTATTGTCGACAAACGTTCACAATTTTGTGTTTGTTACGTTTCTAGTTTTGCAAATAAAAGTACAAACTAAAGTGTTCAATGACACGGGAAATAAAAGGACAGTTTCGTATATTCAAATAAGTGACAAATGAGTTTGTCACTCACTTAACACAATTATTTTTACGAAATTCCGTATTCAGATTTTACGAAATTATTTTTTACTGTGTAACGAGCCGTAAAGCGTGAAGTTTTCAATGATAAAAAAATAGTAACATTATTTGTCGATTTGCCTGAAGCGATTGAGCAAGCCCGAACGAAGCCGTAGCAAGAAATATTCCCGTTAGCGTATGAACTGGGCGCGAAACGACCTCTTCTTTTTTTTTTCCGTCTCAGCGTCCATTCTCGCGGCCCCGGCGACTTTATGTTCGAAGAGTAGTAAATCTTAGCTGCTCTATAAACCATTTGAATACGTGACGCTCATAAAATAGTGTAGTAGTAGAGAAAGCCGGAGAATGGCGAGATTCGGGGAAGATGGAATTCATCTACGTGCAATTTAGGGAGGCTTCGATTGTAAATTTCTGCCGCGGTCGTCTCACGTCTTGTTTGGGGTTCATAAGAAATGTAATCTCCGATTTTGATCCGATTTACGCGCCGTTAATTAGCTATAAGCTTCGGATGAAGTGGAAGCGAAACGATGACACGAATTTTTACGGTCTCGTCTCGTACGAAGAAGCTATAAAATATTCGTTTATACTGCGGCCAGAATATTAATGACAATGACATCACTGATGGATTCCTAATTGTGATTCGCACGGTCGTACTTGAGAACGTTCGTGCCAAGACTGATTTCCGAATTGATGAGATCAGACGGAACGGCTGAATATAATCGTCGAATGACCGAATGACACACATTGGCACATCAGTTTGGTGTGTTTCAACGAAAATCAGAAAAACGACGCGACCGTTGAACGATCAGAAATGATTCTCGATTCATGAAACGATACAGGATACAGTCCTCTGAAAATGATCGAAGTATATTCGTAAGATAGTAAATTGGAAGCGACAAAACTTGTCTTCAATGTGCAGTGTAATCTTCATTGAATCGACTTCAATCGTATTCGCCAAATTCACCGTCGCAGATTCCGTTGACAAGCGAATGAATATCGTTATCCATACACAATAAAAAAAACTTTGTACTTTTTACAATCACTTACTGTCCACAAACGTCCACAATTTTTTATTGGTCATTATCTAGTTTTGCAAACAGAAGTACGAACTAAAATTGTCAATGATACGGGAAATAAAAGGACAGGTTCGTATATTCAAATCATTGCCAAACGAGTTTGTCACTTATTTAACAAAATTATTTTTACGAAATTTCGCATTCCGATTTTGCGAAATTATTTTTCACTGTGTACAGGCCGCCAAAATGTCCCATTACAAAACAAACGGCAAAATCTTTTCAGAAGCATGTTCCTAAGATAGTACATTTGACGCAGCAAAACTTGTCTCCAATGTGCAATTCCAATCTCACCGGCGAAATAGCAATGGATCGACTTCAATCGTAGTTGCCAAATCCACCGTCGCAGATGCCGCTGACAAACGAATGAATAATGTTATCCATACACTTCGTTAAAATGCCCCGTTACAAAACAAGCCGCAAATTCTTTTCGGAAGCATTTTACCGAGGTAAATGGAAGCGAAATAGTCGCTACAGAAACTGCAGTTTCGTAGATAATGGTTCCACGGTATTATGAGAATGTGTCAGTGCAGCATATCCTCTCGCACATAATCATACAATTACTGAAAAGTGACCGAAGTATGTTCCTAAGATAGTAAATTGGAAGTGACACAACTTGTCTTCGATGTGCAGTTCCAATCTCACCGGAGAAACAGCAATGGATCGACTTCAATTCTAGTTGACAAATTCACCGTCGCAGATTCCGCTGACAAGCGAATGAATAACGTTATCCATACAGTCCGTCAAAATGTCCCATTACAAAACAAGCCGCAAAATCTTTTCGGAAGCATTTCGCCAGGGTAAATGGAAGCGAAATAGCTGCTACGGAAGCTGCAGTTTCGTAGTGGATGGTTCTACGGTATTATGAGAATGCGCCAGGGCACTATATCGCCTCGCATATAATCATGCTGTCGTGAAAAGACACCCTTACACACACACACACACACACGCGCGCAAATACCATCGACCCATAGCGCCAAAGGCGAGCTTACCTGCACCCGTGCATACCAACACAAATGCACTAGAATTGCACACACGAGACTGGCATCTCCGGGATCCTGGAAGGTGAAACCTAGGACACTGGAAGGGCTCGTAGTCGGGAGAGGCGCGAGGAGTAACGTTGTGCAGAACGACGATCCGGCTGGCGCGTATATGTGGAAGTTGGAAGGAGAGCAAGAGAGGAGACGTCGGAGAGGAAAAGAGGAGAAAGCAGAGTTCCGCCGGTGCGCACGATCTCGGCATCACCAAGAAAGACAGACACATAGCCATATCCTAGAAAGTCTGAGCCCGAGCCAGAGCCGTCGTTGCCGCATCGTTGGTGAGGGAACGAGTGAGAGGGAAAAATAGCCTGTACCTATGAACGACCAAGTGCGATACCTCCCCCCGTCCGGTCTCTGTGTGAGATTATATACGTTTTATGTGTCTTTGCCGTACTTGTGTAATCGGACGCACACAAACCCACACAAACCCACACACACACACACACACACATCTATGATATTCACCGGGTGAGATAGAAGACGAAAGAGTGGAGAGGGTCGCGTAGGCGGATCGAGTAAATTCCGGCAGAGGGCGTGTCTCTGTCCCGTTCCGGTGTCTGGCGGTGGTGGAACCGCGGCGGCAGGTGCGAAGGTGCGCGGTTGTAAACCGTGGAGTCGCGTTCGCGCGACGCTGACCACGCCTTCTCGTACTATCTCGAATGCGCGTGGTCTCGCGACGTCAGCTCACCGAGAATTACCAGTACACATATATACACTATGTACAGTATCCACACGTACGTTTGTACGTGCACATGGGAGTCCCAACTGGGAAGCTCATCGGCGGCGACGACGACGTCTACGTCGCCGATGTTGGCGGTGTGGAGAGAAGACGAGGAGAGCGTCGCACATCCCGCCACGACGGCGTAATATCTGGTCCCTCTTTTCCTTCTGCCCCTTTCCGTTCCCCGTTGCACCAACAGCCACCAACACCGAGACCCTCAGACAACGTCCCAGCATCCCGATAGGCGGACCGGGATTTTCGTCTCTGTCGCTCTTTTCCGTCTCGACCATCGCGTCGTGGAATCTTCAACTCCGCTATACTTCCATCGGAGCTTCCTCTCTGTCGGGCAACTCGGTTTCTTGGGTGGGAAGAAGTGAGACGAGAGTTGTTCCGATGCGACGTTCTACGGCCTTAGCCTGTGTCCCCTGCGGAGAGGGTGCACCTAACTTTTCCTCTCTCAGCCCCCCTTCTTCTTCGGTCTCCGCTAGCGTTCGCGCACTCGCATTTACGGATAGTCGCAGAAAGAGACAGGCACAGACAACATTCAGACCCTCCCAATACCCTCCGTTGACTTCAAACGGATAAAAACTGCCATGCCGGAGGTTCAATGGAGGATCCGAGAGCCTCTTTTCACTCTCCGGTATGACGTTATAAGGCCTGTGTCCTCTGCGAAGGAGGTACACCACCTATCTGTTCCCCTCTCTCATCCCTTTCTTCGTTCCCCTTCCAGGCACCGTTGTCCTTCTACCCGCCGCTTGGTATCTTTCATCTCGTTCACGTCCTTCCTCCACCTTCAACGACCTTTCCTTTCCTCCCCCCCCCCCGTTTTCGCTGTCTCCGTTGTCACCCCACCTCCGACCGAGTCAACGTCCCCATGTTCCCGCCACCGTTGCTGCTCTGCTGGCTTTGCATCTCTCCTTTCCCCAGGATATGCACCTTTCCTGATGCCCTCGCGGCGACGACACCCCCTACTGGATGCCGGGTTGGACACCCCACCCATTTACTTCCTGCGCAACCGACGATGCACAAGCCCTGTACCACCTTTGTGCGCTGTGCTTTACTTTAGAGCCACATACTATCGTCTTCTCCGTCTTCTTATACGCTGCATCCCGCCAGGAGCCTTCGCACGTCCTTCAAGCCTGGAATGCCGGGAGTGTTACGACCCGGGAGGATATAACGTCGTTCGCCATGTTGTGCGTTCTCCAGAGGCTCTGAGCGAAGAAATAGGACCGCTCAGGGAACAAAATTAAAGGGATAACGTTAGGTCTTCAGCGTCAGCGACATTCCTTAGAAATCGTCACGACCATGGGATTACTTCTTGCCCAAAAATGATGAACAATTTTTTATTAGTTCGCTCGAAAGAAGAAAAGCCCTCGATGGCTTCTCGCTGCGTTCCTCCGGCGAGAACCACCCGTCGGCCATTTTGAATGCGACGACCTCCGCCCATGCAGCGCCCGCAACAACCCCCGCGCATCCTCCTGCAACGGCGGCTTGAAAGCTCGAGCTTGCGCTACTGCACACTGCAACTCCGTGCCTTAGACAACGTCGTAAGAGAAGATACGCGATTCCTCGGAGGCGCGCCTTGTTGAACTATAACTCTCCGAGGATGGCAGTGGCAGCTATTACGTCGGCTCCTAAGCTATTACGGCATCTGCCTGGGGAGTGAGAGCCGAGCGAAAGAGACGGAGACAATGGGATGGGTGAGGTAGGGAAAGAGGATGGTGAGATCGAGCGTGGAGGAAGCAAGGGAATAACGCGGATGAGACTAACGCCGAGGCAAGGACTAAGGTGCGCTGCTTGCCTATATGGATCGAGAGACTACACGGGTTAGGTGAGGTGATGTATTGAGATCCCATTGTATCCACGGAATCCCCTAAGATTGCCAAACGACCCCCCCCCCCCACCCCCCACAAGCCTCCCAACATCCTGCCCATAATGCGTCACCGCTATAACGTCGTGGTGTATTCTACACCGAAGTTCTCCCCCACCCAGGAAACACCGCAGTTTCCCCTCACGAGCTCTACCAGACGCTTAGCGTCAATGCGACTTCGCATGTGTCGCATTTTTCTTCTTTTGTTTTTCTCGCCTATGCAAATGAACTCTTTCTTTTGTCCTTCGGAATGCGTTTAGGTATCTCAAGATTGATCCTGGAAGACCAGACACACTTTCGCAGTTCTGTCCTCGCTATTGCGGCGATGCGATCGAAAGCAACATTTTTTTTAGCTTGTTTGTAGTGAAGTTCCATACTGATTCAGTAGACAAACTCAAACATGACCCACAAGGAGGTTTCCGGTGCGGCGGTGAGATTATCGGTTGTGTGGTATCCAAAACGAATTAGAGCACACAGAGTGCCGGGGGATTTTTACGGAAGGCCGGAAGTTGCTCGATCTCCGGATACGAGAGAACAGAACGCCCGAGGAATTCAAATTTTTCATCCCTATATACGCACGTCCACGTTCGGACAGAAGGTTCACTGTCGGACTGGGTGGAATAACAGGCTTTATTATTTCAACGACCCTAGCGACGGACCAGCGCCTGCTCATCTTTGTTCCCGAAGCTCTGGTCTGCGCTACTCCGTGGCATACCGCGATGGCCACCGTCAGCACCGAACGACAAACAGTTCTAAACTCTACGCTATTACCGGAAACCACGATTTTACTCTCGTTCATCTGTCCGTACCTAATACAAACTCTGTCCGGGGAATTGCCAAAGTTGCGTGGGCACGAGGCATTCGTACATGTCTATGAGTCATTGCCAAGGTTTTACCGAAAGATTCGCCAAGTGCGAACAAGATGCTTGGATAAGATTGTTGATTTTATTAGTCACGTAATAATAGTGGTGTTTCGCCTCTGATCGCTTGCTTGGAATATGCCCGCATGCTGTTTAGCCTGTTGTGTTAGATCTTATACCAATCTATTTTCATCCCGTGGATCATATGATTTTGCCTGTAACGCATTCCCTTCGATATTCAACGCGGCCAAAGCCGCCCCTCCGATGTTTCAACGCGTTTGTTTTCGATGATTCAAACATATCGCCTGCATTATTCGTATCGCGCAATCGCCTCGTGTACATAACGACAATTGCTCGGTCGCCTGGTAATTATCGTTCGCAGCGATATCGATGAGGGTCTCCAGCCCTCGTAATAACGTACAATCGATTTTCCAACAAAGCCTGTACATATCAACTGGTCTGTGACTCGTTCCCTTTTAAATCAACCAGAATAATTTGAAAAGTTTCGCTGTGACGTCACTTTCGATTTCAAAATCCTAGATTTCAACCGGAAGTAACATCACACGAGAAAACGTCACTTCCGATTTAAAAATCTGAGTTTTCAACCGACAGTGACGTCATACCCGAAATACGTTACTTCCGGTTTTAAAATCGCTCTTTTCCACCGGAAGTGACGTCATACCAGAAATACGTCACTCTGGTTGGAAAAATATCATTTTTCAGCCGGAAGTAATGTTACACGGAAAAACGTCACTGACGGTTTCACAATCTTACTTTTCAACCGGAAGTGACGTTATACCAGAAATATGTTACTTCCTGTTTGAAAATCACACTTTTCAAGCGGAAGTGACGTAACACCATGAAATCAGTCACGTCCGGTTTTAGAATCTTTTTTTTTTCACCCGGAAATGACGTCATACCAGAAATACGTCACTTCCGGTTTTAAAATCTTACTTTTCACCCGGAAATGACGTCATACCAGAAATACGTCACTTCCGGTTTTAAAACCTTACTTTTCACCCGGAAGTGACGTCATGCCGCAAATACGTCACTGTCGGTTTGAAAATCTCATTTTTTCAAGTGATCATAAAGGTCTACAGCCACGTCTGCCGGACTTGGCCTGGGAAAAGACTTTTACCGGACGCAGACCGCCCTCTCGATAAACCCGTCAATTTTCATCCCCCTCGATGCTGTTTGTCTCGGACCAGCACGCACGGACCATGCTGAGATGCCAAGTCGGAAGAACAAGGACGGAAAGAGATTGATTGAGAGAATAGGCGCCAGGGAACTGAGCCATCGGAAGACTCGAGACATTTATTACGACTTTAACTGGACTTTGTGTTTATTCAGCGACTGTTGCTCTCGCTCGCAGATTAACAACCCCTGTACAATCTCCATTCTCGCGTGCTTTCCTTCGTTTCGCTGCTTTCCTTTTTTTTTTTACTTTCCTCTCGACGCAGCCCGGTCGCTTCCTCCTCCTTTTTATTTTTACTCTCTGCAGTCTATCGCGAAAGTTCGTTCGGTATGCGAAGCACGTACCGTGACCAGCCCCTCGCGGTGCCTATCCTCAAGCCCAAGCTCGGTTTTTACTTCACTCTTCGGCTCTGTCCCCAGTCCATCCGAATTTCGACCCCTGTCTCGGGCGCGCGACCAGAAACCATCGCGACTCCCTCATCGGGAATCTTTCACTTTATCCGTCGTGGACACCGATCCACCCTTCCATCCGAATATCGTTCACGCGTCTCCCGTGGTCTCCCCGGAACTCCCTGACGAAAGCTAAATACCTTGCTCTTTTCCCCGCGATAATGTGGGCGCAGTCATTGGCCCTTCAAGGAAAGACTGGCAACTTTTGGCCTCACTGCACTGTGAAAAAGAAATGGTTCCACCCAGAAAAATTTGGTTCAAGTAAAATATTTATTTGACTAAAATAAATATTTATTTAAATTAAGTAAATAGTTACTTAAATGAAATAAATATTAATTTGAATCAAATAAATATTTTACTTAATCTAAATAAACGGTGGCTGTCAAATAAATTATTTTTCTGGGTGTGGAGTAACGAAAAGACTGTGTATATAGTTCAAAGCTGATGTTCGTTTGGTACAAATGAAGCATCGTTTTGTTAAACGATTATTTGCTTCGAACTATTCAAAATTTGTCAATTCAGACATTTTTGTTGTACCAACAAAATAATACCTTTGAACGCTTGTCACCGCGCCCTGTTCAATCGAATCATTTATCATTCCCAGTGCGAAGGATCGGATCAGGCGCTGCACTGTTAAAAATGTTATGAAATTTACAACATCTTTAATATACAAACTTATATTGCATATACAATCTCGGAACACACTGAGAAAAATGAATTGTTGAATTAAGCAAATGCGCGGTGACATACGTTCAAAGGTCTATTTGGTTGGCACAATAAAAATGTTTGGCTCAATCGACAAATTTTGAATAAATTGAAGCAAATAATCGTTTAACAAAACAATGCTTTATTTGTATCAGATAAATAACAGCTTTGAACGTATGTCTCCGCGACTTTTGGTTAATCGGACCAATTTTTTTTTTTCTCAGTGTATGAAATTAGAGTTCATATACATTGCATTTGAATTTTAATAATTTAATCTTGAATGCAATACCTGTATATTAAAATTTCCGGTGACGGCATTGAAAATTAAGACATCCGTATATGAAAATTATGATATTATTACAAATATTATACAAACAATATTGTTTTTAATATACCGGAAATGCAATATTCTTACATACGTGTCAATGAAATTTAATATACTGTATATGCATAAAAATTCATACACATTTTATGAATTTTCAAACATAAATTTTTAACAGCGTTGTCATTGGCCCAATTAGATCTCTTTCTCTCCAATGACGTTTCCTGTTGTCTCATCGCTGCGAAGAGTGGACAATGACTGGTCCATGAAACAACGACGAGCGGTGAAAAGACCCGAAAATCTTGGTATATCGCAACCTTTCCAGCATCCTCCGACTTCTCGCCCTCGCGTCGACCTTCTTCCGTGACGAACCGTCCCATGACCGCTGACTCTCCTCGTGGCTTTGAATTTTTTATCAACGTCACACGTCACGCTCCTTGAAATCAAGCTGCTCGTGTTCCTTGCTTCATCCTACACCTCCTACACCTTTTTTTCTCTTATTCTCAGCTCTCGTCCGTTTCTCCGTCTGGGCGACCGAGTCGCGGATGGGATTCAACATTTGATACGATACGACGTGTACGGGGAAAAAGGGGTTTTGAATTCTTCAGAACTGGCTCGCGCGAGCTCGGCTTCGTTCGCGCAAAGAAATACCTCGCAAGGACACGTGACACGACATCTTACGTTTAATAAATTGCGATGTCGCTGCTGGATTGACGTATTCTTTCAATTAAATTTCGCGGTTGCTCGGAATCTCGATGCTGGCGATATTATTAATTTTTCATGCTTAAATGCCCGACGGACCGCTGGTACATCGGCTGGTACAACGCTCTTACACAGTAGAAAAGATTTGTACTCTTGTCAAACTTTTTTGTCCACAAACTTCCGCAACTCTTTATTTCCCAATCTAAAAAATATATATTTCTAAAATTACCGATCATTTTTATAAAATTAACAAACATTTTTATAAATTAACAAACATTTTTATGAATTAGCAAACATTTTTTATAAATTTAATAAGCCTTTTGATCAAATTAACAAGCATTTTTATCAAATTGACAAGCATTTTTATCAAATTAACAACCATTTTTATCAAATTTCAGACATAACTATAAAATTTAAAAAAAAATTTATTGAAAAATAAACAAGAAAAGAATCGCGGGACTTCGTGGACAAGACACTTTGTACCTATTTTGCTGTGCAGTGGCGTAATTCTATTTATTAATTTTTTTTTTCATTTCGCAAAACACCTTGCAGGCATCCTCTCTGCAGCGATGTCCGCGGTGATATTCGGACGAGACGTACATCGACGCGAAACCTCTTAATGATTTCCCGCTCGCAGGGTGTTTATCTTTCGCCCAGTTTGTTCGCGAGCGATTTCAGGGCACGTAGCAGCGTTAAGCGGGCCCATCCGCAAATACGCCACTTTTCTTCCGGCTCGCCCGTCTTCCGCCCTTCGTCGTTTTTTTTTCCATCCCAACCCATCATCGCTTACTCGCCGGGGCCTCGAGAATCTTCCGCGATCGTTGCAGTCGAAACAAAGTGAAGACAAACGCTTACAATTGGCACATGAAATTTAAAGAAGCTCCCCCCCCCCCGGTGGATGCTCGATAAAGTAAGAAGGAGCGGAGGTCGGGCAGTCTCTTCACTCAATATACCCACGGCGTTCCAGCCCTTATTCTTTTCTCTTTCCTTCCACCTCGCTGAAAATTTACATTTCCTCCCTTTCCTTATCCTCAACGAAGCCCCCCCCCCCCGGACTCCCCTCGAAACTGTCTGTTTATCTCGCTTTCTTTTTAAAGAGCCGCAGCGATGGTGGCTGGTGTGGCCTCTCGCCTGTCTTCAACCACCCCCCCCCCCCCTGAATACCTCTCTTCTTCTTATTCTTCTTCTGCCTCCATCGCGACCCTGCCCAACGCTCGGGCTCTCAAATCCCTCCTTCGAATCGTTCGACCCTCATCCCTACGACCACCCCCCACACCCTCGAGCCCGCAGCACCTCATCTTCGGGCTATACAGAGACAATCCTCCATTTACGTCCTGGGATTACGCTCCGCTGGCCGATAATCGAAAATATGCCCTCGAATAAGCGTACCGAATTATTATCTGGATGCCGAGCTCCCGTCTCGGCTCTCGTCTCGTCCAGTCCATCAATTACATCGTCGCTAAATATTATCCGGCCTGGATGAATTCGTTTGTTCTGATTCGCGAAGAAAAACCGGAGGAAATGTGTTGAAAAAGTGGAAGCTTCGATAAGCATTTGTTTGCACTTCGACATTGTTACTTGCTGTGCTGCGGATCTTGATGTACCTTCGTACTCCTGTTGAACCGCGATATGTTCGTGGGAGAGCTGAGAATTGTATCGTGTTTCATCGTATGGAGACGATGAGATGAAAAAAAAGAATGCCGATTTTCCAGTCGACGAGATACAATCGAGAAGGTTCAAGATCTTTCGGGGATATAATGCGAGACTGAGCGAGAGTGGCAGAGAAAACGAGGAGGCTGCCTCAATAAGCGGAAGGGATCAGCGTTCGCGGTTGAGCCAGCTAATCCTTGGATTCGTAGCTGAAATCAGTGTGGGTAATTGACGCAATTTATATATATATATTTTTTTTTTTCTCTCCTCTGCCTCGAGTTCCTTTGCGAGGTAGGGATTTGCGATCTCGGTGCGTTTGGGGAAGAAATGGAAATCTAGAAAATAAGTGCCAACAGTAAAACGAGCTGAACTCAACTGTCTCTCGGAATGCTGCGGAGTCCAAAATTTACGATAAATAATATCATGTTTATTAAGCTGAAAATTCATCGTTGCTGTAATCAGTGTAGTTGACGCAATTTATTTATCCCTCCCCCCCCCCCCTTCGTTTTTTTTTTTTTTGAGTTCGGGATCTGCGATCTTGGTGCATTTCGGGGAGAAATAAAAAAGTTAAAAATAAGTGGCAACAGTAAAATGAGAGGAATTCAATAATCTCTCGGTATGCAACCGAGTAAAGAATTTACGAATAAAAATATTTATATTTATTTGTATAAACGGGAAGAAATTCCCATTTTTGTATAACAGATATTAGATGCTCTTGTGAGTACAGTGTGGTTTTCAACCTACAGCTTAAAATTAAGAAAAGTATTATTATATTAATAATTGTTCTAATTAAGTTTTTGCACTACTCATAATATCATACTTATTGATTAGAAAAATCATCGTAGCTTAAAACAGAGTGAATAATTGACGCAATTTATATTTTTTGCCCCTCACCCTCTCGTTCTTTCGCCAGGCAGGGATTCGCGATCGTGGTGTGAAACAAATGAAAATCTAGAAAATAAATGGCAACAGTACAATGAGCGGAACTCGACTGCCTCTCGAAATGGAACGGCGTAAAGAATCTACGATAAAAAATACATTTATTGAGCTGAAAAATCATCGGATGAACCAATGATTATTCCGGCAGCGTCTGGCAAGAACCACTCGTGCGCGCCCTCCACATCTCGAGGGACGAAATAAAAATAATAAAAAAAAGAAGCACCGGGAGAAAAGAGTAGGAGTGTCGTGAAGGTGGTGGTTTTCGTCCGGCGCGAGAAGGCAATAAAGCTTCGGGAGAGGCACCCTTCTCACTCCCCGATGCCGCGAGCCACTGAGTTTCGGATTGAAGGGACCACGGCCTCTGTTTGACGAGACGTGATAATTGGAGATTTAAAGAAAGTCGCGGCTGTTCGGCGCGGCACATTGGGATAAGAAGAAATAAAGCGGGACAGGGAGTCCCGCTTGAACCTTGAGAAGAGCCACGGGGGAGCAAGGCGAGAGGATCCATTCGTCGGTAACCTCGGCGATGGAGACCGAGGGAAGAGAATCTCTCGCAGCAATTCGGTGGTTGATTCGCTGTGTTTGAATCTTTCCGATATTACGAAAAAGAAAGGAAAAAAGAGTAAAAAAACCACTGACATCATTCAAAGGCCTTCCGGAAGACAATGTAGTTTATTGTTTAAGTTACCGAAGCCTCACTTACCACACCTGCTTCAGAGTAAAATATATGTCTAAATATATCTCAAAAATATCTGAAAAAGATCTCAAAAGTATCTCAAATGTATCTCAAAAGTATCTCAAATGTATCTCAAATGTATCTCAAATGTATCTCAAATGTATCTCAAAAGTATCTCAAATGTATCTCAAATGTATCTCAAATGTATCTCAAATGTATCTCAAATGTATCTCAAATGTATCTCAAATGTATCTCAAATGTATCTCAAATGTATCTCAAATGTATCTCAAATGTATCTCAAATGTATCTCAAATGTATCTCAAATGGATCTCAAATATATCACATATATATCTCAAATATATCTCACATGCTTCTCTAAAGTGTTCAAGTATCGAGAAGGCCGGGGTCAAATGAAAGACTTGATCGCGATCAAATGATCGCAATCATTGATAGAGGTCAATTGAAACAGGGTTGAAATATTCTAAGTCCTTTTAGGGTGGGGGGGGGAGGTGATGGATCGAGGGGGGACTGACGTCCCACTCTAATTTCGTTTATCAATTAGTTTCCGCAAAATTCTATATCCCTTGAGCCCCCTGAACCCGATCTTGATTATTCTCTATTCGAAGTAAATTTTGGGGACACTGAAAGAAAGTGCGCGAACCGCGCGACCCACCAGAAGCCCTGGTACAAATATACTATGTATATATATAGTATATACATAAAATGCAACATCATCAAAAAATGTTCCCTCCCATCTCCGAACTGGGTCATAGGAAAAAAAAAAAAAAATTGCTTCCCGGCATAATCTTCGTGTGATGCTCCGTTGGGTTATATCCGATGGTGGGGTACTCGAATGCGCGAAGGGGCGAAATTGAGTAAGAGGAGACGAAGGATAAGAAGACGAGGAATAGCAGGAATTTGACGGGGTTAGGGGCATGCCGAAAAAAGGGGGCACACGATGTCGCGCGTGGAGGCTCACGGCAGAAGGGGGGGGGGGGGGGGGGGTTAAAGGATTCGGTAATTATTCGCGGCAGGCATAGGCTTGAAAAATTGCCATCTAATCCTCGAATCGATAGCTCGAAGGTATGTGAGAACAAGGCGTCGAAAAAAGCCGGCCGCGCCACCCTTCGTGCAACATGAGGGTATCCTTGGCGAGGGAAAGAAGAAAAAAAAATAGGACCACCCTTGTTACGAGAACAGCAACCCCCGTGGAAAAGCAACGATCCTCTCGGCTCTCCACCCTTATCTCGCCGTGCCCCCCCCCCCCCCCCCTCCACGAAACGCATTATGAAAATAATGTATCGATATCGTAATAAGGGAATGATTGGATACGTCGACGACACACGGCTGTTTCAGCCCCACGGCTGGATACACTTCGGGCGCTATCATTCATAATGTTTTTTATCCTCTCTCTGGAAAATGTCTCCGCTCGGTATTTTTTTATCACTCGGGGCTTTGCACGCCTCCCGCAAATAGACGCATAAAATATATCCTCGACGCAAAGAAATTACAATGAATTTTCTGGCGAACAGAAGAACGGACGATTCTTCTGCGTATAGTACTGTTAAAAATGTCGCTTTGAAAATTCATAAAATGTATATGAAGTTCTATGCATATACAGTATGTGAAATTTCATTGACACGTATGTAAGAATATTGCGTTACCGCTATATTAAAAACTTTATTATTTGTATAATATTTGTAATAGTAACATAATTTTCACATACGGATATCTTAATTGTCAACGCCATCACCGGTAATTTCACCCAGAAAAATAATTTATTTGACGGCCATCGTTTATTTAGACGAAGTAAAAAATTTATTTGGTTTAAATAAACATTTATTTAAATCAAACAAACATTTTACTTCATCTAAATAAATGGTGGCCGTCAAATAAATTATTTTTCTGGGTGTTTAATATACAGATATACAAATTAAAATTAAATTATTAAAATTCAAATACAATTTATATAAATTCTAGTTTCATATACCGAGTTCTATATTTCATATAACTTTGTATATTAAACGTGTTGTAAATTTCGTAGCATTTTTAACAGTGTAAAAATGTCGAATACTTCAGCCCGTCTTAGCATGGAGAAGAGCTGCGAAAACGGTGTTCCGTATTTCCCACTTGCGCCACCAAACCGCTGCTATTAGATCTATTAATGCTTAGTAAAAGAAAAGAAAAAATCGACAATTTATTTGTAAATTAGAACATTTATCTACCTTCACTTGTTTCTGAGGCAGCGATATATTTAACCTGTTTTTCGCGAAAAGGCTCGCGAAACAGAGATAAATTGAGAAACCGACGATGTTCCATGAGTCTCGATCGGCTCGTACAATTCCCACACACCCGGGGTTTCGGTCGCGCCGGTCTATAATTTATAAAAGGGCATTAAATCGTCCAAGTCCCGTGCGCTCGGTGGTTCCCGAGAGCTCACTCCGGTATATCGCAGTGGGATGAGCGAGGGGTGAGAAGTTCGCGGGGACACGAGGATATACCACGGGGTTGAATATCGGGTGGGGGTGGAGGACATATTAGCTCGACTTAAAGCGCGGCATAATGATCCCAGCGTCGGAGAGCGAAACCATCTTACTCGCTGGTTGAACCGTCGCTCCTCGCGGAGAAGCCGGCTTTTTCTTCCTCCTCCGACTCTATTCTGTTTGAGTCTTTCGCTTCCGTCCTCCTCCGGGCGACGGGTTGACTCTCGCGAAAGTGAGATGGCAGACATCGCGGCCGGAATGGTCTTCGGGGTGGCTAAGGCCAGTCAGGCGAAAATAAGTGCGACTTCGAGCCACCGCTCATTGTGAGCCGTGCAATAGAGGAGCTCTCCGCTCTACTAGTGAGACTCAGCGCCGCTCCACCGCCGCAAGTTGACTTCGCTCGCTGCACAGTATAATATAATAGCCGGGGTGCAGGCGAGAACTCGGACCGCGGAGCGAGGGGAGAGTCCGCTGGTACGAAGCTCCTCGGCAAAATGGGGGAGCTCTAAAAATCGGCATCAAACGCCAACGGGCCGAGACCATCACCGAGCCATCCACCGCAAATTTTTATTCATTGACACTGTACATACGCTCGAGCACCCTCACCTTTTGCTCGAAAGTTCCCGCAGATCTCGGAAGATCACTGCACGAGCCCACTTCGCGGTATCCTTCCACCCTTCGAACTCATTGACCTCCTTTCACTTTGATTACTCGAGGCATGGTGATGCGAGGTTTTAAAAAGTTCTTCCGCCGACACGATGGATTTTAACCTGCCGCTTACCTTTGATCCTGCACTGAGAGAAAAAATTGTTGGCTTTACCAAAAGTCGCGGTGCGATACGTTCAAAGCTCATTGTTTTGTACAAATAAAACATCGTTTTGTTGAACGATTATTCGCTTCAATAGATTCAAATAAACATTTTTGTTGTACGAACCAAATAACACATTTCAATGTGCGTCACCGCGTCTTGATTAATCCAACCATTTCTTCTCCTCGGTCTGTGCAAAAAGAATTCATTGTTAAGAAAAAAAAACCCTACATTTCCATTTCGATATAGTACGTTTAGTACATTTACAGTACAGTAGAACCTCGATTATCCGAGGAGGGCGGAACCGGAGAGTACATCGATAATTGAAAAATCGTACATTTCCATTTCGAAATAGTACATTTAGTACATTTACAGTACAGTAGAACCTCGATTATCCGAGGAGGGCGGGACCGGAGAGTACATCAATAATTGAAATACACGGACAATCCGCATTGGTCATAAAGCGTTTTTATTTTGTATGGTTTTATGAAAAACGTAGTCAGACGAGATCTTACATTTACGGTTAATAATACTTTGGTATGTAGTTGTAGTTACAACGCTCTTTTCAGTCTCGTTTTTGAAAAAAATTGTGTCACTTTCGTTTGCTTTTGATTTTAATGTAGACAAACAATGTATGTGAACAGAACTAGTGTAGTCCGCCCAGGGATAGGTATAGGATAAAACTATTACAAACATAACGACTAATTTATAAAAGTATATTACGAATAAAAAAGTTTGTTGAAGGAAAAAAAATAAAGATAGCTTGGCACGGTTAAGGTAGCTATGTCGCTTCGCGCTCATTTCGCATAAGTTCGAGAAAAATAAGATAAAATTGCATGTACTTTCTCGATGGTATAAAATTCTGAAAAAATTCATGCATACTAAAGGTACTGAAAAGATTAATTGTGCATAATAATAATTCCAAAATGTTATTAACAAATGAATCAAAAAATTAATTGTTTAACAAATTATCCGGCAACATAACTTTTTTTTTTTTATGAAAATGATTCGTTCATTTTTCTGAATACGTATGAATTTTTTCAGATTTTTCAGTGAACTTCGATTTTTTTTTTTTTTTAAATATGGAAAAAATGTGTGAAAAAACAAAAAAATCAAAGTTGACTGAAAAATTTGAAAAAATTCATACGTATTCAGAAAAATGAACGAATCATTTTCATCAAAGAAAAAAGTTGGTTTGCCCGATAATTTGTTAAACAATTAATTTTTTTTATTAATTTGTCAATAACATTTTTAAATTATTATTGTGCGAAATTAATCTTTTCAGTACCTTTAATGTGCATGAATTTTTCAGATTTTTATACCGTCGAGAAGTACTTGCAATTTTCTCTAATTTTTCTCGAACTTATGGGAAATGAGCGCGAAGCGACATAGCTACCTTAAACCGCCGCCCGCTTGTTCCACAGCCGGTTAATCGAAGTTCTACTGTACATTTTTTCACTGCGTTTATTTTCCTGAAAACCTCGAGGCTTTTAGCTGTATTCTGCAGCATTATTGATAGTTACTGAAATCCGATAAAAATTGGACTCTGTATCCTTCGGCACGAGTGTGTATCGGGATATCGGCTCGTAGGGCTGAGTAGCAGGAATGACCAAAAGCTCGAAGAACCCGCCCTGCGACTGTCCGAAAAATCGAGCTCGTAAATCACTGCCTTTTTCCACAAGGGGCTCCGAAGGATTCCATCTTTCGGGCACATGATCTCGGTTAGCGGGTCCTCCCGAAAACGTGCGAACCCGCGTGTGCAACCCTGAAAAATATGCGCAGGACGGCCAAGGGGTGTATTAGGATCGCAGGGTGAATTTCCACTAGCCTCTCGTCTTTATTTACTCGGTGTGGCGAGCAAGTGGGTATATATACGACGGTATAAGAGGCCAACCACGCCCCGAGGCTGACCGTTCTCACAGTAAATACGTCCAGTGAGTTGCAACTTCTTTTTCTTCCTAATCCAAACCACCCCTCTGCTGTTGCTACCGCTGCTGCGTAGTCAAGGGAATAAAAAACATCTCTGCCCCATTTGCACGTACGCGAGACTTGATCCACGACCCGGCGATAAATTCCGATGAAATTTATAAGGATGCGCGCCGGAGTGCGATCTTTCTAGTTCGGACAGGCTAAACGTTTGCGGAGGAATTATTTATTCTCGCGCCAGCCACCCTGGGCGTCTGCGGGTCACTCTTTTTTTACGAAGATAAAACCTATCGCTTGACCGCCTCCCTTGAATTATTGCCCATGCATGTGTTTTTTTTATTTTTTATTTTTGTACTTTTTTTTCCCACCGGTCGTTCACTATCCTGAGCCGCAGGATCGGAGGATCCGTAAATTGACTCTGATAGAGTTGTCATTATCCTTTTTTTTTCTTCTTTTTGCCGGTACAGAGTCGCGAGGGAACGGGATAAACTGTCCATAGGGGGATGATTGGCAGGTGGTCATATATCATTCCTCGTGTTTTGAATGGTCCACCCCCGCGCGTTGTCCCGTGGACAGACCCGGCGGTATCGCATTAATAATTCTATCCTATCCACACCGGTGCCCGCTCTCGCACTATTGTGATATCATCGACGACGAGGACAGAGCGGAGAATAACGTCGCGTTCACGCTTGCTGCACTACTGCGGTCGCAAAACAACTCCCCACACCACGTATCGATATCCCATTGTGGATCTTCAATGCACTCAAAATAGCATGCGCCATCCCAGCGCGGTGTCTCGCGTCCGGTGAAATTCCGGACATTGCTTTCCCTGTTTCATTCGTTTTTGTTAGTTTTGTTAATCCCTCTCCGCCTACCCTTCAACCCCTTCCCGTTTCGACAAATTGAAATGTTATTTTACCGATGGAAAATTCAGAGCCGGTTTACGGGTGTTCACAAATATGAACCGGGATTCCTGTGAGATTCTTTTTCAATGTCCGAGTAAACCCAAATTGATATGGATGTTGGGTCGAAACCGTCAGGATGGCGCTGTAGCTAAGCGAACTGTTCAAATAAAATATAACCACTACTTTGTTATGGGTATGATGTGCAAATCATCATGATTGACTGTCGAGATCAGTTTGTGCCTTGAAAATTATTTTCGCTTAAGAAACAAGGACGCAACACCGATAGAAAATCCCACTGATACTAAGTTGATATGAGTGTTGGTCCAAAACCGTCAATATGACTTTGCAGCTAAGTAAACTGTTGAAATAAAATGGAACCACCTGTTTGTCATGTCATATGATGTGCAAATCGCGAAGATTAACTGTCGACATCAGTTAGCACTTTAGAGATCAGTTTGCCTCTTGACATTTTTTTCCTCTGAACAACAAAGTACGCAACACCAACGGATAGAACATCTCACTAATCCCAAATTGGTATAAGTGTTGGGCTGTAACCGTCAGAATGCCGTTGCAACTAAGCAAACTGGTCAAATAACATATGACCATTACTTTGTTATGGCTATGATGTGCAAATTATCACGATTGACTATCGAGATCAGTTTGTACCTTGAAAATTATTTCCGCTTAAGAAAAAAGGACGCAACACCGATAGAACATTCCACTAATCCCAAATTGGTATAAGTGTTGGGCCGAAACCGTCGGGACGGCGTTGCAGCTAAGCAAACTGTTCAAATAAAATATAACAGCTACTTTGTTATAACTATGATATGCAAATTATCATGATTGTCTGTCGAGATCAGTTTGTGCCTTGAAAATTATTTCCCCTGAAGAAAAAAGGACACAACACAGATAGAACATCCCACTGATACTAAATTGATATGGGTGCTGCGCCAAAACCGTAACAATGTCTTTATAGCTAAGTAAGCTGTTGAAATAAAATGTAACCACCTGTTTGCCATATCATATGATGTGCAAATCGTGAAGATTATCTCTCGAGATCCGTTTGCACTTCAGAGTTTGCCTCTTGACAATTCCTTCCTCCGAAGAAACAGTAAAAGTACGCAACACCGATAGAACATCCCCCTATGGTATTTACAGTTTTAAACAGAATCGCGACAACGAATGGTGAGTCGAACGCGTACGGCAAAGATTTCCTTTGGTGCGTCGTTAAATCCGAGTAAACCTCTTAAGCTTAACGATCATGCGTCGGACAAAGTAACCTTTAGCTCCGTGGAGAACCGGAGGCAAGAGAGCCGAGCCGAGTAAGAGTCGAGGGCATTAGCAAGACCGAAACTCACCTTTTCAGCGGCCAATTATAGGAGATTCCGCAATAATCCTATTATCTACATTAGCTCATTATTACATAAATGTGGCCGCGAGCTTATCAAACCTTTATACATGGCTGTGTGTGTGTGTGTGTGTGTGTGTGTGTGTGTGTCTAGAGAGCTTGTGGGAACGTACGTAAGTTGAACGTACGTCGATTTCAAAATATCATCTAGACTTCGCGATTAATACCGATGGTGGTGCATCGGGATTCTGCATGTACACCTCTATCCGAATCCAACCCAATCCAATCCGCCTTCCGGCACAATCCTAGCTCACCGTGGGATTCCGCACTGTCGATTATTCACGTAATCTTATCGATTACATCGTATCCCCAAAATCCCGGCGAGACGATAAAACGACGAGTTTAAGTGTCTTATATGTTATCGATATACTACGTGCTGCAATTCTACCCGATAGAGCAGTCCTCAGATTCCCAGCAGGCTTGTATCCTCGAGCGTGTACAACCGGCAGTACATTTTTTCGTCCTTCGCCCTGCCCGGCCGGTATCGTCGGCGGAGGGCTTTCCGAATCCAGACGATGGTCCGAAAGGAGGATTTGGCGAGTTCCGCCACATCGAGGCGAGCCAACTGGATACCGAGTCTTATCTGCTACTTCGGAGATTTTATTTAGATCCCTGGCGATCTGAGGCCATAAATGCGAAGCGTTTCGTCGAAACGTGGTGTTCCGCTTGCGCCGGGCAATCGAGCTCGACCGGAGCTATCGGAGAAAAGGGAAGCAATGGGGCGACTTCGTGCGTGGTGCGAGGGTGTCGGGGACGATCCGATGTCCACACCTCTGTTGTCAGCTAATGCAGGGCCATTGCCAAAGGGTCGAATGTCCTTCGTCGGAGCGTTGAGATCCGCGCGCGTGTGCGTGTGTCTCGGGGAAAAACCAAAAAAGAAGCCGAAAAGGAGAGCGAAGGAAAAAAGCGAGGACGGTAAAAGGGGCATGAGAGAAAAAAACTGAGCGAGGGAAGTCGGGCGGCCCGTGGCGCGTATTAGCGAGGGCTCGCTGACCGTGTTCGGCAGTACAAGCGGCGGGCACAACCCCGAGCAATAGAAGTAACGGAGTAGCGGAGTATAGAAGTAGCTGTATAAGGAGACGCGTTCGACCCCCCCGAATGGTCACCCCATGCGAGGGCCGCCACCGTAGCGACTATCGCTTGACGACAATCCCGCCAAATCTCTTCCTCTATAAACGGCTAAACAAAGAGGTCCATTCTTTATGAGAGGCTGGCAGGGCGGCTGGCCAACGACCAGGAGATCCCAGCCCCGTGTACGAGCGCGACGACGTCAACGGCGCCCTTAGAGACGCGGCGACCAACCCCCCAAGCCCTCCCTGGCGAGCCGGAGGGTGCCGTAGGGTTGAGGCGACATACCTTATCGGACTCTGTCCACCACTTACGATCATTTATTCGGATTTCGTCCGCTGGCCGGGAACCTCAAGGCTCGTGACGATCAGCTAGACGGAAATCTGACGAAGACCTTCCGACCGAATGCTTTGGATTTGTATCGAACTTTCATGCTCCGAGCCGTTTCAAAGTGTGCGCGAAGTCAATGGCGTATCGGGATTGGGTATGATCGGATAACCCAGATCTGAAACGGGTATGGAGAAAGCCAATGCCAAAGCTGGCGAAGTGACGAAGCAATCGATTCCAGATCTGGCGTAGTATAGAGTAAAAAATAATTTCGTAAAATCGGAATGGAAATTTAGGATAAATTATTTTGTTAAATAAGTGACAAACTTGTTTGTCTTTTATTGAATCGTTATTGAATATACGAACCTGTCCTTTTATTGCATGTATTATTGAAAATTTTAGTTTGTACTTTTGTTTGTAAAACTAGAAAGTTAACAAATTGAAAATTGTGGACGTTTGTGGACAGTAATTTAGTGTAAAAAGTACAATTTTTGTTTACTGTGTACTTGCGGTACAGACCCGTGAAACGTGAGTTTCAGAGCAAATTTCGAATACTTCTCGATGGGATAAAAATCTGGAAAAAATCAAGTGTATAAGAGGTGTGTCAAACATTGTTTTCGTGAAATAATAATTCCAATTTGTTACTTACAAATTGATGATAAAAATCATTATTAACAAATTACCCGGCAACTTAACTATTTTCCTGCATAAAAATAATTCGTTTATTTTTATGAATGCGTATGAATTTTTTCAGAATTTTTTGTAATCTTTGAAAATTGCGTTTTTTCACAGCTTGAACATAGAAAAAACGCGATTTTCAAAGATTAGAAAAAATTCTGAAAAAATTTATAAAAAAACGAATTTTTATGAATTGCATTCATAAAAATAAACGAATCATTTTTATAGAATAAAATAGTGAAGTTGCCGGATAATTTGTTGAATAATGATTTTTATCTTGAATTTGTTAATAACAAATAGCAATTATTATTTCACGAAAACAATCTTTGCACCACCTCCTATACACTTGATTTTTTTTCAGATTTTTATCCCATCGAGAAGTGATCGAAATCTTCTCTGAAACTCACCTTTCGCGGTACTGTGCCGTAAAGTTCTACCTTAAAGTATCGCTGGTGAGACACTTCTTCACTTCATCAGGCGTCGAATTTTCGAGTTACTCTTTGCGAACACATTGAAAAGTAATCAAAGTTTAAACAAAATCTTTATCAAAGCCGATGCAAAATCTTCTCGCGGCAAAAGTTGACCCCACTCCGAAAGACGCGCTTGGATTGAATTAAATGATACCCGAAGAATTGTCCTTGTCGATAGTCCTTCGGGAGTCTTATCATATTTTTCATTCCTTCGTTCCTCGCTCCATTCTCGTGGCCAATCGGGCACGGCACTAAACCTGCCAGGAACTGAGGGGGGAGGTCTGCATCCCGGGATAAGTGACAGGATTGAAACAGAAAGTCGGAGACCAGTACTGTACCATTGGAGCCGAGCCGAGGTATAATGCGGGGTTCCGGGTGTTTCGTGAATGGCAATGTCTGGGAGTATCGGGAGAGGCCGAGTAACTCCCGTCTTCGTCGACGTCTCCATTCCGTGCCTCCAACCACTCCTCGATAATAAAAGAAGGCAGATTAATGCCTTCGGTCTTGAATCCAATCAACATTATTCCGACAATAGTCGACCAGCCGATGCCCTTCGGCTCGGGCTTCACGATCTGATATCATCAACAGAAAGTCCCTTTCCTTCCCTTCTCTCACCGTCCCTCCTTTTCACGATTTTTTTTTCTTCATCCCTCCTGTCCCTCCACCTTCGTTCGCGCCGATGTCTTCGTCGCCGAAGATACGTGCTTCGCGCACCCTTCGACTAACCCTCGCACCGCCTTGAACGCGCCAACGTTTTCTCTTAATTCCAGGCTGCTCGATGATAAGTATGCTAACAAGTGAGCCGAGAACACTTTCGCTACTTCTCGATTCTCCTATCTATCCGGCCCGCTCGGCGTTTCGTCGTTTATTCCTTACCGATATCGCCTTGAAGCCAAATTAACGCGCGGCTTACGTGATACGACGAAGACAAGGAGGCCTGGTCTTTGTCAATGTTGTAACGCGCGAGCGGGCCGGGCTGCCATTAGCGGATCGAGCTTCGGGCTACGATGGAAACAAAAAAGCCACCCCTGATTGCAATCGAAACAGCCAACGACGTACACGCACCCTCTTGATCCCTTAGCCGCTTTCTCCTCGGCAGAAGGTGATCAGGAGCAGATGCATTCGGTACGCATAAACGGATCAGATACAAGCGCCGAGCGACCGAGAAACACTCGAGTCGCCAGTCTATTCAAAAGCAAGCTGTGGGGTGCCAAATTGTTGTCTCTCGATTGGTAGCTTTTTTTTTACAAAACAGTTATTAATATGTAGAAATATTCGCCCGATCTTTCGTCTCAATCACCCAGAAAAATAATTTATTTGATTTAAATGAATGTTTATTTCAGTTAAGTAACTATTTACTTAATGTAAATAAATATTTATTTCAATCTAATAAATATTTTACTTAATCTAAATAAACGATGGCCGTCAAATAAACTATTTTTCTGCGTGAAGCGAATGTGTCGTTTTAGACCGTTTCTGAACCTGATTACTTAACGCAGCGTTCGTAGCCGTTGATGATTTAATTTTTTAGAGGCTTTTTTTTATTTAATAAAAACGGGAAAATGGAAATTCCTCGGGAAATTTGGTTACTGATATGAAAATCGTAAAAATGTAAGTAGAAGATAAATGTAAGTTGAGGCCTCGAACGCACGAATTCGCACAGTGACGGCCATACAACTCGCTGATTTCGGATATCGCCGCGACGACCGACCGTTTGAGCGGTAGTCAGATATAAAGGAAAGCCGTGCGCCGTGTGTGTGTGTGTGTGTGTGTGTGTGTGTGTGTGTGTGTGTGTGTGTGTGTGTGTGTGTGTGTGTGTGTGTGTGTGTGTGTGTGTTTTACGAGGACCCAACGCGATAATGCGATGAAAGATGCGAACAGGGTTCGTTCATGCTCGAAGAGTACGTGTAACCGAGCGTCCGCTTGGGTTCCGCTAGATTCTAGTGACCATCCGCAGTTTCTCTGTCCCTCGATCTTTCATCTTCTTCCCTTGCGTTTTACTCCGCACTGGACGACCGCGACCGCCGTCGCCCATAATATATCAATTCCGTATTCTAATGTCCGGCAGTTAATCCGAAAAGTGCTAACGTCGCGGAAACCCGTACGTTGTGGCAATGCACGCTCTGCTGCTGATCCCATTCGGGATCACAGTTTGCCGCGTTTCCTCCATCGCGTCTCAGAAAGAGAATTTAAAAATCTCAGAATCTCGCAATAACGATGTAGATTCGACCTTAGTTCCTTGAAGCGATGCCAGACCGGAAATGCGTCACTTCCGGTTTAAAAATCTAATCTCTTTTCTCAAGCGGAAGTGACGTCATACCGGTACAACGTCACTTCCGGTTTTAAAATGTCATTTTTCTACCGGAGGTGACGTCGCACCGGAAACACGTCACTTCCGGTTGTAGAAATCTAATTTTTTCGACCGGAAGTGACGTCATACAGGAAATATATCATTTTCTGATGAAAAATCTCGAATTTTTTGACCGGATGTAGGCAATTCCGGTCGAAAAATGAGATCTTCGAACCGGAGTGACCTATTCTCGATACGATGTCACTTCCGGTCGAAAAATGAGATCTTCTAACCGGAAGTGACGTATTTCCGAAAGTATGGCATCGCTCCGGGTCAGAAAATGAGATTTTCAAACCGGAAGTGACGTTTTTCCGATAAATCTCCGAAAGTCTAAATGACCGTTTTCTAAAATCCATAACCCGTAGCTAGACTCCGAAACGCCAGAGCCACAACAATCTGCTATTTTATAATTCTTGTTTCGCTAAGCAAACAAACACATTAAGAAAATCAGCGTAATCTGGCACTGTGTCGTTGGGTTTTCCGAGTGAAAGAGGGGTGAGAACAGCGTGAAGCAAGTTTACTACCGTCGTCACGCATGAGTTGCTGATAGGTGCAAGATTCGGATGGGTCAGTAGCGGGCTCGAGTATCGTGCGAAGGAATCGGGACGGCAGGAGGGGATGGCCGAAGGGCGCGTCGACAGTCGTGGCTGCCGGTCGTTCGTCGAGGGAGCATGATAATTGGGAAAACGCGTGTTTGTGGTCCCGCCGGGATATTCCTCGGGAAAAGTGACCGCACCGTTCTCAAAGCGCTCACCGACCTACGTGCGAGAGCGTTAATGCGACGCACTCCCGCGCTTCGCGAAGATCTCGAGAAACACGACCGGCACGAAGAGACCGAGGGACGCGCAGTTTCGCGTGTTCAACATATTAGGGCTGAAAAAAAAAAACTTTTCCTTACAGCTGGGAGGGAAAGGTCCGGACTCGACTAACCCCTTAACCGCGGATTATTTATCGCAGAAGTTGCTTCGGCTTAATAGAATTTCGAAAATTGCCGGATCGCAGCCGAAGCAACCTCTGACTTCGAAGCCATAAATCAGCCTTCTCGTAACCGAAGCTTTGTTATCTTTGCCTTTGAAGATTTTATTTATTTTTTCCGACGCAATGTCACACATCGAGATACCGTTGAGAACAAAGAAAAAAAAAAAAAAAAGTGTTACAAACCGACTCCGCGAAGCTCTTTATAAACACAAATCCGATGAAATGTTTGAAAAACAAATATAATAAAAATTCTGCTATATTTCACGTTAATTCTTTTGCTTTTTTTTTTCGCTAATTTCATAAAACATTATCTACGCGTGTCGGCGCATACGCGCATGGGAATTATATTACGTAATGGAGGATAAAAAAGATTGAACGAGACACAAAGCGGCGGGTCGGGGGGGGGGGGGGGCGCGGGAGGTACGCGGAGAAGGAATTGCACGAGCGATTACCACGAGAAAAAGAGGTAAATTAATCCGATAATAAGTCGAGCGGTTACGCAGGATGAAATAATTATAAAATGCATCTCGGACGGGTCGGACCGCGCCGGTAATATACATGAGCTATCCACTCGCCGGCCGGCTCTTATAATTGGCGAACGCCGTTGTGCAGGGCGCGCATCCACGTCTCCCAGCAGGAGCATCTCTGCAAATCCATCCTTTTCGCCCGAAACCAGTGGAGTTTTTTTTTTTTTTCTCTTTTTTTTTTTTTTGCTTCCCTTTTTTCACCCCCTTCGGCCGATCCTTCGCACGGCATCGGATGAAAACAAAAGTACCCGCGGGAACAAACTATTAAAAAGCGTGCGTCGACTCAAATTTTCCGTGGCAGTAAATTGCTCGCGTCTACGGCCACGAGAAAACCGGCGGAACGTTCTCTGCGAGAGACGAGCTCTTTTTCTTCCTCTCCGTACACGTCCCACTGTGTCTCGCGGGGCGGGCTGGCCGCACTTGCCCGGCCATCGGTTGTCGACGACGGAACGACCACCGAACGAACGTTTCCACTCTTTCCACTTTGGCAGTTTTCTCTCCGCACTCTCGTCTCCTTCTCGAACCGGCTCTCTCGTCCTGTCGGTCTAAAAACTCTGCTTCCTCGGCGGCTTCGCACAGTATGCAGAGAGCGACCGGCGTCGGGTCGTTGGCAATGCACGACTGATAGGCGGACGAGGTCTGCACTTGTATTATTCGTTCGATTTGTGTAAATCAACAAAATTTGTTGAAATAAAATACATTTTTTTTTTTTTTTTTTTTTTTTGACATTGGTCTATACCGAACTACTCAATATGCCGCTGCGATCGAAACGCCTCTATGGTGAAATAGTATTGTAACGACTGTGGGAATTAATAACTCGCGTATTAGGTTTTGGGCGGATATTATTACTGTAATCACGGCTAAGGATCTCGAGTATTAACTGTCAAGCGTCTGTAATCGCTGAAAGTCCGATCAAGACTGTTTTACATGACGATCGATCTTGCATCGATCTTGCATCGATCGTCCGTTCGTTCGTCTATTGTCAAACCTAACTAAATATCGTGTGTCTCGACGAATAGTCAGCTATATATTCGTTACAGTGTATTATGACACAAGGAGGTAAGTGCGTTTTGTCACAGAGTGCGAAATTTGATGCCCGAACGAAGCGAAGGTAGAAATTCACACGAGGTGAAAATGCACTTCCTCCCTTGTGGCATACGATATTTTTTCCCGACTATGCTAAAATTGAACATATTTTATTGTCTGCAACGGCCCACCGACTTGTCAATTACTTTTGTTCCTAGGGTGGAAAAGTATCATTTTTCTTCCCACTCAGCTATTTTTTCTTTCGCGTTGCAGATATGAGATGAGATTAATTTTTGTACTGATATACATTTTTTTTGTCTAGATTGTTCCTAGGCGAGATTATTTTTTGTGCCGATTAAAAAATTTGATCTAGGTTGCACTCGACCGAGATTTCTGGTCGAGTCGAGTGGTCGAGTGGTCTGGTCGTTTTTATATTTCTGGTTAATTTACTTATTGGTTTGGTAATATTTCTCGTTATTCTAGGTTGGTTATATGATTTTACCAGATTTATATAAGAATCGGTCAAATGTCAAGTACTAGGCCGAGATTTTTTGCTCTGGTTTGCATATCATCATATGAAATTATGTTCTCAGTCTATCGATGATCGTTTCAGATTGATTATTATGATTGCTTAGTAGTTTGGTATTTTTTTTAAAAACGTTCATATCGTTAAAAAAAATGGTTTTTGTGCTTTCATTAGTGTATTTTTCATTTGGCGACATTCAGAATTTGGAAAAAAAAAAATTTCTCAAAAGTGGGGGGGCTTGCGTCAAAGAGTGATTTTTTTCCGCCTTACCGCTACGGATTTTATTTTAGAAACTTATCCATTTGGAACATTGTAGAACAACCCTAAAACAACTCAGAACAACCTATGCAATCTGGAATTTTTAAAGATGGATGTCTACCTTCCGGTATCTCATGAGATACCGTAATTTTAGCGTCGTCTGGATAAACTATATTTTTACCATAAATCGTTTTTATTTACTTGGATAAAAAAATATCATGTTTAAGAAAAATCCACCAAGTTACCAATACGATCTTTGTGAAGTCGATATATTTTTCTTCCCGAAGTACAGAGTGCCTTTTACGAGGGGATTTCCAAAGATATCCTAGCAGTTATATTAATTCTGCGTGAAGAGAATCTACTCGAAGTTTTTTTGAATATCGACTCTGGAGTCGAATCGGAGCGGAAGAGACGGAAAACCATGCCGAACAACCGTGTCTCTCCTTTGCCAGAGCTGCCAACGACCCTGCTGTCCGACCGGCCGCTTCCCCGAGCAAGCGTCCGTACGTCCGCACGTACTAACGCCCGGTCTGAGATAAAAAATTAGCCCGTAGAGTTGCAAACGTTTCCACCTTAAATCATATATTTATCGCGACATTAATTCAACCCTTTTAGGTCCAACCCGGGTTTTTTTCATCCCCGAAAACCCCCGGCGTTCACTGCCGCCCGGAACGTTACTCCTGCTGCCACATCGTCGTGTGTTACGCCCACACCCTCGACAAACCCTCTTTTCCTCGCCGTTTATACTCTTTCTCTCGCTTATATCCGCCCGCGCCTTCCCCGGAGGTTCCCTCGTAGCCCGCGCGAACGGCCCACAGCTCTCTCCCACTCCGGACGACGGCCCGTTACCTCGCTAATTTCTCAGATTCAAGTATTTTTATGTACCCACCGCCAGAAACCAGCTCCACCGTGGACTCCAGCCGCTGCCAACGTCGCCATCACCGCCACCCTCGGGCCGACCCGCCAGGACCGTCCGCTAAATCCTCTCGTTTATTATTTAGAGAGGGCCAAAAAGCTCGTGTGGCTTTTTCTTTTCCCGCTTATGCCGTATAGTACGTACCCCGTAGCTTTCGCCATCCCCCTCGAGTGTCCACGTTCGCGAAAGCACGACGGTATTAAGTGTACGCTGTGCATGTATGCAGGCGGACGTGGACCGAACGTACGAAAACGTGTTCGCACCGTCCCTCCTCTTTTTTCGGGCGACTACCCCCTGTATTATCTCTTCTTATAATTCCGCGCGACCCTTGGCGCGTATCCCTTCCACCCCGCCGCTTGGACCCCGTCGACGTCGACGTCGCGATCGGAGCTCGCTCTCCCCCCGGACCTCGTCTCGGTCCAAATGGACCTCCGCTATCTTAGTGGCCTTGCTGTTTCCACTCGTTGACGATTGGTTTTAGGGCTAATAGTACAATAAGTCGATAGCAAGTACCCTCAGGGCACTTCGATAAGAAATTACTTTTTAAATGAAAAAAATATGCTCATGTACCAAACTCGTTGCCTTCAATGCATTTGACTATTATTTGTAATTATCGCAACCATTTTTTTTTTTTTTTATTGATTTTAAATCTAAAAAAAAATACGCTCATGTCCAAACTCGTTGACCTTCAGAGCATTTGACTATTATTTGTAATTATCGCAACCATTTTCTTTTTATTGATTTTAAATCTAAAAAAAATACGCTTATGTACCAAACTCGTTGCATTCAATGCATTTGACTATTATTTGTAGTTATCGCAACCATTTTTATTTATTTTTAATTTAATAATAATAATAACCGTATGATGTTCCTCGCTTGGATCCTGGCGATGACGACGTCGCGATCAGACCGCGCTCTTCCTCTGGACCTCGTCTCGCTCCAAATGGAACTCCGCTGTCTTAGTGGCCTTGCCGTTTGAACTCGTTGACGATATGTCTGAGGGCTAATAGTACAATAAGTCGATAGTAACTACCCGCAGGGCACTTCGATAAAAAATTGCTTTTTAAATGAAAAAAATACGCTCATGCACCAAACTTGTTGCATTCAATGCATTTGACTATTATTTGTAATTATCGGAACCGTTTTTATTTATTTTTAATTATAATGATAACCTTATGATGTTCCTCGCTTGGACCTCGTCGATGACGACTGCGCGATCAGACCTCGCTCCTCCTCTGGACCTCGTCTCGCTGCGAATGGACCGATATCTTAGTGGCTTTGCCGTTTGCACTCGTTGACGATTGTTCTGAGGGCTGGTAGTACAATAAGTCAATAAGTAATAGTAAGTACCATCAGGGCACTTCGAAAAGAAATTGCTTTTTATATTAAAAAATACCCTCGTGTACCGAACTCGTTGCATTCAATGCATTGAACTATTATTTATAATCATCTCAAATCTTTTTATTTATTTTTAATAAAAATAGTAATAAATTTGTGATCTTCCTCGCTTGGATCCCGTCGCGATCGGACCTCGTTCTCCCTTTGGACCCTGTCTCGCTCCGAATGAACATCGTCTATGTTAGTGGCCTTGCCGTTCGCACTCGTTGACATTCATCTGAGGGCCAATAGTAAAATAAATCAATAGTAAGTGCCCTCAGAGTACTTCGACAATGTTGCTTTTGAAATAAGCAAATATCCTCAAGTATCAGTCTCGTTGCATTCAATGCATTTACCTATTGTTTGTAATCATCGCAAATCTTTTTATACATTTTAATAATAATAATAATAATAATAATAATAATAATAATAATAATAATAATAATAATAATAATAATAATAATAATAATAACCTTGTTATCTTGCTCCATTGGACCCCGTCAACGACGACGTCGCGATCTTACAAGACTTTGCTATCCATCTGGACCCTGTCTCGCTCCGAATGGACCTCCGCTATTTTACTTGCCTTGTCGTCTGCACTCGCTAACGATTGGTCTGAGACTCAATAGTAAAATAAACCAGTAGTAAGTATCCTCAAAGCACTTCGACAAGAAATTGCTTTTTACATTTAAAAAATACCCTCATGCACCGAACTCGTTAAATTCAACGCGTTCGACAATTATTTGTAATCATCGTAAACCTTTTTTTATTTTTAGTAATAACAGTAATAACAATGACCTTCTGCCCTTTAAACAATAATATCATATGCACATGGTGTTTTTTTTTTTTTTTTGAATGGCCACTGCACCGACCATCCCGACTTGTTCCCATGCCAGTTCGCCGAGGATGTTGGAAACTCGATAGTCGGGCAGCCCTTTTGCCTCGGCATATCCGCGCACGTGTATGAAAAGAGAGGGACTATTGTTTATTAAATAAATACATATTTGGTGTACGAGACGGGCCTGTTCATATAAGCCGCGGGTACCTACACAGTTGCCACACGGCAGGGATACCGACGACGACCGTATGTATCGCCGGCTGGGCCTCTATTTTTGACGGTTCGGTTTTGTTGTCATAGGACCGGCGAGGCGAGCCCGTTTGTTGGGTACATCGGGTTTCCCCCCCCCCCCCCCCCCCCCCCCTAACGCCACACCGTGCGCACGGCAATGTAACGCTTAGCTACGCGGCTGTATTCCGCGACACAGACTCCACATTGGCCTGTTGCAAAACTTGCCCTTATTCTCGACAAGGCGCACAATGGGGCTATCCAAAGACCCCGGATTTGCGTCGAACGCGCGTTCGCTCTCCCGCTCAGCCAGTTATTGGCATTACAGCAGCACAACAGCCAGTTCCGCGACAGTAACGACATTGCGGCAACACACTGTCGCCAGTTCGATGCAACGGAACAGAAGGAAGACACCCTTGCGTAAGACCCTTCTTAACCCTTCCGGTCTTACGAAAATCCGGAGGCCCTTTCCTATTCTTCCATCGCGACTACCATGATCCGCATGCCGATGCTGAAATCTTCGGATTTTAATGGGGATTCGACTTTAACGAAACTACAGCGAATACCTACCGGGCAACATTTTGCTGACTAATGACGATGTCCAATGATAGGTCAAACTTGCAAACGAATGCAACTGATGTTAACTAATGTATCAACTAATGTTTGATAGGTCAAACAATTTGCTGACCAATGATGATGTCCAATGATAGGTCGAACTTGCAAACTAATGCACGTAATGTATGTTAATGTATCAACCAATGTTTGATAGGTCAAACAATTTGCTGACCAATGATGATGTCCAATGGTAGGTCGAACTTGCAAACTAATGCAACAGATGTTAATTAATGTATCGACTAATGTTTGATAGGTCACGGAATTTGCTGACTAATAATGATGTCCAATGATAGGTCAAGCTTGCAAATTAATGCGACTAATGTTAATTAATCTATCATCTGATGTACGTTAATTTATCAACTAATGGTTGATAGGTCAAACAATTTGCTGACCAATGACGATGTCCAATGATAGGTAGAACTTGCGAACTAATGCAACTAATGTATGTTTATGGATCGACTAATGATTGATAAGCCAAACAATTTGCTGACTAATGGTGATGTCCAATGATAGTTCAAACTTGTAGACTAATGCAACTGATGTTAACTAATGTATCAACTGATGCATGTTAATGTGTCAACTAATGGTTGATAGGTCAAACAATTTGCTGACTAATGACGATGTCCAACGATATATCGAACTTGCACTGAGAAAATAAATGGTTGGATTAACCAAGAGGTGATGACATACATTCAAAGGCCTTATTTGGTTGGTATAACAAAGATGTTTGTTTCAATCAACATATTTTTTTAATCGGTTGAAGCGAATAATCGTTTAAAACAATGCATTTGGATCGTTTAAAACAATGCATTTGCAAAAAAACAATTTAATTGGACTAACCAAATAACAGTTTTGAACGTATCACCGCGACTTTTAGTTCTTCTAATCACTTTTTATTCTCAGTGTGGGCGAATCGGAAAATTCGGCCCAAGGATCGGCAAGCAAGTGTACCGTAAAGCGAGAGTTTGGCATATACTTCTATCGTCTTCGCGAAAAATTACCTTTTTTTTTTCTCCATCCAGAGGTCTTATTTTTTACACGCGTACTGTCTCGAGAGTTCGTTGGTTATCTGAAAGCCACGTGTGGTTTTTATGCGCGCGGGCCACACATAAAGACCCGGCGAGCGAGGGAGACGTAGAACTTGGGATAAATTTCTGTTTACCCTGGGACTAAGTAGACTAACATTTTTTTTTTTTTTTTTTTTTTTTTACGAGAGTACAGCGAATAGCGAAAAGTGTGTTTTACCAAATTCTCAACAACGGAATAAAAAAGTCACAGAAAAATATCTGTAAAAAAATGTGCTCAGTCTTCTGTTCAGAAACTAAAAGTCTAGGAGCCGCGGACCGTCTACGAGCCTGCACGCGGTTTTACCAAATTTTCAACAACGAAAAAAAAAAGTTCACAAAAAATACCGTACCGAAAAGAAAAATGCCCATTCGTCAGTTCGGAGACCAGCCAAGCCGCGAGCCGTCGGCCAAGGAGCCTCGACGTCGTTGTTCGCGGTTTTACAAAATTTTCAATAACAAAACAAAAAGTTATCAAAAAAAATATCTGTACACAAAAAACATAACAAAAATGACATTCGTCAGTTTGGAGACTAGATATATCGATGTGCCGTGGTGTCGTCGAAAGTGCTTGGACATTGTTGTTCGCAGTTTTATCAAATTCGCAATAAACCAAAAAATCTGGCAAAAAAAGTCATAAATGTTTCGTGCGCCAGTCGCGAGCCGTCGGCCAAGGAGCTTGGACGACGTTTTTTTTTCTTAACGTTCGCGTAGTTCAGTAACGAAATAAAAATTCATAAAAAAAATATCTGTACACAAAAAACAAAACAAAAAATGACATTTGTCAGTTCGGAGCCTGGACGTCGTTCGCAGTTTTACCGAATTTGCAACAACAAAAAAACCCCTCCCAATGGTTCATGCGCCAGTTCGGTGACTAGACGAGACGCGAGTCGTCGGCCAAGGAGCTTAGACGTATTTTTTTTACCGTTCGCGGTTTCAACAAATTGTCAGTGACGAAATAAAAATTCATTAAAAAAAATCTGTACACAACAAAAAAAAAAAAAGAAAAAATGACATCCGTCAGTTCGGAGCCTGGACGTCGTTGTTCGCAGTTTTACCAAAAATTTGCCACAAGACGAAAAAAAAAAAATGGTTCATGCACCAGTTCGGTGACTAGACGACTCGCGGGCCGTCGGCCAAGGAGCCTGGACGTCGTTCGCAGTTTTACCGAATTTGCAACAACAAAAAACCCCCCCCAAAAAAAAAAAAAAAAAAAAAAAAAAACGAAAAAAATGGTTCATGCGCCAGTTCGGTGACTAGATGAGTCGCGAGTCGTCGGCCAAGGAGCTTAGACGTATTTTTTTTACCGTTCGCGGTTTCACCAAATTGTCAGTGACGAAATAAAAATTCATTAAAAAAAAATTTGTACACAAAAAAAAAAAAAAAGAAAAAATGACATTCGTCAGTTTGGCGCCTGGACGTCGTCGTTCGCAGTTTTACCAAAAATTTGCCACAACAAGACGAAAAAAAAAAAAAAAATGGTTCATGCACCAGTTCGGTGACTAGACGACTCGCGGGCCGTCGGCCAAGGAGCCTGGACGTCGTCGTTCGCGGAGGATCGAAACGAAGCGTCGTAGAGTCGGGGCCGGCTGTGCGAGGCAAAAGCGGCAGGGGGTGCGCGGGGGGGGGGGGTGGCGGCGATGGTGGGGAGCGGAGAGGCGTCGCGACGCTGACGATGACGCGTATAGGTACCGCTATATGCGAGTAGGGGAAAAAAGAGCGAGAGGCGAAGCCACGAGCAAGGGGAGTGTCCGAGAGAGACAGAGAGAGAATGAGTGAGACGGCGAGAGAGACGGAGGGGGAGCCCGGGAATTGACTCAGCGACGGGAGCGAGACGGAAGAGCCCAGCTGTTGGCCGCCTCGCGTGTTCGATGGCTCCATCTCGCTCGAACGCACGCTCGGGATGCGCGGGCGGCGAGGGCAAAGAGCGGGGCGGCGGGAGGGGAGGGGCGGGGGGGGGGACTAAAAGCAGGCCTGTTGGTTGGTTTCAACTATATTTGTTTATATTTACACAATAAGCAACAGGGCCCCGCGGGCACCGCGGGTGCCCCGGTCGCACCAGCAGCAGGCAAGCAACGACTGCGAGCCGACTCGTCGCTCGTTCGTTTGCTCGTCACGGCCGCTTCTGCCGCCTCGAATTTCTAACGCTCTCGCATTTTGGTATCTAGTTCTCACTCGAAGGCCTCGACTCCGTCACGAAAACGTACGTGTAAATCCGTTGTGTGAAATCGGAAGAAAAAAAAAAATCAATAAGATCTTTCTTTTTATTAAATCGTAACGCGACAAATTTGTTGAAAAAAAAAAAAAAAAATCGATAAATTTCGTCGCGAGAGAGTGCAGATTTTTTTTTTTTTGGCTTCGCGCGGGCTCGTCAAACCCCCCACTCCGGGGCAACCTCGAATTTGGAACAGTCGTGCGTACGTGTCGCGAAGCGGCGCACGTGGGACTCGCGTCGGTTACCTGCAACGTGCGCTGATCGATCGCGCTTCGCGGAAAAATCGTCATACGATTCTTGTTTTTTTTTTTTTTGTTTTCGTCGAATTGTTTGTACAGATTTGTAATATCTCTCTCTCTCTCTCTCTCTCTCTCTCTCTCTCTCCCTCTCTCTCTCTCTCTCTCTCTCTCCCTCTGAAATAATCGTTTATTTTTTGTTTTTCATTTATCGCGAAAACATTCGCGTTTTGTATGCTGTTTTTCTTGTTATTGTTTTTGGAGTTTGGTTCGCGGAATTTTTTTTTTTTTTTTCATTTAACAGTGCGAGCTCTGCGCAGGTCCGTCGAAGTGTAGAACCGTGCCGATACTTCTTGTCCGGGAAGCCACTTCGGATACCAATTTTTTTTTTTTGTTTTCCTCCCCCAAAAAGTGAGTTGTTTCACGTGTTCGTTGTGCGCCGCACAACGCCGAAGGGATTTCCTGGCGGGAAACGAGGGAATATTTGTTCAGTGACTCGGTGAATGTCGAGGCGACGGAATTTCCGTCGCTCGATTTAGTTTACTTACGGAGAGAGAAATATAAAAAAATATAAAAAAAATAAATAAAAATTACCCGCTGCGAAAGAAACGATGAGCTAGTGGACCTCGGATGAAATTTCACAGGAATTACAGTGTAATATTGTTTTGTGTTGTGGTTTAAAAGATCGTCGATCGTGTTACACTGTCACTGTGCGCGTGCAAATGTGCACGAAATTATGAGAAAAAAAATTGATGGCGTGATTCCAGGACGATGGCATAATGGATCATGACACTGACGGTGACGGCGCTATCAACTTGTCAACGTCCCAGCGACCCTCGGCCTCGACCACCCCCAATGGTGACTTGCCGGCCTACGGACAGGATCAGCGCGACA
The DNA here is from genome assembly GCA_963922035.1 of Amblyjoppa proteus. Classification (NCBI taxonomy): domain Eukaryota; kingdom Metazoa; phylum Arthropoda; class Insecta; order Hymenoptera; family Ichneumonidae; genus Amblyjoppa; species Amblyjoppa proteus. Next base: position 15,190,140 of record OY998233.1, read on the forward strand.
ACGATCAGGTACTATTGCGAGCCCAATTAAACGTACGCATTGCACGTTTTCGCATGTGTTTTTTTCCGCCAATTAAAAAAAAAAAAAAAAAAAAAAAAAAAAAATCAATTAGTCGGGCAATTGATTTTAATTTTTTAAATAAAAAATAAAATAATGAAAACGAGCCTACCCGCGAGTTAGATTTTTATTTAAAAGACTTTAAGAGCACACCCGGAAAAATAATTTATTTGATCGCCACCGTTTATTTAGTTTAAGTAAAATGTTTATTTGATTTAAATAGATATATTTATTTCATTTGAGTAACTATTTACTTAATGTAAATAAACAGTGGCGGTCAAATAAATTATTTTTCTGGATGCAGGATCGGTTAGGGGACTTTTCGGCTCCAAAAAAAAAAAAAAAAAAAAGGAGCAAAAATCGTAAAAAAATAAATACACCGGATGAAAGTATCAGTCGCGATAAGGTTCGGTGCTCACGCTGCGGAGGTTTGGCGAAATCCATGCCAGGACTTGAACCGTACGGGTCCTTTTTTTTCCCTCTTTTTCGGATAAGCCAGGGGCGAAGGCGATACTTTCTTTCGACTGCGGTTTGACACCACAGACGTCATAAAATCGAGCCCCCCTGATTTCAAATTCAATTCGAAATCGCGTTGGCCCGGCCGGTGCGGAGCGCCTCTCGGCCTCGTCTAGGGACGAGTGTACTATGCGGGATATACGCGGTGGCACAAGGGGGTACATAAAAGCGTGCGAAAAGTGGCGGCGAGGGAAACAAATGTTTTATGGCCCTTAAAGCGCTCTTTTCGACGGCTCGAACGCGCCTCGCGGTCCGAAAAAGGGAGATGTATATTACACGGATAGAGGCACAGGTTACCAGGCAGCGTGGCAAGCCCAACGATGCGTACGCTACTTTGGCACTGGCGACGGGGTCGCACCGGTACGAACCAACGGAAACGAGTGCGGAGCTCTTTTGCGCGTGAACGCGTGCACGCGCGCGGCCACGCAACCCTCTCTCATGTGGCCATGCACGCAGGCGGGAGCCATATGTGTATGCGCGGCGTTGCTCGTCGTGTGTCCCGGAGAGAACTCGTATATGTGCAAAACAGGCGAGGATATAAAAAGAAAAGGGGTAGGAAGGAATGATCCGGAAAGAGGCGGAAATAAAAGAATACATGAATGCAACGTATACGATTTCACTGCGGGGACCGAGACAATTGCATTCCGTTAAAGTGCGTACACCGTAAAGATAAATTGTACATTTTATGTACTGCAACTTTACGTTTGTTTACATTAATTGAATGTCAATGTACTTTTTTTTTTTTTGTAAAATTTGAATACCGGATATTAAAATTACAAATCTTCTGAGCGAATTTTACAACTAATTTTCATTAAAATTAAAAACTTTATACTGTAAAATTGCAACGCACATGTGTTTGAAATTTCAAAAACAGTTTAGGCAAAAAAGCTTCCAATATCGTTCATTGATTTTCAAACGTTTTTTTTTTACAGTGTACAGTGTTGGATCGACAAAATATTTTCACTTTTTAAGTACGTAATTATTTATTGAAAATTTTTATTAACAAATATTTCGAATTTGAGCATCGTTGAAACCTTGCAATATTTTTTGTTTATTCTCGGTGCGATCGCATATTTGCGTCCGATAACGAATGCACTATCGTCGCGGACAGGAAAACGTGTCGTACACTGTTAAAAATGTTATGAAATTTAGAAAACGGTTTAATATACAAAGTTATATGAAATTAGAATTCATATACATTGTATTTGAATTTTAACAATTTAATTTTAAATGCAATACCTGTATATTAAAAATACCGGTGATGGCATTGAAAATTAAGACATTCGTATATGAAAATGATGTTATTATTACAAATATTATACAAATAATATTGTTTTTAATATCCCGGCAACGCAATATTCTTACATACGTGTCACTAAAATTTCATATACTGTGTATGCATGAAACTTCACATACATTTGATGAATTTTCAAACAGAAATTTTTAACATTGTAGTTATTGCGCAATAAACAGAGTGAACATAATTAGAAGTGAGCAATGAAATTTCGAGAACGTTTCGACACATTTCGAGAGGCTCATGTCCTTGTTCTAGGATAAATAAATTTAAAAAAATTACTATTTAAATACGTATTTTTATCGAAAACTGTAAAAAATATTTCGAATTCGAAGATCGATGAAATCGTCTTACATTTTTGTTTATTATCGATGCGATCGCACATTTGCGTCCGATAACGAATGCACCTTCGTCGTGAACACGAAGATGTCTCATAGTCAATGTCTCATAGCGCAATAAACGGAGTTAACAAAATTTGCAATGAGCAATGAATTTTCGACAAAGTCCATTGCCTGGTCCGATATACGGCGCGACTGCACGTTGAGAGTTTCGTGAAGCCGGAAATGGTCCGGGCGACCCTGAGAGATCGACCCTCCGTGGACCTTCTATGGAGAAGCTGCGGGGTCGAGCTCCAATTCTCGAATCTCCTTCGGCGTACCTACCTTCTTCGTTCTCTTCGTTCTCTCAGTCCCTCGTATTCCGTCTTCGACGGAATTCCCTCTCCGGTCACCCCTCCGGCCTCCCCTCCGCCCCCAAAACCGCTCGTGTACATATACAAGTACACGCTAAGTTTCCACGTCGTCTTCGTTGTTACGCGGTTTCTTGGCCTGCTTGTTCCGTGTGTCGCACGGCCGAGCGACGAGCATACGGGATCGAAGTCCCGCGGCGCCGTTGGCTTTACACTGTTTATAATTTAAGGAGATCCATCGAGCAACGCGCCCGACTCCACTCGAGAAGGGTGCTCGTCGAGGTTTCCGTCCCGAGGTCCCTCGAAACTGTCGAGAGCCTCGAGAGACGTGAGAACGGAAGTCAGACGATCCCTCTTTCTCTCGCGCTATGCCACTGCTGTATACGGTGATTCACGAGAACTATCGGGTTCGTCCATTTTTTTCGACCTGTTTTATTTTTGTACGATCATTGTACGATGCATTGACAAAAAATAAAATTACAATTCACATATCGCTGAGTTAAGAGTATATATTAAAAAAAAAAGATATAGGTGGTCGAGACCGTCCTCAGGAAATTTAAGGTAGTTATGTCGCTTGGTGTTCATTTCGCATAAGTTCATGAGAAATGAAACAAAATTGCAAATACTTCACGATGGTCTAAAAATCCGAGAAAATTCATGCATATTAAAGGTATTGATAAGATTGATTTCGCATCATACTAAGTCCAAAATGTTATTAACAAATTAATCAAAAAATTAATTGTTTAACGAATTATCCGGCAAGTATTTTTTTTTTTTTATTACGAAAATGATTCGTTTATTTTTCCGAATGTGTATGAATTTTGTATAGATTTTTGAATTAGCTTTGAATTTTGTGTTTTTCCATACATTCTTTCCATATAAAAGAAATTCAAAGCAAATTAAAAAATTTGACAAAATTCTAACGTATTCGGAAAAATCAACAAATCATTTTCATTAAACAAAATTGGGTTTCCTGAAAATTTTTTGACCAATTTTTTTTTTCCATCAATTTGCGAATGACATTTTGGAATTATTATTATTGCAAAATTAATCTATCCAGTACCTTTGATATGCATGATTTTTCTCAGATTTTTGCACCATCGAAAAGTATTTGCAATTTTGTCTAATTTTTCTCGAACTCATGCGAAATGAACACGAGGCGATAAAACCTTAAGACAAATGTCCAAAGTGAAAGGACTGCTGGATTAAAATTTGAGGAAAATGGATTTGGGTTTGGTGACATTATGACACTGTTTAATTTTTGATAAGACAGAATGATAAGTCTCGCTCTCTACCACTGCTATATGCAGTGATCCCCGAGAATTGTCGGTTTCTTCCATTTTTCGTCCTATTTTATTTTCGCATGATCATACGAATTAACAAAAAAAAAATTATAACACATGTCCCTAAGTTAAAAACGCAAACTAAAAATAGATTGTGGATGTGATATTATCCTCACGGAATTTAAGATAAATGTCCAAAGTGAACGACCTACTAGATTTTTATTTCACGCAAATGAGTTTGTGTGTTGGGACATTGAGACACTGTTTAATTTGCGATAAGACGGTGAAATTCGCTGGCTGAATGTGCTTTGGTATATTTCATCGCCACTCTTCTTTTTATTGGCTGCAATAAAAATAAAAAATAAAAAATTGATGAATTTTTCGGGCAAATTGTGCAACTGTCGAGAAAGATTTCTCTTCTCTTTTTTTTTTTTTTTTTTATACATCTTCGGAATTCTCGAAAGTATTGACGATTCCTTTCTCCCCTAAAAATGCAAAGAGTTCTCGTCGAGGGTAGGAAAGAGGTGGAGAGAAGGAGAAAAGGCAGCGGCGGACAGAAGCGCGCACGTGAGTGAGATGGAAGAAAAAAAGCGCTCCAAAGAAACGAGAACGAAGTCTCCGAGTAAAAGACAAGCGAATTCTCACCTCCCCGGCTCTTTGCCTCTCGCCGGCGCCCTTGAAATCGCAAATTGCGGATAGGCTGTCCTTTCCAATCAAGGGCCCGGTCTGCTTTCTCCGCACCCTGGTCGAGAAACACCCCGTTTTCTTCTGCCGTTCTTTATCATCTCGCCCCGCTCGGGCGAAAAACCACCCTAAACCCGCTCGGCGCTGCTCGTTTCGCAGCCCCTCGAAGTGAAAGAGCTCCGAGACGGGACCAAAGCCCGGGCCACTCCTGTAACACACTTTGCTATGAATATCGATGCCACGAGCGTTCGCTCCGAAGTTACGAGAAGCAACGTCATGACGGCTCAATCCAATCCGCTCCCGTAATTGAAAGAATTTCGGCAATTTTTTGCTATTACCCATAATCAACGCGCGGTAATCTACGGTGTACTACAGCTGGTTGAGATATAAAAATTATTGGATGGTATACTTGGGACACTCGTTGGCTTGTGTAATACGTCGGGATATTTCAAAGTTCGTACCAATGTGATGGTACGGAAGTTGGTGAGGTTTCTCCAACGGAATCATCGACAGATGTCACTTTTCGCAAAAAGTTGCTTCTCTAGTGAAACGGTAAAATATTATATTCGTATTATATAAATAATATTATATTATATTATAATATTATATTTATATTTATTATTATATCATACGGCACAAATACGTCACTTCCGTTCAAAAAATGAAATTTTAAAACCGTAGATGACATTTTCTTCTATATCCTTATTTATACGATATTTTGTCGTTCGTTTGTAAAAAAGAAGATATATATATCGATATATATCAATATATATATATATATATATATATATATATATATATATGTGTGTATATATATGGCATGTATTATCGATAAGCGATCGCTGTGATACATCGAAAGATCCTCGATAACTGCCGTTCACCTGTCGCAATGCCGCCACAAGTCGACACATTGGTCGGAGGTTATTTCGAAAAGGAAAGTAGAGTGTGTAAAATCCACGCCTAGACGGTGTAGATTCCTCGATACGATTAAATATAATTGTTTCGTGCGTTGACTCGATGTGCGTCATTAATTTGTTATCGCCTTAACATGTGTATATTGAACATTTGCGTGAAGATACCGCTGATAGGATTAAATAATAATCTTCAATCAATGATTCGATCAATAAGATTAGAAAAAAAAAGATGTTCGGCTTGTTGACACAGCCACTTATAACCTATCATTCGCGTCATTTCCAAAGACAATACAACTGTGCAAATACTCATAGATTCATAAATTTATATAATCACTGACAAAAACTTTTTTTTTTCAAATATTCAACAAAAGATCGATATCGTTAAAAAAAAATTCAACCCGCAATTTTTGCAATTCTCTCGAATAATACCCGCAATTTTTGCAATTCTCTCGAATAATATCCATCGACACGCATGGAATTTATTTCGTTCTTTTTTTTGTATTGTCCGTATGCTTCTTCGGTAGAAATTTTGCAATTTTTTGAATTCGATTAGAGCTTTCGCTCATGGAGAGTCATTCGGCCCGGAAGAGTCGAGATGAGGCGCCTTCAAACGTACACCGTTAAAACGTACACAGGTTCACCGTAACACAACTGAATCTCACACTTCATGAAATGGCACACGTGGTTCAAGCTTACACGACGAATTTATAACAAACGTTTTTCCAACACATTACAAACCGTACACCGCAAATTTACAACACTTCGAAAAGCTTTCGCATTTTAAATGAACACATTCAGAATTTAACAACATTATTTTGTGACAATTGTGAAATGTAACAACTTCGAAAGCTTACACGCGAAATTTGTAACAGACGTTGAATCTTACACCCGTGCAATCTTACACGAGTGGATAGGGAAGGGGGTGGATCGAAAATGCCGCTGATGAGAACCACTGCTATTATGTGGGTTAAATGGACTTCACAGCAGGCAATGTTCGCACGGTAACCCTTGGAAAGTCCATTTAACCTGCATAGCAGCAGTGATTCTCATCAGCGGCAGTCTCGAGCCGCCCCCTTCCCTCTCAACCCGTGTAACATTGCACGAGTGTAAGATTCAACGTCTGTTACAAATTTCACGTGTAAGCTTTCGAAGATGTTACAGTTCGCAATTGTTACAAAATAATGTTGTCAAATTCTGAATGTGTTCATTTTAAATGTGAAAGCTTTTTGAAGTGTTGTAAATTTGCGGTGTACGGTTTGTAATGTGTCGGAAAATCGTTTGTTACAAATTCGTCGTGTAAGCTTGAACGCCGTGTGTCATTTCATGAAGTGTTAGATTCAGTTGTGTTACGGTGAACCTGTGTACGTTTTAACGGTGTACTTTTGAAGGCGCCTCGTCGAGATATTGAGGAGAGCCCACGCGCATGCAGCGTGAGAAAACGCCCCTCTTCGTTATATAGCACAGGGTGCAGAGAGTTTCGTATCACCCTCGCTACACCCGGTTGTCCTTGCATTATTAATCGTTCGAAACCTCGTCGCTGTGTACTTAAATCCAATCCGGCAATTCTCTACGTATACGTCTCGATCTTCCGTCTTTGGTCTCCCTTGGATTTCCCCTCGATTTTCCTTTCCCTAGCTGGAGGCTATTCGCCAATATATGTGCGCACAATATATATCTATGCCGGTGGAAGCGAGCACCTGATATAGTATTCCACCACTATATATAGTACATATATAAGGACAAGACGTTGAAACTGGTTGCAAGGACGATTACGCTCCATTATTCACACGCTAACTTCGTGCCGTTGAGTGATACCTAAGGAAATCTCGTGCCGCTAGCCGATTTCAGTGTTTAGCGATACAATGATTTCCACCCCCCGACCCCCCCCCCCCCCGCCCCCTCTTCTGCCACTTCCGCATCCCTCAGCGGAGCGCCGCGTATCACTTTCCGCACTTCTCTATCCCTACCGTAATTCTATAGTCTGTCTTTCGATGATTGTTTGGAGCACGATGAAATCTTCTATAGATTTCCGCCCCGTCTTGATATTCAATCTATGCTGATTATATCCCAGGCTCGATTGGATATTAAAGAGGTTCGGGCATTGGATTAAATCCCGGATAAAGCGACGAATTTTTTTTTTTTTTTGTATATCTTTTGCTCGGTCCTGCAAGAGGATTGTCAGGACACGATGCGACGCTCCGATAAATTTACACCGGGGAAGGTAACATTCTTCGAAAATAATTAACTTGAAGTAATTTTTGCTTCCTCGTGGTGGAAGCCGTTTTCGTAAAAAAAAAAAAATTCGAGACTTTAGAGGCTCGGGAAGCATAAATACGGAAAATGCTATCTCATAGAAGAAGCTTTGCGAATAAATTTGAAAAAAAAGAAGGAAATTGAAACAGTTGAAAACTGAAATTTTCAACTGTTATGAGAATACGATATGAAAATTTCGGTGTTCAACTTTTATGAGGAGCCGATATGAAAATTTCAATTTTCAACTTTTATGAGGATCCGATATGAAAATTTCAGTTTTCAACTTTTATGAGGAACCGATATGAAAATTTCAATTTTCAACTTTTATGAGGATCCGATATGAAAATTTCAGTTTTCAACTTTTATGAGGATCCGATATGAAAATTTCAATTTTCAACTTTTATGAGGATCCGATATGAAAATTTCAGTGTGCAACTTTTATGAGGATCCGATATGCAAAATTTCAATTTTCAACTTTTATGCGGATCCGATATGAAAATTTCAATTTTCAACTTTTATGAGGATCCGATATGAAAATTTCAATTTTCAACTTTTTTTTCTGTTACGTTGACCGATCCAGTCAAAGCCGACTGATAGATTAACGTCGTTCTCGTAATTACTTCCCCAAGCAGTCCTTCTAATCGCAAGATACATGCAAAGTTGAACTCATTTTATAAGAGTGTCGTTGAATGAATACAATGCTCTGACTATACGTGCGGCGGTATCCTGCATGGCTGCACATCTGTACACAGATTCCATAGAAGTAAGGCAGTATGTCGTGTAAAACTGAATTCAGACGAAACCGATATCTACTTCCGCGGTGATAAAGTAATATCTTCGTTTATGGTACCGACCGGACCTGATAAATTACGTTTATAAAAAAATTATCGTTTTTTCATGCATCAAATGTTGATTAGCTCGATGATGATAAGAATAATTCGTTTGCATGGTGTTTGTGATTACAAAATAAAAATAAAAGTAATGCCACACATATATATATATATACCGACCAGTTTTGACGACGATTCGCGTACAGATTCTTTGATGCATAGAAGCGGAGTTCGCACATTTTTTTCTGCATGATTGTAACACGCTTTTGTAATATTTAATGACGAAAAGCTTTGAGCTTTTTTTTACGTTTTTTACGTTTTTTACGATAGTTTCGTAATTTCATTGTCACTCGGCATAAGATCAGCTTCGATGAGAGAAATACAGATCTATAGATCATTTACGTTTTTAATTTTTTTTTTTTTTACGAGCCCAGGCTAACGTCCAAAATTTACACTAAGTAAGGTTCATCCTTGAAAACAATGAACTTCAATCTTTTTTTTTACGATAGCTTTGTGCCTTCATTATCGCTCGTCATGAGATCAGTTTCAATGGAAGACATAAAGATTTTGCCAATGATTCTGCAGATAATTTTTAAAAATATATTTTTATTCTTTTTTTTTTATTATGGGCCCAAGCTAACTTCCAAAATTGACAGTCGGAAAGGTTCCATCGTCGTAAACGATGAGATATTTATTTTTTTACTTTCGTTAAGTGACTTCGCTATTGCTCGGCATAAGATCAGCTTCGATGGGAGACGTACAGATCTTGCCAATGGCTCAATAGATATTTTTTTTTGTATTATTACGGGCCCAGGCGAACGCCGATGTCGTTAATGCCATCGCCAGCGGTCGCTTGACAAAACCGTAATCCTACGCCGCTCCGCCACCTGAAACAACTCGCGGCCAAACATTCGTGTCGTCGCGGGTAAACATTATATCAGTGACGGTGCGCGTGGAACCACGTGAAATCCTGCGATTCCTCGTCTCGTCCCTTCCACATAGCTCTCCGGGCGCTCTTTCTCTTTTAGCCTCAAACATCGTCGCTTCGGGAGTCACACGTACGTGTACGCACGTATGCAGCGTACGGAGGGGGACGAAGAACACCTGAAACAACTACGAGCGAGCCGCTGCTGCCGCTGCTCACTCACGATTTTAAAACATCGTCGAGCTTGTCGCTCCCACAGAAACACGCCTAAGTCGCTCTCTTCCCCGACTACGCCCCGCTCCATCTGCCTATTTCCATTTATCTTTCTATTACCCATCGACTCATGCCTCGAATTTCATAGCTAAATATTACTCACTTATCTTGATACTATTATAATCAGAGATGGGCAAACAAGAGTTCCCTGAAACGGCCAATATTCAACTAGGATTCTTGTGAAATTCATCCTTGCGGCCATGTGGAAGAGAAATTGGCGTTGTCGGATGGTAATTGATAGACAAACAGATCAGTATGACGATTGCTATTTTTGAACTCGGATGTACGAGGGCATCTTTTTTTCACAATTTTTTCAAATTAAAATTTTAATATTAGTCATTTGTCTTGATATTATAATCAGGGTTGGGCGGACAAAAGTTCGTGGAAACAGCGAATTTTTGCGTTGGATAGTTGAGAAATTCATACCCTTGGTGGAATGTAGGAGAGAGATTGGAGCTGCCGGGTGGTAATTCATGGACAAACATATCGAGATGCAGGTATGGCGATTGTTATTTTTTAACCCGGAAGTACGAATGGATTTTTTTCACAATTTCTCAAGTTAAAATTTCTCAAGTTAAAATTTCACTATTACTCAGTTATCTTGAAACCATTATAATCACAGATGGAGAAAAAGTTGCCTGAAACATCGATTTTTTCGCGTTGGTTACTTGTGAAATTCATCCTTGGTGCCATGTAGGAGAGCAATCGGAGTAGTCAGATGGTAATTGATAGACAAACAGATCGGTATGCCGATTGTTATTTTTGAACCCGGAAGGGCGAACGAATTTTTTAAAATAATTCTTCAAGTTAAAATTCGAATATATCTCAGTTATCTTGAAACTATTATAATCCGAAATGGACAAATAAAGTTTTCTGAAACAGCGAATTTTCATCTCGGATACTTGTGAACTTTACACCCTCGGACCGAGTAGGAAAGAAATTGAAGTTATTGAATGGTAATTGATAGACAATCAAATCGGTATGACGGTTGTTATTTTTGGCCCCGAAAGAACTCACGACTTTTTTTTTGGTTCTTCAAGATAACACTTTTTTCGTGCCGATGCCACTCAAATAAGCGAAAAAAACCTATCGTTGGAAAATGTCCTATTTGCGTGGCAATCTTCGTATCGACTCACAAACATTTGTGTCGCTCGTGTACACGAATGTCCGTCCCGACTCGTACTTTCCCGGATCCTGCAAGAAATGAGTCTCGGACGGTCGAGGAGGGTCTTCGACGTCGTCGACGTCGACGTGTAAAATTCGGGCAGGCGGACGGGGCGTTTCAGACAGCGGAACTTAATTAAAAGCACGCGCGACGATTATTTGCCGAGACTCGGGGGGGGGGGGGGGGGGTCTCTCGCCCGTTTATTTTGGAAATTGCGTCCCGCTAACCAACGAGACAAGATCTTCCGCGTACTCACGCTCCCAACTCCTCGACTGGAAAACCACAGTAAAAAAAAAAAAACAAAAATTAGTTGAAAAAAAAAAATAAAAAACAAAAATTCCGTCAAGGATCACAAATTATCCGGATCAATGATGACGACGATATTAAAACCTCTAATGTAATATTTTCATCAAAGGGTACGAAATGAATAGTAATTATTATCTATCTACATAATAACAAAGTTCGTGTCGATTGGACACTCACACCGATACTCACTGATACTGACACGGATACTCACAGATACTCACATCGATTCTCACAGATACTTACACGGGTATTCACTGATACTCATAGGGATACTCACAGATACTCACATGGATAATCACACAGGTAATCATACAGTTAATCACACGGATATCCGCACGGATTCTCACACGGATATTCACACGGCTACTTACACAGATACTCATAGATACACACAGATACTCACAAATACTCGCAAATACTCACAGATACTGACAAATACTCACAGATACTCACAGATACTCACAAATACTTACAAATACTCACAAATACTCGCAGATACTCGCAGATACTCGCAGATATTCGCAGATACTCGCAGATACTCACAAATACTCACAGATACTCACAGATACTCACAGATACTCACAGATACTCACAGATACTCGCAGATACTCGCAGATACTCGCAGATACTCGCAGATACTCGCAGATACTCGCAGATACTCGCAGATACTCGCAGATACTCGCAGATACTCGCAGATACTCGCAGATACTCGCAGATACTCGCAGATACTCGCAGATACTCGCAGATACTCGCAGATACTCGCAGATACTCGCAGATACTCGCAGATACTCGCAGATACTCGCAGATACTCGCAGATACTCGCAGATACTCGCAGATACTCACGGATACTCACAGATGCACTGGTGCTGCAAGCGCCCGAAACGCGAGAGCCAACAAACCGCCAGTTATTATCAATAGCTGTACCTCAGTAAGATATATTCGTTATCCTCGTACTTGCCATATCGGGAGATAACGGCAGTGAGGAATAATCGAAAAGCCGCGTCGACGAAATTTGGCGAACGGGTGAGAGGTTACGCGACAACAGGGACCGAAGGAAAAGATCGCGGTCGGGTAAAGCGCGACGGGATGAGAGTAAAACGAGAATGAGGTGTGGAAGGGACAGAGAAAGATGATAAAAAGGCGGAGAGGAGAGGCGCGGCGGAAGGGTAGAGGGACGGAGAGCGCGAAGAGATGGGAGGGACAAGGAGGGACGGGGAGATAAAGTGCGAGTGGGAGACGAAGCGTCGGCTAGAATAAACACATAGATGTTTTCTTTGTTCCTCTAAACTAAACAACCGGCGAGGAATCTAAACACAGGCCAGAACCCAAATTCAATTTGGTCGCCGGCTTCCTCGTCGTCGCCGCCGCCGTCGTCGGCGTCTCTACCTTCCGCCCTCGCCGGTGCCGAGTACGGCAAACGGCATGCCGAAAGGTACTGCCCTTGTGCACCCTTGTGCAACACCCCTCGACGTTGCTGCAGCTCTTGCTCCGCACTCGCTCCCGCGCGAAGCAGCTGCAATATTTGCGGCGCTCCGTTTCACCCGCGCAACGTAACTCTCCTTCCCAGCTTCCAGAATGTAAAAAAAAAAATTTGTTTGAAAATTAATGAACGATATCGGAAGCTTTTTTTTTTTACATAAACTGTTTCTGAAATTTCAAACACATGTGCGTTGCAATTTTACAGTAGAATTCTTATTTTTAAAGAAGATTTTTGTAAACTTCGTGCCAATGATTTGTTATTTTAAGGTCGTTCTGTCGCTCGTGTTCATTTCGCATAAGTTCGAGAAAAATGAGATAAAATTGCAAATACTTGTCGATGGTATAAAAAAAATCTGAAAAGAATTATGTATATTAAAGGTACCGAAAAGATTAATCTTCCATAATAATAATTTCAAAACGTTATATAAGAAATTAATGAAAAACAACAACAAATTTCCCGGGAAGCCAACTTGTTTTTTTTTTTTTTTTTTAAGTAATTTGTTCATTTTTCTGAATACGTATGATTTTTAAAGATTTTTTAATTTGCTTTGAATGTTTTTTTTTCTTTCTCCATGGCAAAAATGTGTGGAAAAACACAAAATTCGAAGAAAATGAAAACATCTGGAAAAATTTATATGTGTTCAGAAAAATGAACGAATGATTTTCGTAATAAAAAAATTAGGTTGCTGGATAATTTGTTAAACAATTAATTGTTAGATCAATTTGTTAATAACATTTTGTAATTATTATTATGCGACATCAAACTTTTCAGTACGCTTAATATGCATGCATTTTTTTCAGATTTTTATACCATCGAGAAGTATTTGCAATGTTATATCATTTTTCTCGAACTTATGCGAAATGAACACCAAGCGAAAGAACTACCTTAAGATCTTATATTTTTATTTTACAGAAGAAGTGCTTTAACGTTCAATTAATGTAAGTAATGTAAGCAAATTTCAAGTTCCAGTACATTACATTTAAAATTTATATTTACAATTATTTAGTACATTATTTAGTACAAGTAATAAACTATGCCCTCTTTTAATCACAAAAACGACACGGATTTTCGTAATAAATTTTCGTCTGCGTTATCGGACAAACAACACTTCAAGGTACGTCAGTGAATTTTTACAGATATTTTTTAGCACATTAACTTGTTATTCGAATCATTCGAAGGTTGCGTCTTGGCAAATTCTAGGTCCCTCGTTGAATAAGGGTTTTTCTGCTTAAAAGTTAATTTTTTTTTCAAGACTTATTTTGTTAAGATTGCTTTTATTATTAGCTTGAATACATTATTTTCGCGATCTATGTAAAATCCGTGTCTTCTCTCGAGATCGCTGCGGCCCTTGCTCCGCGCTCTCTTTTGTGCGAAGTAGGTACTTCGAAAATATCTGCCGCGCAACATATCTTTCTTTCCCAGCTACCTCCCTATCAGCCTCCCACTGCTCGAACGAAATTTTTCACGCGTCCGGTCGCTGTTTCGAAAGTTACGAGATTTCTAAACACAGAATGCGGAGATAACTACGATTGAAATGGTCATAACGAGTTAGTGGAGAGCGAGGCAAAATAGGACAGTGGGGCAAAACCCGACATCGCGGTAAAAACTCAATTTTCCAATAATTTGTTGGCGCCCCATTTTGTCCCAACGATATATCCGCATTCGCGACACCGTTTTACTCCACTTACCATAATCACCGCCATCCAAAAGTTATTGGAAAATTGCGTTCTGTCCCATTGTCCCGTTTTGTCCCGCGGTTCCATTTTGCACCGCTCTCCCCTACAGTACTTCAATTTAAATTTCTGCGTAAAAGATATTTTTTAAAAGAAAAATTTGGTACATTTTTTAAAATTAATTTCAGTACATTACTTTCACTATCTGCGTAAAATCCGTGTAAATGTAAATCTCCAACCGTCATTCTCCTGTATTTTTCCTGTTCGTAATTTGTACATCTCTCATTCTCACATTCGCCCATCTGCACCCAACTGCCCGATCGCAAGCGGCCACCCAGTCGGCATAATTTTATACGTGGAAGGATTCAAATAAACAATAAAAAAAAGATCCATTCGAGAGATGAAAGTGGTAATGAAAAGTATCTCGCCCGGTCGGAAGATTATTATAGCGTCGAAGTTCCGTTGCTGCGACGACGTTCGCCGATGCAAAATACTCTTCGAATATAACTGTCAGTCTCTCCCAAGCCAGAAAATTTTTAATAAAAAAAAAATTTTTAAATCAACAGAAACAAAAAAAGAAACGAACACAGGAATTGATATGAAGGGAAATGAATATGCCAGATACAGCGGCACTGTGTTCCATCGACGCTGTTTTACCTGCGCGTATACGAACGGGGTAACGGGAACGCGAATAAGAGGGAAAACTGATTGCGAAACATTTTCCAGTTTTAGTAAAACGTCAACGTGGTACAAAGTCCGAGATAATCTTTTTCCCATCCCTTTCTCCCTTCGTATATATATATATGTCTCTTGTTATTTCTGTTTCTGTATCGGAATCAACGTACGCGGGGGTTTACCGCGTCTATTAAAACGAAAGCGGCGTGGAATGAGAAAAATGAAGAAAGAAAAAAAAAACACGGCGACGGGAGGGAGCTTGTACATCCTTCATTATCGTAATGGATATGCCAGAGAGCACGATGAGAATTTGATTTGCTTGTATTTATTCAGATGGCATAGCCAGTGCTCCTCATGCCTCTGGCTCAGGGTGAATATCTACATGTTTATCCGTGCGGCATGCGAAGCTTGGAGTTAACACCGACGTGGACGACGTCTGTAACACATAATACACATACACCAGTTTCTACGTATGGTTTACCATTATACAAACGAGCTTCACTTTCGAGCACTGCGGAATGAGAAAATAAATTGTTACAAATTGAATAAAGCACATACGATATGTATATGTGTGTGTATATATATATATATATATATATATATATATATATATATATATATATATATATATATATATATATATACGTGTGTACGTGTTGGAGAATATTTTTCAGAAATTCGGTACCAGAGATACAGCCGATGAGATCCCAATTGCCAGACACGAAGTGTCCAAAAGCTCAAGAGCGTAGGCAGTAAAAAAAGTTTCTACTTTTTACAACTTATTGTCGACGAACTTCGACAATTTTTTATCTGTCAACGGACAAAAGTGCAACCTAAAATTGTTCATTACACCGGAAGTAAAAGAACAGGTTTATATTCAAAGCCGGACAAACGACCTTGTCACTTATTTAACAACATTATTTTTCGAAATTTCATACATCGATTTTACGAATTTTTTTTTTTTTTTTACTGTGTATGTGAAATACTGCGGTGTGTAGGAAAAAAAACATAACCCACTTTTTTCGCGTTCCGCGAGATGTACGATCAATGTCAGATTTCCATGAGATTTTCGTATCCGTGTAAAAAGTTTAGTGCAGTTTTTGATACCGACTGGGAATGCGCTGAGCAGGGATGAATGTCCTTTGCTTAGTGTTAACTCCTTTTTCTACACCTCTTTTTTTTCACTGCAATAAATTCCGATGATAATGACATATAGTATGGATGTTCCAATGAAATATTTCCTAATCTATTGAGTTACTGTTCGGGCTCCATTTTATCGTTTGAAACTCAACAGTTCGAACTTTCGATCAATACAAATTTATTATCTCACAACGCCCTACAAAATTTTACCTACCTTTCACCTGTAAAATAATCTATCGATTTTTTTAAATAAAAAAAAAAACATGTTTTTAATACTGAAATCAGCTTGCAATTCGGGATGAATTTAGTTTGTGGAAATTCAACATTTGACGGTACACGCACGAATGTCTGTGAATCGAAGAAACACGCATGAGGCACTCCGCCGTATACTCGGGACGCTCGCGTTACCTCATCATTAAAGCGTTTGTTTGTACAAAAATAAATATCAGTCATTTCGCCATCTGCCCGTTGCTAGGCGAGATGATGATACAGAATGGCGCGAGAAAGAGACGGTAACCGTGTGTGTGTGTGTGTGTGTGTATCTCACTCTCGAGGCCTTGGAAATTCTGGTACGCTCGTCGCGGCTCGTGTCGAATTGCTTGTTTCACGGATTTAAATATTTTTACAGTGTGGTAATTTCGTTCGTACAATATCCTCGGTGGCCCGCGTTCACTCTACGTCCACGGAGACCTGGTATGTATCAGAATCTCTTCTCGTGTTTAGAAACCCTCCTCTATATCCGGCACTCCGCATCGAGAACCAGCAAACGCTACGCGGCTCGAGCTTTTCCATTAGTTACCACGATATGCGAAACGCTATTGAACCTCGGAGCCTCACAGTCGCACGAAAATACCCGATATGAATTCGTAATTCGCGCATACCGCACTCTTGAGTTGCCAATTTTTCAGCTGCCGTCAACAGTCGGTAAAAGAAAAAAAGATTTTCAAACCGGAAGTAACGTTTTTCCGGTATGACGTCACTTGCCGTCAAATGAATTAGATTTTCGAACCGAAAGCGACGTTTTCCCCTATGACGTCACTTCCTGTTGATTACTAAGGATATGAAAACGCAACTTAAGTTTTCCCCAATGACGTCACTTGAGGTGAAATAATTAGATTTTCAAACCGGAAGTGACGTATTTCCGGTATGACGCTATTTCCAGTCAAAAAGTACCATTTTCAAATCGAAAATGACATTTTCACGTTTGAAGTCACTTCCGATTGAAAACTGAGATTTAGAAACGGGATATGACGTTTTCCCCTATGACGTCATTTCTGATGAAAAATCAAGATTTTCAAGCTGGATGTGACGTTTTCGACCGGAAGTGACGTCATACGGAAAAAACGTCACTTCCGGTGAAAAATCAAGATTTCAAAATCAGAATTGACGTCATATGGGAAGACGTCACTTCCGGTTGAAAACTACCCTAACAGGTCAAACGACCATTGAAAACGACCGCGAAACAACATAAAAAACGACCGGTCGTCTTGTGCCGTTTTGACGACCACCGTGCGACGAAAACAACGACGACTTATTAGGTATCGGCTTGGTCGTATTTTCTTTAACGACCTAAAAAACGACCGAAACACGACTGACACACGTCACCTCGGTAGTTTTTGGGTCGTTAAAGGAGAAGACGACCAAATCTAACCCAGCAAAACTGTCGTTTTATTGGTCGTTTTATAGTCGTCAAAACGGCACAAAACGACCGGTTGTTTTTTCGCTCGTATCGTGGTCGATTGACTTGCCAGGGTAATATTTGAAAACCCTAAGTGACGTTATCCCGTCAAAGAGTCAACGATATTACAAACAAACAAACAAAAAATGTTGAAGCGCTTGTGTACCCCCGTGTGGATTAACCAAACGAGTCTATCATGCGTGAGTGCGGGTTAAAAACAAGAACGAAGATGAAAACGGAAACGCGACGAGGCAGATGAAATCGGGAAAAGCATCGCGCACAGATTCTTCTCACGTCGAACGAATATCCATGCCCGCTCCTACCTTGCCACTCGACTCCCGCTCTCTTTCTCATTATAATCCCTTCCTGTTAATCTGCTTCGTATAGATTCATCTTCAGCAAGTGACTGCGCCATACACTCCGCGCGCAACGATATAACAGATCGAGCGAGCTGCGCGTATCCGCCATACGTCGATCACCGTGTCCATCCCCCTTAAATAAAGTTTTTTAAAAAATTTTTCAATTCTTTATCTTTTACTATTTTTTTTCCTCCCCGTACGGTGTGTATTCTGTAGCTGCGCTGCTGGACCGCTTCATCTCACTTGTCTGTCTTCCACTCGTTCCTGTCATTTTTCTTTTTTTTTTTTTTTTTTCGTTTTTTCAATTTCTCTCCGGTACATTCTCCGCCTGCCCTTGTGCGTTTGCGTAATATAATGTAAAATAGAGAAAGAAACGCTGCAAGAAGCGAAGTGGGATGTCGGCTAAAAAAAAAAAAAAGAAAAAACACTGTACAAAAGGTAACGAGACCAAAAAGTACCCACGTCCAGCGTATTCGCTGCGGCCTATACGAGCTCGGTACAAATCTGCGCTCGAATGATATGGAAAAAAGGAATACGGATGTGTGCACAGATGAAAAATCGTACGGGGATAAACAAAAGGAACGCTAAGCAGCTCTTGATAATACTTTCATCCCTCTCGGTTAGAGCTTAACAA
The DNA here is from genome assembly GCA_963922035.1 of Amblyjoppa proteus. NCBI lineage: Eukaryota > Metazoa > Arthropoda > Insecta > Hymenoptera > Ichneumonidae > Amblyjoppa > Amblyjoppa proteus. Next base: position 15,208,967 of record OY998233.1, read on the forward strand.
CCCACATACGTTCAAGAGTACTTTTATTTTGTACATCTCGCATGGTATTCGCTATAACCGGCAGTATATCATCCGCGATGATAATAATGATAAATGCGTAATGAGAACGGTTCGGTGGAGTTTCGTCATTTCCTTCTTTCTCTCTGTGTGTTTTATATTAAAAAAAATAAAATCCTTCTCTCCAGCATTGCTCCTCGGGCATGCTATCGTGGCGGTATTAATTTCTCTATATGCCTTTGGAAATCTCGAAACAAGAGCGTATAATAAACAAACACATAAACTCGGTCGAGCGCTGCTGGGTGAAAAAAAAAAAATAAAAATTCGAGTAGAAACTCCTTCACTGCACTTTACAGGCTCTTGTAGTTGAGAAATGCGAAAGCTCGAGCCATTTTAGTCCGGTGAACCGGCAAATTATTATTGTTTCTCCAACTATTCTCAAAGCTTGTTGTATGAAATGATTGCGCGAAAAGTGTACTAGATTTTTTTTTTAACGTGATGAGCGACAGATTGGTAAACAAATCCCAATTGAATTTCCCGGGTTCGAAAGATCAATCGATATGTCGATTAATTTTTTTATTTCAAGCCTAAGTTTTTTTTGGTTTATTTTTTCTACATCCCTTTATAAATCTCGAAACAATAGCGTATAATAAACAAACACATAAACTCGGTCGAGCTTTGCTGATTGAAAAAAAATAATAATAATAATCGAGTGGAAACTCTTCACTCTGCTTTACAGGCTCTTGTAGTCGAGAAATGCGAATGCTGGAGCCATTTTAGTCCGATGTACCGTAAAATTATTATTGTTTCTCCAACTATTCTCAAACCTTGTTGCATAAAATTAATGCGTGAAAAATGTACGACTAGATTTTTTTAACCTGAGGCGCGACAGATTGGTAAATAAATTCCAATTAAATTTTCCGGGTTCGAAAAATCAATCGCTGTGTCGATTATTTTTTTTTAATTTCAAGCGTAAGTTTTGTTCGGTTTAATTTTTCTACATCCCTTTAGAAATCTCGAAACAATAGCGTATAATAATCAAACACATAAACTCGGTCGAGCTTCGCTGAGTGAAAAAAAATAAATAAAATTTGATTAGAAACTCTTCATGCCGCTTTACAGGTTCTTGTATTCGGGAAATGCGAAAGCTCGAAGGATTTTAGTTCGGTATACCGGCAAATTGTTATTGTTTCTTCAACGATTTTCAAACCTTGTTGCATAAAATTGTCGCGTCAAAAATGTACGTCTATATTTTTTTTTACGTGACAGGCGACAGATTGGTAAACAAATCCCAATTCAATTTCCCGAGTCTGAAAAATCAATCGATGTGCCGATTAATCTTTTAGTCTCAAGTGTAAGTTTTATTCGGTCAAAGAAAAAAAGAAAGACAATCCCGAAGCCGCGAGGCAGCGACGAAGAAGCTGCGAAGCTCTCCATCAGGAACGCCACGTGTGACAGTCGCGACGCTCTTTCGCCTTCGATATCTGTGTCGCCGCGTCAAACGATAAAATTGCTGTTCACGGAAACAATGCAAACAACATTATCTGCGCCGCGCGTATAAGCACACCGATGCTTTATATATCTCGCGCGCTCTCTGGGGCAGGTGCGATTGTTCCCCTATCATAAATATATTCATAAATATAAAGTACACATATCGACTGCCGAAGACATAAGGGCGTATCTCCGGTGTTGAAGCACACGAGTTACGCCCTTTTCTTTCTCAGCGGTCGATACGAAGTGTACCTCATCAATGTATGCAAGTTTCGGCTTACCGATATTGTAGGTCGTATTATGCCTGACTCGTACGTGTTGCCCCGTTTATATATACATATATATATATATATATATATATATATATATATATATATATATATACATATGGACGATTATCTTTCAAACGACGATACGTTATTCCTGTTCTCTCTTTCCTGCAACAACCGCTGATTAAAAGTGAAACATTTACGTTCGCGAAAGACGAGAAAGTGTCTTTTCGCGCGCTCCGAACTGGCGTATGAGGAGCGTTCAGCGCGTACCTTTTGCCGCGGGAGAGTCGCCGAGTCAGTCGGACAAGTCGGAAGAGCCGCGTATGTAGCTGATAAATCGACGAACGTGTCGGTCAGGTAACGAGATCCGCGTCGACGTTGTCGTCATCAGTCGAGACGAAGAGGGCGAAATACAATATCGGCGGCAAACACTCTCGGGCACGATAGCCGAAGTCTCTCACGCCGGGTAAGTTCACTACCGGGAATTGTTATTTCGAATCGGAGGCGAGCGATTATAACTCCCCGATCGCAGAGACTGCGCTATGACACATGCATGCAACTCGGAGACGAGACGCTTTTCCCGCGGTCCTCGTGTTTTACACGCGCGGTTACAAGTGTTTTCTTTATCTTGAACGTACACAAGCGCGATCAACGAGAGGCAAGGATCACTGTGCGACCGGCTGGTTTCGTATTTCGAGTTTTTGCGGGAACGATTATTTTGCCTCTTGGCGTCGGAGAGAAGAGATTTTTATGCGCACAGCCGAATATGGAGCGGGAAGGCTTGCGGGGCGAACGAATTGAAGGTAGTCGTTTTTTTTTTTAATTATATAATTTGATGTTAGTTAAGTTGAATCATCGATGTTTCTTACAATTTTTTTTTTATCATGTACTTCAATAATGATACTGAAAAGAATAACTACAGTTTTTTAAATATATGTATATCTATATATATAGAATATTTCTGAAACACTTAAACTATATATACTATATATGGTTTCGTGTTTCGAGTTTTGCGGCAATGAGTATTTCGCCTCTCGGCGTCGGAGACAAGAGATTATTGTGCACGGAGCCGAGTATGGAGCGGGAAGGCTTGCGAAGCAAACCAATTAAAGAAAGGCTTTTTTGTTGTTGTTATTATGTAATTTGATGTTAGATAAGTGGAACTGTTGACGTTTTTTATAATTTTTTTTTTTTTTTTTTTTCGTGCACTTGAACAATGATACTGAAAAGAGTAACTATAGTTTTTTTTAAATATATATGTATATCTATATATATAAAACATTTGTGTAACACTTAAAATTTCGCACACATCTTCTCAACATTTTGAGGAATATGAAACAGCGGTCACTGAAAAATTGATTTTTTTGGCGAAAAAAAGAAACTCCCCCCTTAAACTATATCTACTATATATGGTTTAGTGTTTCGAGTTTTGCGGGAACGGCTATTTTGCCTCTCGGCATCGGAGAGAAGAGATTTTTACACGCGAAGCCGTGTGTGAAGCGGACAAGCTCGCAGAGAGAACGAAATATGGATAATCATTTTTTTTTGTATATTGACCTCGAATAATAATACTAAAAAAAAAAAAAAAATGGGCACAGTTTTAAAAAGTGTATGTATGTATACATATAAAATATTTTGGAAACGCAAAGTATATCTCCTATATACTTGGTTTCGTTTTTCGAGTTTTTCAGGAACTGTTTTGCCTCTTAGCGTCGGAGAGAAGACATTTTTAGTCGCGGAATCGAGTATGGATAATATTTTATTTTTTTTTATCATGTAGTTTGAAGATTGATAAGTGGACCCAACGATGTTTTTTATTTGCTTTCTTTTTATAGTGAACTTGAATAAGAAGACTGAAAAAACTGGTTGCAGTAAAATATATATATATATATATATATATATACATATTTATACAAAATATTTTTAAAACTATATCGCGCAGGAAAATAGTCGTGAGAAATTTCAGGAACAGTTTTCGATGTCTTTTGCTTCGCGCAAGTTGATCGATGTCTTTTGCTTCGCGCAAGCACGCCCGTGAACCGTGAAAAAAATTTCAACGAATAATTAAAACTTGTCTTATTACCCGGCGAAGAATAAGAATACCGTGGACGTGACCGCGCGGATATAAGTCCTATATTCCGACTGTTCCGCAAGGCGCAGAAGGAAAGGGAGCAGCAGGATCTTAAATTCTCCTTTTTCCTTCCGGCCGAGGAAACCCGTTGAAAAGATCCGAACGACGATCTATCATTCGGCGCGAGAATCGTGTCTCGGTCAGGGACGGCTTTTTGTCCCAACCGCCGCACGCCCGAGCTTGGCTAAACTTTTGTCGCTCATACTTGCCTCCGTCTCATTCTTCCGAATCTACCATTCCTATACTTTTCTTTTTTTTTTTTTTTTTTTTTTTTTCTTACTCGATGTTCGTTCATCGTCGAGCAGTCGAGTGGATCCAACTTCTCCAAAAAAATCCAGTCACTTTAAAATTCATGAAATGGATACCGATAATTGATCAATACTTCCAAAAAATTGATTACAAAAAAATATTCTGAATTCGTACCTGCTCTGATTTAAATTAATTCTCAATTAATACATATGCGAGGGACTTAACGTTAAGCGGGCTGTCGCATTCTTCGCGATGTTAAAATAAAAAAAGTTACATTTTTGCGGCTAGTTATCGATGTCACGAATGTCGACGAATTATCGAAGATTATTATGTCGCAATTAACCTGAAAATAAATATCCATAACTGATCGTGTCAATATCTGGGAGCCGGTTCGGTATTTCATCTCGGGAAATTTTCTCGGGCGCAGTTTAAAAATGGTATGATTTTCATTGATAGTAAACAGAGTTAGCTACTGATAATTAATAAATCGATAACTCCGGAAAATTATTAATGAGAAAAAAATATTGTTCAATCGTACCCGCTCTCATTCAAATTAATTTTCAATAATGAATACATACGAGGAACTCAACGTTAAGCGGGCTTTCTCATTTTTCACAATATTCGAAAAAAGAAGTCACATATTTGCGGCGAGTAGTGGTCAATATCATGAGTATCGACGATTTATTAAAGATTATTATATCTCGCAAGTAATTTGCAAATAAATACCCACATCTGATCTTGTCAATATTGGGAGGACCCCCATATTGACAAGATCGGTATTTCGATATTTCGTCTCACAATCTTTCCTCGCGCGTTGTTTAAAAATAGTAATATTTTCATCGATAGCAAGCGGCCCCAAAGTTCCTTCGTTCCGCGAACGAAAAGCTCGACTTGACGTCCGACTGATAAAGAGCCGAGCACAGTGATAGGAGAGACAGAGTAGGTTAACCGAGTCCAGCTAGTTGCATAGAGGTGCCGGGAAAAATTAATACCTTTCGAAAATTATTGATCAGGAAGAAAAATATTCTTCAATCGTATCTGGTTTTATTCAAATTAATAGTCAATACATACATACGGGGAACTTAACGTTAAGCCGGCCGTCTCATTTTTCACAATATTCGAAAAAATCTCACATATTTGCGGCAAGTAGTTATCAATATCACAAATATCAGGAATATCGAAGAATTATTGAAGATTTATATATCTCATAATTAACCCGACAATAAATCGGAGATCCCGTTCGATATTTCATCTCAAAATCTTTCCTCGCGCGTAGTTAAAAAATACTAGCATTTTCATCGATAGCAAGCGGCCTCAAAGTCCCTTCGTTCCGCGACCGAAAAAGCTCGACTTGACTTTCGACTGATAAAGAGCCGAGCAAAGTGATAGGAGAGACAGAGTAGCTTACCCGACTCGAGCTAGTTGGATAGAGGTGCCTAAATAGAGTCCGCGCCATGGTGGTTTGAACGCCGGTGGCACCGGTGGCGAAGAGCCCACTTCGTTTTCGGGACCAGCAGTCGGGAGCACTTAACTGCCCTGGCCTCTGACAATGGGAGAGAGAGTCTTTCGCATTACAACGTTCAGTGTCTTGAGGCCTATTCACCGAATGAAGCCTCCGGGCTATTCTTTGCCATTGTCTGTCGGTCGTCGGGGCTGGTTATGGGAAATCTTCCCGCTCCTCGCGAATGCAACTCCCTTACCCGCGAATCTCTGCCTCCTCGGTTTCCGACACAACCCGACCGGCACCGAGGCGCGTAACACCGGCAGAAACCATTTCGAGGGGTACCACCGAGAGATCCGCCCGCTCGGAATCTTTATGCTGTCATCTAATTGGCCCCGGCATCTAACGGGACATAAATAAGTTAAACACCATTGAATTGTTTATAGCGATAGCCTGAAAAGCTCGTTCGCCATTCACCGACCGATCTTCCTTCGCCCGAGGTCTCTCGCCCTCCACCATTCTCCGATTGTCTTATCGCAAAACATACACTGAGAGAAGGATCTGCTAAAAATTATCAATCATCTAAGAAAAATTACCATAGCGCATAGTAGGGTGTTAATGCGTCAGCTTATACAGTCGATATAAATCCGGAAGTACCGGATTTATAAGAATTTTTTCTTAGATATTAGACTGTTGAAAATTTTCTGAAATTTACAACACGTTTTAATATCCAAAGTTATATGAGATATACAACCTCGGTATGTGAAATTAGAATTCGTATACATTGTATTTGAATTTTAATAATTGAATCTTAAATGACAATACCTGTATATTAAAATTACCAGTGATGGCATTCAAAATTGAAACATCCGTATATGAAAATTACGTTATTATTACAAATATTATACAAATAATATTGTTTTTAATATAATGGTAACGCAATATTCTTGGATACGTGTCAATGAAAATTCATATACTGTATAGGCACACCGAAAAAAAAGGTTTGGCAATATCAAACTAAGGTGCGGTTGCGGGTGGCGAAGGAAATATTTAGTCGACTGAAAGAAATATTTAGTTGATTGAACGAATATTTAGTAGTTTAACCTAATATTTAGATGTTTCAACGAATAGTTACTTGAATTGAATAAACATTTTGTTCAATCGACCAAACATTTCGTTCACCACCCGCAATCGCAACTTAGTTAATATTACCAAACCTTTTTTCGGTGCATAATGGTAATTTTTCTTAGATAATTGGTCATTTTTACTAGATCCTTCTCTCAGTGTATCCGAACGAACGTTCGCCAGAACACGGCTTAACGTATACCAAGATCGGAGATCCTTCGATCCGAGGTCCGAGCAAAAGTGCATGAATCACCGATAGTCTCGATACGTTCCGAGGTGAGTGCCGCGTATCCTGCAGTACTGCACTTTCTGGATTAGCATGATTTACACGGACATTCACGTGGAAGCCCGAAGATATACGCGATCTGCTCGGTATCGATGCTAATTTATATCCGGGACTATTTGAGAGGAACGGAAGTTTGTAAAAAGAGAGACTGCAGGAGCTCGAATGAGGACGGTGGGCCAGAAGACGCGTTTAAGGGGGTGCCTGGCTGCCGAAACACGTGGCCAGGAGTTCGGTTTCTCGCGAGGAGCAAACCAGGAAAAGGAATATAAGCGGACAGAGTGGGTTGAGCGCGGGAAGGGACGGGGTGGTTCGAGATGACTCGAAACAGATGGCCGATCAGATACCAGAAATTAAGGGATGAGGCTGAAAACCGAGACGGCTCGGGTGGGAGAACGCTGCGGGGGAGAGAAAACCGAGGAATCGACGAAGAACACTGGGCGAAGAACCGGGAGAAATGTGTTTTAATTTTTCAAGTTTTTTAATTAGCGAATGTCTCGGTTCCGCTTTGCCTCACGGCTGGGACATTTATATTAGACTTCTACTGCTGCTGCTGCTGCTGCTGGACTGGCTTCGCTTGCTTGTTCCCGTCGCGGCCCACCTCCTCCGGCTAAGGAGCGCCTAGAACGAGCCGCACCAACGTCGCGAGCTTCCACACCCTCTTGTCACTCGATTCCATCCTCCTCCGACCCTGCTCCGGTGTCTCGAACAGGGTAGTTTGTTCGTTGGAACGTTTCTTTCTTCTTTTTTTTTCACCCGAAGCCGCTTCCCCTTTCAGCTCGACTCGCTCTCTTATTTTGCTCTCTTCGAAATTTTTTACAACCTCTCATCCGGGCCTGCCGTTCACCGCTGCTCGAACGTCCAATTTGTTATTCCTAATTACGTATTAAATAATAATTATGCGAGACTGGCTGTGCCGAATCGTGATTTATTGGGACGCGACGCGGGAGCTCCCGAGAAAGGAATAATTTAGAATGGGGGATGCCGTGATGCGAGAAGGGGTGGTCCGACATCGCGAGCGCTCGGAAAGCCCCGATCAATCCTCGGTATTAAAAAAAAAAAAAGATAGGAGGTTTTCGGTGAACAACAAAAGTGACGAAAAGTCGGGTTTCTTCGGGTCTTCGGGAACGAGTGAGTGTTGGTATGTTGAGATTTAACGGAAAGTGTTACGAATCATTGATGGATCGTAGTGCATATCTGATAGGAAAGAAAATTTACGAAATAGCTGATTTTCGGTGACGGAAACTTCAAGCTACGCTGCAGCGCCGGAAGTTCGTAGGATAGTGACGGTTATCTCGAATCAGCTCAACCGCCGGGGTATTTATTGCCGAGACGGTACACTGAGAGAAGGATCTGGTTAAAACTACCGATCATCTAAGAAAATTACCATAGTAGGGCACGAGAGCGTCACCTATGGCGGAAAGTCTCAGATTTTTCAAGAATTTTTACCATAATATCTACGAAAAATTCTTATAAATTCGGTACTTCCTGTCATAGCTGGCGTCCTAGTTTCCTACCATGTACTACACGCTATGGTAATATCTCTCAAGCGATATAGTCATATTTACTAGATCCTTCTCCCAGTGTGTACTTCTTGATTTTCGATAGGGTCGACTCGCCGCGTATCTTCCGATTGTGTCGCTCGAACTCGGTGGGCCGCTTCACCCGGCACCACTTCCTACCCCTTCTGCACTCCTGCGAGCAGGGAAAAAGGCCTGATCAATCCTCGGTATTAAAAAAAAAAGTAAATTCTCTGTGAACACCAAAAGTAACGAAACATCGTATATCTTCGACTCTTCGGAAACGCAAGTATCTTGATATGTCAAGATTGAACAGAAACCTTAACGAGTCATTGATCGACCACAGCACTTGTCGGATAGGAAAGAAAATTGGCGAAATGGCTGATTTTCGGTGGCGGAAACCTGAAGCCATGCCGCATCGCCGAAAGTTCGTAGGACCGTTTGGCTTATTCCGAATCGGCTCAGCCACCGGGCTATTTATTACCGCGAGGGTATACTTCTTGATTTTCGATGGGGTAGACTCGCCCCGTATCTTCCGATCCTGTCGTTCGAACTCGGTGGTCCACCCACTCACCCCGCACCTCTTCCTACCCTTTCTGCACTCCTACGAGCGGTGGGGGGGGGGGGGGCAAAAGCGGGCACCCGTTATCCAAGCCGGTTCACCTCCGTATCGCTGAGGCGCACTCCCGCCAAACAATGGCTCCCATATAATTGCTTTTATAGCTCACTGAACGCTAAATATTCCATACTTTTCCTTCTGCTTCGCGTCTCTCCCGCTGAGGGAAAGGGACAAATACGGTAGCGAGCGAGCGAGCGAGCGAGACCGAAACGCCGTCAGTCTCCGCTCGTTCGTCTCGTCGTTATTCTCCGCCTACTCTTCTATCGTCGTCGTTTTCGTCGTCGATTCACGACGAATCTCCGATTGGGTAAATACAGTTATTCTCTCCCACCGCCCGTCGAACCTCGCAGACTGCCGTTTGTACTTACCGTACGTACGCGCCTTGCCTCGAGGGACCGACTTTTATTTCAAGGAGAAACCGTGTCCCAACAGGAGAGGCGGAAGAGGCTGATGCCAGTGTTTCCATAGCAGGCTCACGATTTTCCTATCTTTGGCAACAATTTAGTGCTACGTGAAATCTTTAACATTACTCAATCGTTCTCCGAGCTCCATCTGGAAAAATTCAACGATTCCGAGGTGTCGGGGAAAATTCCAAAAAGGACTGATCCAAAGTTCAAATCCCGAGGTGATGGAAATAAATTCTAAACATTACCGAGACACGTCCTGCGCTGATTTTCGACAATCGAGCGAATCCTTAATATGCTATTTTATTCCATAAATCAGGAACTTGGAAGCCCAGAATTACCATTTGGTAGCGCGAACCGTCAACTTCGTCTCTTCGAATTTCAGTATTTCGAAATGCACAATTTTACTTTATTATCAATTCACATGCCAGTGTATTAAAAAAAACCGTCACGCTTTTTCAAACAATTGAATCGCTAATAATACAATCCTAGGCTACAGTTGATTTTTTATTTATTTTTTTTCCGAGTTTCTGTCGCCAACTATGCTGCATTACCGCCGCCCCGAAAACATCAGCGACGTAAAATACCTCGGACCCAGCGATCTAAAATACCCCCTCATCGCTCGAGGGAAGCGGGCGCGACTGCAACAAAAAGCGAAGCGCGGGCATCGAGTTGGCCGTTCGTAGCAGTTTGGTCCACCTCCCCGGAGGGTCGGCGTTCGAAAGCGCCGCGGCTCTTTTTATCGTCGTCTCTCGTACATCGTCGTTTCTGCAGCCTGGAAGCGGCTGACCACCTCGGCGACCGCTATCGCCCCTTCTTCCTTCCTTTCCTGCAGCTTTCTGCTTCCCGTGCAACCCAGCCAGGATAGCAGCAGCGGCGGCTTCCCGACTAATGCTCCTTCACGCCGCTCCGTTCTCACCCTCCAAATTCCCCAACCACCTTCGATCATCCCTATGGCATGCCTCGATACACGGCCGAGTGCTAAATGCCACCACTTCGCACGTTGCCTGCTGCGCCACCGAGAAACCGCTCCACGCTCGATCGGGGGAAAATGCCCCGTCTCGTTCGTTCGACGTTCCGCTGTAATTTTCGCAACCCCGACGAAATCAGGGACTTCTTTCACCCCTGGAGTCCTCCGGCAATCTCTCTCTCCCTTTACCATGCCGCCGCGAAAGCTGTCGGGAAATCAAACTTTATTGCTAAATACTATCCGATCAGCAGAACCACACACGGGAGACGAACGTGGGGGAGGAAACCCTTAGCACGCACGCGTTCAGGTCCGTCGGGACCCCGACGACCGGAAGATTGAGGCATTTAATGCCCACGGACGAGATTGCCGACTGTACTCTCCGTTTCTCGCAACCTTTCCGTCTGCCTGCCTGTCTGTCTGCTACGCGCAGGCCATCCCGTATGGAGATCTCGAGGATGCGTGTTATCCGCAACCCTCTTCAAATTTGTCGCATGTCGTTCGGAGCGATTATTTTATATTTTATATTTTATATTTTATATTTTATATTTTATATTTTATATTTTATATTTTATATTTTATATTTTATATTTTATATTTTATATTTTATATTTTATATTTTATATTTTATATTTTATATTTTATATTTTATATTTTATATTTTATATTTTATATTTTATATTTTATATTTTATATTTTATATTTTATATTTTATATTTTATATTTTATATTTTATATTTTATATTTTATATTTTATATTTTATATTTTATATTTTATATTTTATATTTTATATTTTATATTTTGGTACATATACATATTTTGAAATAGATTTTTTATTTCTAATTGTTTTTGGTTCTTCTGTTAAATCGCAATAGCATAGACAGTTCTCGCTGCTATATCTCGAGGGCGAGGAACAAAACTCACCCCCTCGCCACCTCAGAGCCGGCGGAGAAAAGCAGCGAGTAGGTAGAAACTCGCTCCAAACCGAGATAATGGTTTCTCGATTAAGCCGTGTTCACAATGGGATTAAAAACGATCGGTTGACCGCTGCTGACCAGGCACCATTCTCCGCCGTTCGACGAATTAACCCTCGGCAACTCTAAGGCTCACCTACAGAGACATAGTACTGCAGTAGATTTCTCCCTTACCGTCCCACTCCTCTCCCTTCCAGCGTTAACCATACCCAAATTCGAGTTACCGAATTGCTGGGCTTTGAGAGCTCTTGGCTCGAATTCGCTCGACAATGATTTACGATTTTCGGCTCTCAACCCTTTCGCCGTTAGAATGAAAAATCAATCCTTACTTTCTCGATGTAAGGAGCTTTCTGTAAGCAATTTTCTATAAAATTGTTTCTCGAATGTCAAAGTTTGCCATAATTGCGTAATTTTTTTCTAAAAAACCATTTTTTTTTTGTTGATCCAACAATACAGACAGATTTGGAACGAATCCAATTTTCGTCTATCCAGAAATACAGTTGGTTAAAAAAAATTCAAAAAGAAATCAGTCCGGCTCAGTCCTAACGGGATTTGCAGCTCCGACAATGATTTAGAATTTTCGGCTCTCAACCCTTTCGCTGTTAGAATGAAAAATAAATCCTTACTTTCTCGATACTTTCTCTAAGCAATTTTCCATAAAATTGTTCCACGAATGTCAAAGTTTACCTTAATTGCGCGATTTTTCTCTAAAAGAAACCATTTTTATGTTGATCCAACAATACAGAAAGATTCGCAACGAATCCAATTTCCGTCTATCCAGAAATACAGTTGGTTAAAAAAAAAAAATTAAAAAAAAATCAGCCCGGCTCAGTCCTAACTGGATTTGCAGCTCCGCCAGTCGAGAACCGCTCCTGAGTCTCAGCGCCGAGAGGATTAAAGTCCGAGAATCATCGAGAATTATCCTGAAGCGTAGCGCGTTAGCGAAACCGTAAATCGCGATAGTCGTAGTCTGATTCATCGCGCCGAGGTCGAGTCGCATTTTTCTAATTGACGCTAACTTTAACCCTTTTGTAATGGCTAGTCGGTCGAGACCCTCGGCCGAGGCCCTCCCAATGCTCTATCCGAGAAAGCCCCGGAATCCTTTCACTCACCCGCCGGAGCTCCTCCGTCTCGCCCTCCCGGAATGACGGGAGCGCGGTTCAACCCCTTTTTTAAATTCCTTCGTCGCGCCATCGGGGATCGCTATAGCGCGCCAGCGGGCTCGACAACGACGACCACCGGCGGACCTCCGCCACCACTGTTGGTGGATGGATGAAGATTAATTCGTTCCGTCTTAATCGTATCAAAGTTTGAGAGCCGCAGCGCCACTCTCGCCCGCTTCGCCCGATGGCTCGGCTCTCCGATCCGGCGTACATCCACAATGTCGTAGCTATCGCTTTTTCACTCGCCCTCTCTTTTGCAAAACCCCTTCGGCACTCCTCGAGAAGCGTCACCGTTGCAGCCGCGAACCTGCCCGTCCACTTTCCCGGCAAGGATCTGCAAACCCCACTGCGATAAATTTTCAGTTCGGCCGCGACTTACGGCCACCGCCATTACCTCCATTTTTTTTCACCCCTATATTCACCTGCCGCAGAGCAGGCGAACCTCCCCTACCACGTTGCGCAACCACCGTGCGGATAATCATATTTAATAATGTCCCGGTATTTTTGGCCCGGCTGTCAAAGTTTTCAGGGGGTGGCGGCGGGGGGCGAAAAAAGTTGGCGCGAAAAAGTGCTTGCGACGAGGGGGTAAAAGTACGCGGCGAGACGACGAATCTCACCGAGGAGGCGAAAGAGACCGGGAGTGTGCGGGGATTCTGGGAAAGGGGAATCCCGACTCCGCGGACTCCCGCACTTCAAGTGACAACCCTTTTTATTTAGGGTGCAAGTTTTGGCCGGAGCTGCGCGAGCTTGAATAAATCCAATATTGTAACCCGAACTCCGAAGGCCGTGGCGGAGGGGTGGGCGGGAGGCGGGGGGGGGGGTGAGAAAGGGATGAAAAATCATGGGTGTCGAAGCGTATCAAATAAACGCGAACGAGAATAAGGAGGGATCGCGAAAAGCTCGGTGGGATGAAAAAAAGGAAAAGAAAATTGTATCATTGTTGAATTCGAAATTTAAAGGGTAAATCCAAGCGCTGCGGAGAGTGTTGGTAAATCGCTTGTGCAGCGGTCCGAGCCAAATTCCCGGCAAAAGTTGTGAGAAAAAAAGGTCATCGTCGGGTGGGAAAAACACAAAAGGGATCGCGAGTGCGGGCGGGGAAGAACTCACGGCAAATCCCACAGGATGGAGAATACCCGCTGGTACATGTGCAACCTGTAGTCTTTATGCTCCTGTTTCTTGACCGCCGTGGCTGCGGAGCTGTGCTAAGCACCACGCTCGGGTGCTATATTAAAATTTTTTAAAATTGAAAAAAAAAAAACAAAATAAAACGTGTGTAGCGGTTGAATCTCGTGACCTTTGTTCCTTCCGAGCTGCTTGCATTGTTACCTACCGCGCCGCTCTTCCTCCAATGCATGGCACATAAATAAATGAAAAAACACACGAATGCCGCTGAATTTTCGGAAGAAAATTATTGTGTCAGGTTTATTAACTTTTAATTTAGTTTTATAAGGACAATCGATGTCTATGCGCAGGGAGAACGATTTTTTGCATTAAAGTTGCATTTCATTTTCATTTACATTTACATTTTTATAGCAGAAGATGCATCGAAAGAAGAAAAAAAAACATAATAAATTTGAACATCGTTATTCAACGTCGCATCGTCGCAACGTCCCTTCGTTATTTATTGACGCATGCATAGATCATATCCCTATATGAGAAAGTTACTATACTACCATTTTTTCATATTCGTATAGAAGAATGTTTACGCAAAAAAAAAATACAGATTGTTGCTCCAAAGCCGATTGTTTTGTTTCATGTAGAATACCCGCTGGTACATGTGCAACCTGTAAGTCTTTATGCTCCTGTTTCTTGACCCCCGCGGCTGCAGAGCTGTGCTAAGCACCACGCTGGGGTGCTATATTAACATTTTTTTAAAATTGAAAAAAATAAATACATAAAACGTCTGTAGCGGTTGAATCTCGTGACATTTGTTCCTCCGGAGCTGCTTGCATTGTTTCCTACCGCGGCGCTCCTCCCCAATGCATGGCAAATAAATTTTTTTTAAATACACGAATACCGCTGAATTTTCGGAGGAAAATTATTGTGTCTCGTTTTATAAGGAAAATCGATGTCTAAGCGCAGGAAAAACGAAGTCGAAGGTTCTCAATTTTTATAGCAGAAGATGCATCGAAAGAAGAAAAAAATATAATAAATTTGAACATCGCTTCGTTATTTATTGACGCACGCATAGATCACATTCCTATATGACCAAGTTACTATACCATTTTTTAATATTGGTATAGAGGTTGGAGGTTGGATTGGTTGACGCAAAAGAAAAGTACAACTTGTTGCTCCGAAGCCAGTGCATAGCAAATAAATAGATAAATATACACACATGTCGCTGAATTTTCGAAAGACAATTATTGCGTCAGGCGTTATAAAGAAAAATGTATGCAAACGCGCAAGGAGAACGTTTCTTGGCTAAACGTTTCTCTGTACGAGTGATCGAAGTCGAAGGTTCCCAATTTTGATAGCAGAAGATGCATCGAATGAAGAAAAAAAAACATAATAAATTTGAGCATCGCTTCCGTATTTATTGACGCTCGCATAGAACATATCTCTCTGTAAGAAAGTTATTTCGTCATTTTTTAATATTAGTATAGAGCAGTATTTTCGTAAAAAAACAAAAAAAACACACATTGTTCCTCCTGTGCCGATTGTTCTTCTTCTCACCGCCGCGCTCCCTCCCAGTGCATGTCAAATAAATAAATTAATTAATTAATAAAAATACACGAATGCCCTTGAATTCTCGGAAGAAAATTATGGTTTTGCGCTTCGTAAAGAAGATCAATATAATCGCGCAAGAAAAACGTTTCTTACGTTTCGTCGCTCAGTCCACCTACACTGAGAGAAGGATCTAGTAAAAAATACCAATCATCTAAGAAAAATTACCATAGCACATAGTAGTAGAGCGTTAGGGCGCCGCTTACGGCAGGAAGTACCGGATTTATAAGAATTTTTCTTAGATATTATGGTAAAAATTCTTGGATAATCTCAGACTTTCTACCATAGGTGGCGGCGCTGGCGCCGCACTACTATAGGCTATCGTAATTTTTCTTAGACGATTGGTAATTTTTACTAGATCCTTCTCTCAGTGTACGCGACTTTTCCATAAATCCGCATTAATAATTGCCCGATAGTTATCGTTACCCGAGCGGCTCCGAAATTTCTACGATCACGAACTAAATATGGAAATAAACAATGAGAAGCTGATAAATTTATTGTTACCCGGTGAAAGCGCGCCGTTGCCTTAACCCAACGGATATCGCCTCGGCGTGGCTGAAGTGGTTTCATTAGACGAGGGTTGCCGGTGGATTGCAGCGTAACGCGCGCGGTGGCAAGGGAGTTGCATTGCAGGGAGAGTCAAGCGAGCTCGAGTTCAGGCTAGGCGGTAAATTTCAGTTTGCGAGACCGTGATACAATGGAGCCACACAAAAGGAGCCCGGTCGTACCTCTCTCTCTCTCTCTCTCTCTCTCTCTGTCGAGCGCGCGCGCGCCCCGCCCGGGCCACACAATTTTGAGGAGGCCGGATGTATTTCGTGCGCTAAATTTTTTAGCGTTTCTAATTAAAAGGCTAGTTAAACAAGGCAAACGCCGGTCGTGCCCGCGGGGTCTGCCCGGGTTCGCTGTCTCTCGCTCGCTCTACGAAAGCTTACTTGAGAGGGGGGGGGGGGTGGAGGGGGCGGGGGAGGGGGGAGGGGGAGGGAACGCCACACCGGGATAAACGGTACCAGCCAGAAATCCCCGTAGCAGTTACAACCACCCCGTAAACCACCGTTGCCGACATCATTGCCCGGCCGCCACCCCACACGGGGCCTCCCGAAAGCTCTGAAAGCTACCCGCGGAAACAAACATCGTTCAACGATGTGCGTTAACGCTGCGAAAACGGGCTCTCGCGATGAAACCTAACCGGCCGAGCGTAAAACCGAGAGATCGACTCTCGACGAATGTCAGACTTAGGCTACCGAGTTTATCCTTTGAAGAACGTGGCCGTAAATATGTAATTTGTACGTATGCCCTGCAGATACGGCGGGGGCGAGGCGGCGAGCCAGGAGTCACGTTTTTCGGCTGCTCGCCATTAATTACGGGTTACTCGAATGAATTTAAGGGTAAAAGATTATCGCTCGCTCTCGTGTTTCCCGTTTCACCGAGCTTCGAGGATCTTTTCACTTTGGGAATTAACTCCCCCTCTTCGGTCCCTCCGACATTCTCCCTGAGCTCGAAACAAAAGCAGTTCGGATCTCTTCGACCGCCCCTCGCAGTCATTTCGCGAGCTACGAAAAAAGGGGTTGGGACATAAACACTGACGTTCCATATGATCCCCCTCGCCGATTACTTTCGCGCAGTGGAGGAAAAGTTTTTCCCATGGTATTACCGCGAGCGGATAGCTTTATTTGCTACGGCGAAGTATACCGTTAGGATGATCCGAAGAACTCCGCTTTCCTTCCACTTCTGTATCGGCAACGAAACTTTTGCCCGTCGGTTTCGCCGTTTATTCTTCGCTTCGTTCGCCGCGCGGGGTTCCTCGACGCCCGTCGTCTCGCAACAACGCCGTAGCGAGCGGAGACACGGGGAGAGTCCTGTTTTGTGACGATTCGTCAGGATCAGGAATGAAAGCTGCGAGTGCTTCGGCGGAGATCCCGCGAAGAGATCCGGAGTGATATTGCTATCGATGGCAATAAGCGTTTCGCCTCGTCCTGGTCTGAGTACACGAACAGAGGGCGGGCGGCAAAGGTGATCCCGAAGAAAAACAAGGATGATACATCTCATGGGTATACACGAGGAAAGTTGTCGGATTCTTTTCGAAACTAGAGACTTCGCCCCGTCGCGCTTAGGCCATCGACACTTGTCGTTGCTCCATGGGATTTAATGCCAGGCGTCCGTGATCTCCGCCTCATCAGGAAAAATCTCAAATTTTTAGAAGGGTCGAAGACCGGAGCTACTTGGCGAACTTGAGCCTGCAAAAGCTACGGGCTTAGCGCACGCACCGAGAAGAAAAGATTGTTGGATTCACTGAAAGTCACCTCCGGTTTGAAAATCTCATTTTTCGAGCCAGTGACGTATTTCCGGTATGACGTCATTTCCGATCCAAAACTGAGATTTTCAAACCCGAAGTGACGTCACAAGGAAATTTTGAAAAATGTTCTCTATCAAAAAGTAGTGCCGTAAATAGGAATACCCGATGCTGGAATCCCGAGTAGAAATTTTCGAGCGTTAGGGGGGAGCAGGGCAAAATGGGACAGTACGGCAAAACGGAACAATGAGGAAAAAGGAATTTTGGAAACATTTTTGGATACCCCATTTTGGCCTATTGATCCATCCCGATTTTCTGCTCCTTTTTGCCTCACTCTTCCATCCAAAAGTTATTGAAAAATTGCTTTTTGCTCCGCCGTCCCGTTTTGCCCGACTGTCCCATTTTGCCCCGCTCTCCCCTACACTGAGAAGAAATGGTTGGATTAAGCAAATGCGCGGTGACATACGTTCAAAGGTGTATTGTGTTGTTACACCAAAAATGGTTCTTTCAATCGACAAATTTTGAATAAATTGTGCAAATAATAGTTTAACAAAACAATGATTTGTTTGTATCAAAAACAAATAACAGCTTTGAACGTATGTCACCGCGACTTTCGGTTAAAGCAACCAATACTTTTTCTCAGTGTACATCGCGCCGTGATAAGGCCTGACAAGGGCCTTAAAAGGCCTTATCAGGAGCCGATGTAACGCTCGAAAAATTCTACTCGGGATCATCCGAAACGAATGTGCCGCTGTAGACAAGAAATCCTTGCCGGACTGTTAGTCCGAGAAGCCGAGTTCCCATATCCGAACTCGTTTCTGAATCGTATCGTCGTCGCGATCCACCGCGAAGGCACTCTCGACTTAATTAAATGCGTGGGGTACACGCGGAGAATTGGGGTGGATGAGACTCTCTCAAAACGGGTTGAGTTTGCCGGCAGGAAGCCTGTCGCCACTATGCCCGAAAGGGGTGTAAGGTGCCTCGGAACAGAGTACGAGAACGGGAAGAGTGTACGGAGAGAAGCTCGGAGTAGGTTGGTTTAGTGATTTTGGCGTTTATTGGTCGACCGTGACGCCTCCCGGAAGATTGGCCCAAGCTGTTATAAGCCCTTTGGGGATGCTACACCGTAGGTGTTTCGTCGTATAGAGGAGACGAGAGAAGGCGGTACCTTGGCGTGCCGCTTGGCTGGAGAAGGCCAAGGGCCACTTATGTACTTACGTACGTGGGCCACACCGTCCTCGTCCTTTGCCTTTACGCCCGTACCCTCGGTGCGGCAAGATCCCTTCTTCGCGTCTCCCTTTTGAGGCTCTTCGCCGAACCCTAAAGTTGTTCGAACTATTAGCCCGGAATGATCAAAGTCGTTTTGCCGTCTTGCTTGCCGTTATTGTCCCATCAACGTCCGTGTCGTTACGGAGACCAACATGTTGCGTGATGTTTCTTATGAATTAGAATCATCTCCGTTGCACGATCTTTCTTATGTTGGTTTCATGCCGTTTGCGTGAAGTGCTATCCGGATCGCAACTCGGTCTTATTACGTCTGAGATTACCAATGAGAGCCCGAGAAACAACCCCACGATAAATCGCAATTCGACGCAGCGGTGCGAAACAGCCAATGAAGACTCTGGTTCCTTCTACCCAAGAATTTAGTGAAATTACCGCAATAACTTGAATGATTTTTTATTCAAAATTCGAATGAGAGGTTTCCGCTCAAGCCGCATGATTGCCGATAGAAACCTGTATGAAATCAGCCCTCAAAACTATAAGAAGGGCGGTAGCGGAACTCTTGGCCTCTCCTCTTCCATTCCGTTCCACCCGCTCGCATTCCCTTTCCCTCTCCCTACACACACACACACACACACACACACACACACACACACACACACACACACACGCCTCCTGTACTTTAGTCCTCGATCGTCTTCAGGAAACTTAACTGTCACGGCACTGCAGTATGTTACTAAATGATCCAACCCATGGCCATTATCCGCCCTTCCCCGCCTCCAATTTTCCCACACCCCTTGCCGACGTTCCAGCGACATCGTCCCAGTCGCGCCACCTACGCCCGACGTAGAATACGCAATTTAATACTCGACCAATTACATATACGAAATCTTGTTAGCCACGGTTATACGAGCGTGCATAGCCTGGTTAGTTCGCACCGAGAGAGAGAGTGAGGGAGTGAGGAAGCTCACGGGGTAGTTGCGCGGTGGATACGAGCAGAGAGCGGTGGAGAACTCCTGTGTGACACCCGGGGCATTCTTCGAGGGTGTCTTAGGAACGGAAGAGGGCCATTTCGTCGTAGGGCGGCGGGTTTCCGCGCGACGGAAGGAAACGAGAGACATACAAACTTGCACGATTATGATCCTCGATTACAACTATAAAATGCGATATTGTCTCAGGGGGCGCTCCTCACTTAAACCGGGCTAAATCCACCGCGTACAAGGAATCAAGGCGCTTCTTTGCGGCTGTAAACTCAACGTGACAACCAAAAGACTTTGCCGAACTTTGCGAATCGGTTGTTTAAATTATTATTTTTCTTCGAATTTATATCTCGGCGTGGAGGTCGATGGCAAAAATAAAATAGGTACTTTGACTATGAAGTTTTCCAGTGTGGCGAAAGTCGATTGGAGATTGTGAGGAAAGGTGCTTTTCGATTCTCGTGATTTATAGACGGCCGAGAGTCGGCGCTGGTCGCTGATAGTCGTTCATTAATCGCAACCGAACGAACAGCAGCAACCTCCAGATACGGTAGGTGGCGCGATCAATGCCGCCGAACCTTATCCGAACGAAACGGATTGATAGGACTTATCGATTCTCTGCCACGTACGTTCGTTCGGTATCACCGTTGGAAATGTCCGGCCGGATTACGCTTTGCCTGCGGTCTGACTCCGCAGTTCGGATCGCTCTATATTATGTTTAATAATTGACTTTTAATCCAGACTCTGTTCTTCGAATCGTACTAATATATTTCTTTTCATTGCTGATTTCAGGTAAGAAGATCCATCGTTCTAGCTCGAATTCCAAGTGATTCCCGTGTACTATCTTAATCGTAAGTAAAAAAAAAGAACAACCAAATTTCAATTGTTTTTTAAATTACTGTTTCGAGTCTTGTTGACCGATAGCGTTGCTTAGGGCCGGATACGGATAGTTATCAAGCGGCCTGTTTCCAATCGCGATCGAACCTTGTTATCCGAGCCGGTTAAGTTCAGTCAACGGAAACGCGGTCTCGAATAATTGTTGTTGAATCGAAAGCTTCCTGACCAGTCTTGCGCCAGTGCTGGGATGTAACTGCCAGTCGGACCAAAACCTATCTGGTCGTCTCGTTGAGTAGCGAGAGGCCCGACGCGCCAGTTCTGATGGCTGAAGTGGACTGCTAGACGAAAAGTGTGGAATAATTAACGACGAAAGGCGAAGGGACACAGCGGCGATCGGGCTGTGCGACCCTCCGTATCGTCGTCGCGCTGCCACCGGCGTGTCCATTGCAGTCGACCCCAAGGGACCTCTTGCAGGGAATGTGAGCCCTCGTTCCCAATAGCCATCCGCATCAGGGCGACGGCAAGTCCAGCCTCGGAAACGCGAAAGCTCTTTCGACCCGAGTATGCACGGCCGGTCAGATCATCGTGCATATTGTAACGAGTATAGAGATGAGGATTGACTGGGACACACGATATCACACAGACGACTGGAACAGTTCGGTATGACAAATGACAAACGTACAGATTATCGATCGACGAGTTGACGGGAGTCTTGATCGGGCTTTGAAAGATAGCAGATGTTTGATAGTTTATACTTGAGTTGACCCTACAAGTCATGACTGGGGTCCAATCTCACCTCGCGTGAAGGCGAATACACTAGCTTTTCGCTGATTCTGTCCGGTTTTCAGTTTTCCAATGGGTTTTTTCATTAACTAAATGTAAATAAAATCAGATTTCTCGTACACCATTCTCTTCCTTGTGAAGAAACGAAGAAAACCATGTATGAGAACGTCTATTTATCAGCATAGGACCAATTTTATGATCGAGAAAAGCGTGGGGTGCGTTTGGACCCCAGTCATGCGTTTGAATGATAAAAAAATGAAGTCTTGAGTTGTAGAGTTAAGGTAGCGAATAGTGTTCACTTCATAAGTTTCAGAGAAATAAGAGGGAATTGTAGACACTTCTTGATGGTATAAAAATCTTTAAAAAATCAAGCATATCGAAGATGCCGAGAAGATTAATTTTGCATAACAATAAATCCAAAATGTTATTAACAAATTGATGAAAAATAAAATTCTTCAACAAATATCCCGGAAACTTAACTTTTTTTTTGAATGAAAATTATTCCTTTATTTGTTTGAATACGTATGAATTTTTTCAGATTTTTAAATTCACTTTGATTTTTTTTGTTTCATATGGGAAAAACGTGTAGAAAGTCAGAAAATTCAAAGTGAATTAAAAAATCTGAAAAAATTCATACGTATTCAGAAAAATTAACGAATAATTTTCATTTAAAAAAGAAGTTATATATCCGGGAGATTTGTTGAACAATTTTATTTTTCATCAATTTGTTAATAACATTTTGGATTTATTGTTATGCAAAATTAATCCTTTCGGCGTCTTTAATACGCTTGATTTTTTTCGGATTTTTATACAATCGAGAAGTGTCCACAATTCCCTCTCATTTCTCTGAAACTCATGTGAAGAGAACACGCTATTCACAAGCACTACCTTAAATAGTTTTTATCATAATTAATAATATCCGCCCCAAAACCAGATGCGTGTGTTCTTGATATCGCCCGGTCCTAACATCGATGTAAGAAGTACGTCACGAACTCTCGCGCCTGCCTCTCGGTCAATTCCACAGCAAAGCGCGGGCAGGATGACGATTTGGCTCATCCAGAACGAAACGGACAGCCTCGGACAACGTCGACGTCTGCATCTCTCGGCGTGATTCAGATGCGTCTCCCATGCTGGCTCGTTCAGCCGCCTCGTCCATAACGTCCGGAATGGGGCTTTTACCCACCGATACGTAATGAAACGATTAATCATTGATCGCACCCTCAGACAGTGTCAAGTGTTCTCCCGTTTTTATTTTCACTCGAGTGACATGGCCACTCGAAGGAGTCTCGAGTACTTTACACAAGTCCACTCGTGAGGTCCACCGGTGCCATGCAAACTTTCTCGGCACTTGTCCACTGACCCTCGCGGACTACGAAGATTCGCCGAAAGCGCACTCGCCAATCATATTCTTGGCACGGTTTACTTACGGCGTTGGTTCGGAAATATCGAGAACTCATTTTTTTTTTCCCACGACGTTGACAGTCGAATGGAAAAGGACATCGTGTGTAGATCGGAGTGCACCCAGAAAATAATTTATTTGGCGGCCACTGTTTATTTAGATTAAGTAAAATGTTTATTTGATTTAATTAAATATTTATTACATTTAAGTAACTATTCATTTGATTTAAATAAATATTTATTTAAATCAAATAAATATTTTACTTAATCTAAACAAACGGTGGCCATCAAATAAATTATTTTTCTGGGTGTAACGAAGTCCCGTTACCACTTTTAGGGGAGACCGGGGTCAAATGACACAACAGGGCAAAACGGGACAGTGAGAGCAAAACTCAATCTTACAATAATTTTTGGATGCCCCATTTTGTCCCAACGATCCAGTTTTTTAAACTCGTTTTGCCACCATCCAAAAGTTATAGGAAAATTGCCTTTTCTCTCATTATCCCGTTTTGCGAGGCTATGCCATTTTGCCCTGTCCTCCCTTAGGTTATCCCGATTGGCCGAGGTACTCGATAGCAACAATTTTTGGGCCCAAAACACCTGCTGAAGGTGTCCGTGCGAACTTCAGGCAAGAATGGCGTTAATGCCACAATCCCCAAATGGCAATAGCTCGGAGGTCAAATAAGACCTTAGACCGGTCGCCCCGACATTGTCACTGGCCCAGCCTCGAGCAGAAAATCAGCGGCAAGAATAGCATCGAACGCCGGTTCTGCTTCGGTCTCTCGCGAATTGAAAATCCTCGCGCCCTCCGCGTATTCGGAGGCTCCGGCTAAAACAAACGACGGATTTAATTGAAATATAATCGCAGACACACTGCAGAGCGCCAGGATATACAGTTATTTCGTCTCTGTCTCGTTTTCGTTCGCCCTATAGAGAGAGGAACAAACCTAACCAGGGAATGAGAGGTGAAGTGGATGGAGGAAGCTTCGAAAGAGCAGACCTTTCGTTTCATTCCCGCAGCGTCGAGTGGAACGAAAGAGTGAAACGAGAGAGCGGAGTACCGCGCGAATGTAGAAGGACTGCGAAGGGTAGGTCGGTGGAAACGACGGTGGAAACGACGATGGAGCTCCATGCACGAGAGGAGAGCAGGCCAAGGAATATGAATGACGTAACTCGTCGATGCTTCGGGCTTCAACGGACAGACGGACCGATGGATCATCGTTCGGAGTTCTGTCTTGGTCTTGGCGGATCGAACCGTTCGGACGCGTACGTGCCACTGCATAAGTATGCGTATGCAGCGATACTTACCAAAGTATAAATGTACATAGGAGCGTGTCCACGGGGTATTCCGGCTTTTCCAAGCTCTTCGGGAGAGCGACTCTCGGTTGGGGACGGTTAGTGAGGGCTTATCGACATTACATAATGATGTTTATCGTCGTGCCGCTGGGCTAAGGCGGCAACGACTCGAGGGGAACAATCGTTTCGAAGGTAAATATTTAACGTTATTTCACGCAATGTTTCGGTAGATGGAGAGGATGGCGAGACGACAAGGGGGAGTTCGAGAAGCGGCGCTACGTTTTCTTCTTCTTGGTCTTCTTCTGTCCTCCCTGGACTCTCCCCGAGTCTTCCTGGTCGCGGCTGCTACACCAATGCTTCTGCTGGAATTGGGCTCCTTTTACTTTGCGGGGAAACTTACTGATTCACTGCGAAAACGCGGCATTGCCGAAGAGGAGCTCCTCGAAGTTTTGTTGGCAATTTATCTTGGAGTAGACGCATTAGATAGATAGATAGATAGAATTTTATTAGGTCCTGGGATATCTCCCTTAAGGACCAATGCGATACAGGCAAAGAATAAGCAGATCAGTGCAGAGTACAACAAACGAAAAAACATAGGCAGAGTATAGTTTAGATACAGTTTGTTTACAATATGTTAGAAGTATTAGAGAGTTAGGAGTATTAGAAAAAAAAATAGTATGCTAGGAATATGTACTTAGGCCAACCTATAACTAGTATTAACAAAACGGAGATCAGTCCTCCACCGCCTCACGCTCCCGATTGAGTAGGTGCGTTAGGAGACGTGCTGTAAATGACTCTAACGATGGGTCCTCGATGACATTAAGAGGTAACCCGTTCCACAGTTAGGCACCGCTGATTATGAAGGATTTTCTAAATTTGGACGTCCTCACCGCTGGCGTAAGAAGGGTGTCTGTACGACCCACTCCGCGTCGCAGGCCCACTCTGTCCCGAAATACGAGCAAGTCCGCGAGGTCAGAGGGGGTTCTAGTATGCACCATCAAATAGAAAAGGCAACCAATAAAAAAATATTCTACGGTATCCATCAGTGTCCTTTTGTATTTGAATTCGGAGGCAGTTTCGCCCGATGCGATTGGTGCTAAATGTACATCTAAGATTTCCGATTGATATTGCGAGAGTGTCGTCGAGTCGATCCTAAATCAAGGAAGACCAGTCGTAGATCGATTTCGAGATCGCGTGATTGAGTTGCCGGGAGGTGTCGAGAACGAGAAAGAAACAGGAAGGGTATCGAAGGCCGGGACATACGATCGGACGGGCACGATAGACCGCACATCGTCGAAAGAAACGAAGGAAAGAAATCGATCGTGGGCGTACAGTAGCCTGGGCCTCCTCTCTCTCAATGTCTCGGCTTTATCGACGCTCGTATATCATTCCTTGCGACGACTATCTCGCCTCGGGAATCTCGAAACTTTCGCCCACCGAAGGTTTAGACGTACCACTACAATAGTAAAAGCAGTGGTAGTCGGTATTCCCAAGCGGAGCTTGGGAAGCTTTTCGGAAGGTCCTCGGAAATCGAGCTGGCGGATCAGCTTTTAAAAGTTTTCGTTGCGCGCCGGTATAAAATGCAATTTCCTGTGCTCTCGCGAAAGGTCGTCGTACCTTGCCTTTCGGATTTTCGGTGTTTCGAGTTACTCGATCCGAGACTATTATCATCGGATTGCCAAGGCTGCGATTAGAAGAAAAAAAAACTTCTTGAACGATCGCTGATGCAGTTGATCGCGGATCGATCACACAAAGCTGAGGCCCAATTGTTTGCAACGAAGAAGTTCCCGTGCAGAAATTTAATCAGGGGTGTTGTTTGGGCCCTTTTAGACTTACCCGACTTTTCACGGGGCCTAGAATGGAAAACCAACCAATGCCCGACTAGGCTTATCACACTCTTCGAAGTATGGAGTCTTTATAAATTTCCTTGTTAGGACCAATGAAGGCTGCCTCATTAAGCACCTACTAAATTAGTACATAAATTAAATAGAAAAATATTTATTTGCAGATCTTTATTGGATTGTTGCGCATTGTTCATTAGAGAATCTTACTTATTGAAGATAGTAGTCAATTTAGATCGCCGAAAAAACACATTGTAAATTATTTTACTGTTGGTGGGTTTCGAACCGGGGTTCCTGTGATTGCTGCTCTGCATCTTAGCTCACTCGGCTGTTAACATTTTATCAGAGTTTTTTTATTGTCTATTTGAAGTTAAAGAAGGTGTTGTAGCTACATTTATATAAATGCGATTGAAACGATTGAAATAGAACTATTTATTCGTGAACGGTTAAAATAATTTTTTGTTATCGTACCTTTTGTTGATAACATTTAATTAACAATCGTTGCATTTTACTTATCAATCGAAAAAAACGTTTGTAGATATTGTGCACTGAGCACTACTCATAAGCAAATGAGGTTGAAAAATTGTTTATCGATACATGATTAACGTTAATTAACAATTAATTAACAATCGCTAATGAACAATTCGATAGTTGGTATGACCGAATATTAAAAAGTCACCAGGATCGATAACCTTTGACGAATTAAATAACAATTGCACAATATGCGTATACGTTTAAACAAATTATTAACTGCATTCTTCGCAGGGTCGTCATAAATAAATACAAATATACAAAATTCCTTGAAAATAATTGATTCAATTTCTGATTTATTAATGTCATTGTTAATATTTTTCCTAATAAATGATTTATGTATTGTGTTTAATAAGACTCCAGCACTAACTTTCTAATTTTCAATTCCTATTATGGAATCCCCAACAAACCTAAATAGGGCCTCTGTTGAAATTCTCCCTGTAGATTGTTCGATTGAAACTTGGTTTTTCTTTGCAGGACCCAGCAAGGCGAAATATCGGTGCCTTTCTATGGTTACCTCGACTATCCCTTATCATTCTATTGTGCACTCCTATATCGGGCCCTGTAGGGTCCTAGTTTGGATCCCCTATTATGGATTCCACGGATATGCCTATAACGGCCCTGTAGTTTATCTCGGCCGCCCAACTAAATTTCTGCACGGGTTAGGATCGATGGCGATCCAGGCCAACATTCATCCTCAATAGAAATCCAGAGCTCGAATGCCGATTTTAATTTTTACAATTTTTTCGTAAATTTTATTCGCTATGAGAACACGTGAGAACAGCAACTGAGGAGCCGTTCGAGCTCGAACGAAGACGGCAGAAACGGGAAAAGTAATAGCGCAAGGAGGGTCGCGGTCTCGCGGCCGTCCGGGAGTCGTGGGGTCGTCAGTGACTCGGGTTAACGTGCAGGAGAGAAACAGAGGAAGCGAAGAAGAGGACAGAGGAAGAGGGAGGCTCGGACGTGCAGACTGCTGACGTAGCACTGTCCAAGCCAAATGGTCAGCGAGCGACCGTCGGTAATGGCCCAATAGACGCTCCTAACATTGCCGCAAGATATTGTTTAGGCACGACGACGTCGAACAAACCCACTCCTCCCCCTCCCGAAGCGATTTCGATATATCGCGTGCTTCAGCCATGCTTTCGCTGCTATACCATTATACTGACCCTACTATCGGCCTTTTCTCGATATTCCTCGAGTTACGTATAGAGAAAAGACGTCGCCAGACGAACTTCTTGTGATATACGTTATCGCGTAGACAGAACTTACCGACCGTCGGAGGAACCGCGGAGAGCGACGAGGAAGCTCGCGTTGTTGGGCAGAAAAATGGGCCTATCGACAAAAGGTCTTTCTTCCATTCTCTCACGGCACGGCAGAAACGATTTTCCAGCTTCTCGCGAATAACCTATAGCAAGGAATATCTATTCTTCGCTCTTTTTGCGACACCGCCGATCGCCGGGCAATAGAACATGTGGAGTATAACAAATGTCAACGGGAAGTGCCTACGGCCGTGCAAGTGGTAAAGAATTGATGACCCGTGATCAATAGTTCGGTTCATCGACCGCCCCTCCCCCCCCCCCTCCTTTATGGGTAATCAGAAGCGTTTCTCATCTTTGCGGTGTCTTCTTCTCGAGTGTAATCTGCTGGTCGAGCACTCGGGACTTGTGACACAATGGGATTCCATTTATCGCCATAAACCGTTTGTTTCGTATGTCTGCAACACACCTGTTGCAAGTCACGGGATGCGAAAGTGGCTCACATATTTCTCGTAGGGGAGAGAGGTGCAAAACGGAACCGACAATCGGAATGCACCGATGGGGCAAAATGGGACGACCTAAATTATTGGAAAATTGCGTTTTTATACAATTTTTAAAAACGCAATTTTCCAATCATTTTAGAACGTCCCATTTTGCCCCGTCGATGCATTCGGATTGCCAGTCCCGTTTTGTCCCGCTGTTCCAATTTACTCCACCCTTCCCGACACCCAGATAAATAATTAAGTTGACGGCCACCGTTTATTTGATTTAAGTAAAATATTTATTTTATGTAAATAAATATTTATTTAAATTAAGTAAATAGTTATTTAAATGAAATAAATATTTATTTAAATCAAATAAATATTTTACTTAAACGAAGTAAACGTAGGGGAGTGCGGTGCAAAACGGGACCGACAATCGGAATGCATCGATGGGCAAAATGGGACGATCTAAAATATTGGAAAATTGCGTTTTTAAAAACGTAATTTTCCAATAATTTCAGAACGTCCCATTTTGCCCCGTCGATGCATTCGGATTGCCGGTCCCTTTTTGTCCCGCTGTTTCAATTTACTCCATCCTTCCCGACACCCAGAAAAATAATTTATTTGACGGCCACCGTTTATTTCGTTTAAGTAAAATATTTATTCGATCAAAATAAATATTTATTTCAATTAAGTAAATAGTTACTTAAATGAAATAAATATTTATTTAAATCAAAGAAATATTTTACTTAAACGAAATAAACGGTGGCCGTCAAATAAATTATTTTTCTGGGTGTAACCGGTTCGACAAACAAATTCCGTCAAATGCGGTACCATTGATGCAAAATCGCGGATAAGACTCATTTAATTCGGCCGACAGGAATGAAGGACTGAAACTGTTCCTATTCGCCCAAGAAATATTTGCTCGAAAGAAGCAAGGGCCTTACGCGAGCCACCGTCGGATTTTTCACGCCCCGAACTTGCACGCGCCAAATTTCGACTAGGGTTAAACGGCAGATGGAAATACACGATTAGGTTTCGTTATTTTTTTCTTTCCTTTTCGTGACCAGACGATTGAGTGGGTGATTCGCGTGATGGGACGTACTCGCCCTCATCTTTTCAGGCGATTCGTTTCTTTCTTTTTTTTGGCTCTCGCGTTCCCGACGCTACCGGATCGAGTCCTCGAGAGAGAGAGAGTGCCCCTTGTTGGCCATTATAACTTCGCCAAGTCAGACAGTAATTAAGCCCGCAATAAGAGGACAGAGACGGTAAATGTGAAACGAGACACGGAGGAGAAAGAAGCGCGAGCGGTGCTGGACTGCTGCCTCTCGCAACCATTAAGACAACCCGACGAATCGACACTTTGCGCACGCGGCAACGAAAGAACAGAGGGAACAACGGATAGAGAGGTGACAAAAAAAAAGAAGTGGAAGAGGGAGAAGGGAAATCTTTTCCGACGATCCCGTCAAATGAAGCGAGAGAGGATCCGATAAAAACGAAAATTGTCAAAGGCTAAGAGAGAACGGAGAGTCAGAGAGGGCACGAATGCTGATGGTGAAACCCCCCATCCGAGCCAGTCCTCGATATTTCGAGCCCGCGGTAATTGTCTCGGGATAATTATCGTTCATGGTAATGGGTACGTTCTCGCGCAAAGCGATCGGCGACAGCGAGATGGAGAATGAAAGATCAATTATTAGAAATCATTATAAAAGTTTACATATATATATATATATATATATATATATATATATATATATAGAATATGTATATATATCTTCTCCGTGTTCCTATCGGCGGAGTTCCCAAGAAGTTGGCAGATAAAAGCTGAACCTATTTTTATTCGACGCTGCATATAGACGTACGATAAATTAGTCATCGCTCTCTGGCTTTCTATTCTGGTGGGTATAGAAAACTATACCGACCAGCAGCATTTCCAACCCTTCCGCTATATCTCCCTCACTTTATGACGTTGTTACATGTTACAAGGCTATTACAATTAAGTCGACGAGCTTGCGCCGCTGCGAACAGAGTCGGAGGTCGGTTGGTTCGCCGGCAAGTGTGCAGGGGGTGAAAGGATCCCTGGAAGATATAGAGAACAGTGGCGAGCGAGCGCGGGGCATCTGAGGGGGATTCGAGGGTGGGGCATTGTAGATGGTCCGCGCACTCACTCCTGCAGCGTTCCCATAGTTCAAGTGAATATTTGCCGTTGCCATCCAATATTTAGCCAAAGTCAACAAACTGTCTGCTTGCAGGTTCCTCTATCTCTTCATCATGTTTCCTCTTCCTATTCTGGTATCGGACTGAGCGATCCTTTTCCCCCATTCTGTAACGGCTCCTCGAGCCGAGAGCCAGAGGAGAAGCTGGAAAAGGAAAAGGACGATGTGGGAGGGAGCGTGTGGGGCGTAGTGAAAAGCGAATGGACGAAGGTGCGGTCTCACCCCGTTTTTCCTACGGTCGACCGACAAGCGCACCCATGCAAAAAGTCCTGCAGTTCGTCCAGCATGGCGAAAAACCGAGTGTGTCCATAGTCCAGAAGGAGCGGGATTGTTAATAGAATAATAAATAGACTCCCTCTTTGTTTTCTCACGCTCTTATTTTTTTACTTCGAGTCCATGGGAAAACTCTCATCTCGTCGCGGAACGACCAAGGTCCTGAATAAACTTTGTGGAACGATGGAAAAATCTTCGGCCGAAGGATCTCATCTTCGGCGAACGAAGTCCGGAGAGTTTTCCATACCTTAAGGAGATCAATCTCTTGTGCGATCGCGAACGTCCAACTGGCAACCGCATGCACATCTGGACTCGTGCGGTATTGGCGGAAAATCATCTCAGCGCGAGTAACGGCGAGATAACCGTAAGGTCAAGGCGTACCTGTCATCAAATTGATGCAATAGTTCAAGCTTCACCATCGAATCCTCTCTCCGTTTAGGCGCACGGCCTCCTGTATTGGCGGAAAATCACCTCAGAGCGAGTAACGGCGAGTTAACCGTGGGGTCTTTGGTCAAGGCGTACCTGTCATCAAATTGATGCAATAGTTCAAGCTCCACCATCGAATCCTCTCTCCGTTTAGGCGCGCGGCCTCCGCCGGAGAAAATTCCGCAGATTCCGCATCCCAGCATAGTATAACTTATCCTGTGCAACTATATCATTGCGTTATACCGTTCATAACCGGTGGGGTGCGAGTCTCTCGGATGGTCCAGACGGAAGTAGGATTTCCGCTTTTTCCACGCCGCGTCTGCACCGCACTGCCACCAACGCCCACATAATTTCAGAACGAAGCTCGCGGTACTGCGCGGGAGCCGAGAAGGGGGTCTTCGGAGGTGGGATAGAGTTCCGCTGGCTCGTGCTTCCACCGGTTAATATCTCCCGGATGCTGACACCGACGAATAAAACATCGGAACGACGCGCGCCGACGACGAAGAATACGACGACGAGGCTGCGGTTAGCTGCTTTCCTGTGCTCCTCGCATACCAGGCTCAAGGTATCGCCGCCGAGAACGGTTTTTCTTTGGAATGGTGCGAGGATGTGTACCGATATAGATTCGGATATTGCGGGAGGACGGGAGTTTGCCCGTGTCTCTGACGACGACGACCGCAATGCTGGAGGCTCGGGCCGAAATCACGGCTCACCTCACACTCCCCCGGTTACCCCTATTTTCTCCTTCGCCCCTGCCCATAATACACGTAAGAATACGTACCGTCCCCAACGGCACAAGTATAGGGAGGACCCCCTCGCACCCACACACGCACACTCTTATTCCACCGAACCTTCGAGCTATACGGGAGAGCGCTACATACATAGATATACATAATCTCGCTGGTTCTGCACTTTTTTTCCTCCGCACCCTCGAAGTGTTGGCAATAAATACTGTGGCGAAACGCCTCGCGCCACTGGTGCGGCTGCTGGTGGTGTTACGGTCTCGCGCATCCTTCCTTCTGCTGATGTTCTTTCGTTTCTTCTCTTATCATCTATTCTCCCCGGAGCGGTGAGTCTTGGTTTAGAAGCCGGGCAGAGACGGCGTTCGTCAGGTCGGGTTGACGCCGGCGGCACGAATGGTAATCCTCGGAGCGGCAAAGCGATTGCAGAGCGGTCATGGCTGGTAAGGCTGCTGGAAATAACCGGTACACCCTGCGGACGGACTCGGGGGATAAATAGTACATGCATTTACCGATTCAGAACCGCAGGATCCCTCCGAACGTGAGTGGGATCGCATGGCCAGCGTCCCAGGAAACATTAGTAACCGTTGAGACCCGACGGAATGGAACCCGGAGCGGGAGATCATCGTCGCCCGAGAGGAGCGGGATGATAAAGACAGAGAGAAATGAGATACCGGAGCGGTGCACAGTGACTTCGGAGTGAAGGAGAGTGGAGGACTCACTCGCAAGAACACAGTAGTGCAAAGGATTGCGAGAGACATTGAGCCAAAGAGGATAGTGCTACCGGGCTCGGAGCAATGGGAAGAGCGGAGCCGCGAGTGGGATGAGGACAAGGAGAGGGATGAGACATTCGCGCATATCCGATGCGGAGAGGGGCTCGTGCTCGGGTACACGAGAGGCGTGGGGGGACGCCCGAGCGCAAGGATGGATCCAACGGGGTTGTATGCTGTGCTCTGCGCTACCGCTTCTGCTGCTCGCTTGCCCAGAGGGAGGGAGATAAGGCTAACACAGCGAGAGAATGAGAATGAAGGGAGAGACGTTTCCACTATTGATCATCGAGGCTCAGAGTGTAATGCTAATCATGCCCCCTCGCCTGTACCCATCCACCCTTCCCTCACGCTCTCTCTCGCTCTCTCTTTCTCCCCAATTTCTCCCGCACTCGCTCCTTCCCATCGCTTTTCCTATTTTACTCTCTCCTCCTCTCTCTCCCTCTCCACCCTCCGCCCTGTCCTTTGCCACCGTCGTTTTCTCTGTCGGTCTCTCCCAGTCACTCACTCCGGCTACGTTTCTCCGCTTCTATCTCGCTCGGCTTCCGCTACCACCCTTATCCAGCTCATCCTCCCGACACTTCTTCTCCTCTCTTACCACCTCTCACCCCTTCCGACTCTCCCGGTGCACGTCCATGCCGTACCCCGCGCTGCACACGGACATACAACGTACCGTCACGCGGACCAGGCAAGATATCGACTGTGACAACTCCCAGAAGCCACCCATCGTCCTTCCGGACCCCCACATGCTTCATTCCGGATCCAATGGCTCTTCGCCTCTCCCCGATGAACCGTGGACACTGGATGCTCCCGAACATTTTGCGAATTAAGGCTTGGACATGGTCGCATAGAGGAAGTCTAGTCACTTCACGATTCCGAGACACCTAAAAGTCGTAATTTGAATGACGCTTGTAGGATGGTCGTTGATTGAGGCAAAAAATTTGCGAAACCTGGATTTTTAGGTGCCGAGAAATCAAGTGGATAACCAGGGAGCGAAGCGTTGACACGAAGCACGGAAGAGCTGGGAAACATCGGTTAGGATGTGGAAAAGCACCGAAAAGTCGTCATTCGAATGACGCTTGCAGGATGGTAGTTGATTGAGTCAAAAAATTTGCGAAACGTGGATTTTTGGTTGCCGAGGAATCAAGTGGATATCCAGGGAGCGAAGAGTCGATACGAGGCACGGAAGAGCTGAGAAACATCGGCTCGGATGTCGAAAGGCACGTAAAAGTCGTAATTAGATTGACTCTTGCAGGATGATAGTTGATCGAAGCAAAAAATTTGCGACACGTGGATTTTTGGTTACCGAGGAATCAAGTGGATATCGAGGAAGCAAAGAATCGATACGAGGCACGAAAGAGCTGGGAAACATCGGCTCCGATGTCGAAAGGCACCTAAAAGTCGTAATTCGAATGGCGCTTTCATGATGATAGTTGATTGAGGCAAAAAATTAGTAAAATCTAGATTTTTGGTCGCCGAGGAATCAAGTGGATGTCCAGGGAGCGAAGAGTCGATACGAGGTACGGAAGAGCTGGGAAACATCGGCTCGGATGTCGAAAGTTTTTCATCCTACGGAACTTCTCACGGTGACTTGTCCCTAAAAGAGATTGGCAAGCTGCGAGATGATCGATGAAAAAAATTTGAGAGCCCAGCAAGTTTTATTTCTTCCTTAATAGAGGGAGTGGATTTAGGCTGTGAGAATATTCATTTTGGGGGATTGTGCGGGTTCGGAGAGTCGTGTGTAACGATGGAGAGGGGACGGCAGAGCGGTAAGGGATGAGAGAATGCCCTCGTGGGCGTCTAGACTGAGCTGCCGGTCGAGAGCTAACGAACAGCTGCGCATTAACGTAGCAAATAATAAGAAGCTCTCTGCTCGTTCACCCTTCCATCGACCGCCCGTTCCACCATACCCTTCGACCATGGCCAATATAATAATTACATCAGCATATCGGCAAACAGGAGTCAGCTCTAGCCGCGTCGTTCCCGTGCTTCGCGAAGCCCGTTTCGTACTTCGGGCGCCAATCGCCTCTCAACAACACACCGGATCTCTGCCATCGATCGCTCGTGCTAACGTATCTCCATATTCTGAACATAGTACAAACAAAAGTTTCCGCCACGGAAAAAATTAACAAAGCTCCCGGATGAAAAAAAAAAAAATGTAGACCACTTTTCCCCGGAACGGAAATCCGGGAACGGAACGCATCCCTAAAAAATATGTATCTGCGGACCTAGAGGCAGTATCACCGTTAATACGATATTAAATTTTATCTTTCTGTTTGCCTACGGGTGTGCATTCGTATTTATCACCATATGCCAATATTGTTCATTTGTATTTACAATGCGCTCCTTTGGACCGCACACGCATGCCATTCTGACAATTGTTTTGCTCGCATATGAAGATCAATGTTTAACGATAGCAACAGTTCGCACGAATTTATATAAAAAAAAATAATGCCTCTCGTCGCGAAAAAAAAATACATATTTACAGCACGATACTGATGCGACAATGCGAAACAGTGAATTTCGAGGGTAATTATTTGATTTCACATCGTACCAATAACGAAGTCCCTTTTTCCGCGAATTTTGAAATAATGTCAATTCAGCGAATACCAGAAGTCCAGTTCACTGGCCTGATGGACGTGGCCCATTTTTTTCTAGAACTCATCGTTGCAACACTGTTTGCCATAGCGATATTACACTCGGGCATATCGCTTACATCCTGAAGTATCGATTTCTGTCGAAACGAGCCACAAAAAACAATTATTTTCGATCTCCCGGATACCTTAGTCCTTCACCAGGATAAATAAGATCCTTAGTTAAGGCCAGTTTTGCGATTCAGTCGAAGGGACCGTAAAACTCTTATTTTTACGCTTTTTACTCTTTTTTTTATTGAAACGCTTATATCCTGAAGTATCGATTTCGCTCGAAACGAGCCACAAAAAACAATTATGGGCCAAGTGAAACCGAAATGAGTACAGGACTACGCAAATACCTGCGGTCTTGTCGGGTTACGGACGTGCTTGATTAGCTAAAAAATATATTTTCGATCTCCCGGATACCTTGGTCCCTCACCAGGATAAATAAGATCCTTAGTTAAGGCCAGTTTTACGATTCAGTCGAAGGGATCGTTCGGGTTCCCCTCTTCCTCACTTTTATGCTCTTCAGCCACTTGCCTCGTGTGCGCACACACTGTACTCACACATCGGACCTGAAGAGCACAGCAACATTGAACGCGGCAAAGTAAGCCCCTAATTTCTCGCGGGGTAAAAGTTGCCAGGCGTAAGCGTCTCGGAGGGATCGGGGGCGGCTTTCGAGTCAGTGTGCTTGGGGGGAGGGCGGGGGGGCGATGCTGGCGAGGAGGGGAGTGCTGCGAGTCCAGGGGTTGGAGAATCGAGTCAATCGGCAAGGCGTTCGGTGAGAAGCGAGCAAGAAAGAGAGTGAGTTTATATTGGAAAAAAAAGAAAGAAAAAGAAAAACGGCAGGAAAGAAAAACCCAGAGCGCCGGAGCAACACTCGCGCCACCGAGTGAAACGTTTAAACTTTTTATGAGTTGCTGCGTCGCCACTCGAGCGAAGAAATTTCAATTTTGCCACCGCGCTGGTCTTCAGCCCGCACCCCTCGACTCCACAATGCCGAAGAGGTCGCGCGTTTCGCACGACCAACTTCACCTTCCTCTCCATCACTCCTCCTCTCAATACTCTCGCCTGATCTTATATACAGCTCTGTACTGTTTCCTTGTTTTTTTGGTCGACCATTTGTCATTCTCTTCTTTTTTTTTTCGTTCTCGCACTGGCGTTTCGCGCACGTTACTCATGGCAGCATGGATAAGCTGGAACTTCCTTCCATCGTGAAAATTTGGCGTGTCTGCTCGCAAACTTCGGAGCATGGTCGGCTAAGGACCGAATGATGGTCCAAACGAAGCTCGTTCGTGCACTGAAAAAAAGGTTTGGAAATATCACACTAAGCTGCGGTTGCGGGTGGCGAAATATTTGGTTGATTGAAAGAAATATTCAGTTGATTGAACGCATATTTATTTTATTTTATTTTATTTTATTTTATTTTATTTTATTTTATTTTATTTTATTTTATTTTATTTTATTTTATTTTATTTTATTTTATTTTATTTTATTTTATTTTATTTTATTTTATTTTATTTTATTTTATTTTATTTTACACGGGACGAACCCTTATACATAAATACAATTTGCTCATTACATAATAGTACTTTGCGATACTAGTGCGGAAAAGCGGTCTTTCGACGAAGGTAAGACTCGCCTCCTCTCAGGCTACAAACGGCATTCGGCTTCGCCTCGTGCCGTTGTAACTCTCGATCCGGCTCGTGCAGCCAACTTCACAACCTTCGTCGAAAGACCGCTTTTTCCTACGAGTATCGCATTCTACTTTTTGTGACAAGTGCAAGAAAATTCCCGCTTTTTGTGCCAGTAAAGTGCGTGCGAAGGAATAGCTACAGTGCTGCCAGCTAAGTATGCGCGAAAGTAGCTAGGATGCGAAAAAAAGTGTGCAAAAAAAGTAGCTAGAGTGTTAAAAAAGTGTGCGCAAAAGTAGCCAGTATGAAAAAAAAGTAGTTAGGACGTGAAAAAAGTGTGCAAAAAAGTTTTCACGCATCCTCCGCTAGAAAGCGCCACTTTCGCCACACTTTACAGGCACGTAAAGCGGGACTTTTAGTGCACATGTTACAAAAAAACAATTAGTTGCTTGACCTAATATGCTTCAACGAATAGTTACTTGAATTGAACAATCATTTTGTTCAATCGACGAAACATTTCCTTCGCCACCCGCAAGCGCAGCTTGGTTGACATTCGGTGTGTATCGATAAAAAAACGTGAAGAGACGCGAGCTAAAAAGATCCATTTCTTATCGCTCAATTCGACGGATTCGCTGAAAGTAGCTCGCTCCATCGGCGAAAATCGTGGCCCGACCGGTGAACTCAACGGCCGGGAAGCCAGAAGCGTAGTGCACAGCGGGCGGATAGCCGAACGTAGTCGGAGAGAGCGCCCTTCCGATGAGGCGCGCTCAGCCCGACCGTGCCGGAGAGTCATAAAAGTCTTGATGAAGACGTCAATGAATATTTATCCTTTCCATCCGGCGAGGAGAGTTCCATTTTGCCTCGTAACTCCGTCGCCTCTCGCGATTCCCTCGTCGTTTCTTTATTTTTCAAACCTACCGGGGAGAACCACTCGTTCGCCATTGCGCGATCGTCGTCCCATCCCGGATATCGGCTGACCTTTGAGCTCGCGCGATTCCGTTCATTCTTCGTTTCTCGCAATTTTTCTTGTTCCTTTTCATTTGCAATCTTTAGTTCCAATCTTTCGCGTTAATTCAATAAATAAAGATGATTCTCGTCACCGCGCTTTCAACCCGACGTTCGAGCGATCGCAATCTGTACCGTTGCGAAGGGGGCGAAGACTTTGTAATCTCCGGATTAAGGAAAATTCAACGGTCCTTCGAGGTTTTAACGAACGCGGCAATGAGAATAAAAAGAAAAAATGTATCTAGAATATTGGCCTGAAATTGTGGAGTATATCGTGGATAAATTAATGGCGAGGGTTGCTGATTCCGTTCCGGCGTAACGACGTGCAACGTTTGAGCGCTGCTAAATGGACTTTCGCCGCTACTGTCCGAAGGGATAGGACGGAGTGAAGAAAGGCACGAAGAAACTCCGGGAAAAGGCAGGACCAAAGTAAAATCCAAGAGAGAACAAAACAGTGAGGCAGAATGCGAGAAACGCGGAGTCAGCATTGCGCAGGCCGTCCGGACCAGCCCCCGGTTTTAATATGTTGACGCTTCCCAGGACCGACGGGGCGGGAGAGGCCGTGGAAACGCCAGGGGGCGAGATAGAAACCGAGGCGCAAGCACCGGGAACAGAACAAAAAAAAAAGAAAAGAAAAACACGAAGAAGCGAGTTGCGGAAGCTGGGCAAGGATGGAAGGGGTTGGTGGGACGTCGAGGTGGAGAGCGAAGGAAAGAAAGACAGAAAGAAAAGAAGCCGGCTGAGGGGGGGAGGGGGGAGGGGGTGGTGAGAAAGGGGTAGATCGCGAGCGGGCAGAGGCGGGTGGAAGGAAGAGCGAGAATACGAGAGAAAAATGTGGAAAGAAAGTGGAGAAAAAGAAAAGTTTGCCGTAACAACAAGAGACGTTTGTTATTGGGCAGCATTTGAATTGTCTCTGTGTCGGCGTGGCTCCTTATTGGCCGAACGGCGGGTGCCCTCGGCCACAGCCGCGAGAGAAGGACGGCGGGATTCCTCGCGGGTTTTCCGACTCCGAGGGAAACTCTCTCTCGTTCTCGCGTTCTGACGGTAGGGGCGTCTCGGCGATCCGGTCCAAGGGGCAGCGACCACCACCACTTCCGACCTCCCTGGTGCGGTGCACTGTACACTGTAGTTGCACATAATATACCTTCAGGATGCACATAGGTACGCGGAGAAATAGCGTGGTACATGGTCGGCAAGTGCACCGGCGGAGTCATCAGGGTATCTCGATGGAAAACCACCGGCAACAGCAGCAACAGCACGAAGCCTCCGGTGCTCGGCGGTGCTCTTCTTTGCTCGGCAAAGGCTTAGCCCGCTCAGCCAACGAGGTCTCCGTGGGCGTCTCGCGTTGCGTCGCCGGAGGCGTCTCCACCGATGACCTTTTTCGCGGTGCACCGACGAAGCGAGAGATATAGGAAGGTACAGGAAAAGGGACGGACAATATGTATCGTCGATTACGGCAGGTTCATTCGAAACCGATCATTTTTTTTAATTCCCACGATTACGGGAAGCATTTTTCCGGATGTGAATCTCACGAATTGGGGACAATTGAATATTTTTTGCAATATTAATATAAAAAATGGTCAAAACGCAAAGTTATACTGGTATTATTTAGTTTTCAGACAGTAACAGATTTGGCGATGACGAATGTATAAGGCACTTCTTTTCGCTTACACTCGATCGTGCCTAAAAATTGGTACCACTTCTTGGACGAGGTGAAATATCAAATACAAATGATCGTTGCAAAGTACAAGCTAGAATCGCCGTATAAATAAATTATAGGACTAACGAGATTTCAGCCTCGAGTGTCTGACAGGTTCGAGCTCTCATCACTAGCAGCTCTCCGTCATTCGAGTTTCGAAATACCTCCAGTCCCTAATTTTTTGGCTGATTTTTTTTGTATGCATTTAATCTAAACTGTCAACTGGGCCTCATGTGAACGATCCGAGGATACTACGCAGTAAATTTCAGCTGCATCGGTTCATTCGTTCTGAATATCCACCATGAAGCGGACGTCCGATCGGATCAAGGCATTGAGAAAAGTGATTTCAATACGCACTTCGTACGTGTAAGGACCGAGTCCCTAAAAAAATTTGAGTTTTACCCTCTTCGTCATAAAAACGCGACAGTAATCGAGCATAATAAAAAATGCCAGTTTTACGGCGCAGTGTCGCTGCAAGTAGATGCGCTCCGTATGGAGTCAGACGGCGAAGTAAGCGCGGCGAGCATCGTCGTATTCGCGTCGGAATAAGCGTTGCGTATCCCTATCGCGCTCGTTTCTGAGGTCCAAGAGGGAGAGCGAAAGAGAGAGAGACAGAGACTCCCTTGGTAGGTCCCGCTTCGGCGTACTATCTACGAGCCTCGTCGTCGCCCCACGTAGTCGCAAACGAGTTGAATGCCGTGCGCCGCCTCTCGGCATCTCCCACCATATCTACCCTAACCAACCACCCTATATCGCAGTCTCTCTGTTGCTCCCGCGCCAAATAATACAGGCGCTTCGCGTTGGCCCCAACGCGCCGGAGCGTGGAAGTCAGACAGAGAAAAGACGTTAAATTCCGAGTGGTGAATGCACCGGGCGGAAAAGAGAGACAAATAAACGACGGGAGTAAAGTAGGGGAAGTTATCGGATAACCCCGCACAACCGTTAAACCCTCGCGCGTTTTCCTCCCCTCCAGCTCGCTTCGGCTTCCGTACAGTTCCACTATAACTCTGTATACACTCCGGTTGTACACCCCTCGCTCGTACTTCCCACTCGTCCGACCCCGTCGGCACCCCTTCTACTCCCTCCTCTCGCCTCTTCCACTATCTCCCAACCCCTCGGCTGTGTACTATATGGCTAAATATTGCATTATTGTTTTAACGGGACTAAGGAGGAAAACAGAACACAACCGGAGCTCGGCGCTCGCGCGTGGGCCGGCTCTACTCGCTCTCCCGGGTCTTTTTCCGAAGACGTTTTTTATTCCTCTCGTTGCAAAATATCGTCCGAAGTGCCTCGTGTATATTGCATTTCTCGTTGCGCTCCAGCCGCTACGGTATTCACGAAACTTGTAACAATTTTATTTCAACAACAAACGAACAAAATAACAAAAACAGTGAATAAACGATCGGTAAGCTTACGCAAAGTAATCATTTCTACTGAAAGAAAGCCCTTTGCAGTTTTCCCGGCGTTTCGTTTTTTTACCCCATAAATAATTCGACTCATCATCCGTTCCCCCTATCGTCATCATCATCTCCGTCGTCAAAGCTACAAAGCGGCAGAGTTTCATCAAAGACGGAACATAGGAGAAGAGATTGGATGACTCCCGTCTCGACCCAGTTGTGTATCGGGCATCTCGCGCCGCTTCTCGTCTGTTTAGAGGCCCGCAGCATCGCCGTATCTGCCGCTGGGGGGCCGCGTCGGCGTCGTCGTCGCTTGCTTGTTGGTCCTCCCGCCGACGGCCTCCGCGCCGTTCCGTTTCTCTCGGTCGCCCTCCCGGTAGCCGAGTGTCTCGGAGAAAATTTCGAAGCGCGCCTCCCACCTGGCCATTCGGTATATATTCGAGTACACAGTGTGCCACCCCCCGTTTCGGATACCGCATCGGCATCTCCACCTCCACTCTTGCCCGAGGAGAGCGGGCCATCGGCGGCAGTTGCAGTCATATACATCGTCGTAGCATCGTCGTAGACGTGGGGGGGTTGCAAGGGGTTGCTCTAGCCGCGCCTAGGATCGGCGTCGTGGGCCACGGCGCGCCACCACCCTTGCTGCGCTACCGCTGACGCGCGCAAGGCCATTCGAGAAGCCACCACCCCCGTTGCAGCAGCAGCAGCAGCAGCAGCAGCACTAGTAGCAGCAGCAGCAGCAGCGGCAGCAGAAGCAACCCCCTCGCCCGACGAAAGGGAGAAAGGGAGGATTGTCCCCCTTGGTCCTCTCCCTCGCCGTCCCCTCGCTCTCTCCTCCCTCCCCTCAGCCCCGGCCGTCGAATTCCCGCTCGGCTATCCCGTGCAACCCTCCTACGCCCCCCCTCGCGAACTCACCGGTCGCCTCTCCCCCCCCGACAGCCGAGGCATCTCAACAACAAGTACTCGCTACCCGGTAGCATCCGACACAACACAGCAAGTCGCCCTACCATACCCACCACCCGCGCCTCGTGCAACCCCGAGGCACACACAGCCGGGCCAGGCCAGCCAGGCGCCTCTCTCCTCGTAACCGCCCCGTGTGCGCTTGTTTCATCGAGTTGGCCGAGGTTGTGCACGCGGCATCGCGATCCGCATCCACTGGGGAAGGATTCGCTCACGCGCGTTTTTTTAACCTCGATCGAGTCTCTTTTAATCGCGTTTCTTCCTCCTTATTCTCTCTTTATTTTTCTTTTACCTTCTTCTTACTGACGTCCGTCGATTATCTTCGACCTCGAGACGGGTTTTTTCTTTTTTCACATCCAGATCTCGTTTTTCGTCCTGTACGACGCGGCAATAATACCAAAAACCACCTGTGCGTTCTGTCGAACCTAACGAAAATCTACTCGCCAAAACTTCACTGCCGACCGACACCCCTCTCGGTAGGTCTCTCACTCACACTTCACTGATTCGATCTTTACTGACATAGATGTATATATACGTGTATGTACTCTATATATATGTATACTTACACTTGGCCCTCTCACTTGCGAACACCGTCGAACCGACACGCGAGCTCCCTCACTCAGAAACTCGTTCGCCACCTGCCTCGCTCGCTCGACTGCGATTCTCGCCCTCTGACACTCGTACCATCCAAGACGATATGTGTCTGTGTATGCACATACGATCTTTTGCACAGACACGGGGAAACTTATATACATAGGAACTTAGACACTTATACGTCGGCACGGTCGAGTGCCAACACAGGTGTGCGCACACCGACGATCCGGATAGGGTTCACTCTCTGCGACCCCTCCAACCCCCACCCCCCCCCCCCCCCCCCCCCTGCCCCCCCGTTTGGACCTCACACACACATCGACGCACTGGGACACTCTTGATTTTCCATCTCTTCCCCGTACGATAGGAAATTTATCTCTCTCAGTTTTTTACTGCGTGTATCTAACGTGACTCTTGTATCCCGATGTGTTTGAACATCATTCGTCGCATCGCTGGGCCAAGCATAAACAAGACAACCGCCACTGCGGATGCTGGGAATACCGGAGAGATCAGAACGACGAGTGACCGATTAACGGATCGTTGAACGTGCGGAATTGTTTTTGTTTTTCTTTTTTTTTTTTGCGAATTTTGTGTGAATAAATCAAGAAAATCAAGGCAATTGATTAAAAACAATACTGTGATTCCGCGAACGTCGAGAACTCAAAAGCGATCAGTGTATTGACTTCATTTTTTGTGGGAACTGACAGATTGGCATTGATTGGTGAATAATATGTGGCTTAAAAATTGTGATTCCGCGAAAAGCAGGGGAATTAAAAAGTGCAAACGAAGTGCCGATTAATCATTGGCGTGCGAGGTGATTTCGGTTTTAGTGACTGACAAAATGACATTGAAAAGATTTAGTTGTGGGTTTTAAATGACAATGTTCGGCTCAGTGGATTTGATACGCGTTTCGATAAAATTTCGTCTATATTTTTAAAAATAATATCGAAATAAAAAATTTAAAAAAAATTATATCATTGATCCTTTTTTTTTAAATAACATTCCAGTGCAATTTCGTTGACAGCGAGAAAATAACAGTATAAATAAACTGTGAAACCGATGCCCCGATTGACAATTGAATTCTGAACAAAAACCAAGACGATATTATATCGGTGTACAAATTTTTATTTTTATTTCTAAAATAATTCTGAACGATTTGTGTCACTGATTTTTTTCGCGATTCCGAATCGTGAGATTTGCTTGTTTCGCGTGCGAAGTTCAATGGACGAGGTGCGAAGAATCGGATAAAAGTGAGATTATAAAGATTAAACAAAAAAAAAAAAAAATTGACGGACGCGCATTATTGTCGAGTGACGTGATGTGTCGCAGTGCATTGGAATTTGCATCGAGCTTGAACGTCAGCAGGTGAATCCACGAAGCTAATCGAGTTTATTTCCGTGTATAGGATTTCACGAATGATGAATGAATTACGTTTGAGTGAGTAAAGAGTTTATTCGCGACACGGGGCGAGAGAGAGAGAGAGAGAGAGAGAGAGAGAGAGAGAGAGAGAGAGAGAGAGATAAAGAGGGAGGGAAAGTGAGATCCGATATGAATTTATCAATGTGCCATGACGAGTGTCAGAGCGAACGGTTTCTCGCGTTTGCTTGTTACCGGCGATACACGACGGCATGAAAATTTCATTGGGCGCTAATCCGATCTCAGTGTTTAATGCGGCATCCAAACACACTTATCACAATTGCAACGTCAGTGATTTTTTAAAGAGAGTTTCGTAAATTGATCCATCGGCGACGCGAAAATTTGTGAGAATTTGTGAAACCTTTCCCGAAGCTCGCTCAACCCAATTGCGAAGAGTCGGTCTTATTTTTTCTTCTTACGCCAAGTGCAAATGTTTTAATATGTGTTACGTGCAAATACGTGACGCAAGATCTCCCCCATCGAGATTAAGATGTCAAACAACTGGATTTTCGTAAGAGTTACCGAACGACAGTGAAACATTTTTAACAGTTATACAATCGCGAAGAAAAATT
This sequence comes from Amblyjoppa proteus, assembly GCA_963922035.1. Lineage (NCBI taxonomy): Eukaryota > Metazoa > Arthropoda > Insecta > Hymenoptera > Ichneumonidae > Amblyjoppa > Amblyjoppa proteus. The sequence goes on from OY998233.1 coordinate 15,253,569, forward strand.
ATCCCTCTTCGGAATTTAAAAAAAGCTCACTCCTATTCTTACTTCTATGAATATTTTATCTCGGAAAGTACGTGGAGAAAGCTCGCTTATAAATACTTTCGGATCTCGAGAATAACTCTTAAAATTGTTTTAAATATAAGTGTAAAAAATAATGAAAATTTTATGCGTAATCCAGGTTTTTTTAATTGAGTGTACAAAAAAAAAACTCTTTTTTATTAATGAGAAGATGTTGATTGATCGGTGTATTAAACACGTCCGAGAAGCTCGATCTGATACACCGATCAGTAACGTTCATCCTTGAATATTAAATTTACTTTATCGGTGCATACAATATAAAAATTTCGTACACAGTATAAATTGTACCAACGTTTCTTGTCCAAAAACATACACAATTCTTTTCTCGATAATTTTACAAAAATATCTGTCAATTGCACGAATAATTTTTGTAAGATCAACAACAAAAATAATTGTGGACGTTTGTGGCCAAAAAAGGTTTCTTAAACGTACAAATCTTTTTTACTGTATACGATATATTAAGATAACCTTTCATGTAGAAATGTTTCAAATCACATTGGCGTTCGTTCGGTCATCGACCGCGAAAGCTTATTTTCGCCCAGGTGCATTTTTCGCCATAAATTGACCCCATAAATTATCAGCGACGAACACCAAAAAAGTGTTCTCTGACAGAAATTTGTATTCGAAGTATTACATAAGAAATAAATAAATTCATGAACAAATGGTGAAAAATTTGTCTCTCGGACAGATATAATTTGTGACAAGTGTGAAGCAAAAAAAAAAAAAAAAATGAATCAATGAAAAATGTTTGGACAATAATATGTGCGATACAAAACGAAATTTTGCCGAGGGCTCCGTCGAAGTGCGTGCTCGCGAATCGGGCGCGTGGCACGCACTGCTTGGCTGCTGGAATTGCCGGCGGAAAGGATCGGGGTTGTATAGAGCTCGTTTATAGTAGTATACCACACTCCGCTCGCTCTGGAGTGTAGTACGCGCGGTCGCTTGTACAGTGTATCGTCGGGCGCCGACGCTTCTCGTCGGAATTCCCACCCACGCCTGCAGCAGGTCCCTCGTCGGTTGTGTTGCTTCCTCGCTCGCTCTCGTCAGCCACCAAAACCGCGAAAGCTCGAAACTCACGGGAACGTAGCGGCGGAGAGTGCGAGCGAGACGGGCCATCGAGTGCCGAAAGCTCTCTCTACCCTATGGAAAGCCACGTTGCAGCTGTTACGGCAGTCGCGTGGCTGCCGTGCCACCGTACGCACCAAAAGGCCTCGACGCACCGGCCAAAAGTTCCGCACGCGATGTACATCGCTCAGGTTCTCGATAACGAGACGATGAAAAATTCGAGAAAAATATTTACATTCCAGCGAAAAATAACATATTTTCTCTGTAACGTCACTTCCGGTTTGAACATCTCACCTTCAGAGCGTACGTGACGGCAAGCGGAAAAATTTAAAAAACTTCGTTGCGACGTCACGTCCGATTTGGAGATCTCATTTTTTTTTCGACCGGAAGTGACGTCCTACCGAAAATACGTCTCCTCCGATTTGAAAATCTCATATTTTCTACCGGAAGTGAAGTCGTACCGAAAATACGTCACTTCCGGTTTGAACATTTCATTTTTTGTCCGTAAATATGTGACTTCCGGTTTGGAGATTTCATTTTTTGTCCGGAAATATGTTACTTCCGGTCTGAACATTTCATTTTTTGTCCGGAAATATGTCACTTCAGGTTTGAAAATGTAATTTTTTCGACCGGAAGTGATGTACCGAAAATATGTCAATTCCGGTTTGAAAGACACATTTTTATACCGGAACTGACGTCATATCGAAAATACGTCACTTCCAGTTTGAAAATTTAATTTTTCGACCGGAAATAAGTCACATCCGGTTTGAAAATTTAATCTTTCGACCGAAAGTGATTGTTTAATTTTGTGTCGGTGTACAGTCGGGAATCGATAGGATTGTCGTGAGAGTAGGAAGGAAATTGAAAGAGCCGGAGATCCGTATTACGGTAAACTGTGCGCTGGACGAAAGGGTATGCGACGAGTGCCGTGCGGAGGCGTGTATAAGAGGGAGCGAGGACTGAACGCGAAAACGAGAGAAGAGTGAGGATAGATCCGGAATGGAGAGTCTGAGGGCGAGACGATATTCAGAGGATTAGTCTCTCTTTCCCTCTCCTCCACCCCGGTAGACTATCGGCAGTAGGAGCAGTAGGCAGAAGCGTCACAAACTGGGCCGTGACAAATCGCTCGATACTTTATGAGACAAGTGCTTCTTCTGCTGGCACTGCTGGCTGCTTCTGCTAATACAGCTACACTCCGTCGCAGGGGCGCATATATCACATCGATATATTATATTGTCCCGAGGATGGAGGCGAAACGGTCAACGTTGTACCAATGTCTCCAGACTATATACGAGAGTCCACATACGTATTACATGCGAGAAGAATTCTGATCTCAATCATTCTTCCTCCTGCGAAACGCCGATCTCTCATCGGCTGCAGAGAGACAGTCGAGCGATATATTTCTTGCCAATCAATCCTGAACATATTTCCTGAAGTACGTCTCTATCTCTATATCGCACGAGGGAGAAGCACCCGATAAGAACCTGGAGGGGCACATTCGTAACTCTAATTCTTGTGATTTTTCATATATATCTTTTTTTGTTTTTTTTTTTTTTTTCTTTACATTTTTTTTATCAACGTGCAGCGAACTCAACGAATGGGACTGCCGACCCGAGTCGCGTAAGCTTAATAATCTCGAGTGGCAGGTAGAGAGTACTTAAGGAACTTCTCGCGTCGAGTGATACTATGACTGAAACGACGGCAGCCGATAGACGGTTAAAAATAAGTATTTATTGTTGAAATTCAATAAGAACATCACAAAAACAAAAAGTCAAAAATAAAACTCATAAAAATAAATAAAAATATTAAACATTATAGGCCAAGAAAACCGATGAACAGTGTATGATGATTTTAAGAACGGAGTCGGTGCTTGGACATTTTTTCACCAAAAATAAATATTTTACTGTACAAAGATTTTACGATTTTTAATTTTTGCGCCCGGAGTAAGATACTTTCGATTAAAGCTTCGTCGCGCCGCGAGTCTTCGATTTTCGTTCGATAGTCTTCGGCTCTCGATAAACCACCCTGCTCTACACCCCACTGTCTCCCGGACAGTTAGGATATTTTTTTACATGAAAAATATATTTTACTGTACAAAGATTTTACGAGACATAGTTTATATTTATTTTTGCCCACGGACGAAGTGAGACTCTTCCGGTTTGAGCTTCGTCCCGTCCCGAGTCCGCGACTTTCATCCGATAACGTACGGCTCGATAACCCGAGTACACTGAGAAAAAAGTACATAGTAACACCAACAATACTGACTTTTAACCATAAAAAATAGTTCCCAAGGTGAACGTCTACAATTTATAGTTACAACAATGACAAAAAAATCATTGTTGCACCCGCAATTATAGTTTAACCAATGAAATATATAATATCAGAAACTATCTATATAGACGTCCCCCCTGAAAACAATTCGATATAGTAGGAAATACTATCCTACACCCAGAAAAAAGTTTATTCCATTCAAAGAAAATTTATTAAGGACGAAGAAAAATGTTTATTTGATTCAGAACCTAATAGACCATTTATTAATGTCTAATATATTTCTTTGTTTGATAGTATTATTCTTATTATTTAATAATGTTTATTTGAATCTAATAAACAGATATTTATGTCAAATAATTTATTTATTTATTTCGTGACAGACCTGCTACTTTTTATCGTATCGGAATAATGTGATATACGAATGACGCAGAAACGAATTTTTTTTTTTTGTTGAATAAGCCATTTTTACTATCAACGAAGTATCAACGAGCAATGTTTTATTACAAAAATGAACATACAGATCCGTTATCGGCGCACGATTTCATTAATCGCGTCGCACATTAGTTATACTCATGACATAACCAATCGCGATGTTAGTTGTTCGGGGACTCATTTCATAACCACAATTCAATCGAGATACACAGCTCGAATTAAACAAAGTTTTATGAAAAAAAAACCGATGAGGTGCCTCTCTATTACAACGTAACGGTTCCCCGTAAGGAATAAATATAGTTTTGTTATTAGCGAGAAATGTTTTCAGACGACCGACGCATTGACAACTCTAATGCGCGCTACCGGATAATAGCCGCGTTTGTCTTGACGCCAAATATGTATATGATTTCTTTGGTGCGAATAAACATTTATTTTAAAGTACAAATCTTTGAATAATTTTTTTTATCTACGCCAAAGTATAACCGTTATTTGAATCTAATAAGGACTTTATTGAGGCAAGCAAACATTTCTTTTATCTTAATAAACGTCATTTGAAGCTCGAAATTTATTTGATTTTAATAAATCTTTTTTCTGGGTGTATTTTCTCAATATAGAAATTTTCGACCGTTACATTGAATCTTGATAGGGACCTGATAAGGCCTTCTTGGACCCTTGTCAGGCTTCCTCAGGACTTTATCAGGGCCAGATGTAACCCGCGAAAATTTCTACTCGGGAAACGACCCTTCATTTTGTACAATATATATATACATATATATATATATTCCGCGAAATTTTACGAAATATAATTTTTTTTTAATTTTTCCACACAGACGAAGATTCTTTCGATTTAATTTTCGTGCCTTCGCGAGTCTTCGAACGTCATTCGCAAGCGTAGAGCATTCGTTAAACTACCCTTCTCTCCATCCCACTGCCTCGGGCACTCTGTCGCCTCTCGCGAAATCATCTCTCGACGAAACAAGTTCGATTCGCCGCGTCCGCACATTGAGCTAAGCGAGACCACTCGAGTCTCCATTTCCCTCCTCCCGCCTTCAATCGTGGTTCCAGCAGTTAAAGCGTTTCAAAATACAGGGATTCGTCCCGAGCCTCGAGAGTGCGAGAGACTCTCGTCTTCCCCGGTGGATTTTAACGTGCGTGCTGGATTCCCCGGCGCTTCGCGTTCCTCTGCCGGATGCGCGTCCGTCACGAGGGAGTATCGCGGGTCGAGGTGAGGGCAGCAGGAAAAGTCTTTAAAAGGGCCGCGCCTACCCTCGAGCCCTCCTGCGGGTCCCTCCGCGTCAAGTGCGGAACGCAATGGTGCGCCGTACGACGGGGAGCGAGAGAGAAGAGGAGGGGGGCGGGGAGAAAGGGAGAGAAAGAGTGATATAGACCAGAGAGACCGTGAGATAGGCGAATGAGTATGTGAGTACATATTTGTTTAGCTAGAAGCACTCGCGCGCTCGCTCTGGCTGGGATGTTGCGCGAACCGCTCCGGTTCCGCCGCGGCTCGTGCCGCCTCTCTTCTTTCCCGCGTTTTTCCCCCCCTGTATCTATCTTTCGCTCTGTTCGTCTGTCCGTAAAGGTGGATGAATGGATAAATGGACGTGGGAGAGCCCGGCGAGGCCATGCGAGAGAGCCCGGACGGACGTATGGATTTGCCTCTGCTAGCGCAAAGACGAGAGCTCCGAGACACTTAAGCTTCCAATGTTTATCCTCGAATCACCGTATTTTATATTTCCGGGCCGTGTTTCATGGAACTTTTTGTTTTTCATCTTCGGCAAGGCTCGATCCGCATAGTCGCGACGAGCTCGACCCAATTTCCCGAGCCCAAAGCGCGTCTTTGATGCGGTGGAAACGAGGAAAAACTGACGTGCGGACCCAAAGCGGCTGCGCGTAGAGGCGACGATTATCTTTATTCACTGTAAAAAAACAAAGGCTTCAAAGACGGCGAAAAAACAGTACATTTTTAGAAATGTATTCTTTCCTCACTAAAAAAAAAGGCACGCGAGTAAGGTGAACGGCCCAATTACTGTCCGTTTATCATATTATCGACGATATAAAATCCTATTTATGTCCGACATACTCAAGTATTTTTTTTGTACATTTTTTATATTGTTTATCATGTAATTGAATGAGCATCGAGACAAAATTTTATAAAATCGTCGACTCTCCGAATTTTATGTGTGAACCGGCCAAAAAGAAGCTCGTGCAGGCCATTTTCTTGTCACTTTCGTTAAGCGGTAACGTTTCTAAAATTAGTTCGTGTTCTCTATCAGAAGTGAATAAAATGATTAAGCTCAGTTGTACTGTGTGATTAAGGGTCAATTAAAACGGTAGTGCACGAATAAAAAAATGTGAAATTACAATTTCGCCGGAAAATACATGGGTCAGAATTAAGTCCATAAAGACGCCGTATGTTCCTATTAGTGTCCAAATATTTCAGTCAATTATGTTTTTATTGCCTTATGTCTTATTTGTACAGTATTTAACTAAAATAGTTGTTGTAATGCATGATTTTTGTACAATGTTAATTTGAATTGGCAGGATTATGAATAACCTACCATTTTCCCTGTGTCACGATTTGAATATCGGACAAGGAATATCATAACATCACTTTTGCTCAAAATATTATTCTTTTCCTAGTCACTAATCGGGAACAGATGCAAGACAAGACACTGAGAAAAAGTATAGTGTTTCCTACCATAACGAATAGTTCCCGGAGGAAACGTCTATATAGATAGATTCTCATAGTATATATTCAATTGCTGAAACTACAATTATAGTTGCAACCATGATTTGTTGTCATTGCCGTAACTATAAAATATAGACGTTCCCCTCGAGAACTATTTTGTATGATAAAAAGTCAGTATTGTTGTCTCAACCATGTAATTTTTTCTCAGTGCATAGGTCAGTGATTGGGTCCTGGATAGGTCACTATATGGGTTAAATGACAAAATTGCAAGACACTAATCGGGTCATTTACAACGGTGTGTATATTTCGAGTTTGTTATAAAAAAAAATGCTCAAAAATAATAAAATAATGCTTGTTTCAGTTATTTCAGACTCTAAACTTTTCTGTAATACCAGTTATTTCGCTACCTGCCCTGTTTTTAACAGTCTTCTTTCATTTTCAATGCCATGCGGGAGCTTGGTTAGTCAGTAATTGGGCCGTTCACCTTATGCAAAAGTGTTGCCGTCCTTCGTCGCGCGAGGCTCGTAAAGAGAAAAACACGTAATCCACGCCGGGTCGCTCTCGGTCCTCCCGGTTCGCGACTTTTCAAATTTATCATCGACTTTGCTCCCCGCCGCCCCCCGGGGGCGGGAGGGGGTGCGAACTTAACAGCGTGAAATTCGTTTTGTACGTCGACGGAATAAATCGTTCGGCGTAAACGTCGTCCGTCGGCTGTAGGCCGCCCCTTTACATTTCGTATATGGAGCGGCCACCGGCGACTCTCGTTGGCGAGCCGTGCAAGTCGGCGAGCTGGAGGACCAGGCGGTGGCGGGGTTACCGGGAGAGATTGGCAAAGCACCCCCCCAGTGGCGAGTGGCTTATGATATTTCGTGGATTTCGTGACGGATATCCGAGTGACCGATAGATTTCGCAAGTGGAAATATTATAGCCGGGGCGACGAGGCGGGGAATGTGTGACTGCAGAGTATAAACGAGAGCGAGCTGGGGTGGGCCGGAGAGACGACGCGGCGAGTGGAGGCGGAGGTCCGGGTGGCGAACGGTCGCGGGGCTGGGGAGAGCTCGGAGCTGAAGGGAAGTATCGTCCGCGAAACGCGAACCGGCGGAGGCCATTCGACGAGGCAGATGGAAGAGGGTATGGCACCGCGTCGTATATCGATACTCTCCATGCCCTCTCGAGTGTGTTTGCAACGATATTTGGTCCATTTCCATTTGGCGCACGTGGCGCGCTTACGATTCACACCTCTTACCCGATGCCGCGTGTCCTATCGCATAACCCGCACCCGAGGTTCTTTCTCTGTTACGCTCTCGGGCTCTCTGTCCACATCAACGACCCTCAGTCAGCCGGCAAAACTCACCCCGACGAAGTCCCGCAGCACGCTGCTCACTCTGCTCCGCTTTCGTCTCCCCCTCTCTAACCCCCCCCCCCCCCCCCCCGCTCAATCCGGCGCTCGCCTCTTTCTCACTCTCCGGACGTCCATACACGCGCTGCAAGCTCGCGCCTAATGGACACGCAAGGTGTTGGCCCCGCAGTATGCAAAAGAGTATAGTATTCTGGACGACCTTTAACCCGCCCCAACCTCCGGCGGGACTCGTTCTCGTGGATTAAAGTACGACACACACGCACACATACGAGGATTTCTACAATTTTGCGAAACAAACGTCGATGCGAATTGGAGATATTAGGTTGTTTGTTTATTCGGAGGGGAAATGCTTACGATCGGTTGGTCGTATCGGACGTGTTTTCTCTTCGGACCAGTGGAAAGTAATTTTCATTCCGCTGGTGCAATTTTGTGCAACAACATTGGGTTGTTCTCCTTCATTCGAGGGAGAAGATGCTTGCGATCGGTAGGAAGATCGGATCTCCTTTCCCTTCGAACCAGTGGGAAGGACTTTTCATTCCGCCGATGCAATCTTGTGCAACAGTATTGGGTTATTCCTTCATTCGAGGGAGAAGATGCTTGCGATCGGTACGAAGATCGGATACGTTTCTTTCTTCGGACGAGTCAGCAGGAATTTTTATTCCGCTGGTGCAATTTTGTGCAACAACATTGGATTGTTCGTTAATTGGAGGGAGAAGATCTTAAGGATCGGTAGGAAGATCGGACGTGTTTTCCCTTCGGACCAGTGGGAAGGACTTTTCTTCTATGGTGCAATTTTGTGTAACAACATTGGGTTGTTCGTTAATTCGAGTGAGAAGACGCTTGCGATCGGTACGAGGATCGGATACGTTTCTTTCTTCGGACAAGTCCGAAGGAATTTTCATTCCGCTGGTGCAATTTTATGCAACAACATTGGATTGTTCGTTAATTCGAGTGAGAAGATGCTTACGATCGGCACAAGGATCGGATGCGTTTCTTTCTTCGGCCCAATGGAAAGAACTTTTGCAGGGTAGCGAAGATAAGTCCGGCGGGGAGGATTGATGCGCTGATATCTCGGTACTTATGGCTGTCCGAATGTCCGTGGACCTTTCGGCGAGAGGCAAGAAAGAGGGTGGGTGCGAGGGGTGAGATCTGAAAAAAAAATTTAATATATCCAAATATATCACAGGGCAGCGGCAGCAGGCGACGATCGGCCATTCGGTACTTCTCTCTCTCTTCTTCCCTTTGCCCGTAACCCTCGCCGTCCCATCTATCGTCACTATAATTTCATATGCAGCAGAAATTCTGTTCGGCAGAGACGATGGGGAAGATATGGCTTTTCGGGAAAGCAATGGCACAACCGAGGACCAACCAAGCAGTACTTTCGAGTTGCGGGAGGGTCGGCATTAGTGATGGCTGCGTGTCTACAACAGATGTGAACATTATTCATTATAAGTCTGACCGACGGACCTTCCCGAAACACGGTACCCTCTTGTCTTCGAAGCATCGAAAAGACAACGGCTTTTGTCAAACAACTGTGTAGCTAAAAAAATCATATTCCGCGTCCCTTAGGCCGAGAGATTGAAAGGTCTTTTTAGCATAAATCCGTCAATGTATGGACAAGACTCGACGTACGTTAGTCACACCTCGGTTCTTCTATAGTACATCTAAGATGATGAAATTGCATTTCGTCTTGCAAAATTTTCCTCAGTTCTTAAAAACCGTTGGTTGGTATTCTAATTGTCCACTATTCGAGCAGCAAATTTTCCATCGTTACGCGCTGGTATTCGTACGTTAGGCGTACACAGTTTCGTCTACAGTATACGTAAGAATGATGAAATTGTATTTCTTTTTGCAACAATTTCGTAAATTCTTTAAGACATTCTTTTGGTTTTCTATGTTTCGACTATTCGAGTAACAAATTTTTATCATTACGCGCTGGTATCCGTACGTTATTCGTATCTCGTTTCCTCTATAGTATACGTAAGATGAAATTGTATTTCTTTTTGGAAGAATTTCCTAAATTCTTTAAAAAATGTTATTGGTATTCTGTGTTTCGATTATTCGAATAGCAACTTTTTATCGTTACGCGCTGGTATCCGTACGTTAGCCGTACCTCGTTTCCTCCATAGTATACATAAAATGATGATATTGCATTTCAATGTGACAATATGTCACATTCTATGTTTCCACTACTCGAGTGGCAAATTTTTACCCTTACGCCGTGGTATCCAAGGATTGACATTGACGAAGAAGTACCTGTAGCGAATTTGACAATTTTCACCCGCACAGCATTTTTTTTTTAACGCATATCTTGCACGAAAACGTTATTTCGTCTGAGCTTCGTCTCATCCGTTAACTCCTTCGGACGTACCGAAGTCTCATCGCCGCTTTCTCGCCCTTCTCGCACGCGTTCGCATTTTGAAACGTGAATTATTTCTCACTATCCGGACGGTCGCGCGTGTGCCGCGGCCGACCGAAGGGTGACCAAGTGTTTCCCCTGGCACGGCCACGTCGCGGACTCGCGACCCTGGCTTTATGGCTTAAACAAAACTTTCCTATATTACAAGTCTGTGAAATATGAATACGCTCCCTCCCCCCCCCACCCCACGAAAGAGAGTTCCTCGATGCCGGCCACCGAGCAGCTTCACAGCCTTGCGTGGAAAAGAGGCGGAGAAGGGTTGCACAGTGGAAGGGCGCGATCCCGCTGCCGGACGCTCGGACGAAAGGGTCGACTCGGGAGGAGAGAAGGGTGTCGCGAGGTGCGAGGGGCGAAAGAGGAAACAGCACGTTCGCAGTGCCCGGACGACGGATCCGGGCCCGTTGCCTGCCATTACGAACTCCAACGCGACTCTGCCGTTGGCAAAGCCAATTTGTTATCGACTTATAGAGGCCAAATTACTTACTATTACCGCAGATTTATTTCATACATTAGTTCACCCGGCATGAGAGTTACCGGGAGCGAGAGGCAAACGCAGACCGGGAAAGAGAGCCACGCCTACGCTCGTTACGTGTCCATTAATTACCCTCTAAAAAACCTACTCTACCCCCCCCCCTCTCCCTCCTCCTCCTGGCCTTATACTTCGTTATTCAACATCGTTATTACAAATTATCGTATTACAAAGTTTACCACTGAGTTTAAACTTGTTGTCGATTTAATCTTTCAGATTATTTATTACGAATGCAGCTTTTGGTTTCGACTAATTTTTCTGAATTTTTCTGAAATATCGTCATTTTTTCTTATGTTCTCGTAAATTATCTCCGACCTAATATATTTTTTTTATTCGGAGTTTCACCCCTTTTTTTTAGAACATTCCTAGAGGGTTTCGAAATATCTTTTAATTCCGCTACGAATTTTTATCCAACTTGTTTATTTACGTATTTATTTATTGTATAACAAATACCGAATTCCAAGAAAAATCCGCGACGCCGGAGTTGCAATCCCCGATGGCTAGAAGAAGATTCCGATTGCAACTTCGAATATTTGGCTCCAATTAATTTTTCCGAAATATCGTAATTTTTTGTATTGTTCCTTAAATTACCTCTCACCTAATATTGTTTGTTTATTCGGAATTTCACAATTTTTTTAGACGATTCCTAAAGGATTTCGAAATATCGTTCAATTTAGTTGTGTATTTTCAGTCAACTTGTTTATTTACGTATTTATTTGTTGTTTAACAAATACCGAATTCCAAGAAAAATCCGCGACGCCGGAGTTGCAAACCCCGATTGCGAGAAGAAGATTCCGATTGCAACTTCGAACATTTTGCTCCAATTAATTTTTCCGAAATATCGTAATTTTTTATATAGTTCCTTAAATCACCTCTCACCTATTATTTTTTGCTAATTCGGAATTTCACGATTTTTCAGACCATTCCTACAGAGTTTCGAAAAATTGTTTAATTCCGCTTCAAATTTTTATTCAACTCTTTTATTTACTTATTCACTGATTCAAAAAAAAAAAAAAAAGATAGAATATTTGAAGAAAAATTCGCTGCTCCGCAGTTTGAATCCTAGATCGCGAGAAGAAAAACACTTTTGGCGTGAGAAGTGGAACGCTCCGACGGTCGACCTCGTTGAACCGAGTGAACAAAGTCGGAGCGAGACTAACAACGATAAAAGTACAGCCGCCAACCTCGTCCGAGAGGTTGTTTGCTCTTCTTCGTATATTTTACAAAGGAACGTCAGCGCGGTAGATACCGCTCATAGTTTCACCGAGAGTTGTGTCCTCTTTGTATACGCGGAATACATCATCCGACGCCATTAACGTACCGCGCCAAACAAACATCCTTCGGCCACTCGCTTTTTGTTTCTTAGATTTTTTTTCTTTTAAATTTTTCTCGACTCTCTCACCCAACGAAGAACAAAGTCGGCGGGTGGGTGCGAGACGAGGAGAATCCACCACGTGTCGCCGGCAAACACGTTTTTTTTTCTCACTATTTTTTTTTCTTTCTTTTCCCTCGCTTTCTCGATATCCATGCGCGGCGAGTTATCCGAGGCACGTCGAACCTGCGCTAACGGATGCTCGAAGCGATCTAATAAAGATAAAAAATAACGTCGACTGACCACCCGCGGCACCTCCGCTTTTCGCCCCGCGCTTTGCTGTACCTCTAGAGTGGCCGGCCCTTTAGCATTCCGGCTTCTTCTTCTTGGCTTGTGAAGTTATATTGAAAAATATATATCTTCATGGGCTGACCGGTCGTAGGCTGCATATAAACTGCCCCCTTAGAGCAAAGAACGAAGGATCTTTTCGACCGAAAGACGGCTAAGGATTTCTCGTCTCTCTCTCTCTCTCTTATACGCACCGAACGCTCGTCCGAATTCATCGGCGAAAAAAAAGTGCTTTTAACGTTCAGTGCTGAATTGCTAACGACGCGGTAAATCGTTTCCGTAACGTATCCGTTTCGTTACTCAGGACAGGAATACCGTTGGTTCGCGTGGAGATCGAAAGGAGAGGGCATGAAATTTATAAAATTTAGGAAAATTCCGAAGTGCAGGCGAGATCAATGACTCGTCGGAAATATCGACGGAGAGTTCTCGGTCTCGAGGCCACCGCTCTTTAACTTATCTCCGTGAAATGCTTTATTTGTTAATAGTACACAGTAAAAAAAATGGTACTTTTTGCAACAACTTATTACCGACGAACGTCCACAATATTTTATTTGTTAATTTTTAGATCCCACCATCCGGTTTCTAGTTTTACAAAAAAAAAAAAGTACAAACTAAAATTGTTGATGACACTCGAAATAAAAGGACCGGTTTGCGTATTCGAACATTAACAAACGAGTTTGTCACTTATTTAACAAAATTATTTTTACGAATCTTCGTATTCCGATTATACGAAATTATTTTTCACTATGTAGCAGTAAATGCATTAATTGACATTGGTGTTTACAATTACGATGGTGAGACATTTACGAACGACATGCAATACATATAATGTCAATGTCATCGACCGATGTCCTTCAGCCCTCTATTTGTTTTTTTTTTTTGTAATTGTTTTATTATTTTTTAATTATGTTGTTATTGCTGCAAATGACATCGCACGCCTAGAACGACAGTGTAACAATTTTTAACGCCCATAAGAGATGTTACACTGCTGTTTTAGACTGAAGAAAAATATCAATTGCTCAAGTAAAATTCGTTTGCCGGTTACTAAAGAAAAAAGTTGAAAATTGACATTTTCATATAGCTTCCTCATAAAAGCTGAAAATTGAAATTTTCACATCACTTCCTCATAAAAGTTGAAAGTTGAAAGTTGAAAGTTGAAATTTTTATATCACTTTCTCATAATGGTCCTTTAATCGGAAAGCTCCTTCTATGAGAAAGCATTTACTATATTTTTGGCTTCCTCATAGAGGAAGCTTTCCGAATAAAGGACCATTATGAGAAAGTGATATAAAAATTTCAACTTTCAACTTTCAACTTTCAACTTTCAACTTTCAACTTTCAACTTTTATGAGGAAGTGATGTGAAAATTTCAATTTTCAGCTTTTATGAGGAAGCTATATGAAAATGTCAATTTTCAACTTTTTTGCCCACATGAATATCGTATTTAACTTTTAGTCAAAACTGGTGGCTGACTCAGGTTTAGCCCGAAAAAATACACCAACCTTATACTTTTGGTCAAAACGGATGTAGGCTCTGTGCTCGGCGCGAAAATAACATAGAATTATGTGTTCCAAATTTTGTTTCGATCTTTCAATTTTTACTCGAGAAGTTCAAATGACATCGCTTAATCTAATTATTTTAACTCCATCATATCCATCCTGTTGTGTATTTATTGTCTTAAAACACGATAGACCCCTGGATTTTTCCGCGATCCCATCGGAAAGCAAAGAAATCGCTGTTTAAAAATACCGAAAAACACTAATTTTTGCAATTTTGGCTACAAAAATGCCCGATAAACTTTTTCGCTAGATGTCGCCCCAAGACTGTAATTCCATGTATTTTTTCATGCTGATCACGAATTTGACACTTTTTTATGCATAGATGAACATTTAATGTGGATAAATGCGTCTTGAAAAAAAAAAAAAAATTGCATGAAAATCGAAAAATTCAAAATGTCATAAAATTTTAACGGTTCGATCGATTTTCTTGAAATTTTGATAGGATCATCGGGTGATGATATTCCATTTGTGTACGCGTTTTCAGCCCAATAGCTGAAAAATTGCGAGCGCTACGCTGCGTACAGACATTTTCGAAGAAATTAAAAATGGCGTACAAAAAAAACAACTGAACATTTTTCGACGAAATTTTGACCAAACGTTGACTATTGATCACACATGATGTGTACCAATTTTCAGCTTGGTCGGTCAAGGCGTTCTCGAGTTATCGCGGTTTGAATATTTCACGTCGGATTCATACACACACACACACACACATCCGGACATTTTTTCTAAATGTGATTTTTCGATGTTTTGGAACATTCTGAACACGTTTTCATTAAAATCTGACATTTTTTTTTCACCATGACAAAGCTTCCTCTATGAGGAAGCAAAACAAAAAGTTGTTTAAATCCTACTTTCAATTCTTACAATTACATACGGGATTGAGAGGATAGCATGTCACCTTGATGGTCTTGCCGTCGTTGTTTTAATATCATATGGAATTGCAAGAGTCGAAAGTAGAATTGAAACAAACATTTTTTGCTCTGACAGCCCGCAAGCTAATTTAGTGTAGGCGTGCGATATGTTCAGTCGGATCTTGCTGCACGGTGTTCTCAGGGAGTTCAGAACATGGAACAGCCCCAGAACATGGAATAAACAAATCTATCTGTCTATCTAATTGGGCAACGATTCGATCGTTACCTGCGATTGGAATTTATTCATCTCTCGGTAGAAATTGGATAGAGTAAAACACAATAAAATACTGAAAACCACAGTAAATCGCAGTAAATCGCGGTAGGTCATTTCTGCGACGTGTCCGTGTCGTCACTTAGGACAGGAAAACCATTGCCTCGTCTGGAGATTAGAACAAGAGGGGATAAAACTCTCAAAGACTCAAATTTCAGGATCTCGATACGTTCGACAACTGCGCTTCTCATTGGAATAACCAAGAAAAATTTCTAAGCACAGACGAGATCAACGACTGTACAGTAAACAATTATTTCGTAAAATCGAAATGCGAAATTTCGTAAAAATAATTTTAGTAAATAAGTCACAAACTCGTTTCTCATTTATTTGAATATACGAAAGTGTCCTACTATTTCCCGTCTCATTGACAATCTTAGTTTGGACTTTTGTTTGTAAACCTAGAAAATCATCAAATAAAAAATTTTGGACGTTCATTGAAAATAAGTTGTTGTAAAAAATACAAACTTTTTTTACTGTGTGCTCTGAAATATTGACAGCGCCGACTTATCGCTCGCGCGGCCGCCCCTCTCTAACTTACCCCCATGAAATACTTGATTCGGGCAGCGATTCAATCGTTACCTGCGACACGTATTTGTTTATCTCTCGGTAGAGATTAGAACGAGGCTGTAGAGGCGTGTGAGTCGCGGCTCTGAGAAAGGCGTTCCAAGATCTCTTTCAACCCTCCGACTCGAGTGAACTTGAGTTCTCAAGGGAGGTAGCCAAAAGCGCGTGGGGTCGAAGAAGAAAGGGGCGAGGGGGGGGGGGGGGGGAGCCGTCGGGGCGTGCCAGCATCCAACTCGCTTCGAGACAAATCGCGACGGTGGGTCCCGTTAACCGGCTCGCGGATCACGTATGGGACCGGATACTGTAACGACCAAAATATTTTCACCCAGGTACACCCCGGGGAATCCCCCGCCGAGAAGTCGACTGCCTCGACGACGATTCTCCTCGCGCCAGCTACTTTTCCCTGTATCCTCGCAGTTTCTCGCTACGAAGAGTCCTCACTTACGCACTGGAACATTTTCCCTCCCTCGCAAAAGTTAAATAATCATCGGTGGATTCTCTATTCAACGTCGAAGCGATCAATCATTGGTTAAGAAAGCTCGCTTGCCCGAAATATTTGTCTCGCCACCTTAAGGGGAAGTTAAATATCGCGGCTGGTAATCAAAACTGTAATGAACTTTTCTCAAGGGTACTCATTTTTTTTGAGGAAAAAGCAAATTCGATCTAGATGCGCACGGTATTTCGCATTCGAAGCAAATTCATTTTTTTCTCAAAAAATTGGCACCATTGAATAAAGTTAATTTGATAATTGCAACTATCTGTCTCGCACGCACAGCTGTTTCACTTCCACTTAAAGTAGCGACCGCACGGAAAACTGGTCAAACGAATACCAAATTTGCACAATTGTTTATCCAAAGTGTTGTGCATTTGTTAACAGCAACGGTAATCGATCCGTATCACTGCATGGGTCATCAACCAAGGAAAATATTGATAACGATGCTTTTGCAAATTCATAAATTGACAAATGCAAATTCTCATGACGATACATTTTCGTTGAGTTTTTTCCAAAGAAGAATCTTTATTTTTCAACCGATTTCAATGTACCTCCGTACATTTCGTTTCCCACATCAGCAAGTAGATTTTTAGATAGTTTCGGCAGTTTAACTCTCACAGCAGTTTATTTATGGGCAAAAAATTTGCCCGGTAAACAATCGGCTGTATTTATTAAACTGTCAAACCTACAGAAAATCTACTTGGTGAAGTCGCAGAGCAAAGTTTGCGAAACAAAACGAGCCGTTCCACATTAAGAAATACCGGTCCACCGGTTAAGAAATACGGATTTTACTTTGAAAAAACACAACAAAAACGTACTATCATGGAAATTTGTATTTACCAGTTATTGTTCTACCAAGCCAGTCATAATTGATATTTCTCTTGACGACGCATGCGATAATACAAATCAAACTCCTTTACTATCAATAAATGTACACAATCTTCGATAAACGATTGTAAAAATTTAGCACTCCTTTAACTAGCGTGCCACATAGTAGCTACCTTAATGTTCGTTGCCTGAATCTATATTTACAATTATACATTCGTACATTCATTTCTACATAAGATACATTCGTATATTCATTTCAACATAAGATTCATTCGTACATTCATTTCTATCGTCGCAGACGTAACGAAACCCAATTAGCCAGGTGGAATTCTGCCGTAACTAGAAAAACGGCACATTGCTCGCACTGCATTGGCTGCCGTACGATAAAAAGTCATATAGGTCCTCCTCCGGCCTGCGTAGGCAGCCAGAGCGAAACCAACGATCTTCGGAACACTAATAGACACTGAGTAGTGCTACTAGGGGAGACCGGGGCAAAATGGCACAGCGGGGAAAAACTCAATCTTACAATAATTGTTGGATGCCCCATTTTGTCCCAACGATACGTCCCGTTTATTTAACCCATTTTGCCCCATGTACCACCATCGCCACCATGCAAAAGTTGTTGGAAAATTACGTTTTGTCTCATTATCCCGTTTTGCCCCGCTGTGCCATTTTGTCACGGTCTCCCCTACATACGAAAATAAAAAAAAAATCCCTGTAACGTGACTACCAGTTTGAAAATCTCACTTTTGAACAGCACGTGACGTGACGAATAAAAATATGAAAAATTTCCTTGTGACGTCACTTTCTGTTCGAAAATCTCCTTTTCCGCTATTATTAAATCTCATCTGGATAACTTTGAATAATTTGAGCCCCGATGAATTTTACCCGGTCGAAGACCGACTAAATTCGAGTCTCGAGGCAACGGTCCAGGTTTATCTTATCGGCACAATGATTCCTGGAGCGAGCAAGAGCCAGGAGTAAACATAAAAAAAAAAAAAAAAATGAAGGACGAATGTTGACACATGCGCTCTCGTCGCGGTCGACGGCGCGGTGACAAGAGTGGCGGCGTTCTCTTTTTCCTCCATTTTATTTCTGTTTTTCTTTTTTTTTCTGTTCTTTCCATTCATCTTTCTCGCATCTCTCGATCTCATCCCGCGTCCCGTTCTTCTCTGTCTTTCGCTGTTTTCTTCTTCGCTCTCCTGCCTCTCTCTCTCTCTCTCCCTCTCTCGCGCTTCGTCTTCATAAAACGACCCAGACGATTATTTATTTAATGCCTCTCGTTCTGCGTTACACAACTATTTACCGAGAGCTCGACGTTGCGACGCTGAGGTGACGGCGGAAGGATCGTCGGATCCTCGCTCGCGACTTCGCTCTTCAGCCCTCGCTCTCTCTCTGAGTGTGTGTGTGTGTGTGTGTGTGTTTTACTCTTACTCTCGCGAGACTTTTTGTTGCGTGTAAACTCACGCGTGTGTACCAAAGCTCGCGCACATCGGGGACCCACCTAGTTTGTACAAATAATTGTTGTGTCCGCCTGTGCGTAGGATTCACCTTGCGTTCGCAATCAACGAATTCTCTCTTCTTTTTCCTTCTTCTATTTCTTTTTTTTTGTTTCTTTTTCTTTTCTTTCTTTTATGTTCTCTTTTCTTTATTATTCCTTGGCTTGTTTCGTTTTTGCGAAAAAATAATGTACGCGTCTGTTTGCTCGGCAATACTTCGAGCCAACTTAGCGCGAGCCGAATACACCCGAACGCACAGCGACGAGCTTCGCACGCTGTAGCAAAATCAAAGCGAAAACTCGCTCGAAGAATCTCGATTTATCCCGTTCGGCACGATCCCGTTCGGTACGAGGAAAATAGTTAAATCCTGTCGAGTGTCGAATTTAATGGAAATGACTCGCCGATAATAGAATGATCGATGGATTGTACATTTATAAGTGGCGTCTCTAATCGTGGATGAAATTTTTTTTCTTATTTAACTTTTCAGGTGAGCTCATACCGTCGTCGGAATAATCGAGTGAATTTGGCCAGAGTTGATGATCGCGATACTACCGTTAGCGGAGCTTTTTAGGTAAGCTACAACGAAGTTACATTATGAGACCAAAGTTATAACGGTAGAAAATCGTAATCTTATATATTCAATTGTAAAACGTCATACTTATATTAGCCTCGCGATGTTATATTCGGATGTGAGAATGAAATATTTGGAAATTCTTAGAATAGATATATTCGTATCTCACGATGATTATAAGAATCTCTGACCGCGAGGGAAACGACCGCGACACGCGTGCAGGTATGCAAAGTCGTTTTTGTCACGGTGCAAGCTTATTTTTACTTGGGACATAATTCTAATCTATTTCTAATTTTTATTGTACCGGTAAAAATCACTCATTTTTATCGTTGACGTAACGTTAATCCGTTAGCTGTACAATAAAAATTAGTCATTTTTACAAATTGTCTTATTACCCGTTTGAAACATCCATTTCTTCTTTTATTTTGTTTTTTTTTATCTTGCAAGTTTCAAATACATCGTTTGGTTAATAGTACATTTTTTTCTGTATGAAGAGGTGTATCACCTGTGGTGCACCACGCTTCAAAGGGTTAAATATCAATATCGAATTCTGGCTCGTCCCTCACACCGACGTATGAAGAGTGTCAGAAGTTTTAAGAATTGGTCAATTCGCGTTTCCCACGAGAGAAACGACCCAGGTACGCAACCAGATATTTAAAGTCGTTTTCGTCACGGTGCGAGCTTACTTTGCCCTCGAACAT
This sequence comes from Amblyjoppa proteus, assembly GCA_963922035.1. Classification (NCBI taxonomy): domain Eukaryota; kingdom Metazoa; phylum Arthropoda; class Insecta; order Hymenoptera; family Ichneumonidae; genus Amblyjoppa; species Amblyjoppa proteus. The sequence continues at coordinate 15,273,469 of OY998233.1, forward strand.
AAAGCACCTAGTTAAAATATATAAAAGTATATGTAGACCTACAATAGAGTATGGCAACCCGATGCTTCTGGACTGTAAGAAGTAACAGGAAATACTTTTTGACTGTAACGGCAATCAAAAAAAAAAATATATAAAAACAGCCGAAACTTGTGCTTTCCGGAACCTGACACGAAGACATCCAAACAACCCTCCACCCAACCCCTCTAATATACTACTATACGCGAAAACGAACATCGTCCCCATAATAACAAGAACACAAAAAACTCACCAAAAGGTTCGCCTCCGCACGAATTCTAAACATTCAACCGCTCTCTATACAACCCGAACAAAATTCAAACCCCAGACGCAAACACCCTATACTCACCACATACCAACAACTCGAGAGAACGGCAAATGAGGATGCAATCGAAATCTAAGCATTTCATTTAAAAGGCACTTTCTCACCGAAAATTAACGCACCTGTAAGAAAAAAGCGAATCAGGGGCTGAAGGACTTAGGTCGATGGCCCGTTGCCAAAAGAAATACATACGGTTCATTCGGTTATTCTACATGTATCGATGATCGCACCATGCGAAACATTGCAAATAAATACAATTACTGCTACTTAACCTGTCCGCAGTGCGGTAAGATTTCTGATAAAAAAAAAAATGGTTTTCCAAATTTTATTAAAACATGTACATCGAATCCTTGACTCCTGTCTTGCGCCGACGTATCATTGTCAGAAACTTTGAGAATTGATCAATTCGCGTTTCCCCGTGGCAATAAATACACACCCGTTCATCCGTTACCAGTGCAATAAGAAATTTCTCTATTTTTTTTTACAAATTACAACTTTTACAAATGGTTTTACTAATGACGTATGAGGATTGTCAGAAGTGTTGAGAATTGATAAATTCGCATTTCCCCATGGCGACAGATATACGCCCGTTAGTCACGAAGGAAACAACCCCAACCTGCATGCAGCGATAAAATCGTTTCTTCTTCCACCCACCCCCCCCCCTCCCCTCCCTTCTCTAGCGTTTATCTCCGGCCTTTTTCCTGTGGCTTTAAGTATCGCGGCGCACTTCGTTTATCCGAAATTGCTTGTATCAATAAAGCAAACGGCATAAATATCCCCGTTACAGCGTGCAAGTGTACGGCTATATAGCGACACGAGCTTGCATGGGGGCGAATGCCGCAATAGCGTTCGGCAGCCATTCGGCTCTAAGGGTGCGCCATGGCCTTCATGCTCGACGACAATGCCGGCAAGGGGTTGCTCGGCGATAGTTCCTTCTCGCGTATAATAGTGTGTTCACCGTCGTATCCGACCTTACATCTATACTATATATCAATATTCAATTACGGCTGGCCTCTCGACCGAACTCGAAGACGTGCAGTGCCATGTGGATCATAGGAAAATGGTTTATTAGGGTGCCGAAGGGAGATAGCTAGTGTAAGGGCAGCGACCCTCTCGGGGGAGCCTCTCAAACCCCCGAAATTCCACCCGAGAAGGCGGACAAGTTCGGGAATCCGCCCGATAAGATCTTGCAAGATGTCTCGCCTCCTTGGCAACCTTGAATATTCGCTCCGATTGCGATATGCGTATCACGCGTGGCTCGCCATGTTATATCCATCGTTACAGTTGTTACGATTCTGTTTATTTTCGGTAAAAAATAAAATTCATTTCGCGTCTCTCTTAAAATTCATTTCAGTAAAAAATAAAATTCCTCTCGCGTATTTCTTAAAATTCAATTCAGTAAAAAATAAAATTCCTTTCGCGTCTTTATTAAAGATCGTTTCAGTAAAAAATAAAATTCATTTGGGGCAGAGAAAAAAGAATTGTTGCGACAGCAAGAATTTTTGTACCGTAAATAATTTACCCACTATTGAGTGGGTAAATGAGTTACGGTAAGAAAATTCCGACTGTCGCAATATTTTTTGTCTCCATACGAGAGACATGAAATCAATTTAATTAATTTATTTTTTAAATTAAAATAAATAAAAACATAAACAAGTGCAACGATGAAAATAATATGGCGAGCCACTAACAGGGACAACAAAATATGTTGCTCTTGCAGCAATTTTCTTTTGCTCTAGCAGTAAATACTTTCTCTTACGAAATATTTTTGCTTTCGCAAGAATGAATTATCAACGATCAACACTTTGTCAGAGAAACAGAACAATCGTTCTCCGTGCGTCTCCCGAAAAACGTGGCATCGGTCGCAGAGAAAAAAAAAAACCCTCTTCGACCCAAGATGACTCGCGAGCCTCTCCGCCGATTGTTTATTGCGGGAATACGAAATATTGATAGAGGAATGGTATTCGAGCGGTATTAGAATAGCGCAAGCTGCGGGCGGACTGGGAAAGTGGGAGTGAGCGGGGCGCGGAGAATGAATTGGTCCGGGACGGTCGCGGTTCACCCTTAGAGACGTCGGGAGAAGAAAAGAGCTCGGCGAGAAGGTGGCGCGCCGGAACGAGAGAGGCGGGCGGTGGCTCGACGCCGCTCAGGAATCCGGCAGCTAGCTGGTACAACCCTTGAATAACGTTATAACGCCCCGCTTGGTGGAATTCGAAATTTGTTTCTTTATCGGCCATAATTTTCCGGAATCTACACACGAATAGGTTACGAAGCCCGGAGTGTTCGGGAGTCTCGTACGTACGAAGTTATACGTATGTAGGCGCGCGGAGTACGTCGGGGACGCCGCAGCCCCGGCACGGGCTTCGTCGGAAGAAGTACAACCGCCAACTACCCTTGTATATCGAAACCACCGGCGTATCCTCCACCTCTCCGTTTCCACTTCGATTCCGTGGGACTCTAAAATTTTATCTTCCACAGGTCGTTCGTTGATTCTTTTTATTTTCGTACGAAACTTGAATTATTCTTCCGCGATAAACACTTCGGCCGGAACATTGTATATCTATCTATCGATGTTTTCGCTAACTTTCTTTTTTCGGACTTTATTTTTTTTATCAACTCTTGGAAAGTAGTAAAGGGAGGAATACGAGTTTTTATTAACTTTCGGATAGATTCGACGAACAGGAACACGAAAAATCGTTGCGAAAAATCGGTCTCGTGCTATAAATATTTCTGTCCAAAGGGTGCGTTACGAACCCGTTACTTAGCCAGCTATTCTTATTTAAGTGCGATTTTCACCATCGCCTCATTTTTCGATAAGCCAATTTTTTTCATTTCTCATTTTTTTTCTTCTTTTTTTTTCATTGGCGATTTATTTTTTCGAATCTCCGTAAAGAGGTCGTTCTCAAAATCGGGACTCAATGTTTCAAATTCAGTCGTAAGGCTTATTTTTAATTTCTAAGGATCGTACCATCTTTTGAACTTCGGACGTGTCCAGTAGGGCTTTGATTATGCGTCAAAAAAAGGTGAAACTTCTGTGGGCATGTGTGTGTGTGTGTGTGTTTCGTGAAAGTAGTTCAAGCTCTTTGGACTCGCCGCCGTTCGCGAATACCGGCTTGTTGACGATGCTGGAAGGGACGTAGCACCGGCCGGAAGTAGGCCGAGGGAAGCGTCGACGAGGGTAGAACAAACTTTGACCGCCGTCGGCCCGGTGTTTACAGGGTGCGGCGTCGTGTACCGACTACTCCACCGCATAAAACACGAAATAGACTCTGAAATAGGAATACAAGCCGCCATACACGAGCATGTATAATGTGCGACAGTAAAAAGAAGAAAAAAGGATGATGTACCGTCGCGTTTCACGTGATAATTCATTTGTCCAGGTGCGCGAACGGTCTTTAAACAATATGTCGGGACCGCTATTATAGAACGTGCAAACAACCCCTTAATTGAGACGATATCATTTTGTCATTTCACCACGAATTTTTGCCACGAAATTTGACACCCTCAGAAGAGAATGGAATTTTCCTGATCGCATGATCACCTTCGACCTTTTAAGGCGGTGCGTTCATCTTAAAATCGAAGCAGGAAACGCTCTCAATTTTTATTAGCATATTCGTGTTACGTTTCTCCAAAATACTCTCGTTGCTCCATTAAAATTAATGAAACGTCGCATTTCTCGTGATGATTCATGTTGCCAGGTGCGCGAACGGTCTTTAAATAATATGTCGAGACCTCTATTGTAGAACGTGCAAACAACCCCTTAATTGAGACGATATCGTTTTGTCATTTCACCACGAATTTTTGCCACGAAATTTGACACCCTCAGAAGAGAATGAAATTTTCCTGATCGCATGATCACCTTCGACCTTTTAAGGCGGTGCGTTCATCTTAAAATCAAAGCAGGAAACAGCTCTCAATTTTTATTAGCATATTCGTGTTACGTTTCTCCAAAATACTCTCGCTGCTCCATTGAAATTAATGTAACGTCGCTATCCACGCCCTCGCCACGTGGACACAGAAAATTAAACAATAGAGAATCGTGTGCGAAGATTTTCGGAGTAGCTCGGGTTAATTAATGGAAAGCGTGATTATCGGATGAAAACTATTGCTTTATTTATTTGTAATTCCGTTCGCACGAATTACTAATATACACCGTTGATGGATGTAACGTGGTAAAAACTGAGTGTCGCCTCGGGTCATCGTGCCTCGTTCCGTCGAAAGCGATAAGAGAGAGTCCGTAATGACGCGTTAAATCTCTCCGATAGTCTCGACAACACTGGCCACAATTCGGCTCGTGCTTCGTTTCGACACACTCCGGGGTTCACACGGCTTATTATTATGAGTGACGATCTCTCGACCGCAGGTATAGCCGTACAAATTACAATTTCGGGTGTAAATGAACATAAGAAAAAAGGTACCGCCACGATAATACTTGTCACGTGGACGGTCACATTTCTCGTGATATTCACTTTCCCAGGTGTAGGAGCGAGTTGTTCACAATACGCTTAGTCCTCTATTTCAGGATGTGGAAACAACCCCTTAATTGAGACGATATCGTTTTGTCATTTCACCAACAATTTTTGGGCTAAAATTTGACGCCCTCACAAGAGAATGGACTTTTCCTGATCACGAGATCACCCTCGACCCTTCAAAGTAGTATCTTTAAGGTGGTGCCTTCATCTCGAAATCAAATCGGCCAACATCTCTCAATTTTATTAGCATATTTGTCTCATGTTCCTTGAAAATACACTCGCTGGTCCATTAAAATTAATCTAGCGTTGCTTTTCACGTGATAATTCATTTTCCCAGGTGTGCGAGCGCGCCGTTAACAATACGCCTAGCCCTCTATTTCACGATGTGGAAACAACCCCTTAATTAAGACGATATCGTTTTGTCATTCGCCACCAATTTTCTGAACGAAAAGTGACGCCCTCACAATAAGAATGTCATTTTTCTGATCGTGTGATGACCTTCGACCCTTCAAGGTAGTATCTTTAATGTGGTACCTTCGTCTTGAAATCAAATCGGCAAACCCCTCCCTATTTTTATTAGCATATTCGTCTTATGTTCCTTCGAAATACTCTCGAAATACTCTGAAGTCGAATTAACTTCGCAAATGTTGACTTCACGATCTTCAAAAAGTATTAATAAAAATAACCGAAAAAATAAAAGAATCCAATGAAACATTTCACCGTCCTCGCATCCGAAGCCTCACGTACCGACCGTTCGTAATGCGCATACATATCTCTACGGCAAGGGTTTCACCGGCAATGAATGATAAGACCGGCGGAGCGGTGAAAATGCATTACAAGTCTCGAAGCTCGTAGCTCGTCGTAAGAACGAAGAAAGTCCCCGCAACGATGCGCGGCCCGGGGATGATGTGGGGAGGTTGTGTGTCACGTGAAATAAGAGACATACACACTGGGCTCAGGCGCATTATGTGAAAAATATGGTAATAATATTGCCGAGGCCAAGCAAAACAGGGCACCCTGCATGTGAAATATGCGAGATCGCTCCGGCCATACCAACCCCCCCTCCGCCCCCCCCCCCCAAACCTCACTTTTCTCCCGCTGCAGCAGCTCTCCTTTTTTCCAACCCCCTCCGCCTCCCTTGCCGCGGATGGATCGGGGGTACGTACGGTACTCTTCATCCACCGTGCGTCGCTTCACCCCCTTCCCCACATTCTTTCGTCGAGCGCTTTTACTCCTTTTCTCATTTTAAAGCACCTCCGACCTCCCACTCGGGCCAGACCACCGTAGCGCCCAGCGACCACCCCTCCTTCCACCCCCGGACGTGGAGACTACCGTGAGAGTCTCGGAACCCCGAGATCTTAAAGCGCAGAGCTGGATCCTAGAAATATCCTTGCTGAATACAAATGCCCAATCCTCGAGTGCGCGACCACCCTCCGTACGAGGAGGGCGGGTTAAAAGCGGCACGAGGAAAGTACAGCGCGTGCCGCGCAACCCTCACGGCAAATTAGCGCCGAGGGTGGAAAAAATAAAACGGAAACATAATAAGCAACAGCCGCGTGAAATCTCATGATTTTACTCGAGAGGCACTGCCGTAGGGGGGTTCATTATTTTTTGGTTTTGTGGGTTAGTGGAACTCGTAGCTCTGGCGCGGAGTCTCCCTCCCCTGGTGAGCGGTTCGCGTCCGTCGGAAGGGTGATATGAGTGTTTTTTTTTTTTTGTCTTTTGAGAGAGATTGACAATGGGTATAATATTGGCCGAACACCTTTGAATAGTATATTTTGTCTGCAGTTTATTTCAGCACATTTTTTCGTCAATGTCTTCTGCAGAACGTTTTTAATACACTGAGAATTTTTATTTTTTTTTTGGACTAACCAAATTCACGGTGGGGCACGTTCAAAGCTGTCATTTAGTTGATACAACTAAATCGTTCTTTTGGTGAACGCTTCAGTATTCGCTTCAGTAGATTCAAAATATTTCGATTCAAACTAATTTTTTTATTATACCAGCTAAATAACGCCTTTGAACGCGGGGGAACGCACCTTAGTTAGGCCAATAATTTTTTTTTTCTCAGTGTACCTTTGGCATTTTCGGTTATTTGTAAATTTACACCTTTTTTTAAATTAGTTTATTTCCGCCAATTTTTTGTCGAGGTCTTCTGCAGAACCTTTTTGATACTTTGGCGATTTCGGTTATTTGTAAATTTATACTTTTTTTAAATTTATAGCTTTTTTTATTATTATTATTTTTTTTTTTTTTATTAACTCAACTCTCCGTGAAGTGCTAAAAAAATAGCACGAGCCCTCAGCGGGCATTTCTCGAGAGGCGGCGAAGGGGCGGAGGGATGTAAATCGCGAAGTAAATTTTCCGAAAAGCGATCAACTTATTTTCTCCGGTTAATAATTTCGCCATAGACAGGACATAATCCGGGCATTATTATTATTTTTTTTTTCTTCAGAATTTTCTTTTTTACTATCATTATTATCCCACTCGTTATTCCCGAGTTCGCTCCGCGCGAGTGCAAGGCTCGCCCACACGAACTCACCCCATCGCCGTCTCTCGTCTCGATCGCGAATCGATTTTCATAAAGTACAAGCATTTTTTTTTTCCATCTGCTTTTTGTGTTCCTTCCGATTCATCTTTCTCTTCTCAAAAATTCCTTCCACGCTTTCGCCGAGCCGGACGAAAGTTAAAACGATTAAGGACTTTAATATTCATATCTTTCTCCCGGTGTCTTGAATATTAACACTCGCATTATAAGCATACCGGAAGAATAACAGAACGAGTGGTAAAGCCGAGCCAAGAAACTCCAGACTTCAACACAAAGTTCAAAAAAGAAAAAAAAAATTAATCAAGGTTTCATCGTTCGAAAATAATTCGTTCATTTTTTCGTAGTAAAATTAATTTTTTTTTGTTTTAAATACCTTGCCGGCCACATTTTTGAATCACGCCGCTGATCAACATCTTAAAAAACGATTATCACACTGACAATACACGGTTCGTTTCCTCGGTGCAAAATTTGTCGTTTTAATCAATGTTTCATCGTTGGAAAATAATTCGCTAATTTTTTCCGTAGTAAAAAGCAAGTTTTTATAATACGTTGCCGACCACATTTTTTAGCCGGGCTGATGAATATCTTAACAAAAAATGCTCACACTGACATTACACGATTCGTTTGCTCGGTGCGAAATTCGTCGTATTAATCAATGTTTCATCGGTTAAAAAGAATTCGCTAATTTTTTCCGTCGTAAAAAGCAATTTTTTAAAATACGTTGCCGACCACATTTTTTAGCGAAACTGATTAACATCTTAAAAAACCAATTATCACAGTAACAGTACATCGTACAACAGCACGATCGTTTGCCCGATGCGAAATTTGTCGTATTAATCAATATTTCATCCTTAAATAATAGTGGAATTAATTAACGAATAATTCACCCTTATATAAATAATTTCTTACTTTTTTCCTAGTGAAACCCAATTTTCAAAAATACCCTACCGACCAAATTTTTTAACCAGCCTGATCAACATCTCAAAAACCAATGCTCACACTGTCATTGCGCGATTCGTTCGCCAGGTGCCAAATTTGTCTAACGATCCTCGAGATGATATCGGCGAAGCACATCAGACCTGACATAAAGTCAAGCATTTATCCGCGAAGCTCTACTCGCTTAGCTCTCGCCTCTAATTTACTTCGTTACAGCAGCGCCAGCAGCAGCCGCCGCAGTCCACCCCTCGTACCTCCTCTCTAAGCAGGGTGCGGGTGCCCAATATATTTTTCCGTCTCCCTCGCCCTCGCTATCTCGACCCTCGTTCGCTTCTAATTTTTCTTCTCCGACCGGCCCTTGATACTTCCTCTCTCACCCCTTTGCACTCGAGCCCCGGCAATGACTCCCGAGCTCTCTTCATCCCTTTCTTCACCCTCGGCGGGGAGGGGGAGTGGAAGGGATGAAGAGGTTCCTCACTCCCGGTGACGCGTCTCATCCCTCATAGCCTCGAGATGAGGGCGTGAAAAATATTGGACAATTTTACGTCTCGGAAAATCCCGCCGCCACGGCCGGTGGCGCGCCGCTGCTGGCGGTGCTCTTCGCCTCCATTCTCAAAGCTTAATTGTATCATCAAGAAGAGAAGTCGGGGCGCCGGCGAACTCGACCGAATCGTCGAGAAAAAGGGTTTTAAGTAATACCATACAATTTTTAACCGCAATCTCATCCGGTATTCCCGGCGTCGGCTGACGAGACGGCGCTCGGAAGGTTTGCCGAATCGCTTCGCGAAACTCACCGGGAACTCGAGTTCTCCACCCCCGCACCCGCCAAGAGACTTTTTAGCCGAGATGCCACGTGAACCAGATTCCGGAATCCTCGAACTACACTCTCTACCCTTATTATCCCGATTAATCATTCCCCGAGGCTCTTCGCGCACCCCTTCGGGGCACTCAATGCAGGTTTTTTTTTTCAGCATCTCCCGTTTGAATTAAGTTTATATCTAATCAGCCCCGGAGAAATTCACCGCGTGCCGATCACTCCCGAGTAACGGATGCTCGTTTCTTCGGCTCAGGATCTTCTTTTCTCCGCCACCGCCGGTCTCGAACGGGTTAAATGTACATTTGAAAAGAGAAATCGGAATTTGGTGAGAAAAGTTCGATCGGAGCAAAAAAATAGTTAAAATTTTGTCATCAGTACAAAAATAAAGGTTTGCGCGTAGATTAATCTTGTTGGACCTTACTCTTTAGAAGAGTCGGGTGAAAGAAAAAATATCGGCTTCGAAGAGTCAATGGAGGTAGAGATATCAAATATCGAAATTTGATAATCAGCGCCTGAATCGATCGGCAAAAAAAAAATCCGTACAGAAGCTCAATGTTGTTTAAATTATTATGAAAAAATGTCCGTATTACGACGACGGTGCGGCAAATGCTTGCGGTGCGAGAGACCGGTTTTCTTAACGGCAACAATGAAATTTTATCCGGATGCAGATTTTCAAATAGAAAAATTTGATGATTTCCACCTGAATCGAGCCCCAAAAAAAATGCCGAGTGGAAGCTCAATGTTGCTCAAATTATTACAATGAAAAAGAAAGGCCGCGTTACGACAAGGCTGGAAGAAATGCTCGCGACGCGAGAAACCGGTTGGTTAACAATGAAATTTTATCCGGGTGCAAATTAGGAAATATCAAAATTTGATGATTTCCACCCGAATCGATCCCAAAAAAAATCCGCATGGAAGTTCCATGTTATTGAAAGTATTACAAAAAAAAAGAAAAAAAGTGCCGTTTTACGACGATGCTGGGACAAATAGGGGAAAAGTGGGGAATACGGAGCGGTCCATGTTTCATTGATTTATGTGATAATCGGGGTGGCCCATATTCACCACGTTTACCCTATGCTCCTGACGCGAGAAACCGGTTGGTTAACGGCAACAATGAAATTTTATCCGGCTGCAGATTTTCAAATATAAAAATTTGATGAGTTCCACCTGAATCGAGTCCCAAAAAAAATTCCGAATAGAAGCTCAATGTTATTTAAATTAATAGAAGAACAAGAACAGCTGCGTTACGACAAGACTGTGACAAATGCTCGCGCCGCGAGAAACCGTCTGATTAACGCCAACAATGAAATTTTATCCAGAGATGCAAATTAACAAATATCAAAAATTTGATGATTTCCACCCGAATCGATCCTCAAAAAGAATCCGCCTGGAGGGCTCGATGTTATTCAAATTATTGAAAAAAAAAAGAAGAAAAAATGGCCGTATTACGGCGATGCTGGGACAAACGCTCGCAACGCGAGAAACCGGTTGGTTAACGCCAAGAATGAAATTTTATCCGGATGCAGATTTGCCGTGACGGTCGTCATGGGAAAACAGGGGTAAAAAATTTTAGAGCGTTTCGACGAGGGGGGGCTTCGGAAGGTTTGCGAGAGAGGAAGCGGGAACGAAGGAATGCAAAGTGAAGCAAAGTGGAGCGGGAAGAGGACACGGGGGAGGCGAGCGCGGGCGCGCCCGCGCGCTTTTCGAGCTCGGCCCAGCCGCGTTCCGACGTCAGCTTGACGGACCTCTCGTTTGTGCAAACAAACCAAAATGGACTGCGAATAAATATGCGTCTACGAGAGAGCGAGAGGACGCAGCGAAACGCCCGTATGCTTGGTCATGATCCGCGGCGTGTAGCACGTAGGGGGGTTGTGACGCGGGCTAAGTGGCCGGCGCACCCGCTAGCGTATCTACTGCTACACACCGTTGAGAGGGTTGAAGAGCCAGAGCAACCGTACGCGCCAGGGATTTACGGACCTTTAATGGAGCTCGATCGTTCGCGACGCAGCGCGAGAAAGGAATTCGCTACTTTCCCAACGTACAGAACGATTTCGGATCAGGGATATTCTTTGCACTCTCCGCATACAAAAAAAAAACGGGAGTGATGTTCAATTCAGTCGACTTCCGTTTATCGGGTTTCTTTCGAGGGTCACTTTTGCATTCTATCGCCTTAAAAATTGATCTACTGAAAAAGATCGGAATTTTTTTGTTTTTTTTTCATTTATCACTTCTATCTATCAAAACACTTCTTTGTATTAAAACAATATTAAAAAAAAAAAAAAAATACGTCGAAATCAGGGTTAAGAGCATTGAAGAGCCAGAGCAACCGTACGCGCCAGTGATTTGTGGTCCTTCAAGAATCCATCACACATAGATTCCCAACCAAAATTTAATGCGACCACAATTTTAGTATTTCGCGACATACAAAAAAATCCGAAAAAATCAGCCGCATTCTGTATGTCAAGACCTCCGATTTAGCATAATAATAATAATAATGCCAAAAAGTTATTAACAAATTATTCGAAAAATGAATTATGCCAACAAAAAAAGTCGGACTTTTTATTTTGTCATTTTAAATTAATTTCTTGATTTTTTAGAATTCATATGAATTTTTTCAGATATTTTCTATCATTCGGAAAAAATTTTGTCGTAAATTAAAAAAATCGATGCAGAGGCATGAATTTCGGATATCATTCAGTATCACGATTCTACAGTACACGCAAAAAGTTTCGAGACCATTGCGACAACCGTTCCGTAGTTACGGCCTTAAAAAAATTTCAAAAATGGGAAATTCAAAAATGTTAGAAAATTCTGAAAAAAATGTATGTGGCTTCTAGAAAATCAATTAATTCATTTGCAAAAAGAAAAAATTGTTTACTTATTATTTGTTGAACAATTTTTTTGTTTAGCCATTTGTAAATAACTTTTTGACATTTTATTATACAAAATGAACGTCGTTGGCACCTTTACTACAGTTCATTTTTTTTCACATTTTTATACCATTAGGAAGTGTTCGAATTCTCAGTGAATCTCACTTTTGACGTTGAATGTACGTGTGAAGTGTCCTTAATAGAGCTTGATCTTTCGCGACGCAGCGCGAGAAAGGAATTCACTGCTTTCCCAACGTGCAAAACGATTTTGGATCAGGAATATTCTTTGCACTCTCCAAATACAAAAAAAAAAAAAATCCGTGTCGGATGTTCAATTCAGTCGACTTCCGTTTATTGAGATTCTTTCGAGTGACACTTTTGCATTCTATAGCCTTAAAAATGTATCCGTTGAAAAGGATTGCCATTTTTGTTTTATCTATCACTTTTATACTTTGTTATAGTATATCGAGTATTACGCATTTTTTATTTTCGATCGAAAATTCTCAACAATATTTTTTGAAGTACATCGACATCAGGGTTGCGAGGGTTGAAGAGCCAGAGCAACCGTTCGCGTCAGGAATTTACGGACTTTTAATGGAGCTCGATCGTTCGCGACGCACCGAGAGAAAGGAATTTGCTGCTTTCCCAACGTGCAGAACGATTTCGGATTCGGAATATTCCTTGCACTCTCCACATACAAAATAATGTTCAATTCAATCGACTTCCGTTTATTGAGATTCTTTCGAGGGTCACTTTTGCATTTTATCGCCTTAAAAATCGATCCGCTGAAAAGAATTAGAATTTATTAAATACAACCACTTCCATACTGTGCTATCGCACATTGAGTATTCCGATTTTTTCCCCCCTTAGATCGATAAGTCAAAACATTTTTTTTAAACACATCTAAGTCAGCAATCTTATTATTTTTAAATATTAAAATATAGAAACGTTATAAAAAAAATATATATATATAGAATTATTATTTTTAAATATAAAAATATAGAAACAAGCGTGATAACGTCTTTTAGAAACCCGTCGCCAATGATTTTTTCCATCGGGGATCACCAAAGTACACAGTAAAAAATAATTGTATTAAATAAGTGACAAACTCATTTGTCACTTATTTGCATTTACGAACCTGTCCTTTTATTTCCTGTGTCATTGACAATCTTAATTTGTACTTATGTTTGTAAAATCAGAAAATTAACAAATAAACGATTGTCGACGTTTGTGGACAATAAGTTGTTGTAAAAAGTACACATTTCTTTTTTTTACTGTGTATAAGTCCAAGATATTCCGCTCGCCGGAAAGCCCAGAGAGAAGCGCCGAAGAAAACCCAAGCGACTTGAGTAATTACTCAAGTCGCAAGTAATTATTCATTCCACCGCTGATTGATACTGAATTATTAATCGTTAAGAAAGCAACAAACGACGTTGCCTCGTGGCGGAACATTTCGAACAGATTTTATTCGCCTTCAGTGGTAACCAAGAATCCTACAAGAAATCCTCCGCACAACTTCCTGCGATGTTCAGCGGAGCGCCTCAGCATCCGTCTATTTTCCTCGGAACGTCGATGGACGGTCCCGTGGATCGGAAATGCTCCCCTTCGTGCCTCATTCGCATCGATTACGCTTAACGTAACGGTTAACGCTTAAGGTGTCCAGTGCTGGGACACGTCCCAATCGTCGAACACTCCGATGCAGATTTGATTTATTACGAATTTAACTATTAGAAGTTCAATTTGACACTTCTAATGGTACATCTACATAGCATTATAATATTCGCAGAAAAAAATTATGCAAGGTTGAAACCTAAATTATTTTCCATCGTTGCATTTTGTTAAAAGACCGACGATATAGTGTCCGAAAATTGGTACAAGCGTTACTACATACGCGACCCAACAGTCGGACAGTTCGAAGAAGTTAGCTTAGCCACTTTTCTACGTAGCTTATCTTCACTATCCTTTAGCGTAAATATAATTTGTTCATTGATTCAATTGATAAATAGCAATGAAATTCTTTTAGTAAATATGAACTAGTCGCGTTCGTAAATCAGAATTCTCGAAATCCGTGATTGTCCGAAAGATCGGGACAGTGTCCGAGCATAGTGCCGAAAAACCGCGTCCGAAAACTCGTACATCCGGACTCTCTTGTTACTTTCTTCCGTAATTAAAAAAATATTTATCTTTTTATAATCACTCGATGTGTTTTGGAAACTAGAAACTATCGGCTTGACGTTGGTTTCAGTTATGTTGACAAAAAACTGTATTCTTGGCCAATTAATAACTGCCGGCAACTGGGGATGCTCTTAACCGTCCGAGCATTGGTAACTTTACCTTATAAGCTATTCCAGACAAAATTTCCCAAAATTTATATTAATGTGTTGCGCAAATAAAAGTCCAACAGCGGCCTTTTGTTTTCGGTTCCCACGAGAGTCGAACCTTTTTTTTTACCTCGGCCTGTATATAACGGTTGTACCGCACCACGCACGTACGATATATCGGCGATTGGGGAGGGGCGAGTGGGCTGAGCAAAGAAACAACAGAAACAAACCATACTCGAACCGGCCTCCAATACGAACATCAAACAACGGCGTATCTCTCTTGAGTGTGTGTGCGTTGTATATAGGAAGTCGCCGGTAGAGCTGCGTAAGGTGGAAAGGACGATAACGAAAGCAATGAGTGCCGAAGGAAAAGAAAAATAAAAACGAAAGGGCGAAACAGAGGAATGCGGCGATGGTGGCCGAAGGGGAGGGATCGCGAAGAAACGGGGATGGAAGCGAGAAATGTATAAAGGAAGAAACGCCGACAAGGCGCTCTTCGATTCTGACCGCCCGAAGAGGCACCGCGGAGTGTGCAGGCGGAAGGAAAAGGCTGAGTAAGGCCGAAAAACGCCCAGGATTTTCGTAGCCACGGAAAATCTCACGCTGGCCTGGCGCGAAAGAGCCAGCGAGAGTTGCTGCCGCGAAGTAAAAGGCGAATGAAAGTACCGCGAAGTGAGGAGGAAGCGCAGGAACGAGACCGGAAGGTAGCCAGTTAGCGGCGAACCAAAGTGAAGGAATAATTTTTCCGTTGTTTGATTTTCATTAACGACTTTGTAGTGGACCAACCGACGGTTGTGCGGCGGCTGTTGGCAGGGGAAAATTCAAAGGGTTGAGTGCGTTGTGCACCTACAGGGGGTGAGAAAAGCCCGGAAATCTTACCGTCATCGAGGGTGCGTCGGGAACCGCAGTATCGATAATTGCATTAAATATTGATTTTAAAAATTGGCAAGTAAGATCCGTTCCCATCAACGGTCGTGATTTTGTCAATTTGAAAAGTAATTTTTACAAAAATCCTTACTTTGTCAGGACTTCTTAGAAAAAACAAATATGTATTTTAAAAAAAGCAATACAAGACTATAAAAAAATCGGCCATCGATCTTCGTCGACATTGAGCTTCGGCCATTGAGCTTCTTCGACAATGTCCAGAACCGCAAGTGAGGGTACGTCGGGAACCGGAATATCGATAATTGCATTAATTATTGATTGAAAAAATTGGCAAGTAAGATCCGTTCAAATCAACGGTCGTGATTTTGTCAATTAAAAAAGTAATTTTTACAAAAATCCTTACTTTGTCAGGACTTTTTGAAAAACAAATATTTATTCGAAAAAGCAAAATAAGACTATAAAAAAATCGGCCATTGATCGTTGAGCTCCGTCGGCATTGTCCAGCAAGTGCCCGCGGCCGCGTCCAAACAGATACTTCCTTCGTTTCTTATATTCGCGCGCCCGCAGGCAAAGATGAGGAGCGAGAGGAGGCGAGAATTCATGAGTACTGGAAAATTCAAAGGGTTCGAGTGCGTTGTGCACCTGCCGGGGTTGAGGAAAGCCCAGAAATGTTGCCTTCGTAAATGGTATTTGCACACTGACAAAAAAAAAATTGGTGGATTAACCAAATTCGCGATCACGCACGTTCAAATCTGTTATTTGATTGGTACAACTAAATTATTCTTTTTTTGAACGATTCGCTTCAGTCGATTCAAAATATTTCGATTCAAACAAATTTTTGTATTATACCAACTAACTAACGCTTTTGAACGTGGGGGAACGCACCTTGGTTAATCCAGCCATTTTTTTCTCAGTGCATTAAATATTGATTTAAAAAATTAATTTAAAAAATGGGACAGTGGGACAAAAAGGGCTCGAAAATGCGGATGCATCGTTCGGGCAAAATGAAGCATTCGGAAATTGTTGGAAAATTGCACCCAGAAAAATAATTTATTTGACGGCCACCGTTTATTAAGATGAAGCAAAATATTTATTTGATTTAAATAAATATTTATTTAAATAAAGTAAATAGTTACTTAAATGAAATAAATATTTATTTAAATCAAATAAATATTTTACTTGATCTAAATAAACGATGGCAGTCAAATAAATTATTTTTCTGAGTGTGAGTTTTGCCCCACAGGCCCATTTTGCCCCGCTCTCCCCTAAACACGTTGAAATCAACCGTCACGATTTTTTTAAATAAAAAAAAATCAATTTCGACCTAAATCCTTACTTTCTCAGGACTTTTTATAAAAATCAAAATATTTATTTAAAAAAAGCAAAACAAAACTGAAAAAATCGGTCGTTGATCATCGAGATTCGTCGGCATTGTCCAGAAAGTCCCTCCGGCCACATCCAAACGGATACTTCACTCATTTCATATATCCTCGCGCCCGCAGGCAGAGACGAGGAGCGAGAGGAGGCGAGAATTCATGGGTCTCACAAGGAACGGCAAAATACAGCAGAGCAAAAAAGAATGATACCTCCACAGTATACATAAGAACTCCGTCGGTAGCCCGAAGAGGGTGTGGGAAATATTGGCGTGGGGCGCTGTAAAAACATAACTACACACTTTCTTCATCTCATGTTTATATTATTTTTTCATTACGCACTTTCTCTCATTCCTCCACCGTCTTTCCCGTTCCCAGCCGCATCCCCGAAATTCTTATTAGCAATCGCGCACCCTTGCCCTCCAGCTCGACGAGACCAATCTTAATGAAAAGTCGATTTCTCCCGATGTACTTTCGTCCCCGAAATCGAACGAATATCGAGGTCGCCGAATTTGCATGAGATCCTCTTCGCGATATCCTTTTGCCCGCGGGATCCGCAGGGAGGTTACGTTCCCGAAAATCGTCGAACCGTGCGTATGGAGCGGGGATTTGGGAGGTGTAAGCAAACCCGCAGAATGCCAAAATTACTCTCTCCGATGCACCCGCTGTATATTCCTCGTTCCCCCCGGTTGTATCCGTTTCACCCCCATCTCACCTCGTCATCCTTCTCCGCCCTTGCGAAAAGCTTGCTCTGGCAGTTCGCCGGAACGGTATGAGGGATTCGCCACCCCGTGAGAGAGGGGTGCGTAGGATTCTCGCTGGCCTGCGACCCACCCCGTCCACCACCCGCCCCCTCGATTCCTGCGATTCTGCGGACGGAACCAAACGGGCTTCAGGCCCTACAACGTTGTACCTTATACATGGGTCTCTATATACATATGTATATATATATGTATACGATGGTCGCCAAACCGACCTTCTGTATCTCGTCTGGCCAGCTGCGACAATCCCACCTCTGTGCGTTAATTCTTGTACACACAGTGCCGGGAGACACTGCGCACCAAGGATATCTGCGAGAGTGGTGAAAGCTGCCGCCCATGCCGGTGGCGGTCGAGGTTTACCTTGCATAATGTCACCCACTCTTTTGTCTCAGAGACCATACACTACGGTGTTTCCGTAAGCGAATTTACTCGCGCAAGGTACCTCATACGCTTTCGCGTGTTTTTGTCCGGGTCCGCTTTTCCGGGTTTCCCGCTGGGGGGTTGTTTTTACTCGTTCTTCTGCCCCGGCGTCACTGGCTTGTCTCTGGCGAACATTAACTCCCAAAGCGTTGTGCGACTTGGAATTTAATCTCGGCATTTGTTTATCCTTTATTCGATTGGATGGCATCGCTGTCCGGATGAACCCGAAGAAGCATGAGACTGAATTTCATCGAGTTGCGAGGACTGCATTTTTGCATCGCGCAAACTTCGCTCGGGGAAGTTCGCTTAGAGAATAAATTTCTAGGAGCGAGTAATTTTCTTTTTCCTAAATCAGTGCATTGGGAGAGACTGGCCAAATACAATATTTGATGTCATGAAGATATCTTCAGAACCATCTGTCGAGTAGCCTGGCTCACTCTTTTTTATCGGCAGGGGATTTGCGGTAAAAGTTCGTTTTTTTGTTGTTGATTAATTAATCTTTCCGATTAATTTCTTATTGTCTGCCCGGAATGTGCACGTCGATCGGCCGATGCACCGTGGCGGATGGAAAGACAGAAAAAAAGGCACGACCTGAATAGTAAAACGGTTCGGCTGGACGTTGACGTAACGGTAGGGTAGATTTCAAAAGGGAAATCGCAGTTTGAGGTGAACGTTTGGGGGAGGCATCGCGGTCGTTGAGATCGCTTGAATGATTAAACCTCGACGATCGACAGCTCAGCGAAAACGCAATTGCGGTTTCGAAGAGGGTGACGTGCGAGAAGGCCAAACGTCAACGTTCACCGTTTGGAAGGTTTCCCATGATTTTGTGAAATCTAGTCCAGAACATGGTCCAACCCATGCAGATAATTCAACAGCTGGAAGTCGTGCTGACTGTGGATCGTCGATCCGTAGATGTTGCACATCTTCGTATAATTGTCAGGCCAATCGGGCGCAGCGCTCCGCACTGGTTGCTGTACGCCAAAAATATGAACCTATGGAATCTACGGAATACAGTACATTTCCCTCTCGTCCCATTGCTGAACGCAACCCTGTGCCGTCCAATGGCCATCTCCAGAATCTGCGTCCGAGGTGGACCGGCAGTTCGACTGGACAGTCTTTCGTTCGGAACTCAAACGATAGAGTATTACCAGCCCAGTCCGTGCGAATTGAGGCATTATAACTAAGTCGTAGTAACTGTGGATCGTTGATCCGTAGATATTGCACATTTTTCTATAACTACCCGGCCAATTTCGCTGACGTGAATGGAGAAACGGCACAGCAACGATACACCAAAAAGATGAACCTACCGAATCTACGGCTGAACGCACGCGTCATCAAATGAGCACAATCTATGTTCCGCATAGGATGTCCGACACCACACTCTTCCGTCCAAAACTCGAACGATAGAGTATCGTCCACCCAATGAATCCCGAGATTTTGAGTGATCGATGGTCCAATCAACGAGTCGTACTAACTGTGAATCGTCGATCCGTAGATGTTGCACATCTTCCTATAATTGTCGGGCCAATTTTGCTAACATGACTGGAAGAAGGACACAGCAACGGTACACCAAAAAAGATGAACCTACGAAATCTACGAAATAGAGCACAATTCCCTCTCGTCCCATTGCTGAACGCACCTCTGTGACGTCCAATAGTCATCTCCAGGACCTAGATTCCTCATCGGGTGTCCGAATCCATACTCTTCCGTTCACAACTCGAAGGATAAAGTATGACCCAGCCGATGAGTCCGGAGTTTTTGAGTGGCCGATCATCCAATCAACGGGCCATCTATAATGTACACAGAGGACCGTTAACGATGAGGTGTAGACGGACCGGTGCTAGCTATTGGTATTGGAGACATCGGAATAGAAGCTGCAGGACGAAGGGAACCGGGGTCAGAGACACGGCAACGGCTACCGTGAACGGTTCAACGATCGGCAGTACGGATTCCATCTCTTTCCGTCGAATGTGTCTTTTATGCGATTCTCTCCGGTGTCGGAGTAAACGGTCAACTGCCAATAGCCGTATACCGTTTATCCTGTACAAACTCTCGTCCAGCTCTCCGCCAAGCTATTTTCCAAATGTTACTGCCCGCTGTCTGGCTGCTTTCTCGCTGCATCGTTACCGGTCGGCCTCGGCCACCCACCTTCAACCCTTCCGTTCCTCCGCCGGCGGTCATCCTCCCCTGCAGACGGGAGGAACCGCCATCGCCGACCCGGAGAACCGGACGCTCTGAGAGCGGCAGAGCCCGTCGAACGGGAACGAGCCGACGCTCGCGGAATCGTTAATTCCTTTCAATATTGCAGGTCCTTTCAGAATCTCTGGCTCTCGCGCTTCCATCCGAGCTGCAGCGCCCGCGGGAATCGCGCTTCTGCCTCGCGAGTCCTTGACAACGACATCGAACCCATCGGAGTCTCGACGGACGCGACGAACGTCGTTGTCACCGAATTATTTCGCGAAGTTCGAACTTCACTCCCCTTGATCGGCGTCAATCAGCGGCGGTCGTTTGTCCTTCCGACTCTGGACACTGTTCACTCCGGATCGCCCGCACGGAGATAAATGGCCAGCTGGAAGACCTTACAATTTCTTCTACCGAACTAATTAGTCTGTACAATCCATTGGAAAAAATTCTAAAATTTGTCTCAATTATCAGTTTACCCAACTCATCATTTTTTTTTTTCACCGCGACAGTTTCGATCATTCGTGGTTCTGAATTATTCAGAAATGTCCCAATGACACTCTCGAGGGTGGCAGATTCACAATCGATACGGTGTTTGCTGAGACGAATTCGAGCCCACCGGAGTGTCGACGGACGCGACGAACGTCGTCACCGAATTATTTCGCGAAGTTCGAACTTCACTTCCCTCGAATTCTGTCAATCAGCGGCGTTCGTTTGTCATTCCGACTCTGGCTAATGTTCCCTCCGGATTGCGCGCAGAGAGAAATTAGCAGCTGAACGACCTTACAATTGCTTCTAGCGAACTGATCATTCCTTTTTGTGATTGATTTAAAAAATGCTGAAATGATTTGGCTTAAGAGCTTACGTCATAGTAAAATTTCGCAAATATTAAAAAAAAAATTCAATCGTTTATAGTGCCAAGAATTTTCGGTTAAATTGTTATATCGAAATTCAACGAATTACGAAAGTTAGAGACCGTTAGGTGGAAAGTGGCGAAGTGCTTGAGCAGCTACGCGGAGTGCTCGAACAGCGCCGTGGCCGATCTTTGGACACGTTTTTTTTTTCGAAATGTGATTTTCAAAATCGGTGACCGTGATATCTCAAAAACGGCTGGATAGATTTTTATGAATATTTTTCTTGATTTACTTCTACAGATTCTTTAGTCGTTGACGTTTTCATATTTAAAAAAAAATATAATAAAAAAAGAATTTTTAAAAATGAGTCACAGTGTAAGAAAATTGATAAAAATCGATATTTTTCAAATCGCCGCCATTTTGCCAATTAAAAAAAAATTTCTTTCCCCTCGTCAAGGACCGCATTGTATATCATTTGTTAAGTAACAATAAAACAATTTTGTTTCACAAAAAATTACGTGTCAAAGTTTTTTAAATTTTTAAAAATTTTACGCCAACCGATAAAAACCATAAATAATAACAATAAAATTTAATGAAAAAATGCTTAAATGTTCTTTGACAAATCACCCTTCCACCTTAAAAAAATCAAATCGATAAAGCATATATTAACAACAACAAAAAATCATGAAACACGTGTATGTTTTTGCCCATTTACTGTGGTTACGCCACATTAAATGGGTAAAAACGTAAGTACGAGTGTTCTGAACTCATAATTTTTTCACTGCGACAGTTTCGATGATTCGTGGCTCTAAATTATTCTGAAATGTCACAATGACACTCGAGGGTGGCAAATTCACGATAAACGCGATGTATGCCGAGAGAGACGACGGTGAGCCGTGGAGCTTACACACTCTCGGAATAATTTGTATTCCACATTTCTCCTTGCGCCGGGGCTTGGGATGCCAAATACTCGGGCGACAGCCCTCGACACCGTTGCCTGTCTTTATCTGTCTCGCTGTTTTTGGCCGACTACCGCCCCCCCCCCCCTCCCCGCCACCCCCCGCACAAACGCGCACACATCGCTGACGAACAACGTCTGATTATGCGAGCGCATGACTGAATGTAACGCGATTTAATATTAAAATATTATAACAAACGTCAACAGCAGTCGGTGTGACGTTGGTAGCGCGAAAGTTGAAGAATTCGAGGTGGCACTGATTGGCCCTGTGGCTACGTGAATACTAAACGACGAACGAGCCACGCACACCCTCTTCTCACTCTCGTTCCAGCATTGATCTCCCTTCCAGATCCCACTCTGAGCGTCGATGTAAAACTTTTCTTGTAAAAGAAAATACGCCGATTTCCTCGGAAGATTGCATTTGACATTATCGTGGATAAAAAAAAAAAAAACTCATTATTCGCATAAGAAATATGGTAAAAGTATGGGAATGAACTGGGCACACTGAGAAAAAATAATGGTTGGATTAACCAAAAGTCACGACGATGTTCAAAGCTGGTGTTTGTTCCGTAGAAATAAAGCGTCGTTTTGTTGAGCGATTATTTGCTTCAATCGATTCCAAGAATGTCGATTCAAGTAAACATTTCTGTTTTACCAAACAAATAACACCTTTGAACATACACTGTAAAAAAATTTGTTTGAAAATTAATAAAGATATTGGAAGTTTTTTTTTACTTAAACTGTTTGTCAAATTTCGAACACATGTGCCTTGCAATTTCATAATGGAATTTTTATTTTCAATGAAAAGTTTTGTATCGAGCAAAAGATTTGTAATTTTAATATCTGCTGTTTGAATTTTATTTAAAAAAAAAAGTACGTTAATCGTCAATTAATGTAAGTAATATAAGCAAACCTCGAGTTCCGGTACATTAAATGTACAATTTATTTTTACACTGTATATCCGCGCCTTGCTGAACCCTGTTTTTTCGCAGTGTAACACGTGCGTGGAAGGTCAAGGTGGGTCATAAATCCAGAAAAATAATTTATTTGACGAGCGCCCCGTAAATAAATATTTATCCAAATCAATTAAAATATTTATTGAAACCAAATAAAGATGTATTCGCGGGTGCCCGTTAAATAAATTATTTTTCCGAGTGTAAAAAAAGAAAAATCTTCCGCATAAGGAATATGGCAAAAGTGGAGAGAAGTGTCCAGAATGAGCTGGGTTACACGTGGATGGAGGGTCGATGTGGGTCATCGTGTCATCAATCGTAACCGTGCCGATAAGCCCTTACCCCTATCATACCGCGACCTCCCTCCGTCCATCGTACGTGACATCGCGCATTGACGATTCTCCCGCCCGGAGTCACGAATCCTAAGACAAAAAAAAAAGAACCATCATCACAAGAGCGTGCTGCTTCGGCGAGCGTCAGAACTCGACGCGGCGGCGATAAGCGGAGTTTCGGCATTTATCTCGCGAACCTCAGCGGTGAATCATTTAACCTCAGAGACTGAATGGCATAGTGAAACCGGCGAGCCCGACTCGTGAGTACTGTCGGGAATAAAGGAGATCGTGTGTTTGCGCGATGCGGCAACGGCGATCGAAGCGTTTTTGCGTACACCAAAAAAAAGGTTTGGTAAGATCAAACAAGATTCGTTTGAATCAACCTAATCCGGCGGTTGCGGGTGCCGAAGGAAATATTTAGTTAAGTTGACTACAAAGTTACATCAGCATCAAAAAAATCATTTCATTGTCCCAACTAAGAATATGTTTGATCGAACAGAATAGGTAATCATATCGAAAAAACCAACTTTTGTTCGAAACAAATATCTAATCACACAAAGGAAAAAAATATTTGGCCCAACTCAATTTGAAGTTGGTTCCCAGTACGGTTATTTACGTTATTTGTTACTAATTAATTTCATACATGGTTACATCGTGTTTTATATGTTCAATTGTTATCAGTATATAGCTACTTATCGATATAACACAATTTTTACAAATTAAAATTTTATATATCCCAGCGGGGCTCGAACCCCGAACCTAACTTATCCTGACCTAGTACCTTACCACTACACTACAATCGTTTATTGATATGTATAATTTTGAATCGGATATACAAGTTATTCTCCGTCATTAACTTTGATTCAACTTCGATGATTTGATATTGAAATGTCGAAATAAGTCGAAAGTTGTTTATTGTGGGTATAATATTTGTGAATTACTAAATTGTTGTCTTGCCGAATCGAATAAAATTATTTTGAAGATGCCAAATGTTCGTATATATACGAATACATCGAATCACATTTTTTTTTTTTTTTTCAAATTGACCAAATATACGTTCAAGTCAAAATAATTTACCTTCTGTATGTTGACAGTATATACGATTGAATCGAAAAAAAAAATTGTTGGTTTAATAGAGTTTTGGTTCACTTCGAATTAACGTTGTAGTCACTTTAGCTGCTACACGCAGTTGACAAAACCACACCAGTTTTATTGTTTCAACAACGGTTGTAGTCTATACAAAGGCGCATGGTTTGATTCAAACTAATTGTCCGTGACCGCAGCTGTGAGGTTGATATTGCCAAATATTTTTTTCGGTGTACAAGAGCCGAAGAGTGCGACTATCCTCGCGAGGACGGGGACGAAGAGTTCGGAGTACATATTCCTGTAAGGAGGCCCTCGCTCATATACAGCCCGATCGCATACGAGTTGCCCCTTCCTTTTTTTTTTTTTTATTTTGCCAAGGGAGATACCGAGAGCGAAGCCGTCGAATAAATCCAAACAGTAAACAGTTGTAGAGGGAGGAGCGCGGATGTTGGCCAGGGGGATGGCTTCAAGACCTCGGGGGTCGTTGAGAATTCTAATATATAAAAGATATGAAGCTCTCGTCGGTTGCCCGCTTCCCCCTCTCCCCCTCCCCCTCGTCGCGGCAAGGAGAACCGTGAGAGCTTCGCGGATTCGATGGAGTCCTCGGGATTAAGAGGGATGAGAGGGCGAGGACGGTGAGGAGGGAAGAGACGTCAGGCGCGGCGCTGGGAGAGCGAACGGGAACGGCTCTTCCTTGGGGTTCGACTCGAGATCTTGTCCTATATAGGGCCGGTACAGCGGATGGTATGGAAAGAGGAACCGCTGAAGAAATCTGAACAGCCAACAACAGGCTCACGTCGACCTTTATATTTAACCTTTTCTTAAGAGAGTCTTAGAGCGGGTTCTTATTATTCTTCTTCTTCTTGGTCGTCTTCTTCGACCTCTTCCCAGCCTCATCGGGTGCCGTTCTTCTTATCCGCTTGGTCGATGGTACTTCATGGCGGGCTCGGCTCGTTTCGTCCTCGCTTCAAATTCACCCCGACCGGTTCGTCATCTCGATTTCCTTATTTTTTGTTCTTGGCTCCTTTTTTTTCCCCCTTCGCTCGCCAGTGTACACAACGGGAATCTCGTAATTTTCCCCCGGCCGGAGCCTCTGGAGAGCACCCCGAAGACGTTCCTCCGGGACCAGCCGAGCGTCCCTCTTCCGGAACGGGACTTCAGTCTCGCCGGCGAACCGGCATGAAGTTACCGCGATGAGGGCGACGATTCTTCGGAGTTCTTGTATTAATTAGCAAATTAAAAGAATCGACATTCGGTGCTGCGAGGCTTTGAGTGTAGACGGTAGTTTCGAGGGAATTAAGCCTTTAAAACGGTCACTGCCGAAGACCATCGCCATGTTTCTAAAGAGTCTCAGTTTTAGCGGCGCGAATTCGTTTCGAACCTTCGTCGTGGAATCGTCCCGCTGAAGAAATTCGAAACAGCGAGCTAGAGAGACTGAGAGAGGCAATAACAAAACAAGAAATAAAAATAATAAAAATAGCCGAGCTTCTAAGCTTGGCTATTTTTATTCTTTGTATTATCATTTCGAACTTTCGTCGGAGAAACGCCGCTCACGAGATGAGAAACAGCGAACTAAAGACGGTGAGAGAGGCAATAAAAAAAATAGAAAAACTACCGTCGCTTGGAGTGTAGACGACAGTTTTGAGCGAATTGACCCTTTAAAAAGGGCGCTGATGAAGGGCATTGCCTGTTTCTATCGGGTCTCAATTTTAGCGACTCGAAGTCATTTCGAACCTTCCGTGAGGAACCTTCTCTCTCAAAAAATAAGAAACAGTGAGTTAAAGACAGTGAGAGAGGCAATAAAAATAAATAACGAAAACTAGCGACGCTTGAAGCATGGACGATGGGTTTCGAGCGAATTAACCCTTTAAAACGATCGGTATCGAGTCCCAATTCTAGCGAGTCGAATTAATTTTGAATCTTCCTCGAGGCGTCGTCTCGCTCAAGAAATAAGAAACAGCGAGGTAAAGACAGTGAGAGAGGCAATAAAAAATAAACAACAAAAAACTGGCGACGATTGGAGCGTGGACGATAGTTTTGAGCGAATTAACCCTTTAAAACGGTCACCGCCGAAGAGCATTGCTCGTTTCTATCGAGTCCCAATTCTAGCGACTCGAATTAATTTTGAATCTTCCTCGAGGAGTCGTCTCGCTCAAGAAATGAGAAACAGCGAGCCAAAGACAGTGAGAGAAGCAATAAAGAATAAATAAAAAGGAATAAATAAATTTAAAAAAATAGTGAGAAAGCAAAGCCCGGCGGAAATACCACGCTCCGGAACGAAAATGTACGCGCTGACGCTCCTGACTAAACACTGATAACGCACGCCCGGGAATTTCTTTGCATGTTATAAACATACGTAATCGTACACAAATAAGATTAGCATAGGACTCGTGGCGTGCCGGATTCGCGAAAGAGTAAGGTCGAGGGAGAGAAAGACAGAAGGAACCCACCGAGGGGCTCAAGGGAAAACGAGAAAGGCGCGCGGACACACACGCGGAACACGCATTCGTACGGCACGTAGCGCGAGCGTGAGCGTGCACACGCTTCGCGAATACACTTATTTCGGATGCGAGCGCGCCTCGGTCTCCCGTACGAAAACGTACCGAAACTTTGCGCGAGACCGAGCGTCGCAGACGCGAAGAACGGAAACTCCCATCGTCTTCCGGTCGTCGTTCATGCGAAATCGAATACGAATCGTCGCACACGCAAATTTGTCCGACGAATGAGAATTCGACGTTGGAAAATTTGAGTCTTCGAACTACACGATCCTGTACGGCGGAATGGCGGAGAAGCTTCTAGGGAAGTGTAGAGCCGACCGATTTTCCGACATACCATCCGATGTTTCGGAAGCAAGCTTTCCGTTACGAAGTTCGCCTCATTCTCCGCTGTATGAAAACTTCAAGTCTTTCCGGCACTCTCATCTCCCCTCCTCGCTCGACATCGGTTCTTACGCGCATGCGTGGCAAAAGA
The DNA here is from genome assembly GCA_963922035.1 of Amblyjoppa proteus. NCBI lineage: Eukaryota > Metazoa > Arthropoda > Insecta > Hymenoptera > Ichneumonidae > Amblyjoppa > Amblyjoppa proteus. The sequence goes on from OY998233.1 coordinate 15,300,543, forward strand.
GGTTCGCACATTTTACAAAAATATTTTGCCGAATGTCGACACTTTTTGTTTTTTATATTTTACTGTCAATTTCACGAGTTCATTTTGCCAAGGTAGCGTAAAAGGATTTTTTAATTTGAAAACTTGAAGAAAAGAAAATTGTGAAGGTTTTGTTGTGAAAAATAGTGTTTATTTATTTATCGAAAGTACAAACGATTTTTGGTTTTGTGAAAAGGAACGAGACGAAGCACGGAGTTGGGCGGTTCTCCACACAGTAAAAAATATTTGCACTTTTTACAAGAATCTTACTGTAAACAAACTTCCACAATTTTTCATTCGTTAATTTTTCGCTCGCACCATCCGACGCTGGTTTTACAAACAGACACGGGAAACAAAGGAACAGGTTTGTATATTCGAACCTGAACAAACGATATTGTCACTTATTCGACAAAATTATTTTTATGAAACTGCGTATTCCGATTTTACGAAATTGTTTTTGACCGAGCAATACACCCAGAAAAATAATTTATTTGACGGCCACCGTTTATTTAGATTAAGGAAAATATTTATTTGATTTAAATAAATAATTATTTAAATTAAGTAAATATTTATTTAAATCAAATAAATATTTTACTTAATCTAAATAAACGGTGGCCGTCAATTAAACTATTTTTTGCCCGCCTACGCTAAATAGTCCACATTCCATGCCTGCAACGGGGGCGGAAACTGGTCGATTCTTGACCAGCCGGCCGAAAAGTAACACAGCGGGCCGAAAAGTAACGTAGCGAGTGGAAAAGTAACGCAACGGGCGGAAAAGTAGCTACTTTTCCGCCCACGGGCCGAAAAGTACTGGAGCGGGTCACGTTCCACCCCCATTGCAGGCATAAAAATGTGACCATTTTTTAGCATAGTCGGGCAAAAAACAGCGTATGCCACTCGGGAGGAAGTGCATTTTCACCTCCTGTGAATTTCTGCCCTCGCCTCGCTGGGGCATCAAACTTCACCTTCGGTGAAAAAACGTACTTTCCTCCCTTGTGGCATAATATACTATTTCTGGCTGATACCGCCAAAATTTCGTTGAGCTTCGCACATTTTCCAACAATTTCTTATCCACTAATATCGACAATTTTTTTTTTCTTGTCAATTCGACGATTCCACTTTGCCAACGAACTGCCACAGAACTTTTCAATCAACTCGAAGAGTTAAAAAAAAATTGTGGCAGCTTGTCGTAAAAGAAAGTAATTATCAAGAAAGTATTTGTCAAATCAAGAAGACGATTTTCCGTCATGTGGAAAATTACCAGCATAGGCGGGAAGGCGCGCGGGTTCGCCACTGCCGCCAAAAATTTCATTGAGTTTCGCTATTTTGCTATGCCACATTCTGATTCGCCCAACTTTCCCGTCTTCGTCTACCGCCGCTTCCATCTCCGGCCTCCCTCCTCGGGCCTGCACTCTAAAACCTACTTGCGGATAGTACGTGCTTGATAAAACAAATCCCTCGTAGTGTGTAAACAGGAGGTCCGGGATTTGAACGCTGTACGCGGGCTCGCAAGAAACGTAAAGTCAGACAACACGGGAGCGAGAGGAACCGGGAGTTTTCATCGGTTGGTATAATATCGAGGTGGAGAACGTTTCGTCCTTCCCCCGATGAGGAGAAACGCCCCGGCGGCATCCTCGTGAAACATTCGGAGAACTTGCCGGTTCGTTGTTACGCGGGCGGCTCCGGAGGCCTTCAACATCGGCAACAAACCGCTCCTCGAACGCCATTAGACAAGATCAATATTGTTCGAAATACGGGGACGGGAGGGAGAGAGAGAGTTTAAGGCCCGCCGGGTTGTGTAACTGGCGAAAGGGAATTCATTAACGGACCTATTATTACCGTTGTGATTTCCGCGGCTCACGCGTCCGCTTTCACATCGTCCCCTCATCGGCGAAGCTCGCTGATATGGTTTTGCGACTTGATTCAGCTTTTAAAACACTCTACCGACGCCCCCGTCCCATCCATCCGTGTCTATTCAGCAAATTTCCATCAACATTGGCCACCGTTTTACTCGCACGTGGTGACAAAAAAATCTCCGCGAAACGTTTCATTTGAACGAAAAGGCTGACATCCAAAAATTCGTTCCCCGGATAATCGATTTGGTCCTTTCGGAGCGGAGCGACACCGTCAATTTTTAGATGTTTCTTTCGACATGCGCGCGAAACGGTCCCAAAGAAACCAACTTGAAGGATAACGCAACAAATCTGTTTGCGGACAATCTCAGTAATGAATTTGTCCGAATCAATAACTCGACTAATCGGCTACTTTTTCTCTGCATTTTTCAGGCAAGCACACTGTTCGCAGCCCTGAAGCAGCAACAGGCCAGAGAATCGACGTGGGAAAGGGAGAGTCGCGATAGAGATAGGCAACAGCATTGCAGAGAGAGGGGTGGAAGTATATCGGATAGCGATCAACAACAACAACAGCAGCAGCAACAACAGCACCAGCAACAGCAACAGCAACAACAACAGCAACAACAACAACAGCAACACCAGCAACAACAACAACAACAACAACAGCAACAACAATTGCATCTACAGCAACAGCAACAGGAGCTCACGATCGAGTATCGAAGCAATGGGAAGCTCAGTCCCGCTGGGCACGCAGTGACATCAGCACCCATGACCCAGCAAAAGCAACCGATAATTTCACAACAATCGCAGCAACCGAGTTCCGGTGGTGGAGTGCCGGGTTCACAGCCGAGTCCTCGCCAGAGTCCGCAGGCCCCTCAAAGGGGCTCACCGCCTAATCCCTCGCAGGGTTCACTGACGGGAGGACCACCTGGGGGTCCCCCGTCGCAGACACCTTCGCAGATGATGCTCAGCCCGGCGAGCGGCCTCCATCAGATGCAACAGCTTCTGCAGCAACACATACTCAGCCCAACCCAGCTGCAGTCTTTCATGCAGCAGCACACGCTGTACCTTCAGCAACAGCAGCAACATCATCAGGTAACTCTTGAACCCTTTTACGCTTTGAGCGGTGCTGATGAGTAGGGCTGCACAGTTGAGCCATCTTGGCCGGCTAAAAAATCTTATCCGGCTAATGGACGTTATAGTTTAGCCGGCTAAACCGTCTTAACCGGCTAAATATTAGCCGCAGTTTAGCCGGCTATTATTTTTTTATTGTGAATTACAACGAAACTAACAAAATGAATAAGACATTTATCTTTGGCACATTACCTGTTGTATTTATTCATTTCTCTACTATTTGCTTACATCCGACCACCTTCAATTCTTGAACATTTTATTCCCACGAAATAATTTTTATAGACTATATTATAAAAGTCGAACACGACGTTGATGTTGGAAAAAGCCGAAAACTGACATTTTTATATCGTTTTCTCATAATGTTCCTTTATGCGCAAAGTTTCCTCCACGACGAAACCAAAAATACAAAAAATGCTTTTTCATAGAAAGAGCATTCGGGATAAAGAAACATTATGAGGAGGTAATATGAAAATGTCAATTTTTAACTTTTCTCAACGTCAACCTCGTGTTTGACTTTTATAATACAGGCTATAAAAATTGGTTCGTGGCAAATAAATGTTTAAAATCTTAAAGATCGACGAATCTAAGCAAATAATAGTACAGAAATGTATAAATACAACAGGTAATGTGCCAAAGATAAATATCATTAATTTTATCAGTTTCCATCTAATTGACAATAAAAAATAATAGCCGGCTAAACTGCGGGTAATTTTTAGCCGGCCAAACAATCCTAGCCGGCTAGGACGGCTTAGCTGGACAAACTATAATGGCCATTAGCCGGATAAGATTTTTTAGACGGTCAAGACGGCTCAACTATACAGCTTTACTGATGAGGGGTGTTTTTTCTGACATTCACTCTTTCCTCATAGGAGACGTCGTCCGATCATGGATCGAACCACGAGCGCTACGGATACTTTTCCTCCCTGAAAAACGTGAGTAAAAATTTTACTCTGCAATGTCTGTGACCACTTCATAGTGCGGGCGCACACTTTGCTCTTGTTATACTTTTTCTTCACCCTCGAGGCGGTCATCCTTCGAGCTTCATCTTCTTCGTCCTCCTCGCTCTGCGAACCGGACGAAGAGAAGTCTCGAAAGTGATTCTCGGCAAGAGTCTCCGAACCACCCCCTTATCAACAACCCTCTTTCCCTCGTTCGGCCCGGACCAATCAGTAATTCTAATTACGGAAAGTATAATCATAACATGAAGTATAATCAGTTGGGAAAACACCGAAGTCTCCTGTCGGGCTGTTCTCCTCAGATTCTTTATTAAAAAGAAAACCCCCCGCGGTAATTGATATTTCAACGAAGTGGTCGCGTTTCGCGATGTGAAGAATTCCTGCCGGGTCGTCCTTTTCTATTCCTATGGAACGTCCGTTTGTAACGGAGTGTATCGGAAGTGGAGAAAAAAAGACCGAGCGAGGGAACAATAAAATGCGTGACGAAATCAGCGGGACCCCGTGGATTAGCATTTTCACGGACTACCGCGAGTTAAGCCGCGGAAAACTCTGTCGTGGGGGGGTAGGAAGTTCGGACGGCGAACCGGTGAGTGGCGGCAGGGCGAGTGGAAGGAAGCCCACCAGTACTGCAGGGCTTCTCTGGGAGTATATACGCTTTTTGGTTAGGGTTGGCACTGCGGATGCTCGGTCTGTGTAAACAGCTCCGGTCCCTCGCTATATCGTTATGATAACAATACTCGGGCGACGGCATCAACCGCGACTACCCCAACTCTCGAGGCTCATGGCACGTGGGGTACTTCTTCCCCGGAATTCCCCAGAGTACCGGCTAGAGGAGGGCTCTCAAACGCGCCCGGGAAAAGGTCCTTCGGATTTTCGTCGTTCTCATAGAAGCGGCAACACGTTCGCCTCCTGGAGTCCGAAACACATTGGGACTTTTTTTTTTTTTATCGGCGATTTAAATTTCGACTGGTTTATCATCGGCTCGAATAGATCTCACTTTCCTGTGCACCCAAAAAAATAATTTATTTGATGACCACGGTTTGTTTGGTTTAAGTAAAATATTTATTTGGTTTAAATAAATATTTATTTATATCAAATAAATATTTGACCTAAGACAGATAAACGGTGACCGTAGAATAAATTATTTTTCTGGGTGTACTCCAAGTCTACACGCAGAATAAAAAATGTATTCAAACGAAATAAAATTTATTTAGAGCAAATAAAATTGATTATGTAAATATGGGCTTAATAGAGTTTTATCGAAATCTAATAGATTTTATTAGAGTTAAATATCGCATATACTTGAATCAAGTAAAAATATCCTTGAGTCAAATAAAAATTTAATTAATTCAAATAAAAATATTCTAATATCCGATTTTATTGGCGATGAATAAACTTTTTTTCTGGGTGTACATGAAAGCGAGGTTTTGTTTATTGGCTTGTTTGGCGAAAATGTCTACACCCAGAAAAATAATTTATTTGACGGTCACCGTTTATTTAGATTAAGTAAAATATTTATTTGATTTATATAAATATTTATTTCATTTAAGTAACTATTCACTTAATTTAAATAAATATTTATTCAAATGAAATAAATATTTTGCCTTAAAATAAATAAACGGTGGTCGTCAAATGAATTATTTTTCTGAGTGTATGACGGAAAAACGTAATATAACTCAACTTCTGTAAAATACACGCGAGACAGAGAGTTCGAACGATTACGGTTCAAAGCGGGGATTGGAGTCGTTATAAAAGTACGAACAATAAATTGTTGCGATAAGAAGCACCGCCGACCGCAGGACGATGGCCCGCGAGAGCAAAGACATCGCGTCGACTTTGATTGATATCATCGGTATTTCGCCGCTCGTGAAAATCCTGAAGGATCCTTCGAGTTATCTCGGCGAGGGCGAAATCCCGTATTAGGCTGTCCGATCATGATCGAGGCGGCTCGCTTAATGCGGGATCGGCGAAGGGACGGCGGTGTGCAGTGTTTACGGGTGAACACGGGAGGGAAAACGATAAGGTTCTCGGCGCGCTGGACCCTGATGGGCCCCTTCAGGGGTGGACTCGAGAACCGCAAAGGCGCAGACTACTCGCTCTTCTCGTGGGATAAGGGACACGGCGAACTGGAGGGAGATCTCCACCTCTTGTATATATAGTGTATATATTTTCACGGGGGCATCCAATATTTATTCAGCGGTCGGTCCTCGTACCCACAGATATTTAGATAGTCCGGCTGTCCGGTTTATTGCGATCGCGCGTGTACTGTACTCGTAAGACTAATTGCGGTGGGAGCTATCTTCCCAGCTCTCCGACCGGAGAGGCACTTGCGGTGCTCACGAAAATTTCTTTTGTCCTCAATAATAATCATATTGCGCGAATGAACATACAATTTTGTTTGGCGATAAAAGCAGATATGAAAAAAAAAAAATGGTATTAAAAATTTGAGAAATGTTACCAATTTCGTGCCATTTTCCACAAATGTGACATATTGTTTCTTGGACTGGAAACGCACTTGCGGAACTCACGAGAATTTCTTTAGACTCGATAATAATAATAATATTTGCGCGACTGAACATACAATTTTCTTTGGCGATAAAAACAGATTTAAAAACAAAAATTGTATTTGAAATTGGCGAAATTTTACCAATATATTGCCATATTCCACGAATATAACATATCGTTCGCTGAACTAGAAACGCAATTGCGGTACTCACAAGAATTTCTTTTGTCCTCAAAGATAATAACAATATAGTACGACTGAACATAAAATTTAGTTTGGCGACAAAAAACTAAAATTGTAAAGTGGAAATGGCTGGAAACGTGCTGAAATTAAAAAAAAAACATTGTCTAGTGGACATTAAAAAAATTCTATTTGGAATTAGTAAAATTTTACAATTTTTTTGCCATATTCCACCAACGTAACATGTTGTTTCTATTTCCCCATCATGGAACTTGTCGAAAGTTCTTCTCTCACTGCAAAACTAAACAAATAAAAGAAACGTCTATTCCCAAATGTTCACCGACAATGTAGCATCTGCAACTGAAACGATAAATGAAATATTCATCCCCTAAAATCATCCCCCGAAACCTGAAAGAGCGAGCGTTTAGTTTAGTTAAGACAACAAAAAAATGCTGTTTGTCCCAGCGCTAACTTCGTCAACAGGCCCGTACATCTCGGTGTTCTCGCGTTTCTCTTTATTATTTATGCTGATGTGATAAACGGTTGCCGGTCCGCCTTCTCTCGAATTCCCCGTCTTGAAATATTCCCCGAGGCTCGATGGGGGAGAGGGGGGGGGGGGAGGACGAAAAAAAAGAAGAAAACTAGGGTCGAAATTCGTGGGTGAGGAAGAAAAGAGACGAGCGTCGAGGCCGGCCAGCGGTGGAGCGAAGGGCGCGGGTGGGTTTAAGGGTGGCCGCTGGGATGGTAGTATGGGTTGGGCAATTAAGCGACGCCGTCAGCCGTTGTGTCTCGTTGTTTGTCTTCGAGGTATCCCATAAAACGCTACCCTCTTTCTTCGGCCGAAACTCCGACAGTGTCCCGCGAGCCGCGACTCTTGCCCTTCTTCTCCTCTCTTTCCTTCTTCTTCTTCTTCATCTTCTTCACTCGGGGCCGCGGCACCCTCGTGATTTATTCATCACCGTCGAGACGCAGGCGTTATTCTTTTGCATCTGCTTCGCCCAACCGCCCTCCCGCGACCCGAACTGTTGACGAGACTTTTGCCTCGTGACGAATCTATTTGTGTCTCGGGAGAGGCGAGCGGGACGGTCTGATAGATATTTCTTCCCTTTCGCATGAACAGCATCAGCACCAGCTCGCCGAGCTGGGCCGGAAGCAGCTCGAGCAGAACATGCAGCAGCTGCAGGAGCAGCTTCAGGTGAACGTCATTCAACAGACCCATCTGATGCAGACCGCCGACAAGAAGAAAGCATCGGCGACGCTTCAGCAATTGGCCCTTCAGCAGCAGCAGCTCATTCAACAACTGCAGATAACCCAGAGGCAGTACCTGCTTCAGCAGAGCCTCGGGCTTCAGGGCCACAATCATTCGTCAGGTAAAATCGACGGCTTGGACTGGCACGAAACACTCGAGCCTCCGAAAACTTTCATCGACAATGCTCGAACTCTGTTTCCGCAAATATAGAAAAATAATATAGAAATAAGAACAAATTAATACGACTCGTGGGTATTTTTCGTTGTTGTCGAAACTTTGGTGTCAATCGGAGATTAAAAATTATTGTCAGGTATGCAGCCGAACGATGGTTTGCCATCGTGGAAGTCGGAGTCTTCGGAAGGAGGCGAAAGCCTGCAGAACTCGAGTCTACCGAAATCCGCCGCGGGATTAAACGGTAAATTTATTCGATAGAAAAAAAAAAGAAATTGTACACGTTTGTTCGTCATTGTTCGAGACTGAGCGCAAGGTATAGCGCGAGGAACTGTGCTTTTGTTTTATTTTTGGCTTCCTCGTGGCGAAAGCCTTGTTGTTCCGTGAAAATTATCAAATATATTTTTAAAAAATTATTGTTATATTTTATTTAAATAAAACATTTATGAAAATTCAAAGGTCTCCTGAACTCGATAGTTTCGGGTCGTCGGCCGGATGTCAACGGCTCGACGACGTTGGACGAAAAACCCCTGGACGTTTCGTGCAACGACAAGGCACATCCGCTCTACGGCCACGGGGTCTGCAAGTGGCCCGGCTGTGAAGTCATCTGCGAAGATTATCAAGCATTCCTCAAGTAAGTAAATCGATCCAATAAAAAAAAAAAATAGCAAATACAATTACATTACACCGACGAATGCCGAATAAAATTAGACCGACGGCTCTCATTTTTTAAAAAAAGCTGAAAATTGAATAAATTTAGGCAAAACTGCCGGCTGACAGGTTTAGCCCGAAAAAATATACCAACCGCTTTTGACCAAAACGGATGAATTATGTGTTCCAATTTTTTTTTTCGATCTTTCAATTTTTACTCGAGAAGTTCAAATTACACCGCTTTATCTAATTATTTGAACTCCGTCATATACATCATCTTGTGTATTTCTTGCCGTGGAACATGATAGGTACGCAGGTTTGTCCACGATGCCATCAGGAAGTAAAAAAATCACTATTTGAAAATACGCAAAATGACTCATTTTTGCAATATTGTCAATAAAAATGACAAATAAACTTTTTTCGTTAGTCGTCCCTCCAGGACTGTATTCCATGTATTTTTTTATGCTGATCACGAATCTGATACTTATTTTAGTCATAAATGAATATTTAATGTGGAAAATTGCATTTACATTAAAGTACTCATTTTTCATAAAATTACATAAAATTTAAACGGTTCGATTGTTTCTCTTGAAATTTTACTGAGATCTTCGGGTTATCATATTCCACCTGTGTACGCATTTTTAGCCAGATAGCTAAAAAAATGGTGAGTGCTAGAGCGCGAATCGACATTTTTTAAGAAATAAAAAATGGCGTACAGAAAAAACAATTGAAAATTTTTTGACGAAATTTAGCAGAAACATAGATTGTTAGCCACACATGCTGTGTGCAAAATTTAAGCTTGATCGGTCGAGTCGTTCTTGAGTTATAGCAGTTTGAATTCGCATCGGTTTGCACACACACACACACACATACATCCGGACATTTTTTCTAAATGTGATTTTTCGACGTTTCGGACAATTTTGAACACGCTTTCATTAAAATCTCGACATTTTTTTTTTTCACCATAACAAAGCTTCCTCTATGAGGAAGCAAAATCATTGAGCGTCTGCAAAAAAAAAAAACCCCAAAAAGGAATCGTCCACGTGATCACATGCTTGTCGTCGAGGCCTTTGTACACGATGTCTGGCATATTATTTATTAATTACAAAGAGCCGAGTTTCCTCTAACCGGATAAAATCCGTTGCTGCCGAGGAGGGCCGAAAGAAAGGGCGAGGAGTATAAAGAAGAAAGATTGCGAGGCCGACGGGCGGTTTTTCTTTTTTTTTTTTTTTTTTTTTTCGACGCTGCGTTTCGTTCGGTGGGGGAGATTGGACGGAAAGAAAGTGAAGAAGAATCGCTCGCGTCAGCGTATCCCATTGACATCCGGTTCGCCTTTGCCTTCGTCGCTGGCTTCTGCACCGACTGAAGCTCCCCCCCGACTCCCGCCCGCCCTTCCTCGTCCATACCGCGGCAATCCCTAGTAATCACGTAGCCGTCCCGACGAACTCGGAGCCACCAAACTCTCATCCTCCCCCACTCCCCTCCAAAACAAGCCGTTAAAAAAAAACGCTAATTACCTTTGTCTCATTAATATTCACGACATTCGACCGCATCGTTACGGCGCTCTGTCTAATCCCACCTCGGCGTCACCAGTCTCGGCTCCGGGCTTTTCTCCGCCCTTCCATCCCGGAATGCCGAGAAGCTTTTGCCGCATCTTCGACGCGGTCTTAACAAGCCCAACGAACACGTCTTAGTTTCTCTTTTATTCGGCTACAGCATCGACGATGAAGAGTACGCGACCGGGACGGTCGCTTTGTGCAATTCGTGAAAACGAAATTCACCGACATCAAAGCAAATTTTAAACAGTCTTGTCAAACCTCTGTTTCCGCTGTAGTGTTTTGAGCCTTTAGGATTTATTATTATTATTATTATTATTATTATTATTATTATTATTATTATTATTATTATTATTATTATTATTATTATTATTATTATTATTATTATTATTATTATTATTAATTTTAGGATTAAAAGTGATACTGATCATGAGTAATTTTTCAGGCACCTGAACACCGAACACGCCCTAGACGACAAGTCGACGGCGCAGGCGAGAGTTCAGATGCAAGTTGTTTCGCAACTCGAGATCCACCTGCAGAAGGAGCGCGATCGGCTCACCGCGATGATGCATCATCTTCACATGGCGAAGCAAATGGCCTCACCGGAGCCACCCAAATCATCCGAGTCATCGGTGAATCCTTTGTTTTAAATATAATATAGTATAGACATTTTACGAAAATCGTTTTGAATTTTTTTTAAATAGGGTGGAGCGGGGCAAAATGGGGCAGCGGGGCAAAACGGGGCATTGGGCAAAACGTCGTTTTCCAATAATTTCTGGATGCCCGAATTCGCCCTATCGATACATCTGGCTTTTCTGCCCCGTTTTGCCACCTTGTCCGATCTAATAATGATTAGAAACTTTAGTTTTGCCCAACTGCCCCGTTTTGCCCCATTTTGCCCCGCTCTTCCCTAATAGGTCCATCGTGTTTAATTACTTCCGTCAATTGCCGAGAATTCGCGAAGGTTTCTCCAGTGATGGCTTTGAGTGAGCAACTTTTGTGGATTACAGAATATCGGGCCAAAAATGGTTGAAGCAAAACCTTGCATTATCACACGGCCTATCTATAAACCACAATGACGCTTATATTTTACAGTTTACGTGTAACGCTACATTTTTTTTCATTTTTTAAATATATATATAGTACAGTGAGAGAAGAATCTAGTAAAAATTACCAATCATCTAAGAAAAATTACAATAGCACATAGTAGTACGGCGCCAGCGCGCCACCTATGGTAGAAAGTCTGAGATTATCCAAGAATTTTTACCATAATATCTAAGAAAAATTCTTATAAATCCGGTACTTCCCACCATAGGTGGCGCCCTAACGCTCTACTACTATGTGATATGGTAATATCTCCCAAGTGACATAGTAATTTTTACTAGATCCTTCTCTCAGTGTATAAAAATCTTTCGAGCATAGTTTTATTTTTCCGCAAAAAATGGATCCATCGTGTTTAATTACTTTCGTTAATTGCCGGGAATTCGCGAAGGTTTCTGCAGCGATCGCTTTCAGTGTGCAACTTTTGGAAATTACAGTCCATCGGACCAAAAATACATACGGCGTAACTGTGAAAAACAGCGGGGCGGATATTACCCGGTTGATGCAAAACTTTGCATTATCACACGACGTATCTATAAATCGCAGCGTCGCGTATGTTTTATATGTAAAATACGCGGAAGACTGCAGCGCGACAGTTGGCAATTAACGCTATATTTTTTAAATTAATTTGGTTATATATATATAATATAAACTTCTTTCAAGCATAGTTTTTCCCCCAAAAAATAGATCCATCGTGCACCCAGAAAAATAATTTATTTGACGGCCACCGTTTATTTGGTTTAAATAAAATATTTATTTGATTTAAATAAATATTCATTTAAATAAGTAAATAGTTACTTAAATGAAATAAATATTTATTTAAATGAAATAAATATTTTACTTAAACCAAATAAACGATGGCCGTCAACTAAATGATTTTTCTGGGTGTGTTTGATGACTTTCGTTAATTGCCGGGAATTCGCGAAGGTTTCTGCAGCGATCGCTTTGAGTGTGCAACTTTTGGAAATCACAGTCCATCGGGCCAAAAATACATACGGCTTAACCGTGGAAAACAACGGGTCGAGATATTACCCCGGTTGATGCAAAACTTTGCATTATCACACGGCGTATCTATAAATCGCAGCGTCGCGTATATTTTATATGCAAAATGCGCGGAAGACCGCAGCGCGACAGTTCGCGATTAACGCTGAAATTTTACGAGGAGTTGCCGCGGAGAAGGACTCGCGCTCGCAGCATCATCCCCCGATGAGCGTCGCACCCCGACGTCGGGCAAACAACGCGGTCCCCGCTAGTTTCGGATTTAACGCCCGTCGACTATATACCAATGGCGATGCGAGCCCGCGGACCACCGAGCCGCGCTAATTTATACACCAAGTTGTAATTAATAATTCATCGCGGAACCATTCCGCCGCGCGCGCGGGCGCTGGTCCTTCGCGCGATTTATATCGCCTTAATTAAAACCCCTAACAAGTTGCGCAGTTGGAGAATACCAATATCGCATTACCAACAGCCGGGCGATATCCTTCCCCGTGCCGGTCCTTTTCTCGCCGAAACTCGCCAAAGTGAAAGAAACAATCGGAGGAAACTCTGTCTCCCAAGAGGGAATAATTATCGCGTTGTTTCCGGGGTTCTAACTTTTTTTTTCTCGGGGCGCCGACGGTGGCGCGGCGTCGTCCATCGCGGTGACGTAACACAGACAGTCGACCTTTTCGATAATTAAAAAAAAAAGACCGAGACCGAAATTTGGAGGACTGAAAAGACTGATGTTTTAAGGTGCAATCGCGAGTTATAGTTATCGACCTGGGCAGAAAAAGAAATAGCTGTCGCGAATCTGTCTTTCAAGAGGGAATAATCAGCGCGTTGTTTCCGGGAATCTAACTTTTTTTTTGTCGGGGGGCCAAGAGTGGCGCGGCGCCAGACATCGCGGTAACGTAATACAGAGAGTCGACCTTTCGATAATAAAAAAAAAACAAACCAGAGACTGAAGATTTGAGAATAGAAAAATTGATGTTTTAAGGTGCAATTGCGAGTTATAGTTATCGATCTGGGCAGAAAAATAAATAGTTGTCGCGAATCTGTCTTTCAAGAGGGAATAATTGCTGCGCTGTTTCGAGGACCAAACTTTTTTTTCTCAGGAAGCCAACAGCGCCACGGCAACGTCCACCGCGGCAGAATAACACACATACTCATCAAAATAATTTATGTGACGGGCGCACCGCAAATAGATATTTATTTGATATAAATCAATATTTATATTAATCAAATAAACTCTTATTTGCAGGCGCCCGTCAGATAAATTATTTTTCCGGGACCAGCCAACCTTTTCGATGAATAAAAAAACAGGGACCGAAGTTTGACGAATAGAAACATGATTTATAGTTTCCTATCTACGGAGAAAAATAATGAACAGCCCCGACCCTTCGCATGGAGGAATAACTCTCCGGATGATTAATTTTTACACTCGGTAAAGTAATTTACTTGTCGGGCACCCGCAAATAAATATTCATTTGATTTAGATAAATATTTATTTATCCAAACCAAATAAATATTTATTTGCGGATACCCGACAAATAAATAAGTTTTCTGGGTTGCATCCATGCCATTATAATAATTATTTTTATGATCAGTCATCCTTTCATCCTCCGATCCATTGGATCTGATTTTAATGTTTGTGAAATGTTGTTTTCTGCTATCTACAGACGGGTTCGAGTTTACCGAAGCTGAGTCTCTCCTCGGGAATGATGAGCCAGGCACCGCCGAACTTCGGTGTGTCCCAAGTCTCCCCCGTTCCCATGTCAGCCCTGGTCTCGGCTGTGAGGTCACCGGCAGGCGGTCAATTGCCACCATCGGCCGGTGTTCCGCAGATGCCAACGATGCCTAACATGTCGAACATGCCAGGCATTCCGCAAATGCCCAACATGCCCGGCAGTATGTCCGGCATGCCCAGCATACCCAGTATGGCCGTACCCATACGAAGAAGGATCAGCGACAAGTCGTCGCACTCGTTGGCCGGAGGTAAGATCTACCGCGCACTTTCCTTCCAACTTCGCAAAGATCATTCGTGAGCCTCACTTACTAAAGCGGTAGAATCGTCGCCCGAAGCTCGTATTAACTAAAATTAACTAAAAAAAAATGGGATGAATTTCTATGAAATTCAGCCCATCGATCATCCTATAAGGTAACGGTGCAGATGGTCGGACGCGTCACAGTCGTCGGAGACTCCCATGCAGATTTCATTTATCGCGAGCTTAAGTATTAGAATTCCAATTTGACACTTGTAATCGCATCTAGAAACAGCATTTGATGCACCGAAAAAAGTTACAGAAGGGTTTAGCCTAAATTATTTTCTATTGCTGCATTTTGTTAAATTAGTATCGTCGCTCGATGTTCATTTCGCATAAGTTCGAGAAACATTAGATACAATCCGGACTGAAGAACTTAGGTCGATGGACCGTTGACAATAGCAATAGGAATATATAATGTAAATAATCTTTTAAATGTAACAGCATGCAGACCATGTAAAATATTGTCAATAAATACTTTTACTACTTAAATAAAATTGCAAATACTTGTCGATGGTACAAAAATCTGAAAAAAATTCATGCAAATTGAAGGTACTGAAAAGATCGATTTCGCATAATAATAAGTCCAAAATGTTATTAACAAATTAATCAAAAAATTAATTGTTTAACAAATTTGCCGGCAACCTATTATTTTTATTACGAAAATTATTAGTTCATTTTTCCGAATACGTATGCTTTTTTTCAGATTTTTAAATTTGCTTTCAATTTTGTGTGTTTTCCAGACATTTTTACTATACAAAAAAAATTCAAAGCAAATTTTAAAATCTGAAAAAATGCATACACATTCAGTAAAATGAACGAATCATTTGCATTTAAAAAAAAGTTGGTTTTCCGGAAAATTTGTTGACTAATTTTTTTTTCATTAATTTGTTAATAACATTTTGGAATTATTATTATGCAAAATTAACCTGTCCAGTACCTTTAATATGCATGATTTATTTCAGATTTTTATACCATCGAGAAATATTTGCAATTTTATCTCATTTTTCTCGAATTTATGCGAAATGAACACCAAGCGACAGAACTACCTTAAAAAACCGTCGATACACTGTCCGGATATTGGTAGAAGCGTTGCTACATACGCGACCCAATAATCGGGCAATTCGAAGAAGTCAAGTTAGGCAGCTTTCTACGTAGCTTATCTTCAGTATTCTATCGCGTAATTATAATTTTTGTCATTGCGATTAAATTAGTGAATGGCAAAGAAATTCTTTTAGCTAGTCCAAACTCCTTTAGTTCGTACATCAGAATTCTCGAAATCTATGATTGCTCGAAAAATCAGGACATACAGTGCCGTCATTTCTTCCGTAATTGAAAAAATATGTATCTTTTTGTAATTCATCGGTGTGTTTTGGAAACCAGAAACTGTCAGCTTGACATTGGTTTCGATTATTTTCCCAAAAAATGTCTTCTCGGTAAATTAACAACTGCTGGAATGCGGAAATGCTCTCAACCGTCCGATCATTGGTGCCCTTGCTACTCGCGAAGACAAACCGTTGCACGATCTCAATCCAAGCTTAGTTCGTCTTTGCCTGAACTCGCTCAAAAAATAAATAAATAAATAAAAGCACAAAATCGTTCGCACCGTCTATTTCCCGGCTATCTTGTCTGTCAAACCCAAACTACCGTCTCTTTTTTCTCTTACCGATGCCTCTCTTGTTTCTTCGTTTCTTGTGCTGCCTGCCCTCCCCACCGTGTAGGGCTGCCCTACATGCTGGAGCGCGCTGGCCTTGACGTCCAACAAGGTACTGTCAACATACTATCGATTGGTGAAGTTTGCCGGAAGTATCGCCGGTTCCTTGCATGCCGAGAAATAAAAATGTCCCTTCGTCCCTCGTCCATCCCGGCCACTTCGGGACTCATCGATTCTTTCGCAATCCCCGCAACCGGAAAAATAATTTATTCGACGTCCACCGTTTATTTAGATTAAGGCAAATATTTATTTAAATCAAGCAATTAGTTACTTTAATGAAATAGATATTTCTTTAAATTAAGCAAATAGTTACTTTAATGAAATAAATATTTATTTAAATCAAATAAATATTTTACTTAATCTAAACAAACGGTGGCAGTCAAATAAATGATTTTCCTGGGTGCGATCACCGAATCTCTTCCCTTCCGGTTCCGGCATGCAATGAACCAATCCCTTCCGGACTGTCCTGCTCTATTGACAGTCATAAAACTGTCGCTTGTTCATTCGATACGAACGTCAATTTTTTTCCTTCCACTGTAATTCGCTCGAGCATTTGAGCGTGGAAGCGATCGCAGTACGTTTTGCGCTGATCATCGATTGATTTTCTTTTCTTTTTTCCTTTTTTTTTGCCTCATTCTCTGCGAACGCATGAATAACGATTCACCATTCTCTTTCGTAGAAATTCAACGGAATCGAGAGTTTTACAAGAACGCCGACGTCAGACCACCGTTCACGTACGCCTCGTTAATACGACAGGTCGGTCACTGTTTTCTAAGGGACGTTCGAGAGCTCGTCGATCGAATACGTCGTATGAGTGAAACTTGGGACGTCTTTCATGTTTTTGTTTTTCTTCGTCAAAATGTCGTTTCATCAAAAATCGCTTTGATTTTTCAGTCGATCATCGAATCACCCGACAAGCAGCTGACACTCAACGAAATTTACAACTGGTTCCAAAACACCTTCTGTTACTTCCGGCGGAACGCCGCAACGTGGAAGGTATAACTCATAATCACAGTAAAATGAAAACAATATAGACACGTAAGTTTACTTTCAGCTCAGAAGAAAACGATCATCGTACAAATAAACTTAAACAAACAAACAAACAAACAAACGACACGTCGAAATACCGATTTCGCGAGTCGAATAAAAATCGTAGTCGCGAGCCTCGCGATAAAAACTGTCATCATCGTCCACGAATGAAATTTTTTTTTTTTTTACCGTTCCGAAGTCACAAATAACTTTGGTGGAAAACAATTTTACGAGGGATTTCTGTGACGCGTTTTCAACATACTTCGATAATCGTCGCCAGGCTGATCTGCGCGACCGCACGGAGAGCTCGTCGCAAAGCGAGTTGGGCAATTTTTCGTTCGAAATTTACGGACAAGAAGTAGAATAACGAATAAGCAATGTTCGAATAATTATTTATCACTTTTTTTATAATCGCGTGTCTCGCGTTCATCGAAAATTAAGTGCGGTCCGTAGAGAGGACATTAGACAGTTTCAGACGTGAGTTCGAAATCCCGATTGGTTTGCATTTTTTCAAAAATAATTATTCGTCTATGTTTCATTCGTTGATGCCCAAATTCCGTTGATAGTAGCAAAGTTGCTTAATTTAATGTGGGGGGGTCAAAAGGGTAGAACGAGTTTAGAGTGCTTTGCGATACTTTTCCGGTGTTCAATAAAAACTGAACAAAAAATGCGTCAATTTCACTGAAAGAGAAAAAAAAAAAATTAAAGTGCTGAAATTCGGATACCGGAAGGGTATCGCGTTGCGGCATCAAACATAGAATTGATCGACTTTTGGCAAGAATGCGGGCGCGTTTGCGTGGGTGTGTGCGAGTGTGTGTGTGAGTAATCGACGTTTGCCATAAAGCTTCGCCTCGCATGGTTCTGTGTTTACAAACAAAACAAAAAAAAATGAAAAGAAAAGAAATAAGAAAAACGAAAGAGACAAACAAAACGAAACGACAAAAAAAAAAAAAAACCAGAAATCCAATAAGATTCTGCAGAGAATCCGGCAGGGCAAACTACACAGCAGGTTTATCAAGTCGAAGGAGGCGAGGAGCGGCCGGGAGATACACGGAGAGGCGCTGCTGGAAATCGACAACTCGGATCCTGATTTTGTTCTCAGCCCTGCGGCATGAATAATTGTTGTTGTTTTCCCTAGATTTAGATACCTAGCTCTGCATTAACAGATACAGGAATGCCACATACCGTGTCTCTGTCTCTCTATCTTTCGATTAATCGTTCTACTTATTTTTCCCTTTGTTTATTTTTATTTTTTAGTATAATTTCAAGACCTTAAGTTAAACACGAATATACGAATGTTTTCTTCATTATTGTTTGTGTTTTAACGGGTTCGCTGCTGTCTGAAAATTTCGCACCGGTCACAATAAAATTTGCAATCGTCAATACAAAACAAAGAAATGCAAAAAAATTATACACATCTTTTTTTCTTGCGCGGACATGTGACATAAGAAAAGATCTATCACGATGACGCAATTTATTTGTGTAGCAGTGAGGCTGTTAAAAAAAAAAAAAACCAACTAATTACCACTTTAACGCGACATGCTCTACATTATGATTTTCATTAAATCGGTTAACTATCGTTTGGTAGATTACATACTATACATACCGAAAATCAGCATCACCGAGCCTTCCGACACATTGCCACACCGATCGACAAACAACCCATTCCCAAACAGTTTTCGACCGACACGCACCGACACCCAACCTTTGCCGTTGCACACGTCATATTTTTTTATTGTCTCATTATGAATTATCGTTCGCACGACTCGCCGTCACCGACATCATCACCCGTCATCATCGTCGGCGACATAAATCATCAATCATAAAAAAAAAAATCAATCAAAAAAAAAAAAAAAATACAATTCACAACTACTAACAGCCCGAGCGTCGAGTCGTGAATTGAGTTGGCTTCGTTCGTTTTTGCGTTGCTTATTTAGTCTGTGTATTATTTTGTATAGAACGCAGTGCGACACAACCTGTCTCTCCACAAATGTTTCATGCGAGTCGAAAACGTGAAAGGGGCCGTATGGACGGTGGACGAAGTGGAGTTTTACAAGAGACGTCCTCAACGGGCTTGCAGCACGACTGGGTACGTTAGCCCCGACACGCGCGTCTATCTTTTTTCTATCTATTTCTTCTATCCTCTCTCTATCTATCTATCTCTCTGTACATATATATACTCTATATATCAATTTTTCCATTTTCTATTTACATATAATATTTATATTGAAAAAATATTCTATTTATTCTTCGCTATATACCACATTTACATCCCAACAGTCGGACCCACCCCAGACACCCTCGAAAAACCTTTTCACAACCTCCCTCCACATTTTTTCGATACTTTTTTCACATACAATTTTTTATATCTTTCGTAATAATTATAATATATATATATATATATATACATGTTTGTTATTATCACAAACTGCTACAAACCCGGCCTTCCCCCTGCATACTGCCAGTATTTCACGAACTTGTTCTACGTGTACCGATATATCGATATTTACCGCCTTCTACACAACTTTTTTTTTAATACTCTCATCATCATTATAATTATAGTGCCGTCTCTAACTGTATACTTCTAATAACGTGTCTCATTATATATTATACTATACTTAACGATAATTGTGACTTTGATGTGCGTATGTGTACGTGTATATCATCGTCATGCCCATACACACAAGTGGCGAATTTTTGTACCACGCACATCACAACCACCCGACCCCCCCGTGCATTTTTTCATGTAAACACATACAGTCACCGTACATGTGTGTTTATATGCAGTCACTAGATGTCCCCCTTTTATCACAATTTTTTCTATCTCTCTCTCTCTCTCTCTCTCTCTTTCTCTCTCGTACTATATATGTATATACCTTTTTTATACACTAAATTTTTTACTTATATACTATATATATATATATACCTCTACATTATACTTAAATATTAATTACTTAGGTCGTATTTTCTCTCTACTGATCGTCGCTTGTGTTGTGTCCGTCTGTCTGTCCACCGGACTTTTCGGACCCTTCGAGTAACTTTGAGCGCGGACAATTTTCAAATGTATAATAATTTATTTGAATTTTTTTTTTTTTTTAATTCTTCCATCTCGATTAATTGTCTATCGAGTTTATTTTAGTTTTTTTTTTTTTTTTTTGCATTTTTGTTCGAAAGGGACTCGAAGGGCCTTGACTTCCGGTGTTCTGTCGTCTTGCGTGCGTGAGACCGTAAAGATTTTGCCCGTCGTGTCGTGTTTTTTTTTTGTTTTTTAATAACGCAAGAAATTTTTCTTGGGTGAACGATTGCGAGTGAGGATGTGACGTGAGCGAGCGAGCGAACGAGTGGGACAAGTAGTAGAAAAGGTGTGTGCTTAACGAGCATGTGGGCTTTGCAGCGACTAACGAAAGAGGAGACCGCGAAAGTCTCGCGGTGCGATTTTTCATATATACATATAAAAAAAATATATATGATATATATACAATACAGAGGGCTCGAACAAACAAAATCGGAGCCCCTGCGAACCACCGAAGACCGCGAGACGAGAGCCACGTGTAATATTTCTATAACGAATGTTGGAAAGCCAAAATCGATGATAAACACACAAAAAAAAAAGCAAACAAAAAGAAAAATGCAGAAACAGAAAATCTAAGCGATTACGGTACAAAGTGTGTGTTGCACGTGTCAGGTAGTGTGAGAAATGAGGCCGGATATAATATACCACAGCCACAATTTTTTAAACTCTCCACACCCACTTCTTTACGATTTTTTCTTATAGTAAATGGTGTTGTGTCGTTATTTTATTTAAATTCCATTCTCTATATATTATATATATATATCACTCTCTCTCTCTCTCATATTTAATATTATATTATTACGTACTGCCACTACTGTTTATAATAATAACATTGGTGACGAAATGCGGACCGCCGGGATGACGGAGCAGCCACATGGGGGCGAGAGAAAGAGACTGTTGGAGCACTCGTTTTGCTCGTATCGATCGTGCTTCGATCGACAACAAACAATAGATATGAGAAAAGTAACGAGAAAAATTTTAAAAAGCGAATAAGCCAGAAACGTGGCGCGATGATCGTCGGAAGACCTTTAAAAAAAAAAAAAAAAAAAAAAAAAAAAAAAAAAAAAAAAACAACGGCAAACAAAAAAAAATCTTGACTCTTTTTTACTCTCTTTTCTCTATTTCTTGGTGGTCTTGTCTGTGTATACAGAACGCGATCCGCACCAATCTATCATTGCACAAGTGTTTTGTGCGCTTTGAGGACGACTTTGGGTCATTCTGGATGGTGGACGACGCCGAGTTCGTAAAGCGGCGGCATCTGTCCCGCGGCCGCCCCAGGAAATATGACCCAACCCCATCACCCACTCCACCCCACCTCTCCGCACAGTAAGCACTACCACTTTTTAGAATTCTGCTGGCTGGCTGACGGCGACGTTCTTATGAACCGTGATTAAACGTTATTATTATCATTTATTTTTTCATTGATTTTTTATTTTTCGTCACGGTGACCAGGAACGAATCGCTTAGTCGTTGTCTACAACGCTCGAAGAATCGCTAGCCTGCTGCCCGTCCTCCTTTAAACTTGTTGCCCGAATTTCGGCGTGTCGAGACCTTTTTTTTGTAAATCGCTAAACGCTCGTCCTCGCCGTTCAGATAATCTTGACGATTTTGGTTTTTTTTTTTTTTTAGGGAACGCAAAGTTTCGACGGCTTTTAGTAGGCCAAAATTTTCGTACTCCTTCCCTTCGCTCCGTACTTGAAGATTTTTAAAAATTTTTAGAACGAAAGTTTCATGTCTCGGAGAATGATATCGAAGTTTTCTCTTTAATTTTCGGCTCCAAAATTGTCACCAATGAAATTGCATCTGTACTCTCGATATAGTCATCTTTTTCGTCTCGAATACGATTTCCTTTTCGGAATGAAGAATCGTTAAACGGCCCTCCCTATATTTCCTAGCGATCAATGGGCGCCTAAAGCAAAATTGTTTGGCACGAATGGGCGACTCGGTTTATAGATTGTAATATCGCGCATTGCCGGGCAGCAGGCAACAGCGTTCCGCGATTCATCCCCGATTCCAAAACCAAAGAAAAAAAAAAAGAAAACCAAAAAACAAAGAAAGTTGATACCACGCATCATGCCTGCCTCGACCGCCTCGTAGAATCCCTCGCCCAGCCAAAACTTATTTCTGTAGAATTATACGATGTTCGAGAAATAAATTTCCTGCTTGCATAAAAGCCGGGTTACCCGAAAAAAAACGTATAAATATCCTCGTAGTGGCCGACCGGTACTTAGTGTACTTCCGCTTTCGGTTTATCGTACAAAACCCCGGTACACCTCCAGCCTTCCCGTCTGCCTTGTCACTTCCGTTCTCCTCTATGCTGCAGTTAAAGTATGGATAGAAAAGTACAGAAAACGCCGAAGTATATATTTTTTAAAATAAAATTAAACCAAAAAGAACCAAAGAAACGGAATTTTTTACGCAGGGTGAAAATTGCAACACTTCAACGATTGAGCCAATGAGTGAGCACTTGTGTTTCAATTCTTTAGCCAAAATACAAGGTTTTTTTTTATGAGGTAAAAAGATAATAAAATCGTACCGCGCTTGCAGGTCACAAGCAATTGAAAACAATTATTATTTTTATTCGTTGTTTTGTACTCGTGGAGAAAAGTCAGAAATTGTCCATGCATTAGACGATGTTTTCTGTCGTTTCTATCGTATTTTTTCTCGGAAAATACCTCAATTGAGCCCTCATTGAACATCGATATAAAAAATTAAAAATTAACAAATAAAATCCTATCGAAACGACATTCAATACCTTGTAGACCTTTTTAACGATTTCTACTCTATACAAATTATTCGAGATACAAGTTGGAGCAAAAAATGAGCAAAACAAATTTTTTTTTATTAACAATTAACAAATTTGTTAATAATTTGTTAACAAATGTCTTGTGTTATTATCCCGTGACATTTGCGTTTTAACTCATCGCGTGAGAAATTTTCGACTCTGATAGACTTTTTTGTATAGCACAATGTAATACTAGTAAAGGGCCAAGTGAGGTATAAGTCCCTTTAAGCAGGCTCTTAGGTCCCCGAGGGCGCTTAACGCTTCGACCTACCCGCTGCACGAAAAAAAAGCCTGCAAGAGCCCAGCAACAGGACGATTGGGAATTTGCTGCAGGAACCCCCAGATTATTTTAGATCCGGCTGAATCACGCATGGAAAAGACAAGATGAAAAAAAAAAACAAAAAAAAACATTAAGCAGAGCGTCCCGAACCCTCGTCCCCCTCGATCTCGCCGAGCTTACGTGGTGCTTTCGTGGTGCTTTTGTGGTGCCGTTTTTTTTTCAGTTAGTGTCTTGTCATAGCAAAAGTGTGATTGCGTCTTTCCCAGTGTGAACGATCGACCCAGCAATCCTCGATCCAATTTTAATTGTACCGACACTTTAAATAATTTATTTTGCGATCAGTCGACTATATTTCATTTACTTGATTATTTATTTTCATTTACGTACAAGTGGAAGTACAAAAAAAATCCATATCCCTAGACGGTTGGCGTAGAAAAAAAAATTAGTTGTTACTATAATTTTGTTTTGTTTGTTGTTGCTTGAGATTTGCGATTTTCCCATCGTACGGATGTGTCGAGGAGCGAATGGTCGCGTTTTAAGGCTAACTGCGCATGAGTAAAATGTGTAATGTGTGTTTGTTAAATATACGAAATCGGATGAGTCGACGGAGCCCCGACGATCTGTACCTATCTTCGACGTGTGTTATTCAGGTATCGAGAAAAATAGTTATAATAACGTAGTAAATTTTTTTTTTCAAAATTTATTCTATATCTTTATATTATATATATAAATATATATATATATATATATACTTATCCTCTCGTTGCGGATAAGTATATATTTTTTTAAACGATCTTTTCGTAATTTTTAATAATACTCTTCTTATACACTTTTACATCTTACTCTTATTTACACGATTTATCTTCTTCCTCTTCTTCGCTTGCACGAACGCTCGATAACACTTAATAAACGGCGTCAGGAATAATTTTATTCTTAGCATGACTCTTTTGACTGCATCAATGGCAAACGATCGAAATGATTATTCAACGAAATAAGGTCAACAAAATTTTATCGTTTGTCAGTGAGATAACTGCTCGTCGAAATCGATTCGATTTTTGCGAGGAGTAAAAAACGCTCGGACTCGATAATTAAAAAAAAAAAAAAAAAAAAAAAAAAAAGTGGAAACGACGCAAAGGTGGGTAAAGGTAATCCCGAGCCGTTTATAAGTGATTTCACGCATTTTTTTTTTAATCGATCGTTACACAGTTACGCAATGTTCATCAGAGCGACTATATCGTAACTGTGTCGTACCAGTGGATAAAAACAAATGCAAGCGTTCAATAGATTTTTCAAACTATTTTTCTATCTAAACTCTCTCGCTCACTGTCCATTCCATGGTTGGCTTTTGACACGGTTGTAAACATCTTCGGTAAGGAACGTTTTTTTTTCTTCACTATTCTCTTTGAACTTTTTTCCAATTTTTTATATAACTTACATTACCGGTAGTTTTTTTACTATATATAAATATACATATATTTAATAATATTTCTCTACTCGTATTATCTTTATCCTTCTGTCTGTACGATTTTTTATCTATCTTATTCATCCTTATTCATGTAATTTTACTGTTAATATACGCTCCAAGTACACACATCGTTCTTTCGATAATATATTCTCTATATCTCTATCTATCTATCTGTCTCCTTCCCATATCTTTCTAACAAATACTCTCCTCTATCACCTTGTACATATATATGTTTTTACATGTAACTTTCAATCGTTAATTATAACTATTTCAGGAATCAATAAAAAAAACAAAATTAAAAGAATTAAATCCAACACAAACCTTGTTATTGTCATTTCGTTGATAACTCATTACTCGTTTTCTGTCAATAAAAACAGGGGTGTACCGTCGAAGAGTCCCACGCTCACGCACAGCCCTACCATGTATGGTGACGCTCTCAACGCCAATCTGCAGGTACCTATCAAATTCGTGATTTTGCTTCCTCATAGCTTTGTTATGGTAAAAAAAAATATATATACGGATTTTTTTTTCATCATACAAATTTTTTGATAACATTTTTGCCAAAGTGATGACTAATTTATGTTAAGAAGTCTGCAGATTTAATTGTTAAAGACTTGTTCATTAAAACTTCACGCGCGATGTTCTCGACGGACGAGGATCGAGAATTCGTCAGCTTCTCAACTTGAAACTGTTTCTTTATTAACGAATCGTAGTTAATAAATATTTCTTTGGACTTCGACGTCATTTTAGTTTCTCCTTAATGTTACATTACTGCATAGTACGAATAAATAAGCTACGGATACATTTGACTGGAGCGTAAAAAAATGTGTGCCAGAGGGTTATCAGAAAAAAATATGAATTTCAATAAATGTCAATACATTGAACGTTCCATTCGCGAATGACGCGAATAAATAAATGATGGATAAATTGAACTGTAGCATAGGGGAGAACGGGGCAAAATGGCACAGTGGGGCAAAACGGGATAGTGAGACAAAACGCAATTTTCTAATAACCTTTGGATGGTGGCGATGGTGGTACATGGGGCAAAACGGGTTTAAAAAACCGGATGTATCGTTGGGCCAAAATGGAGCATCCAAAAATTATTGTAAGATTGAATTTTGCCCTCACTGTCCCGTTTTGCCTCGCTGTGCCATTTTGCCCCGGTCTCCCCTAATAGTACATTTCGATACGAGTACAGAAAAACTTTTTTGCCCGCCTACGCTAAAAAGTCCACATTCCATGCCTGCAACGGGGGCGGAAAGTGGTCGATTCTTGACCAGCGGGCCGAAAAGTAAACACAGCGAGCCGAAAAGTATCGCAGCGGGCCGAGCAGTACTGGAGCGGGTCACTTTTCACCCCTATTGCAGGCATAGAAATGTTGCCACTTTTTAACATAGTCGGACAAAAAATAGCGTATGCCACTCGGGAGGAAGTGTATTTTGCCACAAGCGAGGAATTGCATTTTCACCTCGTGTGAAACTTCACACGACGGTGAAAAAACGCACTTTCCTCCCTTGTGACATAATATACTATTTCTGACGAGCGTTGCAATCACACGAGTTCAGAAAACGTTTTTCGCACGAGTATCGAACAAAATTTCATTTCACGAAGTGTGAACATTGCGATTTTTGCGAAGCGTGCGCAAAAACCGCAATTTTCCCACCGAGTGACATAAAATAAATTTGTACCAAAGGGTTATAAAAAAAAAGTCAATAAATTCCAATACATTCTGCGTACCTGACGTGGTGACTACTAATCGTCTAATGCAATTTGAGTATTTTCAGGCTGCGCTTGGTGAGTCGAACATGGGATTCCTGAACAATTCGATGTGCACATCGACGGCCACGAGTCCCGACAAGGAGCACGTTCTACCTCACAACGACTTGATGTAAATATACAATATCCTCCGAAAACCGAAAATCCTGAAAGTTCGACCCAAAGTTCCTTCGAACAGCCGGAGGGAATAAAATTAAATAAAATTGATTTATAATTAATGCATTATTTTTTGTCCTCAAGGTCGTCGCTGGATGAACCAGGAATGCACATAAAGCAAGAGGGCCAGAGTCCCGAGGGTGGGAAGCTGTCGAGATTAATAAAGCGCGAGATGCTCGAGGCGCAAACGGAGCAGGACCAGGACGACGAGGCGGTCGACGAGAGAGAATATCCGGAGAGTCACGGACAGGATTCGGGTCAGGACGAGGACATGGCCGAGGACCTCTCGATGGCGCCGGACATAATGAGCCCCGAGGATCAGATCGAGGCGTAGTACGATCCCGCAATTCCTGAACGTGCGTCGAAAACACTCTCGAAAAAAAATGAAGAACGAAGTAAAAAAAAAGAAACAACAAAAAAAATATCATCTCCACTCAACCTCGGGAGGAATCGAAAAAGAAACAACAACCAAACGAAACCAATTCACTCACCATATCCAAACCGCGATTTCGAAAACGGTTAAAAATAAAGACTTTGAAAAAGCTTATAACGATTAGAAATTTAATGATAAGGAGAGAGGGAGAGAGAGAGGGGGGGATAAAATGTGCGAGCGTGTGTGTGTGTGTGTGATGGAAGCGAGACGGAATGAAAGATAAATAAACGTGTAGCAAACGGAACGCGTGTGGGCGTCAATCTAAGATTGAACCCGGAGCAATCCATCGATCCATATCTTTATCCAAGCAATTTAACGAACAACGATTTGTAATTTTTGTTTTTCTTTTGTTTTTTTTTTTTTTCGTTTCGAGGCTTCGGTTTCCTGTATATTTCGTACGGATTTATGTATACATATAGATATTACGGACTATCTATAGTTATACATATGTGTTATATACATAATAGCGTAACTATTATATATATATATATATATATTGTGTCGTGGATACGAAATGCTCCGAACCGCGCCGAATCTGGGTCTCTTCTGAAGCTACCCTTCGTCGCTCTTATATACATATACAGTTTATCCGCCGATGAGGGATTTGTTTTCGCGGGGTTTCGAGCATTTCGCGATCAGGGATTAAACAGTCTCGACGTACGGAGGGTCGTCGACGAAGCTTGTCGCGGATACGCTGGTTTTCCGAAAAAAATATAAAACGATGTGTCAAACTCGATCTCACGTTGAAAAAAAAAGATTGTCGTCGACAATTTTTACCAATACGTCAAATTGAAAAATTTACGAGCACTCTCTTGTCCGAACGATTTTTTTTAGAGCCACATGTTTCTCTATTTTTTAAATCCATTTTGATCCATTTGTTTCTTATTTTTGTTCTTAAAAATATTGAAAATGTGCTCAGAAAAATGGAATCAACTATAAAAAGATCTCTCGGAGATTTTAGCAGCTAAACAGGGAAACGATCTTGTCCGATCTTACCGCACGATAGCTCGTTTCTCATTTCCACCGAAAATCCACAAAATTGCAGTTTTTTATTTTCACTTACTTTACACAGTAAAATAGGTAACAACCTTTCTTGTCAACAAACATTCACAATTCTTTTCATGTTAATTTTACAAAAAAATCTTGTCCATTTTACAAAAATGTCTGTTAGTTTTACGAATTATTTTTTTGGCAAAATTAACAAAATAATTGTCGACGTTTGTGGACAAAAGAAAGTTTGTTAAATGTATAATTTTTCTTTACTGTCTACTAACGTCCACAAGTCGAAATCTTCGCGACTCAGAATCCCGTCGAATCCGCGGCTCTCTTCGCCGGCTCTGTACCGTGTATACATAAGCACGTTGTAGATAATAATAATAATAAAAGATCGTAGAGAGTAGTGAAAGTTCAGTCGATGCCAGTCTGGCGTATGTTTAGGAATAAATTATGACGACGAATATGCGCGGGAACAGGGGGGAGGGGGGCGTGCGGTTCCAGGTGACAGTTGTCGGTTGTCATACACCACCGTGAACATTCGAAACGACTATACTAAAATCCGTTCTAATCGACTATTGTATAGGTTGCGATTATCGTGCGTGTGCGTCGAGAGGTTCTCTAATGGATTTACTAGAATAATTGATCGTTTAAACGAGTCACGTGATCGTCGGGGTCGTTGTTAGGTCCAAATTACGAGATTCGTCACGTAACAATCTCCGAAGTTATTGAACTTGAAGAGCGCGACAGCGGGACATATATATAGACGGGTGTTTGTAATATTGAACGATGAAGCGCGACGAATAAACGATCGCCTGACGTATCGAACCGAATCACACGAACACGACCAGGCACACATACACACACACCCACCCCCCCACACACACACACACACACACACGCGCGCGCGCGCACACACACACACACACACACACACACACACGCACACACGCGCGCGCGCGGATACACAACACATCTTCGGGTTAGCCTCTGTATAGTAGTCTAGCGTTTATCTTATAAGTAGTTTCGTATTCATTCGTACCGGATATAAAAAAGAAGAGGAGGAAGAAGTGGAAGAAGAAAACGAAGTAGAATTTGTACATTGTACGAAGCGAGCGTACGTGCGAAAAGTGAGCGAAAGAACGAGAGATTTCAAAGAAATGCGTCTGATATCGTTAGATCGGTTAAGAAATAAATTTTAAAAAAATACTGAAAAAAAAAACGAGAATTGAGAATGAAGAAACAGAAATTAACTTCAAAATTCACCCACACAAAGACACAGGGGACCGGGCCCGTGATCACACGTTGAAGAAAAAAAAAGAAAGAAAGATATAAGTAAATAAAAATAAATAAAAAGCAGTATACATACGAAAATTTTTCAATTTACGCGTAAGCTCGTGCGGATGATGTGAAAAAAAAGAATCAACTAAATAAAAATTACAAATTTACTGTGTATGCATATACATATTATACATATATATATATATCATTATATATATACGTATATATCGGGATATAACGATTAGATGTCAGCTCCCCCGTCCACTATCGACAGACCCCTCTAATTCCCTACACTTTTCGACCTCCTTGTCTCTTCTTAAAAGCCAAAAAAATTTCTTCGATTAACGAAAATTTTATCGAGACGTTTTATACTCGTACCGAGATAACGCAGCGGTGAAATAATTCAATTCACATACCGTAGAGTCATTGTACGTTCATTGACGTAATAAAGAAGTTTAAAAAAAAAAAAAATTGAAAACATAAATTATCCTCGCTTCCGCGACGATTATTTTATATTCGAGGTGACCCGTCCACTCGCCGGTTCTTTCGCTGATACATGTTAAATGTTAATAAAACAAAAACAAAACGTTAATCGATATTGCCGGATTTATATATTAATATATTAATATATAATATTACGAATCATGACGTTGCACCCGCTGGCAAAGGACGGACCGCGCGCGGTTTACGTCACCGCATCGTTTTCTCGGCTCATATTTGCTCTCGATACATCGATCCGTAAACGTTTTGGCATTTTTTGCATTAAAGATATTACAAAAAAAAAATGAATAATGTCTGACGCGACGAAACTATCATCGCGTGTATACGTCTCGCACACAACCCCGAGCCAGGACCCAAATCTATAAACTTATCGTTAATATATTGCTAAAATATTAAATGGTAATGTAACAGCCACCGTGTAACGCCGATTGTTAACATTCTTCGACGACGTTGCAGACACAAGATTACCGTGACGAATGATTGATAAACCCCGATGGCACTGGACTCGCATTTGTAACTTTTCACCGTTTTTTTTTTTTTTTTTTTTTAATGTGTTTCTCATTGTTTCGTGCGTTGCACTTGCGTGACTTCGTGAGCGATTTGAGAGGACTCGTTGAGCGATGCAACCTCAAACTGGCGACGCAAATTTTCCAATTGCTAACATACTTCACTCCCTTCGACGAACAGCTTGGATCGATTATCGTTCATTATGCAGATGCAAAGAACATGCTTTGCTGAATTTCTGTAAGCTTTTTTTTTATATATATAAAATTTCAAGTTCCAAATGCGATTTTCGAAGGATTCATAATTTTTTTCGTATGAAAAAATGATAAAATCAATTATTTTTTTTTATCTTTATTCTATTTCTCGACGGTGCTTTTTACAACTTCGAGGAATCGTTGTGTCGTCGATTTCGGTCTGCGTTGCTGGACACGTCCCATCAAAGCTACAGAGTTGTGTTGTGTCAATTTTATATTGGAAATAAAAAACCAACAGAGAACCAATTCGAGTTGAATAAACATCGTTAGAATTTTTCCGTTAGTCAGTTATCTGTATTCAGTAAACCGATCGCGAGGCCTGCTGTGGCGAGAAATAAAAAAAATTGTGAGATTCCGTGCCGTTCGGGCCGCGTTTCACGTATCGTACTATCGCTATCTCTAAGTCTATGTATTGTGTATAATGAACTAAGGACTTGATATACTATAATAGAAGACTCTCCTGTACATAGTAAAAAAAAAACTGATTGAGGCATTAGGAATTTATGGAATACACAACAATTTACGAACTATACGTTTTTTCCTTGCAATTATTACGTTTCTCACGTATCCAACCTGCATCTTGTATATATTTTGGAAAGCTGTTTGTTCGTTTGTTTCGTTGTTCCAATTATGAAGAATCCACGGGTCCTAGGTGATCCCCTCCCAGGGCCTTATCGGTGCGTCTCCATGAGTCGTGCACAATAATGCGATGCACAATAATGCTGTGCACTATCGGCGTGTGGACAAAAACTCATCAACCGGAAATACGTCACTTCCGGTTTGAAAACCTTATTTTTCGACCGAAAATGCGTTACTTCTAGTTTGAAAATCTTATTTTTCAACTGGAAATACGACACTTCCAATTTGAAAATCTTATTTTTCGACCCGAAACGCGTCACTTCCGGTTTGAAAACTTTATTTTTCGACCGGAAATGCGTCACTTCTAATTTGAAAATCTTATTTTTCAACCCGAAACGCGTCACTTCCGGTTTGAAAATCTTATTTTTCGACTGACAATACGTCACTTCCAGTTTGAAAACCTTATCTTTCGACCGGAAATGCGTCACTTCCGGTTTGAAAATCATATTTTTCGACTGGAAATACATCACTTCCGGTCTGAAAATCTTATTTTTCGACCGAAAATACATCACGGTATGAAAATCTTATTTTTCGACCGGAATTGAGTTAATAAAAATTGCAATCGGTCGATACAGACGAAACACGAAAATTAGAAAAAATGCTGTACGTGGGGCACGATGCATTTTTCCTTTTTACCGACGGTGGTGATTTATGGAAAAAAGTACGTCAAACTCAATTGGCTTATGATAGCGAAAAATGATCTCATTTTTTTTTTTAACAATATTGATTTTCTTTTATCGATTTTTATTTTATATGATTTATCAACCCATTGTCATTCTCTTATTTTCCCGTGTTAGATAATCTAGATAATCATCTTCGAGCTGAGCGCGGGTTGAAGTCGAGCCCGTGCGAATCATATCAGCTATAGGTACACCCGTTAGAGAATGAAAACATTGCCAAAGCAACGCTGATAACGCTCTGCACTACTAACGCGCAACTTAAAACAAAAATCGTTCAAAAAACGAAATTATTCGATAAAAAAAATATACAAATAAATAAATCGTCGTGACTGACGAAGAAATTACCTAAGAATGAAAGTGTGAGAGCACGGCGACAAAAGTCAGAGGCTCTTCTGAAAATCGATCGAATAATGATTTTCACGCTGTATCAGCACTATAGCACTGACAACGTATGATCGAAGAATTCTAAAAAAAAAAAAAAAGAAAACGATAAGAAAGAGGAAAAAGTAAAATTAAAAATGTCAAAAAATGAATATCCAAGGATAATGTATTTCTTCCGCGAAGTGGACGGTCTCGCGGTTAAAAAAAAAAATGTTTCCTCTGATACCGGCTTAATTTTCTTGTGAAATACGAATCGTTTCTGATA
Organism: Amblyjoppa proteus; assembly: GCA_963922035.1. NCBI lineage: Eukaryota > Metazoa > Arthropoda > Insecta > Hymenoptera > Ichneumonidae > Amblyjoppa > Amblyjoppa proteus. The sequence goes on from OY998233.1 coordinate 15,333,147, forward strand.
GATCTGTATCGACTGCATTATTACGTTAAGAAGTATTGTATGATAAGTTGCCTTGTAAAAATGTACCGGTTTTACCGAGAAAATTAAATGTGTTACTGAAAAGAAAAAGAAGGGTAAAAAAAAAAAAGAACAAACAAAAAAGAAGCTGCGTCAGCGTAATCTGCGCGATCTCGTTTTCACGCCTAGATATCGCGGGACTGAAGTGCGCAGCTAATTAATTAAAAATATATAACGGAGTTTATTCATGAGCAACAGGGGTTGAAGTCTCGCAGTTCCGAGGGGATTGTATCACGTGAACGGGGCAAGATGGCCGATTTTACTACTCCGCAAGGAATTACACTGTATTTTCTTTTTTTCTTTTTTTTTTTTTTTTTTTTTCTTGCATCGATCATTCCATTCCACCGCGGCACTTCGCCGTGCCTGGCGGTCTCAGTGAGCCGAGTCGTTCCGCGCACGACGCTCGCCTAAGCGCCCGCTCCCGCGGACTTCCTCGATTCAAACAAATATTGCTTTTTTTTTCGAGTTACAAACGTTAAAAGCAACGTCGTTTATCGCTAAAAACAATTGTGTCGGGTAATGCGATGGGTAGCAGTCATAAAGAATTATTCATAAAAGTGAGTGAATTATTGAGGCAAATATGTAAAAAAAAAAAAAAAAAATCAAAGTATTATCGGCGAGATGAGAAATTTAATGAAATAATGATATTGTCCGCGCCAGTGAATTTTGCCAAAGAGAACGACTATTGGGATTATTGAAAATTATTGAGGAAAAAATTAGGCTCAATTTTTTTGATAATTATTTTCATTGCTGTACAGTATTTTTTATTTTTTTTTTATATCGATTTTTCTCTCACTAATTATAATTGCGCGTTGTTGACGCAGAATGGATGTGAGCTCGCTGGTACCAGCGAGTCTTCAGCCGGCATTAGATCTCTGCGTAGTACCAGCTGGTTACAACAAATTGTCGGAAAATCTTCGTAAAATAACACCGATAGCGATACAATGCGCTATATTTTGCGGAGGTTCGAGATGCAAGTACGAGAATCCAAAAGCCTGGCATCCGGTTCACATGGCGATACAGGATATATTTTCCCACTGGTAAGGTCATATTTATAACAAACCGCATTAAAAAAAATATACATATATTTCTTTTTTTGTAAACTAACAATGTCATAATTGCGTAAGTAAACATTGTCCGATCCGTTGTACGCAGTTCAAAAGTGCCCGCAGCGTTGAATCATCATGGATATCAAAAACAGAATTAGTGTCAACGTAAAAAAAAATCAGAAACAAATAACATAAAATAAAATAATCGTTTTTTGATATCCCGATCGAGAAACCATTATCGCCAACAAATTTCCATTGGTAAATTGTACAGCTCCGCTACACGTTCAATTACTTACAGGATCTCGCTACGTTGTAATTGCGTTGTTAAAGTAACAGCCGAATAATTACACGAGTAAACACTGTCCAATCCTTTATACACAGTCTAAAAGTTCCCGCAGCGTTGAGTCATAGTCATAAGAAACCTATATACAGAAAATAAAATAATCGATTTTTGATGTCCCAATTAAGGAACGATTATCATTCCGCTACCGTCAATAAATCCCCATCGGTAAATTGTACAGCACCGATATACGTTGAATAATTTACAGGGTTACGCTACGTTATAATTCCGTTAATAAGATAACAGTCGAATAATTACGCGAGTGAGAAAATTTTAATTTTCACATTGCTTTCTCATAAAAATTGCCGCAGCCTTAAGTCATATACAGTAAAAAAAAAGTTCGTACTTTTTACAACAAATTATTGTCCACAAACGTCCACAATTTTTTATTCGTTAATTATCCAGTTTTACAAATAAAAGTGCAAACTAAAATTATTAATTGCATAAGAAATAAAAGGAGAGATTTGTATATTGAAGAATGAACAAACGAATTTGTCACTTATTCAACAAAATTATTTTCACGAAACTACGTATACGGATTTTACGAAATTATTTTTTACTGTTTAGACATAAAAACAAGGAATTAGTGTCTCAGTCTAAAGAAAATAGAAACGGAAAACACAGGATAAAATAATCGATTTTCGATGCTCCGATCAAGGAACGATTATCGTTCCGCCATCGTCGATGAATTCCCATCGGTAAATTGTACAGCTCCGATTGACGTTGAATTATTTACAGGGTGACAGACGACGTTTTGGCGATGGCGCGTCCCAGCACCGCTCAGCTAATCAAGAAGAACGTCATAGGCCAGTTTCAAGGATGGAGTATAAAAACAATAATAAATTTGCAGACACCTGGCGAGCACGCCAGTTGCGGTGGTTCGCTGGAGAACAGCGGTTTCACTTACGATCCGACCCACTTCATGAAGAGTGGAAGTGAGTATAATTAAATTGAAACATCGAGCCGATCGGGAGGAATTATCGTTGATTGAAAGGGACTTTGGGAATTGGAATTTATTAAATGGAACGCGCGCGCTCGCGCTGAAGGTCGATCCTTCGTCCTTGCTAAATAGCTGGGGCGGTTCGATAAGGAGCAGAGAACGTCTCATCATCGGCCGCGCGCGCCCCTGAAACACACCCCCCCCCCCCCTACCTTTATAACCCAACGTCAGGGTAGATCGAACAAGTTCAGGGGAAACATGCAATGCAGCAAAATTCTATGCCTATACATCTAAAACAAAGTCCTATTACCGCGGTGGAGCGACGTGTGCGAGCACGGATTGTCCCTCCGAAGGAATTGGCATGGCTCGTTCTACCAATCGCGCTATACATATACACCGAATAATGACTTTACTCCACCCTCAGTAAAACTAAACCCTATTTGCTTTCACCTGGATTTAAAAAAGAAAGTTTCGCGTAGTTTCAAGGTTTATGAGGAGTTGTTCGTCTAGCAGTGAGAAAAAGGATTTGTACGTTTGACTAACATTTCTCGTTCACATTTTCACGATTAAGTTTTTCTTGTTAATTTTACCATTTTTTTTTTTTTCGCAAAGAAACTGATTTTTTCGATTTAAACAAAAATTGGGCAATTTATAGGAAGATCGGTGTGAAATTAAGGCGTATTCTTCGATTTTCGTTTTAGATCGTTTTTTTGAACGATCCAATCCTTTTTTGTCGTCTACATCGCCCAAGTTTTGAAGAAAAACCCGAAATTACTGAAATATCTAAACATCTAAAACAAAGTCCTATTACCGCGGTAGTGCGACATGGCTCGTTCCCGCAATCACGCTATACACATATATAGAATAATGACTATTACCTCAGTAATACTAAACCGTATTTGCTTTCACCTGGATTTAAAAAAGAAAGTTTCGTGTAGTTTCAAGGTTTACGTGAAGTTGTTCATGAAGCAGTGGGAAGAAAGATTTGTACGTTTGACTAACTTTTCTCGTTCACATTTTCACGATTTATTTTTTCTTGTTAATTTTACCATTTTTTTTTTTTTTTTTGGCACCGAAACTGATTTTTTCGACTGAAACAAAAATTGGGCAATTCACAGGAAGATCGCTGTGAAATTAAGTCGAATTTTTCGGTTTTCGTTTTTAGTTAGTTTTTTGAACGATCCAACGCGTTTTTCGTCGAGCACATCACCCAACTTTCGAAGAGACGCGAAAATGACTGAAATATCTAAACATCTAAGACGACGTCCCGTTGCCGCTCTAGAGCGACTTGTGTGAGCAGAGATTGTCCTTCCAAAGCAATTGGCATGACGCATTCTCGCAATCGTGCTGCACGTGTATACAGTAATTATGACTTTATCCCTCCAGGAAAACTAAACCCAATTTGCATTCAACTAGTAAAAAGAAAAAAGTTTCACGTATATTTTTCAAGGTTTACGTGAAATTGTCTGTGTGTCAGTAAAATAAAAACTTTGTACATTTGACGAAGGTTTCTCGTCCACAGTTTCACAATTTCTTTTTTCTTGTTAATTTTACACTTTTTTTTTCAGCGAAAATGATGTTTCCAACTTAATAAAAATAAATAAATAAAAATAAAGCAAAATTGCGAAATTTACAGAAAGATAATTGTAAAATTAACGAGAAAAAAAAGATTGTACACATTTATGGGCCGGAAATTTTTTTTTTTTTTTTTTAATGAACTAACCCCTTTATTGTCGTGTCCATCGCCCAACTTTTGATGAAACGCGAAAATGATTGAAACATCTTTGCAGTATATTACTACAACTTCGCGTTGAAGGACTACGGAGACGCGACAATGAGCAAGCTTCTGGACATGGTCAAAGTCGTGGCCTTCGCCGTGCAGGAGGGTCGTGTCGCCATTCATTGTCACGCTGGTAAAAGCAATTTATATTTCTTTAATTAGATTCCACGTTTGGTATCTCGGAGTCGAGGCGGCGACGGTCTGTTTGATCGTTAATCGATAGAGCTGTTCATGGAGTCGTTGGAATTGCTCCCACCCTGGGAAAACGACATTTTGAAGCCTCGTCGAGGGGGGTGTAAAATAATTGTTACTCGTCGTCCGTTCGAGGGAGAAAAATTGCGCCACCGAGGCGACTTCCGGTATTTTGCCTTGGACTTTGGAGAAGAAAAATAGCACCCGGATGTTGAGGCACTTTGTCCGGAACGTTAAGATAAGGCGATCTATCGATCGGTGTGCATACGCTATAAGTACGAGTCGTGCACCGTTGCCAGGAGGATAGAACTAAGCTCGCGAGGAAGTCGAATCGTGATTCCTGAAGATGTTCGGTACACCTAAAAAAATCATTTATTTGACGGCCACGGTTTATCTGATTTAAATAAATATTTATTTGAATTAAGTAAATAGTTACTTAAATGAGATAAATATTTATTTAAAGCAAATAAATTTTTTACTTAAACCAAATAAACCGTGGCCGTCAAATAAATTATTTTTTTGGGTGTACATAAAAAAAAAAATATTTGAAAAATTGACTTCATTGAACCGGGACTTTTTACGCGTTCCATATTGCCCCCCTCTCCGTTACATCGTTGAGGCACGCTTAATTCTTATAGCAATTTGCGACGTGGTCGCGTGCCTCGGGTATTCTTCGGGACGATAAACTTTGACGATTATGATATAAATTGTTGTCACTAGTGATAAGAACATAAGGGTCGTATCGCGCATGTCATTAACTTTACGGTATAAGTGAAAACATGGAAGCGACCTCGAAGCACTATCGGCAAGTAGTAAAAATATCACTTTTTTCTTTTTTAAGCACATACGTAATTTGGAAAATGTTCGAGCAAGGCTCTTTGCGGATTGTCCGTTGAAACATTTATGGGTGTGTGCTATGCGCCGTGCTGAAAATAACGATAAGTATACACGAGCCGGAGAAAACTAGTGGGAGAAACTGGCAATTTAACAAATTACTATCCGGCCGCATGCGCGAAGGCTATAAGAGAACTTCATCGGAAACGTAAATTAAATTTATAGCTATCCCATTGTTCTACCTCGTATGAAAATGAAATCGGTCGTGCGATTATCGCCACGAAATCTCCCGAGCGCTGTCCATCAAATATTCATGTTCGACTCGACGATTCGCCGATGCCTGTATTTCCGGTCCTACATACTGGTATACATGACTGTCCTACCGTCGAGACGAAACTTTCCTTCTTTTCATACGCCGCCAAAAATTATTGCAAGAGCGATCCGTTTCGCGCCGCGAACATTATTATTTTAAAAAGCTTCCTCTATGAGGAAGCAAAAAAGGTCCGTTTGGCCCCGCGACGATTATTATCAAAACGGTCCGCTTTTCCCCCCAAAGATTTAATATTAAACCGGTCCGTTTTGTCCCTCAAAGATTTAATGTAAAAGCGATCCGTTTTGCCGCACAAAGATTATTATACTAAAATTGGTCCGTTTTGTCTTCCGAAAATTATTATAAAAACGATTCATTTTGCCCCGCAAACATTTAATATAAAACCGGTCCGTTTTGCCCCACAAAGATTTAATATAAAACCGGTCCGTTTTGTCCCTCAAAAATTTCATATAAAACTGGTCCGTCTTGCCCCACAAAGATTTAATATAAAGCCGGTCCGTTTTGCCCCGGGAAAATTATTATAAAAATGGTTCGTTTTGCCCCGCGTCCACCCGATAAAACATGTAAGGAGACAATTAACGACCGGACGCATGACCGGAGCCGCTGACTGAATTTTCCGGCAGTCGGTAAATTCAGTCTAGATCAAACTCTAGGATCTAGGGACAGATCGTTTTTAGCTCGCATCAAACTTTTCGGACGATTATCGGATCAATTAATTTTTACGTCCGTCATTTCAATGACGACTAATATCGTGGAGCGATAAAATATGTTATCGGAGCCTCGACGGTAAATCGTGTCCCGTCAGCGGATTTATATGAGCCCGGCATGTGAGAGCTAATCACAGAACTAAGTATACGTGTAATTGTTGTTTTATCGCCCGCACAGGTCTCGGCAGAACGGGAGTTCTGATCGCGTGCTACCTAATTTACAGTCTGCGGGTGAGAGCCAGCGACGCGATAAGATTCGTACGAATGAAGCGGCCAGGTGCTGTTCAGACACGAGGCCAGATACAGTGCATACGGGAATTCGAACACTTCATACTTCCGCAGATGATCGTCTTCCCGATGGGAAGCAACGTGCCGAATCGCAAACCAGTCAGCCTTCAGTCGTACCTCAGACGACAGTCGAACGTACTTCACGGCTACGAACAACGAACCTTCAAGCATATACCAAAGGTCTGTGCAATTTTTGTAAAAATTAAATAAACGATATAATACGCGAAATTAAGAATTCACGCGCATGTTAATTAGAAATGCACGCAAACGCTTGTAAGCGAACGGAATAACGAGCTGATACGCATAAGTACAGTAGAACCTCGATTATCCGAACTGCAATTTATTTTATCCGAACTTCAAATATCCGAACAGGAATTTATTTTATCAGAATCTTTATTATTCGAACCATGTTCCAAAATTTCGTCGTTACATATCGTCAATCGTTATTTTGTTGCAGGTGTGTGCAAGTTTGTATCATGCGCTTGTACAACCAAAAATTTATGACTTTATCAAAAAGAATGCTTAAAGTAAGCGTTTAATAATGTGTTCCAAAGTATATATAATGTTTGTATGCGAATTTATATATTTTTTAAACTCGTATTCATTGCATATGTTATTATTATAATATTTTTTTTATTCATAACTCGATTATCCGTATAATTGTTAATCCGAACTGGTCTCGGCTCCAATTGTTTCGGATAATCGAGGTTCTACGGTATAAGGGACATTCCATACCGATTCGACCTACGTCGGACCCTCGACCTCTTCAATTCGGTTGGTAATTTTTTATAATATTGTTCTAACTCTAAAAATCACTCCAAATTTTTTTTTTATTTTTTTTATTTGCATTAATTACAATTTTTTAAAGTGAACATATTTTTAGCCGGAATTAAAAACTCTGAAAAAATTCTCAAAAATCTTGTATCAGATATGAACATTTTTAAGCCTAAACCCAGATTGCTAAAACGTTTGCTTCTAGATTTTTTTTGAGCTTTGCTTTCTTTTTTTAAGTGAGCATATTGTTATCCCAAATGCAAAAATCTGAAAAAATTCTAAAAAATCCTGTATCAGATATGAAAATTTTCCAGTCTAGAGCGAAAGTGGCATCGCATTAGTTTCTATTTATTTTATTTTTTTTAATATAATTGTAAATCATTTTAAATAATTTTAAAAAAAGAAAAAAATAGAAGTTAATGTGATACCACTGTCGCTCTAGGCTTGAAAATTGTCATATCTGATGCAGGATTTTTGAGAATTATTGCAGATTTTTGCATTTGTTCAATATGTTCACTTAAAAAAAGAAAGCGAAGATCAAGAAAAAAAAATCTAGAAACAAACGTTTAACCATTCTGGGGTTAGACTTAAAAATTTTTATATCCGATACAGGATTTTTAAGAATTTTTTCAGATTTTTTCATTTGGGCTAACAATATGTTCACTTAAAAAAAAAAAAAGCAAAACTCAAAAAACATCTAGAAGCAAGCATTTTACCATTCTGGGATTAGGCTTAACATTTTTTATATCTAATATAGGATTTTTCAGAATTTTTTATTCCGGCTAAAAATATGTTCACTTTGAAAAATTGTAATTAATGCAAATAAAAAAAAAGAAATAAAAAAATTGGGAGTGATTTTTAGAGCTAGAACAATATTATAAAAAATTACCAACCGAATTGAAGAGGTCGAGGGTCCGACGTAGGTTGAATCGGAATGCCCCATAATGATATGAAACGTGTAGGGCGCTATCGAGGCATCTTTTTCAACTCTAGAGTGGAAAAGTGGCCTTGAACTATCTTGCAAAGTGTATCCGCGGTACGTGTGGTTAATTGCACGCTGTTGATGAATAGCGAGGCAGACCGGCAGTGTGTTCCTCGTCGAGCCGTGCGCGAAGCAAATCCGCCAGACAATAATCCGATACTGCGATCGCCCTGGGCTCTCGAGTCGATTTTTCAAATCAAATAATTTATTCTATTGTTCGCAGATCGTGTACGTTATCTGCGAGAGAATATTGCAACTGTGCGACTGTCAGGACGACAATTCGCCGTCCGATATAAAATTCGGGCTCGGAAGCGTACCGTTTACACGAAAATTCATATCGAACGTCTTGGAGAGGCTTCAGATTAAGGACAACTTGAGGCACTCGTACTCGTGGGCCGAATCGCTGTCGGACTCTTCCTTAGATTTTTCAGGCAAGTTTAAGTTTTTTTTTTACGACGCGAAACACCCTCGGTAATAAAAAAAATGTAATGCCATTTTTTTCTAAGGTGCCGAAAGTTTATTGTCGAACGAAAATAGAATGCCACTGCGTGTGTCGATTCTACAGTGTAGTTCTGTTTCCTTTGAACACTAAAGTTCCGCACGCTTGAGAAAAAAAAAAAAAAAATCATTTACAGTTCTTATTACCGGCCGTTGTATTTTACATGCCCATGAAGCGCCTTTCCGTTATCAAAATCTGGGGTGACGAATTTATACGAAGACAAAACGAAGGAAATTAATTGTTCCAACGTTTTCAGCAGCGTCGACAACGGGTTCGCCCGACCCGCGCTTGGTCGGTAACGAAAACTGTAATGCAATTTTTTCTACGGTGCAGGAAGTTTATTATCAAACGGAAAGAGAATGTCTATCGATTCTACAGTGCAGTCCTATTTCTTCTGAACGCTAGTTTCGGCACCCTTGAAAAAAAATTGCATTACATTTTTTATTAGCGACCGTGGTATTTCAAATGCCCATAACGTGCATCAAAATCTCGGTTCACGAATTTATACGCCGACAAAACAGAAACAAAAAGAAATTCGAACCTTTTCAGCAGCATCGACAACGATGCTCTGTCGGTAATGAAAACTGTAATGCGATTTTTTCTACTGTGCCGAAAGTTTATTATCAAACGGAAACAGAATATCTATCGACTCCACAGTGTAGTCCTGTTTCTTTTGAACGCTAGTTTCGGCACCCCTGAAAAAAATTGCATTACAGTTTTTATTACCGACCGTGGTATTTCAAATGCCCATAACGCGCCTCCGTGTCATAAAAATCACGGTTAACGAATTTAAACGAAGACAAAACAAAGGAAATTAATAGTTCGAAACGTTTTCAGCAGCATCGAAAACTGGCGCGGACAGTAATTCTTCTCGGGACACTTCGGAAGATATCAGAAGACTCGAGGACGTTTTCTGCGCTTCTCCGGAGTCGCCTTCCTGCTCGACGACTTACCCTGGTTAGCATTTTTTTAATCTCCTTGAATCGGTGTTTAATAAAATTTTGCGAACGAGTATTAAACTTAGGTCACACCGAGATTAAATTGTTTTCTCAGTTCTGGACGATAATTTCGTGGACGAGGTACTGGGCGATGGTATCCGAGGACAGGAGCTCTACGAGAACGATTGTTACAAGGAGATTCAGTCCCAGTTTGATCTAAAAGTTGCCGCGCAAAAGAACAAATTCAAGGTGGTCAGCGTCGACGAGGGAGTAAAGTCGTTGCTCTGCGACCACGACGCACTGCCGGATGAAACGAGAAAGATTCTGCAAAAGTACCAGGTGTGAAAGTACCAGATTCGTTCGTCGCAATTTCCGAGAGTCTGTTCCATCTTCGTACGTTATTTCGCATCCGTAGTTAACGACTATCTTTAAGGTAGTCCCTGCGAATAGTGTTCACTTCGCATAAGTTTCAGATAAATGAGAGGAAATTGCAAACACTTCTGGATGATATAAAAATCTAAAAAAAAATTAAGCGTATTAAAGATGGCGAAAGGATTAATTTTGCATAACAATAATTCCAAAATGTTATTAACAAATTGATGAAAAATAAAATTGTTCAACAAATACCCCGGAAACCTAACTTTTTTTAATGGAAATTATTCGTTCATTTTTTTGAATACGTATTATTTTTTTAGATTTTTAAATTCACTTTTTTTTTGTTTTTTTTTTTTATATGGAAAAAACGTGTGGAAAGACTGAAAATTCAAAGTGAATTTAAAAATCTGAAAAAATTCATACGTGTTCAGAAAAATGAACGAATCATTTTCATAAAAAAGAAGTTATGTTTCCGGGTGATTTGTTGAACAAATTTTATTTTTCATCAATTTGTTAATAACATTTTGGAATTAAAGTTATGCAAAATTAATCCTTCCGGCATCTTTAATACGCTTGATTTTATTCAGATTTTTATACCATTGAGAAGTGTCTACAATTCCCTCTCAGTTCTCTGAAACTTATGTGAAGTGAACACTATTCGCAAGGACTACCTTAACGACTATCAAACGACGTCTTTACCGACTATCAAAAGACCCTAAAAACGACTGGTCGTTCTGTGACACTTTTCGTCCGGTATCACGACCGGAAAAAAGACGAATAGTTAGTTGAGGATGGGTCGTTTTTCCATCAATGACCGCAAAATGACCACAAAAACGACCGCTGTATGAATTACCGAATTAGCTTTAGGTTGGGTCGTTTCATCGGAGTTGATCAGTGAGTAACCGGACAGACGACCATGTTGAGAACTTTTTTTTTGTCGTTCTTCGGGTCTTTTATGAGAAACTACCTGCCAATCTACTGTTGGCGAGAACTCAAATAAGTCGTTTTTCATAAAAGACTCGAAGAAAGACCCAAAGAAGAGCTCTTAAGGTAGTTATTTCGGTATGCCGGAATCATGGACATCAGCGTCTACATGACATAAATAATAATTTATACGTGGTACTTTGTCTGCATCAATAATATTTTAAAAAATAATAGAGTATCTGTGAAAATTTTCGCAATTAGACTGAATCGATTATTTGTAAGCAGATTATTTGTTTAGTGTGGATTTAACTTCATTTTTAAGATAATTATGTTAGGAGACGTCATTTGTCCCGAAGAAACCGTGCACTTTGATCGCACTTCTATTGAACATTGGTCCGGTGACTTCACTTTTTTTTGGGCCCATCAATTACTGATTGATTCGCGAGGCCGCAGTACTTGATATTGTTTCTCTATCTTTGATCTACGTATGTTAATTCTCGATTTGAAGATCAATTTCGCCAGCTCTCCTGTAAGCACCGTGTAAAAAGACCGATTTTCAAGATTTAATTATTTATTCAAATGGTCGGTAAAAGCCTTCGAGATTTTGCACAAGTAAAATTTGATAGTTAAGTGCAACATGTCCGAAGTTTATGCATATGGCTTTGTATTGCCTTCGCGACATAACTACCTTAACATGGTCGTCTTTTCGGTTGCTTTCTGATCAACGCCGACGAAACGACCCAACCTAGAGATTTTTCAGTAATTCACACATCGGTCGTTTTTGTGATCATTTTGCAGTCATTGATGGAAAAACGACCCATCCTCAACTTAACAATTGATCTTTCTTTCCGTTGTTATTCCGGACGAAAAGGGTCACAAAACGACCAGTCGTTTTACGGGTCGTTAGATAGCCGCTTGACCTGCTAAGGATTTAACATTTGTGGTATCGTAAATAAAAAAAAAATAAACATCGGGATGACATTGATTTCAGACGGACCTTAATAATAAATACTCTACCTGGCAACGTCTTGAGTTGGAGACCGACCTTCGGATTTTGTCGGGACTACTTTACGAATGGCTCGAGACGTTGAAGCGACCCGTCCTGGACGTTGACGCATTGAGCCAGATAGTGATACGGGGCTCGAGGCCTAGGCATTGCCTCCAGAAATTAGATGCCTCCAATCGATATCTGCTGGAATACCTTCTGCGCTTTGTGTCCCGTCTCAGACCCATGACTGCGGATATTCAGGCTCTGGTGTTGAAAAGAATAACCGCATCGTTGACTCATCAAAGCGTCTCGATAAGAAATACCCTCATACCGTCCGGTAAATAAACAATTCTAAATATACACGATATTAGGACTTTAGGAAAACTGGAAGGCACTGTAAAAAAATAAAAAAAATTCTTATGAAATTGAATGTACTGATTTTGAAGTCTTTATGCAAAAACCAGTTGTATTAAGTTTCATGTTCAATTGTGATGAAAAATTAATGCTCAGTGTATTAAAAACAATGAGAGTACTTTATTTTTAATGATTTATTTTTACTTCAATGAAAAAGTATATTAATTTGTCATCACAATTGTACATTAAAGTTAATGTGCCAGTTTTTGCATACAAATTTCCAGTCTGGTATGATTTTTCTATTTGCAATTTTTTTTTTTACAGTGATCAGTTAAAAACAAATTCGTACGAAATTTAATGTACTGATGCTGGAAGTTTCTATGCGTAAACTGCTATATTAAATTTCATGTACAATTGTGATGAAAAATTATCTTACATTATATTAAAAACTTTGCTCTTAATAATTTACATTAATTTTACTATAAACGTACCTTAAATCCGATAATTCACTTTAATTTCACTGTCATTTTTCATCACAATTGTAGATTAAGTTTAATGTATCAATTTTTGCATAAAAACTTCCATTCCGGTGCACTAAATTTACAATTGTTTTCACAGTCTATATAGTACAATGCTCTTTTCGTAAAAATTATCGTCTTCTTCTAAGGTTATTAATATTTATGCTCGACAGGGAAAGACTTTCAAAAGTTGCGAAGCGGAACTGCCGGTAAGGTAAACGACTTCTTTACCCTATTCATGAATCTGATCGAGGAGATCAACACACAAGACCTCGATCGATCTTGGTCGAGATCGAGATGGGAGGTAGCCAATCGCTTGCGGACTCTCGGCAAAACCAAGTGCGAATGAGTTAATAAACTTGAAAACATCTTTGATCAGATTATAAATAACCCGACGTACCTCTCTTAATGTATAAACCTAATTAGTACCGTATGTCAAGTATCGCATAAAAGTGTTTGTAAGAGTGCAAATATAAATCGCAAGACGATGACTAGTCTCACGTTCTTTTCCACCACTCCTTGCCGTCCCCACCTAAAATTGATCTTGTATCACTCTTTTCTTTCCGGACTAGTGTTGGCCGCATTCGCATACACTCGCTTGACAAAATAGCCGATTAACCTCTTCAGCGACGGAAGCGTTTCTTGGATCGTATCGACGCCACGTGGCGTCGATAAATTTCCAAAGGTTAATCAAATCTCAATGCTTTTCTTGCCAGCTGAATGCCCGATGAAAAAAAAAAAAACGCAACCTTCACGTACATTACAGAATTTCCATTACCTCAGTTTCCATCTCATTTCTCATCGCGTGGATTACATATAGTGATTCGGTCACTCGTGAAGGTGACCGAAAACACAGTCATCCGTTACGAACGCTATTACCAGACGTAGATGTTTCCAAAAATATAAGCTTACTCATTAATTATCCATTAACCACGAGTAATCGTCACAGAATTGTCACCGAAAACGTGTTTATCGTTCCAATTATTCTTATCATCCAACGTCGTCGCTTCAGTCGTTCGTGAAAATTCTACGCCACTGTCTAATGCGCCGTACGTCTTCGCGCACGTTCAGCACGTCACTCGGGCTTCGACGTTTCGTTAGCTCAGTCGTTCGACTGGATCCACGTACGTGTCGCGCACGAAACGGGGTATCACCTCGCCAATAAACGAGATGGCCCGTCGGCTTTAGATAATACAAATCTGACCATTCTACATTTCGATCGTGCTATTACAGCGAAGCAAGAGATTGTCCCGCGACAAGTGGATTCGGTTTAACAGACAAATAAAAACCCGAGCGCTAAAATGTCGGGTTTCGACGAGAATCCCTTTGGCGAGCCAACTGTCAACGATCCGTTCTCGGTGAGTTTTTGTACCGTGTTAAAAACCGCATATGTAAGCCACTATCGCGAATGACAGTACCGATAACTATACGGGCGGTCGCGTACGAATGTTCTTTCCAGCCCACTTCGCTTTGCACTCGACGAAATTTCGCTCCAATATCGCGGTAATTTAACGTCGGATGCTCCGTCTTGTGATCACTGACTTGTGATTCATCCTTTCGTATCGGACACCTCGGACATCTCGTATTCAACCTGGCGAATGTGATAAGGAACTTGATTGATATATATTTTTTTCTTCTTTTTTTTCTCAACCTCGTGTATTTTTTTCTTTAATCGAGCGTGACGAAACATCGCTACTGCGTATCTCGCAAAAAGTATAACAGATCGGAAAAAAGTCATAAAATTTAATAAAAAATTAGTTCCGAAAAAAGATAATAATGCACAATACTATTATGGGAATTATTATCGGAAACGGTGGGCTAAATATACTATTATTATTATTATTATTATTATTATTATTATTATTGCTATTATGTTTGATTAATTAGGTCCAATACTAATTTTTTTAATCGAAACGTTGAAAGTTAATTTTACTTGGAATTTCGATTCTATTTTATACATCGGCAGTCAGAAAATCCTTTCCGAGAGACTAATTTTGGTGAATTTTGATTGAAATTGTACAAACAATTTTCAGGATCCTGCTGTGAGAAGAGCGGCGGCGGCTACGGCTCCGGCCAACAGAGGCATCGAAGATTATAATCCCTTCGCGGAGCCAAGTTCGCAAGGGGCGACGCAGGTGAGAGGCGCAGCGAATCCGCCGATTTACGGAGGAGTCGGAGCTACGCAACAGCCCGCAACGCTACAGCCTACGAGCCAAGAAGTTCCTCCTCCGGCTTACGCGCGCAGCCCCCAGCAAACAGTTCCTTCTTCTGCTCTAGGCAGCACGCTGTCCCCAAGCGCCGAGGTATTTCCACGTATTCCGGACTTTCTGCGAGATTAACTGTTAGGGCTGTAAACTTCATAGTCACGCTGATTTGAAAAAGCTGTGTAATACAAACTATGATTTGATAAAAATACATTTTTGTAGCTATTACATATTTCCTTCCTCATAGTAAGCTTTGTTTTTGTGAAAAATTTTTTTTTTTTGAGATTTTAGTGTCAGAGTACTTAAAATAGTCCAAAACGTTGAGAAATGCAATATTTTAAAGTATATTTTTATATAAAATATATTTTTTATTATGAGATGAAAGATAAATTTGCAAAAATTTGACTTTCAGCAACGCGCGGAGGAAGAATGGAAAGCCAGAAGAGAGGAGGAATTGAGAAACACATCGTACTATCGTGAGCACAATTTATCAAGTTTTGTCTGTTATCATTGCCATCAGCCAGACATGCAGTAACTGAGATATTATTGTGTTTTAGCAGGACGAAACAATTGGCCGCCGTTGCCAGAGAAGTGTTGCTTTCAGCCGTGCTTCTATCAGGACATTGATGTTGATATTCATACAGACTTTCAGAAAATCGTCAGACAACTTTACTATCTTTGGATGTGTGAGTTTACGACCGTTCACGTGAAGCGGTATTCCTCAATTAATGACTGTTGTGTAGTGAATATAATTTTGATCCTGTGTGATTCAAGATCGAAGCAGCGAAATTGTTTGTGCAAGCGTTAAAACAGCAATGAATAGACGTAATGCTGCGTTTCGAATGACAATTGCGTTTGATATTTTATATTCATATATATATTTTTTTCTAGTCCACGGTCTCGTGCTGCTGCTGAACGTCGTCGGCGGATTCGCGCTGATGCTCTCCTTTCAGGAGTTCTCCACTTTTGGACTCGGTATTCTGTACCTCATTCTCTTCACACCTTTCTCATTCGTATGTTGGTTCCGACCCGCGTACAAAGCTTTCAAGTACGTTGCAGCTTTCTATTTGGACAGTGTGTTACATCGCGATTTTCTCGAACCTGCAACACGATTTCTATTCTTTACTTTCGTCTTTGCAGGAGCGATAGTTCAATCAACTTCATGGTGTTTTTCTTCGTGTTCTTCTTCCAACTTGTCGTGACGGGCATTCAGGCCGTAGGAATCCCTGGTTCGGGCACATGGTGATTATGCTGGATACATATTTTTCATGTTACCATCGATTATCATCATGGATGATTCGTGGTTCATATTCTTTATTACGTGTTTCAGCGGATTGATCAAAGCCATCAGCTGCTTCGATAGCTCCCCGAAAGGTACTTTCGTCGGGGTTTTGCTTCTGCTGATCGCAGTTTGTTACTGTGCCGCGGCTGCAGGCGATCTTCTCCTCTTGACGAAGGTACGACAATGGCGAGACCGTTACGATAAGGCAGCCTTGGCCAAAGAGTGCTAGCGTATGGATGTAAGACGTATGCGTGACGGAGAATGAATATTAGCAGTCGTGTAATTAATAATACCGGCTCGGATATTACTGGGATAATAATATTTGCTTGGATATTACGGGAATAGTAATATCTGATTGGATATTACTGGGCTAATAATATCCGCTCGATTATTACTGGGATAATAGTATCTGCCCGGAAATATACGTAAGGCACTAGCATAAGGATTTGGTCCACAAAAACTGGCCGATTTTCAACATTTTTTTAAAGACGGGAATTAGAAGGATGAGGACGAGTTTTTACACACAGTTAGTAGAAGGTGTTATGCAGTTAGAAGGTTGTTTAAGTTGAATAAAATCAATTAACAACGGCCTTACTGACAATTAACAAATAACAATTAGCAACGGACATCGTATCTCAAAATCTATTCGTCCGATTGAGTTGATATTTGGACAGATCGTTGATTACAACATACTAATGACCGGATGATTAAAAAAATGTTCATATATTCAAACCGTTCGGTCATTAGAAAATATTATAATCAAGGATGTGTCCAAATATCAACTCAATCGAACGAAGAGATTTTGAGATAGATGGTCGTTGTTAATTGTTCATAAGTTCAATGTTAATTTATATTTTTCAATTTAAGAAAAACTTGAACTTCATAACACCTTGTACTAACTGTGTCCAAAAAACCAACTTTGTCCTGTTAATACCCACGTTGAAATATTGTTGAAAAACGACCTGTTTCTTGGACTAAATCCTTGTGCTGACGCCTCAATAATAACTGTCGTCGTAACAATACGAATGTCCAAATCGATTGACTGCTTTAATAAAAATCAGTCTAGTCTTGGATCTCAATTTTTTTAAATGTATCTTTTCCGGAATTTGACGAAAGATTTATCATTGCAGATCCATCGAATTTACCGAACGTCGAGTGCGAGCGTGTCGAAAGCGCAGCAAGAATTCGCCACCACTTTTTTGAGAAACGAGCACGTCCAAAACGCGGCTGGCAACGTCGCCGCGAGTGCGGTACGCAACCAGATGGCTGGTGCCACTCAGCCTCGTTATTAAACGAATCCTCGGATGTCTACCGAACAGGTATCGCGTACCGTCTTTCACAATGTCAAGCGAATCGCTAGATTCCCCACTATAGTACGCTGGATGAAAATGAAAGGCAAAAGAAAAAAAAAAATTAAAATAAAATAAACAAAAAAAGTATACGCGCATACTTTGGAGCTAGACCATTGCGATGGCTTAATTCCACAAGAGCGTATCCGACTGTGTATAAGCCTCGTGTACGCTCTTCCGGCGTTAAACCATTGGTATGCAATTGTAACACGAACAGCATGAATTGATTAATAAGAATTAAAACAAAAACTCGCATAGTTCACGAACGAAAAGAGAACAATGATAAAGAATGAAAAGAAAACTTATGAAACTAAAAGCTATGATCATAGCTCGAATTCATTGTTTCGATCGTTTCACGCTTTTTCGTTACTACATAACATCGATTGATTTATGAATTTTCTTCGTTATTTAACGAATTATTGAGTATTTATGAGATAATCGTTTTTCGCCGGTTTTTGTAACAAACAATGCTAAATTAATTATTAATATATCCCTATAATTTTGGCTTTTCTCTCGCAATAACAGTATTTTTTTAAGTGATCGTGTTAACAATATTCGTGACGAAATTGGTGTCGTAATTAACGCGCGATAGTGTGTTATTACGATGACACGACTTTCAGTGTTTGTCCCTCATATCGAAGACACTCCAGTGTTGAGCGTGACTGTGACGCACCAGTCATCCATGAGTGACCAGATTGTACGCTTGTTTCTAACGTCACGATTTGTCCAATCAGTGATTTCTCGACAACTCAAATGCCCCCGTCTTTCTCCCACGCGATTCAGGCGGACGCGATTAACGATATTTTCTATAAGATTAAATTTACACGCAAAATAAATGGTTTTCTGTTATCTAAGAACATGAAAAAAAAAATCAAAACAACGGTTGAAAAGTCTTTATTACTCCTGTACAAATACAAAATATAAGTCTTTGGAAAATTCAGTCGGTTATGTGAATAAATGAATGACAGTTTGATTAGGTAGATAAAATCGTTTTTTTTCATTCACAGTGATTCAATTAAATTGTCTAGTCCCAATAGCTCCAGTAGTTCGATAGCTGAAAAAAATGTATCGAAACTTGAGAACTATACAACACGCATTTTTAACAATTTTTTATTACTTTTGACCACATTTTTGTAAACTGTGTAATGAAGACAACATTAGCTTCACTAGAACAGGAAATTGATTCTATAATTGATTAGTGATGATAGACAAATAATTACCTTCCTGATAAAAAGGAATGTATCGAAACTTGAGAAATAGTCGACTCGAATTTTTAACGATTTTTAGCTTTCGATCACACTTTTATGAAGGGTTTAATTAGAGGCAACGCGAGCTTCGTCAGAACGGAAAATTGGTTCTATAATTGATTGGTGATGATAGGTAAATAATTACCTTCCTGATGAAAAGTTGCCATCGGCTGTATCGGGAACGGACAGCCGATATCGGTATCGCGGGTGGGATGAGTCCCGATGAGTTGAGCCGCAACTATAGCGTCCATAATTTCGACTTCGTTCCTGTACATCAAGCGTGCGTGGCCCTCCGCCAATCTGCCGAAAGCCCAATCAATATTCACTCTATTGTATTTGCGATCGCCGATTACTCGCAAACTTTGTTTCAACCTTTCCGACGGAGCTCCTCTCACCGTATCAGACTGTCGAGAAGTCGTATAGTCGTTCTCTCCTGTCGCCTGTTCGGATTTGATCTGTGATACAAGAATACCGTACTGAGAACTTTCTCCGCGTCTCTCGTCAGCATGGGTCTGAGGGAATGTACGTGGACCAAATATTCGCGCAGACTCTCCTCGTTCCAAAGACCCTCGGATTTCAGGAGATCCATGTGTTTCTTCGAATCTCTGAAGGGGAAAATTGTTACTATTTCGTTCGTGGTTCGTAAATTTTTATCGGAAATGGGCCAAATCTGGATTTTAATTAAACAATTAAAAATAAATATTTTTATTCAAATGAATATTTAATTTTAATTGAATAATTTTAATTAAATTCGGCGCAATACCCTGCCGTCATATAATTTTGAACATCCGCGTCGTTAGTGCAGAAAATTCGACGTGGCTCATTTCCGATTCCCGAAAATTAATCCATTGCATATCGATTGCTTTACATTTTGTTTTTTTCATCAACATTTTCGCAGGCAGCCTTCAATATATGATCGGAAGTCATTCGATCCCACTCCGGATTCTTGTTGTCTCTGAGCAACAGAATCAAATCGAAACGCGAAAGTAGAGGATTGCCCAGGCGCGTTTTCATCTCCTCTCCGTCGACGAATTTTCCTCCGACGGGATTGATGGCCGCAACTACGGTACATCGAGAGTTCAATGTGCTGACCAAACCGGCTTTCGCTATCGATATCGTTTGTTGTTCCATCGCTTCGTGGAGCGAAGCCCGGTCTTGCGAGCTCATTGTCGTAAACTCGTCGACACAACAAACACCGCCGTCAGCCAGTACGAGCGCTCCGCCCTCCAAGTGCCAGCCGTCGGTATCCTGAAATTGCAATTTGAGCCATGGAAAACACGTTCAGCGATTGGGTCTCTTCATAGTATCGGAAATGTAATTATGTTTCGTCGGAACGGAAACAACTAGTGAGTAACCGGAGACGAACTTTGACGGCTGCTGCGGTCAAACCTGCTGCCGTTGTGCCGATCCCTGTTGTGAGCACCGAACGAACAGCCAAACGCGATGCCGTACGGAGTAACTGTGATTTTCCGGTACCGGGATCTCCGATCAAAAGCAGATGTGGCTCGCCGCGTACTCGCGTACCTTCAATCAAAGAAATCCGATGATCGCAACATTAAGAAAGCTTTCCCTATCCGAACTGGCGCGACCACGGATTCGGAGTTATATTTCGGTCGCAGTCGCACTAGGGTCGCTCAGGCATGCATCTGCGAGTTGCGGGGCCATGACGAGACTCCGGGTGTAGTGCAATGAGACAGATCGTTTTGTGCAAGCTTTTAACGTTTACGCGACCTTGATTTAATGGACTCGAGCGATGCTCATGCATCCAGATAGCACGGAAATATTTTTGAAAGGTTTCAACAATGTTTCAACGAGATTTCAACAAGGAAATGTTTTTAAAACATTTTGAAAATATTTTTTTTACACTCAGAAATCTTGCATTAAAATGTTTCAGATATATTTGGCTGAAATGTTTTTTGAACATTTCAACGAAACGTGAAAGATTGCATCACTAATCCAAGTTGCATATCTATACACCGGCATAAACACGGAACTTTAGTAGAAATATTTCGGTGAAACATCGAATTAGAAATATTTTTAAAATTATTTCAAAATATTTTGGGCTATATGGGCAACTAACAAGCCAAACAAATAAGACTATATCAATTATAGTTGCGAGGGCTACAAGAAAGGGGACTTTAAAACGAACATTATAAGTGAGTCTAGAGCAAGTTGAAATTTTGCACATTGTGCACTCTGTTTTTGGTGAAGTGTAACCGCCATGAGTGCGAGAGAGATAGATGCAATTTCACTTCCCAAAAATCTCCCAAGCCGTTTATTTCTTGAGAAAATGATGATAACGGCCAACTGTAGAATTACTGCGTCTCGTATTTTACTGCCGTTCTCGTATTTTTCCCTAAAAATTAAGTCTTGGAGAAATTTGGGAAACAATTTTTGTTACCGACCGAGTAGTTGCACTTCACCTTAAAGACTGCCGACGGTCACTTCACTTCCTGAAGTGAAGTGACCGTGTTTAGTGAAGAAACCCTGGTTTAAAGCATCGAAACTAATCATAGGCATTAAAATTGCACATGATACGTTTGAATCGCAGAGACTTAAGTTTTAATTTTTAGCGATAGCTCATTTAAATACTTCGTTGCCCGAAGTATTTTTGCCGAGTTTCTCGGTCGGTAAAGAAATTTGGCTTATACGCTTCGGATATCGTTATAAAGAAATTGATACGGATTCGAAACGTTCGGTTTTGTTACCTGATTCATTGGTTTTCGGCACTCCTCCAGCAAGCACAACCGCCAGGGCCAATTTAACAACGTACATACCGAAAATCTGAAAGAAATAAAAATTTTCATTAATGCCGATAGATAAACGATATTGCCATTTAATAAATATACCGGATCATCGCACTTGAGGGCATATCGAAGCGAGAATGTTGTCCCTTCCAGCCAACGATTTGTCCCTGTAATTATCCCAATAATTAGCGAATATATCCTTTATCTCGGTCGATGAAAATTTTGACTCGGATATTTTTCGTCGTACGGATATACTGTTGGCCATCATTATCGTCGTTGCCTCGATTCTGCGTCCCTCCGCCAATGGTCCACAGCGTCTTATGACGATACCGCTGGACAGGAGAGAAATCATTGAATTAAACTCCATAATTTATATATCAGATAGTTTAATTAGGGAGATCGAAACGATTGAATCTCTCGGAGATCGAGATAGTACTAACCTGACGTCTACGTGATCACCCGGTCTGCACTTGTCCACCAAGTCGTCCATCAAAATAACTTGCAAACCCAGCGAGTAAGCATTGCTCGTATCTGTTTGACATCGTTCCTGTTATTCGACATAAAACGGTTTAGCTAAAGCATCTAAAAAATATTATTATTATTATTATTATTATTATTATTATTATATGACCGTGAAAGGTATCTGTATGGGACTAAATTTCATCAAGTTATAACGGCCGTGGTTTGGATCGCACGAACTTCGCTCGGGACGTTCACTTACAAGTGAACAATTTTTTTTCCTAAAGACAAAGACTTGCTACAGGTGGAATTTGATGTCATACAGATATCTTCAGGGTCATATTATTATTAATATTTCTGTTTACAGAAATTAAGTTTACAACTTACAAAATCTTCACGTGAACATGTGTGCATCTAACATGTTCTTGAACTGATTTATCGATTCAGGGTTCATTATCACACAGCTGGTAGTTTGACAATTCACATTCGTATTCGTTTGACAATTTTTATTCTTAGATTCTATTATGATTAAAAAAGAAATACGAAAAACAATTTGAACATCAAACTCGTACAGATTTAAATATTACTTTAGCCTTGGTATATGTTGACCTATATTCGCATTGCCGTGAAAAATCGGGTAAAAATAAAAAAGTTGCAAATAAGCCTGCCTGAATCTTTATCTCCTGATAGTCCGCGCAGTCCTCCAGTTGCAGAGAGGAGAGTACGGATATGCTCTTCGCGTGGCAAGCTCCGCACTCTTTGATGTCTGTAAAAATTTGTCTCTCCCATTCCAACTGGCGAATCGAATAACAAAAGTTTTGATATCAGTGTTAGTATCGTTGAAACTTATCGATATACTGTGTATCAAACAATGATTTTCTGTACAAACTTTGACGACTGTAACGTGACTGCACTTTCTGCATTCGAAACGTTTGGCAAGCTTCAGTACGGTGGGCTGGGAAATTCTTACGGTGATTCCTGTCGTGGACACGAGCTCGCCTATCTGACCCTGAGTTATGTTGACCGGAACCGCCGTTATTCTTGTTCGAACCTGTGCGAAAGACATGGAATTATTCAGAAGTGTAAGCTGAATTGTATTTGTGCAAAGTGACTAATCGATTCGACGTCATAATTACTCTGTGCTTGACCACTTGATCCGGCTTGACAATTAATTGCTGCGCCTTGATAATCGACTCGTCGCACAGCGGCAAATATTGTCTTGGACGATGAAGAATTTTATTGGCATTCTCCTCGTCAGCTTCGAAGAGCGAAACGAAACTGAAATATAATTTTTTTTTTGTTTCTTTTGTTCGGGTATTTCGGTTATAATTTCAGTGTATTGTGAAATGCGATTTATTGCTGTTCGTTTTTTTTTTTTTTTTTTTTTACGAGGAAATAACTTACTTGACGTATATCGAGTACTGTGAATAATTTTCGGGAGCGTTCAATATCGACGTCAGCTCGCACGTGTGGTGCTTCAAAAAGTAATCTGTCAGCATGTTACACACGTGCTGTTTTTTCGCGGGTATTCACTTGCAGCGGAGGTTAGCAATATGCGTCCATCGATGAATTTTGAAAGGACGCGTTGTGAACACGTGTGTCCCGCGATCCGCGGAATTTGCGTTATTTTTTTATCGTTATTCTCTCTCTCTTTTTTTTTTGACAGATGTAATGGAACGCCCCAGGACCGGAGGTAGGTGAGAGCTTGTCGATTAACTCGAGCATCTGTTGCCCGCAAAAAACGTCATTGAGGCGAAACTGCGAGGTTCGAAATTCACCGCGTGCTTGCGAGTTACAAACTCGCACGCAAGCAAGTATATCAATTGAACACAAAAAAGAGGGGTGACAGACAGTTGACCGAATGCGAACTGTGAATCATGGTCAACCTCATCATATCGCAAGTCTCTAGCGTAGTTTAGGTCCGAAATCTTTATAACTAAATATTAAAGGTTTCCACAGTCAAATGAGATTTCCGTATAGAATCCCTACAGATTTACGTAGTCTTGTCAAAAAGTTTAATGGGACAATGATTTTTGCGATTAAATATAAAAATCTTGATGGATTATACATCGCACTCACTACCTACGAACGTCTACCCACTATATACTGGATGAAAATTTAAATTTTCTTTCAAGTAGCCGTCTGAAGTGCAAAGCGATTTTTAACCATCCCGATCGGTTTATAAATCGGTGGGCCTGATTCAAAATTTCTACGGCGGCCTTTAGGACATTACTTTCTGAAATCGTTTATGTAGAACAGATAGAATATCCGCGCTCAAATACAATTTCCATATAGATTTACCTGAGGTGTTTGCATAATATAGTTAAAAACGTTTTATAATACAATGATTTTCATGAGAAATATCCAAATCAAGACGGGCACGCGTTCCGTATGGACCATCTAGGAGCTTCTACTGACTGCAAACTACATGAAAACTCGAAGCTCTCCATGAAGTGAGGTTAAGCGAAAAAAACGATTTCGACGGTTTAAGTCAGGCGTTCAGGAAGCGAGCGGTCGGTAATGTAGGTATCTGCACGCTTGAAAGGTATGAATAGCGTGCTTTTCCAAGCGTCGGTAATTTAGCTGCTTCTCCTGACTTAAACCGTCGGAATCACTTTTCGCTCAATCTTACTTCATGAGGGGAGATTCGAGGTTTCATGTAGTATGCAGTCGGGAGAAGTTCCTAGATGATGCGTACGGAATGCGTGTCGTTCATTTCGATATTTCGATTATTTCGGTATAGGTCATGAAAATCATTGCATTTTTTAAACTTTTTTACTATATCATGCAACATTTCAGGTGATTCTATACGAAAATTCTATTTGACCGCAGGTATTCTATCTGTTCTACATAAACGGTTTCCGGCAGTAATGTGCTAAAAAGCCGTCGTAGAATTTCGAATCCGACTCATCGATTTATTAACCGATCGCGTTGACTAAAAATCGCTTCGCACTCAAGACGGATGCTTGAAAAGAAAATTATAATTTTCTTGCAGTATGCAGTAGGTAGGCGTTCGTAGATAGTGTATTCGATGCGTATCCATTGCGATTTTGACATTTATCACTAAAATCATTGTACCATTAATCTTTATGCTAAAATATGCAAACCTATCCAGGCATTCTATACGGACATTTCATTCGACCGTGGAAACCTTTAATATTTAGTTATAAAGATTTCGAACCTAAACTACGCTAGAGACTTTCGATATGATGAGGTTGGCCATGATTCACAGTTCGCATTCGGTCAACTGTCTGTCACCCACGACACCGCAACTAAACTGAACGTTACCGACAGTGGGCCTTGCACCAAGAAAATCCTTGAAAATCTAATTTTTCAACCAGAAGTGACGACAGACGAGTAAACGTCACTTCGGATCGCGAAAATCTAATTTTTCAACCAGAAGTGACGACATACGACAAAACGTCACTTCCGGTCTCGAAAGTCTAAGTTCTTCGACCAGAAGTGGCGTCATACGGTAAAACGTCACTTCCGGTCTCGAAAATTTCTTTTTTTGACCGGAAGTGACGTCATACCAGAAATACGTCATTAACGGTTTGAAAATCTAACTTTTTGACCGGAAGTGATATATTTCTGCCATGATATCACATCCGGTCGAAAAATGAGATTTCAAACCGGAAGTGACGGAGGTGGATAACTTACCGTCGAGTTGTGTTGGCGCAGAGCTGACTGGTGGTACGATGTTGCTTGCTCACTTTCAAGGTGTAAACTTTCCGTGTTCAGTTCTCACAGGGTCGATTTTTTCGGTGTTTATTTGATATTCTACTATCACACACACAAGTGTGTATTTGAGTAGCTCCCGCATGAGCAACGGCTTACCATCGGTCGATAAAACAGGGCTGATAGCCCTTTTTTTGGAGCTCAGACTCGATTGTTAAGTATAAAAATTGAAGAAAATTATGAAATGAGATGGTCAGAGACACCACGCTCGTTCATCCTTATTGCCGCTTTCAATTGCAATTAAATATGTATTTTTGTATGTATTGAGATTTTTTTTTTTTTTTTGTCCCTTGTAATGTCAGCATCGTTATTCGTCGTGTCGTTGTATGTCAGCATCGTTCAATGCAATAGATTCAATGTTATTAGTTATCGCATAAAATATGAAAATTAATCTTCCTCGGGTTGCTGCGTCGAATAATAGTAAAATCTGCCGATGGCATTGATTTATTCAAAGGGTTATTTGGTTCGCTCCCGAACGTGTGTTTGCGAGAGATCGATTAATAATTTAGCGAACTCAGCTCGACCGTGCAATATTGCTCGGGGACTCTGAATCTTTGTGCGTCGTGAATATTGTACGGTAATGTTTGCGTGCGTAACAAGCGCACAGTGTACGGGCACCACAAGGAGTAATCTATACGGGTATAAAGTACTCGTATAACGCAGGACAAACTACGACCGTGGTCATAACTCGTTTTACGGTCTCACTTTACAAGGGTCATAATCGGCGTTACAATAACTTTTTATAAAGGGCTTCTCCGACGGAACCTTCCACCGATCGGTTCTCCACTGAGAATCGGGAGCCTCCCCGCTCGGTCTAATCGATTATTCCGAACTCACCGGATGGCGAATCGATTGCTCATCAATATAAAGTAGTCGGCAAATATTCAACAGGAGAAAATAGGAATACCACCAATGCAACTTTACTTTTTACAACTTTTTTTTTTTATGAATTGCGGTAAAAATATATAAAAAGGAGTGTTTTTCTTTTGCAATTGAACAGTTCGACTTTTAATGGGATTTAATTAAAATGAAAATTCATTTCTTGCAATTTAAGTGAAATGAAACAAAGTAATTCCATTACATTTAAGGATCGACCATACAAAGGTCTGATTTTTATCGTTTTTAATAAAATAATTTGGTGAGGCAAAGATAAAATCCCGCAAAATACCGTTTCCCACGCCTACATCCGGAAGATCTTCTGCCCGCGGTCCGCTCTCGTCGAAGAGCGCAGCGGCAGCAGTCCAGAAGGGAGTCTCGCAGTCGTCACCGCAGTCTCGGTTACTTTTCACCAAACCACATTGGCAGTCCACCCATTAATCAATTTCCCATTCCCCTCGTCTTCCTCCCCTTGTCGCTTCCTCTCTTCCTCCCACGAAGTCTCTTCTCCGCAGCGGCCGGATCCCTCTACGTAATTCTGTTTCGCGGTTTCGCGCGTATATATCTGTGGTAAAAGTTGCACCGGCGTTACACCGGAATCCTTTTGTGCCTCGGTTCGGCCACTTTTCATTTCTCCGTTACCCAGGGCCACTCTTCTTCATCCTCTCGTTTCACGTCTCCTTGCCTCGCCACTTCCTCACCCCATTTCTGTCGTCTCGGCGTTCCCGGTTCAAACTGCCGTGGCCACGTTTATATCTATACGACACCGGAAAATATGCAGCGACGGGCGAATTTGGCCGGAATCTCCTTTACGGCGTTCCCTGCACATCACAGTTTTCGAGTTACGCGCTTGTTAGATTTTTCACTTTAAATACAAAATAAAAGAGCCGAACGACTCCGGTCGATGGCACATTGGCTTTTTTTTGTTATTTTGGTACATTGTGTGAGCTACAATATGTAGGGAAGAGCGGGGCAAAATGGGGCAACGGGGCAAAATTAAAGTTTCCAATCATTTTTGGATCGAACAAGGTGGCAAAACGGGACAGAACAGCCTGATGTATCGATGGGGCGAATTCGGGCATCCAAAAATTATTGGAAAACGACGTTTTGCCCCATGCCCCATTTTGCCCCTCTCTACCCTATATAAATAACGTTATGTACTGTTATGTATCATCGATATTTGTAACTGAATGTCAATAAATACACGGACTAATACTGCAGAATAAAATAAACATCTCCGGATAGTTTCGTAGAGTAACCAAAAATTGGGTCTGCTTTAAGTCCGATCATGAGCCACGTCGTACTTAGGAATCCGGTTGGATTTCATCGAGCCAATTTTCGACACCGGGAAATGTGCGGCGATGGCCGAATTTTGCGGGAATTCATTGTACGGCATTTTCTACACATTACCATTTTTAAGTTGCGTGCTCGTTATCCTTTTTACTTTAAATATAGAATAAATTAAGCATCTCCGGATCATTTCGTAGAGTAACAAAACATTGGGTCTATTTTAAGTGCGATCATCAATAACGTCGCGATGTGAGCCACGTCGTAATTCGGAATCCGGTTGGATTTCATCGAGCCGATTTTCCACACGGGGAAATGTGCGGCGATGGCCGAATTTGGTCGGAATCCCTTTTACGGCGTTCCCTGCACATCGCAGTTTTCGAGTAAT
Organism: Amblyjoppa proteus; assembly: GCA_963922035.1. NCBI lineage: Eukaryota > Metazoa > Arthropoda > Insecta > Hymenoptera > Ichneumonidae > Amblyjoppa > Amblyjoppa proteus. Next base: position 15,361,594 of record OY998233.1, read on the forward strand.
GCGCTCGTTAGATTTTTCATTTTAAACACAGAATAAAAGAGCCGAACGACTCCGGTCGATGGCTCATTGGCATTTTTGTTATTTTGCTACTTTGTGTGAGCTACAATATGTATATAAAAGCTGTTATGTATCATCGATATTTATAACTGAATGTCAATGAATACACGGACTACGACTGCAGAATAAAATAAACGTCTTCGGATAGTTTCGTAGAGTACCAAAAAATTGGCTCTTTAAGTCCGACCATCAATAACGTCGCGATATGAGCCACGTCGTAATTCGGAATCCGGTTGGATTTCATCGAGCCGATTTTCGACACCGGGAAATGTGCGGCGATGGTCGAATTTGGCATCCCTTTTACGGCATTTTCTACACATTACCATTTTCAAGTTGCGTGCTCGTTACCTTTTTTACTTAAAATATAGAATAAATTAAGCATCTCCGGATAATTTCGTAGAGTAACAAAAAATTCGGTCTGCTTTAAGTCCGACCATCAATAACGTCGTGATGTGAACCACGTCGTAATTCGGAATCCGGTTGGATTTCTTCGAGTCGAAATTTGATTAGAGTTTTACTTCATCAGGAACACATCTCGACACCGGGAAATATGCAGCAACCGGCGAATTTAGCCGTAATCCCTTTCTACATATTATAATTTTCAAATTGCGTGTTCGTTAGCATTTGTCACTTTAAATAGAGAATAAAATAAATATCTCCAGATAATTCCGTACAGTGAAAAAAAAAAAAAATCGCTGTTCTTTAAGTTCGACTATAAATAACGTGGCGACACGAGCCACGTCGTAATCCTGAGTCAGGTTGGATATCCGGTTCGTATTTTGATACCGGGAAAAAATGAAGCTACTTGCGAATTTTGCCGGTATCACTTTTATGGCCTTTTTTTACATATCACAGCGTCCAAATTACGCGTTCGTTAGATTTTTCACTTTAAATACGGAATAAAATAAACATCTCTGGGTAGTTTCGTAGAGTAACAAAAAATTTGGTCTGCTTTAAATCCGACCATCAATAACGTCGTGACATGCGCCATGTTGTAATTCGGAATCCGGTTGGATTTCTTCGAGCCGAATTTCGACACCGGGAAATGTTGCAGCGATGGCCGAATTTGGCCGAAATTCCTTTTATGGTGTTTTCTATACATTGTAATTTTCAAGTTGCGCGTTCGTTAGAATTTTTCACTTCAAATAGAGAATAAAATAAATATCTCCAGATAATTTCGTAGAGTGAAAAAAAAAATTCGGTGTTCTTTAAGTCCGACCATAAATAACGTGGCGACATGAGCCACGTCGTAATCCGGAGTCCGGTTGGATTTCCGGTTCGTATTTTGACACTGGGAAAAATGCAGCGACGTGCGAATTTTTCAATAATCGCTTTTATGGATTTTTTTTACACATCACAGCTTCCAAATTACGTGCTCGTTAAATTTTTCACTGTAAATAGAGCATAAAATAAGCAACTCTAGATAATTTCGTAGAGTGCAAAAAAAGGCAGTCAGCTTTAAGTCCGACCATAAATAACGTCGCTCCATGAGAAATCGCGCAATCGAGAATCCCGTTGGATTTTTTCGAGTCAACTTTTGATTGTAGTTTTGTTTAACGCGCATACTGACCTCATCTAATGCTCTAAGCGCCTCAAGGCCATGCGAAAGATGTACCACGTGACATATGAGTGCGCGAGAGATAGATGCATTTTTCGAATCAATGCCGTTTAAAACCAGATGAGTTTTCGGATAAAACGGAAGCATCATTGGACGCGGTATTAAATTGTACATCAGCTAATGCTTTGCTTCTTTCTGAAAAGTTTACGGTCTCTGAATCGCATTCATTACAGATTTTGGTTACCGACTGAGTCGTTGCACGTGTCCTTAACGAGACGCATCGTCCTTTTTTTTTACCAGGAATGCAGTAAAGAAGGACGACGACTCCCGGTCAAACGCGCTCATCCCGAGTCTGCGCTCGACGCTCCTCAGCCTGGATGCAACCGCTCGAACGAAGGTGCCGTTGCATCCTGCGGAGATTAAGCACCGGCTGTCGGGGATAAGTAATTCCGAATAAAGTACGTGCTTCCGGCCGAAGAATCCCGTCTTTATTTTCGAATAAGGACCGTGGTAAGAAAGAAGAGAAAAAAAAAGCTAACGAACGAGAAAGAGAAAGGCGAAGCTTGGGGCCGACTTAGAGAAACCAGAGGGTGAAGTATGTCGAAATTTTCGTAGAACCGGAGTATCTCACATCCCTAATATAATAACAAGATGAAGAGCAGCAGCGAGAGCACATTCGCGCGCCGGCTGCCAGCGGAGTGTCCCGACGCGCCGCGAGGATTCCCCTTTGCCCTCCGCGTCGCTGCCAGTCGGTATCTCTCAACGAATAATTAGTCGCAATTACGGTAATTCCATTCCACCGTAGCTCCCTTCCCCCCCCCCCCCCTCCCACCGTCCAGCCCTCGCGGAGCGAGCCTCGCGATCTAGAATGTCTCATTCTACGCCCCCTCCGTAGCCCTTGCATTCTCCGCGCTCAGACCAGCGGGGCGCGCAACACGAGAATCGCGAGCGCCCGAGATAGCGCCGCAACATTCTACTTCCGGTACGCACACCCGATCCCTCTCGGCTCTTTCTCCTATCTGTGTATCGTCCTCCCGCATCCGTATGTACAAACGTTCCCCGACGATGAATGTACCAGCGCTCGCGAATTATTTCCCATTCCACACATCCGTCCGTACATGTGTGCCGCGATACTGGAAGGTAAATGCCGGAGTCACCGAGCGCAGGGGGATCGAAGATGGATGGAATATCCGTTCGAGTTTGCTATCTCGCTCCAACGATCTTCCATGTATCGGGCTTCTCTCGGCCTGTCCCTATCCTCATTAGCTCTTCCCTCCCTACGATACAGCTCTAATTAGTCCGTTTAGTGCTTCACGGTCGTATGTTCCCAAATCTCTCTCGCCAAACCCCCCCTCCCCTCCCCCCTTGCGTAACCGCCGTGTCTCTCCGGATAATGTTTCAATTGGCCACGACGAATGATCTGTGCGCCCCACATTGTACCGATCCTTTAAAGCCGATTACGCTTAAAATCGCGGAAATTGGAGAAGATTTTTTTCCTGGGTTAAAGATTCCTTGGATTCCCGTGGAATTTAACAAATTACCCGGCAACTTAACTATTGTCCTTCATAAAAATATTTCTTTTATTTTTATGAATGCGTATGAATTTTTTCGAAATTTTTTGTAATCTTTGATAATTGCGTTTTTTTACAGAGTGGACATAGAGAAAAGACAATTTTCAAAGATTACAAAAAATTCCGAAAAAAATTCTTACGTATTCAGCAAAATAAACGAATCATTTTTATAGAATAAAATAGTTAAGTTGACGGGTAAGATGTCGACTAATGATTCTTACCTTGAATTTGTTAGTAACAAATTGCAATTATTATTATACAAAAACAATCTTTGCAGCACCTTCCATACACTTTATTTTTTTTTTCAGATTTTTATCCCATCGAGAAGTGTTCGAAATTTTCTCTGAAACTCGCGTTTAGCGGGACTGTACCGCAAGTACTACCTTAATCGTGATCTCGAGGCAATGCGAAACCCGCCCGCCCGACTCGGCCGGTAACAAAAACTGTAACGAACGTCACTCGGAGAGCCCGGGACGTTTAAGAAAGAGGCGAAGTTTCATCGAAGAGGCGAAATCGATAAACGCTTTCATTACAGTTCTTGTTACCGACAAAAAGTTTAACGAACACGGCTATGCGAAAGCGCTTTGAACGTGGCGCGATCGGTATGAAAAACTGTAATCGACTTTTTTTCACTAGCGTTGGAATAAACGATCGAAAAAAAAGACTGAATTCTCGAGATGTGCGGATGATAATTTTGCGTACCGTACGAACTTGCTGTTGGCATTCAGCGGTCAGCACCCTCGAAAAAAATGTTTGTTACAGTTTTCTTTACCAACCCCGGTAATTAGTTTCGTTTCTTACGTACTCGTACGTAATGCGCGATAAATTATAGGGGAGACCGTGGCAAAATGGCACAGCGGGGCAAAAGGGAACAGTGAGGGCAAAACTCGATCTTATTATAATTTTTGGATGCCTCATTTTGTCCTAACGATACATTCGGATTTTCCAATACGTTTGGCCCGACGTACCACCATCGCCGTCACATTATGCCACGTTATGCCACAAGAGAGGAAAGTGCGTTTTTTCACCGAGTGTGGAGATTCATGCTTGAGCGAAGCGAGGGCAAAAATTCACACGAGGTGAAATTTAGTACATTACTCCACGAGGGCGAAAATTGTACTTTGCGATATTAGTACGGAAAAGCGGTCTTTCGACGAAGGTTGTGAAGTTGGTTGCACGAGTCGGATCGAGAGCTACAACGGCACGAGACGAAGCCGAGTGACGTTTGTAGCTCGAGAGGAGGCGAGTGCTGCCGACTTCCCAACCGCCGTCGGGAGACCGCTTTTTCGTACGAGTATCGCATACTAATTTGAAAGAAAATTCCCGCTTTTCGTGCCTGTAAAGTGCATGCGAACAAATAGCTACACAGTAAAAAAAGTTTGTACTTTTAACAACAACTTATTGTCCACAAACGTCCACAATTTTTTGTTTGTTAATTGTCACTTATTTAGCAAAATTATTTTTACGAATTTTCGCATTCTGATTTTACGAAATTAATTTTTACTGTGTACAGTGCTGCCAGCTAAGTTTGCGCGAAAGTAGCTAGAGTGTTAAAAAAGTGTGCGCGAAAGTAGCTAGAGTGCTAAAAAAGTGTGCGCAAAAGTAGCTAGTATGAAAAAGTGTGCGCAAAAGTAGCTAGTATGAAAAAGTGTGCGCAAAAGTAGCTAGTATGAAAAAGTGTGCGCAAAAGTAGTTGGTATGAAAAAGTGTGTGCAAAAGTAGCTAGTATGAAAAAGTCTGCGCAAAAGTAGTTAGGATGTGAAAAAATGTGTGCAAAAAAGTTTTCGCGCATCCTCTGTCAGAAAGCGCCACTTTCGCCACACTTTACAGGCACGAAAAGCGGGACTTTTCGTGCACGTGTTACAAAAAAGCGCTTCCTCCCTTGTGGTATACGATATTTTTTTCCGACTTCGTTAAAATAACCACATTCCTTGCGTCGCAAAATCGTCGTATTCACCAATGACCATTACTGACCCGGAAGTTATAGAGTTTCGAGAGGGAGTAACGAGCCCTATTACTCTCTAGAGAGTAATGAAATTGTACTGCGCATGCGCACATGTTAATAATGATCATCGGTCAATAATAGGCTATTTACCGCCCTTATTGCACGCAAGGAATGTGATTATTTTAGCGCAGTTGGGAAAAAAAAGTTATTGGAAAATTGCTTTGTTCCTCATTATCCCTTTTTGCCCCGGTGTGCCATTTTGCCCGCTCGCCCCAATATTGCAACCGCAACAGATAATATTATTTCGGTCCCACTTTCCCATCGCATAATCGACTGTTTCCCCGGGCTATCGCCTAATAATTCACCAAGTCATAATCTGCTTTCCTACCTTGAACGGTTCCCGGTTCTTCCGGCCCCGAGTCCCACGTCCACTTTCCCGATACACTTTACCTTTGCCACTGCAGCTTTCGCGAAACTTATCCAACTTATCTGGCGCGGAAACCAGAAAGCCCCGGTTGTACCGGGACGGCACAGACGCGGAGCTTTCGCTTCCGTGTGTCCGTGCGACCCAAGTCCGACGGTGGGACTTCTCGTTGCCTCCCCGCGCCCGCGACCAATAATCCCCGTGTGAATAATTTCTTCTCACGTCGTAGCTTTGCCTTGAAGTTTCGTAAAGCCCGTTAAATGCATGGTGGGAAAAAACGGTATGGTGGCGCAGGTACGGGTTCAGGACGAGTCTCGCTGTGCTTCCGAGGCTCTGCCGATCCTCTCCGCGCAGATCTCCCACCGTTAGTCTTCTCTTCCTTGTTCCTCACACTTCCGTCCTCATTCCATTCCCCTGTGCCCTCTTTCCCGGTACGCCGGATACTTTGCTTTAACCAACGACGATTCTCCTCGTTTAAACGCCCCGCGAGACGCCGCTCTCTGTACCGGGTCGCGTCGTAAACTTTACGCAGCTTCGCCATCCGTCTCGACGGCGTTTCGACACTTTCACGCTTCGGCGACCACCTCGCTGTGGATGCCCATAAAATTACGAGAGTGCGCTTCCACCTCGGCACATCATCGCTCTATCCTCGGTGCCCGGCCATCGGGTGCCCGAACTCGAGGAACATATCCTCGTGTCGCTCAATGTCCCGATTAGCTGAGTTGGAACTCATGTTTCGGGACGAAGTTTCCAATGAGGACATCCGATCACGATGAAAATGTCACGAAATGAAGTGGAAATTTAGATGGAATTAAGAGACCAAAAATTCACGAGTATTTTTTTTTTTTTGGAAAAGGCTGTGAAAACGCTCGTGAAAGTAATTATAATGCTCCTTGCCGGTACGGTGAGGCACGACGTATGTAACTGATGAAGTTTTCTTGTCAAAACAAATGTCACTAATTGATATAAAACCGATAATACAAGTGTGTCCCGGTTCTACTCCGGTCCGCCGGGTCAGGCGAGTCTCCGTCGAAATTTCGACGTGAACTTGTCTTCTACTGGGGTCAACAAATTTCAGAAAGGGTATTTTTCGATAATGACATTTCGCAACGATTTAATTATTCGAAAATGCACCTATTGGCAAAAAAATGCGGTGGACATTTTTTATGAAAAAGAAAACCTCGAGATTTTATTTTTTTGTTCCTCAAAAACGCTGTAAAAACGCTCGTGAAGCTAATTACAATGTTTCGCCGCCAGAACGATGAGGCACGACCCTTTTAACTGATGGGACTTTCTCGTAAAGGAAAACGTCGCTAACGACATTGTACAGGTGTACAATGTTACATCCAATAACACCAATAATACAGGTGCGCCCTGGTTCTGATCTGTCAGGCCGTGCGAGTTAAAAGCGGGCGATCCAATTATTTTTGCCAATAAGTGCATTTCCGAATAATGAAATCTTTGCGAAAACGTCATTATCGAAAAAAATACACTTTTCCAAAAAAAAGAAGAGTTTTTTTTCCTCAAAAACGCTGGGAAAATACCCTTTTTAAATTTTGCAGCCTACCGGAAGACAATTTTACGTCGAAATTTCGTCGGAGACTTGCACAGCCCGGCGGACCAGAGGAGAACCCGAACGCACCTGCGTCGATTTTATGATGTCATTAGCGACATTTCCGTCCACGAGAAAACTTCATTAGTTATATGGATCGTACCTCATCGTTCTGGCAGCGAAACGTTGTAGTTTGCTTTACGAGCATTTTCCCAGCGTTTTTGAGAAAAAAAAAAACTCTTTTTTTTTAAGTGTATTTTTTTTTTATATTGACGTTTCGCAAAGATTTCATTTTACGCAAATGCACTTATTGGCAAAAATAATTGGATCGTCCGCTTTTAAAAGGGAGACTCGCACGTCCCGACAGATCAGAACCAGGGCGCACCTGTATTATTGGTGTACAATGTCATTAGCGACGTTTTCCTTTACGAGAAAGTCCCATCAGTTAAAAGGGTCGTACTTCACCGTTCTGCACAGGGAAGCATTCTAATTAGCGTTACGAGTGGCACCGCGTCTCCGAGAATCTCTCGTCCCGCTCCTTCGGCGCGCACCCATCGCCGACCGTCCTCCGTGGCACATGGAAGCAGATATATTTAGGCGGTATAATTGGACCGTCTAGAATGGATAACTCGGCTTGTTCTCCTCGGTTCTCTATACTATAATGCATATCGCAAACTGGCGCCGGTAATTTCCGCGACGACTAAAGTGACGAATTATGGGAGATGGCGAGAATCTCGCCGATCCGACTACGATCGCGACTACGGTCGGAGACGATCGCTTGAGACTCCGACACACGTGCCTCGAAATTATTATTGCAAACTTATACCTGCATCGAATGTCGAATTTGGTCCACTACACCCAGAATAAAGATTTATTAAAATCAAATAAATTTCGATCTTCAAATGACGTTTATTAAGATAAAAGAAATGTTTACTTGCCTTAAGAATATCTTTATTAGATTCAAATAACGGCTATCCTTTAGTGTAAGTAAAAGAATTTATTTAAATATTTGTACTTTAAAATAAATGTTTATTCGCGCCAAAGAAATCGTATATTTGACGTCAAGACAAACGCGATTATTATCCGCTAGCACGCATTACAGAGTCGTCACCGCATCAGTCGCCCCAAAACGTCTCTCGCTGATAGTACAAGTTTATATGTATTCCTTACGGGAAATCGCCTATATTGCAATAGAGAGGCAACTCATTGGTTCGTTTTTATGAACCTTTGATTACTTCAAGCTGTGTACCTCGATTGAATTGTGGTTGTGGAATGAGTCCTTGAAGAACCAATTTCGAGATTGGTTATGTTATGAGTATAACTAATGTGCAACGTGATTAGTGAAATCGTGGGTCGATAACGGATCTGTATACTTATCTAATAATAAAACATTGCTTGTTGATGCTTCGTTGATAGTAAAAATAACTTATTCAACAAAAAATTTATTTCCGCATCATTCGTATATCACATTCTTTACATACGATCAAAGGTAGCAGATCTGTCACGAAATAAATAAATAAATAAATAATTTCATATAAATATCTGTTTATTAGGTCCAAATAAATATTATCGAATAATAAGAATAATACTATCAAACAAATAAATATATTTGAATGTAATAAACGCTCTATTTGGTTACGAAGCGAATAAACATTTTTCTTCGTTCTTAATAAATTTTCTTTGATTGGAATAAACTTTTTTCTGGGTGCACTAAAGAAATCATGATCTTGCTTCCTCATAGAGGAAGCTACATTTTTATAAACAATTTTCTTCGAAATTTTAGTGTCATGGTACTTAAAATAGTCTAAAACGTCGAGAAATGCGATTTTTAGCTGGCGCCCGGATGTATGTGTGTTGTATGGGTATGTGTATGTGTATCGACAGCTTGCATCGTTTAAAACGAATGTAATTCGAAAACGGCTTGAGCTAACGAGTTGAAATTTGGTTTGGTAGCAGAGTCGTTAAGTTCATTCCCTCGGCGTAATTGTCATGAAGATTGAGGTGCGATTCAAGATTTTACGCCATTTTTAAATAAATAAAAAATTATGTAGACCTCTACTTGCGTAAATTTTGAGCTATCGTCCTAAAACTGCAGACAAATATAATATACTATGTTCAAAAAACTTTAGGATTTAATTTAGTGGCAATCTCTATCCAAGCGCTTACATTTTATAGAATTTTTATTTTATTTTTTTCGAAATTACGATGTGCAATGTGCAATGTTTGGTATTAAATTTAACGAACATAGATCGAACCGTTCGGATTTTATAAGATCTTGACATTTTGGAATGTTTCGGAATTTTTCTTTTTTTTTTTTTTTTACATCTGACACGTGTGACTGAATAAAATATTGCGCTAAGAATAAAAGCTTCCTCTATGAGGAAGCAAAATTAGTTAGATTTGTGATCAGCGGTGAAAATTAGTTTTGAATAGCCTTAAAATAGCGAATTATGCCAATTTCAGTCCGCGATTTTCGACAGTAAATTTTGCGGTAACTTTTGAGCGTTTCAATTTTGCGCATAACTTCTACAAGGAAGCCAAATTGAAAGCGATGAGGAGCTCATGTGAAATTACTTTGCACCTTTTTGTAATCAATTTAACCATTCAATTATCGCCGGGAACGCGAACGAAGCTCAAATTGATTTAAAAACAGATCGTTTTATAGCTATCACTATCCGGTTAAATTGCGGTGGGAAAGTGTTCAAAATTTCAAGAGACATTGATATACCGATAAATAAATAAATAAGTGAACATGCAAAATGACGGCTCCGGGTGTTTTACAACGCTCGGCGCAGTAAAATATTCATTACAAATTCGTCGTGCTGCTTTTACCACGTTCGTGTAAACGTCGCGTACAGGAAAACCACAAACGCGGCTCGTGCACGCGCGAATGCAGAGCGTACACGTTCTCACGGCCGGTTGGTACGTAGATATGTTTATCCGCGTTTTGTTGAAAAAAAAAATAAATAAATAAATAAAGAAAATAAAAGAAAAAATCGCGCAAAATTTTTAATAAGTTGTCAGCTGCAGAAGCGAGCTATCGTAGTGCAGGTGGAGAATTTAAAATGGTTGCCGGCGACGACGGCTCCGCAAGTTTCGGGACAAGGTGGTTCGGCGGAGCTTTTTGCACAGTGCCGTGCTTCTCGTTTTGTTGAAATTCGAATAGTCGTTGCACTATCCGGATCCGCGTTTATATATTTATATATAACACCGTTACGACATGCATGGACCACCCACGTAACAGGTGCCAATGATAGCCCGTATGTGCAGGCTCTCGTCCAGGTACGAAGCGCTCGCGACCGTTGGCTCTGTAAAAAAAAACGTCACGTGTGTGCGAACTCGATTGAGGCATCGAGTGCGACGCCACTTAGATAACTTTTATTCTTCATTTTCTTTTACGACAGGCCGTCATACGTAGTAACGAGGCGTCAATTACAGCAACAGCAAAGCGAATTAAATTTAACGAAGGAGCCAAAGAATCGGAACGGTGAGGCAGAAGGAATAAAATAATGTTTAACTTTAACGATTAGAGCGAACGAATTAAATTTTTTATACGGTCATTTCAGTTAAATCTGCAGGAAAGTGATATTAAAAAAATGCTGCCATAGAGAAACTGCACTGTCAAAAATGTTACGAAATTTACAACACGTTTAATATACAAAGTTATATTAAATTAGAATTCATATACATTGTATTTGAATTTTTATAATGTACCGGTGACGGCATTGAAAAATTAAGACATTTATATATGAAAATTATGTTATTATTACAAATATTTTATAAAGAATATTGTTCTTAATATACCGGTAACGCAATATTCTTACATACGTGTCAATGAAATTTCATATACTGTATGTGCATAAAACTTCATATGTATTTATGAATTTTCAAACAGACATTTTTTACAGTGTGCGTGTAACTTGGCATCGTGTATCAACTCGACATTACATACGACATGCTGAAGGGACGGAAGAGGCCGAGACTAAGAAATATAGCTACGGAGATGGGAGTGATTTTCTCGGAACTATAAATAAGGGCAACCGCTGTAGGAGCGGAGCTCTATTAATGCCTATGGGGAATCATGGGCAGTTTGCCTGCAGCGTCGGAACAACGGCATTACGTTTTGTAAAAAGTATAGAGAAGAGAGGTATTTTTTCATTTTTAATTAAAAAAAAAAATCCACTGTACTATAATAAGAGAATTCGAAGTGGGAGGTTGGAAGGATTCTACGGGATTTATCAGTCGATTTGTCCATCGAGAATCCGAGATTTATCATCGCGCTAATGCGCGGTTACGTCCAGCGTGGTTCTCGAAGCTCTTCGGGCGCGCCAACCTCGCGATCTAACGATTTATAGACATTTCAAAAATTCAATTAGTCGCCGGCGACGACTAGAGTGGATAGATATAGAGAAGGTGAACGAGAGACGGAGACTTCTCCGAGATTTCTGGCTGTATTCGGTAACCAGGCGTGTCTGCTTACAGCCTCTCTCTTTCTTCCACTCTCCGTTCTTCTTTCGCCTTTTCATCTGTATCCTCCAATGTTCGTCTTTCTGAGTAATCCGCACTTCAATAATATTCAATTCCTCCATTCGAATCTCTATTCTCTGGTAGAAATGTTGAGCGTTACATCAGGCCTTGGCGAGGCCTCCTCAAGGCCTTTATCAGACTCCGATGTAGCGCTCTAAACGTTTTTCCAGGATTTTCCTATTAAAAAAAAACAACAATTTACCAACTATTTTTTTGCGGTCGCTATACGAATCATTTAGGGGAGAGCGGGGCAAAATGAGACGGTGGGGAGAAGCGCAATTTGTCAATAATTTTTGGATGGAAGAGTGAGGCAAGATGAAGCTGAAAATCGGGATGTATGAATGGGGCAAAACGAGTTTTATATTCAGTATTTTCCTTCATCCCAATATCATGATATCGTGTAATTTATTCGAGGCGGTGTAACATATTTACATCTCTGTATTCTGATGTAAATGCGTATTCGGGATTATACCGCCATTATACGTATATTTCGGTATTGATTATTATATGTAAGAGACTTACGCTTAATCGTGGAAGGCTGCGGCCAATGTAAACCGGGATAACTATTTAAATTATACGCGTGTTATATGTGAAATCAATTGTATCGTCTTATCTATTCATTAACATTGTGAGAGAATAAAACCATGTGAGTAATACTTCATTGACATTTTATAAATATTTAACCGAAACCAAATCATCTTAAATATCCGCGCCGAGTATCGTAGACAGCGATAATCTAAAAACCCATAAAACTATAGTGTAAACAGGCAAGGTTTTCGTTCCCGGTGTAAAGGGCTGCCCCGCCTTGACCCGAAATGAGAAACCGATAGTGTTGCACTCTCCCCTATACTCTCACGCGTTGGGCTGGACATAACAGCGGACGTCAACGGTTTCGAAGTCCCAATCGCTCGCTTCAAAAGGCAAATCATGGTATATTTTGCGGCGGGCTAAAAAATCAATGTTTGGTCTCCTTGTTGCTGATTGCTTGGACGACCGTGTCAGTTACATTTTTTATTTTGTGCAATTTAATCATTAATTTATAAAATAATAAAAAATATTATAATATAATAAAATAATATAATATAATAAATAATAAAAAATTAATAAAAAAATAATAAAACATCATTGATAATTAATAAAATAAATAATTAAATAAATCAATACCGATATATTCCTTTACAGTCCGGTGACTCCTCCGGGATGTTTAACGGTATCTGGTAATCAGGCGTGTCTGTTAAAAGCCTCTCTCCTTTCTCTACTCTTCATTCTTCTTTCGCTTCTTCAACAGTATTCTCCGATTCTCGTCTTCCCGAGTACCACGCAATTCAATATTTTTCTAATAATATTTCTATTTCACCACTTAAATCTCTATTTCCTGGTCGACATTTTTGAGCGTTACATCAGGCGCAGACGCGGTCTAACCAGGGCCTCTATCAGACTCCGATGTAGAGCTCGAAAACTGTTTCCAGGATTTTGCAATTATTAAACAATAACTTACTGCACAGTCAAAAAAGTTTGTACCTTTCAAAGCAACTTATTGTCCACAAACGTCGACAATTCTTTATTTATTAATTTTCCGATCGCACCATCGCGGCTCTAGTTTTGCAACCAAATGTACAAACCAATGTTGTTAGGGTCACCGGAAATAAAAGGACTGCTTCGAACCTGAATATTCGAAGGAGATAAAAGGATAAAAGGAGATATTCGAACCTGAATAAACGAGTTTATCACTTGTTTAGCAAAATTATGCTTACGAAACTTTTAAACTTCTAATAACTTAAAAAAAAATTATTTACGAAACAATTTTTTACTTACAATTTTTTTCAACGTGAGTGTTTAGCTTACTTCACTATTATGTTACACAAGGCCTTGACAGGACCTAGCCAGAGCCTCTATCAGACTCGGATGTAGAACTCTAAGGCATTTACCAGGATTTTCCTATAAAAAAAAAAAAATTATCAAAATGTTTTGCATGTTAACGTTACTATAGGAATCATGTGTGATTTCCTATTCTTCATTTTCCTTCGTCCCTATTTCATCACACCGATATATCCCTTTGGAGCCCTGTGCATCATCCTCAGGAGTGGGTCACACTCACGACAAAACGGGTACGCGGTTCGGAATGGATGGGACTTACGAGGGGCTGGAACGTTCACGAGGGGATGATAGGGAAGTGGACGCCAAGAGCTCAAGGGTAAGAGAGGGACGATTAGGAGCCGCATGATTCTCGGTCGCCGAGCTGCTTCTCTAAGGGAGATAAAAGTGAGCCGAGGGTATGGTGGACGGTCCATCGTGTCCAGCAAGAATTCCACATCCTCGCTGTTCCTCCTACCAGCGTGGCTCCGACTAGTCCACCGTCCCTTTAATAATACACCGTTTTCCTACTCCATATAGTGGCCGTTAATCACTCTATGGAATATAATTTAATACCTCCTTCGTCCTCCTCCTCCTCCTCTTCCTCACATTCTCGTAGCGCTCGTGGTGCGCGGCCTGCCTCGACCAGCCAAAGTGATGTACGAGGAAACATGTGCCGGTCCATCACGCGTGTATCGTCAACGCGAGCGTAATGGATATAACGACAAAGGGTTGGTGACGTGAGCCATATCGAAAACGAGCCTTTGCCGAGATTCCTTCCTCCGTTACGAGGCCCTCCGGTCGAAAGCGTACGCGACGAGAACGCTAAGCGCACTCAAACTGTGTGCGTTGTGAGAAGAGAGTGCACTGTTAAAAATGTCTGTTTGAAAATTCATAAAGTGTATACATGAAGTTTTATGCAAATACAGTATATGAAATTTCATTGACACGTACGTAAGAATATTGCACTACCGATATATTAAAAACAATATTATTTGTATAATATTTGTAATAATAACATCATTTTCATATACGGATGTCTTCATTTTCAATGCCATCATCGGTAATTTTAATATACAAGTATTACACAGGTATTACAGGTATTACAGGCACTTAAGATTGAATTATTAAAATTCGAATTTAATGTATATGAATTCTAATTTCATATACCGAGGTTGTATATTTCATATAATTTTGTATATTAAACATATTGTAAATTTCATGACATTTTTAACAGTGTGCGGCTCGTGTGACCCAAATCAAAAAGAGCCCACCGGTTCTTTTTTATTTGCCGAGGATAATACAAAATCTACTGTAGTTCGGATGTCATTGTTACAATAATGGCCGCGTTAGGTGTACCTTAATTATCTCGAGCGCCACGTATCACGAATGGGATAACGTGCGAGATCGATTTATCGACGATCTACAAATAATTTGATCGTTCACATACGAGAAAAGAGTTCGGGTCTTGTCAGCCACAAGAAACGGAAAAATCGGAATTCGAGCGGCCCATTGGTTCATTTGTTTTGCGAGGGATAATACGAAATCACACGCAGGTCGGATTTCATTGTTATTATAATGGTCGCGTTACATGTAACGTGCTAGGTCGATTTATCGACGATTGACAAATAATTTGATCGTATACGGCCATTGGGATCACCCCCGAACTGTATATTTATGCTTTATTGTGATCTAATAAACGTCAACCCCGTTTATATCCACGGGATTTGGATGATTCGCAATTTTCGGAGGGATTATCGCTAAATAGGCCATTAGGGTCTGAAAGGTTAGCGAGGGCGATACCAGAGTTGCGTGTATATTCGTGCATTTGCATATAGCTGCGTGTCCTTTAACACACGTAAACGCTTTATCGACCCTTCATAATCCAAAAAATAGGTATTGCCATCGGAGCGCGTACAACGCATCATAAATAGAGACATTACCGATCCTGCGAGTCGGTCGAGACCTCTCGATCGTTTTCGGACGATACCCGAAAAAACTCTATTTTCATCCTTGTTATCTCTTCCTCCCGTTCGTTCACTTGCTCGTCTTTCAGCGTCTCCGCTGGGTTTACCCGAGTTCCTCTCTCCGGCTAGTCGCTTCTCTATTGAATGAATTGCCGATATTTCTATACACGGAGCACTTTTCCGCCTCCGTATATGAATCGAGGGTATCGACAGGAATATTTATGCAGATCGATTCGGAACAAATGTACCTGTTATTTCTAAAATTTGCATTTAATTTTGAAACGAACATAAAAATTATTAACAACCAGTAAAATAAAACAAGTAAAAAATGTCTCTTGATTATTTCCATATTTTTTTTTACGAAATAGCCAATGGGTTAATCATATTTTGAGATGCGTCAATTAATGTTTTCATTAAAATTATCCGTTTCTTTGCATCATCGTCTCACATCATCCACTCCAATTCTTTCCATGACAAGTTCCGTGCACAACGAAATATACAAAAATAACCGCTCTCGAACATAAAACAATATCAAAGGTACTTATCGAGAACAGGCGGTCTTCGGTGGCCCTTTACTTTGCTTTGGGGCTCGCAGCCACAGAAAATATCGTGGATGCGAGGTGGAAGAAATGACACAACCGGCTTTCCAACCACGGTTGCAGCTTTCGAACACGAGGCTCGGCTCGCTAATCCTCTGGATGACTCTGAAGATATCTCATGACATATCGCATGACACTACATTTCATCAACTTATAACGCATGACACTAAATTTCATCAACTTTTAACGCATGACACTAAATTTCATCAACTTTTAACGCATGACACTAAATTTCATCAACTTATAACGGCTGTGTTTTGCATTGGAGAAACTTCGCGTGGAGAAGTTCACTTATAAAATAGAATGCTACAAGTAAACGATTTCTTTTCTTTCCAAAGTCAGTGCATTGACAGAGACTTGCTCAAAATGAAATTTGATGTCATGCATATATCTTCAGGGGCATTCCTCCGGACTCGATCCCCGGTCCTGATTTCACATTCGGTCATTTTGCACGATGTCCCCGGAGCCGATTCTCCCGAATTTGGGAGCACCAGCGTTTCGCTCTTTCTCACACTCTATTTGCTACGTCACCTACGTCACACCTTTCGGCGTTTGTCCCGCGACATTCGGGACGCGATGTTCAAAATGTTCTTTTCACGCTTACATATGGGGCATTCCAGGCCAAATCGACAGGCTGTCTGACTCTCATATATATATTTTTTCCCTCGAAGTATGTTGAAACGCGGTACAAAAAAATGCTTCACACAAATTTTCATCTTTTTTTGAAAATTCGTATGATCAAAATCAACAAAAATCTAAATTGCTAAGAAACTACATCATCGATTCTTTTGAAATTTTTACAGTAAATTCTTTGTTGAAAAAGAACATTTTTGAGATTAGTCCGAAGATAAGCAAGCGACTGGAACTGCCACTAAAATATAAAATAAATAAACTGAAATATAAAAAATCTGCAATATCTTACAACTTAACGTGAAGTATCGCAGCGTCTAAGTGTGATTGAGCCATAAGTAGCAATTTTTCATCCCTATTTTCTCATAAACGATTTATCGGAATGGTTTGAAATTTTGTGTTTCGACTCTCAATTCGTGAACGAAGGATACGACGGTTTGCATTTTTCGTGATTGTACAAAAAAAAAAATACAGTTTAATTACCTCCGTAGATTTTTTTACTACTCGAGCCAGCGTTCCAATCGCATTATACGGCATTTTTTCAGCTTTCTCACTGCAAATTTCGCGTGATAATCTCGATGTAATTTTTTTTTTTTGTACAATTCGGAAAAATGCGAACCGTCATATCCTTCGTTCACGAATTGAGAGTTGAACCCCTAAATTTCAAACCATTCCGATCAACCGTTTTGAGAAAATACGGATTAAATTTTTCAAGTAAAATGGTCGGTGTGACACTTCACCTTAATACAAATACAAATACAATACAGTACTATATTTTCACGCTCCAAAAATGTTGACGCTAAAAAAATCGCCGCTAGCTATCCTAAAGTTAATGGTTGAGGTATCACAAATAAATTGGTTAATCAATCTTCTGATTAATACGTTAGTTTTTAATGGTGAATTAGGTTTTTTTTGGGATACGTTCTCTCTTAATGATGACGTGAATTTTCAACTCTATGGAGAAAGAGAACAGCTTCGTAAGAATTCCTTCGTTAGTCGGTGTGAAACAATAGTGATTGCGTGTTCGGAATCGGTTTCGCTGAATTGAATCGGTCGTTCAAAAAATATTTCGCGGCATCGTAATCGTCTATCCTAGAACACCTTTTTCCAATGGACGTCAAGGTACCCCGTGAACACGCTCACTGAAATAAATGACGAGCTTTTAGTATCTGGCGATCGGAAGGAAGCTGCAGACTGGCCTTGGCCCCCCGATTCCCCCGATTTCGTCGCATGGCCCTTTTCAATGTGCGCAAAGTAGCGCAAAGTAGTAGCGCAAAGAACACATATCCACACAAATAAACTTGGTATCAGAATGTTATATATTATATAAATATGTGGTTCAGAAGCCGTTTCCCGACTGTAGCGAAGATTATGAATGAATTGATATAATTACTATTAATTAATTTTATAATTATTCTTTATTGTTAATCATTACTATTATTGTTTAATGAAAATATTAATTGTTGTTACATACATGAATTATTTGACCCTTTTTAAAGTTACTTTTTATTAATCATTTTTTAATACTATTTTTTAGAGCAAATTTTTCATATGTTGACTTAACTTTTTGCAGTCGGGAGGTTTTTAAATTTTTTATAATTTTTTTTTAGGATAGAGGATTATGACGTAGCGAAAGATTTTTTGAACGAGCGATACAGTTCAGCTAAGAGTTGAAAATTTACATCATTAAGAGAAAACTTATTCCAAGAAAAAAACTCCTTTACTTTTAAAAATTCACGTATGAAACAGAAGATTGATCCACTGATTTATTTCTTACCGTAATCATTCATTTTAGGATACTTCGGCGTCAATTTTTTTTGTTTGTCGAAATTTTTGGAGAATCTGAAAATATAGGACGCATTTGTATCTAGTTAAAGATGCTACAGATTTTTTGCGATTTTTTAAATTTTTATTTATTTGATTTTTTTAGTGGCAGTTCCAGTTGCTTACTCATCTTTGGACCAGTCTTAAAAATATTGTTTTCAACACAGAATTGAATGTAAATATTTCAAAAAAATCGATGATGCAGTTTTTTAGCAATTCAGATTTTTATTCATTTTGACCACACGAATTTTCAAAAAAATCTGAGAATTTGTGTGATGCATTTTTTTATACCGCCTTTCAACATTCGAGGAAAAGAAAATTTAAAAATATGAGGGTGAGGACCCTGTCGATTTGGCTTGGAATACTCCGTATATATTTTACAATTTGTTATTTTTTTTTTGCCGATCGAAAACAGTTTATTATCTACAAGTCATTAACCGTAGTCATCAAGCGCCTATACCACGCGGATTTTACACCCCGCTCTTCATCCAGGCATTGAAATTGATATTTCTTAGGTTGTTTTTAGTGAAACCGATACGACCCGATGTAAACAACATAGTGTATAGTGTTCGCCATGTCGATGTGGCGAATAGTATAGTAGCTGCATCCTTCGGAAGCTAAAAGCTCCGGTTTCGCCAGAACCATGTGTGGTATCCTAGCTGAATAATGAACGCGGATTCGGCAGGGAGTACGCGTACCAAACACAGCCTCGAAACACTCAGCACTGGCTTTCGGCGTGTAATTAATACGCCTAAAATGTTTGTCGAAATATTTTAAATAATGATTCATAAAATATGTTGTATATTTATTCTCTATCGAGATAAAAAAAAAAGATATCTTGTATATGTTACAGCACGCGCGGGTGCTCTGCGGGATGGGGCAATGAAGATATAAAGGATCATTTTATCGGACGATAGAGCGGGTAGTTGAGGTCAGAAAGGCGAGCTTTATAACCGAGTAAGCTCGGCGGCTACCTCTCTCTTTCTCTCTCGAGGATTCATGGCGGAGAGGCGAGGGCTACGAACGCATCGTGAACTGGAGCAAACGTTATTACAAAAACTTTGCCGAATGAATTCCGTTAAAACTCTCGGTGAGGCATTAATCCGAGTGAAATATCACTTTTGTAAAGTACCGAGCTGTAACTCAAGAGCCGAGACGGAGGGACGAAAAATCATGCGAAGGATGTCTACCAAGCAAATTGTAGTATTATTACTGCGCAATGTGTCCTATATAGATTGTGAGGGATGATGGTGTTATAAAGATTTATAAGTTTTTTTTTTTTTGCGAACGTTTTTGTCCGAACCCGGTGCCAGTCTTCCAAGTAATTTCTCGTAAATGCAAGTTTGAGGAGCCTCCGGCAGCGGCACGACCAACCGCTCCCCGCAACCTCTCTTTCGCTCTCACCCTCTCACCCCTTTCGTCTACCCTGTATTACACGGCTATATGGGGCTAGGTTGTTCTCTCATCTCGTCGTGGGGTTTCTTTGCTGCCATAGTCGTCCGCCACATACCGGTAATGGCGACTCTGAAAAATTACACTGGCGTATTATTTTTTCGATATTACGCGGAGGTTGCTTTGTGGATAGGATTTACACGAGGCGCCTTGCCGCAACGAATGGCGCGAAAAAATTATAGGTAACAATACGTATTATTATTATTATTATTATTATTATTATTATTATTATTATTATTATTATTATTATTATTATTATTATTATTATTATTATTATTATTATTATTATTATTACTATTATTATTTAGGAAGGGACGTATCGGTAGGCCAGCGCCGATCAGAAGTATAGGTGTCGCGTATCGTTGTGGAGACGCGATAGCGAGAGTCGCACCACATAAATTATATCGGCAGCAGGGCGTGCCATGTCTCTGGGTCGGGAACGTGACTGCCGCGATCCAACGAGTCTCTCGTTCCTCGGTATAACGTTCTCTCGGTTGTCTGGAATTTCGAATTACGGCAGACCGAAGGGAGAACGAGAGCTCTTACGAGCCGAGAGAGGCATGCTTGCATGAGAAACCCCCCTTGAACAACTTGCTTCCGAGTTCGAACTTAATAAATTTAAGAAGTGAGGCAAAAGGGGAGGCTCGTGCAGCTTGCCGTGTGGCAGTGCACGATGGTGCACACGACCCAATAGTGCATAACCATATTGTGCACGCGGCGTAATCCGGAAATCTCATTTTTCGACTATAAGTGACGTCATACAGGAAATCTTATTTTTCAATCAGAAGTGACGTCATATCGGAAATCTCTTTTTTCCAGAGGGAAGTGACGTAAAACTGAGATACACTTCACTTCTGGTTTGAACATCTAATTTTTCGAACGGAACTGACGTCATACTGGAAATACGTCACTCCGGGTTTGAAAAATCTATTTTTCGACGGCAAGTGACGTCATGCAAGAAATATGTCATTTCAGGTTTGAAAAATCTATTTTTGGACGGGAAATGATGTCATGCAGGAAATACGTCACTTCAGGTGTGAAAAATCTAATTTGTCTAATACGACACTTCTGGTTTGAAAATCTAACTATTTAACCAGATGCGACGTCATACCGGAAATATGTTAGATTACGATGTTTACGACTGCAAGGATTGGATATTCGCGAATACGTCGGAGATTCTGACTGTTACATTCGTGACCATTGGATATGTAGTAAGCTGCATGATGATAAAGCCACATTTTGATTAGTGGAAGAAGCCGAACCGAACCCAGGGTCGGGCATGCAGCGCCCGTTCGCTAGTTAAGTACTAATATTCATTCGAGTGAGACAGGGACATTCGAAGAGCAATCAGAAAAATGTCGACAACTGTCTGGTCTGTACAGAAGACTCGAAATACCCTGAGCTGTCAATACGGACAATGTACTTGGCCGGTGGCTCGAACGAAGTCTCTTGACGGTATATTCGAGGCGCTCGGACCCGCAGCACATGCTCATTTACATTGCATAGTGGACGAACCGAGCGGCACGAAGTTCTCTATGGTAATTTTTTAATGCATCGATAACGCGCGCAGCTGATAGCGGAAGAGAATCAGAAAAATGCTGAAAGCGCGAACGAGTGATGGGATGGAGAAAAGAATTGTGAAAGAGGAAAAAAATGAAATTGCAAATTCTATGAAAAACGGACGAGGAAAACATTATATGAAATAGTGAAATTTTTCGAATCGCTTTGACGATCAAAACTGCGTTACATTTCTCACGATAGACGAGTATTTTTTCGAGCTTGCATTTATTGTAATATCATTAAATGTTAACCAATATTAGTTCTTGGTACTAACTATTGTACAATAAGATGCGTCCATATATTACGAAAATGTATCCTTATTCACTCCGAGACAGTATTGTGTCTCGAAATACACGACGATTCGATTCACGGTAAAGTTTTCAAGGGCACCGTGAAAGTAATACGTGAATTGTTATCACATGCAGAGGCCTCACTGAGATATTGCCAACTGGAATTTTCATCAATATCCATGTCGGAGGTCACGAGTCTTCGTTTGACACTCAGTTCATTTCCGATCTCGAGGGTGATTCCCGAAATTCCCGAGTCCGGCCATGTGATGTTCAACGGATAACCGCTATCCACCCAGTCAGGTGTTGGATTACTATTTTTTGTTATAAAAAAAAATAATATGAACTTCTTGTACGGTAAAGACGTAACAAATTTTGGATGTAAGAACGCTTACAGTGCGGTATACATTTATTTTCATGAGCAATTTTCACTATCGTCTTACCCGTATTTTGCAAAGTTCGTCCACATTGTGACAATGCGATTAATTGTGCGACGTACAGGACTCGTGGGATTGGTACTGTAGTCCATTTGCGGATAGTAAAATACGAAAGTAATATCGTCACCATGCCCAGCACCTTCGGAGATGAAATATAGAACGAACGATTGTAAAATTCCAACTACCCGAGCAGAAGTTTAGTCAGGGTTGTTGTCTGGGCCCTTCTAGACTTCCCCGACATTTTACGGGGCCTAGAGTGGAAAACTAACCAATGCCTGACTAGGCTTATCACACTTCGAAGTATGGGGCCTTTATAAGTTTCCTTGTTAGGCCCCATGAAGGCTTCCCCATTAGGCCCCTACTAAATTAGTACACTGAGAGAAGGACCTAGTAAAAATTACCAATCATCTAAGAAAAATTACCATAGCACATAGTAGTAGAGCGTTAGGAGCCACCTATGGTAGGAAGTATCGGATTTATAAGAAATTATCTTAGATATTATGGTAAAAATTCTTGGATATCTCAGACTTTCTACCATACGTGGCGCGCTGGCGCTGTACTACAATGTGCTATGGTAATTTTTCTTAAATGATTGGTCATTTTTACTAGATCCTTCTCTCAGTGTACATAAATTAAATTGATAAATATTCATTTGCAGGTCTTTCTTGGATGTTGCGCATTGTTTATTAGAGATTTTTACTTACTGAAGATAGTAGTCGATTTAGATCGCCGACAAAACATATTGTAAATTAATTTGCTATAGGTGGGTTTCGAACCGGGTTCCCTGTGGTCGCTACTCTGCGCCTTAGCTCACTCGGCTGTTCACATCTTATTAGAGTTCTTTTTTTATTGTCTATTTGAAGTTAAAGAAGGTGTTATGGCTACATTTATGTGAATGCGATTAAAAGTAATTGGAATAGAACAATTTAATCGTGAACGCTTAAAATATTTTTTTTTGTTATTGACATTGTGCTTTTTGTCATTAACATTTAATTAACAATCGAATAAAACGTTTGTAGATATTGTGCACTGAGAACTATTCATAAGGAAATAAGGTTGAAAAATTGTTTATCGATATGTAATTAACGATTGTTAATTAACAATTAATTAACGATCGCTAACGAATAATTCGATAGTTGGCACTACCGAATATTAAAAAGTTACCAGTATCGATAACCCTTGACGAATTAACTAACAAATGCACAATAATGTGTATACGTTTAAACAAATTATTAACTGCATTTTTCGCAGGGTCATCGTAAATAAATACAAATACAAAAAAATTCGTGAAAATAATTGATTCAATTTCTGATATATTAATCGCATTGTTAATATTTTTCTTAATAAATGATTTATGTATTATGTTTAATAAGTATCCAGCACTAAGTTTCTAATTTTCAATTTCTATTGTGGAATCCCCAACAAATCTAAATAGGGCCTCTGTTGAAATTCTCACTGTAGATTGTTCGATTGAAGCTTGGTTTACCTTTATAGGACCCAGTAAAGAGAAATATGGGTGCCCTCCTATGGTTTCCTTGACTATCCCTTATCATTCTATTGTGGACTCATTGGGCATTGTAGGATCTTAGTTTGGATTCCCTATTATGGATTCTACAGGTATGCCTGTAATGGCCCTATAGTTTATGTCGGCCGCCCAACTAAATTTCTGCACGGGTACATTGACAATAATCATGAAGTTAAATACTGACCGGGAAGACTGTTGTTCATCGCGAGCTCGTGTGGTCCCTCCGCATAGAATGAAAGATCGTAGTAATATACGGGATTATTTTTGTTATTGGCTGCGAGAAATCTTTGAGTCTGATCGATTCCGGCTATGAATATGAGGTTTGACGTTTGCTGAAAAGTATAAATTCTCATAATAAAATATCATTTGTCTAATAGTACGCGAACCTACATAAGATTGTCTCTATTTATTGGTTTTACTATAAATGCTATTTCCATGAGACCAACATTGATAAATTTCCGAAGTTCCTTATAGCTGAGATGATCATAAAAGCTCGTGTTGTGATTCAATCGCTCTATTGCTGAGACGATACTGTCCGGTAGGTCCATATGATACATTTCGGCTGCATTAACAGATTGATAGATAACGTCCGCGAGAGAATACGGCGCTGCACAAACACTTTCGTTTTAAAAACTGTATTCTTAATCTCATAAATTTAAGTTAATCGAGTGTAAAACGTACTAGCGATGAGAGACACTGTTTCCTGATCTTCGTAGCCGATAATCTGTGGGATTTGGTTGAAGCGCCCGGTAAGATATTTCGTAACAGGGCACTCTGTCAAAAATGGTTGAATAGCAATAGATTCGTATTCGAGGGTCGGTTTGAATACTCCGATAAACTGTTGAAGAATAAAATTGTCTTCGGTTGCTGTGCCGATCGGTAAACCGGATTTTAAGGGGTTTGGAGAATTAATTGTTACCGGATCTAAATACGATGTTGCGTTTGTGATATTCCACGCTGGAACATCATACAAAGCCTCGAGAATGCTGTCTGGGTTTGTCCAGCTGATCCCTAACTCATCAGTGAGCCTATGAGCTTGATGTACAGATTTAGCCATAGATTGAAATGCCCAAGGATTTAACGGTACGCCGCTCATAGAAATCGAACCATGGAAAAGACCTGTAGTATAGTAATGATGTGCACATTTTGGAGGGTAATACAAAAAAATTTTCGCAAAGTGGGATGAGTTGTTACATCGTGAAAGGGTTAAATAATACATTTTTCCAACCTGCGGCCGAATTTGATAGCACCAGACAACCCACTAAGACAGATCCGGAACTTGCACCCATGATCGTAACATTTTTGGGATTGCCGCCGAACTTTGCGATGTTCTTTTGTACCCAGTTGAGGCCTTGCAGAAGATCCTTCAGAGCAGCATTTCCAGATGCGTTGGGATGATTAAGGTTCATGTATCCTAATAATCGTCCATAAATTGTGCTTCAATCAGATGTTTTAATGAATCCTCATTGAAATCAAAATAACCTCAATAAGGACTTTACCAAATGCTCCATCACGATAATTCAGAGAAACGTAGACGACATCTTTCTCGAGCAAGTAATCGGGATGAAATGACGTCAAGGATGATGATCCAGCAATGAATCCACCCCCATAAATCCAAAAGATGACAGCTTTCAACTCCATCGGGGCTTCAGTCAAATTCCACTATAGGACCGTTAGTATTTGAGCAACAAGTTTTTTTTCAATCATTCAACAGTCAGTGGTAAGTTTTTTTTTTTCTCAAAAAACGTGAAATATTCGGATATTTACAGACACATAAAGAATTTTTTGTTTGCTTGTGGATCTTATTTGTCTCATTGTTTGATTATTTTTATAGTCGGAAAGATTTAATAATTATAGGAAAACAAATTATTTTTTCCCCAGTCGTCGTCAAAGTCTTAAATTCTCTATAATGATTGCTTACCATTGGTGTGGCAACATTGAGGTACAAGCAATCTTCGACTCCCGCGATATCCAGCGTTTCGTAACGAAATTGAATACACGCGGGAGCATCTGTGGTTGCGTTGTAAACTTCGGTCCACGGATCGGGATCGACGGGAGGCTTTTACAGAATTATTACATAACTGTAATTTAGGCTCACTCAGCGTCAATTCCTCTTTGACATTATGTACTTTGAATCTGTACCTTGAATCTAAGATTTCCGAGAGGAGGTTTCGCAAATGGGATGCCCTTGAAAGCTGCATATTGCACTGAATTAACGGTAGTGAGAATTGAACCTTGAACAGGACCAGAAGCCGTTTGTACTACTGCCGTCTGATTAGCTGCGCCGGATGCCCTGAAGAAACTTATCAGCGTGATCGTTGAAAGTTGAAAGAATAGCAGCTTGTTTTTCCTCGAAAATGCACACATATTGTTTTGAATCTGTGTTCTAAGAGACTTAAGATCCGCTTTCACTATTACTAAACCTCGTCAGTGCCTCGTCAGTGGCACTGCACTGTGTCTGTTACAAGGCTTGTTGAAATGATTAACTCAAGTAATGAGATTCCTACGTGTGCCGAACACATATCGATTACTGCTCGTTAAAACGAAATGAGTTTATCACGGATTATCAGGCAGCGATTTGCATGCTTTGACAGTTGTAGTCATAAGACGATTGACTGTAGGGGAGAACGGGGCAAAATAGCACAGTGAGGCAAAACGGGACAGTTGGGGCAAAACCCAATTTTTCAATAATTTTTGGATCCTCTAGTTTGTCGTAACGATACATCCGGATTTTCAATCTTGTTTTGCACCACTCACCACCACCGTCACCATGCAAAATTTATGAAAAAATTGCGTTTTGCCCCATTATCCGGTATTGCTCCATTGTCCCATTTTGCCCCGTTTTCCCCTATACGGTGCACTTGCTTATCGGTTAACTTAAAACCGAGAACCAATAACAATCTAAAAAAAATTCCAGGTACTTACACTATATAATAATACATCACGAACTTTCAGTTTGATCTAAGAGGGTCACGGTTTTAGAACGTTTGACTTTACGTGGAATGTCCCATACGCATATCCAAATGAACAAACAAAAAACCTACAAACAGTGATAATCAAGTCGTAGATTGCGACCGTAGAACTTATATGGCCGTAGAAACATACCTCACACAGTAAAAAAGATATGCATTTAACGAAGCTTTTTTGTCCACAAACGTCCACAATTATTTTGTTGTTAATTTCACAAAAAATATTGGGAAGTGACGGATATTCTTGAAAAATGGACAAGATTTTTTTGTAATATTACATGAAAAGAATTGTGGACGATTGTGAACAAGAAATGGTGGTACCTATTTTATTGTGTAGAAGGGTACACCGAAAAAAGGTTTGGTAATATCAACCTCACAGCTGCGGTCACGGAAAATTGGCTTGAATCAAACCAGGCGCATTTGATTAGACTACATCGTTGTTGAAACAATAAAGCTAGTGTGGTTGTGTCAACTACGTGTAGCAGTTAAAGTGACTACAACGTTGGTTCGAAGTGAACCAAAACTGCATTAAATCAACAACATTTTTTTCGATTCAATCGTATATACTGTCAACATACAGAAGGTAAATTATTTTGACTTAAACTTATATTTGGTCGATTTGAAAAAAATATGATTCGATGTGTTCGTATATATACGAACATTTGGCATCTTAAAAATAATTTTATTCGATTCGGCAAGACGTCAATTTAGTAATTCAAAAATATTATACCCACAATAAACAACTTTCATATTATTTCATTGATTTTTCGTATTGATATTTCAAAATCAAATCATCGAAGTTGAATCTAAGTTAATGACGGAGAATAACATATATCCGATTCAAAATTATACATATCAATAAGCGATTGTAGCGTAGTGGTCAGGTACTAGGTCAGGATGCGTTAGGTTCGCGGTTCGAGCCCCGCTAGGATGTGTAAAATTTTTATTTGTAAAAATTGTGTTATATTGATAAGTGGCGATATGCTGATAACAATTGAACATATAAAACACGATGTAACCATGTATGAAATTAATTAGTAAAAAATAACGTAAATAACCGTACTGGGACCCAACTTCAAATTGAGTTAGGCCAAATATTTTTTTCCTTTGTGTGATTAGATATTTGTTTTTTTAATATCGAACAAAAGTTTTTTTTCGATACGATTGCCTATTCTGTTCGATCAAACATATTCTTAGTTGGGACAATGAAATAATTTATCTGTACATTGCTATTGTACGATCGGTGCGACGAAAATAAGTGCAGTGCTCCGTATCTCCTTTTAGCTATTAACATCGAATAACGAGCACAATGAAGGCATCGAATGAAGACAAGTAGTAAATAAATTATCATAACTTTAGTGGGAAAAGACAATCGGTTGTCAAACGGAGGACACTCGAATGAGTTCGTTCAGACGTTCCAAATTATCCTTAGAACGAATTAGCGAACGATTTTAATTCCCTCGGAAAGAATAAAAAATTGTCGCACATTTTTTTACTGTTAGTACCATACATAAAAAAGCTATAAATTATACGATTAAACGAACTTACCTGTAAGTGAAGTTCTATCGTAATTGTATAGAGCGCCTCTTCCGAAGAGATCAACATGGTAGTGCCCCCCCCCCCCCCCCCTCATGCCGATGTCGCCATAAGTTTATAGTAAAAATGAAGTTTTTTCTACCCACCACGGCGCGCGCGTCGCGCGTCTCGCAACTCATTTCTTTACAGTACTGCCGTAACTATTTTTTAGGGGCTAACATTGCTTAGTTACGGCTTTTGGGTGGGAGTATGATCTCTTCGGAAGAGGCGCTCTATACAATTACGATAGAACTTCACTTACAGGTAAGTTCGTTTAATCGTATAATTGTATTCCGCGCCTCTTCCTCGAGATCAACATGGTAGATGTTGAAAGTTAGTTACGGCGGGTGAACGTTTTTTGACAGAGTTCTTTACTTCAACTTAGTAATTAATAGAGGCTTCAGAGTAACAACAACATATACGATCTATGACTCTAAAATCGCTCTTGCGAAAACGTCGTCGGACGCAGTTACATCTAAATTATAAAATTTGGCAAACGTCTTTGAATTTTCTGTCCACCCCGCGGTCTTTTTAATCGTCTCTATGCTTATGCCTTTTCTGCATGCCGCCGACGTAGCCGCGTGACGAGTGCTATAGGCTGAAAAAATCTCGGTGTCAATCCCGCTCATCTTTAACACGGATTTTATCCAACGACTCAAGGTCTGAGTTCCAACCGTCTTATAGGGTTTTCTGAACGAGATAAATAGAGCCGTTTCGGTCTCTCTTACTTTCTCCGAGCTATTTAAATACGCTTGCAACGCGGCCGCTACACATATTTTCTCGTTTTCCGGGTAAAACGGCAGAATTAACGTCGGCTGCTTTCTGTTTATGCCCGAAGTCTTTATTCGGCCGGATATGTTTATCTCGAACACGTTCTCTTTTCTATTTATATTGCGGATGTCAATGAGCGATAGAGTTTGAGGCCTGTACCCAGTTATTAGTGCAAGCAATGTTATTAACTTCAACGACAATTTTTCTACCGATAGCTCATTATTTGTCGGCCAGCCCGAAAAAAGATCGAGAACGACCTTGGGATCCCAGGTAGACTCGTACTTCGGTGCAGGAGGCCGTTGTTTCGCGGTTCCCTTACAAAACCACTTTACTCTTTCATCCTGCCCGACCTGTGGCCCCAACAGTAAAGCTATCGCTGACCGAAAACTATTGATAGTTCCATACGACGCTCCGTTGTCAAATTCGCTGGCCAGAAAAACTAATACGTCGGGAATTCCCGCTGTGAGACTGTCGATCTTCTTCTCTTCACAAAATTTCCACCAGCGCTTAAAGCTGGTTTCGTATTGTCGCAACGATGATGCGGTTATCGAGGAAACTGCGATGTCCCATGCCTCTTTTGGCATTCCTCTCTTCGCAAACGCTTGCTCGATATAACTCCGGCCACCAGGATAAGTCTTCGCTACAGCGGATGAGGTTCCCTGTTCGAAGAGCGTATAAGATTGATATTTGGCTTGAAAAAAATCGGTTCTTCTTCGAACATAGACATGCATAACGGGAACCAGGCTTGGGAAGGCCACTGGGGGACAACAATAATGCCTCTGGCCTTTTCCAGCTGTACTTTTGTCAATACTTTTAGTATAATCGAGAAGCGTGGGAACGCGTAGAAAAAGTGCTGTTTCCAATCAATTGTGAACGCGTCCACTGCGATTGATCCCGGATCTTTTTTCCACGATACGTACTTCTTACACTTCGTATTCGCTCTACTCGCGAACAAATCAAGCTCGGGAACTCGAAACCTTCGTGTAACCTCGTTGAAGGCAGAATTTGATAACGCGAACTCCGTTTCGACCTCTAGCCTTCTGGACTCAGCATCCGCTACCGAGTTCTCTTCGGAGCGAATATACGATGCAAAAAGCCAAAGATTTCGCTGTTCGCACCATTTCCAAATGTCTTTCGCGAGCGTACTTAACTTTCGCTTTTGAATACCGCCCATGCGGTTGATATAGGCGATAGCTGTGGTATTATCAATACGGAGTAGGATATCGCAGTCCTTCAAGTGAGACGCGAAACACTTAATTCCGAAAAAGGCCGAGAGAAGCTCGAGGCAGTTAATGTGATTTTCGCGTTCTTCCGTACTCCAAAATCCATGGGTCTTCTCGTCATCACAACAAACGCCCCAGCCAGACAGCGATGCGTCCGAAAAAATCTCCATCTCGAATTCGAAATTCTTAATCGGGTTCGTTATTGTCATAATGTGAGATTTCCACCAGAGTAGGTCTTCTCGGACATTGTCCGATAGCCTCATAATTGCTTCGAAATTATCCCCGTTTTCCCGAAGAGCAAACATCTTTTCTCGTTCCAGATCTTTCATATACGCCCAGCCATATTTGGAGGCTCTGCAACAATCGCCAAGGCTGCCAATAAAAGATGCGAACTCGCGTATCGAATACAAATGACCCATGCGAAATTTTTTGATGACATCGAGCATTTTCTCTCTTTTTTTATCGGGAAGCTCGATTAACAGATACTCTCTGTATCTAGTATAAATCCCAAGAATTTACAACGTCTCGATGGCTTAGTTCGACTTTTTTCAATGTTGATAATAAATTCCAGCTCGCGTAGTAACGTACTCGTTATCTCGACGTTGGTTTTGCATTCCTCGACTGTACTACCAATTAGTAAGAGATCGTCCAAATAAATAACGGACATATACCCCTGTTCTCTCAAAAAGGCGATCACGAGCTTCATAATTTTTGTGAATACGTATGACGCTATATTGAGGCCGAACGGCAGGCACGAGAATTCAAAACACTCGCCGCAGAACAGAAATCGAAGATATTTCTTGTACGCTTCAGCAATCAGAACTACGTAATACGCGTCTCTTAAGTCGAGCGTAGGCATGAAAGACCCGTCAGATACTAAGTCTCGAGCTGTTCGCAAATCCTTCAATTTAAAATGCTCGGCATCAATAAATTCGTTCAGATTCTTTAAGTTGAGGATAAGTTGACTAGAACCATCTGGTTTTGGAGTAAGAAAAATTGGCGATATAAACTCCCCTTCGGTTCGCTCGCACTTCGACACAGCCCCTTTATCGACCAATTTTTCGACCTGTTCTGAGATTTGAGATCTTTCAAAAAGTGACTAAATCGGCTCCCGAGGAACCGAATTTTGAACTACCGGTGTTTCGAATCGAATTTTCACCCCTTGGAGTCAGCCCAAGAGTCTGTCGTCGGTAGTTATTTTTCTCCAGGACTCGTAAAAAAGTTTCAGACGGCCCGCCAATACACTTACTGCGATTACTGGCGTTTCTTTCGCCAACGAATACTTGTCGTTCTTCGGCTCGGGTTTGCGATGACTTGATGAGCTCCTCGATGAGTACGGCTTCTTCTGCCCGCCCCACGATGATCCCCGTTGTTTGAAGCTGCGTTCTTGGAGCGGGCTCTTGAGGTTTTTTGCGGGGTAATAGTTGATCCTTTAGTAACCGCCTTGATTTGTTTGGACGAACGCTCCAAAGTTTTGGCAGTCTTTATGTTTTCGTTCAATTGCTGTCCAGACAGCCATTCGTCAATCGACGTAGCGTTGAGCGCGTCCTTGATCGAGATGTTCAAGTTACTTACTATGAGCGCCTTGCGTGTCATAGATTGTTCCCGCTGTAAATCAACGAGAAGTTTTTCACTGCCGGATAAGACTTCTATCAGTGCAAGTCTTTCTACGGTCTCTCCGCATAGCAGTTTTGAGAGAACAGCCCCAAGCGCCGAGATGCAGACAGTCACTTTGTCTTGTTTCGCCACTAGAGGAGCATCTCTGCTAGTAACTGGTTCTGTGAGTGAAGCCTTAACCTCCGGGTTTAGCTTCGGCGGATTCACAGCCGGACAATTAGCCGGTGTTCCATACTTGAGGAGTAAGGCCGCCCGATCCTCTTTGAGAAGTCCAACTGCTAAAATCTCGGACCAACGCGACACCAATTCCTCACAAACCGGCGGTCCCGCTGGCTTATTTATCGTCAAATGTTTTCCGAGGACTTCGAGCGCTTTTTCATCGATGACTTGCTTCGGAATGTCGCTTTCGGGATTCTTCGACGCGTCTACTGCCGCTGCTGGTGTCGTTATAGTGTTTACTTGTTTTTGAGAAATATCCGTATTCGCTGTCAGCGCAGCATCCGCGTCCATCGGTGCTTCACTGATTCTTTCTGGCGATTTGTCTCTCGATTGCGTTCGTACTCTCGAAGCTGATCTCGATCTCGACCTCGATCTGGATTTGGACCTCGAACCTGACCTCGAGCTGGCTTCTGAACTCGAAGAATAGTCCGAACTTGAACGCGCGTGTCCTATGGCAACAAAAAACAAGCCAAAAATCCTCTTAATAAATGTCTCCTAGAGACAACTGAGGTTATGTTGCTTTCTACGGCTATTGGTCGCTACATAAAAATGTAGACTCTAATTATATCTCGCCATGCGAGTCATTTTCGAAAATGTCCGTCAGACATCTCGACATTTCTCGAAATGTGCTTCGCTTAACACAGTTATTCGGACCTTGTCCTATACGAGCGGGCCTCGCTCGCTCGCTTAGAGAGACCTAACCTCTCATAATCCGACTATGCGGAAAACGCAACGACTCTCTTGAGTCGAATTGCGCTCGACTTTCGTAAGGGCCTAGCCCTTACGTGTCGAAACGAAATGGCTGCCAACGGCCGCCATCTTGATATCCTGCAACAGACAAACATACTCACTTCGTTTTCTACGTCGCTCCCTTTTTCTCTTCTTTTCGCGACGTTCCAGACGCCTCAATCGTTTCTCGAGGCGATTCTCCTTATTTTCTTCGTCGGAATCATTCCGGCGACTTCTTTTCTTTTCCATCCTTGACTAATCTGCGGAGCACTGTCAAAAACACGTTCGTGGCTTTCGGCACAAGGAAAAAGAATGAGTTGCGGGACGCGCGACGCGCGCGCCGTGGTGGGTAGAAAAAACTTCATTTTTACTATAAACTTGTGGCGACATCGGCATGAGGAGGGGGGGGGGGGTACTACCATGTTGATCTCGAGGAAGAGGCGCGAAATACAATTGACGTTTTCATATCGCTTCCTCGTGAAAGTTGCAAGCTGAAAGTTGAAATTTTTATATCACTTTCTCATAATGGTCCTTTATTCGCAGAGCTCCTTCTATGAGAAAGCATTTACTATATTTTTGGCTTTCTCTTAGAGGAAGCTTTCCGAAGAAAGGAACATTATGAGAAAGTGATATAAAAATTTCAACTTTCAACTTTTATCTTGCAACTTTTATGAGGAAGCGATATGAAAATTTCAATTTTCAACTTTTATGAGGAAGCTATATGAAAATGTCAATTTTCAACTTTTTTCCAACATCAACATCGTATTTAACTTTTCGGTAAAATTGCTGGCTGACTGAGGTCCTCGAGGTGGGGAGCGGAGATGCGGCGCTGGTCCGGTCGCTATTAGAAACATCGGGGTCCTAGTGTAGGGGATATCGAGGTGAGATGGGTCCTAGTGTAGGGGATATCGGGGTGAGATGGGTCGGGGCGAGGTGGGCCAGCGAAAAATCAGACCGACGAAGAGCGCAATGGGTCATCCTAAACAAGGCAACTAGGAGGCTGCAACGGCGGATTATTGGCGCATGAGTATTACCGACATGTTGAAGTCGGGCAACTCAACATATATATGGATACTACAGGAAGAGGTTAAAAAAGTGAACAATTTAAGGATAACCCTCGTCCCAGACAATTTTTTTGTAACGTTTCACTTTTTGGAGGCTTAGTAATCTTGCTCCAAAAGCGACGTTATGTGAGTTCAGTCTCACAGAGAGGAGGGCAGGTGCTGTGAAATAAAACTTCAAGTGATTAATTCTAAATGTCAATGTAAATAATTTTCAATTTTTTGAATACAAATTAATCAAATCGTCGGTAATTCTCAATGATACAAAAATATCTTTCGAGGGTAGTCGCCGGGGCTGTTTATCAAAGAAGGTGGGAGACAGACGGCAGCAGTCACTCCCGTCTCCAGGAGCAGTCGCCGACACTGCCTTGGGAAAAAGGGTTAACAGATGGCAGCAGTCTCTCCCGTCTCCAGGAGAAATCGCTGACACTGTTTTAAGGGGATGCTGGAGCTGTTTTTTTTTTACTTTTTTAACCTGCTTTACTTATTTTACCGATGGACCTAACCAATTTTTCTGTTCCGACTTAGCATTGTTAATATACTACACATATGCATCAAATCATACAGGATTATGATATTGTGATGTCGCGAGGAATATTTAATGTAACTTTATTACGGGTGGTAGTCGACTCTGCCACAGAACGCGGTTGTAGGACGGGAAAGACTCGGTAAACACTTTATCGAACTGTTAAAGACGTTTATTTTCTAATACAAATCCGGCAGCGTAACAGTGTCGCGCGGAGTTTCGGTAACTAAATGACTGACTAAACTGGGTGGAGGTTCGTTCTTATAGATCTATCTCGTGGCAAAGTCCAGATAGTGGGGAAAGGAATTCGAGCGTCGGAAAAATACTGGAAAGGCAGATGTTTCGGATTCCTGGAAGGCGGTTAGTCATGAGAAAAGGAATGCAATGATCGAAGTCTAGGATTGTGTATTTGGGGGGTGATAAGGAATAGGCGTTCGGAGTCCTCGAGGAGATGACGGGATGCTCGGTGGTGCGATAAGCAGCGGCGGCGGGTGAGAAGAGATAGGCGGCAATCGTGTGGTGGTCGTGTGAAAGCGAAAAAAGGAAGATGTAGGAAGGATCGTTATTACAATAATGACGTAAACGCTTCGGAGTGCAGTTCAATTTTGATTGAAAACTTACAAGGAATTAAGAAAATCGAATATTATAGTTTGAGAAAGTCCGTGAACGTAGTGTCACGATTGGAGCCCAGGTGGCTCTGCATCGTGCCCTACACTTCATTCGGCCGTGTTCATCGGCTCTAATCACCCGTCGCAAGTCGATAGAGTAAGTAATCGCAGTTTACACTTCACGTGATTATCTTTTGAGTGAGCAACTTTCCGATGGTTTTGGAATATTCGGAGAACTTCACAGAATCGGCGTGCACTCCCTTTTGACGTATGTAAAATCTATAATTTTTTATATCCAACAGAACGGATGCTACAAACATTTCAGCGGCCATGTTGGTTTCCGCGACAGTTTTTAATATTCGATTTTCTTTATTTTTCGGAAGATTTCGACCGAAATTCGAGTGCATGCCGAATGGTTTGTGTTTTTAATACAGTCCTGTAAAATTTGAAGCATACCCGTCGCATAGTAACGACGTAAAGTGAAAACTACGAAATCACCTATTTCGGCCGGTAAAACAGGAAGGTCCAGCAGCCCGTTAAGGTAAAGGGGTAACTCTGACAGCAGCTGTTATCCCCGTCCCACGGGAAGGTTACCGATCTTGGCGTTCGGAATGAATCTTGGCTGTGCGCGGAGTTGCTGCTCAGCCAAGAGTGATTTTCGGTGCTTTTGGGCCGCCGTTTATACTCGATCGGCCGTGTTGCACACGGTCCGATTCCGGATCCTCTTCCACGTCACATTGACGTCACACGGCACGTGGAGTGGCTGGCGCGAGATTGATGGTGCGCGGTGGATCCTGGAGGTAAGGTAGGCCCCTTCCGTTATCGCTGACTCGCGAAGCGAGCGCCCGTCTAGCCCGCGCTGCATCTTATCGGCGCCTTCTTGGGGGGCAATTCTCGAATCACTCGCATCGAAAAGCGTATACGTTTTACGTATAACCTTAAACGTAAAACGTATACGCTTTTCGACGCGAGTGATTCAAGAATAGCCCCCCTGGTGCCCTGCCTCGATCTCCAATATTGGAGCTCGGGTTACGACGATCATAGAGAATGGGGGACGCGCTATAAAACTGTGACAATATCATTGTTGGATGACAAACAACAAATTATGCTTTTGACAGCGTTGTGGCCGCATTATTTGCTTAGGGGGCCCATCTCGCCCAGATCTTCCCTACATTTTCCAATTAGATTCGTAGCGTTAAGCGTTATATACATAGTAAAAGGGATTTGTACATTTCATAAACTGTTTTTTGTCTACAAACCTCCATAGATAGATAGAGAGATTATTTTGTTGTTAATTTTATTAAAAATATTGGTAAAATTAACACGAAGAGAATTGTGCACGTTTATAGACAAGAACAATTTTGAAAAAAAAAGGTGCCAAGTAATTTGAATATGGCTTCCGCATTTATTACAATGTTGCGTATAGCTTTCTCTATGAGAATCTTCGTTGATCTATTTCGGCGTCCTTATAGAGGAAGCTATACGCAAAGTTGTAGTAAATGAGTAAGTCATCTGTGTATGTGTGCCTGTGTGCGTGCGCGGACGTGCGTCCGTGCGTGCGTGCGTGCGTGTGTGCGTTCGTCCAAAAATATTCAGTTTTCTTTGTATGCTATTTTTAATTTCTTCGAAAATGTCTATACGCACTGTAGCGCTCGCAATTTTCTAGCTATCGGGATAAAAACGCTTACACAGATAGAATATTATCACCCGATGATCTCATTAAAATTTCAGGAAAATCGATCGAACCGTTAAAATTTTATCATTTTAAATTTTAGATATTTCATACAATTTTTTTTTTCGAGACGCATTTTTCCAAGTTAAATATTCATCTACGAACAAAAAAAGTGTCAGATTCGTGATCATCGTGAAAAAAATACATGGAAGTATAATCCGGGAGCAACAACTGACGAAAAAAAGTACCGGGAATTTTTATAGTCAAAATTGCAACAATGAATGATTTTAGGTAGTTTTAAACAGCGATTTCTTTATGTCTTGTTACAGCGACCTATAACAAGACATACACAAGACAATGGATATGATGAAGTTGAAAAAGCTAGATAAAGCGGTATCACTTGGATTTCTTGAGTAAAAATCGGACATGCAAAATTCCATGTATTTTTTCGCTCCAAGCGCAGATCCGACAAAGTGAAGCGTGAAGATGGAGTATTTTTTACGAGCTGAACCTGAGGCCAACCGTTTAGCATAAAAGTCTAACAAGACGTTGACGTTGAAAAAGTTGAAAATTGAAATTTTCATATCGCTTCCTCATAAAAAATGAAAATTGAAATTACTATGTCGCTTTTTTCTAAAAGTTGAAATTTGAAATTTTCATATTGCTTTCTCATAATTTTCTTTTATTTGCGAAGTTTCCTCTATGATGAAGCCAAAAATACAGACAATGCTTCCTCATAGAAGAGGCTTCGCAAATAACGGAACATTATGAGAAAACGATATGAAAATATCAATTTCCAACTTATTTGTTTATCATAATAGATAAAGAGTATTGTTTTTTTTATTCAATTTACGGATCAAACATTTAATGGGTGAGGACGAACAGCTATTCTGAGAACACTTTGCAAATGTTTTCGTGCTAGGGCGATACTCCCGTGTGCCAAAGTATTAGATAGGTTGAAATTTAATATTTTCGCTATTACTCTCTTATTTGTGCCGTGGTCGAAGAGCGCGCAATACCATGTAGCGTTTCTTAAGGACTGCAAAGTGCGGCTCAGATCGATAAGTAGCGAAGTAGTTGCAGCGCGAAGAATATACGGTCATGAATAACCGTCACTCAACGTCAAAGTCGTAGAAGGGCAATTTAAATGTACGTCGAGGTGCGAAACCTCTATATTATTGCATCAAAGTTTATTCCAAGAAATAAGCGATGCAACGTATGGGCCCGCAAGTCGTTGGCGTCTTTAGAGGGTTGAAGAGGAGCAGTAGTATCAGTCTCAACGAGATCATTGAGTCGCGATGGACTTTTTTCAGCACCGATATTATAGAAAAAATAAAATCTTCTTGAAGATCATCGGACAATGGCCTTATCAGACTTCAGGTGCGAGGCGCGGCTTAGTGATGACTCATCTCAGCCTGCCAAAATATACCTCAGATATTGGCTCTTGTGAAATATCGCGATGATCGAAACATGCTTCTCGAGTGCATTTGCCCGTTGCTTTTCGTCGCCAGATGCTACGCCAAGTTCTACTTTTCTACGTGGAACTCACAAAACGTCCGTAATATTGTTGCAATGCGAAAGGTTATCGCGATTGGGTCGGGGGTGACCCGATTAATCCATAACACTTACGAAGAGCTCTTCGTTACGCGCAGATGTTGAGGTTGCTAAATCGTATCCAAATGGATTAGCAAGTATGGTCTTCGGATACGGAAGTTACGATTCTTCACGAGTACGCTGAGCGGGGAAGGAGGATAACAATCGTGTATGCAGGTTAATCGAGCACGAAGAGCGGCGCTTCCGAAGTTTAGAGGCGCCTTCAATCGTACACCGTTCAATCATACACTCGTTCATCCTTACGGAAATAATACGTACGCCGCAAAAAATGGTAAGTAAGTTTACAACTTCATTCAAATATACACCGCAAACATCTTACACTTGCCCAATCCTCGGATCAAAAACTGTCCACCGTCATTTCCTTACACCACAAAAAATGTACGTATTACATTTTTTGCGGTGTACATTTGAACGAAGTTGTGAACTTATGTAACATTTCTTGCGGTGTAGGATTTATTTCCGGAAGTATGAACGCGTGTACGATTGAAGGCGCCTCGACGTTTATGAATGTTTATAAATATTCACCAATGTTGCGCACAGTCGCGGTCTATTCGACCGGAATTTTCTACATAACCGAACCGATCCTACTGAAGGTCATCGATGTTCTGTTGAAGAACGGTACCGAGCCCGCAGTATTTCCATTCCCTGTCGATTATTATCATCTCGACAGGCAGAAATATTATTTGTACATCGTTATGATAACTTAGGTGTGCGTATCTTGGGGATTGCTAATCACAATTGCACTGGACGTTATCGTCATCGTTTACGTGCATCATTGCTGCGGAATATTCGCTGCTTTGGGGTCAGTTTAAGTTCGACTGATCGTGTTCTCACAAAAACAAGTCACGTCAGATGCTAACAAACTCCCGAACATCCTTTTGGGCAATTCCATTTTTATCCATCAATCACGCTTCCATATGTGGGCGTCTCGGTAAGCGTCACGTAGGATTATGAGTTTATCAACCAAAACTTTCAGACACAAATTGGAGCGAGTCGGAAATAAGGAAAGTGCAGAATCGGAAGAAATCGAGTCTGCGTTGACTGAAAAAGACACGAATTTCGGGCATTTGGTTACGTGCATTGACCGACACAACGACTGCATCGAGTGAGATTGCATTGAGTGAGATAAAACCGATCGGCATTGTTAACAAATCTATTTTTTTCAGGTACGCGAAACTTATTGAGAAAACTTACATGTGGTATTTCTTTTGTGTCGTCGGACTTAACGTAGCCCTAATTGGCCTTACGGGCATTCAGGTAAAAGACATAATTAATACGGCTTGTAATTGATTATCTTCTTTGTAATTGATGATGACAATTAACGAGCGTTATAATGAATGATCTTGAAATCTATCCATCTTCCGCTTCAACGAATAAAATAACGAATTAATTCAGATCCTCAAGAAAACGAAGGATCTTCAAGACACTATGAGATTCATAGCTTTTATCGTCGTCCAAATAATCCACCTCTATCTCGAAAGTCAGATGTCCCAAATTCTGATAGATCACAGTATCAACATTTGCTATCATATGTGCGTAAGCATCTGAGGAGTTGGTGAATCGCGCAAAATAAATGTCTTCTTCTGAACAGACAGAAAAGCAAATGGTACACGCTGCTGCTGCAAGATCAAAAGATTCTTAATTTGATGATCATGCGTTGCAGCGCACCTTGCAAACTGGTGATCGGGAAAATGAAAGTCATGTCCGTGGAAACTTTTGGAATGGTACGAATGATAGTTTTTGTTTTATATCCATAATTATCTAAAAATAATCTATCGTCCGTTGGATTCTGTCAAGCAAGAAAATCCATCGGTTCAATTTTATATTTCAGTTTTTGAAGACAGCTATGTCATACTTCACGATTCTTCGTTCGGTATAGAGACGTTGCCTCGAAGACTGTACAAGACGGAATGTCGCATGACTAAAATTTAACGAATGCATTTTCCGAGCAAAAGTATAGAAAATACGCCTCTATAATTTTCGTTAACTTACATATCACTAGCGAAATAGATTGTAGGACCGAAATCGATAGTAACCAAAAAGAATTACGTTTATAAAAGATTATGAGTTTTCGACAGTCATTCAGCCTGTAGGCAACTTCGATCAAATAAATATATATAAAAAGTCATTGACGAAGTACAGAAGATACTTTCGCGTAGAGGCATTTTTGTTTACAAGACGGAATAATGAGTAAGTAATGTGAAAATTTCTCATTTTCAGGGTATTTCAAACGCTAACATTATTGTTTTTGTTATATTCACATACCCGATACGGAGACATACAAAATTGAAATTTGATGATTTCGGCCAGTTCCGACGGAGTTATCGCGACCGAGTTCGAGCGAAGGAATTTGCCAATAACAAAGGCAACAAAAAAACATATAATCACGAAAATTCGGCATAATATTCAATGGCTGAACATGTAACGATTCTAAAAGCACACTTCCTAAAAGCAAAGCTCCGTTCCTATACTAAAACAACACTCCGTTCACACTTACTCACACTTACTATCCCATGTAGGTTTTGCCGATGAATTGGACGCGGCCGATCGTCGGGGTAGTGTTGACGTGGCAATAGTCAAATCCCCAACGGTCGGACAATGTTCGGCTAGCCAATGGTTGGTTTGACAATTTGTGGCCAATGCTTAGCCGCATTGGACTCGCCAATTCTTGGTTAGTCGATTTGAAACCAATGTTCGGCGGATTATTTGCTAACCATTGGTTGTTTTGAAAATTGGGGCCTAAGCTTGATCATGTATTGACTCGCCAATAGTTGGTTTGTTGATTTGAGGCCGGTGTTCGGCCGAGTATGAGCTTACTAAACATTGATTTTCCGATTTTAGGCCAATGTTCAGACGAATACTGATTCGCCAACCGTATGTCGGTTGATGCATGTTCTCACGCACCATCGGTCTGCCGATTTTAGGACAACGTTCGACCGAATATCGTGTCGGCAATCGTTGGTTTACCAATGTGACGCCAACATTGGACCATCAATCATCGGCTTTCGCCGCTAGATGATCCTAACCAAGTTGTTTCTCGCAAGCGAATGTGTACCTGAGCGTCAATATAAGAGCATGCGAAATGACACCTTTTTTAGGCACTCACTCATTACATAAGAAAGTGCCTATTGAAATGACTATTCTTCACATTTTCATTCCATCGGACGTCCGTGGTATAGTCCATCTTCGCAACAAATGAACCAATACAGCTGAAATTTGATGCACAGCACTATTGGTTCATTGATATGACGCCTGAAAAGTATTAAACCAATTAGATACATATAAACATAAGTTCGTAGACTTAATAATTAAAAACAAAAAAAAAACCTGTTTTTCCATTTTTTGTCCATCGGACGTCCGTGACGTGCTCCAACTTCGACAAATATCAATGAATTTTGATGTATCTAGCGGCGTTACTTTCGCTGTATCATCAACATTAAGCCCTGAAAGTTTAATACCATTCGGATTACTCATAATACTTTTTAAAACTAATTAAGTTTAAATGATCACCCAAATATCTCCTTTTTAGTTTTGAAGTTTGCGCGTCAGACGTCCGTACCATGCTCAACCTTAAAAACTTGCCAACCAATGAAGATGTCCTTCGCAGTTATCATTCATTATATCGTTAAGAAGTGGCCCACCAAATTTGGAACCATTTCGCCATCTGTAAATTAGTTTTTGCAAAAAATATTTACAGCTTTCTATTTGGGAGGTTATGTGTGATTTTTTTTTTATTATAAAATCAGTAAAAAAATAAACTGAAGGCCTGGCTGAT
This sequence comes from Amblyjoppa proteus, assembly GCA_963922035.1. Lineage (NCBI taxonomy): Eukaryota > Metazoa > Arthropoda > Insecta > Hymenoptera > Ichneumonidae > Amblyjoppa > Amblyjoppa proteus. The sequence continues at coordinate 15,403,722 of OY998233.1, forward strand.
ACGCATGAAAAAATAAATGGATGATATCCTTTTATACGATGATTATCACAATTTTAACACTTTTTTAAACGTTTTTAGGTAATAATTTTTTTGTCACTGAAATCATCGCGTACATTACATATATCACATTTAAAAAATCTATAAAAATTCCCCTTCACACATTTAAAAATATCCACGATAATTCACAAGTACATTCTTTCATCACTCACGAACAATATGTCAGAGAAAACACGAATTACATGTCAAACAAAACACTCGCAATTATATCTATCAAAATAGAAAACTCTTTCTTCGGGGCGGCGCTGGCGTCGGTCTCACACGCGAGGGACCGCAAGACCCTCGCATATGAAACCAACGCCAGCGCCGCCCCGAAGTAATCCAGGCCCGCGCGCGATCAGTAGAGGAGAGTGGGGCAAAACGGGATAAGGGTACAAAACGAAATTTACAAATCCGCAACCGCCGGATTTGGTTGATTCAAAGAAATTGTGTTTAACCTTACCAAACCTTTTTTTCGCTGTACGGGCAGCGATCATCTCATTGCGCGTAGCAATACCGTATCCGCGCCCAGTAATAGGCGAGGGTCCTCCTTTCGTCAAGCTCTTTCTTCAGTTCATCGTGACGTCCCGAAATTGTTAGACGTACGCTTTCCCACAAGTTTTTCTTTCAAGGCGCATTTATCCGTATTAAATATTCATCTATAAATAAAAAAGTGTCGGATTCGTGATTAGAGTTTAAAAAAGTATGGAATTACAGTCCCAGAGTGACAACTAACGAAAAAGTTTACCGCACTGAGAAAAAAAATGGTTGGATTAACCAGATTCGCGGTCACGCATGTTCAAAGCTTTTATTTGGTTGGTACAACTAAATCATTCTTTTGTTGAATAATTATTTGCTTCAGTTGATTAAAAATATGTCGATTCAAACAAATTTTTTTATTATACCAACTAAATAACGCCGTTGAACGTGGGGGAACGCATCTTGGTTAATCAAATCATTTTTTTCTCAGTGCGGGTACTTTTATAGTAAAAATTGCAAAAATGAGTGATTTTGGATATTTTTAAACAGCGATTTCTTTGCTTTCCGATGGCATCGCGGAAAAACCCAGGTGCCTATCGTGATCTACAGCAAGATATATACAGGATGATGGATATGACGCGGTTGAAAAAGCTAAATAAATAGGTATCACTTGGATTTCTTGAGTAAAAATTGAAAGTGCAAAAAAACATTCTGGAACGCAGATCCGACATACTGAAGCGTGATGATGAAGTATTTTTGCGCGTTGAACCTGAATCGGCTAGCCGTTGTGACGTACGGGCGTTGACTACGTCAAAATAACCCCGTCGCGATAAGCGCGACGAGTTTATATTTTGTTCGGGATCGTCTCCGGTTCGTCCTATACAGAACGCTTCCCGATATTTCGCGCAGGTCGCCAAATAAACAATACGGTAGTTTTATATATTTTGAATTTAATATTAATAATGGTGCAAATACGGAAACAGTTACTCAAACAAATGCGGAGACGGTGTAGCCGGCAAACTCTCACACACAATCGCTCACTCACACTTGCAATCGCACTTACAATATTCTCTTAGTAGCTTGGTGTGGTCACGGTCCTTTCCTTCGCTCTCTCTCTCTCTCTACACCTCTTCTCTCTCACTCTCTGCGCTTCTATCGTGAACACACGCTTAAAATTACACGACAGTCAATTGTTCGTGGCGTAGATAATAACACTTATGATCTAGCACGATCAGGTTCACCACCGCAGGGTGCAACACTCTTCAGGCTCCTTTCGGCCCTCGCGACTTGCACGCGCTCTACTAGACCGGGGTGTTCCCTCGAGATTTACTTTACAGTTGCGGGTGCTAATCGAGGAGTTTATTCCGAAGACCAAGCTCACGCTTTCTGTGTCTAAACGGGACTGACGTCCCCGGCCCGTTCATCCGCCGATCTCTCGACCGTCGGACGACAAGCCGGGGAGGATTTCTGCAAGATCGCGAAATTGCAGCTCGCTTGAGCGAAGGCGAGAGAAGACATTCATATGTTCCCTCGAGCCCTCGCTTGACTCTCAAGAAAAATATCACGCGATCCGCGACGCGTCGAATAACGCCGCGGTTGGCGCGATATCAAAAGAACTAACGCGGGGAATTAAATACTGAAAAGGCAAAGGAATACATCCTGTGTATTCCGATACCTTGACAGTCAATCCCGCGCTGACGAGCCCGATCGTGCCATATCGCGAGTCGCAGTCACGATTCGCGCGAGAAAAATTTGAAACAAAATTAACACTGCGCGGAACGTGACCCCGTTTTGCATAAAAGTCTAACAAGACGTTGACGTTGAAAAAAGTTGAAAATTTAAATTTTCATATCGCTTCCTCATGAAATTTGAAAATTTAAATTTTCTTATCACTTTCTCATAAAACTTGAGAATTGAAGTTTATAAGATAAATGCAATTTAGTACTAGAAGTCCGCTCGGGAACCCCAATTCACATAAAAAAGTAACCCAGTCTTGCATCATAAAATGAACACAAATAACGAGACACCAACATTGTAAGAATTAACGGCTAGCACAAATATTTATTAAAATCTTTGTAGAATCGTCTTGTTGAATATGAAGATCAAAATTTCGCTCACAAAAGAAAACACAAAAAAAAGGTAGCCGTTCAATCCAGTTTCACATGCTTTCAATATATCTCTATATATAATTCGACAATGATATTCGCGAAACCGCGTAAAAAATCTTTCCCGCTTGCATTCCACATAAAAAAAAAAAAATCTCACACTCTCACAACCAAATCTTCAGGAAATTTTTCACAAATCCCTGTCCGTCCACTATTTCGCTCGGATCAGGGGAATAAGACAATATTCGATTTTTCTACTCAACTTATACGAGTGGCGGATTCCTCGTTGGCTCTTTCTTTTGTCTCCGGGGCTCGCAGGGCTGGTGTATAACCGGGACAATAATGAAAATCGCCTGGCCAGGCACGATCGAAGGCGTTCGACACGAGACAGCTCGCTATTCCTTCCGTGAGATTTCGTCACCACTAAAACAAACGTTGTTGACTCCTCGACGTCCCCGGAGAGAAAGAGGTGTTCTCTCCTCGATATACGTTCGATAGTCGAGTTCTGATTGTTTCGACCTTCTCATTGTTCGAGAATGTCTTAAATCGAAATTTAAATTTGAAATTGTCTCCTTACAAGTTTGCATATTGCTCTCTCATAAAAGTTGGATATTGAAATTTTTATATCGTTTTCTCATGATGTTCCTTCATTCGCAAAGCTCCCTCTATGAGGAAGCCAAAAATACAGAAAATTCTTTCTCATAAACAAAGTTTCGCGAAAAAGGAATATCATTAAAAGACGATATGACAATTATAATTTCCAACTTTTATGAGAGAGCGATATGCAAACTTCAACACTCAACTTTTTTTTAAATACATTATTCCACCGTATAACGACTTTGCTTTATACACACCCATCCGTCTCCTTAACAGTAACCATCCTCACTTGCGGCCGCAGCCGAATTTTCCCTCTGTACCGCATTTGCCATGGCATTTCTATCATGGGCATAGGAAAACTGCGGAAAACTATGCCGAAACAGCAGTTCTCAAATTTGATTCCGAACGTTGCATCTTCCCGAGCAGAATTGCGATCAGGCAACCTGATACCTCATCAAGACCTGTTAAGATATAGCCACGGCGTGCCTGATTAGACGAGCCTGATGAAGGCCTGATAAGGTGCAGGTCGTTAAGCATTTCTAAATAATTCTCACTTCAGACGAGGCGAGTCTGATGCCAACCTGATCAGCCCCCGATAACGTACGGGTAGGGCCCAATAGCGTAAACCTAACTGGATATCCTTGGCTTTTGACGAGGCTAGCCTAATAATACCCCGATCAGGGCCTCAGCAGGTGAATCAGGCAAGCCTTCTCCAGGCATGCAAATATGCATTCCCGGAGAACATTGATTTTGCGAAGAGAATATTGACTTTGTTTAATGCAAAATTCAAAAAATGATTCTAAGGTATTTGAGAAATACATTTTTAGAAACAAATTACCTTACATTTTTTATAGAATATTCTTACATTGGAAGTTTTTTTTACGAAATGTTGCAACGAATTTTGGATGCTTTAATAAATTAATAAGTACATAAATAATTTAAATCATTCAAACGATATAATCAAAAAGATGCCTTGATTATTTGTCGAACATTTATTTTTTATGTATTACAATGTTTGTACATTAAGGTAAACGCCCCGGTACCCGACCATGTACCGGTCTCCAACCACTGACGCAAATATTGACAAAAATTAAGAAATTGCAAACACGAAGCAAATAAATAACTAGTGAAATCGTTTTTCAATTCTTGACGTGTATATAGGTATAAAATAAAAATAGTTATCAATGTTTTTCTTGACATTTTTTAAAGATAACGTATGTTGCAGACGCTGCTTAGGGGAACGACGCGTATCTTTGAGCCAGTTAGTTAAGAATTGGCGTAACTTTGACGCTTATGACGCCGTCATTTTCGCGATTTCCAGAATAATGCATAGCTTATGGTATTCGTGAAGAAATAGACTGTTTATAAATTTTTTATGAAAATTAGCTCAAAACCGCTGTTAAGGCGTCAATTTCCATTATTGACTATTGGGGCGCACCCGTAGTATGTTGTACGGATGTCCAACGGTAGGGTGTTGTAGTCCCCGACCGGTTAGCCCCCGATGGATATACCCTGAAAAGCGTTACCCCGAAACGCCTATCCCCCCAAAAATGAACCCCCAAAACGCATATCCCTCGAAAAATTAACCTCCAAAACGTAACTTTATTAAAATATTCTGAAGCCTATCGTGAGTGCATTCCGTTAGGCGCAGGCGATAGGTGGTGTTAATTCAACTAACTGAGCTAATGTTGGCTGTGGTATAAAAACAGCACATTAGCGAGGTACATTAGTAGCCAACGTTAGCTCAGTTAATTGAACAAACACCACCTATGGTCTGCACCCAATCGAATGCACTCACGATAGGCTTCGCAATATTTTAATAAAATGACGTTTTGAGGGTTAATTTTTCCGGGGATATGCGTTTTGAGGATAAATTTTTCGGGGGATATGCATTTTGGGGGTTACTTGTTCGTGGGATAGACGTTTCGGGGGCTACTTTTTTCGGGGTATATTTATCGGGGGATAACCATTCGGGAGCTATGACCCCCTACCACCTCTATGTCGAGTTGGTGTCACTCGAACATCCCGTTGAGCTTGTTGCTATTACGTTTACTTACATCAATTATTTGACAAGTAAGGGACTATACAATGTTTTCTACGTATTACAGTTACCTGATTAATCGCGTTGGAATTAATGTACAATTTTATTTTGATGTTGTTTTATGTTTTTCGATAAAAAGATTTTTATGTTGTTATTATCATCGACATCTCGAAATAGTATAAAAGATTTTATCATATTTCATTATCTATCGTAAAGTATTTATCACGAACGTTGCGTAGTTTTTAAAATAAATGAATTTTTGAAACAGATGCATAGACTCGTATCTGCGGTTGCCTATCGGAGCAGGTCTGGTCGGGTACTGGAGCATCATGTGGAATCGGTGGTCGAGTACTAATCCATTTACTTTCTTCGTTGTTGTTTTTACTTTGGAAAAAAACTATACCACATGACACGACGAATTGATGGATGCTTTTCGAAAGGTAGAGAAGCCAAACTTTCTATTTGTCACAGCCACAAATACAAAAAGTTCATCTTAGCATGAGAAATATAATTTTTAATTTTCCTGTTCTCTAAGATGGCCGGGTATTTGGGCGTTTACCTTAATCAAGTCGTAGATTGCGACCGTAGAACTTATTTGGCCGTAGAAACATACCTTACACAGTAAAAAAGATGTGTACTTTTAACAAAACTTTTTTGGTCCACAAACATCCACAATTATTTTGTTGTTAATTTCACAAAAAAATATTGGAAAAGTGACAGATATTCTCGTAAAATGGAGATTTTTTTTGTAATATTATATGAAAAGAATTGTGGACGATTGTGAACAAGAAACGTTGGTACCTATTTTACTGTGTAGAATCGTACTTTGGATGAATTGCCTGCGAGATGATGTAACCATCCTTATAAATAGAAACGAATGGTGGTTGCTGGACTATTTATTTATCTGTACAATGCAATTGTGCGATCGGTGCGACGGATTTTTTAAATTATTTATCGTACGGGAGTGAATTATTTAACATTTAGCAGCTAAGTGCAGTGCTCCGTATCTTCTTTTTGCTATTAACATCGAATGACGGGCACATTGAAGGCATTGAATGAAGACAAGTAGCAAATAAATTATCATAACTTTAGTGGAAAAAAGACAATCAGTTGTCAAACGGAGGACACTCGAACGAGTTCGTTCAAAGACGTTCAAAATTATCCATAGAACGAATTAACAGACTATTTTTATTCCCTCGGAAAGAATAAAAAATTATCGAACATTTTTTTACTGTGAGTACCGTACAACAAAAAAATTATACTACAAAAAATATAGTGTGTTTGTATATACATATACTAGCGGAAATGTTGACTCGCGCACTCCGACTCTCGGCGAATCTGCAGGGCATTCGACAGCTGATCGTATTAACTATTCGATCGGCTATTTTCTTTTTTTTTGTGCCGGAGCAAACTACGGTATCGCTTAAAGTGCCTTGAAACATGTGTCACGTGAAGGCAAGAGAGATAGTTGCATTTTTTTAATCAATGCCACGTAAAAATGGTTGACATTTGGGGTAAAAGCAAAGTGTCATCGAATACGGAATTAATTTCTAGATCAGCTAATACTTTGCTTATTCGCGAAATGTATACCATCTCCGAATGCCAGTTATTAGTTTTTGTTACCGATTGAGTTTGTTTCACGTCACCTTAAGGTGATGTGGTGTAAACCTCGCCTTCCTGCCTGCGCTCAGTCGGCAACAAAAACTGTACTGAATGCGGTTTTCAGATCGCAGACCGCCGAGGAAAAAGAAAATTGTCTTTTCCTGCGTCTGCCGATGCCCAGGGAAGGACCATTTTCTTTTTCCTTGGCGGTCTGTGGTCTCAAGGCGTTTGCCGATTTTCCAGGGAAAGACAATTTTCTTTTTTCTGTGCAGGCTGCGGTCTCCAAGCGGTATTCAGTATAGTTTATGTTACCGACGGCGGTATATCACATCACCTTAAGTCAGCGAGAGCATTGTCATCAACGGGATCTGCGGTACCGACGGGAGCGGGATCAACGACGCCAACATAGTCGTCTGCACGAGCATCGACATGACTTACCACCCACCAATTTCTCGAGTACAGCATTGGCCATTAGTTGGAGCGGTGAGGGTCGCATCAGAGTTACGGACAGCGCGACTCCGGGTTATGACGGCTGAGTTTCATCTAGGAGGCTTCGTCGATCTCAAATTCGGCGAGGGGGTCAAGCGTTAGAGTACGGTGAACGCTGCGGTAATATGGACAGGTTTCCAGTATAATATTATTTAATTAAACAATCCTGTCAAAATAGGGTCCGCAGCGATCGTGGCATTTGCTATGAATGCTACGAACAAAATTACAAGATGTAGGAAAAACGAAATCGGCTAAGGGAAACATGGGTAAGATGTTCCAAATCGATTTGACGGTCAAAACTGCGATTCGTTGCTCATAACCAACGAGTATTTTTTTCGAAGTTGTATTTATTGTATTGTCATCGAATATTAATCGACATTCATTTTTGGTACTACCTATTTACTACTACTTTTTTACCATTATTTTTGGGACTAACATACCTATGATAAGATATACTTCATATATCACAGAAGTATATCCTTGCCTATTCCGAGGTACAGCTGTGTTACAGTATGATTGAATCATTCGATTCACGGTAAAGTTTGCAGGGGAACCGTGAAAGTTATACGTGAATTGTTGTCACATTCATTGGCCCCACTGAGATATCGCCAACTGGAATTTTCATCAACATCCATGTCGGTGGTTACGATCCTCCGGTTGACACTCAGTTCATTTCCGATAACGAGGATGATTCCCGAAATTCCCGAGTCAGGCCATGTGATGTTCAACGGATAACCGCCATCCACCCAGTCAGGTGTCGGATTACTATTTTTTTTATTCAGGAAAATAATATGAACATCTTATACGGCAAAACCGTCACAGATTTTGAATGTAAGGACGCTTAGAATGCGGTGTAAAATTTTTTATGATCAATTTTCACTATTCCCTTACCCGTATTTTGCAAAGTTGGTCCACATCGTGACCATGCGATTAATTGTGCGACGTACGGGACTCGTCGGATTGGTACTGTAGTTCATTTGCGGATAGTAAAATATGAAAGAAGTATCATCACCATGCCCAGCACCTTCGGAAATGAAATATAGAATAAATAATTAAAAAACTAACTCAAGCGATGATAATTATGGAGTTACATATTGACCGGGAAGGCTGTTGTTTAACGCGAACTTGTGAGGTCCGTTCGCATAGAACGAAATATCGTAGTAGTATACTGGATTATTTTTGTTATTGGCAGCAAGAAATCTTTGAGTCTGATCGATTCCGGCTATGTACATGAGGTTCGACGTTTGCTGAAAAGTATCAATTCTCATAATAAAATATTATTTGATAGTACCCGAACTATTTCTATGTAAGATTGTCTCTATTCATTGGTTTTTGTTGTGACGTGGCACGTCACACTATAAATGGTATTTGTTTGAGACCAACATTGATAAATTTCCGAAGTTCCTTATAACTGAGATCATCATAAAAGCTTAGGTTTCTATTAAGTCGTTCTTTTGCTGACATGATACTCTCCGGTATATCCATATGATACATTTCGGCCGCATTAATACATTCATCGATAACTTCGCTGACAATGTCCGGCACTGCACAAACACTTTCGTTTTAAAAACTGTACTTTTAATTTCTTAAATTCAAATGAATGGAGTGTAAAACGTACTAGTGATGAAGGAAACTGTTTCCTGATCTTCGTACCCGATAATCTGTGGAATTTGGTTGAAGCGTCCGGTAAGGTATTTAGTGACAGTGCACTCTGTCAAAAATGGTTCAATAGCAATGGATTCGTTTTCGAGCGTCGGTACGAATGGTTCAAAAAACTGTCAAAGAATAAATCCGTCATTGTTTACCGTGCCGGTCGGTAAACCGGATTCTACGCGGATTGGAAAATTCATTGTTACCTGAGCCATATGCGATGTTGCGTTTATGATATTCCACGCTGGAACATCGTACAAAGCCTCGAGAATGCTGGTCGGGTTGGTCCAGTTTATTCCTAACTCATCAGTGAGCTTATGAGCATAATGTAAACATTTAGCAGTAGGTTGAAATGCCGAGGGATTTAACGGTACGCCACTCATAGAAATAGAACCATGGAAAAGACCTGTAGTATAGTAATGGTTTGGACATTTTTTATTTGTAACACAAAAAGATTTTTGCTGAGTGGGCAGAGTTCTTGGACTGTAAGAGAAGTAAATAATAAATTTTCTGAACCTGCGGCTAAGTTTGATAACACCAGATAACCAACTGCGGCAGATCCAGAACTTTCACCCATGATCGTAACATTTTTGGGATTGCCGCCGAATTTCGCAATATTCTTTTGTACCCACTTGAGGCCTTGCACAAGATCCTTCAGACCGGCATTTCCAGATGCGGTGGGATAATTAAGGCTTAGGTAACCTGATAATCGTCAATAAATTGTGTATGAAACAATTAGATGTTTAAATGATTCCCCATTGTTTCTTTTTTCGTCGATCGATAATCTTATTAAGGACGATTACCAAATGGTCCATCACGATAATTGAGAGAAACGTAGACGATGTCTTTCTCGAGCAAGTAATCTGGAGGGTTCGATTTCAAGGTTGATGATCCACTAAAGAATGCACCTCCGTAGATCCAAACGATAACAGCCTTCAACTCCGTCGGGGCTTCTGTCAAATTCCACTATAGTAGCGTTAGTACTTTTTAGGATGATGTTTTTAATAACAAAATAGAAATTGTCGGATATTCACAGAAAAATGAAGAATTTTTTTGCGTGTGGATTTTATTAGTTTGGACCCTTCTTTGGCGATTGAATGTCACGTTGATTAAATATATTTATTGCCATAAGGATTTGACAGTTACAAGAAAACAAATTGCTTTCTTCCCAGTGATCGTTATAAACTTAAATGCTTTATGAAAGCTTACTAGTGGTGTGGCAACATTGAGGTACAAGCAATCCTCGGCCCCAGCGATTTTCATCGTTTGGTAACGAAATTGAATACAATCGGGAGCGTCTGTAGTCGCCTTATAAACTTCGGTCCACGGTTCTGGATCGACGGGAGGCTGTCATGGGATTATTATATCTATGCGATTTAGCCTCTCTTTAGCGTCAGGTTATCTTTGACATAATGTAACGCAACTATACCTTGAATCTGAGATTTCCAACCGGAGGTTTTGCAAATGGTATGCCCGTGAAAGCTGCATATTTCACTGAATTGACGGTAGTGAGAATTGAACCTTGAATACGACCAGAAGCTGTTTTCACTACTCTCGACCGTTTAACTGCGCTGAATGCTCCGAACAAACTTATCAGGATGATCGTTAAAAGTTGAAAGAACAGCATCTTTCTTTTCCTCGAAATTTCGCACACATTGTTTTGCATCTATGTTTTTACAGACTTTACGTCTGTTTTCACTGTTAGTGCGCGTTGCCTCATTACTGACACTGCGAATGGCTCTGTCACGGGGTAGTTTAAATGGGTAATTCAAGTAATGAGATTCCAACGTGTGCCGGACACATGTAGATCACTGCTCGTTAAAACAAAATGGGGATATCGCGGATTATCAGGCAACGGTTGGCGTGCTTCGACAGTTGCGGTCATAAGACGATTGCCTGTATATGCACATGCAAATGAACAATAAAAGAAAACCCTACAAATAGTGTTTATCTAGTGGCAGATTGCGATCAACTTATGTGGCGGTGGAGTCATACCTTCAAATGGTACTAGTGAGTGATATTGCCTTCGAGATGATGTAACCATGTTTTTAAATAGAAATGAATGGCGCTTGCGGGGATTTTAATTTATGTGTACGTTGCTATTGCACGATCGCTGCGATGAATCCAATGAATTATTAATTATGTGGAAGTTCATTATTTAACTCCTACGTGCAGTGCTCCGACTTTCCTCTTAGCTATCATATTCGAATAACGAGAAAGGCATCGAATAAAGACAAGTAGCAAATAAATTATCCTAACTTTAATGGAAAAAAATTCGGCTATTGTCAAACCTAACTAATATCCTGTGCCTTAAAGGATAGACAGGTACATATTCGTTACAATATAACTATGTTGTGACATGGTTTTTGAGTTCATGTCACAAAACCAGAATATTTACAGAGCAACGGTCTGGTTCGGTCGAATCCCTCTCGGCAAATCAGCAAGTCATTCGACAGCTTTTCGTGCTTGTAAATGTTGCTTCGACTATGTTTTTTTAATATGTGTGCGAACGACGGTATGTTTCTCGTGATGAAAGAGTCATTTTTCAAGCTTCTGTTTATTGTATTGTTACTGAATATTAACCGACATTAGTTTTTGGTATTACACTGAAAAAAAGGTTTGGCAATATCAACCTCACAGCTGAATTCACGGACCAATTGGTTTGAATGTATCCAGGCGCATTTAAATAGGCTGCAGCGTCGTTGAAACAATAAAACTGGTGGGGTTGTGTCAATTGCGTATGGCAGTTATCGCAATTATAACGTTGGCTCAAAGTGAACCCAATCTGCATTAAATCCATAATTTTTTCGGTTCAATCGTATATACTGTCAACATACAGAAGGTATATTATTTTAACATGAACATATATTTTGTCAATTGGAAAAAACAAGTGATTCGATGTGTTCATATATATACGAATATTTGTCACCTTGAAAATAATCTTTTTCAATTCGGCAAGATCAATTTAGTCGTCCACAAATATTATACTAAATATATACTCAAATATTATACTAAATATATACTCACAGTAAACAACTTTCAAGTTGTTTTGATATTTCAATGTCACATCATCGAAGTTGAATCTAAGTTAATGACGGAGAATAACTTTGTAAGATTTCGATTATATTTTAAATCCTCGCGCGATCTAAATCACGGACACGTCGCGGCGCAGAAAATCGAAGTTATCGATTCTGCGTGCGCAAAGGGCAAATGAGGTAAACACCGCGCCTCACGTCATACTCTGCCAACTCGGTGAAATTCGGCAAGGTATCGTTCTCTTTCTCACTGGGGACGTCGAGTACGACGGACGCGTCGGTGCGGAACATAACGAGTGCCAAAGGAGACTAGCGAGGTGAACTCGTGTCAAAATTTCCGGATCGAACGTGGCCAGCCGATCTTTTTCAAAAGAATATTCGACTCCATTATTACCCCTGCGAGCCCCAGGGTTTAAAAGAAAGAGCCATCGATACAAGATAAGTGTCCACGTTTTATTATATTGTATGACGCCGTTATCAAACTCTCTATTCTTTATTTTTATTTAAAATCAAATTTATATGTGTGAAGAGAATGTTCTGGAGTGAGATGGGATGAGATTGAGTGGGAATTATGACTACGAAATATTTTGTGAACGACCGCAAGGACTTAAACTGAGGGATAAATGTCTCCCTATCAATTGTCTCAAACGTTTATTTGTTTATTCGGAAAATTTGTATGGCAGAAATAACCATAAATGAGTTCTAATTTATGTTAATTCGTTATAATTTGTTTGATAAAGACTGCCATACTGACTGAAGTACCTGTACCTTTTTATTTATTACGTAGTGTCGTAGTGTTATTGTTATTTGTTGCGGAGGATTGTGATTCTTGGATTTCTATATCCATCTATTTTTCGGTTATCTCGGATATCATATTTTCGCTTTAGGTATGTACTATGACGAGTAGAGTTATACGAGCTTATAACTTTACAACTTATACATCCGATTCAAGATTTTACATGTCAATAAGCGATTATAACGTAGTCGTAAGGTACTAGGTCAGGATGCGTTAGTTTCGGGGTTCGAGCCCCGCTAGGATATATAGGATTTTTATTTGAAAAATTGTGTTATATTGATATGTAGCGATTGTATAACATAAACACGATGTAACAATGTATTAAATTAAATAGTAAAAAATAACGTAAATACCAGTAACTGGACCCAACTCCAGGTTGGGTTGGGTCAAACTTTTTGTTTTTTTGTGTGAGTAGATGTTTGGTTCAAACAAAGGTTCTATTTTGTTTAGTTACAGGATACATTCATCTTACTACTGATAATTATAAGGTGTTCGGGTTACGAGCGTTAAAAAACTACTTAATGAACAATCGCAAGTTAATTTACCGCTGCGAATGAGATGTCTTCGATTAAAACAGATATTTCGTAAATGCCAATGTAGACTCCGCGTACCGACTCAAAGCTTCATTTACAGTTTATTCAACCAAAGAATTTTATTCCTTAATATCATATTGAGTATATTCAACCAAATGGAGAATAAAAGTGATGTAATATTGCATTGATATAATTGCCTATTCTGTTCGATCCAATATATTCTTAGTTGGGACAATGAAATTATTTTTTTAATGCTGATATAACTTTTTAGTCAACTTAAGTAAGTATTTTCTTCGACACCCGCAACGGCCGGATTAGGATGATCCAAAGAAATTTTGTTTGATCTTACCAAACCCTTTTTTTGCTGTGCGGACAGCGGTCGTCTCATTGCGCGTAGCAATACCGTATTCGCGCGCAGTAATAGGCGAGGGTCCTGTTTTCGTCAGGCTCTTTCTTCAGTTCATCGTGACGTCCCGAAACTGTTAGACGTACGGTCTATTGCAATAGTACTTTTATACAATAAATACCGGCAGTTAATATTGTAAGCTGACAAAATCGACTAGAATATTCGCGCGCCGATGTATGGCGATGCGAGAGACAAAGCAGAAATTAGAGTAAGAAGAAAGAGGGGAGAACGAGGAGAGAAGCTCCAAAATCGCGACACCTCGGCCTCTTTCGCTCTGGGGACGTCGTGCCTATCGTGTGTCCGGGAATTAGCGACGTCGTCGTGTTCGACTTCCCGAATTGGTGTGGCCAGCCGATTCACAGTATATTGGACTCGATATTGTGGTGAACAGCGAGCCCCAGAGGAAAACGAAAGAGCCACCGAGGAAGCCCGAAAAGACAAATCTCAGCTGCGTAAATTCATACGTTTTTTTTTTGTATAATTCGTGCGATATTATTTGTTAAAACGATATTCTGCCTATGTTATTTTTGTATGAGTGATTGCGTGGAACGAAGGAGTGATCCAAATTATGTGACGCGGAATATATCCGAACATTGTTTGCGGATCTGCGGTTCTATTTCGGGTTATGTTTTTTTTTTTATTTGAATTTATCGTTATTCTATTAGCACGCTTAATTAAACGAATCTGTTCAACCCGATTTCTTGATTATTTTCTTTGAGGGTTATATTTTCGTCGTATTTTTCTTTCCTCGCCGTTAATTTTATTGTAATAATTGAAAATCGAATTTGCACTCAATCCGTGGATAGGGAGTTTACAATTTGGCGCCCAACGTGGGGCACGATTTAGTTGCTGAGTTTCACAAATTTACTAGCTGAAATCGTGAACTCAATAAAATAATAAAATAAAATAACAATAAATATGACGTTTTAATGAATAAAATTTTAGATAAAAAATGTTCTTTGTGTAGTATATGGAAAAAGAAAAATTAATATATGTGACAAGGTCAGGTAGAAATTCGAAACAAAAATTCAGTGATTACAAATTCACAGGAAATAAGACAAAAAAGGAAAACATGCTGGTAGAACGCGACGCCGGGGCAGAGGCCGAGGCGAATCGACGCCGCGAGAGAGACGCCGAGATGGAGAATTTGAACAGGCAACGTACCGAGCTCGCCGAGTTACGCCGAGAGCTCGAAGCCCAGCGGGCGGCCTTACAGCGACAACAACAAGTCCCGAATAATGGACAGGCCGCGGCAATCCCACATCATCAAGCCGCGACCGCTGAAGAGATAACGACGATTATGAGTAACGTACAAAACTTTCACATCGATATTAAGCTACCGAAATTTCGCGACGAGATAGAAATGAATCCTATAGGCTTCCTGGAGGAGATGGAGAGATTTTTTAAAGCAAAAAATATTAGACCTGAGCGAAAAATGTTGATAATGGAGCACGCGTTAGAAGGAAAAGCCGGTTTGTGGAGAGAATTACAAGAAAATATCGTGGATTACGAAGACTTTAAAAATCGATTTCTGGCAGAGTTTTATTCGGTTCCGATACGAGTTCATTTCAAGAATGCGTGGATGGAGCGCAGATATAACGCGAATAAAGGGTCCTTGCAAACATTTTATTATCGTCAAGTGAAGGATGCCCGGTACTTCATTCCGAAATTGACTCAATACGAAGTTAATTACAGTATCATACAACAATACCCGGTCTGGGTAAAAGAAGCTGTGGCTACAGTCAACTTTAACGATGATAACTTGATCGGACAAACTCTATCTAGTCTCGACGGAATTCGAAGACAGCGTGAAAAAGAAAATGATAATAGACCCTACGGCAATAACAACAGCTCGCGGCAATACGCACACGGAATTAGGCAGATGGATGTACGCGAATATGATGATCGAGATCGGGGTTATCGTAGCAGAGATCGCTTCGATACGCGTCGCGAACGAAATTATCCGTATCCAAGGTACGATGACAGATATTCAAATTATCGTAGACGTGAACGCAACGATGTTGTTCCTTTTCAATTGCCGGACACTCGCGTTCCACCGCCGACTATACAACAAAATCCCCCTCAATACAGAGAAAATGATAATCCGAATTTTCGACAAAACGCAAGTCACTACCCGTTAAACTAAAATGCGGCGCGTTGTATAGTGGTCCGCCGGCGCGTCGTGAGGACTTTGATTTCGTAGATGATCTAGCAGAGGGAATAGAAGGAAAAAAGGACCAGCAGAATATCGACCCTTTAACATCCTTGGGTAGATGTCCGCACATCAAAATGAATATTATGGGAAAACCGATGCTAATCTTGTTAGACTCCGGAAGCCAGGTAACAGCTATATCTGAAGATTTTTATAAACAATTAACATCGCAAAAAACTTTAAGCACGTTGCCGGTTTCCAATTTATACGTCACAACGGCCATCGGAAAGAAAACGACTACGATAAAATATCAGGCGTTTCTAGAAATCGAAATTGAAAATAGAAAGTCCAGTTATCCTTTTTTAGTTGTCCCTTTTCTCACCTCGACGGTGATTCTAGGGAACGATTGGATGTCGCGCAATGAAGTAATTCTCAATTATAAAAACAACTCGATCGAGGTGACAGGTAGACTTCTTTCGGACTCAACAGTGGTGTTCGGGCGGAGCGCCGCGGAGACTCTGATTTGTTCACAAAAAGATCAAAAAACGTACGTCTTCGTAATTAACCTTCACAATATGGATAACGAAGTGAATACAGATGCAGATATAGAGTCGTTGAAAGTAAATTCGATCGCAACTCACGAGAGTATGTCGGAATCCAGGGGGAACGAAGTCCATGCAGAAAATCAAGGGAACAATGAAGATCGCGAAATAATTACTGAACGTGAAGGAGTCGTGAATACAGAAATTCAAACTAAGTCCGATAAGGACGCAATTGAGATTCCCGAATCGATCAAGGTAATCCACCAGAAAGCGATAAAGGAATTGAATCTGAAAAATTCTCAAAAAGCATGCATGAACGACGTACAAAGTGTGACCGTGAACAAGGACGAGTTCTCTGAGGAGCTCCGATCGGTCGCGTGTATACTAACGTTGCTGAGTGAGGCCGAAAGAGGAGTATTTAGCCAGTTACTGAAGAATTACAGACTTCTATTTTCAAACAAACCCGGATGCGCGAAAGGATATGAACATCAAATCAAGCTAGTCACGAATAAACCAAGCATTAGACACACGTATCCCGTTCCGTTTCAATTGCGCGAGGCGACTGGCCAAGCTATAAAGAAAATGGTCGACAACGGCGTAATCGAAAGGGCTGTAAGCCAATATTGCAATCCATTACGGATCGTAATGAAAGAGGACAAGACAGTACGAGTGTGTCTCGACGCTCGATTCATTAATAAATGGATCGAAGATGATCACGAGTCTCCACCTTTAATAAATGAACTGCTACAAAAATTCCACGGTTCTCAATGCTTTTCAAAACTTGACTTAACACGAGGCTATTGGCAGGTGCCGTTGCATAAAGATTCGCGACAGTACACCGGCTTTCTGTTCGAGTCAAAAATGTATCAGTTTTGTCGAATACCGTTTGGTCTCAAAACCGCGGGAAGTGGTTTCATACGAGCGCTGAGTTTTGCTCTTGAAGATGAGTTCAATGTGAATATTTCGTGTTATATTGATGACATTTTAATCGGTACAAGAACGGTCGAAGAACATTTAAATGTGCTTCAGGGGATCTTCCATCGATTGAACGAATATAATTTCACGCTGAAATTATCGAAATGCGAGTTTTTTCAAAAACAAGTGTCGTTCCTCGGATTTAGTATCTCGCAAACAGGGATCACACCGGAACCTAGAAGACTCGAAACTATCGTCAACTTTGAACCACCAAGAAATAAAAAACAGCTACAGCAATTTATAGGCGTCTGTAATTATTACCGACAATTCAATACCAAACATAGCCAGTCGATCGATCAATTGAGGGACCTCCTAACGAAAGATAGCGTGAGGCAATGGACTCAAGATCATTCTAAAGCATTCGAGACACTAAAACGAGACTTTCGAGAATGCATAACGTTGAAACATATAATTCCACATGCCGAATTTCGATTACAGACGGACGCGAGCGATCGTGGGATTAGCGGGATCCTTTATCAAATCGATGAGGCGGGAGATCATAACGTCGTGGATATCGTGAGCCGATGTTTAACGCGCCCTGAAATAAATTACACAACAACCGAGAAAGAGCTCCTTGCCGTCGTGTATTCGGTTGTCAAATTTCGAGTTCACCTCATCGGAGTGAATTTTACGATAGTCACAGATCACCAGTGTCTGACTTTCTTAGATATGGCTAATTTCCAAAACGGAAGAATCACGCGATGGACGCTGCTCCTGCAGCAATATTCCTTTCGAATCACGTTTTGTCGAGGGATTGATAATATTGTTGCAGATTTTTTTAGTCGTCATCCTGAAAGAAAATTTATGGAAGAAAATACCGATAAAATTGTAATCTCGTCGCTACACAGAAGTTTTTTACCAACTTTGAACAGTAAGGAAGATACCGCGCTACTCTCCATTGCTTTGTTAAATTGTGACGCCAGTATGGCGCAGAGTTTCAAAAAATTGGGAGAAATACAGGAATCCGACCCGAGGCTCAAACAAATTATTGCAGCATGTAGTAACGACATTGACAACTCAAGCTTTCAATTATATAACGGCATTTTATTCCACAAAGAAAAAAATAGCGCTGAGTGGCGAATCGTAATACCTGAAAGGTTACAGAGATCGTTGATAGAGACAATCCATGAAAAGTTAGGTCATCCAGGTGTTTATAAAACCTTAGGGCATCTCAAGAAATTTTATTACTGGAAGGGCAGGGCCGCGAGAGTGAAACGCTTGATAACGTGTTGCGATCTATGCCAACGGGTAAAATATTTAACGATCAGTATGGAAGGAGAATACAATTTCGTTTCGGCAGACGGACCGAATGATCTCGTAACAGTTGACTTTTATGGGCCCCTTCCCATGGCCAGGGCTGGAGTGCAGTACATCTTTGTAATGCTTGATGCATTTTCAAAGTATGTAAGCCTCTATACTATGAAAAAGGCAACTGTACGAATGACTTTAAAGAAGATCTTTACACAGTTCATTCCGAAATTTGGTACGCCGAAGCGTATTCTTTCTGACCACGGAACCCAATTTACGTCGCGATCGTGGAAAGAAGAATTAGAAGAAAAAGGGATCAAGGTTTTATTCAGCTCCATTAGGCATCTGCAGTCGAATCCTACCGAGCGCGTCATGCGAGAACTCGGCCGTTTGTTCCGAACCGTCTGCGCCGATAATCACGCAAACTGGGCTGAATTCGTGCCGGATATCGAAAGAATTCTAAATATCACGATTCACCAAAGTACTAGATTATCTCCACACGAGCTACATTTTGGAAAGCCAGTTCAGGAGGAAATACACCGGTTCATTAAATTTCCCGATACGCTAGCTCCATCGCATCAATACTTGATTATGTTCGCAAAAGGAAATCTGATAAAGAGTTTCGAAAGTCGCAAGAAAGGACAAAAATCATGCTCGAAAGTAAAATTGGAGATCGGAGATTCTGTTCTCTTGTGGGTACGGCACTTGTCAAATGCATTTGATCATGTTATTAAAGAGTTTTTCCATCTGTTCGAAGGGCCGTACACGATAACCCAGCAAATCGGCGAAAATGCCTTCGTCCTATCCGATGCGAAATTGGATATGAAAGAAATCGGAACTTATAATCGTTTGAATCTTCGAAAATATCAGGCCGAACGATAGGCGAACAATCGAGCTTTAGAATCAAAAGTTGACTGTTCAAATTCCGTCTCATTGTAAATATGGTATAAATCGATGTAGAACATAATTTTAAGTGTACAGAAAACAATAGAATGATCGCGTATAAAACAGGATTTATTTTCAAAAAACTAAAAATACGTGCTGTAATAAAAATGACTAGAATAATATGACTAGGATCTCACACGGAGACCAAAGATTACTTACCACTGTGTGGACGAAAGCATGAATATATTTATGTAATTGACAAGAGAAATTCTCGCCATGTATTATCTAATGAGATATGTCTAAATCTAGGTAACGACGATCCAGTATGGAAGAATGAGTGTGGGTTATGAATGTTGTGTGTAAAGAAATAGCTCTAAAAGGATGATGGCAAAAGTATCGTCACGATAAATTGAGTGGCTTTAAGGCTAAGTATTTTCCGTCCAGTACAAGTATCTTGCACTGTCCGTAAAAAGGAGGAAAATGTAAGCTGACAAAATCGACTTGAATATTCGCGCACCGATGTATGGCGATGCGAGAGACAAAGCAGAAATTAGAGTAAGAAGAAAGAGGGGAGAACGAGGAGAGAAGCTCCAAAATCGCGACACCTCGGCCTCTTTCGCTCTGGGGACGTCGTGCCTATCGTGTGTCCGGGAATTAGCGACGTCGTCGTGTTCGACTTCCCGAATTGGTGTGGCCAGCCGATTCACAGTATATTGGACTCGATATTGTGGTGAACAGCGAGCCCCAGAGGAAAACGAAAGAGCCACCGAGGAAGCCCGAAAAGACAAATCTCAGCTGAGTAAATTCATACAATTTTTTTTTGTATAATTCGTGCGATATTATTTGTTAAAACGATATTCTGCCTATGTTATTTTGTATGAGTGATTGCGTGGAACGAAGGAGTGATCCAAATTATGTGACGCGGAATATATCCGAACATTGTTTGCGGATCTGCGGTTCTATTTCGGGTTATGTTTTTTTTTATTTGAATTTATCGTTATTCTATTAGCACGCTTAATTTAAACGAATCTGTTCAACCCGATTTCTTGATTATTTTCTTTGAGGGTTATATTTTCGTCGTATTTTTCTTTCCTCGCCGTTAATTTTATTGTAATAATTGAAAATCGAATTTGCACTCAATCCGTGGATAGGGAGTTTACAATATTATACCGGCATTTTATCCATAATTTATACATACCCTGACGGAACATTACATAGGAAAAACGAAAACGGACTAGAGAAACATCATACGTAATGGTCAGTTTTTTCGAATCGATTTAAGGATTAAAGAGGCGCCTTCAAACGTATACCGTTAAAACGTAAACAGGTGCACCGTAACACAACTGAATCGCACACTTTACGAAATGTCACACGGTGTTCAAGCTTGTAGGACGAATTTATAACAAACGATTTTCTAACATCTTGAAAACCGTATACCGCAAATTTACAACCCTTTAAAAAGCTTTCGCATTTTAAATGAATGTTGTGCCGCAGAACCTCAGGTAGCTAATCTGAGTTCTGTGCCCGAGCCTTTAGCTTGTTGGTTTCGGGATGTACTCAGTAAAGAGTTGGAACCCAAGTGACATATAAATGCGTGGTGTTATTTAAAGAGTGTTTAACAATGTATTTATTATCCTTATTACACGTTTACAAGGGTAACATTGTTATATTTACTGCATAACAATGTTATTGACGATCCTTCAATCCAAGTTCACTTTTGAACGCGGGCCCGGTCAATGTTTAACTTGACATTAAGTTAAGGTTCGTTAACGCACAGGTAGTGCTCGGTTAATGCTTACTTAACACTCGAGTAATGCGTATTCATGCTTTATTCATAATACCCGATTAATGCTCAACTAATGCTTAATTAATTCTCAATTTATGCTTAGTTAATGCTTTATTAATTCTCGATTAGTGCTTAATTAAGGCTCACTTACGCCCTTATGAATTATTGCTCTGCCGTGTCTCACTTTGTGTTCTTCTGACTCAATGCCCTATTGAGGTTTATCACTCCTTAGAATTATCAATCACAATACACTCTGTACTCTTGATACGACGAGTTTGAGCCTTGCTCTTAACTGGTGTATTCATAGTCAACCGTAAGAATCAGGAGTTCCGAAGAGACCGGTGAGACCCTGCTCTCGATCCCCTATATATTCGTGAGAGAGCAGGTCCGTCAGCTTAATTAATGAGAACATATTTATGGTTTACTTTGTGACGTGCTCGTGGCCCGAGAATTTCAGTCACTCGGCTCGAGCCACGTATAAATATAACGACGCCTCGTGTCCCTATTCTCTTTCTTAACTTTTTGTTGCTCTTCTCGGTTGAGCGCCAGGTGATCAATTCTTCCCCGATCCCCAGGGGTTTACCTTTCTCGTGTGCGTGAAGGTCTTCCACCGGCTAGTTGTAGGTGGGGATTCCAGGGCAATGCGGAGTAAATAATAATCGAGAGTAAAACCAAAACTCGTGCACTGTACTCGTGCGACAACAATTTATTTGATAGTAATGAAGCTTATTTCATACACGATTTATAATGCACTCGTACACTGACTGCTCGAACTACTCGAGTCCTATTCCCATTCGCACATTCACACTTTTTCCCGGAATTATTTTCCGCCGCCGCGGATGCTCGAGTATGGGTTTTAAACGCGGGTTAAGACTTCCCGATACTCAGCCGATCGACGCGCGCGTACTATATCTGGGTTCTCGGTTGCCGAGTCTGTTTGTTCCCCTGCTACGCGGATTACGTCTTTTCCTGGGCTACGATTTTCCTGGGCGGACTCCCGAATACGATTCTCCGTACTCTCGACTCGTAATCTCTACACGATCGGCGAGTCGTCACGCGCGTACTCTTTCGGCCCCGGTACTCCCTCACATATTCCTCGCGTCGCGCTTACGCAAACGTTTGCACTATTTCATTGCCAAAATCAGATTAATTTCTCTGACGTGCAGTGGCGGATTTAAGACTAATGGCGCCCTATGCAAGCCAATTTTTCGCGCCCCAAAAATTATTTTCAATACGTTTTTTTCAATTTCTTTGATGGCCACTGGTCGTTTCCTGGATTGATGTCCACTTAGTTTCTTCTTTAAATCACACATGATTCATTGTTTCGCACTAACTTTATGGAATCCGTGAAAAAATTCTTTATATTCAGTAGTAAATAGCCAACAATATTCCACTCGATAAACTTATGTGCGTGCTGGAACTTGCACTGTTCGTTCGCCGTGCGTTACGCCACGGCGTTTTGTGTTTCTCAGTACAATATATAAACAAAAACAAAATATCCTTCCAAAGAGGCAGGTGAGTGGCGCGCTTCTGTATATACTGACTATCGCGAGCGTTTGAATGAACAACTCGACTAAGATGCTGCGAGTTTTAAAACTATATCATCCATCGATCTTTTTTAGCTACTTAATTGATAACAAAGTATAAATAAATATCTATATTACACATAAATTATACGCGAGTTTATGGATACAAATTATTCACCTTTGACTGCTAGAAAACAACTACCCAGGTGCGGATGGCCGACGCTCCGAGTATGGCCGACGATTAGCTTTTAGTCGGCAGCAGGTTGGCGGCCGATGGTCAGATCTCGGCGTATGCCCAGCATAGGCTAAACTGTCGATTGACAACCACTCCAACGTTGGGCTCAATAGTGGGCAAAACGCTGCTTACCAGAGTTGAGCCGGCGCTGCCGTAACGTCGCAATGATGCGTGTTTGCCGATATCAAGTGGGCGTTCGCTCACGACGTCGAACGACTTTGGCCCAGTACCTGCTAACGACGTTCAGCCAACGTCCGACAACAAATATTTGTACACAATGATTTTTTTTTTTTATTTGCGCGACTGCTGAATCCTTTTTTATTATTCCAGATCCCTTTATTATAGTTTTATTTACAGTACTGTAGTGCAGACAGCCCAAGTTTCATCAATGCTATTAATTAAAGTGTGAATACAAAAATGAAATAATAAAACTTAGACAATTTAAAGCAATTTGTAAGTTAATATTAGATGGAGATGCAGCGGATATGCAGCTTATCCCTTAATAACATCCCAGCTTATCCCTTACATATAAGATTCGAAAAAAAACTTTCAAGGTGAGCATAGCCGAGTGCGTAAGAACATCGACTAGTAGTCCCGGAGTCACGGGTTCGAGCCCCCATTACCGACGAAAACATTTATTCTGCTAATTCCAATGTGTGAAGAGAAAAAACTGAAAAAAAGTAATTGCAGGATGACGAAAGAACATTTAAAAATCGGACAGATCGATAAATTTTTTTTTTTATTGTTTATTAATATTTTTCATTTAACGTTGGCTGGACATCGGCAGCCAAGATTGGGGCAACGTCGTTTGACAACGTAGGGCCGATGTTATCATCCCAAGGTTAAATGGTAGTCGGGCCTACGTTGGCGACCAGAGTCGGGTCAACTTTCTAACTCAGGCGGTCATAGTTGGTCCAACGTCAGTCCGGCTCCAAAACCGCACCTGGGTACAGATATTTGTGTAGCTAGGGCGTAGAAATAGGGTTTTATTGACGAGTGCGAAGTGGCGCACTCGCCTTCGGCTCGTGCGACACTTCACATTCGTCAAGAATTCTCTATTTCTGCGCCCGTGCTGCACATACTATTTTCTGTACTACCTGAACTGTAGTGTAAGGGCCCACCGAGGTCCAAGGGCGGAGTCACGGTGGGGTCCCGGGCGAAGCCCTGACGGGGGGTTCGGAGGGTGGAACCCCCCGAAATGAAAAAAAAACTTTTCTTTATATGTATTATTACATTATCACCCATATGTTATTATTACATAATAATTTTTGGTAAGAACAACATAACATTTTTATAAACTCGTGAATACGAAAAAACAATATACAAGGAACGGCTTTTTTGGAAAATTATTTTATGGTGTCTTGATATATGTTGATGGTGACGTTCTGACAATGAGTCATATGCAAGCTGTCTTTGGAGGGGAATTTCGATATCGACGATGAGTCTTGGTTCTCTTTGTCTGTAATCGCCGAGCTACTCGAACGTAGACATTGATCCTTCAACATTGTCTTTATCAAAACTTTTTTATCGCTGGTGGTGTTTCAACGACGGGTCCCGTTGAATTCGACGAGTTTACGATGGAGTCCGAAATCCTTTTATCTATGCGTTTCTTATTTTCGACTGAATCCTCAATGTCGCCCTCGGCTACTTGATTGGACATGGTGGCCGCAGTCAGGGAAAACCGAGAAAACTAGGAAAAGTCAGGGGAAAAAAAATATTGGTCAGGGAATCAGGGAAAAGTCAGGGAATTTCAAAATTGGTCAGGGAAAAAGTAAATTGTCGCCGAACCGTCTATAAATAAGTAAGGAGTGCATAAAAGGGAGCATTAAAAAAAAAAATAAAATGGGAACATTTTGGAAACAAAAAAGATCGAATTGAACATTAATATAATAATTAGGCATTTTCATTTGCATCGTTAATTTTTTTCATAGAAGTCGTTAGAAGTTTGGTCAGGAAAAATTTTTAATTGGTCAGTGAAAAGTCAGGGAATTTTTTTCCGGGGGGAAAACGACCACTATGTTGGACTTCCACCCTCCGTGGCATTTCAATGTCGTGAGATCTGCTCCAGAGTCGGCGAGAACAGTTGCCGACGTTTTGCGAAAGCCATGGCCGGTGTACCGCTCCGGATCGGGTAACTTCAAATATTCGGCGACTTTCCATGGCATGTATCCAAGTTTATTGAGTCCAATGACTTGTTTTATGCACTTTCCAAGCTGGAAATTCACGAAAAATCGGTTGCTCGGCAACACCTTTGGGGCGTAGAACAACGTTTTTTTTACGATATCGTAACCACGTTCTTCGATGACGAAACAGCGAGCAACTTCCGTTTTCGTATGAGGAAGTTTGATCATGTAGAAGGACCCAGTGTAGTGAATATCGTGCGTCCTCATATTGCACAGTTCGTCTCTCCTGCATGCTCTTTGGACCCCGAAGATTAGAGCTACCTATAAATTAAATTGTAAATGCAGTTTCATTATTTAATAATAAATGTACACATTTGTAGATATTTTTCTGATCATCATGAATATGATATTTTATCATTTGTAATTATAATTGTATATTTTTCATATTTACCTTTATTGCCAATTACTAAACATCCGGAGCTTCGTTCCGAAATTTGTAAACATCTTGTGGGGACAAGACTTTAGCTTTTTTGGCAAGAAATCCCTTTGTGACGACTTGCAAAAAATCGACAACATCACAATATTGACTTGTGTCAACATCATCATATATTCTGAGGGTTTTTTTGAGCGTCGAGTAAGTCGACCACAAAGTCGATGGTGCTTTTTGTGTAGACAACTGTGACAAATATGCGAGAATCGTTTGTTGTGACGTTGATACGGTCTTCTTTGCCTTTTGCCAAGCCAAGAAGTGGTTGTACGATGTCAGGTATTTATCTCTTGACTTTTCGGGCATTAGTTTTTCCCTTGTCGAGTTCGCGAGACCCACTATCTCCGAACGATCGTGTTCCACATCTTCGCACGCACTTCTTGAATCCATAATATATCTTGTTATCCAAGAAAAACTTTTCGTTGAATAGCAAACTACCCTTCATCCCGGTCTCCGTTCAACATCTGATCGCGGGTCAGTGTGAAGTTGGCTGCGTCACGCTTTAGTAACTATAGTTGGTAGTTGTCGTTCACGAGCCGCAGAAAAACGGCATAGACGCAGCCGTGCGAGAAAAGTTACAGATTTTGAGATCTGCGCATGCGCAAATTACTTTCCAAGCTCTAAAGCGTAGAAAAACTATAAAAACGGGATCTGCACATGCGCAGGTTTTTGTCTACACACACGCACGGAAACTGCCTTTCTGCGGTCAGGTTACTGGCACCTAAATACGAGCTTTACACGCAGGTCTCAGTAAACACACTAGTCTAGCAGCAATGTAACTGCCATGTATCTGAAAATAATAGGTAAGATTACGAGAATGTTTTTCTCGTAATATTACGAGAACGAGAACCTGGGACCTTCGGACTTGTAGACGGTGACCTTACCTATTCGGCTATGTTAAACTTCAGAACATAATTTTGGCAAATTGTATACACGGTTTAGACGGATTACACCCAGAGAAATAATTTATTTGACGGCCACCGTTTATCAAGATGATGCAAAATATTTATTTGCTTTACGTAAATATTTATTGAAATTAAGTACATAATTACTTAAATGAAATAACTATTTATTTAAATCAAATAAATATTTTACTTGGTCTAAATAAACGGTGGCCATCAAATAAATCATTTTTCTGAGTGTACCTACGGATCATGACTGATGTATAAACTTTAATTTCTAGCATTAAATATTAGTCGGTCAGCCCTTTGACGGTAATAAGGAAAGCAGTAATTATTTGCTTGTTATAAAATTGTTATATGTATCTTATGTACCTGTTATGAAGCCTGGTTTTGTAACGGTAACGCTATCACACTTTGTAACATTAACATTGCCTGCAGATTAGTAATGGTCATAGACATTGTTATAAACATGGTATATAAACGTTACAGAGACCAGTTACATTATTGTAATATAATTACGTTATACGTTATTAACATTACCTGATTATCACGAAAGTTACACTCACATTGTTACATGTATTGTAACAGGACGACCCGGGGTCGCCTCGTTGCCGGCAGAAAGAAGAGGTGAGGAGGATGGGCGACCCCACCCCCTTACACCTAGAGGGGTCCCCACCGCTCCTAATCTAGACTCCTGTTATGTCCTACGTACTTACTCCCACGAATTCTTTACTTCTATTCCTCAAATTCAAATGTGAACCCTGACAACACTGGCAACGCAGCGATGCACTGCCGCCGAGAGTCCCCTGCATCTTCTACACCGACGCACACGCGTATACGGCCCCGCTCCCTCGCGCTTGCCACGCCGAGATTTATGGCCTTTTCCCCAATTTTCCTAACACGCTCTGCTCTTTAAATTTTCTTCCTTGTAAATACTAGAACCCTTCCGTTTCTTCCGATTCCCCGAAAAAGATCTATTTTTAAACTTGTTTACTCTCTACGATCTATTTTTAACTACTAATACCAACACTAAATAGGGTACAATTCAGTATAAATAGGCGACCATATTAGAATTAAAATCAGTTATTCTACGACCATCGAAGCATCAACATCTCCAGAATCGCCGAAGAGCTCGCAAAGCTCTGTATCGAAAGACTCTAGCCCTGCGTGGCAGAGCACTGCGACGATAATTGGAGCTCTCCGACAATTGTCCGAGCTAGCTGCCAAATTATCTAAGTAGAAGAAATAGTCTGAACACACACAACCAATTGTATTTTAAAACCATCATATTGTTTATAATACATTGTGAGTATTTCAATTTAAAACCACACGAGATTATTTACATGCACTGCCGGGCCTACTGATAGTTTCTCAGAGGCTCATTACCTCCATCCGTCAACGATCCTTCATAAATCCGTAGCAGTTCGGCGAGGTCTCCGTCCCTGGGTAAAGAGCTAACGCCTTGACCCGAAAGAGAGACTACTCATTTTATGATCGTCACCGAGTAAACTCACTATTTGCTCGTTCAGACGTAACACTCCCGCTACCGAATTTCGTCCTGCGTGCCGTGTGGAATTCCTACTACCACGCGTCAAACGGCATCGAAACAATAAAATCGCGCGGAGCGCACAAATCATTCTCATTTGCAACGTACGGATCGATCGAATAACATCGTCTTCGCGTTCGAGCAGGAGCGATGCTCCAAGTGAAGAAAGGCGTCCTGGATACTGCGTAACTTCAGTCAGGGAACTCGTGCCATGTCAAACCCAAGCATTGTGCTTGGAAGTTGAAGCATGGTACGAGGTATAAAAAGTTCAAACCTAGAGTGTGACCCCCGCCGCGACAACTACAAGCGGGCGTTGCGAGGCTAAATAAAGAACTCGGCTCGAGCCAATTCATTAATACTCCAGAATTAATGGCAAACTGATCGGAAAAGATAGGTAAGATCACAGACTCACAGGCCCTCGGGTAGATTTTCAACCAAAGAATCCGAGGCTAAATAAGATCCTTCTTTGCACGCCCAAATAACATCTTGTGAATAGGCAACAGTGGGCTTAACCCGGAGTAACATATTCACAAAAGAATAAAACATTTTTCGCTACCCATCAGCGGGTATGCGTTTCAATCGTATTAAGTTGGGTGTTAAGCCCCATGCGGTACAGCACCAGGCAGGCCGTATGAATGCTTTGATAAAAAGAATATTTTCCGCTGATCATCAGCGATCACGCATTTAATTTAGGAGTTAGGGCAGACGTCGAGCGTAAGCGCTTATTGCTTATTACGTCGACGACCATTCTAGTTTCATTGTAAAATCCGTAGAGTCCGACTTTCTTCAGAATTCAACTCCTTTTCAATTTTCGTTTTCCATCGATTAAAATCCTTCAGTTAAAGGATCCACAGTAAAATCGTTTCCAACTTCCTTTTGGCCCCGCGCTTCTCGAGGGGCAGCTTTATAATTCTTGACTCATTAATGTGCCGAGGATGACGGGTCAAGCACTCGTCCATGTGGACTCGAGTGATCCCTATGGAGGCCAGGTAAATTAAATCTAACTAAACAAATTAACTTTTCTAAATTTTTCAAATCACGCTTCAAGCACTAAATCCGTTCAATATTCCTTTCCTAGCGGTCCAAAGTCACGCCCAGTGTACGAACCTACAGCGGTCGGCACTTTCTTTTGTTTTTGTTTACCCGTACAACGAAAGGTAAACACGTAAAATTTCGGACTTCTTTCTGTTATCAACCTCAAGGCCTCAAAGCTCGAATTATCGAAATCTCACAGTATGTTATGTAACGGTTACACAACTTTTATACATAACTATAAGGTTACACTGATATATAACAGTTTCATTAATTGCATATAACAATTGAAACATTACATATTACTCCCATGTTATATACCCTCTATATATCGGAAGAATAACACTGTTACAGTACATGTAACTTCCATGTTATATTGCCATAATAAAACGTGTTCACTGGGGTAGTACAGAAAAGGGATTTCTACAATATTCAGCATTTTCGACAATTTTTTTTTTCCTCATCGCGGCGGCGCCCCCGGCAGCTCCGCGCCCCTAGGCAATTGCCTGCTTTGCCTGTGCCTAAATCCAGCTCTGCCGAGGTGTCGTGTGACCCGCTACGCTACGAGGCGCCCTCCCGGGTGGGGGGTCACGGCCGAGTATCGATCGACTTCGTGGATCGTCGATTATCTGCATCTATCCATCCCGGCCGGCTTGCTAGCGTCGAGCCCTACGTCGCAACATTCCGAGATTTTTGTTACAACCATTCTATGCACTCATACCTTAAATTTTCTTACTTCGTTCGAGCCTCGTCGCTCGAGCGTTGCCTGCCGCCACGTTGCCGCGAGCGCGTTATAGCGCCTCGTTACAACTTATTCTCGTAAACAATATCTTTCCAAATCCTCGCTTCTTCGCGAGCGGGATTTGGAGTTTTATTTTCATTTCGACTGACTTCGGTAACTTCGAAACACCTGGCTTCCTGGTATTCCCGAGCCAGTGCCCTCGTTACCAAGATGCTCGCTCGCGACGGAGTAGCTACTGACGCAGTGTTGTCCGGTGACGAGCGAAGCGCTCGACGCTCGGCGCGTGCCGATGCATACCGCGTTATCTCGCAACCGTCGATACCCTGGTAACGAGATATTGCTACACCCTGGGTACAACATGAACAATCGCAAAATGTAACAACTTCGAAAGCGTACACGCGAAATTTGTAACAGATGTTAAATCTTACACCTGTGCAATCTTACACGGGTTAACAGGGAAGGGGGCGGATCGAAAATGCCGCTGATGAGAACCACCGCTATTATGTAGGTGAAATGAACTTCACAGTAGGCATGATTGAATGGACTTCACAGCAGGCATGGTTGAATGGACTTCACAATGTTCAATTTTTTTTGTACTGGAATGCGGGATTGATTTCTAGATCAGCTAATACTTTGCTTTTTCGCAAAATCATCTCCGAATGCCATTTATTAGTTTTTGTTACCGATTGAGTCTGTTTCACCTCGCCTTAAGGTGATGTGATATAAACGCCGCCTTCTTGCCTGCGCTCAGTCGACAACAAAAACTGTACTGAATGCGGTGTTCAGACCGCAGACCGCCGAGGAAAAAGAAAATAGTCTTTTCCTACGTCTGCCGATTTCTCAGGGAAGGACAATTTCCTTTTTCCTTGGCGGTCTGCGGTCTCAAAGCGTCTGCCGATTTTCCAGGGAAAGACAATTTTCTTTTTTCTGCGCAGGCTGAAGTCTCCAAGCGGCTTTTAGTATAGTTTGTTACCGGCGGCTATATATCACATTACCTTAAGTCAGCGAGAGCATCATTATCAGCGGGATCAACGACGCCGATATAGTCGTCTGCACGAATATCGGCATGACTTACTACCCACCACTTTCTCAAGTACAGCATTGGCCATCAGTTGGAGAGGCGAGGGTCGCATCAGATTTACGAACAGCGCGACTCCGGGTTATGATGGCTGATTTTCATTTGGGAGGCTTCGTCGATCTCAAATTCGGCGAAGGGGTCAAGTGTTAGAGTACGGTGAACGCTGCAGTAATGTGGTAAAGTTTCTAGTGTGATATTATTTAATTAAACAATCCTCTAAAAATGGGGTCCATAGCGATCGTGGCATTTGCTATGAATGCTATGAAAAAAAAAAATTACAAGCTGTAGGAAAAACGAAATCGGCTAAGGGAAACATGGGTAAGATGTTCCAAATCGATTTGATGGTCAAAACTGCGATTCGTTGCTCGTAACCAACGAGTATTTTTTTCGAGGTTGTATTTATTGTGTTGTCATCGAATATTAATCGACATTCATTTTTGGTACTACCTATTTACTACTACTTTTTTACCATTATTTTTGGTACTAACATATATCTATATCATATATCTATGATAAGATATATTTCATATATCACTGAAGTATATCCTTGCCTAGTCCGAGGCACAACTGTGTTACAGTATGATTGAATCATTCGATTTACGGTAGAGTTTGCAGGGGAACGGTGAAAGTAATACGTGAATTGTTGTCACATTCAGTGGCCCCACTGAGATATCGCCAACTGGAATTTTCATCAACATCCATGTCGGCGGTCACGATCCTCCGGTTGATACTCAGTTCGTTTCCGATAACGAGGATGATTCCCGAAATTCCCGAGTCAGGCCATGTAATGTCTAACGGATAACCGCCATCCACCCAGTCAGGTGTCGGATTACTATTTTTGTATTCAGAAAAATAATATAAACATCTTATATGACAAAAACGTCACAGATTTTGGATGTAAGGACGCTTACAGTGTGGTGTAAAATTTGTTATGATCAATTTTCACTATTCTCTTACCCGTATTTTGCAAAGTTGGTCCACATCGTGACCATGCGATTAATTGTGCGACGTACGGGACTCGTCGGATTGGTACTGTAGTTCATTTGCGGATAGTAAAATATGAAAGAAGTATCATCACCATGCCCAGCACCTTTGGAAATGAAATACAAAATAAATAATTGAAGAAACCAACTCAATCGATGATAATTATGGAGTTAAATATTGACCGGGAAGGCTGTTGTTTAACGCGAACTTGTGAGGTCCGTTCGCATAGAACGAAATATCGTAGTAGTATACTGGATTATTTTTGTTATTGGCAGCAAGAAATCTTTGAGTCTGATCGATTCCGGCTATGTACATGAGGTTTGACGTTTGCTGAAAAGTATCAATTCTCATAATAAAATATCATTTGACACTACCCGAACTATTTCTATATGAGATTGTCTCTATTCATTGATTTTTCTATAAATGGTATTTGTTTGAGACCAACATTGATAAATTTCCGAAGTTCCTTATAGCTGAGATCATCATAAAAGCTTAGGTTTCTATTAAGTCGTTCTTTTGCTGATATGATACTCTCCGGTATATCCATATGATACATGTTGGCCGCATTAATACATTCATCGATAACTTCGCTGACAAGATCCGGCGCTGCACAAACACTTTCGTTTTAAAAACTGTATTTTTAATCTCTTAAATTTAAATGAATGGAGTGTAAAACGTACTAGTGACGAAGGAAACTGTTTCCTGATCTTCGTAGCCGATAATCTGTGGAATTTGGTTGAAGCGACCGGTGAGGTATTTAGTGACAGTGCACTCTGTCAAAAATGGTTCAATAGCGATGGATTCGTTTTCTAGCGTCGGTACGAATGGTCCAAAAAACTGTCAAAGAATACATCCGTCATTGTTTACCGTGCCGGTCAGTAAACCGGATTCTACGAGGATGAGAAAATTCATTGTTACCCGACCCATATGTGATGTTGCGTTTATGATATTCCACGCTGGAACATCGTACAAAGCCTCCAGAATGCTGGTTGGATTAGTCCAGTTTATTCCTAACTCATCAGTGAGCTTATGAGCATAATGTAAACATTTAGCAGTAGATTGAAACGCCGAGGGTTTTAACGGTACGCCACTCATAGAAATAGAACCATGGAAAAGATCTGTAGTATAATAATGATTTGGACATTTTTAATTTGTAACACAAACATTTTCGCTGAGTGGGCAGAGTTGTTGGATTGTAAGAGAGGTAAATAATAAATTTTCCGCACCTGCGGCTAAATTTGATAGCACCAAATAACCAACTGACGCAGCTCCAGAACTTTCACCCATGATCGTAACATTTTTGGGATTGCCGCCGAATTTCGCGATATTCTTTTGTACCCACTTGAGGCCTTGCACAAGATCCTTCAGACCGGCATTTCCAGATGCGGTGGGATAATTAAGGGATAGGTAACCTGATAATCGTCAATAAATAGTGTATAAAACAATCGGATGTTTAAATGAATCCCCATTGTAATCAGGATAATCTCAATAAGGATGATTACCAAATGGTCCCTCACGATAATTGAGAGAAACGTAGACGATGTCTTTCTCGAGCAAGTAATCTGGAGGGTACGATTTCAAGGTTGATGATCCACTAGAGAATGCACCTCCGTAGATCCAAACGATAACAGCTTTCAACTCCGTCGGGGCTTCTGTCAAACTCCACTATAATACCGTTAGTACTTTTTAGGAAGATTTTTTTCTTAACAAAATAGAAATTTTCGGATATTTACAGAAAAATCAAGAATTTTTTAATCTGTGAATTTTGTTTGTTTGGACCCTTCCTTGGCGATTGAATGTCTCGTTGATTACATATTTTTATTGCCATAAAGATTTGACAATTACAAGAAAACAAATTGCTTTCTTCGCAGTGATTGTTATAAACGTAAATGCTTTATGATTGCTTACCAGTGGTGTGGCAACATTTAAGTACAAGCAATCCTCGTTTCCAGCAATTTTCATCGTTTCGTAACGAAATTGAATACAATCGGGAGCGTCTGTGGTCGCGTTATAAATCTCGGTCCACGGTTCTGGATCGACGGGAGGCTATCATGGGATTATTCCACCAATGCGATTTAGCCTGTCTTCAGCGTCAGTTCATCATTGACATAATCTAACGCAACTATACCTGGAATCTGAGATTTCCGACCGGAGGTTTTGCAAATGGTATGCCCGTGAAAGCTGCATATTTCACTGAATTGACGGTAGTGAGAATTGAACCTTGAACAGGGCCAGAAGCTGTTTTCACTACTGTCGTTCGTTTAACGGCGCTGGATGCTCCGAACAAACTTATCAGGATGATCGTTGAAAGTTGAAAGAACATGTTTCTTTTCCTCGAAATTTTGCACAAATTTTTTTGCATCTGTGTTTTCAGAGACTTTAGGTCTGCTTTCACTGTCAGTGAGCGTTGCCTCGGTAGTTGCACTGCGAATGTCTCTGTCACGGGGTAGTTTAAATGGGTAACTCAAGTAATGAGATTCCTACGTATGCTGGATACATGTAGATCACTGCTCATTAAAACAAAATGGGCATATCGCCGATTATCACGCAGCGGTTGGTGTGCCTCGATAGTTGCGGTCATGAAACGATTGCCTGTACATACACATGCAAATGAACAAAAAAATATATCCCTACAAATTGTGTCTATCAAGTGGCAGATTATGATCATAGAACTTATGTGGCCGTAGAAACATGCCTCAAAAGGGTACTGGGTAGTAGGTGATATTGCCTTCGAGATGATGTAATCATGTTTTTAAATAGAAACGAATGACGCTTGCTGGGATTTTATTTGTGTGTACGTTGCTATTGCACGATCGCTGCGATAAATCGAGTGAATTATTGATTATGTGGGAGTCATTATTTAACTCCTAACAGCTACATTTTTAAATAGACACGAATGACGCGGGCTGGGATTTTATTTATGTGTACGTTGCTATTGCACGATCGCTGCGTTAAATCTAGTGAAGTATTTATTATGTTGGGGTGCATTATTTAACACCTAGCAGCTACGTGCAGTGCTCTGGCTTTCCTCTTAGCTACCATATTTGAATAACGAAAACATTGTAGGCATCGGATAAAGACAAGTAGCAAATAAATTATCATAACTTTGTTGTGTGCCTTATCGAATAGTCAGATACGTATTCGTTACAATATAACTATGTTGCGACATGGTTTATGTGTTCACGTTACAAAGCCAGAATATTTACAGAGCAACGTTCTGACTCGGTCGAATCCCTTTGGGCAAATCAGCAAGTCATTCGACAGCTTTACGCGCCTCTTATTAACTGTTTCTTTAACTATGTTTTTTTTTTGTTATGTGAGCGAACGACGTTATGTTTCTCGTGATGAAAGAGTCATTTTTCAAGCTACTATTTATTGCATTATCATTGAATATTAACCGATATTAGTTTTTGGTACGTGTTGTGTGCAAGGGCGATGGGTCGATCCAAGAAGGTAGACACGAGGAATTTTGTTGAAAATGAATTTATTTTTTCTGCGAGCGTCGTGACGGGGCCTTATGTTTGTCGGCCATGTTTTTTCGTAGTCTCTCGGCGTTCGGCAAGGCTCGTCGTCGTGGCGCAAGTGGTGCCTACGTTACGCGGATCGTATGCGCACTACAATCTTCCGCTTACATACTGAACATCCCGACGGCCTTGGAAACTCATAGTTTCCAACAATATGATCAATGAATACGTGGATTTAAAAAGTATGAATACAAAATATCTTAAGAATAAGAACAAATAATACATATCGATACAATGTGTGTTGATTTACATACGTTTTATATACTTAAACTTCGATAGGTAGTATGCAAATTTTCGGCAAACTGCACTGAACGATTCCGTTGCTCGTTTTAATACTGACAACGCGTACATGTCCATCTTTGCCTGCATGAGTCTCAGTAACGCGACCCAGCTTCCACCGTAACGGCGGGACCTTATCGTCTTTCAGGATTACAAGTGTATTGGGCTTAAGTAACTCGTTAATGTTTACGTCCTTCCATTTCGTTCGTGCTTGGAGCTGTGTCAAGTATTCACGACTCCACCGAGACCAGAAGTGCTGCTGAACTTTGGTTAGTAATTGGTACCGAGTCAGCCGATTAGTCGCGAGGTCTAGCAAATTTGGATGAGGTATAGCAGTCAGCGGCGCACCGATTAAAAAATGTCCTGGTGACAATGCGGTTAGATCGGAAGGATCGCTTGACATCGGCGTGATCGGTCTCGAGTTTAAGCATGCTTCGATCTCAGTAATAACCGTGTAGAATTCTTCAAACGTGAGCAATGCGTCTCCGAGTACACGTTTCAAATGCGTTTTAGCGGATTTTATACCGGCTTCCCATATTCCTCCCATGTGGGGCGAGTATGGGGGTATAAAATGCCATTGGATTCGATTTTCCGAGGAAAAATCTATTACGTTCTGTTGATGAGCTTTGTTTTGGATCAAGTTTGCAAGCGCGGTTAATTCATTACTTGCTCCGGTGAAGTTGGTGCCATTATCTGAATAGATATTCGACGGCTTTCCTCTACGAGCAATAAATCTTTTGAATGCGTTCAAAAAGGCGTTAGTTGTTAAATCTGAAGCTAACTCGAGATGGATCGCGCGGGTAACTAGACACACGAAGAGGCATAAGTAAGCTTTCGTGGATTTGTTTCTTGACAGTGTGATGCTGAAAGGCCCGCCGTAATCAACGCCAACGTTAAAGAAGGCTCGACTTGGATTTACGCGGACCGAGGGTAAATTTCCCATGATTTGTTGTAAGTTTTTCGGACGCAGTCGAAAACAGGTCATGCATTTGTGCAAAACGCTGCGTACGGCGGATCTTGCTGACAGTATCCAATAAGTTTGGTTGAGAGAACTCAAGATAGCTTGCGGACCGGCATGTAAGTGCTTTAAATGCATATCGCGAATAATGAGTCTGGTAAGACCGCTGCTGGGCGCGAGTACGACCGGAAACCTCTGTGCGTAGGAAAGACGAGTGTTCTGTAGTCGACCTCCTACTCTGATCAGTCCATCTTCGTCGATGAATGGGTGAAGCGATGCGAGCTTGCTATCGCGGTGCACCGGTGTTTTCTTGCCAAGGGCTTGCAGTTCTTGAGCGAATGTTTGAGCTTGACTGATTTTCAGAAGCGCCGTCGTGGCTTCACGTAACTCTTGAACTGATAGTGGGCCGCTTCTTCGATTGGCACTGTGCCGTGTGTTGTGTGTAAAGCGTCGGCAATAAGCGACAACTCTTGTGAGTTTGCGTAGTGAGGAATATCGCTCGATGATCTCGAATTGTTGAATAATGGCAGTTAAACTCGTTGTTGCTGATTTTGCTTCGATTGCAACCGTATCGACGATGTCATCGTCTAGAGGTTCTTCGTTCTCGTTGACGTAAGGATCAATGGATTGAGACAACCAGTGAGGCCCGTTCCACCAAATATCACAGTCTTGCAGTTGTTCTGGATTTATTCCTCGGGATATTACGTCGGCAGGATTGTCCTCCGAACGTACGTGGTGCCATTGATTTTTGTCTGATAATTCCTGGATTTCAGCCACTCTGTTGGCAACGAACGTTCTCCAATTCCATGCTTCACCAGCGATCCAACTAAGAGTGATCTGTGAATCACTCCAATAATACTTGCTGGTGATCGGGAGCGTAATTGCTTCGGTAACTTTCTGAGCAAGCCTAACGAGCAGTATCGCGCCACAAAGCTCGAGTCTTGGAAGGGTTACCGATTTGAGGGGGGCTACTCGCGATTTTGCGCAAAGTAACTTGACGATGTATTCATTTTCGAGTGTCTGCGATCTGATATATATACATGCTCCATAAGCGCTCTCGGATGCATCGCAGAACCCATGCATCTCGACCTTAACGGGATTTGCACAGACGACGATTCGCGGAATCGAAATATCGTTGATTTGCGATAGTTGATCGTAATACGATCTCCAAATTGTGTGCAAATCACTGGGCAGCGATTCGTCCCAGCCAATCTTCAGCCTCCACAATTGTTGTAGAATGATTTTTGCTTTGATACATGCCGGACCAACGAGCCCCAGCGGATCATAGATTTGTGAGATTAGCGACAGTACACTTCTCTTTGTGATTTTAATTTTCGTATCCATCGTGTTCACTTTATATCGAAACGTGTCGTTCGAATGATTCCAAAATAATCCGAGAGTCTTGACTTCGTCACCGATGGGGCGATCGAAGCTCGGAGATCCATCGTCGATCGTATCAATTCGATTCGGTGTGTTAGACGTCCATTGTCGTAGTGGGAATCCTCCAGAAAGCAGTAGTTTACTAACTCCTTCCTTGATTGCTTTAACGTTGTCGATGTCGTCACTACCGGTGAGCAAATCATCGACGTAAAAATCGCGTAAGATAACTTTGCTGAATTCCGGGCATTCTTGTTCGTTGTCGTACGCTAGTTGATGAAGACTCCTGATCGCGAGGAACGGAGCAGTAGCAGTACCGTAGGTTACAGTATTGAGTCTGTATTCCTTGACGGGTTCCTCGAGGTTGGGTTTCCACAGAATTCGTTGTAAGTCTCGGTGGTCGTTGCGCACGTTCACCTGCCTATACATCTTCGTTATGTCGGCTGTAACAACATACTGATGCTGTCGGAAGCGTGCTACGATGGCAAAGAGTTCTTGTTGGATTGTTGGACCAACTCTGAGGATATCGTTTAATGATCTTCCGGAAGAGGTCTTGCACGAAGCGTCGAATACGACGCGTAACTTCGTCGTGAGGCTCGATTCCTTCAGAACGGCGTGATGTGGAATATAATATCGAGGCAAGCCGTTTTCTATCTCGCTGCTGTGAATTTCGGACATGTGGCCGAGTGTTACATATTCATTCATGAACTCCTGATATTGCACTCCGAGCTTAGGCTGCTTGTTCAATTTTCGATTAATTGCTTGTAGACGACGGAGAGCTATTTCACGCGATTCGCCCAGCTGATCAGTGCTGTAGCGAAATGAGAGCGCTACTGTGAATCGTTCGCTTTCATCTCGTCGATAGTCTGCTTGAAAGTCTTCTTCGCAGCGTTTTTCTTCGTCAGAGAATTTTTTAGATGGGCTGTACTCCTCCATCTTCCAAAATCGTTCGACCTGATCTTGCAGATTCGTGTCCATCATTACAGAGCACAGTGTGGCCCGTGTGTTTTCGTTTTGCGATTCTGTTAAAACGATATTCCCGCTCACAATCCATCCTAGCTTTGTCTTGTGCAGGAGCGGTTGATTTCGGCTGATAACGTGTTGAACTACGCACAGAAGCTGCCAGAACACTCCGGCACCCAGCAATACGTCGATTTTACCTGGAACATTGAAGGTTGGATCGGCAAGACTAATGTTCTCGGGAATTTTGAAGTTTTGTAGATCGATTTTCGCGGTCGGTAAATGTTGCGTAATTTCATCGATAACGAGAAATGGAAGCTTTGCTTTGTACTCGTTCGTTCGCGACTTAATAACTGCGTTGATGGATCCGCTGACGTGAGACTGGCTTAAATTTATACCCGAAATCGAGACGTTCTCATCGCATTTTGTCAACTGCAATCTCTCACACAAAGCTCTCGTAAGCAAGTTAGATTGTGAACCGGAGTCTAGGACTGCTCGACACACGCGCGCGTTCCCGAATTTATCGTAAATCGTGACTAACGCGGTGGACAACATAACGTGCGGTTTGTTTCGTTGTACGCTCGATAGAACACTCGACGGTTGAGCATCCGATCCGCGAGTTTGATTTTGATCTATCGTGTTTTCGTGATTTGCTCTAGGGTAAAACTCGTCTATGTGCAACAACGTGTTATGCTTTTTGTTGCATTTCTTGCAATTACTTGACTTACACTTGTCCGATGTGTGATCAGAGCGCAGACAATTAAAACAAAGTTTTATACGCTTAACTTCGTTCCATTTCTCTTGTGTGTTAAATCCTTTGAACGTCGAGCAATGATAAATCGAATGATTACCCTGACACGTGGGACAAGTTTTTGTTTCGCTTTCGTTTTTACTGCTTAGGCACGAGACCGATTCCTCCGATTTCTTAGCATTAGGATTCAAATTTTTTGTGGGCTTGCTCGACGATTGTTTCAGCGGATTCAAAGTTTCTAACATCGCGCAATGTTGAGTCAAGAATTCTGTTAGTTCGTTAAACGTTGGAATGTTTTGCGCTGTGATATTCGTTTCCCACTTTCGTCTCGTGACAGGATCGAGCTTTGACGCCATCATGTGAATTACCAAGCTGTCCCACTGATCCGTGGGTTGACCAAGCGTCTTGAGAGCTCTCAAATGTTTTAGCGTATCGTCGAGTAATTTTCGTAACTGTGTAGCTGATTCCTTGGGAATTGTAGCTATGTCAAAAAGTGCTTGCACGTGATGATGAATTAATAATCGTTTGTTCTCGAATCGAGCTTTCAGAAGATTCCATGCTTCTGTGTAATTGTTTGCAGTGGTCTCTAGTGAGTGAATTACTTGACTAGCAACTCCTTGAAGAGAAGATCGCAAGTAGTAGAATTTTTGAATATTGGACAAAGCTTCGTTATTGTCAATCAAAGCTTCGAACGTGTCACGAAACGTTAGCCATTGCGCGTAATGACCGTCGAATTTCGGGAGATTGAGTGGTGGAAGCGTTATGCTCGACGCAGCTGCCAACTCTAAACCGTCTTGCTGGACGAGTGGAACTCTGCCATTATGCACTTGGCCGTTTGCTTGCGGAACTAGAGGCGGTGTTATTATTTGTTTTGCTAATGCTACCGTTCGATAATATGACGTTTCGAAATTAGCGCGTTCTTCGGCTTGAGCTGGTGTGTCTTCCAACTGTTCGATATCCGTTTGTGCTAAATCGAATTTATCCCATAATTCAAGAAGTTTTTGCAACCTCGCCTCTACCTCTGCAACGTTACCCCCCGGTTGGAAGGCTGCGCACGTATTGTGAATACGTGTTAATTGACCTTTGATAATTTTTCGATCGCCTTTCATCTGAGCTAATTCTGCCATATTTACTACATGCGCTTGTGCTTCCGGAGAAGCTGCGTGTGATGATGCACGAGGCCCTAGACGTGACGTAGGACGTGATCCTGGACGAGACGTAGGACGAGATCCTGGACGAGATCCTGGACGAGACGTAGGATGTGGATGACTCTGCTCTTGATTTGTTTCGATGGTGTACGTATAACCATTGACGAACTCCGCGCTGAGACAGTCCGCTGCCTGAGCTCAGGAAATACTGTCCGCTACGGCTGTTGAATTATCCGGTTCGATGCCTCCTGGCGTCAGTGCTGGATTGCACGACCCCTCCTCGAAGACGATGTCGATTGACGTGATACACGAATATTCGTGCGTATAACCTCAAAACTTCGCTCGGTGATTGTCGAGTGCGCTTCCTTTTTTTTTGAGGTTATAGCGTTTCGGCTGTCGAGACGTGGCTCGGTGTCCCGTACTAGCTGAACAAAACGTTAATTCGTAGCTTTTTTTGTTTACTCGAACTATTAACTCTACGTCGAACTTGAATTCTGTGAAGCGTTGCGAACAAGAGAAATTTTTCCGTGGAACGGTGTCGTTGTAGTGGCGCACTCTTGCACGAAAACCCAACGCGTCCCGTTGGCGGTTGGTCGTGGTGCCTTTGTTCCCGACGACTCGACAGTTCACTTGTGGATACGGCAATATTCACCCGTGGATGATTTCGACCTTCTCGAGAAATCGAGAAAATAATGTCTTCCTGTATTGAACACTCGACAGTCGTCACTTTTTTTTTTTTAAATGTAAATTAAGCTTGGGATGAAACTCTGCTATTTTTCGCTCGCGGGCTACCTTCTCGAAATTTCTGTAGAACTTTTCACAATCCAGCGCTGATGCCCGTGTTACTCGAAGGACCAAATTATGTTGTGTGCAAGGGCGATGGGTCGATCCAAGAAGGTAGACACGAGGAATTTTGTTGAAAATGAATTTATTTTTTCTGCGAGCGTCGTGACGGGGCCTTATGTTTGTCGGCCATGTTTTTTCGTAGTCTCTCGGCGTTCGGCAAGGCTCGTCGTCGTGGCGCAAGTGGCGCCTACGTTACGCGGATCGTATGCGCACTACAATCTTCCGCTTACATACTGAACAGTACGACACTGAAAAAAAGCTTTGGTAATATCAACCTCACAGCTGCGGTCACGGAAAATTGGTTTGAATTAATCCAGGCGTATTTAAATAGGCTGCACCGTTGTTGAAACAATAAAACTGGTGTGGTTGTGTCCATTACGTATGGCATTACTGTAATTACAACGTTGGTTCAAACTAAACTAATTAGTCATTAAAACAACAACTTTTTGTTCGGTTCAATCGTATATACTGTCAACATACAGAAGGTATATTATTTTGACTTGAACGTATATTTTGTCAACTTGAAAAAAACAGTGATTCGATGTGGTCGTATATATACGAACATTTGTAATATTGAAAATAATATTTATTCAAGTCGGCAAGATCAATTTAGTCGTCCACAAATATTATACCCACAATAAACAACATTCAAGTTGGTGATATTTCAATGTCACATCATCGAAGTTGAGTCTAAGTTAATGACGGAGAATAACTTATACATCCGATTCAAGATTGT
This sequence comes from Amblyjoppa proteus, assembly GCA_963922035.1. NCBI lineage: Eukaryota > Metazoa > Arthropoda > Insecta > Hymenoptera > Ichneumonidae > Amblyjoppa > Amblyjoppa proteus. Next base: position 15,446,314 of record OY998233.1, read on the forward strand.
ACATGTCAATAAGCGATTATAACGTAATAGTAAGGTACTAGGTCAGGATGCGTTAGTTTCGGGGTTCGAGCCCCGCTACGATATATAGGATTTTTATTTGTAAAAATTGTGTTATATTGATATGTAGGGATTGTACTGATGACAATTGAACACAACAAACACGATGTAACCATGTATAAAATTAATTAGTAAAAAATAACGTAAATAACAGTAACGGGACCCAACTCCAGGTTGAGTTGGGTCAAACTATTTGTTTCTTTGTGTCAGTAGATAGTAAAAGATGTTTGTTCAAAGAAAGGTTCTTTTTCGTTTAGTTACAGGATACATTCATTTTACTACTCATAATTATAAGTTGTTCGGGTTACGAGCGTTAAAAAACTGCTGAATGAACAAAAGCAAGTTACCGTCGCGAATTAGATGTCTTCGATTAAAACAGATATTTCGTAAATGCCGATGTATACTTCGCGTACCAACTTAAAGCTTCAGTTACAGTTTATTCAACCAAAATATTTGATTCCTAAATCTTATATTAAGTATATTCAACCAAGTGGAGAATAAAAGTGATGTAATATTGCATTGATATAATTGCCTATTCTGTTCGGTCCAATATATTCTTAGTTGGGACATCGAAATGATTTTCTTTTTTTTGCTGAAGTAACTTTTTAATCAATTTAACTAAATATTTTCTTCGACACCTGCAACTGCCGAATTTGGTTAATTCAAAGAAAGTGTGTTTAATATTACCAAACCTTTTTTTCGCTGTACGGGCAGCGGTCGTCTCATTGCGCGTAGCAATACCGTATCCGCGCGCAGTAATAGGTGGGGGTCCTGCTTTCGTCACGCTCTTTCTTCAGTTCATCGTGACGTCCCGAAATTGTTAGACGTATGGTCTATTTCAATAGTACTTTTATACAACGAATACCGGAAGTTAATATTACATCGGCTTTTTATCCATCATTCATACATACCCTGGTGAAACATTACATAGGAAAACCGAAAACGGGCTAGAGAAACATCATACGTAATGGTAAGATTTTTCGAATCGATTTGACGATTAAAGGAGGCGCCCTCAAACGTACACCGTTCAAACATACACAGGTGCACTGTAACACAACTGAATCGCACAGTTCACGAAATGGCACATGGTGTTAAATCTTACACGACGAATTTGTAACAAACGATTTTCTAACATCTTACAAACCGTACACCGTAAATTTACAACTCTTCAAAAAGCTTTCGCATTTTAAATGAACAATCGCGAAATGTAACAGCTTCGAAAGCTTATACGTGAAATTTGTAACAGACGTTGAATCTTACACCCGTGCAAACTTACACGGGTTAACAGGAAAGGGGGCGGATCGAAGATGCCGCTGATGAGAACCACTGCTATTATGTAGGTTAAATGGACTTCACCGCAGGTATGGTTGAATGGACTTCACAAGAGGCATGGTTGAATGGACTTCACAGCAGGTATGGTTGAATGGACTTCACAATGTTCAATTGTTTTTTTTTTGTTCGCCATTTTTAGTTAAATCGAAAATGTCTGCGCGCATTCTAGCGCTCAAAATTGTTTAGCTACCGGGTTAAAAACGCGTACAGAGATAGAATATGATCACCCGATGATCCCATTAAAATTTCACGAAAATCGATCGAGCCGTTAAAATTTTGTCATTTTGAATTTTTTGACATTCGTACAAGTTTTTCTTTCGAGGCGCATTTTTCCGAATTAAATATTCATCTATAAATTAAAAAGTATCGGATTCGTGATTAGCGTGAAAAAAATGTATGGATTTACAGTCCTGGAGTGACAACTAACGAAAAAGTTTACCGCACTGAGAAAAAAAATGGTTGCGTTAACCAGATTCGCGGTCACGCATGTTCAAAGCTTTTATTTGTTTGATACAACTAAATCATTCTTTTGTTGAACGATTATATTCGCTTCAGTCGATTAAAAATATGTCGATTGAAACAAATTTTTTTATTATACCAACTAAATAACGCCGTTGTACGCGGGGGAACGCTCCTTGGTTAATCCAATAATTTTTTTTTCTCAGTGCGGGTATTTTTATAGTAAAAATTGCAAAAATGAGTGATTTTGGATGTTTTTAAACAGCGATTTCTTAGCTTTCCGATGGCATCGCTGAAAAACCCAGGTGCCTATCGTGATCTACAGCAAGACATACATAGGATGATGGATATGACGCGGTTGAAGAAGCTAAATAAAGAGGTATCACTTGAATTTCTTGAGTAAAAATTGAAAGTGCAAAAAAACATTCAGGAACGCATACTTCCATGTAATTTTTCACGCCAAGCGCAGATCCGACATAGTGAAGCGTGATGATAAAGTATTTTTACGCGTTGAACCTGAATTGGCTAGCCGTTTTGCATAAAAGTCTAACAAGATGTTGACGTTGAAAAAAGTTGAAAATTTAAATTTCCATATTGCTTCCTCATAAAAGTTGAAAATTTAAATTTTCTTATCACTTTCTCATAAAACTTGAGAATTGAAGTTTGCATATCGCTCTCCCATAAAAGTTGGATGTTGAAATTTTCATATCGTTTTCTCATGATGTTCCTTTATTCGTAAAGCTCCCTCTATGAGGAAGCCAAAAATACAGAAAATCCTTTCTCATAAAAGAAGCTTCGCGAATAAAAGAACATCATTAGAAGACGATATGACAATTATAATTTCCAACTTTTATGAGAGAGCGATATGCAAACTTCAACGTTCAACTTTTTTTAAATACATTATTCCACCGTATAACGACTTCGCTTTATACACAGCCATTCGTCTCCTTACCAGTAACCATCCTCACTTGCGGCCGCAGCCGAATTTCCCTTCTGTACCGCATTTGCCATGGCATTTCTGTCATGGGCATAGGAAAACTGCGGAAAACTGTGCCGAAACAGCAGATCTCAAGTTTGATTCCGAACGTTACATCTTCCGGAGCAGAATTGGGATCAGGCTACCCTTATCAAGCCCCCTTAAGATATAGCCAGGGCGTGCCTCATTAGACCTGCCTGATGAGGGCCTGATAAGGTGCAGGTCGTAAAGCATGACTAAATAATTCTCATTTCAGATGAGGCGAGCCTGATGCCAGCCTGATCAGAGCCCGATAACGTACAGGTAGGGCCCAATCCCGCGTAGAAATTTGATCAGGTATGCCCTACGACTGATCAGGTCCTGATGAGGAAACGGTAAGGCTTGCCATTTTATGGAAAGCTTTACCTGGGCCGGGTTTGGAATACACACGGTCTGCATGACCAAGCTAGCCTACGGCTAGTAAGATCAGGTCCAGATCAGGCATTGATCGGGCAGCCCTTGTTAATCGATAGTAAAGGAATTGACTGGATATTCGGCCTCGGCAATAGTAGGGGCGTTATCAGGTCTGCCATACTGCTGCATACTAATTTTGTTAACTCAAGATATCTTTACAGCATTTCATTCCTAATTGTCAGTACTCCATTCCTACATTACTTTCAAATAAATTCATACATTTTTTTTACAGTCGATATGAATTTTTTATAGAATTTTCCTACGTTGGAAAAAATGTTTACGAAGTTTTGCAACGTACTTTGGCTGTTTGAATAATTGAATAAGTTAATAAATAACTTAAATAATTTAAACGATTTAATCAAAAATATTCCCTGATTATTTGCTGTACCCTTATTTTTCTATTTATTATAATTTTTTTACATCACTGTTATCCAAAATCAATGTTCCTAGCATCTTACACACGATTGATTTTTCCAATTTTTATCTCATTAGAAATTGTTCGAAATTGTCACTGAATTTCATTATTAACCGAGAATGCATGTGTACTGGCAGTGTAAAAGTATATGTAGTCGTGTACATACTTCTTCCGGAGCTTAAAAGCAAATTTGATATTACGTTTCTCAAGTTCAGGATAGCCGAGTTGGTAAAGGCGCCGCCATCACAGTCCCCATTGGCAAGGACCATGAGTAAGAATTAATTTTTCGGTGATTTACATTCTACTACTTAGTTAATTTAATACGAGAAACAAATATAAAAAGTTCACAAGTCTGATAAAATAACGCTAATAAATAAAATATATTTATTATACTTTGCTTAGGGGGTAATCAGGCAATTTGATAAGGCCGTGATCAGGCAGCCTGATCCCGGCCTTATCAACCACTACGTTACATTTTCATGTTAGGCCCTTCTCAGACTGCCGTACTATAACCTGATGAGGCACTACGGCAAGCCTGATAATGCCCGTATTGGGGCCGTGGCTCAATTTCTACCCGGGATAGCGTACATCTGACTGGATATCCTTGGCTTTTGACGAGGCTAGCCTGATAGTACCCCGATCAGGGCCTCAGGCAAGCCTTCTCAAGGCATGCTGATATGCTTGCCCGGAGAACAATGATTTTGCGATGAGAATATTGACTTTGCATAATGCAAATTCCAAAAAATGATTCTAAGGTATTTGAGAAATACATTTTTAGAAATAATTTTTTTTACTTTTTTACCTTAACCTTACCTTTTTTATAATTTCAAATAAATTCGTATATTTTTTAAAGTTGAGTTAAATTTTTTATAGAATTTTCTTACATTGGAAGTTTTTTTTTTTTACGAAATCTTACAACGAATTTGGATGCTTTAATAAGTTAATAAGTAAATAAATTAATTAAATCATTCAAACGATTTAATAAAAAAGATGCCTTGATTATTTGTCGAACATTTATTTTATATTTATTACAATTTTTGTACATTACTATTATACAAAATCAATGTTTCTAGCATCTTACATATAATTGATTTTTTCCGATTATCTCATTAGAAGGTGTCAAAATTGTCACTGAATTTCATTGTTCGACGGTAATGCACGTGTGCGGCACTATGTAAAAGTATATTAAGTCGTATGTATACTTCTCCCGGAGCTTAAAAGGAAATTCGACATTGCGTTTTTCACATTAAGGATAGCCGAGTAGGTTAAGGCGCCGCCAACGCAGATCCCATTGGCTAGGTCGCTGATTCGAGTCCGACTATTAGTGAAGTAAAAATTAATTTGTCCGTGATTTACATTGTCGTAATTTGTTAATTTAATAAAAAAAGTTCACAAGTCCGATAAAATAACGCTAATAAATAAAAAGTATTTATTATATTTTTCTCAGGAGGCAGTCAGGCACCTTGATTAGGGCGTGATCAGGCAGTCTGATCAGGACCTTAAGGGCAACTGCGTTACATTACTCCTGATTAGGGCCTGATAAGGTGCCTTATCAGAATCTGATGAAACGTTAGGCAATGCCTGATAGGGACCTGACATCAGCCCGACGACAATTTCTGCTCGAATTCGTCGCTTTTCACCGAGAGCATAAACACGGACTACAACTGTATACATGCAACACTTACATTTAAAATTACCAATGTATGTGTGGCCGATGTGTATATCTAGACTTTCGTCTCGCCCATATTTTTATTCTCAGTAAAACTACGAGAACCAGAGATCGAACGGTCGACCTCCCAATACTTAGGTCTAGAGGCGAGGACAGTAACTAATGCCCACCGCACCGGTTTTTTAACCAATATGGGTTTTTGGTACTAATTATTCTACGATACGATATACTACTATAGATCAACGAAATGTATCCTTATCCATTTCGAGACACATTTGTGCTATGCTGAATTGTTGAATTCTTCGATTCACGGGATAGTTTCGAGGGGCATCGTGAAAATAAAATGTTTGAATTGCAGTCACATTCAGTGGCCTCACTCAGATATTTCCAACTGGAATTTTCATATCTATGCATGACGTCAGTTACAAGTCTTGGTTTTATTGTCAGTTCATTTCCGATCTCGAGAGTGATTCCTGAAAGTCCCGAGTCCGGCCGTGTGATGACTAACGAATAACAATCAGGAATCCAGTTAGGTGTTGGATCGCTATTTAAAAAAATTAAAAACAAAACATTAACATTTTGTACGGTAAAGCCATAATAGGTTTTGGATGTGTCAGGACGCTTATAGTGCGAAATAAATATTTTTCGTGATCAATTTTCACTATCTTCTTACCCGTATTTCGCAAAGTTGGTCCACATTTCTACCATGTTTTTAATTGTACGACCTACGAGAGTCGCGGGATTGGTACTGTAGTTCATGATCGGATTGTAAAATATGAAACTAAGAGCGTCACTATGCCCAGCACCTTTGAACATGAAAAAGAGAATAAATAATTGAAAATACTAACTAAGTCGACGATAATTACGGAGTAAAATATTAACCAGGAAGGCTGTTGTTCCATGCGGGAGCGTGAGGTTTGCTCGAATAGAATGAAATACGGTAGTAGTAAATTAGATTATTTTTGTTATTGGCAGCGAGAAATCTTTGAGTCTGATCAATTCCGCCTATGAACAAGACGCCCAACGTTTCCTGAAAAGTAACAATTTTCATAATAAAATATCATTCGTCTAACGGAACCGGAATTATTTTGTAAAAAGATAGTCTTCATTCATTGATTTTTTTCTATAAATAGTATTTGAATGAAGCACACATTGATAAATTTCCAAAGTTCCTTATTGTGGGGATCAACGAAATAGGTCATGTTGTTCCGATCTAATTGCTTTTTGGCTATCGATACACTTTCCGGTACATCCATATCATACATTTTGGTCGCAGTAATATAATTTTCGATTATCGGCTCCGTTGCTGTTGGCACTGCAAAAACACTTTCGCTTAAGAACCGTATTCTTAATCTCATTTAATCTCATACATTTCAGTTAACCGACCACAAAACATACTACTGACGAAGGACACCGTTTCCTGATCTTCGTATCCGATAATTTGAGGGATTTGGTTGAAGCGTCCGGTATGGTATTTAGTAACAATACACTCTGTCAATACAGGTTCTATAGCAATGGATACGTTTTCGAGTGTCGGTCCGAATGGTGCGAAACTTTGCTGAAGAATAAAATCATCATTGGTTGCTGTGCCGATCGGTAAGCTGGATTCTAGGTTTGGAGAATTCGCTGTTACCTTAGCTATAGGTACTGTTGTGTTGACGATTTCTGATGCTGGAACATCGTACAAATCCTTGAGTATACTGTCGGGGTTGGTCCATTTGATTCCCAAATTGTCCGTCAGCCTATGAGCTTGACGTAAACATTCAGTTGTATTTTGAAATGCCCAGGGATTTAACGGTGCGGCGTTCATAGAAATCGAAGCATGAAAAAGACCTGTTGTATAGTAATGATTTGGAAATTTTTAACGGATAACACGACAAGATTTACGCAAAGGTTTACGCAACGCATTTACGGTTGGATCATCACAGGATTACATAATATATTTTCCGAACCTGCGGCTGAGTTTGATAGCACCAAATAACCAACTGAGGCAGCTCCAGAACTATGACCCATGATTGTCACATTTTTGGGATTACCGCCGAATGTTGCAATGTTCTTTTGCACCCACTTGAGACCATGCACAAGATCCTTCAGACCGGCATTTCCAGATGCGTTGGGATGATTAAGGGACAGGTAACCTGATTATCGATAATAAATGGTGCTTCAAACAGTCAGATGTGTAAATGATTCTCTATTAAAACCAGAATAAGGCAAATAAGGATGATTACCAAATGCTCCCGAACGATAGTTGAGAGAAACGTAAACCATGTCTTTCTCGACTATGTTATCTGGAGTGAACGCTGTGAAGGTCGATGATCCACCAAGGTATGCACCCCCATAGATCCAAACCATGACAGGTTTCAACTTCGTCGGAGCTTTTATCAGATCCTCCAGCTAGTGGGAAGATTTTATTTCAACATAATTAAAATCTTCAAATATTTGCAGAAAAATAAATACATTTTTTTTTTGTTCGCGGATTTGTTTTGTGGTCAATCATCTAGAGATTGAATGTTAGTGATTGCATTTTTTTATTGCCGCAAAGATTTGACAATTATAAGAAAACAAATCACTTTCTTCCCAGGAATTCTTTAACTCTTTATCCCCCAATCCCAGTGATTGTTAAAGAGTTGAATTCTTTATAATGATTGCTTACTGGTGTAGCGACATTGATGTACAAGCAATCCTCGTCTCCCACGGTTGACCACGTAACGGGATTTGATTGAATACAATCGGGAGCGTCCGTGGTCGCGCTATAAACTTCAGTCCACGAATCTGGATTAATGGGAGGCTGTCATGGGATTATTACATCACTACTGTTTAACGTCCTTTTAGTGTTAATTCATCTTTAACATCATTTAACACAACCATACCTTGAATCTGAGATTTCCGACGGGAGGTTTTGCATATGGGATGCCCTTGAAAGCTGTATATTCCACTGAATTATGGGTAGTAAGAATTGAACCTTGGACAGGACCAGAAGTCGTTGATACCATCGCCGTCCGTTTAGTTGTGCCGAATGCTCGGAAGAAACCTATCAGCACGATCGTTGAAAGTAGAAAGAATAGCAATAGAATCTTGCTTGTCCTCGAAATTGTGCACGAATTGTCTTGAATCATTTCATGATTAGTAAATGCGGTCTCGCAAGTGGCACTGCGACTATGTCTGTCACAGGCCAGTTTCAATAAGCAATGTGTACCGAACACGTACCGATCACCGCTAGTTAAAATTGCAAATTGGGTGTTTGGACTTTTGCGATAAATATACGATTGACTATGTATGCATACGCAAATGAACCAAAACATCGTTACAGTGTTAATCTAGTGGTAGATTGCAATAGTAACATAGTATACAATAATTACGTAAAATCGCAATACGAATTTTCGTAGAAATAATTTTGTTACATAAGTGATAAGCTCGTTTCTTAAGGTTTGAATATCCAAATATGTCCTTTTACTTTCCGTGTCATCAACAATTTAAGTGAGTACTTTTCATTGTAAACCGAGAGCCGGATGGTGTGATTGGAAAATTAACAAATACGTAATTGTGGATCTTTATGGACAATAAGTTTTGGAAAAGTACTCACTTTTTTTTACTGTGTAGGCGGTCGTAGAAACGTACCATAATACGGTATTTTTTATTGGTATTGTTGATATTGATATTGATTATCGGGGCAATGCCATCGCGCAATAATAGAAGTAGGCAGCGGCACGCGACGACTACACGTCGTGACGAAATAACAACATCACCGAAGTCACCGTATGGTCGAGTCAGCATTTAGATAATCGTGATCGATTCGGTAATTAGAGCAGCGGCTCGGTAATTGCCGAGTCAGGTAGTACGCAATTGGAGCGTCTCCAAATTCTGTTCGAAGACTGAGAATCTTGAGCGACATTTGTTTACCCACATATCGGGACATAATCAATTCTGATAAATTTTTATTTTCATAATCAATTATTCAATGTAGAGCATAAAGATGTAAGTAGGGTAAAAGTGGTGAATATGGACCGACACGGTAAGATGGACCAGTGCGTATAAAGACGTATATGAGCTCCTAAAAATCTACCGTTTTACACACCCCTTTGTAGTGCTAACGGTCAAAACTTTTTAGTGGTCCATGTTCACCACTTTCACCCTAATAATAAGCTGACAGACCTCGCCCTCTTATACACATATAAGAGGGCGCGAGCAGGCACTCATCAGTCAGTCTGAAGTGAAGTCTTCTGAAGGCTTTTTCTGAACTCCAGATTCCGTGCGGTGACGACGGGTACATTACAATTACGAGCAAAGGCACATAATACGGTAGTACGTTACACTACCTGTGCATACGAATAGCCGAGTAAGTGTTCACAGTCCAGTAGTAAGCGACACCACCAGCCGATATAAGTTTGAAACACTTCCACGGGAAGGCAAGTGTATGAAGTATCATAACAAAGCGGAACTCTTCCGCGGGAAGATAGGTGTACAAAGTGTACTCAAAGTAAGCGAATAAACATTGTAATAAAGGTAATAAACTTTCTAATGAAAAACCTAGCGAGCATAATTCACTCGGGTTCTAACCCTTAAGTGGATACATTCTGAATCTTACGAGCTAACGGCTCCCTGCAGAACCCAGGAAACCTAACTGAGTTTCTGCGGACATAACATTGGTGGCCGCGGTGGGCTATATAGAGCGAATTTAAAACATCGCCGATGAACTAAGTTATTCATTTCCTAAATGAAGTACGGTAAATTGAGGCTCTCCGGAAAGAAATCGAGAAGGGAATATTTCTCGATTAAGTATGGGTAAAAGGGAAATCGAGAAGGGAATATTTCTCGATTAAGGATGGGTAGCCATAACACTCCACGGACGCCGGTGCCACGCCTGGGCCACGCCGTGGACACTGGAGGCGCAAGGGCAACAAGGTCAAACCCCTGGTACCGGGAAAGAAGCGATACAGGTCGCTGAGGGCGTCCAAAGGGCCTTGTCCGAAATCACGGAACGGATACCGCAAGCCTTGAGTCAAAGCCTACGGAAGAACGGTGAGCAAGGACAGGAACGTCAACCGAATCCACAGTTCGGTGTGAACCTCCGACGAGGGCCTGGATGGGAAAATGTGAACGTGCAAATGCTCGAGCCCAGGCAGCCGGTCGCCCCAGCGATAGTGGACGGGAAGATCACCCGTCTGTTGACCCGGGTACGGGCCTCGCGACGGAAAAAACAGCCCGACTGGGCCATCGAGAATGGGGTGGGCTCCCAGAGCTGTGGACGAAAATGGTAAATAATACCTCCCCTTCGACCGGCCATACGGGCATCCTAGAGGACGTTATTCACTGAACTAAAGACCATTGACGAGAGGGACGGGAATCCCCGCCAGGAACAGGAAGACCAGACAAGGCAAGAGGAACAACCGTTGCTGGAAGATGCAGCAGCCCGACGGTATGCCCGGCTCGAGCAGCAAATTCAGGGCTTAGGGGAACAGCTAAAACAGGTACTGGAACAGGGTAAACCAAAACCGCGGGCGGTACCGGACGACCCCGTGGGCGAGCGGCTCATAGCCATGGAGGAAACGGTAAGGGATTTCGTCTTGGAGGGTCGTAGGATAACATAAGGACCAGCAGACCCTCCTAGACAATCATCGCCGTACCGACGGCAGACCCGGATATCGGGGCCAGTTGAGAACGAGGCTAAGTACTTGGATCTCGGTTCGGCCCTACGAAATATAAAGACGTTCGATGGCAATGATCCTACAAAACCTGACGGCTTTATTTTGTCCTGCGAAACGGTGTGAGGGATGGTATGATCTCGACAACGTTCCATTCTCCTCCCACTTATACGAAGCGGATCGCGTGAAGTGGGAGATGCGCCACAAAACCATCATCACGTTGAACGATCTACGAACAGAGCTAGAGGCGTTGTACGGGAAACGCGAGTCGTTCGCATCGTTGCAGTATCAATTTTGCACACTGCAACAGGATGCGAAGGAGAACGTCTCCGCATATGCTACCCGAGCAGAAACCCTCACGGTCGAGGTGATCGAAAAGCTATGCGAGGGGGTCGATCCACGGGGGGTGCAAAAACGGTCTGAAAAAGGAAATTCAGACGATTGTGCGATCACGCAATTACCAAAGTCTACACGACTCAGCAGTAGGGGCTTTGGAGGTGGAAAAAATTACCTTGGAGTTTCCAGGGAAACTCATCAACGGGGGAAGCAAACCTCGGCACTCTATGGGAGCGCCGGAGAAAATAGATCGTATGGATCGCACCTGTTTCACGTGCGGAAAACCTGGGCACTTAGCAAAAGATTGCAGGCCGGCAGGGCCGATGAGTCTCCCTGCACCAGTACCGAAGAACGTCGACATTCCGAAAATTACGTGCAACTATTGCAAAAAGATCGGGTATTTATGGAGGGATTGCCGGTCACGTAAGCGAGAGCCAAAGTAATAACCAAAAGTAATACGAGGCGGGAACTGAGGAAAGTTCCGCACAACCCGTCCAAGAGGGAACCGCGGGGGAGACCACCGTATTCACCTTAGAGGCTACAGAACTTCAAAAACCGACCCCAGGGCCGTTAACCATGGCCTCGATTCATGGGAAGCGACCGACGGACGTAAACGGGCCCTTCAGAATCGTCAGGGTATTCATGGGAAAGTCATTCGGGCAACCAGCAACAGCTAGCGACTTCCACAGACCATCTCCTATCTCGCAGGTGTGCGGACATTGAAGGCAGATACAGGAGTTGAAGTGAACCTAATACACGAGAACGTGTTAACAAATAACGCGCTGGCGGAAAAATTGAAAGTCTCGCTGACAGGGCTCGGGGGCGGATTCGTGGCAGCCAGCTACGCCGCTCTGATGGAATTAGTCACTCCGAATGGTTCGGTATCGCACAGGTTCCACGTGGTACCCAGCAACCTTCGTACGCACATCCATGTGATCCTCGGAATGGACTTCATTACGGAAAAAGCAAGTTAGATATACGCAAAGACGAAGTAATCCGGGTCAAAGGCCACTGCATGCCGCTCGGGGACGTGAGCGCGGAAGCAACCTTGCCGCCACAAAGTAGAAGATTCGCGCTCGTTCCGATAGGAGTGGTGGATACGGGTGTCGTCAAAGAAGCCGACGGCACTGAGGGAAACTCGCCTTGGCACCAGTGGATCATCGGTCATACCACGTAGAAGAACAGGTAAAAAATTGGGACGGTCAATGGACGCGACAAGGCTTTCAACAAAATCTTTTTTTTTTTTAATAGTGGAAAAATTTCGTTTAAAATGATTATTATCGGAAAATTCCTTCCGGGAAAGGGAAAAAATATGTCAAAAGGATAAAATATAGAAAGCATATAGCCACGAGTTGGGATCGAGAAAATCCTCACCGAAGTAGAACCGAGCTGAAGGCATCAAGGACAATCAACACGCTCGGCATAAAAGTGATAGCGAGCAACGAAAAAGCCAAACCGTTATAACTCGAGAAGGCCTCGATCGATCAAGCTGAAATTTCACACACGGTATATGTGGTTAATACAGTAGAATCTCGATTATCTGAACCCGTCGGGTGCGGGCCTAGTTCGGATAATCGAGAGGCACATTTTTACTCCCGACTGCCCGCCAGGGAAAAACGACGGGAGTTATGCATTTTACTGCGATCCGCCAGCTCGGACACTTTTCGTAAGTGCCTATAAACGTTGGAACGGCAAAAAATGACTTAACAGATTTTGGTATACTAAAACTTTATAGCCTGATCTATGTTTGTGACAATACATTTGTGAGCGGAGGTATGAACTCACGGTAATGAACCATAATTACAGAAGTCCGGTTAAAAGTTCGCGGTGGCATATCGAAAAATCACGTCGGCGATCCCCATTCTACGTGTAATCGCAAATGATGCGGCATACTTCACGCTGCTGCCGAGATAGTGCCGAGTTTCCAACGTCCAATGAGAAGCTCGGCATTGTTATTTATTTGATAAACGTCGCGATTTTTTATTAGAGCTGTTTTTTGCTTCCTCATAGAGGAAGCTTTGTGATGATGAAAAAAAAAAAAATTCCGAGAATTTAATGAAAACGTGTTCAAAATATTCCGAAACATCGAAAAATCACATTTCGAAAAAATGTCCGGATGTATGTGTGTGTGTGCGTGCGTGCGTGCGTGCGCCGCGTGCGTGCGTGCGTGCGTGCGTGCGTGCGTGCGGAAGCCAAAAATACAGAAAACGCTTTCTCATAGAAGAAGCTTCGCGAATAAAGGAACATCTTGAGAAAACCTAGCCGAAGGGCTAAACGCTGAATTCACGATAGTCCAGGGCACAAGGGACCGTGCAGAACACTATGAAGAAGTTGCATGTAAAACAGCTAAACGAACAATATACGAAGGTGGCAAGTGCCGAGTATACCACACGAATAATTGGAGATTCGAGAATAGAAACCACCCAGTAAACACAGTAGTCTAGCAGCAATGTAACAGCAATGTATCTGAAAATAACAGGTAATATTACGAGAATGTTGCATGTAAATTACATGTAAGTTGCCATTTCCAACTCAGCAATATAACACTGTTATATTGCGGTGTTATATCGCTGTTATATAACAATGTAACATACCATTTTTATTTAAAAACATATTATGGCTAATCCCATCGTTGGATCAGCATCCTTATTAGTGACAAACTATATTACTCTATCGATAGGAACAAATACATCTCAGAAAAACGTTATTAATTTATGTGCCATCGGCGGGATACGAACCTGGGACCCTCGGACTTGTAGACGGTGACCTTACCTATTCAGCTATGTTGGACTTCAGAACATAATTTTGGCAAATTGTTTTGGCAAATACACGGTTTAGACGGATTACCTACGGATCATGACTGATGTATAAACTTTAATTTCTAGCATTAAATATTAGTCGGTCAGGCCTTTGACGGTAATAAGGAAACCAGTAATTATTTGCTTGTTATAACATCGTTATATGTGTGTTATGTAACGGTTACACAACTTTCATACATAACTATAACGTTACACTGATATATAACAGTTTCATTAATTGCATACACTGTAAAAAATTTGGCGGTGTAAACTGCCACAGTGTGTGGTGTAAAGAAGACCAGTGTTAATAACAACACCATTATAGAGTCCTTTTTACTGGGTGCAAAGTGTAAAAATCAGATCTGGTGTTACTTTGTTACAAGTTGCACCATACGGTTTTGTAGCAAATCAATACTATAGGGGTATACAATTGTCATCATTCGGTGTTGAAATAAAAAAACGATTTTAACACTGCCGTTAGTGTACATATAGGTCCATCAATTTGGTGTTAAAATGAATACAATTTTAACACTACCGTAGGTGTACATATCAGTCTATCATTTCGGTGTTAATTAAGTCATTTCAAGCCATTTTTTTATTCAATCGTATATACTGTCACCATACTGAAGGTATATATTTTTGACTTGAATGTATACTTGGTAAATTTGAAAAAATGTGATTCGATGTGTTCGTATACATACGAACATTTGTCATCTTGAAAATGATTTTCATCAATGTTTTCATTCACAAATATTATACCCGCAATAAATTACTTTCAAGTTGTTTCGATATTTCAATGTCAAATCATCGAAGTGGATTCTAAGTTAATGATTGCGAATAACTTATATATCCGATTGAAGATTACAGATATCAATAAGCGATTGTAGCGTCGCGGTAAGGTACTAGGACAGGATGCGTTAGGTTGAGGGTTCGAGCCCCGCTAGGATATATAAATTTTTCATTTGTAGAAATTGTGTTATATTAATAAGTAGCGATGTACTGATAACAATTGAACATATAAAACACGATGTAACCATGTATGAAATTAATTAGTAACAAATGACCTAAATAACAGTACTGGGACCCAACTCCAGATTGAGTTGGGCCAAACTTTTTTTTTTCCTTTGTGTGAACTAGATATTCGTTTCTCGTGTCAATCTGTTACACATTACAGTGTTTTTAAGCAGCTCACAATGCGGTCGGTCGACACCGTTCATGTGTTAATAAAAGGCTTTATAGGATTTAATATTGACACCGATATGTGCCAATAGTTGCACTATCTAGTGCTATTCTCCAACCCATTGATATCACGTTGTACATCGAACAGTATTAATGTAAATTGGTGTTAACTATACGGTGTTGAGTGAAATTCTTAATTTACACTAAATTTCTTACACAGTCGGTTTACACCATGGCAGAGTACTCGGTTAACACAAAATTGATGGACCTATATACACACCGCGTCGGTGTTAAAACGGTGTTAATGTTAACACCGATTTTTTTACAGTATATAGCAATTGAAACATTACATATTCCTCCCATGTTATATACCCTCTATATATCGGAAGAATAACATTGTTACATTACATGTAATTTTTATGTTATATTGCCTTATTAAAACGTGTTCACTGGGCATCGTCGACTCGTGGAAGCTGGGGCGAGAGGGGAGAGTGATCACGGGCAACCGGGTTGCCGAAGAGGGATTGGTCATCAGGAAGATAGACCACGACGATAGACGAAGAGCATGGGGCTGCCGAAGAAGTAACCGCCATCCCGAGGATCGGCGACGATGAGGAATCCGTCATCAGGAAGATCGACGAAGAACACAGAGGTGGTGAAAAACATCCGCCATCGCGAGGACCGGTAACGAAGAGAGGAATCCATCATCAGGGAGATCGAAGAGGAGCACAGAGCTGCTACAGACGTATCCGCCATTCCGGGGATCGCCGATGAAGAGACCTGTCAACTTAAGAGTTGGCGAAGGACACCGAGATGTTGAAGTAAGACCCGTCAATCCACGAATTGGCCAAGAGCCCGAGCGGCTGGAATACAAATTGAGAATTTGGCAAACATACATATGAAGAGTGGATTTCGCCATCCCAAGGATCGGCGAAGAATCAGGAGTCGCAAAGATCGACGAATGAGAGTCTGGCAACGTCAAGAACATAGAGGAATAAGGAAACAGTTTAACCGAAATAGTGATGCTGACCCCCGACATCTCGCTCATCGGATCATCTGACCTTAGTATCAACTTACGGGTTCCCCTTTCTGAAGAGGGGAAGTAATATTAAATATTTTCAAGTATTATCAACAACACAGAGGATCTCGTGGTGAGGGACAGGGAAAATCCGAGCTACACGCGAATACAAGGAGCAAGAATTAAAAAAAAAAGTTAGAATTTTGTCTTCACCATATACGACACACGTGTGACGGTTCACGTGAAACTATTGCGAATCAGCATACTCAGAGATATTAAATGAGTAGTCCACGGGGTACATGTATGAGTCATCAAAATAAAGCTCGCTGGAGACAAGCGAAAAGTAATAAAAATTTATTTACTTTTTAGGGGGGAGGGATGTTGTGCCGCCAGTACCTCCATACCTCGATTATTGCGGTAATGCCATTGCGCAATAATCGAAGTAGGCAGCGGCACGCAACAAGGAGACGTCGTGGCGAAATAATAACAAAATCTAATAAAATTTAGGCAATGGCGAACGACTCGGTAATTAAAGCAGCGGCTCGGTAATTGCCGAGTCAGGTATTATTTAAGCGGAGCATTTCCAAATTCTGTTCGAAGACAGAGAATCTAGTGCGACATGTGTTTACCCAAATACCGGGAAGATAAACAGAATAATGAAGAGCATAAAAATGTAAGCACAATTAAGCTGACAGACCTGTCCCCCTTATGCACATACATATAAGGGGCGCGAGCAGGCACTGATCAGTCAGTCAGAACTGAAGTCGTCTGAAGGTTTTTTCTGATCTCCCGATATTCCGATGATCTTTTCTGATATTACAATTACGAGCAGGGGCTCGTAATACGGCAGTACGTTACATTACCAGTGCATAGGAGTAGCCGATCAAGTGCTCACAGTCCAGTAGTAAGCGACACTTCCAGCCGATAGAAGTTTAAAGCCATTCCACGGGAAGGCAAGTGTACGAAGTATTATAACAAAGCCGAACTCTTCCACGGGAATATAGGTGTACAAAGTGTACTCAAAGTAAGCGACTAAACATTGTAATAAAGATAATAAGCTTCCTAATAATAAACCTAGCGAGTATAATTCACTTGGGTTATAACCTTTAACTGGAAACATCCCGAATCTTACGACCTAATGGCTCCCTGCAGAAGCCAGGAAACCTAATTGCGTTTTTGCGACATAACAATATTGTCTGCGAAATGATGTGGCATTTCGCAGACGGCGAAATGATGTGGCTTTTAAATACAAATGAATGGCGCATGCAGGGTTTTTAATTTATGAGTGTACATTGCTATTGCACGACCGGTGCTATGAGTCTAGTGAAATATTTATCGTGTGACTGTGAATTATTCAAGGTTTAGTAGCTACCGTCCAGTGCTCCGTATCTCCTCGAAGCTACTATATTCGAACTACGGAACCATTGAAGGCATCGGGTGAAGGAACGTAACATATAATCATTAACATATTATCATAATTTTATTGAAAAAAAACTATCCACTATCAAGTAGAGAACACTGGAAAGAGTTGCTTCAAAGAGTTCCAAAATGGTCCTTTGAGCGAATTTATTCTGTGTACATTTTTATGAACGTTTTATGAACGTTTTCTCCATCTACTTAATTGTTAGCTTCACTGTGTTTGCGCCAAACACTCCTGTTTCACGCTTGTAATGTCCGTACGTCTCGCGAACGTTTCAGAGCTCGCACTTCCGTCACTTCACGCCTCATGTAACTGCCGAAAATGAGGCGGAGGCGTTACGATCCTCGTAATACGCGCACGTATCGCTTTCGCTCTCGCCATATCTTGCTCTGTGCTTTCTCTGCAGATGAACTGATAAACTATCCAACCGCTTGCTAACGCCAAATTGTGTCACCACTTTTTTCCGGCTTTCCGCAAAATTTTTTCCGCAGTTATCGCGCGTAGTTACGGGCATACACTGCAATTGCATACAGTACACGACCGCGTTTCTCCAAGCGCCGTTAAAGTTAACAAGCCTTGGCATCCTCATAGACAAAGGTTTTTCGTAAATAAAATGATTCGATATATTGCTTCCTCATAGAGGAAGCTGTGATTTCGAACAAAACCCAAGCTTTTAATATCAGAGTACTTAAAATAGTCTAACACATCGAGTAATGTGATTATTAGCTGTCGTCCAAATGTATGCGTGTGTGTACATATGATAGCTTCGTTCAGTGCTATTTTCATGAAGACTGAGACTCAATTGGAAATTTTACGCAATTTTGAATTTTTTGAAAAATTTGTTGTAGCTCTAACTGGCGTAAAGTTTGAACTGTCATACTAAAACTGTACACAAATATATTATTTTCATCGAAGACTTTTAGTATTAAATTTAGTGAAAACTTATCGAAGTGGTCAGATTTTATGGAATTTTGAGTTTTTTTTTATTACTGAGAACGGTCTAATTCGAGTAAACATGGAGGTATCGTGTTAAAATTTGACACGGGAATGGACTAACACTGTACAATGTTTCGTATTAAATTTGGCGGAAATATTGGCGGATCCAAATGACGACAGCTTTAAACTTCGTCAGGGCTTTTCTCAGATTACACTGCAGTAGCATTAGTATTTAATTTTAGTTATTAGTTAGCATTTATTTTTAATTGTTCAACAGCCTACGGAAAGATTTTATCTTCAACAAACTTGAAATTTTGGGATTTTTGCATAAAAATATTTTTTGTCACACGCGCATGAATCGCGGCACTTTGCATGGCAGTCTTGCGAGCCGAAAGTGGCCCATTGCTTGCCTATTGTGAAGCTGTGGTTAAATGACAAAGTCGCGCTTGCGCAGTTTGCATTTCGTTCACTTTCGTCCCTGGAGATATAACCTCACTTTTCAGTATTCGTCTCGCCCGACTGCCATTCGAAGTGTCGCAGATTCATGCACTTGTAACAAAAAATATGATGTGTAACGAGGGTCAAATTGACGATAGCGACTCGTGTGATTACAGCCCTCGCTTCGCTTGGGCCGCAAACCTCACACTCGTCGCAATCGCCAACTTTCGGCCTTTGATGCACAATGTACACAGTAAAAAAAATGTGTACTTTTTACAACAAATTATTGTCCACAAACATCCACAATTTTTATTTGTTAATTTTCTAGTTTTACAAACAAAAGTCCAAACTAAAATTGTCAATAATACCGGAAATGAAAGGACCGGTTCGTATCTTCAAAAAAGTGACAAACAAGTCTGTCACTTATTTAACAAAATAATTTTTACGAAATTTTGCATTCCGATTTTACGAAATTATTTTTTACTGTGTACTATACATTTTATACAAGTATATACATTTTATTCATGCGTGCATTTTTTTTGTCTAAATCCTTCTTTGGAGATTGAATTATTTTATTGTCGCAAAGATTCGACAATTGCAAGGAAACAAATTACTTTTTTCCAGTGCTCGTTAACTCTTCAAGTACCGAGGACTTTTTGCCGAGAGCAAACGACCATACCTTCGTTTAAGCACAAAAACAATACGGATGTTCGTAATAAATTTTGTTATGCATTATA
The DNA here is from genome assembly GCA_963922035.1 of Amblyjoppa proteus. NCBI lineage: Eukaryota > Metazoa > Arthropoda > Insecta > Hymenoptera > Ichneumonidae > Amblyjoppa > Amblyjoppa proteus. The sequence continues at coordinate 15,466,179 of OY998233.1, forward strand.
AACAAAAAAAACAACATTTCAAGATACGTCTGCGAATTTTTATAGATATTTTTTAGCAAATCAACTTATTATTCGAATCATTCGAAGGTTGCATTTTTGCAAATCTTGGCTTTTACAAAATTTTATTTTGAAATATATTGTTGAAATGTTTCAGAATATAGTCTTAGAAAATATTTCATCGAAAAGGGAAAGGCTGCATTGCCACCCCAATTTTCATATACACACCCGCATAAACACCGAAATGTTCGTATGTGAGTTCCGCAATATTTTATATCGTACAAAATAGATACTGTTGAAATTCTAAGCGGCTACATTGTGTTGCGCGACAATCCGTTCTATTCAAATTTTTTTCATTTCCTGGACGGTTTAAACCGAAATTCAAGCGCACGCCGAAGCATTTATGGCTAGTATTACAGTCCTACAAAATGTTAAGTATACGCGTGGAATATTAATGGTCATAATATATCACTCGAGAATACCTCCTGAAGTATGCGGTCATTGGTGTCCAGTTGGTAGTGTGTTCACTGTCCTTGGTGTAGAGTTGACTCGGTGTACAGTCTATTCGTGGTCATATGTTTGCGTGCCCACATTCACGGTGTACAGTCTTCGTGTCCAGTTGTCTTCGTGTCGACTTTTACTGTGTGCGTCTGATACACTGCCTGCGCCGTCGACTCCGCCGCTACAAAACCACCCTTCGTTACCGACGACGGACCACCGGCAAATCCCATCCTGTCTCGATGAGACTTAGCTGTACCGATTTCGCAACGTCCGACTCGTCACGGGACCAACGCCGCATCCGCTCCGGAAAAGCTCCAGTGGCTGCGCTCAAATTGCGACTCTCGTGGGCTACTCCCACCACGAGACATCTCGACATCTAGCGATTGTGATACCGCGATCGCGCAGCCAGCGCAATTCGGGAGCCCGAAACAAATAAAATAGAGGGCGAATTTCGGATAGACGAAGGGTGGGCGAACAAAAGACCCGCAATCGCGAGAGCGCCCTCGCGTTCTGACCAACCTGAAAACACCCTGAAAGCCAACCGGTCGATTGGTGCACCCAACCAACTGTCATGCCAACCTTCGAGAGGTTGATTTTTCGGCGATATTAAAGACCAACCGTACAACCAACCGTTATATGTGTTGGATACGACGTTGGTTTACGGTTGACTTTTACTAAATTAACCCGATTTTTCACCCTGAGGCAAGAGCTATCGGTGGTCTCGACATAAAGCTGGAAATTGGGTTGTTTTCGGAAAGTAACTGTAAACCAAGTTTCAATTGGACACATAATGGTTGGTATTACGGTTGGTTTGGCGGTATCAACCAAAAAGCTATGTTTTTTGGGCTTGTATTTATTGACTTGACATTGAATATTAAATGGTATGTATATTTTTTTAATACATTATTCCACCATACAACGACTTCGCTTTATACACACCCATCGTTCTCGTTATCAGAACGGATCCTCACTTGCGGCCGCAGCCGACTTTTCCTTCTGTACCACATTTGCCATGGCATGTCTACCATGGGCATAGGAAAACTGCGGAAAACTATGTCGATACAGCAGATCTCAAGTTCGATTTCGAGCGTGCAGCTTCGTCGCGTTTTACCGAGAACGTAAACACGAACTACAGTTATACACATGCGATAGTCAAATTTAGAATTACCAATGTATGACTGGCCAATTTATATATTGTAACGAATATGTAGCTGACTTCGTTAAGACACACTATAGTAGTTAGGTTTGACAATTGACGAACGAACGGACGATCGAAGCAAGATCGATCATCATATAAAACAGGCTTGATCGGACTTTCAGAGAGGACAAACGATTGACAGTTCCAACTTGACAGTTCCAGTACTTAGTCGCGATTATACTAATAATATCCGCCCCAAAACCTAATACGCGCGTTTTTCATTCCCACAGTCGTTACAATATCTAGAGCTTCATCTATTCCATATTTTTATTTTCAACGAAACTACGAGAACCGGAGATCGAACCGTCGATCTCCCAATGCTTAGGTCTAGAGGTGATCACACTAACTACCAGCCCACCCCACCGGTTTATTAACTGATATTGGTTGTTGGTACTAACTATTCTGCGATAAGATATACTACTGCAGATCAAAGAAATGTATTCTTATCCATTCCGAGACACATTTGTGCTATGCTGAACAGTTGAATTATTCGATTCACGGTATATTTTCGAGGGGCACCGTGAAATGATGCTTGAAATGCAGTCACATTCAGTTGCCTCACTGAGATACTTCCAACTGGAATTTTCATATTTATGCATGACGTCAGTCACAAGTCTCGGTTTTATTGTCAGTTAATTTCCGATCTCGAGAGTCATTCCCGAAAGTCCCGAGTTCGGCCATGTGGTGCCCAACAAATACCCCTCATGCATTCAGTTTGGTGTTGGATCACTATTTTAAAAAATTGGTGAAATAACATTAACATCTTCTACGGTAAAGCCATAATAGGTTTTGGATGTGTAAGGACGCCTATAGTGCCAAATAAATTTGTTTCGTGATTAATTTTCACTATCCTCTTACCCGTATTTTGCAAAGTTGGTCCACATTTCCACCATTCTTTTGATTGTACGACCTACGGGAGTCGCGGGATTGGTACTGTAGTTCACAATTGGTTTGTAAAACATGAATCTAAGATCTAAGATCTAAGATCGTCACTATGCCCAGCATCTTTGAACATGAAAAAGAGAATAAATAATTGAAAATACCAACTAAATCGACGATAATTATGGAGTAAAAAATTGACCTGGAAGGCTGTTGTTCCACGCGGGAGCGTGAGGTTCGCCCGAATAGAATGAAATACGGTAGAAGTAAACTGGATTACATCACTGCGGTTTAATCGCCTTTTAGGGTTAATTCATCTTTGACATAATTTAACACATCCATACCTTGGATCTGAGATTTCCGACAGGAGGTTTTGCATATGGGATGCCCTTGAAAGCTGCACATTCTACTGAATTATGGGTAGTGAGAATTGAACCTTGGACAGGACCAAAAGTCGTTTGTACCACCGCCGTCCGTTCAGCTGCGTCGGACGCTATGAAGACACGTATCAGCATGATCGTTGAAAGTTGAAGGAATAGCATCTTGTTTTTCTTCAAAATTGTGTACAAATTGTCTTGCGGCTATGTTATTACACACTTGAGGTCTACTTTCACGATTAGTAACCGCTGTCTCATCAGTGGCACTGCGACTATCTCCATCACAGGCCAGTTAAAATAAGCAGCTCTGATAATGAGATGCCCATGTGCCGAACAGATATTGATTACTGCTTGTTAAATCAAAATTTGTTATCAGAAATGATCAGGTAGCAATTTGCGTATTCGCATTTTTGCGGTAACGATACGATTGACTATATATGCAATATGCAAATGAACACGGCTACAGTGTGAATAAAGTGGTAGATTGCAATCGTCGTAACACAGGAAAAAATAATTTCGTAAAATCGGAATACGAATTTTCGTAGAAATAATTTTGTTAAATAAGTAACAAACTCGTTTCTTCAGCTTTAACAATTTTAGTTTGTACTTTTGTTTGTAAAACATGTTCCAGGTGGCGCGATTGGAAAATTAACAAATAAATAATTGTGGACCTTTGTGGACAAGAAGTTGTTGTAAAAAGCACTAACTTTTTTTTACTGCGAATGCGGTCGTAGAAACGTACGTTAATACGGTACTTTTTGCACATACTTTTAAATAAAAACGAATGGCGCATGCAGGGTTTTTAATTTATGTGTGTACATTGCTACTGCACGGCCGGTGCGATGAAGTAACTTAATTATATATCGTATGTGAGTGATTTACTCATGTTTAGTGGCTACACTTGCAGTGTTCCGTATTTCTTCAAAATTAATATATTGGAACAACGGGACCATTGGAGACATGGAGCAATGAAAAATAGCACATATATTATCATAACTGTATTGGAAACAAGCGCCCCTTCGGTGGGCTTGTTGGGGGGCTTTGCCCCCCGAACCCCGCGGGGTACACGTCGCTCTTCGCGTCCGCACAGGTACGTCGCGCCGCTTGTGTTGTATAGATATACTTAATTGTAAAAAATGCCAAAAAGCTTCGCTTTTTCGCAATAGGCACGACCTTTGTTGTCGCGCTCCATTATAATAATTGCCCGGTGGGCTGCGCGCTTCGTTTCTGTGTACCGTGCGGGAACGGCTGAAGCGATTGAGCTGAAAATCTTAGTGGACCATGTGAGACTAATATATGATGAGGACACGGAATTGGAGCTAAATCTGTAGAGCCGTTCACTTGTACAGTGGATAAATACACACACCGCTAAAAACGATTGATATCACTTATGAAATGGTCAAAACGCAAAGTTATACTGGTACTTTTCGCTTAAGCTCGGTCGTGCCTAAAAAACCATCGATTGTCAAAAAGATGAGGACACTGAAAAATTAGATCAAGGAAAAGCATCCTTATCTATTCCGAGACATCTTCGTGCTGTGCTAAATTGTTGAATTATTCGATACACGGTATAGTTTCCAGTGGCACCGTGAAAATAATGCTTGAATTGCAGTCACATTAAGTAGCCACACTGAGATATTTCTAACTGGAATTTTCATATCTATGCATGGCATCACTATTTTTTAAATTGAAAATTGTGACGTGATTTTTTGGAATCACCGTCACAAACTTAAGGAAAAAAGCATCTAGTACTTTTCTTGCGAAAATACCGAATTTTATGGTATAGATCTCGTTTTGCTGCCTCTCTCGCTAATCGCGGTACGATTTAGCTTACGGGAATAGAGTTCCGCTAACGTTTGAGTTCATGTTATTTTTTTTTGTACGGTTACGGTTACAGTAAAGATCCAGTTAGTCGGGGATTTCGAATCCAGTTGGTGGTGCCGATCCATAAGTTATTACAAGCCCAACTGGAGGAGAGACTCGACGAGGCTTCGTTACGAATACGCCAAAGTCCGGTGCAAACCCGGCGCTCTAGTGTGTGATGCGGTAAAGTGCAATGCGTTGGAGAACAGGCGGAGTTACGGTTTAGTCCGGACAAGGATGGAACCCTTGTGCCGTGTTTTTGAGATAGTGAAGAGCCTTGTTTTCACGCATTGCACGAGGAGAAGCGATCGTAACGATCCTCGAAATTTACCGCTTCGTACAGTTCGGTTACAGGCTCCCGTTGAAATCCCGTTTCGAAATAGTTTGAGAGGGCAGTAGCTATCGGTCAGAGTTCCCGAAATAATGATAATGGTCCGTTACAGGTGTTATCGTAGACAAATCAGTCTACCGAGAGTCGTCCTCGAGGCCGCTCGGACTTCGCTCGCGCTCCCGTGTGTTTACGGTTTTTCGGGTATTGTCTCGCGCTCGCGATGCGGGTCTCGCTCGCGCTGTCGTAGACTCCGGCTATCGCTCTCGCTTCGGTTCGTGCGTCTCGCTCGCGCTACCTGTCACCGCGGGTGTTCGCGGGTCGACTCGTGTTCCGTTTCTCGTGCGAGTTTTGTTGCAGATTTCCTGTGATCGAGATGCGTTCGGAACGCTCTTGAGGTGCAGTGATTGTGCTGAAGTTCTCGGAGCATCGTAAGGTGCGGTTCTCGCCTCATATTATTGGATTTATTCCTGCCATACGGTGAGTTTATCGTTTGGATAATTTTCTCGATCGCGTATAGGACTCGTTCTCGCTGTCGTTACGCTCGCTCGACCCTTCGGTAAGCTGAGCGCTCCCGATGCACGCAGGTGCGATCTCGTGGCTTACAGCCAACCCAATTAATTATTTTCGTTTTGGAAATCTTGGGCTCTCGTTAGCATAGGTTTCGCGTTACTTTATTGGCGAAGGATCGCGACCCTTCTACCACAACCTACACCCTGAGCAAACCGTGCATTTCCGCAACCGTTGCTCTCGCGAGTGTATTGGTGTTAGCTCGTTACCGTTCCGTTCCCGTTTTTATCGTTTTGTGTTTTGTCCTTGCGGAGGTCGGTTCCATCGACCTCCAGTTTAGTCCGGTTTGGCGATTCCGGCGAAACAAAAATCCGCCCTGCGGAGGTCGGTTCCATCGACCTCCAGTTTAGTCCGGTTCGGCGATTCCGGCGAAACAAAAATCAGCCCTGCGGAGGTCGGTTCCATCGACCTCCAGGTTAGTCCGGTTGTTAATACCGGTGAAACAAAAATTAACTGGCGCCCACCGGGACTCCAATGCATTCGCGAGGGTGGACGGCCGAAGGTGACGTTTTTTGGTTCTCGATTTCGCGTTTCGCTCCCGTTTGGTTTGAGCTTTATTTTCGATATTCGGTTTTGTTTTTTTGTTCGAGGTTTGCGTTGAGATACCGGAAAATACGTCACAAAATATAACATGAACATTTTATATGGTAAAGCCATAATAGGTTTTGGTTGTGTAAGGACCCTTATAGTGCGAAATAAATCTTTTTCGTGGTCAATTTTCACTATTTTCTCACCCGCCTTTTGCAAAGTTGGTCCACGTTTTGTGAGATATTATTGAATAAATTTTAAGCCAACAAACATTAAAAAAGCATACCTCCTGAAATGTGAGATACAAGAGACAAATGATAAATGTTAAATAAAATAACTAATGATAATGCGAGAAAATACCGTTATCTCTTCGTTCTCGTAGGTCTCCTATGAGTCGAGAGCCGTTTCTTAAGTATACAAAAAATAAAATACACGAAAAATGCGCAACGATTCCTTCACTCATGAAAACAGAGTTGTCACTACGTCAAAAAATAGCACTCTTATCCAAATATTTTTCGATCGTATACCGGATATCGAATACTGCGCACACTCTGCAAACAAATTCAATTTCACAACAATTGACATATATACAACAATAGCAATAAATAAATACTTAGCTCAATTTCGGATGGGCACACGGGAATGGCTCTTTCTTTTCGACTCCGCAGACTCGGCGTCGAATGGAGCGGAAGTGAAATAGTTTTCGATACGATGGGCTCGCCAGGTCGATCCAAGACCTCAAATAGGGGACACCCGCTAAGCCTTCTTCCACGAAATTATACAGATGCCAAAACGCGCGTCTGTTGTCTTAATCATCCCCGAAAAGGAAGAGATCGAGGGATGGCTAATTGTCGCCTCGGAGACTCGGAGAAATTTTGCGAGCTCCTTATTGTACTATTTATACAAATGCGTAAATCAGCGAGATCGATTGCTGGCGCTATCGGTCCATATAACTGTGCCTTGGCGCCTATTTTAAATTTAATAGCTCATAATTTCGACCATGTGTTTAATTGTACGACCTACGGGAGTCTCTAAATTTTCAAAGGTCCTTATTGTAGGCACCAACGAAGTAGGTCATGTTTTTCTGATTGAATTGCTTTCTGGCTATCGATACACTCTCCGGTACATCCATATGATACATTTTGGCCGCAGCAATATATGTCTTGATCATCGGCCTCGTAATTGTCAGCACTGCACGAACCCTTTCGTTTAAAAAACTGTATTCTCATTCTCATAAATGTCAATTAACCGAGTCTAAAACACGATTGACGAAGGACAGAGTTTCCTGCTCTTCGTATCCAATAATCTGTGGTATTTGGTTGAAGCGTCCGGTAAGGTATTCAGTACCAATACAGTGTGTCAATACTGGTTCTATAGCAATGGATACGTTTTCGAGTATCGGTCCGAATGGTGCGAAACTCTGTTGAAGAATAGAATCATCATTAGTTGCTGTGACGATCGGTAAGCCAGATTCGAGGTTTGGAGGATTCACTGTTACTAGAGCTAGAGGGACTGTTGATTTGACGTTTGTCGATGCTGGAACATCGTATAAATTCTTGAGCATATTGTCCGGATGGGTCCATTTGATTCCCAAATTATCCGTGAGCCTATGAGTTTGATGTACACATTCAGTAGTATTTTGAAATGCCCACGGATTTAACGGTGCGCCGCTCATAGAAATCGAAGGATGAAAAATACCTGTCGTATAATAATGAACTCGACATGACCAGAAGTCATTTGCACCACCGCTGTCCGTTCAGCTGCGCCGTATGTTCCGAAGACACCTACCAGCACTATCGTTGAAAGTCGATAGAATAGCATCTTGCTTGTCTTCGAAATTGTGCACAAATTGTCTTGCATCTATGTTATTACAGATTTAAGGTCCGCTTTCATGATTAGTAAACGCAGTTTCGCCAGTGGCACTGCGATTGTGTCTTTCATAGGCTAGTTTAAGTAAACAACGTGTGCCGAACAGGTCTTGATCATCGCTCCTTAAAAAAATGTTGTTATCACGAACTGTCAGGTAGCAATTTGCGTATTTTGGCCGCAGCAATATACACAGCACTTGTGCGATAAAAATACGATTGACTATATATGCATACGCAAATGAACAAAATCACCGCCACAGTGTCAATTAAGTAGTAGATTGTAATCGTAGTAACATAGTAAATAATAACTAACGTACTACATTCGTACTGCATTACGTAGTACAATCGGAATACGAATTTTCGTAGAAATAATTTTGTTATACAAGCGACAAACTTGTTTTTTGCGGCTTGAATATACAAATCTGTCCTTTTACTTCCCGTATTATTAACAATTTAAGTTTGTACTTTTCTTTGTAAAACGAGAGCCGCATGGGGCGATTGGAAAATTAACAAATAAATAATTGTGTACCTTTATAGACAATAAGTTTTTATAAAAAGTGCTGACTTTTTTTACTGTGTATGCGGTCGTAGAAACGTACCTTAATACGGTACCTTTCGTTAGTGATGTGAGTCGGTAAATAACCGGTTAAATAGCTCGGTAAATAACCGGTTAATTAACCGCAGCTACTAACGTATTTTACCGACGGTAACTTATTCTGTGGTTGGCACTACCGAACCCAGCGAGAATTGCATGTTCAAGATGCTTCATTACGCTGTTCCCGCTTCAATCACGCATCCTTACTCTATAAATGTATCGTGATTTAACCCATTCGTTCCCCATAACGTCGTTATTATAAACAGTACAAACACTTAATTTTTAACGTTTGATCATATTGCAATCTTTTTTGCTGAACAAAAAAAAATTAACCAGCCCTTAATAGCTTCCAAGGAATAAGTATCGTTCAATAGTCACTGTCAGTATTGTATTGAAGAAGTTAAACGTTGATTAAATGATTCGCAATAACGTAGACATTAGGTCTGTTCATTACGAGAGTAGAGCTGGAGCAGAGCGCTCAATTTTACGTGGAAGGAATATCTATATATTCAATAAATATAGATATACATCCCACGTAAAATAGAGCGCTCTGCTCCAGCTTACTCTGTAAACGAACAGACCTATTGTATCAAATTTAAATTGAAAGTTAGAGGGCTTGTTGGTAGCATTGTCGTTACTTAAATAACCGGTTGTTTTACCGGTAAAAATGGTTACGAACGTTATTAACCGGTAAATTTACAACACTACTTTTCGTTGACATTGTCCGCGAAATGATGTGGCCATCATTGTAAATGCAAATGAATGGCGCATGCAGGGTTTTTAATTTATGAGTGTACATTGTTGTTGCATGATCCGTGCGATGAGTCAAGTGAATTATTTATCGTATGGGTATGAATTACTCAAGGTTTAGTAGCTACGTCCAGTGCACCGTATCTCCTCGATACTAGTATATTTGAACTACGGGAGCATTGAAGGCGTTAGGTGAAGGAAAGTAACAAATAATCATTACCGTATTATCATAACTTTATTGAAAAAAAAAAAATCGACTTTCAAGCAGAGGACACTGGAAAGAGTTGGTTCAAAGAGTTCCTAAATAGTCCTTAAAGCGTATTAATTAAGTGTACGTTTTTGTGAACGTTTTCTCCATCGATTTAAGGAGGGTCTTCCCTATGTTCCTATACAGGGTCCATAGGGTTCCTATGCTTATATACAGGCCGGACTCAGTGTAGTCGACCGCAAATCGTCGAAATTTTAATGATTTATGCATGCGCCACTGACGGGACTCGACACTGCTGCCGCGGAGTATCTGTATCTTTTTCTTGCGCATACTGTCTCTTTTTCAACACTTTTTATTTAATTAATCGTAAACGGTGAAGTAGATTACACTGGTCTTTTGCATGTATATTACTTATAGTATAAATTAGTTACACAACTTTTAACAATAAGCTGACAAATTTTTTTTTTATAATCGTTACATTAAAATAAACCGATTGTGCAGGCGCGGCCATAAGAACGCGTGTTTTAACACGCGTTCTTCGCGTGTTAAATCGTCAATTTTTCAAGATTTTTACTTCCTAATAGAGCTTTGTTATGGTGAAAAAAAATTTCCAGATTTTAATGAAAACGTGTTCAGAATGTTCCAAAACATAGAAAGATCACATTTCGAAAAAATCTCCGGATGTGTGTGTGTGTGCGTGTGCGTGCGTGTGTGCGTGCGTGTGTGTGTGTGTGTGCGTGGGCGCGTGCGCGTGCGCGTGCGCGTGCGCGTGTGCGTGTGCGTGTGTGTGTGTATGAATCGGACGTGAAATATTCAAACCGCTATAACTCGAGAACGCCTTGACCGATCAGGTTGAAATTTGGCACACATCATGTGTGGTTAATAGTTAACGTTTGGTAAAAATTTCGTCCAAAAATGTTCAGTTGTTTTTTTTGTACGCCATTTTTAATTTCTGTGAAAATGTCTGTACGCACTGTAGCGCTCTTAATTTTTTAGCTACCGGGATAAAAACGCGTACACAGGTCGAATATTATCACCCGATGATCCCATTAAAGTTTCAGAAAAATCGGTCGAACCGTTAAAATTTGATGTCTTTTTGAATTTTTAAAATTTCATGCAATGTTTTTTTTCGAGTCGCATTTTTCCGTATCAAATATTCACCTACGTACAAAAAAAATGTCAGATTTATGATCGGCGTGAAAAAATACATGGAAGTATAACCCTGGAGCAACAAGTGACGAAAAAGTTTACCGGAACACATAACACATATTTTTATAGCCGAAATTGCAAAGATTAGTGATTTTAGGTATTTTTAAACAGCGATTTCTTTCCGATGACATCGCGGAAATCCTCAGGTGCCTATCGTGTTCTACAGCAAACCATACACAAGACGATGGATATAACGGGCTTGACCGGATTGCTTGAGTAAAAATCGAAAATGCAAAAAAAAAAATTTTTTTTATCAGAAACGCGTACTTCCATGTATTTTATCGCGCCAAGCGCAAATCCGACAAAGTGAAGCATGACGATAAAGTATTTTTACGCGGTGGACCTGAATCGGCCAACTGTTTTGCATAAAAGTCTAACAAGAAGTTGTAGTTGAAAACAGTTGAAAATTGACATTTTCATAGCGCTTCCTCATAAAGTTGAAAATTGACATTTTCATAGCGCTTCCTCATAAAGTTGAAAATTGAAATTTTCATATCGCTTCCTCATAAAAGTTAGGAATTGAAATTTGCATATCCGCTTCTCATAAAAGTTGGAAATTGAAATTGTCATATCGTTTTCTCATGATGTTCCTTTATTCGCGGAGCTTCCTCTATGAGGAAGCCAAAAATACAGAAAATGCTTTCTCATAGAAGAAGCTTCGCGAATAAAGGAACATCATGAGAAAACAATATGACAATTTCAATTTCCAACTTTTATGACAAAGCGATATGCAAATTTCAATTCTCAACTTTTATGAGGAAGCGATATGAAAATTTCAATTTTCGACTTTTTTTCTCAGCAACGGTAAAGAGGACCTTCATCAAACTTTGCACAGAGGTTTCGAAAGTATTTACGAACACACTGTACAAATTTCAACGCCTTGTCATTATTTTGATATGTCAAAATAATGACGAGGCGTTGAAATTTGTACAGTGTGTTCGTAAATACTTTGGAAACAGAAGACCCTCCTTAATTGTTAGATTCACTGTGTTCGCGCCAAACTCTCCCGTTTCGCGATTGTAATGTCCGTACAGATTGCGAACGTTTCAGAGCTCTCTCTTCCCTCTCTTCACGCCTCTTGGAACTGCTGAAAATGAAGCAGAGACGTGACGATCCTTATAATGGGCGCACGTATCGCTTTCGCTCCCACCTTATCTGCTCTGTACAGATAAATTGATGAATTATCCAACCGCTCGCTAACATCAAATTGTGTCACCGCTTTTTCCGGCTTTCCGCAAAGTTTTCCCCGCAGCTACCGCGCGTAGTTATGAGTGAACACTGTAATTGCATACAGTAACAATTAGGATATTTTATTCTATTTGACCCACACAATAAGCATCATATTCCCTGAATGTGCGCTCTTTCACTGTAAGCGTAAGTGGCCCGATTTCTAATATTTTATGGCTTATAAAAATGTATGCATACTTGGACAGGCGCAACCTGTCCTGTTCCGCGTCCATGAATCAAATTATCTGGGGTAATTTGGTAGTTTCCAGTGGTTACGTGATAACAGCGGGAACAGGATGCGAAAACGCAAAGGGAAGGGTTGTGGGCGGTTGCCAGAATTACTGATGTAAAGCACAGATATTCGGCGACAATTAATAATAAAATATTTATTGCGATAACTAGCGTGAGAGAAATGATATGATAAGCGATTGATAGTCGTGACGCGTGCACGCGAGATAGTAGCTGATGAGACTTTGGTGCCCTTTCGGTGGGCTGGCGACTCGTATGGAGAGAGGAGCAAGGGTCCGCGGTGCTCCGAAAGCGCGGCAAAACTTAATTCCGCCCCGAGAGCGGTCTTGTCGTGAACACCAGTGTACCATTTTTGATACAACACTTTTTCAAAATGGGAGCAATAGCGATAGTCGCATTTTCTTTAGTCCGACTCAATATTATGAAAAGGATTACAAAATATAAAACAAAACAAACAAGGGAAACCTGATATGTAATAATAACATTTTCCGTATCGATTTGATGGTCAAAGCTGCGACGTTTGTCATGATAAAAGAGTATTTTTTCCAATATGCATTCATTATATTGTCATTGAATGTTAACCGGCATTGGTTGTTGGTACTCTATGACAACATATATTACTGTAGATTTTGGAAATGTGTTCTTATCTATTCCGAGATATATGTTGTGCTATGCTACGATTGAATTATTCAATTCACGGTGAAGTTTTGGGTGGGAACCATGAAATTAATTCTTGAATTGTAGTTACAAGAACCGGTCGCACTGAGATATGACCAATAGGAATTTCGAACGAAATCCATGTCGGAAGTCATATATCTCTGTTCGATTCTCAGTGAATTTCCGATCTCGAGGTTGATTCTCAAAGGTTCCGAGTCCGGGCATGTGATGCTTAACGAAGAATCCATCCAGTGAGGTGTTGAATTAATATTTTTTTAATTGGAGAAATAACATCAATATTTTATACGGCAAAGTGACCACAGATTTTAGATGTAAAGACACTTATATTCAAGTATACATATTTTTCACGATCAATTTTCACTATTCTCTTACCCGTATTTTGCAAAGTTGGTCCACATTGTGGTTACGCGATCAATTATACGACGTACGGGACTCGTGGGATCGGTACTGTAGTTCATGCGCGCTTAATAAAATATGAAATTGATATCATCACCATGCACAGCACCTTTAAAAGTGAAACTTAGAATAAATAATTGACAGTATTAACTAAATCGACGATAATTATACAGTTAAATATTGACCCGGAAGGCTGTTCCACGCGATAGCGTAAGGTCCACCCGTACAGTACGAAATACGGTAGTAATAAACTGGATTGTTTTTGTTATCGGCAGCGAGAAGTTTTTGAGTCTGATCGAGCCCGGTTATGTACAAGTAGTTCAACGTTTCCTGAATAATATTAATTCTCATAATTAAATATAATTTGTTTAACAGTAACGGAACTATTTTTTAAACAGGTTCTGTTCATTGATTGGTTTTTCTATAAATGGTATTTGCATTAAACCCATATTAATAAATTTCCGAAGTTCGTTATAGCTGATATCTTGATAAAAGCTCCGGTTTCCATAGAGTCGCTCTTTAGCTGGAATTATACTCTCAGATACGTTCATACGATACATTTCGGCCGCGCCAGTACATTAGTCGATTATTTCGCTGATAACGTTCGGGACTGCAAAAATGTTTTCATTTTGACAACTGTATTCTTAATCCCATTAATTTCAATTAATCTAGTGCGGAACGTACAATTGACCATTATTTCCTGATCTTCAAATCCGATAATCTGTGGAATTTCACTCATTCATGAATGAACTCCTGCTTCGTTTTTGGTCGTCGGTAAGAATGGTGCGAAATTCTGTTGAAGAATAAAATAGTCATTCGTTGCCGTACGGATCCGTAAGCAAGATTCTAAGATGTTTGGGGAATTCACTGTTACCCGAGCTGTTTTTGCTATTTTTCGAGCTATTTTTGCTGTTGACTCCGCGATGTCCGGTTCGGTCCAGTAAATTTTGAACCCTTCAATGACCCTATGAGCTTGATGGAGAGCTCTGGAAGGAGTGTGAAATGCTCAGGGATTTAACCGTGCGTCGCTCGTAGAAATCGAACCATGGAAAAAACCTGTAGTATATTAACGATTTGGACATTTTTAACTGATACCACAAAAAGATTTTCGTAAAGTCGGCTGACCGGTTGAATCGTGAAAGGGTTAAACTGTCCATTTTCCGAATCTGCTATTATGTCTGATAGCAGCAGATAACTAATTGCGGCAGATCCAGAACTTCCACCTATGATCGTAACATTTTTGGGATTGCCGTCGAATTTCGCGATGTTCTTTTGTACCAACTCGAGGCCTTGTACCAGATCCTTCAGAGCAGCGTTTCCATATGCGTTACGATGATGAGGGGACAAGTAACCTGATAAACTCGACATCAATCAATCAAATGCTTAAATGAATCGTCTTTGAGATCAAAATAATGTTAATAAGGACGATTACCAAGCGGTCCCCCACGATAGTTTAGAGAAACGAAGACTATGTCTTTCTCGAGCAAGTAATCTGGAGGGAAATTTTTCATGCCCGATGATCCAGTAACGAATGAAACGTCATAGATCCAAACCATAACAGCTTTCAACTTCGTCGGGGCTTTTGTCAGATTCCACTATAGGACCGTTACTATTTAAGGTAGTTCTTGCGTTTCGATAAAATCACGATAAGCGAGCAAATTTAATACGAAACGAAAGAGTAAGATACGTAGAGTGTATTCGTAAAGTTTAGAATCCTTCGACCGTGTGGTTTTTGATATATACGCGTGTAAAGGTTGCTAATTTTACATGGCAATAACGGGACCAAAGGGGTATAACGAGTTAAGTGCGCACATTTATAAAATATTTTCATACTTCTCGACTAGATGAGTATATAAAAAAATCGTTTACCCGATGCAATAAATATTTGTGAATATGACGTTTACGATGAACTTTCGGCAAATTTTCGACAAACCGCGAGTGTCATAGCGACCGTCGCCATATTTGAATGACGGTCTGGCAACATCGCATGTGTCAGCTCCGGTATGCACAGTAAAAAATAATTTCGTAAAATCGGAATACGATGTTTTGGTGAAACACAATTTTGTTAAATAAATGAAAAAATTTGTTTGTTCATTCTACAATATAAAAATCTGCCTTTTATATCCCGTGTCATTAACAATTTTAGTTTGTACTTTTGTTTTTAAAACGGGAGAATTAACAAATAAAAAAATTGTCGACGTTTTTGAACAATAATTTGTTGTAAAGAGTACGAACTTTTTTTACTCTGTGCGTATCCCAATCAAGGACCATCTATTTTATCTCACTTGGACAGAGATTCAGTAGGCGACGCCGTCTTCTTCGGCAATCGTATGAACATATGTTGTAGAAATTGAAATTTGTACATTATAGTATATTTAATTTATTACCGTTAACACAACATTCATAATATTCCATATTCATTTACTATCACAGACGTCGGAATTTCAAATCGTGTATATATTTCAATATTTTTAAACGAAAGTGGTGCATTGCATGGTTGACACCACAAATCCTCGGCAATTCTCCTGATATTAACTATACGCTGACCATCGATGTTCGGCGTGTCGTGTTTCTCGAAAGTTTTATTTCTTCGCTTAGCCCCTGCAACCACGTTTTCCTTCCAGAGAATTTTCCGTTTTGTTTAAAAACGGCCTTTGCGTCGGGGCTGGTCTGTCATGTTTTCACCCACTGGTTATGAGGTTATGATAGTATGGTGGGCGGTTCGTTGGCCGTCAAAATCGCGACGTTGCCAGATTGTGTTATTTCATAAAAACATACGATTTAAACTCTAGTCAAATTCATAACTTTTATCAGCTATTTTTCGTTTATAGTGAAGGTTAAGTGGGAAAGAAAATTAGAGAATAATTCATTTAAGCCTATTCCGATTTTTATATGAGAAATCACCCATATTTGTTACTTATAGCAATAGTTTTCCATATGACTTCAAAGTACTGCAAGAACTACCTTAAGCAACAGGTACTTTTTTATCGTACAACAGTCAGTTGGAAGATTTTTTTCTACCATTTTAAAATCTTCGCATATTATAGGAAAATAAATAATTTTTTGTCACTGGGTATGTCTGGGAGGGGACCCTCAAGTCTTACTAAGAGTTTTACTAGCTACGGTAGTAACACTAAAGTAGCTTTAACATTAACGCTACGGTAGTGTAAGAGATAATCGTAAAAGACTTGGCAGTTGGCACCCTGTATAACCTCTGTTGTCAGTTTCTGTCAACATGTTTCTGTCAGACGTCTCTGCATCTAATCCACAGTGGTGCTAACTGTCAAGTCTTTGACGGTTATCTCTTAGCTACCGTAGCGTTAATGTTAGTTACTTTAGCGTTACTAGCGTAGCTAGTATACACCCAGAGAAATGGTTTATTAGATTTAAATAAATCAATGCATTAGAATTCTGTTTATTCAAATGAAATGTTTTTTTATTTGTTCAAAATAAATTTTCATTTATATACACTTATGAGCGTTACTTGATTCAACTAAACAATTTTACTTACCTATAGCGGTACGTGCAAAAACAATTTCTTTAAATATCGACTACTCACGATATTTAAAATAAAAAATTTAAGTAAGCGTTTCTTTCAATCAAATAGATGCGAGATTTAGATGGTGAAAACCGCTAATTCCCAGACTAGGCAGCAGGCGCGCTGTGCGTTTCCGTCAGCTGGCCTACGTCATACAGCTATGTCGGCGTCACAGTGTCGTAAAAATTATTAATTAACGGGAGATTGTGTGAGAAGAATGGACGACGAAACGGTGGTCTGTCTAATCAAAACGGGCTTAGAAAGCAACCGAGAGATCTTCATACGTAGGTACAGTAAAATTTCTCATTATTTTTGTACGGAATATATTTACATTCCGCAAGGTGTGAGGAACGATCAGCACGGTGTCAACACGTGCTTGTCGTTATACCTTGAATTAACTTCATAATTCCATACATTGCATATTAGATAATATTAGATAATATGCCTTACGTAATTAAGTAAGTAAGTAAAACCAAGTCTGTACAATGTAACGTTCAAAATAAAAATATTTTTATTATATAATGCATTACTTATTTGATTTTCGTCAAAAGCAAAGAGGTTTATGGAGGAATAAAAGAAAAATTCAATGAAAAAATTTAGTTACAATAAATAAATAATATATTTGTTTCAACTAGAACAGCATATTGGATCCAAATAAAGGCACTAAGTAGATAACACATATGTAGTTAAATAAAAAATTATATTTGATATAAGTAAAATCCTAGTAGGCAGATACAAAGAAAATAATTTATTTGTCCTAAATAAATTTTTTTTGTTACAAAGAAATTATTTCTCTGGGTGTAAAACTCTTAGTAAGACTTCAGGGTCCCGGCCCTGGACATTTCTTTACAGATCGAATGTTTCGAAGAATGAATTTTTTTATTACCGCACAGATTTGGCAATCACAAGAAAACAAATTACTGACGTCCCAGTGATCGTTATCGTTAAAGAGTTAAATTCTTTACAGTGATTCTTTATCATTCTTGTGTCGACATTGAGTCAATCAATACAACCAATCCTCGGCTCCCTCGATGTTCATCTTATCGGGAACAAATTGAATACACTCGGCAGCGTCTTTGATCGCGTTATAAACTTCGGTCCACGAATATTGATCAAACGGAGGCTGTCATGGATTTATTACATCAATACGATATAATCTTCGTTTTAGCGTCAATTCGGCTTTGGCATAATAAACACAACTGTACGTTGAATCTAAGATGACTGAGAGGATGTTTTGCAAATGGGCTTCCCTTGAAAGCTGCATATTTCACTGAATTAATGGTTTTGAAAATTAAGCCTTGAACAGGACCAGAAGCCGTTTGTAGCACTGTTGTCCGTTTGGCAGCGCTGAAGACTCCGAAGAAACCTATCAGCGCGATCGTTCTGAGATGAAGGAATAGCATGTTGCTTTTCCTCGAAATTGTGTACACATTATTGTGCATCTGTGTTATGAGAGACCTAAGGTGCGCTTTCACTATTAGTAAGCGCTGCCTCCCCGACGACGTTATCAGTATACCGCTACACAATTTTTACAAATTAAAATTTTAGATATCCTAGCGAGGCTCGAACCCCGAACCTAACGCATCTTGACCTGGTACCTTACCACTACGCTACAATCGCTTTTTGATATGTATAATTTTGAATCGGATATATAAGTTATTCTCCGTCATTAAGTTAGATTCAACTTCGATGATTTGATATTGAAATATCGAAATAACTTGAAAGTTGTTTATTGTGGGTAAAATATTTGTGAATTACTAAATTGACGTCTTGCCGAATCCAAATGCCAAAAGATCATATATATACGAGTTCATCGAATCACATTTTTTTCAAATTAACCAAATATACGTTGAGGTCAAAATAGTTTACCTTCTGTATGTTGACAGTATATACGATTGAATCGAAAAAAATGTTGTTGATTTAATGCAGTTTTGGTTCATTTCGAACCAACGTTGTAGTCGGATGGAGACCAACTGTACACCTGCCAAGTCTACACGAAGATAGGTCTACACAAAAAGTATGCACCAATCAACTGTACACATAGGCAGTTGTACATCCAAAAACTCTGCACTGAAAACCGTACACAGCTCAACTATACACGGCGAAGGGTCTGTACAAAAGTATGCACCGAATTACTGTAGACGAAATCAATTCTACACCAAATAACCGTACACTGGAAACTTTACACCGACCAATTGCAAAAACTAGACGAAAGTTCGACACCAAAAACTCGACACCGCACATCAGACTACTGTACGCAACGCCATATAAATAAGTATATACTGAATTTTTCACTTTTTACAGATAAAATGTATGATTTTCGTATCAGTTACTGTTAAAAGTCTTATAGAGCAACTCAACAGATAAAACCATATATTTTATCTGTAAAAAGTGCAAAATTCAATATATACTGATTTATATGAAGTTGTGTACAATAGCCGGTTGTGTCGTGTCGAGTTCTCGGTGTCGACCTTTTTCAGTGTCGAGTTTTTGGTGTCGAACTTTCGTCGTGTCGTATTTTTCCCCTTGTATACAGTTGCTGAGTGTCCAGTTATTGCGGTTGATCAGTGTAAAGTTTTCAGTGCACGCATATTTGGTGTAGATTTGATTTCGTGTACAGTCATTCGGTGCATACTTTTGTACAGATCCTTCGTCGTGTATAGTTGAGCTGTGTACGGTTTTCAGTGCAGAGTTTTTTGGTGTACAACTGCTTCCGTGTACAGTCGTTCGGTGTATATGTACTTTTTGTGTAGACCCGTCTTCGTGTTGACTTGGCAGGTGTACAATTGGTCTCCACCAACATTTTTATTTATTTATTTATTCATTCGTTTACGGATTGAACCCTTTTACATACAATATAAATATAAATATAAATATAAAGACATCAATAATCAATCATTTATGAAGTTATCTCTACAATTAAAATAATATCACCAGTTCGCATCTTAATATAAAAATAGACATTTTATGAATTTTCAAACAAAATTTTTTAACAGTGCATCGATGTCCGGTTATATTACTTTTCGTTCAATACGTTCTTCAGAGAAGCCGTTGATGTTGTTGCACATCCTGAGCGCCGTGAGCGGCTGTCTATCACGACTAGGCAAAACATCCTCGCGACTTTGTCCCATTGTAAGAGGAGGCGTCGAGGTCCTCAGCTTCACGCCCGCTCCGGATAGTTCAGCTCCTAGACCGGTACACTCCTCTAATTAACTGTCCGATAAATAAAGTATCCATTCATAATACAACTCGGCTTAAATACTCATTTATTGGATCCCTGACCCACGCGGCACTCTCAACGGCACTAACAGATCTTATTTTTCAACGGCAATGTCGTCATACGGAAAATACATCACTTTCGGTTGGCGCTCGATGGACTTTGAATTAATGTATACATAGTGCTACTGCAAATGAATAGTGAATGATTTATGATAAGTCGATTTGTAGCGGTTTAAGAAAAATGTATTATATTATCGCTATTCGAGATAAATTTTTGCTGTCGGTTCTCTTCATTGTTGTATTAATTTAAATACATTTTATTGCTTTGCCATTGATATTATCTGCTTGTTTCTTAGTTTTTGTTGTTGTCGTTTTTATTGTTTAATACATTACTAAAATCATGAATAAATATTCCTAATTTCGCCATTATCATAATCGCCACATGTTTTCTAGTATTTCGATTCTCATTCTTGGCTGTGTATATTAACTTATATCAACAATAAAATTAATGATAATATCATTGCATTAAATTTAATATCATTACAGTTTGATTTCAAGATCTGGACGGACCAATCGACGGATTGTCGTTTACAGTCGAGGATGGCGGGAGGCATTAGCCAGGTATGTAATTCTATTCGTCGCACAATATCAGTGATCGGTCGTAGACAGTTCAATTCTGATTTTCAGGAATCTCATGCTATTGTTGACTCGAGCCAAGTGATGTTCAAGCTGTACTCATTGATCCAGTCTGGAGTGGGATTACTTTAAAAAAATGAGAAAGCTTCATCCACGTTCATTGATTAATATGTTTTAAACAATTATTCAATTTACCCATATTTGGCGAAGTTTGTCGACAATGTAATAATTCTATCGCTCGTAAGAGCCAAAGAATCATTCAGATCGAGACTATAGTTAGCGCTCGGAATATGAAACATGTATGCACGCTCGTCTCCATGGGAGGCACCTTAGATGAGAAAATGAAACAAATTTTTTTTGTCTCTCCAATATGTTTGAATATTTTAAGATTTTTGTTATTTCAGGAAGTACTGAAATTATCCGAATACAGTACGATAAGCAGTACGATCTCAATTTCCGAGGAAAGGAAAAAAAAATATTGTTGCCTATTCTTGGACTTTATACACGATATAGCAAAAAAATAAAAAATATAATGAAAAATTGTATTACGACGAAATAACGCGTGTTCAGTGTATAAACTAACTGTCGAATTGACATTTCCAGCCCAGTTTGTGCAGAGATCTAGGATAGTCGAACGAAATATGATAGTAATAGATCGGTTGGTCATCGTTGTAAACCGCGAGAACCTGTTGCGTTATGTCGATCGTGGCGACAAAGTGGAAATCTGTTGTTGCCTTCGAAAAATAAAAATAATTAGGACGATACGTTTTGGATTATGGGGATTGGATCGATGAATAAAATGCAGAGTCGTATATAGAGCAATATATATTTTATTCCGACTTGTGATACTAGCAAGAGTCGTCGTCGAACTGAGACTGAGACTGAGAGTGCAGGAGAAAAGAGTCACGTATGCTTCAAGAACAAAGCAGACCCAAAACGACTTCTCATATATAATCTTATGTATATTTTCGTTTACTAATGTAAACTGCGTCGCCTCGATAGTTATCGATAGGCCGCGCAACGCGTTCTTCTTTATTCTCGCTTCATATACACACATACTCTTAAATAATATATTCTTATTTATATTCTCTTATTATTAAAGATTATTTTTGCCATATTCCAACAATTCGATTTCCAAAATTTGTGGCATAGAGTCATTTTCCTCTTGACTTACATCAAAAGTCTCCTGGATAAGAGTAGAATTAAATAGAGTCCAATTGTCGGTACGTGTACCGTATATGTCTTTAAATTTGTGGATAGAATCTGCAACTTCGACACCGTCAAATTCGGCCATATGGACGTAACTGTCGATTGTTTGCATGTGTGCTTCAACGCCTTTAAAATACAATACCATTATCGTAATATCTTTCACCTCATCATTTTATCGATTTGGACGACTTTCTTCTTCAATTTTATTGCTAATTTCATTCAGGTAACATTCCTTTTATTTGATCCGAAAAATTGTCGCCCAATTTTCTGAAGACGTTTTCTATAATTGGAAGCGTAAGTGGTCCAATTTCTTACATTTTATAGTTTATAAACAATACACAAACCGGGACACGGGTAAGCCACAGTTTCCACTCTGTGAATCCAAGTATCAGTGGTACTTTGATAAAATTTCCGGTGTACCATTTGTTCACGATATACTCTGTTAAAATGGGATGAATAGCAATCGTTGTATTTTGTACAGTCAGACTGAATGCTATATGACCTGTTAAGGTAGCTCCAGCCAGTGGTGTTCATTTCACCTAAATTCGAGAAATTCGGGCAAGAATTGCCTGATGTTATAAAAATTTGAAAAAATGCATACTTATTATAGGCACTGAAACTACTAGTTTTGCATAATAATAATTTCAAAATGTTATTAACAAATTGTTGAAAAACAAAAATTGTTCATCAAAATATGCGGTAAATCAACTTTTTTTTAATGAAAATGATTCGTTCATTTTTCGGAATACGTATGAATTTTTTCAGATTTTTATCTTTATTTTGATTTTTCTTGTTTTTTACATGGAAAAATGTGCAATATATATGCATATTTTGATGAACATTTTTTTTTTTAAACAATTTGTTAATTCCATTTTGAAATTATTATTATTCAAAATTAGTCTTTTCAGTGCCTATAATAAGTATGCATTTTTTCAGATTTTTATAACATCGGGAAGTGTTTGCAATTCTTGCCCGAATTTCTCGAATTTAGGCGAAAAGAACACCACTCACTGGAGCTATCTTAATACAAATATTATAAAAAAGAATATATCGAAATTTCAAGAACAGTTTGATTGAGTATCTATCACATCTGCGATGTAATAGCTGCCTACAGTTAGATCCTCTGCCGATGTGTTGTAGAAAACCTGGAGGAGTTTTTTGATCTGTCGAATTTGTACCCAACCATTGGGCGAGCTTTTCAGCTCTGCGTTATGCCATTTTAGCCGATTGGTATCCCCAAGGAATCAACGACATAGCGCTCATGGCTATTGTGCCGTGAAAGAGTCCTGACAAATATGACCCTGAAAATATCTGCATGAGACTTAATTTCGTCAAGTTATACCGGCTGTGTTTTGCGTCGAGCAAACTTTGCTCGGGAAAGTTCATTCAGAATATAACATTCTATAAGTGAACAATTTTTTTTTTTCTTCCCAAAGTCGAGCATTGACTGAGATTTGCCTAAGATGAAATTGTATTTCATGTAGATATCTTCAAGATGTATGACAAATCCTATTAATGGTGAAATTCGTATGGGACGAATACTATTATTAGTAAATTAATGTTTAAAACCTGCGGATGCTTTGGAAATCACGTGATAGAATATTGACATGCCTCCGGAACTGGATTCAAATAATGTTACGGTGTTTGGATTGCCACCGAATTTTGCGATATTTCTCTGCACGCACTGCAAGACGAGCCTCTGGTCCTTGAGATCAACGTTTCCGGTTGCATTAGGATGATTCATAGTCAAAAACCCTTCGATGAATTATCTTATATATTTTTTGGAAAATTGTAGATTTGTTTGTATATATTGCATTACTAATGTATACATTAATAATGTAACATATATAATACATTATAATATAATGTAATATATATGTAATATACATTAAATACAATCCTTTTGCTCGGTGTACGCCCTTTTGTCTTCTAGCAGTCGATATATTCGTCACACATACCGATGTAATATGATTTAAAAAGATAATTTGTAAAAAAAACCAAAATACCTATCCTTTCAGGAAAGCCGCCTGAAGCTAGATGATAGAGTAGAAAATGTTAAGTGTCATCAATTATTTATATCTCTTCCACCTTTACGGTGCCCTTCCGCTTTTACACACCCCACCTCCTCTGCGGACGCAATCGGAGGGGGGATTACGTCCGCAGCCGACTTACCCCCTTACTGTGTCGCATTCGCACAAGGATACGGGTAAACTTTGGAAAGCCTGGCCATACAGAGACGGCTGTTTCCCTAGAGGTTGGTGTTCCTGCAGGGTAATCAACAATCTCCGAGAAAATTACCTCCCGCTCCATGATTCGATGCGCCAGCCAGCCCGTGGTTAGGCGGTGACCCATCCAAGTACTGACCGCGAGCGGTACTGCTTGAGCAACCAGAGCCATGCACAAACCGAGCACCTATCGTCGGTTGTTAAGTGACATCTAAAATTTATTACTTGCTTGCACGGAAGACAAGCAATATTTTATCTACTACTTTACATGTAATGAGAACAAAATGATTTACCTAATGGCTTTGGCTGTCCATTCTCCTCAGATTTCAGGTCAGGTAGCGGTGATAAAAAGCTCATGAGAATAGCAATAATTAATTTATCATAATATTTGTACGGGTTTCTATAAACATTAATTTATCTCACGCGTAATGAGCGCAGGTTTATTATTTAAACAAATCTTCGTGCTCACGCTGAAATATCGCCGAAATTGTACGGTCCGTGGTCGCCGAACGATGAAAATAAACATGATGTAAATTATCAATCATCGAAGTGGGCGAGTGTGACGCGGCTATTGACTGCGGCGAGTGTATTCGTTCGTTTATTTCTCTCTCGTCCACTCCATCTCGCTCTGTGGCGGTAAATACACTCGGTGATCATTGGATAATGATAGGATGTCCTATTCGCTTCCATTCGGTTACAATCCCGTCTCTCCCTCGTTGCTTGTACGTTGGAACGAAGCGAATGAGCAGGGAGGGAGTCATCATGTCGTAACGGCACACTTAACGTTCCCGCGATATCCCGCGTAGCGTATAGAATAGCTCGGGCTAAACAGCTTCCGTACGAGTAGACGCTCCCAGGTCCATACGAGCGGCACGCTGATGGCCTCGTCACAGTGGATTCCATCGACCAAAAAAGCCTTCTCGGTTTTCACGGCCCACCATAAACATAATCCCTCGGTATAATATAATAATCAATGACGAATAACAAAAGAATGAAACATTATACACATCGATCGATGAGTAACGTATGTCGGGAATGACATGATGTGTAATGTGTAACCCATACCGAACGAAATAAGAAGGAAACCGAAGAAGCTCTCGCAGGATTAACGTATCCGCGGACCTCCGGTCGCGAAATTTTCGTATCCTTCGTGGTAACCAATACCGTCCTGATCGGAAGAGCAGCTACGGTTTCTTCGCTGCTGCTCCCTCCGTTGATCAATTTTTGGTTGTTTTCCACGTATCAATCAGGGCGTGCAGCTCGCACGCCTCACACCCGATACCCGAACCGAGCATCGTCGCCGTCCTCGTTGTCGTCTTCGTTTGTTTCTTCATAAACTCTGTCCAACGACTCAAGCCCGCCGAAACTCAATACCCCGGTCACTCAGGGGTATCGCGGATATTGCGTTACTGTGTTTCATTACCGGTCGACAAGCCGGACGCGAATGCCGGTGGTGACGGCTCCTCCTCAGCAGTACGGATCTCCTGTATAGTGGTCTCGTATGCCGGCATCCCGTTCGGCGCCTTGACGCTTCTCAGTTCCTTTGTCACGTCGTCTCTTCCTACCGGCGAGCCTGGTGTCTTTTACCATTCTCTGCGGTATCGTGTCTTCGGTGACTAAATGCGTGACATACCGGGTGACAAGAGCCTTTCGGACAGAACAACACGAAAAGGATGGACGTTCAACATGTCCAGCGGTTAGCACCAGACACGTCGATGAAGGTCACTTGAAACTTTGGGAATCAGAGTTTGTACCTCTTCAAGTATGCTCTTTTGTAGCTTCAATCGGTCAAATGCTTGATCTCGTGATCTGGATGACGTGATGTTTAAGTCAAAATTTCAACCGAATAGGGTGCCTTTTCGAAAAACGGGCAAACAAAGTTTGGCTGTATGAGTACTCTCAAAAGAAGATCTCAAACACCCTATATTTTCTGCTTTCCGGTGTTGGTACACTGCTGCTGGTATCTCCTCCGTGTGTGTCCAAAGCGAACGGGCCTCTTGTGCTTTAGTCCATCCTTTATGGAAGAGGTAGACGACGGTGCCTTGGTCGCTCGGTACCCTGTCGACCACTACTTCCGGTCTGTCCTCCCATTCAGCGATATCAACTTACGGTCGTCGTCGACGACGACGTAGACACGTAGCTAACGTATGGTCAGCTTTCGTGTGGGCTTCGCTCCACGCCGACAGAGACGAACTTACGGTGAGAGGAAGAGGAAGCAGGAAGAGCGAGAGGATAGCCCACACAGAGCCAACGAGAGGTGCGCTACGACGACCCCGGTGTACATGCACCGTGCCAACGAAGAACGACAGACCAAACGGATTATCCTGACTCCGTTACTCATCCCTTTTTGCTTGCCACTGCATGTTCACCCTCACGATTGACCAAGAGGCCGATCGAGTGAACGTTCCTCTATATAACTGGATCGTTGCTCACCGTTCTCTTCGACCCTCCTGTCCTGTTCCGCTCGTCTGTGTGCGTGTCCGCCTCGCTGACCAGTAGTTAAATCCTGTTACTCCGTAGTTCGAGGAAATCGTACCGGCACTCTCGCGTTTCCGCGCAATCGAATCGCTTTTCACCGTCCACCAGATTCCCTATCGTCGAGCCTTTCGACTGTCGGGTCTAATGAATATTGTCGGTACCAATTGATGATTTCTCTCGCCCGGCGTACCCCTGGACTTGAAACTCCTGGAACGTACATTGGATGCAGATACGAGAGGCTTTATTTTTCGCTAGTCCCTTTCAACGACGATGAAGGACAAATGGTCAACTTTGATTCCGATCGAAGTTGACGAAGGACAAATGTGTTGAACTTTGATCCCGTAGTTGACGTAGGGAAGTGCAGTGTCGGACTAGCGATTCTGATCCGAGCAATCTTCTGATACCGACCCGGAGCGCGGACCATACTTACATACGAAGATGTTATGCCTCCGCTATTAAGACACGAACAGAAGCAACCCAAGTGCGGATGACCGACGATTAGTTTTTAGTCGGCAGCAGGTTGACAGCCGATTACCGGATCTTGACGAATGGCCAGCATTGACTAAACTGTCGATTGATAACCGCACCAACGTTGGGCTCAATAGTTTGAAAAATGCTGCTTACCAGAGTTCAGCGCTGGCATATCGTCATCATGATGCGTGTTCGGCGATATTAAGTGGACCTTCGCTCGCGACGTCGAACGACTTTGGCCCCGTATCCGCTAGCAGCGTTCCGCCAACGTCCAACACCAAATATTTATAAACAATTTTTTATTTTTAATTTGCTCAACTGCTGAATCCTTTTTTATTATTCTAGATTCCTTTATTGTCGTTTTATCTACAGTACTGTAGTGCAGACAGCCTAAATTTCATCAATATTATTAATCAAAGTGTGAATACAAAAATGAAATAATGAAATTTAGAAAATTTAAAGCAATTAGTAAGTTAATGTTAAAGATGCAGTAGACATGCAGCTTTTATATAAGATTCGAGTAGAAAATCTTCAAGGTGAGAATAACCGAGTGTGGTAAGACCATCGACTAGTACTCCCGGGGTCATGGGTTCGGGCCTCCATTACTGCCTACATAATTTATTCTGATGATTCCAATATGATAAGACAAAAAACTATAAAAAAGCGACTGTAAGATGCTAAAAAAACATCTAAAAGTCGCGTAGATCGACACAAAAAAAATGTTTAATGCTTATTAATATCTTCCATTTAACATTGGCTGGACCTCGGCAGCCAATATTGGGGCAACGCCGTTTGATAACGTTGGGCCGATGTTATCATCCCAACGTTAACTGGTAATCGGGCCTAGATTGGCGACCAGAGTCGGGTCGACTTTCTAACTCAGGCGGTCATAGTTGGTCCAACGTCAGCCCGGCTCTAAAACCGCACCTGGGAAGATATTGCATCACTCCTTCGCGCATCATGCCGATGATGTGTTCCCGTTAGGCGATACATCCTAATGGACTGGAACGTCACATTTCTGTCGGATATCGTCGTACCAACAAAGTTTCGAGCTCTCAACAGCTTCCACTATTTCCGACGACACATGTCCCAAAGGGCACGAATGTCTCGCCGGTGCATCTTTCTCACTGTCGCGACACTCGAGGATTATCTAGACTCTATTACTCACCGTCTCGTCGTTCTCCACCGCCACCCTGTATTCCTCAAACTCCACTTTCTCATCCGCAACTTGCAACATCGCAACATACTAACGCAATGAGTTAAATCCTGTTAACCCGCGGATGAGGAATCAACCGAGCACTTGGGTGTTCTATTATTCAGTTTGGTCCTGGGATCAAACCTCCGGTACACGCAACTTCGCCACCACTGTTATATCCTGCTCGATTACTCCCGTCCGCATCGCCCAAGTAGAATACCTACGCCATACCTACAACACCTGTAATAACATCGGTACAGTGAATACTTCCAGGAACAGTTCGCTCAATAATAATAATCCTTTGGTATTCGTATACAAAGCGCATAGGAATAGCATATATATATATATATATATATATATATATATATATATATCGTAACAGCATATATATATATATATATATATATATATATATATATATAAATATCTCGATAGGTACAAGTATACGTGCAATCGTGATACATAATCGCGATGCACCCGAAGCGCAGTATTACAACAGTTCTCTGTACAGTTCGAGGAGTGTCTAACGAAGTTCGGGAGACAATGGATAATAGCGAATAGGTGTACCCGCGCTTAGATAAGTATTATAGGAATGAGGGGACGAAAGAGCTGGCTCGTCTCCTCGTACCGCGAGGGACGCTTTTGGATGGGAGGTACGTAAATAATATACGTCGCGGTCTTCGCTACTCAGCGATCGTTCGCGTGCAATTAGGGGTTGTAAATTACCGAAGCTCACGGAGAAAGCGTTGGAGAACACTCGAGACGAAGAGAAGTTACTCAGCTAGAGGTTGTTGTATTTGCAGCGATCGTCAAAAGGTATACCGAGGAGGGTTAAGATAGATAGGTGGAGTTAGATACAGAAGTAAATAGAACATAGCGACTTAGAAGGAGATACAGAATAGGAGGGAGGGTAGTCTCCGGATTCCGCAGCGATAAACCGTGACTAATTCGAGACTCACCGGAGAGGCTTCGCTACAGAGTACATGCTATTCAGCTGATGGCTCGCGGTAATACCGCTTTCTGTTTCCAGTACAAAGGATTTAAAGTGGTTGTACTTGTGTGAATATGTCATGTATGTGGTACACCACACGACGTGAACTGCAAAACTTCATCGTGACGGTTTTTAGACAGTTTTCTGCAGACAAACGGCAAAATAAAAGATTATACCTGTGTCTGGTACAAACCGGAAATAAGTTAAAGAATCCGGTCAAAAAATAAGATTTTCAAACCCAAAGTGACGTCTCTACACGGAAAAAAATATCAACTAAGATGGGGTTGCGGGTGGCGAAGAAAATGTCTAGTTGATTGAACAAAATGTTTGTTCAATTCAAGTAACTATTCGTGAAGCAACTAAATATTAAGTCAAACAACAAAATATGCGTTCAGCTAAATATTTCTTTCAATCGACCAAATATTTCCTTCGCCACCCGCAAGCTTAGTTTGATATAACCAAACCTTTTTTTCGGTGTAGCAAAAAACCTATTAGTCGGACAATTCACTTGTGTATTGTCTCCGACTGTAGTTAGCCGTATATATATCGGGCTTTCCTTAGTTGTCTAGCTCATTAAAAAAAAATTGATTGTTTTTCACAGAAAAATACACGAATTCTCGCTTAGGTGACCGGTAATACTTAGTCCTCTCTCCCCGTCCCTGCGGAGTACGCACAGTGCTCATATATAACTGTACAGCATCGGGGACGGAAACAGAAATAGAGGAATAAGCGCGGAAGAGAATAGAACTGAAACTGCCTGCCTTTTCGTCGCTCTCGTCCCGTTATAGCCCTGCCGTGCGGCGAGACCTGTAAATTGGAGAGAAGCCGCGCGTTCGCTTCGCACTGCAAGCTCGCTGATCTCCGGGACGACGACGACGACGACGACGACGACAACGAATCCCCGGGTGATGCCTCCCCGGTGTCCTCGTCCCGTGGCTTCCCGTAACTCTTCCCGACGTACATACTTACCCCAGACGTGCGAAATAGCGTAGTACTTCCGAGCCCGCGCAAATTCCACTCGCTGATCCCCGGGAGAACAGCGGAGAGACGTGCGTGCATGCACCCACTTACCCGACACAATCCAGTTACACATTTCTTTCTACGTGTCTTCGTGCAACCGCAATTTATTTATAATCCTTATTCCCTCAAATTGGTCGCCTCGTGGTTTCGTTCCGACTCGTCGTTGGAGGTGGAAATAACGAGGGAACCAACGAGGCCTTACAGGTGGTTCCGTGAAGGAAGCAAAGTTAATATGAAGATAAAGATATAATGGAGGAAAAAACTACCGTCGAGGTATCGTTCCAAGCATTGTTCTAAAACAGGTGCAATGAACAAGCGGAGCTGAATTGCTTGATTTTTGGGAGTGAAAAGTTAAATCACGTTTCTTGACGATACCTCTCAGATCGTTGTCAATAAAGGGGTTTTGGCGTTACCTCGGTCATCTCCATTGTCATTTGTTCTTTCTTGTTTTACGCCTCGAGTTTTGATGCAACCTTCAACACGATGCGTTCTTCAACACTGCGTTTGATGCGTTCTTCAACACGATG
Organism: Amblyjoppa proteus; assembly: GCA_963922035.1. Classification (NCBI taxonomy): domain Eukaryota; kingdom Metazoa; phylum Arthropoda; class Insecta; order Hymenoptera; family Ichneumonidae; genus Amblyjoppa; species Amblyjoppa proteus. Next base: position 15,497,109 of record OY998233.1, read on the forward strand.
GAAATTGAGCTTAGGTTTTTTGGTGGAAATTAGTGCATGTAAAATCAATCGGATCTGTTCATAAGCGTAGGCTAGAATGGCACTTAAAAAAAAAATCGCAACGCATGCACGTAAAATTCCTGTTTCTGTTCATGTGCAGTGAGTGTAGAAAGGCTTTTTTTCATCGTATAGGAGAAAAATACTGCACATGCGTACAAACGCAATATGGTATTTTTTTCTCGCACTAATGCGAGAAAGATGCTTTCCTGCGCACACTTCCCGATAACAAAAAGCGTGATTTTCGTGAATTTGTCAGGAAAAATAATGTGAGGGATTGGGATTTAGAAAGGGGCGTGCTGACTCGTGTGAATGCCGGCATTTTCACACTAGACAAGAATTCCTTTTCTACACCTTGCAATACAAATAACTATTCCCATTTCGCGAAAGCGAGTAATAGCGAGATGGTAAGTGCCTCAAGAGCCTCGAAGCCCGCTGCAGTCGAAAGCCAGTGCCATCCGATTTAGTGTCAATTATATTGCGAGTACCGCCGACTTAATTGAAGTAAAGAGATCAATTTGACGATGGGAGACGGCAATTCTAGAAGCGAAACGGGAGGGTGAGTATTAGTATAGATAATGTGCTCACGGTGAATTCCTGCTCTAAGAAAATTGTCTATAAATGCATACAAGGGTCAAGTGGGTTTTAGTGCTCATCAGCCGTTCTGACGATGGAAATCTAGTTTAGGTTTCGAGCGCACATTAGGGCATGTAAAATCAATCGGATGTGTTTGTAAGCGGATCTACTCGAGTGTAAGCTACACTAGTGGTTCGAAAAAAATTAATTTGCCATTTCACGAAAGCGACTAATGGCGAAGTGATAAGGGTCTCGGGGGGCGTTGAAGCCTGCTGGAGTCGAAAGCCAATAACATCCGATTTACCGTCAATAATATCGCGAATACGACGAGCTTAATTAACGAAAAGGGATAAATTTGACGACGGGAGAGGGTAATGGCGTGAAATGAAAAGGTAGCTAACGCGCTTTCGGTGAAACCCGACTATAAAACAATTGTCTATAACAGTATGCAAGAGTCAAGAGGGTATTAAAGCTCATCAGTGGCTCTGACTTACGAATCAAATGCACCGCTAATATTAATAGGTTCCCGAGTGTCCAATATCCGTAACCCTATAATGCACATACGCTTCTTCATTATCCTCTAATAACCTTCCGAATGTGTTCACAATTAACGAGCTCTTCGTACCTGGAAATATTTATCCGGCTTGAGCATATCTAGTTATTTAAACCCTCCACCGCGATGGGCAATTCAATTCGATAACAATATTGCCAATTGTAAAGATACTTTTATCTAAAACTATTTCGCCTGATGAAGCGCGGTAATATTTCACTTCTGACACATTGACGCTCGGTGCGGCGATATATTGTCGCTGCGCGATAATCTTCATGCATATTTATGTTAAACAAAAAAATATATATATATCGCTAACGATGAATATTCATTTTTACTAATTGTAACTGAGAATTTATGTCTGCAAAGTTCCGATATTCGCAGCAAAGAAAGGTGTCCTTCGCAGTGATATGTTTAATCCTAGAACTCATGCATGGGGTGAAAAACCACCGCAGATGATATTTAAAAAATGCGATTTTTGCAAATTTTCGTTGTGTTTTGGGCTTTAAGTGTGATTTTCACTACCAACCCTCACCGAAAAGAACTACTGGGGGTCCAATAGTGACTACTGAAGGTTCAGTATTCAGTGCTGGCATTGCAGTAGTCACTACACATGTAGTTACTACCTCCTAGTAGTTACTCCTCAACACTCAGTAATTATTACTGAGGACGTAGTAGTTTCTGCATCAGTAATTACTACTTATAAGTAGTTCTATTCCAGGATTCAGGAGTTAATGCATAAGCAGTTATTGCAGATAAGCAATTACTACTCGAGACAGCAGTAGTTCCTGTATAAGTAGTTACCACTTCTGTGTAGTTACTATTTGAATCTCGAGATTAAAATAGTAACTACACAGAGGTAGTAACTAATTATACAGGAACTACTGCTGTCTCGAGTAGAAATTGTTTATCTGTAGTAATTACTTATACAAGAACTACTGCAGTCTCGAGAAGTAATTACTTATCTGCAATAACTGCTTATGCATTAACTACTGCATCCTGGAATAGAACTACTTGTAAGTAGTCATTACTGATGCAGGAACTAGAACGTCCTCAGTAATAATTACTGACTGTTGAGGAGTAACTACTAGGAAGTAGTAACTACATGTGTAGTGACTACTGCAATGCCAGCAGGAACTACTGAACCTCCAGTGGTCACTACTGGACCCCTAGTACTTCTTTTCGGTGAGGGCAAATTCCCAGCAGTGAACTACTGGAAACCACGAGAATTCCTAGTAGTGAACTACTGGAAACTACGGGAATTCCCAGCAGTTAACTACTGGACATTCACAGTAGTGTGGAGTAGTTAACTACTTGGGATATATAGTAGTTTGGAATAGTTAACTACTTGGGATATATAGTAGTTTGGAATAGTTAACTACTTGGGATATATAGTAATTTGAAATAGTTAACTACTCAAAATACCCAGTAATGTTCAGTACTTAACTGCTCAAGACTTTGAGTAGTTTTCAGCACTCCGCCAACTTAGCACTGGGCAGTAGTTCAGTAGTTTATTTATTAGTAGTTAACTACTTTATTGATTAGTAGTTAACTACTGGCTACCGCCAGTAGTATTTTGCAGTAGTTTTCAGTAGTTCTTTTTGGTGAGGGTAAATTTTTATCAAATCAAATTTGCCGCATGCCATTCCCTTCCTTATTAAAAAACGAAGAGGTTCATGTGGGAAAAACTCTATTTACTGCTGATAGGACTCTTGTACGTAGAAAAATCGCGTGAGGTCGATATCGACCCCAGTCATGAGTTAGAAGGTAAAAAAAAATGATACATGACGTGTACTGTTCAGGGATTACCGCAATAACCGCTCTAGCCTCAAAATTGTGTCATAAAAAAAATTCACGACAAGAATCGACGATACAGACGTCGATGCCGTCATTTTTCCTCGATATCTTAATATCCAACAAAAAAAAAGGATTTTTTTTTTCACGAGAGGTGATTCGCGCGGACCTCGCGAACGATGCTCCTCTGGTCATGCGATATAGCTATGTACACCTTGATGCCGGTGCTCGTCTGGCGCTGATATTCCTACCTCCATTTCTATTCATCCCGAAAGATAAAGGCGTACCCGATCGTGAGTTCCGATAGCCATGAATATCCTATCTGCATAATATCTTCGCTGCGCTCGATCTCACTCCGCCCCTCCTGGAAGCGGCCGTCGGTGCTGAAAGCTCTCTATGCGCTTTTCTTACGTGCTGCTGCACCAACGCTCTCCGAACGAAATCGTTCCTCCCGACAAGTACCATGCGATATTCTCGCGTATATATTTTACGCGTACTTTGAGGGTCTCACTGAGCACGCGTCCGTGAGAGGAAGGTGCGGGGGGGGGGGTTGCTTGTTTGATATGCAAGCGTGGCTGCGTGTCGGTATCGCGGCCTCGCTTCGTCTTTTCAATCCTTTTTTTTTAATCTTCCCTCTTACTCGCCCTCGCTACGTTCCTCTCTCGTCGTCTTCTTACTACGCATGTACACGAATCTCTGGCAACGCGTTCCGGACGCCACCAAAGTGCGAGATATCGTGTGGCCCGTCGCTTCGTAAGAGCGCGTTTCTCGTGACCCTGCAGCATCTCACCCTCCTCCCACGCACTTTGCACACACGTACGCGCGAGGCCCGTGCGTGTAAAGTGCGCGCGTCTGCGTTACACGCCGACGACAAATCTCGTGTTCGCCACGGGGGCGACACGCACGAGTGTAACCGGCGGTCGACCGGGGGCCTTTGACTGGAATATCGTTGTACCGAAAGTTGAGGGAGCGAGATGGGAAGAGAGGGAGAGAGAGAGAGAGAGTCGGGCCGAGAGAACTCAGTGTATGTCGGAGATAATTTACATTAAAGATCGAGAGAGAAAGACGAGGAGAAGGATGAGAGAGAAATGCTCACGCATAGTGCGTACAGCACCGCACGGCACGCCGGTAGTATCGTCCGTTTCTCCTCTACGCACACGCACGAGAGTTTATTGTTGGAGGGACGAGAGAGAGAGAGTTGAAAATGCGGGAACAGAGGAGAGCGAGATGGAGGCAGCGAGAACACGCGGTACGCGACTCGAACGTCGAGGTTTGAGGTTTCAGTGCGTCTTGCACGCCGGGACCGATACGACGCGTGTCCGACCTTCTTTCGCACCGAAAAAATTAACGGATGGATACGCGTTAATTCAATCTGTTTATAAAAAGCTTTGTTATTTACTCTGACATCTGCGGGTGTGATGGTGCGTTGCAATACTGCTATAGGATAGTGCGTCGTCGAGTGTTTCGGGGGTTTTTAAATTTCTCATCAGATACCGAGTATGCCAAGGGGTGTTGAAGGTATTGAATTTTTATTCCGAAAAATTCGACTGTCGGATTATGATTTGGAAATATTGTTCACGCAGCCTGGAATGCAATACATGCATTTAATTATTTCTGTCCGTCTGACCGTTCCGTCCGAAATACACGATAACTACTCGGGTGGATTTCGGCTCGCAGCGGAACTCGACGTTTGTCGTCTTCGTGTAAAAAGGAGATTTTATATTAAATGGAAACGTTAACTTAAATGTAAAAACAAAGAAAATATTATTTGATATATATTGTTGTATCCGAGGTCTGAAACGAGTCACATTCGTTACAATATATTTAAAACAGACAATCACAGCGTGAATAAAGTACCTAAAGAAACGGTAACTTTCGATCTGTTAATTTTTATTGAATGTTGAAAAGCAATTTTAAGCACTGTTACGTTTTACTCAATAACATTGAAATTAATCTACAACCTTTTATACCAACGATCTACTGTGCTTGCGGAATATTCTAATTTGAAATGTGGGATCTTACTAAATCGGTATCGCATTCTCGAAGAAAAATCAATTATTTACAAATAAGTTCATTATTCCCGAAGTCGTATCAGAGTTCAAACGGAATCCCGCCGATTTCCAACGAAGTTTTGACGATCTTTTGAAAGTTCTTGCGGCCATGTCTCGAGCAAAATTCTTGAATTCTCTGGCAGGCCTCCTCGAGCATGTCCCGTGGAATTGTAATCACCAGTCTCATATAGGACGGAAAATCGAAGCACTAAAATAATTGTAGTTTTAAGCCAAATTTCTCTTCCATGCTGTCTGAATTAAGTGTGCACACTAATTAACGACGGTTAAGTAGAAAATATATAATTATATTTGTCTTCCGGCTCACCTCGCCAGGAAGACAAAACACAGACTCCTCCGTGATTAGTCGACGAATGAATTCCATTTCGGTTTTGAACCCGGGGTAGCAACTCAGATCTATATGGACCTGTCGATCGGTAAAGAAGATTCGCGGGTCAATAGCTCAATTTATAATACACTTAGTTCCTCCTTACCATCATGTACATCGTCCCATGAGGCATTGTTGGTTTCAGTCCAGATATTTTCTTCAGATGGTTGTAACACAGTTTCGCGTGTTCCTGCAAGCAGATAAGAAAACGAATAGTTAAAAAAGAAAACACTCTTATTTTATAGGATAGAAGAGGTAAATATGGACTACGCCGATTATCGCGTAAATCAATTATATATGGACCGAGTCACAGTCACCACATTTACCATAAATCGGCATGCCCGAAAGAAATAGTGTTGTTTTATTCGTGTCCTGAGGCAAGTCTATTAAGGACTCCGTGCCCAAACATACAACGACGAATACCAAAGAGTGAAGGCGCAGCAAATGTATACAATGAAGAAAAGTAACAAATGAAATTAATCTATACAACCAAAAAATAAACAAAAGTAACAAACTATCAAAAATAAATGAGACTAGGTAAGAATGGAAATGAAAATAAGAAAATCTTGAATAGACAATCTTTGCCTCTTGCCCCAACGTAAAACAATCCGACTCCATCAATTATAAGATAACAAAGCACTGTACTCACATGCAGCGTCTGCGCAATTTCATCGAAGAATTTTTGCGGCGTATTTTCAAGTATACTTGGCAGTGCACCTTGAACTAGCGTGTTGCAGCCGATTACCCTCTGAGTGAGGCCGTGTAATCCCTTGCGAATCTATCGGCATACGCATAGTATTTGTTAATTTATTTTTAATATTTCATGATGACATTGTAAAAAATGTCTGTTTGAAAATTCATAAATGCATACGAAGTTTTATACATATACAATATATGAAATCTCATTGACACGTATGTAAGAATATTGCGTTACCGGTATATTAAAAACAATATTTGTATAATATTTGTAACAATAACATAATTTTCATATACGGATGTTTTAATTTTTAGTGCCATCGTCGGTAATTTTAATATACAAGCATGGCATTTAAGATTAAATTATTAAAATTCAATTATAATGTATATGAATTCTATACCATATAATGCATATGGTTGTTATATTTCATATAACTTTGTATATTAAACGTGTTGTAAATTTCATAACGTTGTATACAGTGGAAAGTGCCATTGATCTTTCGAACAGACGAGATCACTTACCTCTTTGTTCAAAATGTCGTGTCGATCGTGAATAATTATCCATCCCATTCTCCAGCCTGGTACCAAGAAACTTATATAAAAAAATACGTTTAGCATTCGATAGACACAAGACCAGACTGAACTCTAATGCCGATAAATTTTTAGCTCACAAACCTTTTGGCCAGTCCGCTGCATGACAATATAGGAACTTCTCTCGACAGGGACGCTAATGAGTGGTACGTTCGTCCGGGAAATACCTTTGGACAAAAAAAAATGGCATACGATTATTTTTTTTAAATCATTCACTTCGTTACGACGTACAAGCAGGCCTTTGAGCTCGCCTACGAAAAATAAAAATCTGTAACTCACCATGCGCTCGTATATCTCGTCGGAAATGATTGGCACATGGTAGCGAGCCGCAATGTCCAATATATCTAAAATGTGCTGGCGACTGAAGACCGAGCCACAGGGATTTGCCGGATTGTTGATTAGTATTGCGGCTGTTCGCTCGTCTATCTGGGCTTCGAGATTCTTGATATCTACCTGCCAATCCTGTTCTGACTGAGTTTTTTTTTTTTAATTAGCGCGTGTCTTTTTTCGCAAAACCGCGTAATAGCCGATATCCGGCACACGGAAAAAAATAAATTCGTAACATCGGAATGCAAAATTTCGTAAAAATTATTTTGTTAAATAAGTGACAGTTTGTCACTTATTTGAATATACGAAATTGTCCTTTTACTTCCCGTATCATTGACAATTTTAGTTTGTACTTTTGTTTGTAAATCTCGAAAATTTACAACTAAAAAATTCTGGACATTTGTGGACAATAAGTTGTTGTAAAAAGTACAAACTTTTTTTTACTGTGCATGAGTTACTTATCGAAGTAGGGTAACCTACCAGAAGATTGTACGACTTGAGTTCGATCTCGAGACCGTTGGAAAGGGTTCTGTACATTGAAAAGCCTGGCCTAGGAATCAATATGTTTTGACCTTTTTTTGCCAGAGATGTTATCGAGAGATCGAGAGCGCATGTACATCCGTTACAGAGTATAACATCCTGCGCAAATAATCCATAATTTAATATCGTTAATTTCAATCTTTAGGCATTCATTTTTTTTTTTTAATCAATAAAATGAGAGATTATTAGCCACCTCATTTCACGACGTACCTTAGGATCAACCGTGACAAATTCGTTCGAGCTATATCTAGCCACTGCCGCTCTAGCTTTATCGTATCCTTTAATAAAATAAATCGATGCTTTATCGTTTAGACAACCATAAAGTCCATGTCGATCGGACACTCATAGCGATACCACCATAACCAGGTTGCAGATCGTATTTATAATTCTAATGTCAATGGGGCTTACGAAGAGATTGGAAAAACGAGGATGGAAAGATAAGGAGTTGAGCTAGTACCAGCGCATGGTGCGTATCCGTTGTTCAGCTGTGAACTGAGACTCTCCTGAACAGCTTCGATAGCTTCCTTGGGAGGTTTGAGATTTCCAAAAGTGGTAGGATCGCCTTAAAAAGACAAAAAACGGGCGGAAGGAAAAAATATATATATCATATTCCTGCTATCAGGTTACTGAAGTTTTCGGAAACTCACCCCGAGTTAGACCGACTCACCGATAGATAGAGGTATCATTTTCTTATTGGGATTCGATTCAACGATCATATTTTCGACGATCGACCTTATGGGGTTGTAGCTCTTCTTGGCCATATCGGAGACTTGTACGTCCCATCGTTCACGTGAGGTAATAATCGAGCAGTTTGACATCTCGCAGCTCTCGCGGTGATGAAGGATCCAATAGCTACATCTGCACAGTAAAAAATAATTTCGTAAAATCGGAATACGAAGTTTCGTGAAAATAATTTTGTTAAATGAGTGACAAACTCATTTGTTAACGTTTGAATTATACAAACCTGTATTTTTATTTACCCTGTCATTAACAATTGTAGTTTGTACTTTTGTTAGTAAAACTAGAAACCGGATGGTGGAATCGGAAAATTAATAAATAAAGAATTGTGGACGTTTGTGGGCGATAAATTTGTTGTAAAAAGTACAAACATTTTTTACTGTGTAAATGCGATGACTTGAGGGCCGATTGAAATTTATTTAGACCTTATAGATTGATTGGAAGAAAAATGTATACGGCTGGCAAAGCTAACTCCACCGGCAGGAGTGTGTGTTTTTTTTCCCGAACGCGTCGGGAGTTATTCGTTCCCAAAGTTTTTCTGTAGACATCCTGGATGTCTATAGGCTTGAATGAGCGTTTGATTTTACTGTAGATACAAATAGATGCTCCCGAAAAAAAAATCACTTAGCTGAAAAACTAGCTCCCCTGACAGAAGTCGATCTGCCCTGAACGCACCGGCAGTTTGTCCGTGTGCTGCAACGAGGAGGGTAGTTCGTCAGGTGGGTAAGTTCGGTTCAGTACAGCTCTTCGACGTGCTTGTTGATGAGGTTCGATCGACTAAGTCCGGTCTTCAAAACGTTCAAGGCAGGAATGTCACTTTTGCTTTTTTTCTCGTTGTGTGTAAAGCATGATCCTGGCGGTTATTTATGAATTTTTTCCTGTTTATCGGCACAGTAGGATGAGGAAAAGTGGGAACCGTTCAAAGAGGGGATAAGACAATGCAATCAATCGTTCGAAGTGAAATATGTTTACGCCTTCTAACCAGAAATCAATGTAGTGGGAGATGCGGCAAAGCGAGCCTCTGGGGTAAAAACGGAACACAAAATATTGCGTAATGGGCAGTTCCACGTTACGGCAAATAAGACAATGGGATTTTCATCTTCACGCGTTTAGAATGAATACTTTTTTTTTTAATCACATGTAGGCCAAACAATCGATGTCCTCGGTCGCTGTTCTAAAAGGTCGGTGTGTCACGATATCTTACCTGGAAGATCTCTAATCGCAATTACGATATGCCTACACCGAAAAAAAGGTTTGGTAAGATCAAACAAGATTTGTTTGAACCAACCTCATCCGGCGGTTGCGGGTGGCGAAGGAAATCTTTAGTTAAGTTGACTACAAAATTACATCAGCATCAAAAAAATAATTTCACTGTCCCAACTAAGAATATGTTTGAACGAACAGAATAGGCAATCATATCGAAAAAAAACTTTTGTTCGAAACAAATATCTAGTTATGCAAGGAAAGAAAATATTTGGCCCAACTCAATTTGGAGTTGGGTCCCACTACTGTTATTTACATTATTTGTTACTAATTAATTTCATACATGGTTACATCGTGTTTTATATATTCAATTGTTATCAGTATATCGCTACCTATCAATATAACACAATTTTTACAAATTAAAATTCTATATATCCTAGCGGGACTCAAACCCCAAACCTAACATATCCTGACCTAGTACCTTACCACTACGCTACAATCGCCGATTGATATGTATAATTTTGAATCGGATATATAAGTTATTCTCCGTCATTAACTTAGATTCAACTTCGATGATTTAATATTGAAATATCGAAATAACTTGTAGTTTGTTGGGAAATAAGCGTGGAGTTGCCTCATACCTTTGGAAACTTGGTCTTTTCTGAGAATTTAATTACATATTATTTTTCCCTCGTAACCATAATCATCATACGATTATTTCCATTGATTATTTAGACTTTCGGTAGATTGACCTGTCGTACAGTGTATCGAATGAGATATTTCGATTCGGACATTTGGGCCTTCGAATTTTCAACATTCGGGTATTTAATCCCGTCCCGAAAGTTGTTTATTGTGGGTATAATATTTGTGAATTACCAAATATACGTTCAAGTCAAAATAATATACTTCTGTACGGTGACAGTATATACGCTTGAACCGAAAAAAAGTTGTTGATTTAATGCATTTTTGGTTCACTTTGAACCAACGTTGTAATCGCAGTAACTGCTATACGCAATTGAAACAACAACACCAGTTGTATTGTTGCAACAATGGCACAGTCTGTTTCAATCAATGCGCCTGCATTGTCACAGTTTGAATCAATGCGCCTGCATTGATTCAAACCAATTTTCGGTGACCGCAGCTGTAAGGTTGATATTACCAAACCTTTTTTTCTGTGTACTGTTGTTGTGGTGATTGGACAGTGATGGCAATGATTTTTCGGAGTACGGTTGATCATGTGAGCCAAAAAAAGGAAGAGAAAATAACTGTCAGGCAGCCAGTTTGTTAGGGGAGGGCGGGGCAAAATGGCACAGCAGGGCAAAACGGGATAATAAGACAAAACGCAATTTTCCAATAACTTTTGGATTGTGGTTTAAAAAACCGGATGTATCGTTGGGACAAAATGGGGCATCCAAAAGTTATTGTAAGATTGAGTTTTGCCCTTACTGTCCCGCTGTGCCAATTTCCCCCGATTTCCCCTACTTTTGGTGGCGCATTTTTCCCCGCCTTCCTCCACATTCTCTAGACCGAAATGCGCGATGTAGCGAATGACTAAGAATAAACAGCGACAAAGTCTGTTCCTTATTGCCGTGTCAATATTTTTATCTACGGACTCCCCCTGGGTCCAGAAAATCACCTCTCGAAAGCGAAAATATGTTTGGGCTGCGTCAATTTTATCGACGCAACAATCCCGTCAAATAACTTCGTCACATTGACTTCATGGAAATCCGAGAAAATGAATTTCTCGTGAAATAAGTGAGGATCGTTTATCATCGATTTTTACAGAAATTGAAACCTGGCTTCCTCGACTGGAATTATTTAACGTCGCAATACGCTAAAAACACCAATCTTTAGCAACGTGCTATCTTTGAACGGCTACTTCGATAGTTTGGCAGCTTGCGTTCATTTCTCGTAACTCTTCATATCAAAGTTGTCGAAAATTATAGTACGCGTTTTGACGAAATGCTACGCCAGCGATAAGGAGCATAAAGCGAATGGGTTTTATAACCCGAACGTCATTGAACGTTAAACCTGTTTTTCGAGATCAAAAACGGATCTGACTAATTATCAGTATGTGTCTTCGTAATCGAAATCCGACTCACTCGAGATTACTCACTGGGTGATAGGAATTGTTGTAAATGCTTTTTATTGTAGGCCTCGTGATGACATCCGTAATTAACTCGATCCATATTTTTTTTTACAACCGATGTTTCGCTTTTATTTAATCCGATTGACTACACAAGATAACGACGGCAACGCCGTATTGTAACTCTAATTTTCCGCTTAGCTCTATGAGGAAACGATGCAATATGTGTAATATATGTGTATCATTCGTTGATCCAACACCATCAGGCGAGTGCACTGAAAGTGCACAATCGATGCGCTCTTCCAGCCTAGATCCATCGATGCAATGACACTTGTGCAAGAGACTTAAAGCATTGTCGACGCTCCGATGTTCCCTTAACTCGCTGGAGCTTCCATCAGTACGAGTACATCGCGGTACCGTACAATAGGAGCGCCTCGTTGCAACAGCCAAATTTCGTATTAACCCAGAAGAGCCGGCTTTGTTCCATCGAGCGAGACCCCGGGGGTGGTCGAAGTGAGCGGCGGGGCTGAGCTTCCGCATTTAGGGCCGGGCCGACGCTGGTCCAGGCTAGTTCGCCGAACGAGAAATTAGGATTTCGAGGACAGGCTGCAGCGTTTCGGATACGAACACGAAAAACCAATTGAGCTGATACTCAAGTGATAGGATACGTCGGGGCGGCGGGAAGGGGGTCGATGCGAAGTAGTCGGGGATTCAGCCGATGTGTCTCGATGCGCTTGTATGGCCGTATGGTAGCAATAGTATGGTGGCAATAGACACAAAAGCGAGCAAAGCGCGTATTCTATACACCCGGAGAATGGGAACGTCGAATTTTGGGATAGATTCTGGGGGGTGCAACGGGAGTTCGCAGATAAAAAAAAAGAAAAGAAAACCAGGGTGATGCTCGAGCGCATACACGGGCAATTCTCTGTTGGCAATCACATATGTGTGTGTGTGTTCGCCGTCTCGATTAAAGTGTTCGTTCAGGCTCGCACATAGCCGCGATCCGACCAGTCATCCTATGAGCAAATACTATTGGGCGTTTGGGAACGAGCGCATTGAAGCTATATAACTGGGGAGCGGAACTATTCGTCGGGAAAACGGGAATAGACGAATGATGCAGGAGTTTACGCGCTCACTAGCTCCGCTGGTTAAAACTGCAAATTTGCACAGCCGAATTACTCGATGCGCCGGTATGACAACCGTCCGACGATGCAGTAAAAGCTAGACGATGAATTTCACGAAAATTATGTGTACTGTTTATGGTCGCGTGAGTTAACATTGGATAAGTTAACACAGCACGCCAAGTTAATAAAATACGACCGGACAAGTTAAGGGTGTTGGAGCGCTTCACTCTAGTCAAATGAGTGTTTTTTAAAGTCGTTTATACTAATATTTACGCGACTATTGAGTACCGCACGTGTCCGTCATCTAAAAAAAACATGAATTGCAATGAATTTGCAAAAATATTAACTAGTTTCTGCTAATTTTCGACAAGGTACATATTCGTTCACTTTTTGCACGGAATAATCCGCAATTTTTGCTCGATTTTAATGTATTGCGGCTCATTCCCTTCCTTGAAAGATACTCTACAAATTCACCGTGTAGATATTCGTTAGTCTTTTCCGTTCAATAAATGACAGCTGTAGCATTCGCAGCGTACGCGTATCGAGCGTCGCTGCTAGGCGCGATGCCAGCGCGTTGCGAGGGGGAGTTCAGTCGAAGACCGTAAGCGACACTGCAAAGAGGACACCTGCGAGCTGAGTGCAATCAATAAAACTGATCGTTTTTATCTACTCTCACCCATTGTGTTTCCTTACAAACCCAGGCATACGCGATGAAAAGCCTACAGAGCTGTTCGTTTATAAAGGAATTTCGTCGATGGACAAATAATAGGCGGTAATTTTAAAACGGAAAATACTATCTAGATGGTGAATTCGTAGACCATCATTTAAAGAAACGAATGCGCCGTAATTCATCAAAATCCGGCAAAAATTACGGCTTATTCTTTGAAAAAACTGAACGATATACCTTTTCGAATATTAGTACAAATCAGTTAATATCGCTGCAAATCCATAGCAATTAATATTTTTCTAGGTTAAGGATATCTGCTGTAATACAAATAACCACTATAATCAACAGATGCGTAAAAGTTTGTATTAACCTTTAAAAATGTAGTATTCATTTGACTAGTGTGAAGCGCTGCAACCTCCCAAAGTCACCATTTCTTACAACCCTTCCGACAACGCGATGGATTTTACTCTTCCGATAGTATTTGATTTTCGCATCTGCGAATTAATTTTCATCGTAGGACAATCATTACGAACAATCAATAGCGGATGTTCTTTGCTAAAAATTTTCCTACCGGTGATAAGAGAGCAAACAACGTTTTTGCGGCCAAAATAGTTGGATCTCTCCCCTTTAAGCTCGTTCACTCGTGCGAACGTGTCAAGCTTCGTCGTTTCATTTTCTCTTAATTTCTTCTACGACTATGAAAGTATATCCGAAACATGCATGAATGCGTAAATAGAAGGTTATTAGAGAGCAAAACGAGTTGAGAACACGCAGGGTTAAGTGCATACATACACATATGCGTTACCTTAACGCGATTGTTCACAAGTTCCCTCTACTTCAATTTCAATTTTCTTAACGGCCATTCCGCTCGCTATTCCCGAATAATTCCTTTATCGCGGAAAAAATAAATAAAAAAGAAATGCACGAACGATATATGAAAAAAAAGCGGTTCAATGGGTTGTTAAAACGAAATCGGGCGGGTAACTAAACTGTAATAGACTGTTGACCCCGCTGTAACATTGGGGTAACGGGTTAACGCTTCCGGTGCCACCGATTAACACTGAAAAATAATTCAGGCAAAGTGGAGTCGAAACAGCCCTGTTGGCCGAGCCCATCAAAAACGAAAATCCCTCCGCCACCCAGAAGCCTCGTGAATCCCTTGCGTCCAGCCACCCTCGCGACCGTTGCCAACTTTTGGAGAGGATCGTTACTAAATAATGAAAGCGCGTTTACCGTCCATATAAATATATGTATATAAACTGGCGAACATAGTATGCACACGGCATCCACTCGGGAAACGTGTGCGCACTTTCGTGCGGTTCTCCGACACGGGCATGTGTATATTTAATACATACATACATGTATATACATCAACATCCAGGCGGTGCACTGTACCGTAGGTCCTCGCGCTTGTTAGTTACTGGAGCCAGGGCAATGCACCAAGGGGTTTGTTATGTAAACGAGACTTTTGCATAAACCCAACTGTTTTCCGTGCCGCTCGTAACCTCTATATACTACACACATACTATAATTCCCGTGGTCCGTTACGCATATATACAGTACTACAAAGTATACTTTAAAGGTTCCAACGACTCTCACCGATCGGGCCAAAGTAATTTTAAATGTTATCCCAACGGCTTGAGAGCGGACATTTCAATTGATCGTTAATGTTGAAATGCAACAACAACGTCCGGTGCCGAAAAAAAAAACAAGGCAATTACTATTCCACGACGGGTACTGATCGTCCAAATACGATTTTATCATCTGTTAAAATACACTGGGCTTTCACTGATGTTTCCTCCGATTCGTTTGTTTTAATGATGTTGCTATTTTCACGGCTGCTCTGTGTCCGTTGCTCCCTTTGAGAGAACGAGCAAACGCTACATCCGGTAGAAAAATTCCCGGTCTCGCCGTCACAGTGGAGGCCGATTACATAGAGTAGGCACTGAGTATAAATCAATATATAAGTAAATATCAATATCGAGGGCTGCTCTATGTCCGTTGCTCCCTTTGAATCGACCATCGATGAATCGACACGATCACTTGTTAATTAAAAATGTTAATTAAAATTTGCTATAATATTGACAGGAAATTAATCATCATTTTCAAGACTGCTATTAAACTGAGAGAACGAGGAAATACTACATCCGGTAGAGAAATTCTCGGTCTCGTCGTCACAGTGGAGGTCGATTACACAGCATACAAATTGAGTATAAATATATATATATATATATAAATAAATAGGAATATTCAGGGCTGCTCCGTGCCGGATGCTCCGTTTGAATCAGCTATCAATGCATTAAAAATATAACTTGTCAATTAAAAAGTGCATTGTAAAAATAAAATGTAAATTTAATCTACTGGAAATTGAAATTTGTTCACATTTTACTTACATTAATTGACCATTAATGTACATTTATTGTAAAATCGCAATGCACGTGTGATTGAAATTTCAGAAACAGTTTATGTAAAAAAGTTTCCAATACCGTTCATTAATTTTCAAACAAATTTTTTTTTACATTCTGCGATAATCAATATTATTGCACTTTTTAAAATGGTTTAATATAGTTTAACATGGTTTTCTATGAGACATCGTTACTTCAGTTAAATAGCAGTTTTTAAAATGGGGATTAATTTCTTGTTCAGTATAAGAAATTAATCCTCATTTTTAAAACTGCTATTTAACTGAAGTAACGATGTCATAAAAGTGAATTAAAATTTGCTATAATATTGACAAGAAATTGATCCTCATTTTCAAGATTGCTATTTAACGAAAGTAACGATTACTCATAGAAAACCATATTAATCCGGTAGAAACTGAAGTACTTTTATTGTAAAATCGCAATGCACGTGGTTTGAAAATTCAGAAACATTTCATGTAAAAAAGTTTCCGATTTTTTTACATTGTGCGATAATAAATATTATCGCAGTTTTTGAAATGGTTTAATATGGTTTTCTATGAGACATCGTTACTTCAGTTAAATAGCAGTTTTCAAAATGGAGATTAATTTCTTGTTCAGTATAAGAAATTAATCCTCATTTTTAAAACTGCTATTTAACTGAAGTAACGATGTCTCATGGAAAACCATATTAGACTGAGAGACCGAGCAAATACTATATCCGGTAGAGAGACTCCCGTTCTCGTCGTCACAGTGAAAGCCAATTACATAGAGTACGCACCGAGTATAAATAAATATTCGGTGAAATGAAAATTCCTTCCGGCTCGTCGTGACTGTAGTTTCGCTTCTTGTTGAACTTTTTTATTACACGTACCTTCTACAGTGCGTCATGAAAAATTGCGATGCGATTAACAGCGCTTAACAGACCCGCCGACTGTGTGCTTATTATATTTTTCATCAGCGCGAGCTGTCGACACGCAGCTGTGGAAACATTCAAATCCAACAACAGACATATCTTTTTCATCTGCGAAAAATCTTAATTAACTTTGGTAATCGTGTACTCGCGATCGCTCGTCGGACCGGTGGACCGAATTGCAGGCAGCGGGAACGGAAGGTATCCCTTTGCATTTGGGAAGTGGAACAAAGCGTAAAGGCGTGGTTGTCGCTGTGAGTACCGTGCTTGCGTATGCGCGTTTCACAGGTTGAAAATTTCATTGACACAAACTCACGGTGAAACGGGCCGTAGGGCAGAGCACAATCGGACGGCTTACCACGGCACTTTTGATCATTGCAGTGCACGATCAAAGCTCGACAAACAGCCCAATTGCCCTGTCAAATTCAGGAACAATAATGAACATCGCTGATTTTGTTGGATTCAAAACAGACGGAATGTTTATTAAATTCTCTGAATGTCTGTCAAATTATTCACTGAACGATAGGTTTCCCATGGTCCCTCTAATTGCGCACAGCCTGTTATTAGTAAAATAAATTAAATTGCATATTAGCGATTATTTAATGAATTGTGGTCAATTGTATGATAATTCATTAATTTTATTAATTATTCATTTAATATAGATAAATCCGTTTATTGCGTGTCCTGAGGCCCGAATCGCCGAAGAACACTTTGTATAATATTCCATTCTAATTTTTTCCAACCTACCACGCGAATGACCTCGGATTCCTTGAATCGTTTTCCATGTGGCCTACGAGGGCGGCAAGAGCATCGTAATTGAAATTTTTTGTTTTTCCTTGTCGCGCACAGAATTCGGTCCGGAATAAAAATACATTGAATGACAGGGTGAGCGAGTCATTGGACCCGTGTTCGGCGCGGAAGCTGGCTCGTAAAGTGTTGCCCGGAGAGTTCGTCAGGGATTGTCAGTATGCCAAAAGCTCGACGATCGGCCAGCTACAGCGGCAAGGATCGCGAAATGCGTACACACATGGTACTATGTAGTACAGCTTGAGCGGGACACGTGTGCATAGCGCTTCGCATGTACGCCTCGTTGCACCTGTGCAGCCCTGCCCGCATTATACTGCGAGAGCAGATATACATTTACGTACAGCGTGGGATTATAATTATACCGAGGGTCTGTGACTTTGCTCGACATCAAAAGGATTTATTTATAATCAATGTCATATATATTTGGCCCCGTGGAAATTAAAAACGTTTGCCTATTTCTTACCGATTTTTACATCGGTGTAAAACTCAAACTCAAACTCAAACTCAAACTCAAACTCAAACTCAAACTCAAACTCAAACTCAAACTCAAACTCAAACTCAAACTCAAACTCAAACTCAAACTCAAACTCAAACTCAAACTCAAACTCAAACTCAAACTCAAACTCAAACTCAAACTCAAACTCAAACTCAAACTCAAACTCAAACTCAAACTCAAACTCAAACTCAAACTCAAACTCAAACTCAAACTCAAACTCAAACTCAAACTCAAACTCAAACTCAAACTCAAACTCAAACTCAAACTCAAACTCAAACTCAAACTCAAACTCAAACTCAAACTCAAACTCAAACTCAAACTCAAACTCAAACTCAAACTCAAACTCAAACTCAAACTCAAACTCAAACTCAAACTCAAACTCAAACTCAAACTCAAACTCAAACTCAAACTCAAACTCAAACTCAAACTCAAACTCAAACTCAAACTCAAACTCAAACTCAAACTCAAACTCAAACTCAAACTCAAACTCAAACTCAAACTCAAACTCAAACTCAAACTCAAACTCAAACTCAAACTCAAACTCAAACTCAAACTCAAACTCAAACTCAAACTCAAACTCAAACTCAAACTCAAACTCAAACTCAAACTCAAACTCAAACTCAAACTCAAACTCAAACTCAAACTCAAACTCAAACTCAAACTCAAACTCAAACTCAAACTCAAACTCAAACTCAAACTCAAACTCAAACTCAAACTCAAACTCAAACTCAAACTCAAACTCAAACTCAAACTCAAACTCAAACTCAAACTCAAACTCAAACTCAAACTCAAACTCAAACTCAAACTCAAACTCAAACTCAAACTCAAACTCAAATTCAAATTCTGTGAAACTCAAATTCAAATTCTGTGAAACTCAAATTCAAATTCTGTGAAACTCAAATTCAAATTCTGTGAAACTCAAATTCAAATTCTGTGAAAGTCAAATTCAAATTCTGTGAAACTCAGCGCGAACGGAGTGTCTAATAATCGCGAAATGCAAAAACCTTTCTTCCACACTGTCACTTGTTCCATGGACAAATTCCTTCCGCGCAAAGAAACTCGCGTCTCACAGCGTAAAAAGCAAACGAAACTTATGTAAAATTTGTGTCCTGCAGGGCATGTAAACTGGTGTGTCGCCGTGTACGCGAACGCACTTGCTCCAATAACTCGTCGTTCCGCGAGGCATTAATTAACGTCGAGAGATAATTACCTGCGTGCGTTCCTGTGTTTCAATTAAAATTGACGACCCTATCCCTCCGCCTTTTATCACTTTCTCTCTTTTCCAGTAGAGTGGTCTCGTTACCTTAGCGAGTTGATGAATTTTCATAGCAAAGGTTTCTTCTTTGAGCGGAATCGTCCTCCTCTTCTGGGAGCTCTCCCGTCTGAGCTCTCCTCGACGACGTTTAACGCGAGCGAAGTTACATTTTGTGTACGTAATGAGTGTGCACGAGGATCCTCATGCCACCCCCCCCCCCCCCCCCCCTCGTCTCGTTTCTCGGCGCACTCCCTTCTGCACTCCGAAATAGCGGAATTAATTAATTGCACAGGGTAAAATTTTCCTTCCATCGTTCTCGTACGGGCGGCTTCGCTTTGAGGACATTATCATCATAATGATATTGTGCGAGCGAGTGGCACGCCCGTTTCGCGTACACCTCGACTCAACGTACACATATTGCGATTTTGAGCTCGACTCGGCACGAGAATATATCAGTTTGATTGAATCAAAAACAATGTTCGCATAAATCACGAATTATGCGCATAATTGTTATATGTTTTCGATTGCTCGGTGAATTAATCGGACGGAAGCTCCGGAATTTACGATAAACGAATACCTTTTCTTTCATTGTCATTTGTAAACAGAGTTTCAAATATAAATTACACAATTGCATACGCGAAATGCGCCACTGCCGCTCTGGTAATTTCATTTTTCGACCGGAAGTGACGTAATACCGGAAATATGTAACTTCCGGTCCGGAAATCCCATTTTTTTCGGTCGAAAATGACATCATACCGGAAACGTGTCACTTCTAGTTTGAAAATCTCATTTTTCGACCAATTGCGTATTTACGTATTGAGCGATTTACCGTCACTTCCGGTAAATCGCCAGAAGTCTGCATTCCCGGTTTCTAAATTTCATGGTCTATAACAAATGCCCGAAGCGCTCGATTCACAACAACCTGCTAGTATATATTATATATATATATATATATATATAAAATATATATATAACATAGCATAGAATTGAGCCGTGTGGGCGAGTTATGTTTATTCGAGATTGTGTTTCCGTTCGCTGGTCCGCGACCACTCGCCGGCTTGAGTGACAGCGGGTTAAATTTAAGCTTGACGAACCAACGGTTCGTGCATGTCGCCCCCCGGGGAGGAGTTTCCACCAGGGTAACGCGTTTAGTCCAACCCGAGCCAGCTAATTTATCGGCTCTCCGAAACTCGGCAATTAACGTGATTTTTCAATCTTCGCTCCGCCAGCCCGCGATACACACACCCGAACGAACGAACGAACCAACTCTCCTGTTTCTCGTTTCGACTCTCACGCCGGCTCTCGTTTTTAACGTTATGCTGAATTTTTTTCAACTCGTTCCGCGAGAATTTTTTTTATGATTATTTTTTTTTTTTTTTGTTCATCCCTCCACTGCTTTACAGTTTTACACGGTGAAACATTTATTATGCCCGCGGCACGTCGCCCGACAGGCCGGCAGTTCATTTGTCAGGCAGACTCGGTCGGGTGACGCGATTTTTCAATTCGCTTAAACTTGCGGATCGCTCCTTCACACGGTCTCACGAATACGGGGCACTTCGCGTCAAATTTCGCGCGTCGAAAAGTCTTACAATAATGTAAAAAATAAAAATTATATCGTCAAAAAATCATATTAAAAAATCACTCGTTCACTCTGTGGTAATTATGTATTAGTTGGCGGGGTATTTGTGTATTATTCTGATATGACTCGATCTTTCACCCAATATTCTCTCATTGACATAGACATATCAAAATAAATTCCTTTAACGATTCTTTGCTGCTTTAAGGAATTTTCATTTATTTGCGATTCAGTAGTAAGACGGCTTATAAAATAAATTGTGTCTGATGAACAACTTACAGGAGACAAGACTTTTACTTTATAGTTACTTTATAAATACTTACTTCATAAACATTTTCCCGCGCTATTGTAAATTTGCAAGAAACGACCATATACACCGGTATTTGATTACCGAGCAAATTCTTAAATGAAATTAAAAAATAATCATTTGGTCAACAAATCATAAAAAATCACTTGTTCACTCGATGATAAATATGTATTGTCAGGGTACTTCTGTCTTTTCCTGACATTACTCGAATTTACATGCAATACTTTCTCATTGAAATAAAACTACCAAAGTAAATTCCATCAAGGGTCCTTAAAAGGATGACCCTGAAGATATCTGCATCAGACAAAATTTAATCTTTAGCACGCCATATCTCCCTTATTTTTCATCGTCCAGACTTCTCTCTGGGCTCATTTTCTTCGTTATGAAATTCTCTAAATGTGCATTTAAAAAAAATTTTTAAACATTTTTTTTTCGAGGCAGGGCATTGAAAACAAATTTTACACTTTAGCACGCCATATCTCCTTTATTTTTCATCGTACCAACTTTTCTCTGGGCTGATTTTCTTCGTTATGGAATTCTCTAAATGGGCATTTTTTTAGTTTATTTTAATTAATTTTTTTCGAGGCAGGGCATTGAAAACAAATTGTTAGCACGCCATATCTCCCTTATTTTTCACCGCACAGAATTTTTGTCTGGACTCATTTAGTTCGTTATGAAATGCTCTAAATGTGCATTTTTTATTTTTTTCTTATTTTTGAGAGAAAAGTCTGTACGATGAAAAATAAGAGATATGGCGTGCTAAAGATTAAATTTTGTCTGATGCAAATATCTTCAGGGTCATTTAAAAGGAACTCCGGAGCTTTAAAGAATTTTCTTTTTTTTCGTTTTCGGAGTAAGATTATTACTATAGAAAAATAATTATATACATTTATTGGTTCTGATGTACATTTTTCAGCGTGTGAGATATTTTATAGTTATTTTATAAATTCTTCATTCGGAAACATTTTTCCACGCTTTTCTAAATCCGCCGAAAATGGTAATCTACACCGGTATTTGATTTCCGAGTAGTTAGAAAAAAAAAAATCATATCTGGAATTGACGTGAAGTTTCCCATGTGTGAGTGTGTACGGCAACGGCGGTGAAGCGGCGGGTGCCCGTCATCGCCATGGCGTATTGTTATTTTCGCTCGTTTAGTCAATTTCATCGATAGTCATAGATATTTTGGTCACTTTATTTGCAGAGTAATTTCGCCGCCTATTCCGAATGCGCGACGACTACCATGAGGCCCCTGGCGCCGAGGATGCCGCATCAAATCGCGATGAGACATACGTAACGACGGCATAGTCGCGAAAGACAAATAAAAATCCATCCGACCGAAATGATCGGAAGCGATGGGAGCGATAATGAAGATGTTCACGATAAGATCATTGAAAGTGAGCCTCACCGTCGATTCGAGTCTCGATAATAATGGAACTCGTATGAACTTTATATCTCCCGAGCGTTCGAGCCAAAAAGCCAGTGTCTTATTGTAAAAAAATTGATATAAAAAAACATTCCTCGCATTCCGATAAAAATAAAAAATAAACACGTGACGTTCGTATTTGTTGATGACGAGTGGCCGAGAATAGATTGAGGTCGTATCGTTCGGATAGTTAAAAAATTCGATGAATTTCGGATTCGTGTGTGAAAAAGTAAAAATAGAACAGCATTAAGCGGGTGTGATCGAATGACTACAGTGTAGCTTGTAGCGGAGGCGCGAGGGAATCGTATTACAGGTCGATCCGAGTCTCGATAATAATGGAACTCGTATGAACTTTATTTCTCCCGAGCGTTCGAGCAAAAAGGCCAGTGTCTTATTATAAAAGAATAAATATTTTTAAAAAACATTCCTCGCATTCCGATAAAAACAAAAAATAAAAACGTGTCGTTCGTATTTGTTGACGACGAGTGGCCGATAATGCATTGAGGTCGTATCGTTCCGGTAGTGAAAAAATTCGATGAATTTCGGATTCGTCTGTGAAAAAGTGAAAATAGAAAAGCATAAGCGGGTTTGATCGAACGACTACAGTGTAGCTTGTGTCGCGGAGGCGCGAGGTAATCGTATTAGAGGTCGATTGTATCGCGTATGTAAATCTAATATCCGTAGATTATCATTTAATTCTCGTGTGGGTGAAGTAATAGGTTTAGGTGAGAAAGTGAGTTCGAGATAAGGTTTCCGTGAGTCGGCGGTGGTGGTGGATAGCGCCAAGCGCCGAATGACGTACGTTCGCGTGTCAGGGAGCAAGTGGTCTCGCGTCGTTTATTGAAATCCTCCAAGGGATAGAGGGAGGGAGGGAGGCTCTCTAATCCCCGCAGCGGTTGAGCCCGTTCGTTCGGGCTCGATTAACGTGGTCCCCGGAACGAAAGCTATGCGGCACGAGGCACGACGATGAAGGGGCCAAGAATCGGTGGCCTACCGAGCATCAGCAGTGAACATCAGAGAGAAGAGCGCTTGGATTTGTGCCAGAAATCAGCGTGCCAGCTTCGGGGTGGACGACGGCCGCGAGAGCCGATCTACCTACTCCCCGCTCTGATCTTCTGTTGTTGCGCTCTTCTTCCCAAGCCGACTTTGTCCGGTAAGCATGATCATACTTTCAATCCAACAGCATTATGTGCGGCGAATTTTTGTGATTTTTTAGACTCTTTTTTACCGAGAAGGATCAACCTATTCGGCTTGCCAATTGTATCTGTAATGTCGCGTTATCGGGTCGCTCAGTCGATAATAAAGACTGTAATCGTAATCGTCTTCTTTCTGGATTGTTGAAATTTAGGTCAAGGTCAAAAGTAAATAAGCATCCGATGGGATTGCAAGTTCCGAATGGACGCCAATTTGGGTTGATTCGGTGGACTTGCATGGAATTCGATTGGTTTACATTAAATTCGATTGATTTACATGAAATTCAATTAATTTATATGATTTACATGAAAGGATAATCATACTTTCAACCCAACAGCACTATGTGAGACAAATTAGGATAAGTCGGGGTGTATTTGGCCATGGTTTTTTAAACAACGAAAATTGCAGGTTTAACGTTTAAAAAACTTTTACATTTTTGTTGTATCCAACTCTAGAAACATTAAACTAAAGTAATTAACTCTGAACTTTCGATATTTTCGATGCGTGGTTTAATTGCAGCTCTGTAAATAAATATTTGCGATCGACCGTCTCACCCGGACACTACGGATGATATGGCCACAATAATACTGGTAGACAATTAAGCCTAGAGAACTATCGGAATCGCACAAAACATTTTTTACTCTATATTTCCTGTTGTCTAACACTCTGCTAGATGTTTCAGATTCTAAACTAAAAAAAAAATAGTTTTACTGGCCATATCACCCGGATAGTGGGGGCGAGACGACCACGTGGCCCACCACCATTGACGTGGCTATCTCACCCACAATATCCGGGTTATATGGCCACCGCCGGCTGGTGCAGGCGGTAGCCCATGACGTGGCCATATCCCCGGGACATGGGTGGCAATATCACCCATTGCCAGGAAAAATATCCACTGCTTAAATTTAGGGAAGACATTTTTTTAAATAGGTTTACTACGCACGAATCTTTTCTTGAAAGATCCAACTATAGTGTGCAATATTGATCTACTAGCAAAATTATAATTTAGTATGTCTCCAGAGCGCTAAAAATATAGCTCGAGAAATTTCTGGCAACCTCGAAATAGCGATTCTCGTACTGACCCTCGCACATACAATCTTAACATTTTTTGTGCAATCGCATTGTATCCATATATACTGAAAACTGCGCACGCGGTAACACCATTCGTTTAGTACGTTAAAAGATATTACGGGTGGCCATCTCACCCTGATTTATATCCTGTTCTGATTTTTCAAATTCATTTTTACCTATTCCGCTTGTCATTGTATCTGTAATACCGCGATATCGACTAGCTCAGTCGATAACTAAAACTGTAATCACCTTCTATCAGGATCGCTGAAATTTGGTCCCGGTCAAAAGTAAATTAGCATCCAGCGCGTTTATTAATTTCAAGTGGCCGCCAGTTCGAGCTGATTCGGTTAATTTACATAACATTTTGGTAAATATTAAATACCAGGTACACGCTTTGGCGCAAACATCGACGAGCAGTGAAAACAAAAAGGGAGACTGTATTGAAGCGACTCGCTTCCGTCAGACCCGTCGTTTTGTATGGCCGGCATTTGTATGAAATTCCGAATTTGATGTACGTCTGTTTAATGGAAATTCTACGAAATGTACGGCATAATGCAAACCACACAATACCTCGCACGAGGCTTGATAACAAATTGAGAGGCTCTTAACGAACAATCATGGTCGCACAATGTAGAATGTTAACGAGGCTAATCGCGGTTCGCCGTACAGTACAGTACGACGCGGAGGGATTAAATTCATATGCAGCGACGAGTACGGCATTGCACGCCGGACCTCTTCACCCGTTCCTTCCATTTCTGCATCCTCACTTCCTCTTTCTCTTCCTCACCCTTCGCGTCTGTCCTTCTCTTATAGCCCGTCCTCCCTGGCGCTTACTATTCTCTTCTCCAGTTCAGTCGGACGTGAACCGGGAGACACGCTTTGCACATACATAAGCGTTATATATTCGAAACGTGCACTGGGTATGTACACGCAAGCGGTGGGCGGTCAGGAGCACTCGGCGGGCCTGTCATACAAGGATTGAGTGTGTGAGAACACGAAACTGAATTCCCTCGGACGTAATTGCCGGCTTCGCGGCCGGCTGGCCGGCGTTCCTTCTTCCCGAATTGGCGCTTAGTGTCGGAAGAGGAGGAGAAGCCGCAATGAAGAGAAAGAGAAGAGGAAGGGGTAGTGGAAGAGGCAACGAGCCGTTGCGAGAGAAAGAGAAATGGAAAAACAAAAGAAGAAATTCATTTCGCAGAGGCATCCATTCAGCGTTGCTTCAAAGAATAGCCTATTCAAATTTCTTACCGCGGTTCTATATCACTGCCTATCTTATCGCCGACGAGCATCGTCGGCCAGAAAGAAAACGCTGGCAGGGAGGGCACTGAGTGCTTATTAAATTCGATAGAGTCTCGCGTATAGCGCGAGGGCGAAGCGAGAGACTCGACTTTACCTCAATAAAGGCTGAAATTCCTCGTCTACCCACGCCTCGATGGTTCTCCAATTTTTACTCCATCATTCGCGGGCTTATTTTATATTTCCCCTTTTTTTTCCTTCTTTTTGCGGCATTTTTTTTTTTTTCTGACCAGAGGTACGAGAGGGCGAGGAGGTCTGTTAAGATATAGTTTAACACGAATCTGGCGCGCAAGTTCGAAACGAACGATTTTTGCCGTTTACGAAACTCCACGGTAGTTACGGGAGGCGGTGTGGGGGCCGAGCTTTCCGTTTACCCGTGAGTTAGGATAAGTACTTTTCAAACTACGATTAATTTACCCTGGTTAAATGCTCGCTGCGCTCGGGGCAGTCAGTAAATGCAACAGCGTTTCGGGAGGTAGGTAAGATAGGCGCTTTGGCCTGACGCGAAAGTTGACCGTCGTTTGATGCGGATTCTGGAGTTAGATAGGAAGGACGTCAGGCCGGAGGGTTCGACGAAATGGGAAGTATATTCGTTTCGCTCGAATCTCATTAGAATAATATCTACACCGAAATTTGTTCGATGTCGTTTCGAAGAGTTGTATTCCGCCCGGGCTAATTGGAACGAGTAAAATTAGTTGCCTCCAAGTCGAAGGAGAGTCGTCGTCTGATGCGACGAGGAACTTCTTTTATCAACTCTCGCGTTTTATCAACAGCAAGTAGTCCGAAGTAACTTTAATAATCATTTTCCTGAATCTTCAATCATTTTTGTTTAACATTTTTTTTTGAACGACAAAATCCACAGGGTGAATTTGTTTTTAATTACAATTCGCGGAATCTTTATAATAAAAAAATATATATTGTGTGGGTCGACGCCAGTTTGAACTTAAAATGGCTCTTGAGATTGAACTTCATTGCGTGGTTAAGACCCATCTTAAATTCGTATATAAGATCGAACCTCAGTTCGAATTTGATCGTCGTGCTTAAATTTGATCTTAAGTTCTAACTTAAGATCGGTCTGAAGTTCAAGCTAATAAGAAGCGAGAAGAAGATATCCAAAAAAATATTCTTATCGCCCTCCACGATACAATTGTTCTCCTGTAATTGTTGAATAGAAACGGATTCAAGGAATTAAGTTCGATCTTAAGATCAAACTCGAACTACAATCGAACTTGAGTTCAAACTTAAAATGTAACGTAGATTATAAGCACGCAATAAAGTTCGGACCACAGGTCGATTTTAATTCGATCATAAAAACAATCTTAAGTTCGATTTTAAAGCGATCGTAACTTCGATTTCAAAAGCGATCTTAAGTTCGATTTCAAAAGCGATCTTAAGTTCGGTTTCAAAATGGAACGTAAGTTCAAACTAGCGTCTTAAAATTTGATCCCATGATATGGTGAAATTTTTGCAGAGTTTCGAGCACGATCCGTGTGAAAGCTGATGCTCCAATTGAAAAAATATTTGACACAGGATTGGCAAAGAGATGAAAGAAGCATCTTGCAAGCGAGGAGAGAGCAATCCTCGACAGGTCCGGCTCTTGTCCTCGGAAATCTTTCTCCCTTTCATCCTTGAGGCAGTTATTCACGGTTAGGACAATTTACCTTAATTAATTAACCAGCGTTGTGACGGGGCGTTAATTTATGCTCATGGAGTGATTCACTGCACTCCTCAGCACGCCGTGAAATCCGGCCACTGCGGAGGCCCCTTTCCCGTCGCGGCGGTGTCGCTCCTTTCTCAGCAACCCCAGCATCGGTCATCCCTTACCGAGGACACTCAACCCGACCGCGAAATTGGGTGATTCATTACTCACGAATCTTAGGTGCAAATCTTTTTGTTAATTGAAACCGAGATCCATTCAAGTGCACGCGATGACGCGTTCGAATCGAGGTGAAAATGCCAGAAAAAAAATTGAAAACTTTAACTCTTTCATACTTCTACTTTGCGAAACCGTGCGCGCACGGAAAAAAATGTTTTCTTACAACGGAAATACATTGGTTGTTACAGCAAAAATTGTTAGCAAATATAGTGACATCAGAACTTCCTGCTCCCATAGCAAAATTTATTTGTTGCGTTTGATTTACTATTTCAGCAATAGTAGTTTGCAATTATAGAGGTTGCGGTTTGCTGGCAAAGCAAACGGTTTGCCGTGGATTCAAATGTAAGCAGCAAACGATTTGTTAGGTCAACTAACATCCTTCAACCAATAAGCAGACCACCCGACACAAATGATCAGGCTGATACATTTATAATATGAAAAATGCTAAATTTATAATACCTACACTATAATAATACATACAGTATGATAATAGAGATTAAAGGAAAAAAAATATTCTGAAAAACAAAAATGTATGACCACAAATACTAGAACGACGTATACGTCGGCGGAATAACTGCCCGGGATGGGGATCGAACTGCCTACCTTATAAGATAAATGCAATTTAGTAATAGTAGTCGGCTCGGGAACCCCAATTCACATTAAAAAATACCCCAGTCTCGCGTCATAAAATGGACACAAATAACGAGACACCGAAATTGTAAGAATTAACGGCTAGCACAAATATTTATTAAAATCTTTGTACAATCGTCTTGTTGAATATAAAGATCAAAATTTCGCTCACAAAAGAAAATACAAAAAGAAAGGTAGCCGTTCAATCCAGTTTCACATGTTTTAAATATATCTCTATATATAATTCGACAATGATATTCGCGAAACCACGTAACAAATCTTTCCCGCTTTCATTCCACATAAAAAAAAATCTCACACTCTCACAACCAAATCTTCAGGAAATTTTTTACAAATCCCTGTCCGTCCACTATTTCGCTCGGATCAGGGGAATAAGACAATATTCGATTTTTCTATTCAACTTATACGAGTAGCGGCTTCCTCGTTGGCTCTGTCTTTTGTCTCCGGGGCTCGCAGGGCTGGTGTATAACTGGGACAATATTGGAAATCGCCTGGCCAGGCACGATCGAAGGCGTCCGACACGAGATAGCTCGCTATTCCTTCCGTGAGATTTCGTCACCACCAAAACAAACGTTGACCCCTCAATGTCCCCGGAGAGAAAGAGGCCAACCAACCGCGCAAATATCACCCCTGGGTGTTCTCTCCTCGATATACGTTCGATAGTCGAGTTCTGATTGTTTCGACCTTCTCATCGTTCGAGAATGTCTTAAATCGAAATTTAAATTTGAAATTGTCTCCTTACAACCTAATCGTGACGCTTACCTATAAACCTAACACGCTTTTATTCAAATGCCCTATAAATAACATCGGACATTAGGTGAGACATTACTTGCGATTCAAATGATTATTTAACACATGATCATGCGTATATTTTTATTGCACTATTGACAGATGTATTTTATTTCCTTTTGGCAAAATTAATAATTGATCATTAATGAATGATCAATTGAAATGGTTTACTTGAAATTTGTTACTCGTCGGTTTTTAAGGCAGCTGAGTTCGAATCTAAACTGAAGCTCACTCAAGTTGTAAACATTTTTGGATCTGGTGGCAATTGATTGCTTACGCGTACAAATAATTTGACGAATTACAACGTCGTCACCGTAGCGAAAATTCAATTGCCGACAGGGCTAAACCTTTATCACTTATTCGGTTCACCAGCAAAGTGCATAGATCCCGCTAACAAATCATTTGTGAGGCCAGCAAATCATCCGAAAGCTGCATTTTTCGTTTCCGTAACTGACCGTCATTTGCTGACAGGGCAAGGTGATTGCTACATGTGCAAAATGGATTGGATGTTACAGCAGAAAGATGCTTAACAAGTTAACTTAAGCTGTGACAACAAAATTATTTTTTTCCGTGCTCATCTTGCACGCTCGGATGCAATAAACAGTCATGTCAATATGCTGAGCGCACACTGTGAGAAAGTTTCTCTCCTCAACTTTTACCGAGGTAAAATACAACATTTTCCTGTTAATAATAAAAGCTTCGCAACCTCCTCAACACATTATCTCTGTGTTACCACATTAATGTCGAATAAAGGATGTTTTAACGAACTATTCGGACGATCATACGTAACTCAAGTTAACTACTTCGGCGAAACCACCGATAATTCGCGATCGGAATTTCCAGGATCGAGGAACGTGAGCTCGGTGGGGTGGTTAAGGGGCCGAGCTGGCGGTTGAAGAAAATTGGAGGGTAAGAAGCCGATGGCTGGCAAATCCATACTCGAGACCGGTGAATAATGTAATGAACCTGGATTGGGATAGTAGCAGAGTTTTCGCTCTAAACTTCAACTTTAATAACAAACGTAGGGAGAGGGCGCGCCTGTAAGTCGGTGCAGATATACATACCTATATATATCTATACGCTTATATATATATATATATATATATATATATATATATATATATATATATATATATATATATATATATATACATAAAGTGTACATATAATAAGTTGGTGAGCGGGACTAAGGGAGACCATACTTCTTCAATGTGGTAGATGTCTTCCCATCCGGTGTACCCGGCTGCCGGTCGGGACCCGCGAGCAAACTCGGTGAGCCGGCTTTCGGGATATTAAAATTACCTGGCCAAAGCTCAACCTCTATATCTCCTCGACTACTGAGTGACTCTCCGATAGCTGCGGAGTATAAGTATCACCGGAACTCTCCGGCCGTATTAAATTCTCTCGAATGCGATCTCCCGAATGATCCCTCTTCCCGACTCTTCTTCATTCTCCGCTGCTGACTTCCGGCTGGAGTCTTTCTTTTCGTCTTTCTCCTTCGCAGGGAGTAATATTCATATCAGCCCTTTCTACTTTCTGACGGGAGACGGAAGGATATTGTGGATTCTCTATTAAACCAATTTGGCAGCGAACGGCCGAGGTCAGTTCCGATACTGGTTTTTTTTTTTATTATTGTGCTCCCTTGAAATTACTTTCAAATTACTTTTTCGTACTAAGAAAAACTGCGATCAATTGCTCCGAAAATCGTTGCAAGATCATTCAAGCGTTCTTTTCCTTTATTTTTTTAATTACCCTCCTTTGAAATTATTTTCAAAATTGATTTCTTCAAGTCATTTTTTCCGTTTACACGGGAGAATTTTTTGGTTATAATCTCTATAGAAATATGGGAGATAACGCCAAACAGCATAGTAAACTGAAAATATTCCGGGAATTTGAGGAATCTCCTCATGCTATTGAGTCAAAATGAATTGTACGTGTGTACAAAGGGAATCGTACATTGTCTCCATAACTGTTGCGCTCAAGTCGCCACAGATCCTTCAAAAATGTCCTTATCGTGTGGTCAAATTCATCACACGGGTATTTCTATATACACGCGTTCGTTTATGTTATATTCAAATACCGTACTGAATTCTTCTACCTATTGAAACCGAAAATATATCCTACTCATTAAATAAAGCATCTTCCTTGGTGTTTCTTTATCTATATTGATGTAATACCTATCTATATAGGTAAAGACTTTCTTTTTTTTACCTTAACAGTTATTATTAATATTAGACAGGAATCTCAGTACGTTTAGTACAATATGTTTTATAATATTTGATGTGTAGAGGTACGACTGCACAAGGCGCGGTCTCGATCGAGAATGCCCATTGATCGACCGATCGATGATGACGAAGTCCTCCGACTTGTATCAGCTCGCCTTTGTATAGCCAAAGCTCCCGTGTCTCGATCAGGAACCTTCGCGAAAGTTTCATAAAAACAAACCAATGACGTGCCTCTCTATTACAATGTGACGGTTTCCCATAAGATATAAATATAGTCTTGTACTATCAGCGAGAAGTGTTTTCAGACGACTGAAGCATAGACGACTCTAATGCGCGCTACCGGATAATAGCCTCGTTTTGCTTATCGTCAAATATACGATTTCTTGGGCGCGAATAAACATTTATTTTAAAGTACAAATCTTTGAATACATTTTTTTACTTACATCAAAGAATAGCTCTTGTTTGAATCTAATAAGGATTTTGTTGAGGCAAGCAAACATTTCTTTCATCTTATTAAACGTCATTTGAAGATCGAAATTTATTTCATTTTAATAAATGTTTTGGGTGCATATTCTTCTCTCCGTGTACGTTGCCACTGAGAAAACGGTTAATTTATTCCCTCACACAAAACCACATCCGCTATCAGTCGAACTCCAACCTCCGTCAGGTAATATCTCTCCGCTCTTGCGATCGTCCCCACGAGGCGATGAAGAGCGCGACTAACGGAAGTGGTGTTTCACCCCATCGCGCAATAAGAGGGCACCCTCTTCATCGTAGAGTTTGTCTTCATTTTAAACCTCCTCCATCCCGCTCCCCTTTCTGGTGCCTCTCGTCTATGTACACACATACACTCGAACCTTTCGAAAGTACAGAGTTCTCCCTATGAACCAGTCTGA
This sequence comes from Amblyjoppa proteus, assembly GCA_963922035.1. Taxonomy (NCBI): domain Eukaryota; kingdom Metazoa; phylum Arthropoda; class Insecta; order Hymenoptera; family Ichneumonidae; genus Amblyjoppa; species Amblyjoppa proteus. The sequence continues at coordinate 15,529,644 of OY998233.1, forward strand.
AGGGGTGGAGGGAGATGGAGGGATAATTTCTTAATCCCGCTACAGGCACGCTACGCATCCAAAGCTCTCGCGATCGCGAGGAAACTCAAACACTTTAGTCTCTCGATAAATCTGCTACGGTGAGAATATTACGTAGAGGTACCCGGTGGGTAAGGTAGAGAGCGTGTATAATATACTTACCGCAGGGCTAAACGAGAATCTATGATAGGCGCGCTCGCTAAGACGAGGGGTCTTTTCCTGGGAATGCGCGAAGGGAAGCGAGGAAATTAGACGTTTCCGAGGAAGAGCACCGCGAGGGAGAGTAGAGTCTTTAAAGAACCGAGAGCGTTTCTTGGTGTGTGTGTTTGGGTGCTAGCAGGGAGATAGTAACCGACGCCGACCGATATTAAACGCTTAGGCAAACACGGCAAATCGTTAGAGATGCTGCAGCCGCCATATTTGAACGACGAAGAAACAACCCAAGTCCCGCTGCTTTTCCAGACTCGAGACGCTTCTTCACTTTTCTTTATAGACCTCCCTCGCTCTTGCATGCACGACGGCTAGACGACGCCGGTAGTTAGTACCGGTGTACGCTCTGGTGCACCTCGGTACACTTTTGTACACTTATGCATAACTTCCTGTACGCGATGTATACCTCATCCTGTACAAGAGAAACCTATGTGTGTGTGTGTGTACCTATGTGTGTAAAAGTGTAGTTGCCGAGGTCGAAGTAGTTTCTGACGCGTTTCGAAACGCTCACTTCTATACACTTTCTCGCCGGTAAAAGTTCCAGCGGTGGAGGCGCGGTTATGGTTTCTGTGACTCTGCGAAGCTCTGGTCGAGAGATGGGGAGGATGCATCACGGAATGAGCGAAGACGGAGCGAAGTAGTTCGAATGGTACGGTGGTGCGGGTTCGAAATTCCCGAAACTTCGATTGCGAGTGGAAGCAGCCGTAAAGCTCGTCGTCTTGCGGCTACGGTGTGACCGGCTGGCGTGAATTCGAGCAATTCCGAGCAATTTTGTTTTCATCGATCAACAGGCAAGGCAAAATTGAAAAATGTCGTTGTAACGCCAGTTCCGGTTTGGAAATCTCATTTTTCGACCGGAAGGGACATCATACCAGAATAACGGAACGTCCCGTTCGAAAATCTTATTTTTTGACCGGAAGTGACGTCATACCTGAAATACGTCACTTCCGATTTTTTTATCTCATTATTCGACCGACAGCGATGTCATACGAGAAATACGTCAATTCCGATTTTAAAATCTCATTTTTCGACCGTAAGTGACGTCACATTGACAATACATCACTACCGGTTTGAAAAGCTTATTTTTCGACGGGAAGTGACGTCATACTGACAATATGTCACTAGCGGTATTAAATGGCATTCTTCAACCGGAAGTGACGTCTTACCGGAAATACGTCACGTCCGGTTTGAAAATCTCATTTTTCGACGGGAAGTGTCGTCGTACTGAAAATACGTCACTTCCGGTATGAAAATCTCATTTGTCGACCGGACGTGACGTATTTTCGGTAGGACGTCACTGCCAGTCGAAAAATGAGATTTGTACCGACATCAATAATTATTTTCTCCGTTGTCACTGGTTGTAGCTATGAATTATTTTGTTCTTAGTTTAGTACCGGATGTACCGTACAATTCATCCGGAAATTATGCGAGTCGGATATACTACCAATGGATGTCTGAGCTAGTACATAATATTTGACAGTGCCGCGTTTCGTCACTATGTCGAAACATAAATGGGTTAACCGACACCCAAGTGTATGTTCGTCGAATAAATCGTGTAATATGGTATGAATGACATCCGGGCCGGACAGGCGGGTTCGAGGTTTGACGCGTTTTCCTGTCCGCGGTATGTACGCGCACGCGACCGAGCGAGCTCCCAGTAGTAACGTTGCCGATCCGTGCAGACCATCGACGTAAAGTATACAGCTACAAGCTCCGGTGGTAACCACCACCCGAGCCGGAATCTGTCCGAACGTCGACGTTGGACTCGTCACGTGTATAAACCGCGTACTCGACGACGCGTTCTCGATTTCATTAAATATCGCTTCGCGGTATCTATGTACGATCGTTGATTCAACATTTATCGCCGATAATTAACGTACGAGCGGAAACCACACGGGCAATGGAGTCGACAGGTTAACCAGGAAGATTGGCCAACGCGACTGATTGTATTACATTACGCTTACAAAGGGAATTTGTTTCTTTGAACCAAAAAGCATTTATGTAACTCGTGCATGAAAAGCGCTACTTTTCGTGCCTGCCGAGAGTGGCGTAAGTGGCGTTTTGCAGCCATGAGCTTAGTAAATTCTCGGTACATGCGCAGATCAGCCTCTTTACATGCGATTTACTTTTGAATGCGATTTCTGGAATTTATCGCACGCTGCTCGTACTTTATGCACGCTAGTTGTACAGCGCCACAATCAGCAGGCACGGAACAGCACTTCGCGTGCATTTGTTACAGAAAAGATTATGCGATACAAGTGCGGTGTAACCAACATCACGCGCGGACTGTGCAGTAACTCGAGCAGAAATTGGGATCAGGCTGCCTGATACCCTACCAGGCCCTGTTAAGGTATAGCCAGGGCGCGCCGGATCAGGCGAGCCTGATGAGGGCCTGGTAAGTTGCAGGTCGTGAAGCATGACTAAATAATCCTTACTTCAGATGAGGCGAGCCTGATGCCAGCCTGATCAGGGCCCGATAACGTACAAGTAGGGACTTGATATCCTTGACTTTTGACGAGGCTAGCCTGGTAGTACCGCGATCAGGACCTTAACAGGTGAATCGCGCAAGCCTTCTCCAGACATGCAATATCCATGTCTGGAGAACATTAATTTTGAGAAGGGAACATTGATTTTGCATAATAAAAATTCCAAAAAATTATTCTAAGCTGTTTGAGAGATAAATTTTTAGAAAAAAAATTAGTAAACCTTTTTTCTAATTTCAATTAGTTAATTTAATGTGAATAACATATATACGAGGTTCATGAGTCCGATAAAATAACGTTAATAAATAAAAATTATTTATTATATTTATCTTAGAAGGCAATCAGGCACATCTATTAGGCCGTGATCAGGCAGCCTGATCAGGACCTTATAGGGCAACTGCGTTACAGTCCTGATCAGGGCCTGATAAGGTGCCTTATCAGGACCTGATGAAGCGTTAGGCAGTGCCTAATAGGGACCTGACGTCAGCCGGCCATTTCTACTCGGGAAGTCACTTCAGAGCATGCGTATAAAGTTCGCTTTACCGCATTTGTATCGCAAAGTACTATTGTTGTACTGCAGCTAATGTTCACACTATAAACATGAAAAGGTTATATGATACGCTATAATACTGACGGCCGTATGACACGTAATCAGCGCGGACAAAGTTGTTTCTTACATTTAACGCAATTCGTTATTCAAAGCTTCGTTACACCGCAAAGGCATTGTGGTATAGCCGATACATAGCGCAAAAGTGGTGATTATGGCAATTGAACTAGTCAAGAGCTACGCAAAAACATGGTGGGTCTTAATAACCACCTTTAGCCTGTAGCTGAAGAACCGCACTTAAAATCATATTTCCATGTAATTCATCACAACGTTGGAAAGGATTCGTTTGATTCGACGAACTTTTATTAAATCAACTGGAAATTAGGTCGTTTCCTACCGAACACTCGGGCTGATAGTGAGGCAAGTTAAAGTAGCAAATTCCTTTTCATAAAAAAAAAAAAAAAAATGATCGACGACTATTTAAAGAAATGTCGTGATTCAAGGATCGCACTTCGCCCAGCGAATAGCGAAGATTCGCCCAAGTCGGGACGGAGCGACGTTTAAACGACGAAGAGCAAATTTCAGTCCGTTGACTCTCTTACGCGTGGACCAACGCCGTAATTTGTCGGTATTAATAACGCGATATCCTCCACCCACCGAATTCACCCGGCAAGCGCGTGTTACTTCCGTCGCCGACTTTGAATTCTCCAATGTGTCCGCGTGGGTGTAATACGGTCAAAGCGGAATATAGGATATATATAGTGCATTGGACCGGTACGAAGAGCTATAAAACATCGCGTGTGCCACGCGGATGTAACGCTAATGCGTGCAATTAATCCATAAACAGGTGGAGACACGTCGAATTAAAGGACGAAGAGTGGCGACGCGGGAAAACCCGGACGGTGGAAAGCCTCGCTCGTTGCGCTGGCGTGCGTATGATAATATAGAGCCTCTGTGTAACGCTGGCACGGTCTCCGCCATGTATAAACTATGTACCACTATCTAGTGAGAGAGCCGGGACGGAGGGAGTGGGGGGGGGGGAGTTCTCCGTTCACCCGCGAACGTTGCAGAGCCCCACGCGCTTGTTGATTTAGGGCTTTCGTGTTATTTCGGGCACCGCGAACAAATGAATGTTTTCCTGTTCATGTAGGTCGAATTCCCGTTGTAATTCGGCCGCCTCCTCCGCCTCTTCGTCCTGTCGCTTATACTGTATACCACCCTCTGTACCCATCGGGCTGCTCCCGCTGAAATGCGACTCGACGGAGGTTTTTTTTTCTTTTTTTTTTCCCGCAACCTCGTCCTCATCCTCGCGCGCTTCGTTTGTTTTTTACATTCTCGTTAACGGACCGACTGTGATTTCATCGGTACGCGCGCGCCGGCCGTGTAACCCTTCGAACGAACTACGGGCTTGAATTTATCGTCGGCCTTTTACCGACTCCTGACAAGCCAAACTTTTTTATTCAACGCGAATTTCTTGGTCTCCTTTAACTCTGCCAAGCTTCTTGCTCCGCGACTGGATTACTCGGACTGCCGCGAAACGTTTGCATTCAGCTGCTCGCTTCATTGTTTGCCGAAGAGTCTTTGAAAGGGGATCATTAAGACGTCAGACCGGCAGATATTGTTTCGCGTTATCGAAATTCGCCGAGACTTTGGGCCGCCAATTAATTTTAATCGACAGCAGACAAATAATCCGAAGGTATTGACTCTTTTAAATCGGGTAAATCGGGCTGATATGGCCACCCGTTATACCTTTTAACATAACAAACGAATGGGGCTGCCGTTTGCACAGTTTTTAGTATATGCGGATACAATATTATTGCACTGAAAATGCTAAGATTTTATGTGCAAAAGCTGGTACGATGTGCCACGTGACCATATCCTGCGCACTTTCCGGCTGATTTGGCCAGTACAAACTTTTTTAGTTTGGTATCTAAAACATTTGGTGGAGGTAATTATTGTCTTTCTTTAGTTAATGTGTACAACATAAAATATGACGTGTTATACAATACAAAATACTATGGGTCGAAGTTTCAGACATCCGTTTCAACTCGAGATCGAACTTAAGATCAAACTCAAGTTCAAACTTGAAGTCTACACCGGCATTTACGAAATATCTGTTTTAATCGAAGACATATCTCATTCGCAACGGTAAATTAACTTGCTTTTGATCATTCAGTAGTTTTAAACGCACGTAACCCGAACACCCTATAATTATCAGTAGCGAAGTCTGTTCGAAACAAATGTCTAGTCACACAAAGAAAAAAAAAGTTGGGCCTAACCCGATCTGGAGTTGGGTCCCGTTACTGTTATGTACGTTATTTGTTACTAATTAATTTCATACATGGTCACATCGCGTTTTATACGTTCTTCAATTGTCATCAGTACACTCGCTACTTATCAATATTACATAATTTTTACAAATAAAAATCCTATATATCCTAGCGGGGCTCGAACTCCGGGACTAACGCACTCTAACCTGGTACCTGACCACTACGCTACAATCCCTTATTGATATGTACGATCTTGAATCGGACGTATAAGTTATTCTCCGCCATTAACTTAGAGTCAACTTCGATGATGTGACATTAAAATATCGAAACAACTTCAAAGCTGCTTATTGTGGGTATTATATTTGTGAATGACTAAATTGACGTCTCGCCGAATTGAATAACATCATTTTCAAGATGACAAATGTTCGTATATATACGAACGCATCGAATCACATTTTTTTTTTCAAATTGACCAAATATACAATCAAGTAAAAATAATATACTTTCTGTATGGTGACAGTAGATACGATTGAATCGGAAAAAAAGTTGTTGATTTAATGCAGTTTTGGTTCACTTTGAACCTACGTTGTAATCGCAGTAACGCAATTGACACAACCACACCAATTTTATTGTTTCAACAATGGTGCAGCCAATTTAAATGTGCCTGGATTGATTCAAACCAATTTTCGGTGACGCAGCTGTGAGGTCGATATTACCAAACCTTTTTTTCGGTGTCGCCGTATCACCCTTAGTGTCCGGGTGATATGGCCAATTGCAAATATTTATTTACATACCTGCAATTAAATGACGCAACGAAAATATCAAAAGTTCCGAGTGAATTATTTTAGCTCGATGTTGATTACAACCAACATTTTAATTCAATGTTCAAAAAATCATGGCAATATCACCCCGATTTACCCCATTCATTCCGTGACCCGTAAAGATTTCGAAAAAGAAGTTTACACTAACTTCACCGTATGCAAAATGCACCGTTATTCGCGTATGACTAGTATTTAATATTTCAGAGTCACGGACGTGGTCACTGACGAAGAACTCGCTCTCTGTGATTTTTTAAGCTAACGAAAACAAAAGGAGAGACAAAAAAAATGAAACTACGAATGCATGTTTGGAGAGTATCGAAAACTTTGTGCGGTTGACGCATCTGTACCGTTGGGGTGAAATTCCATTTATCCAATAGTGATTACCTTTTTCGATCCTCTTCCTCCTTCGCCGCCAGCGGAAAAAAGCTTTGTGACTGCGGGGATATTCAATGGTGTGGCTGCTTTGCGCGGAATCCCTCTCTCGCTTTCAGTTCGGTTTTCGTATAAGCTTTTTATTTTCAATTCGTTTGCGGGCAAACCCGCTTGTAGTAGGTTGTAGTCGATCCTTTTACCGGTGTATCGTTGTCAATAAAAGTTGGATTTCTCCGTGTCTTCCAATTTCTTCGCGAGCGCTATGCCGATACGTTCGCGATATGGCGCCTGCAGATTGGTCCGCGGGCCAATTCGGACTGTACTATAATTAGTCAGCTTCGTCCACGAGGGGCACAATTTGTGCCACAGAGTCGACTAGCTTGCCCACGATTAAATTCGGGGGCGTCGCACTGCGACTGCAACAACGCTTCCGGCAAGGTGTTGAGTTGCTTTCCCTCAGGCGCTCTCCGACGTTTCGTTCCTCTTCTTTTTTTTTCGTTACTTTTCCCTCTTTCCACGGGTGCGAGCTGTGTTGAACATTCTATTTCCCTCACTCTTCAATTCAGCATTTATTTTCGTTTCGTTTCGATCTCCCTTGAGGGTGTTTCATTGTGCAGCGCCCGATGACAGGGCGCCAGATTATTTTGTATCCACCCGCTACCCAAATGTATATTATCGTTGTGGGTGCTCGAACGACCGTGCTATTATTAGCACTCTGAGAATTTTTTTTTTTTTTTTTTATCAGAAGTCGTTAACACCGACTCCCTTTGACGCATCGTAAAAATACACTCGACAATGGCGGATCTATGGCATCCTGTCTGTACGTTGCATTGTTTCGCGCACGGATTGCTCGTTTATTTTGCTTTTTTTTGTCTATTTTTTTGTGACAAAAATTTCATTAAATTCGATATTAACTTACGGTGCCCATTTGTCCAGATTGTAATTCAGTCGAGACTCTGTAAATTCCAATAACGCTCCGGGAATCCGAGCTATGCATTGAACGCTCGCATACGTGCGGCGCGGATTCGGAGTCTCTTCGAGGATGTCGACGGTTTTGCCTCTTTTGCATTTTTTCGATAGTCTCTATCTGCGCTCTCCCGCGTTCTTTCGTTCATTCGGGACTCCAGCTCGTCCATCCCTCTTCACCCCTCGTCGTTCGAGGGACTCCGCTGTCCCGCGTTGTCCAGGGAAACTGCGTTTGTGCTGCGCCACACCTCGCATGCGCCGTTAGTTCGTTTCTTCTTTTTCGCCCTCGCCCCTTTGCTCATTCTCCTTACCGTCACCCCTTTCTCCTCACTCGACGACTTTTAGCGAACGTTATCGTAACTTTTTGGCGAATACGGTGTCGGCCACGACGACGACGGCGAACGAGGACGTGGAGCTTGTGCGAAAGTGACGTACAGGCAGAATTCCGACTCCGTTGCCCGCAAACGCCCTGCACGTTTCTTACTGCAGATGTATTTTGTCATATAGCGGGTAGCCTGTGCATATAACGCCGAGGGCTTTACGACGCTGCCGAATATTCCAGGGTGACCGGGTCGCCGGGTGGGGAAAAATAGAGATCCGAGAGAGAACGAGAGCTGCGCGAGGAAGTGAGAAAAATAGAGGAAGAGGGTCTCAAAAATGTGATGGAGAAGTGTGCGAGGGGCGAGAACGAGCGGAGGAATTCCTTTCGGTCGGAACCGTGCACACCCGCTTCCGCCTCTTCCCGTCTTTCGTACTATGCCTTTTCTTCTCCGTTTCTCCTCGCCACTTCCCTCTCTTCTCTCATTCTCGTTCCGCGTTTTCTGTTTTTTCTATGGTTTTTTATTTTCATCCTCTTTTTTTCATCCTCGTACCTCCTCGTCCGGCTCCTTTTATTTTATTCTCCTCATCTGCTGCCTACATCTCACCTCCAACACTTCCAGCGTTTACTTCCTCTCTCTCTCTCTCTCGTTTCTTAAAACTCGGTGCCCCAAGACCGGGAACAGTTTGGCTTAGTTTTATTAGCACAGGAGCGGCCAAGTGTTCTACCTTCTTCGTTCCCTTCCAACTGCTTTTTTATCCTCCTACGTCTCACCTTGCCGGCTCGTTTTGCTTTCTCACGGAGAAGCCTTTGCAATAGGAACAATTTTTTTCCTTTCTTTCAACGTCCTTTTTTAGTTTTTTTTTTTTTTTTTTTTTTTTTTTTATTCGAGATTCCGATTGTCGGAAAACAATAATTTTGCAAAGTATCTTTCTTGTGAAAGTCGATGAATGTAGCCAAGAAATTAGGCGAGGTAAATTTAAAAAATAGTATTAAAAGTGAGTTGGACCGTTCCGAGGAGTAAATAAATAATCCACACGCACGACAGGACAGCCAGAATACGAAAAATATAACCAAATGGAAGATCAACCATTTTTATTACGCATAAACAAACCCAGAATGTTTAAATAATTTATCGATTACCGCAGATTGTTCTCTTCATTTTGTCATATAGCACTCATACGCTCAGAAATGGAAGAAAGGATATATTAATTTCGTAAAAATCGACTGTCTTGATAATATTATTTTTCCTTTTCCCTTTTTCTTATATCTCTTTGGTTTAAATTTAATGGTACCAACTTTCCTAAATTAAAGCCGTTCTTACTTAAATGATCGTCCTTTCAAATCGATCGTTCCGTATATCTCGATTGTCAAATAAAATAATTCAATCAACCAATGTAAATTTAGTTGCACGAGTGAACAAGATGGACAAACTTATCTTTGTTTCTCCGTAGAAATTCTGCAGCTCCATCCACTGATTCGAATCATCCTCAGAATCGTCGACGATAGTTAACAAAGTCGAGCAGATATTATGGAACATTCCGGATGTGAATAATGTTCGAGAAACGTTTACGACCAAATGATAATGATCCAAAATCTGGATATAACTCGAAGCAACCAATATGTCCACTCGTTACGAACGGTCACAGAGAAGTGACTACGGTCGGAGAATTCGATGATTGCCGGACAGTCGATCTTACAGACCCAACGTACACCTCATCCAGCGCTGAGCTCGAGCGCTCTCTATCCAAACTCGCGGTTCGAACGTTTGAATTTAAAATCGATCATTACATTCTCGAATATCGAACGATTTTATTGGAGAGTCGCGAGTTGCGGTTACGCCGATAGCGACGGATGATTTTTTGAATTTTTTTTTATCCTCCGTTCTCCCTTATTGTTTCATTCTGTGACTTACTTTTTTTGGCCCGAGCCCTTCGGGGCCCTCGAGGTGAAGTGTCAATTCCAAGCTTCACTCATCTCCCTCGCCCTCCTTCGTACCGTTGTCCGTATCTCGACGACCCGACTTCCCGGCGCGTCTTTGTAACTCAACAACGAAATGACGTTGACGTTCGTGCGTTCGCTATTTTGCCTCGGGACCATTATCCCTCCGAGTACCTTTCCAGACCTATATACACTCGGGAATATCCCCACTCCGGTAAAGGAGATGATGTCATTCCCGTCCGCAAAATCCCATCGTACGCTACATCGTTTACAAGCTTTACGCGCTCTCCGTAGTAGGTAAAGGCAGTTTACCTACACCGGAAGCATTCCAGTATTTTTCGAAGGCCGTAACATCTGCCAATTGACTTTAATCGCGGGGACGATAAATAACGTTGTAGAAAAAACACTGGAATATTCCGAAAATTGTTGAAACACCGAGGTAGCTTTAAGGGTAAAATCGGTTTTTTTTTGCATTTTCAGGTGTATTATCAGGAATTTTTAAATTTGTACTCTTAATTTTTAACGAAAATTGTGTTTATTGCAATGAAACTAAGTGAATATTTTTATTCACACTATTGCATACTGCAGGAATTTTTTGTCACACAATATTGAATCCTTAAGGTGGTGCAAGCTGTGCTGTAGGACTGTTGCTTTACGAGTTGGACCACATGATCTGAATATGATCTGAAATACAAAATCTATGTTTAATTGTAATCAGAAGACTACTCTCTATCGTCGGAACAACGATGGTTTTTTTTTTTTTTTTTTTGATTGACAAAGTGGTGGCACAATTTTGAAAACTTACAATTTTTTTTTTAACTTATTTTAACTTATCAAAATTGTCCGCAGTCCGGACGATAGAGAGATGTGCTCTTAATTGGCCCTTCAAGTCTGAAATCAATCTGATCACCGGTTGCTGAAATATTGCGGTCCTGAGTTGCAAAAAGACAGTTTCAATAAAAACGCGTTTAAAGGATCAAAATTCCCACGGGCTACTTCGTGCCTCATTAGCTGCTCAAAGGACTTAATTCGTCAACGGGATTAATCCTTCAAAATATGGTGTATTATGCGTGGAATCTATCTTTCTAGGTTGCAGCCAGGCGGGTGGGGTGATTCCAGGCTCCGGGCGCCCTCGACAGGTTAAGGGGTCGGCGGCGGACTCTTCATTTAGATCGGTTCCTGACTGAGGCGAAAAGGGACGCTTTCTGTAACGTTGGCGCGGAAATTTTCAATTTGTGGCGAATGTTCTGTCGCTCGTCCGCGACTTATGCCTTAAGGGGGAGCTATGATCCAGTCTCTGATCCAGCTCGAGTTCGAGTTTTTCATTATCAATTTGTTATTTTTGCTTTTTTTCTTATTTCCTTATTTCGTTATTTGTATTTTATTTTTTATGCCGTTTTTTTTTCTATTATTCAGTTTTTTTACTAAAAATATTAATTGTTGTTACATATATGAATTATTTCAATATTTTTGCACGACTTTTTGCAGTCGGGATTTTTTTTTTCGGGCATGTTTAGGTGTATTATCAAGAATTTTTTTAAACAAAGTGTTTGTATTTGTCGCAACGAAACTAAGTGAATATTTTTATTGATATTATTACGTAATGCAGGAATTTTTTGTCACATAATATTAAGTCCTTCAGGTGGCTTAAGTAGATGTCACGAAGCGAGAACGCGATGAAAAATCGTTTCCTCTGTGACGTTTATGAAAGGCTTCGTCCTCATTAAAATCATCAATTTTCAATAACTTCGACTTCGAGCCAATAAATTATGTATCGACGGGTAAAAGTTCCGATAAATGGACTTCACCATTTTTTTCTTCTTGATTTTAGTATTTCCGTAGGGAATTATTTTTAAATCCTTCTTTACCTCCGACCGAGAGGATCATGCCAATTACCTACTTCCCATGTTCTCAGAGCAACGCTGTTTCCAATTCCGCCGCGGGGTTTCATAAAAAAAAAAGATAATATTAATAAAAAAAAACTGACAAATAAAAAACGAAACTTCCTCCGACTCGCGGTATTTGCGGTTCTGTGTGAAGCGCTCGTCGTTAGTTCCCGACGTGCTTTTGAACTTTTGCGCCGGTCTCGTCAAACCTCCGCTTTGCGTGGGCGTCGCATGAAGCTTTACGCCTGTTCGCGTCGAGCACGGAATTAGCAGGCTCGGTGGAAACGAATGCATCGGCGTCATCGGACCGAGCACAGAATGTATCCCCGGGCAAACTGGCTGAACCGTAGTTACCGCACACCGGACGATTAGCGCAACCTGTTTACCCAGTTCTCGGATAAACAAATAAACGGACGTTTGCTCGGATGCACGCGTGGGTGCAGCACTACATACTCATTACCGTGGGTTACGCACTCTTTTACGAGTGGGGCATTGCGTAGGGGCCGAGAGGCGCTAAACGGCTGAGCGCGTTGAGCACACGTGGCATCCACGTGCTCGCACATATATCTACATTCACTTTGCGAAGATTTTTACAGTGATTCTCGGAACAAAATATCATCTAACTCGCGACCTCCTCCTTTTTCGGTCTCTTTTTTTCCTCTCTTTCCGAGCTCGATCTGGCGGCGCTCGCGTAAACGGGCCTCGAGGAGAGTCTTTTCTAACCCAGGAACGCGCGTGCTTCCGGTCGCGTTTCCGTGCCCCGAGCCTCGGCGAAGTGCGGTTCCAATTAAAGTGCCATAAATATACTTTTTTTTTTCGGGCGAACGCACAGAATCTCCCGTAATTCGAGGAGAAAAATCACGGAAAAGAATTCTCGTCTCGAAATCCATCGAACGTTTCAGTAGAACGTCCCGACAGGCTCGATTCCAAAAATTAAAAGAATTTCCGGAAAACAACTGGGCGACGTCCAAACGCGAATCGACGTTGAAACATTTTTTTTTATTCGTGAATTCCGCGAATCGCGTATCATTAAAAATATCCCGCGTGTATTTCCGTAACAGTCGCGTGTCGATGACACAATGGCTCTGCGAGAATCGGACCGCACAGTGAATCGGACGAAACGAGAGCTGAGTCATCACTGTCACAAATCATCGTCTCGCGGAGCGCGCGATATATGTATATGCGCGATTGCGCGATTGTATATATACGTATATGCGAGCGCGAAATATACAATATATCGTGGACGTCGACGGGTATAGTTTAACCGCACTTTATGAGGAGGACGAGGGCGCCCGCGGTTAAAATATACGATTCTCTGCCTCTCGCGGCTCTCTCGGCTATCCTTCTCCTCGCCCCGTCATCGCCTCTCTCGCCGGGCGACTGTAAACTTCGTCCTCATTGTTTTGAAGAGGAAGTAGCAGCGGTGGCCGCGGAGGCCGTGTGAGGGGTTGCCGCGTCCCGGCTCCCGCGGGTTCGCCGGTCCAGGGCGGTGGCTCACGGGTCGGTTTTAGTCGGGTGGTAGACCGCGAATCGTCGCGGATCCAGCGAAACGTAAGATTAACGGCTAGTTTATTTTATAATACCGGGAGTTGAAAGCGCCAGGCGGGGGAGTTGACGTTCGAGCCGGTGGGGTGAAACTGAAGAGGGAAACTGGGGGAATTTTGTTTTTTTTTTTGTGTTACCGCCAGAAGAAGAGCGGTAGATTCGTCTGCGACGAGAGAGCACAAACTCACCTGGCCCTCTCCACCCGAATTTTTACTGCGCACGGAGGAGAAACAGAGAAAAGAGGGACGAGGGTTGGAAACGAGATGGAGGGACGGAGAGTCCCGACGACGCGCTTCCCCGTGGTAGATGTCCCGGCGGCACCAACAGCCACCACCGACGCCCACGGCATTGGGGATTTACGAGGGAAGAAGTGGCTCAGCTGAGTTCAAATGAAACTACTCGGGGTACGCCTCGTTACTTGTTAACCGAACTGGAATTTATTTCTCGCGGTCCTGGACCATGTACAGGCAACTCTCTCTCTCTCTCTCTCTCTCTCTCTCTCTCTCTCTCTCTGATACACGTAGATAACCAACGGGGTTGGATATGTTATATACTGCGGCGCACACATCTGCACCGCTGCTGGATTACTTCGTGCACGGACCACCGTGCATGTATAAAATAAATGGACGAGCGGTGGAAGAGAGTTCTGCGGTTTATATTTATGTATTTGCGCGTGTGTGTGTGGGGGTTGGTTATTTTTTTTCCTCCGGTTAAATTTCGGCTATGCACTTCGTGAGCTATACGCAATTGCACCGATGTGTCTCCCTTTCTTTTCGTGTAGAGGAATTTTTATGTATGTAAATCCATGAGGCAATATGCCTACGTTGCTGCAAAGAGTCAGCCCTTTTTTACCTCCGCCACGCAAAATACACACACACACACATTCAGCAACTTTCTGCTGCTGACGGGGAATCTTTTTTATTTATTTTATTTTTTGCGCGTGCACACTTTGTAATTTTGCATAGGTAATTCATGAAATGCTCGGTAAAAAGTGATTTCAACATTACCTCACCGCTGCTGACGGAGGATCCGGCTTCGTTCTGCTTGCAATTTCGTTTTAGTCGCGATGCATAACAAGGGGGGGGAGCGAGCGGCGATGGAGAAGCGGTGCCGACGAGATTAGTTTTCATGGGCAGGTGAAAAACAATTTTTTTTTCTTTTCCTTGGGCATTATTATGCTCTCTGACGGTTGCCGCTCCGTGATGCACCGAGATCTCCGGAGCGTCTTCTCGCTCTCGACGTCGCGGACGTCGTCGTTAACTGTGATGATGATCGATGTCTCTGCTGGGACGAGCGGGCGCGCGTCGTCGCTGCTGCAACCGGCATACCCGTCAAGCTATATTAAATCATATAATTTTATTTCCAGTTCGCCAAAGATTCGAAGGGCGCGCGCTCGCGATTCTGACGTGTGCCGATTTGTTCTGATGGAGTGAGGATTAAAAAAGAAATGAAATTTTTTAAAAAGAAAATCTATGTAATTCCCTTCGGCAGAATTTTCGATATAACGAATTCTTTGTTTTCAGCGCCGTTTCAAGTTCCCCAAGTGTCGAGGGAACAGTCCCAGCATGTCGACGGACGAACCGAAATCGGCGATCCCGATTTGCCGATCTTCGAGCAGACCGCACCGAACGTCACGGCATTCGTCGGACAGACGGTTTATCTGCCGTGCAGGGTCAGAAATTTGGGCGACAAAGTGGTGAGTGATTTTTTATTTTTATCCGGCAGATCTTCGAGGATGATCAATCCTTTTCTTTCGATATTGAGAACGCCGCTTGAGATATTAGCCGTTGATCTATCTCTTCGATATTGCAACCCGACGCTTTTTACGATCAATCAATGTTGACCGATACGTTAATGCGCTAGAAATTTCGGCGATTGTCTGTCAGTTAAAATCGTATTGCGTCAGTCGGACCGATTCGGGAAAATCACATAGTTGTCATTATAAATCAACGTCGTATCAATGTCGTACGTTTCGCCACCATGTTATCAATTTCCGATGCTTGATTCATCTATGAGAAATCGAAGTCAGCACTGTCTCCCGCAATGGTCGCACGCTCTCTCGTTTATATGCGGTTTATGTTCATCGGTTTATTAATTTTTTAATTATTATTTTGCTATCTTTGTTACTTCGGTTTATTTTTTCATTTTTATACGGTTTACGTTCAGTGCGTTAGGTGTAGTTCGTTACTTTTTTTATATCCATTCGGTTTGTTCTTGGTTGGTTGGTGTGACTGGAAGACCTCAGATTCTAATGTACAATAAATCTGTCTGCACAGAAAAAAATAATATCAATGACTCAAGTAAAATTCGCTTGCGGATTGCCAAAGAAAAAAAAAAGTTGAAAATTGACATTTTCATATAGCTTCCTCATAAAAGCTGAAAATTGAAATTTTCACATCACTTCCTCATAAAAGTTGAAAGTTGAAAGTTGAAATTTTTATATCCCTTTCTCATAATGGTCCTTTATTCGGAAAGCTCCTTCTATGAGAAAGCATTTACTATATTTTTGGCTTCCTCATAGAGGAAGCTTTCCGAATAAAAGACGATTATGAGAAAGTGATATAAAAATTTCAACTTTCAACTTTCAACTTTTATGAGGAAGTGATGTGAAAATTTCAATTTTCAGCTTTTATGAGGAAGCTATATGAAAATGTCAATTTTCAACTTTTTTTCCCACATCAATATCGTATTTAACTTTTAGTCAAAACTGGTGGCTGACTCAGGTTTAGCCGGAAAAAATACACCAACCTTACACTTTTGGTCAAAACGGATGTAGGCTCTGTGTTCGGCGCGAAAATAACATAGAATTATGTGTTCCAAATTTTGTTTCGATCTTTCAATTTTTACTCGAGAAGTTCAAATGACATCGCGTAATCAAATTATTTTAACTCCATCATATCCATCCTGTTGTGTATTTATTGTCTTAAAACACGATAGACCCCTGGATTTTTCCGCGATCCCATCGGAAAGCTAAGAAATCGCTGTTTAAAAATACCGAAAAACACTAATTTTTGCAATTTTGGCTACAAAAATGCCCGATAAACTTTTTCGCTAGATGTCGCCCCAGGACTGTAATTCCATGTATTTTTTCATGCTGATCACGAATTTGACACTTTTTTATACATAGATGAACATTTAATGTGGAAAAATGCGTCTTGAAAAAAAAAAAATTGCATAAAAATCGAAAAATTCAAAATGTCATAAAATTTTAACGGTTCGATCGATTTTCTTGAAATTTTGATAGGATCATCGGGTGATGGTATTCCATTTGTGTACGCGTTTTCAGCCCAATAGCTGAAAAATTGCGAGCGCTACGCTGCGTACAGACATTTTCGAAGAAATTAAAAATGGCGTACAAAAAAAACAACTGAACATTTTTGGACGAAATTTTGACCAAACGTTGATTATTGATCACACATGATGTGTGCCAAATTTCAGCTTGGTCGGTTAAGGCGTTCTCGAGTTATCGCGGTTTGAATATTTCACGTCGGATTCACACACACACACACACACACACACACACACACACACACACACACACACACACGCACGCACGCACGCACGCACGCACGCACGCACGCACGCACGCACGCACGCACGCACGCACGCACGCACGCACGCACGCACGCACGCACGCACGCACGCACGCACGCACGCACGCACGCACGCACGCACGCACGCACGCACGCACGCACGCACGCACGCACGCACGCACGCACGCACGCACGCACGCACGCACGCACGCACGCACGCACGCACGCACGCACGCACGCACGCACGCACGCACGCACGCACGCACGCACGCACGCACGCACGCACGCACGCACGCACGCACGCACGCACGCACGCACGCACGCACGCACGCACGCACGCACGCACGCACGCACGCACGCACGCACGCACGCACGCACGCACGCACGCACGCACGCACGCACGCACGCACGCACGCACGCACGCACGCACGCACGCACGCACGCACGCACGCACGCACGCACGCACGCACGCACGCACGCACGCACGCACGCACGCACGCACGCACGCACGCACGCACGCACGCACGCACGCACGCACGCACGCACGCACGCACGCACGCACGCACGCACGCACGCACGCACGCACGCACGCACGCACGCACGCACGCACGCACGCACGCACGCACGCACGCACGCACGCACGCACGCACGCACGCACGCACGCACGCACGCACGCACGCACGCACGCACGCACGCACGCACGCACGCGCGCACACATCCGGACATTTTTTCTAAATTTGATTTTTCGATGTTTTGGAACATTCTGAACACGTTTTCATTAAAATCTGGAATTTTTTTTTTTTCATCATAACAAAGCTTCCTCTATGAGGAAGCAAAAAATTATTGTTTCAACTATACTTTCAATTTATACAATTCCATACAGGCTCGAAATGATAACATGTCACCTTGACAGTTTTGCCGACGTCGTTTCAATATCATACAGACACACAGAAAAATAATTTTTTTGACGGCCACCGTTTATTTAGATTAAGTAAAACATTTATTTGATTTAAATAAATATTTATTTAAATCAAATAAATATTTTGCTTCATCTAAATAAACTGTGGCCGTCAAATAAATTATTTTTTCTGGGTGGAATTACAAGAATAGAAAATAGAATTTAATTTTTATAAATTCTGAATTGATAAATAAATTTTTCATTTCAATAATTCGCCGTTCAAACATCAATCAAAAAACCATCTAACCGATCATCAAAAGCGTCATCAAGCACCAAAAAAATCGCGCTTTCGCTCGTCACCCGCCAAGCTTTAAGTCTCGTTCGACAACACCGTAGGTGATGTCGGGTGTCAAAGACTGCGGATAACGGTCTCCGAATATGTTAAAATAAATGTGATGCATCATATTTCTTGCCTCTGCAGGCTGATCCATCACATTCTCGATAGATATCTTCCTCACTAACTGATTCGACGATAATATATCAGCGACAAACATAAAAAAAAAAAAAATTGTATCTCTACAAAACGCTTCCACTTTAATAATCGTTTCGCCTTTCGTGTCCATTTGAACATCTTTAACGCTCTCGTGATCCTGCCGTTCTTCCCACTTCAATGCACTGTACGCCTGTATGGTACCCTCGGCGAATCCCGCAATTTCACCTACGTCTCAGACACCGCCACATGCGCATCCCCCTTAAGCTTTTCACACCGATACGCCTCGTGCGTTTGGATCATGAGAGGGTTAAAGCGAGGTACATCTATTGCCGACGCCGGTGTTGGCGTTGGCACGGTATTAAAAGCCGGAGATCGAGGGACGCTTTGGAAAGAGTATATAGACTAGAAAGGTCCCGGGTCGCATCACGAGGTGTTCGATCATTCGTGACACTCGCCGGTCGACGCGGACGGCGCTCTTCCTTTTTTCCTATCACGCTCGCTCAGTCAACCAACCGTGGGCCAGAGTCGCGTTACTCTTCCCATAGTATTAGTAACTCTATATACCGGCTATATGCCTCATCCCTGCGCCCTATATCGGGTGAGCGTTTTCAATGGCGCGAAGAGAGTTAGTGCCATGGCGGTAGCCGAAGGCCTAAAAGAAAAAAAAAAAATCATGAAAATTTCATGAAGGTACCTCGGAGTGTAGTTTAACCGATGGAACGGAAAAGAAAGAAAAAAAGTGTATCGGGAAGATCGGCACGGTCGCCTTAACTGGAGGAAGGCAATGAGGTTTGGGCTCCGATGAATCGGATGCGTCTCATGCGCCGGAAATGGCAATTTGTCCCAAGGGCTTGCGGCCTATCGGCGGTGCAAAAATTGCTCACCGTCATGAACGACACCCGGTTGAGGCGGGTCTACAGCGTTATGTCGGTCACTACACATCGCACAAACTGTGTACGTGCAGAAACAGCTATATCCGCGCGAGGAGCCGGTGGCCGAACGTTCGCCCGAAATTGACTCGTAACTCGCCGACTCCAGGCACGTCACACGGAGGCCCGCGTCGAGACGCTCCCGCGGAGGGCATCCGATCGGCCGCGACCCTTTAACTTGATGGATCGCTTCCAAAGGATCCCGTGTGTGCACCCTGGAGTTCCTCCCCGACGAGCGTCTCTCCGTTCTTTCGTTCCTGTAGCGCCACGCTCTGGCGCGTTCTCCACTCGCCCTCGTCTCCCTCACCACCGTGCAAGATCGATGCGCCCGGTGTTCAGCCGGCACGAATCGAGAGGTACCGCGTATATAGTTTTGCTCGCAGCCCCTCACCTTCGGCCATAAACGCCGGCCTGTTCGCAAGCTCACTCGCTCCGGCCTCTTTCCACACGGCATAAATTGAACGGCCGCGAATCACCGTGCATTATTCATGAAGGGCCGCGGACCGGGCGCACTCTTCTGTCGGGCCCTTCGTCTGACCAATGGGCCCGGGTAAAGGTTGCCTCGAGACCTCCTCCCGCTCCCCCCTCCGGTTAAATATGATTAATTTTCCGTCCGGTCCCCTCGCACCCAGCCGCATGACCGGTGTAGGTTCACACTCGGGATGTGTGTTGGAGCGAGATCGTGGGATTGAACAAGGCTCGTGCAGCAACGGCAATGGGGCAAATGGACCGAGGTATAACGAGCTAGTTGAAAGGTCCTTTGGCTGCAAAGAACCGGATTTA
The DNA here is from genome assembly GCA_963922035.1 of Amblyjoppa proteus. Taxonomy (NCBI): domain Eukaryota; kingdom Metazoa; phylum Arthropoda; class Insecta; order Hymenoptera; family Ichneumonidae; genus Amblyjoppa; species Amblyjoppa proteus. The sequence goes on from OY998233.1 coordinate 15,549,658, forward strand.
ACTGTCATCGTCCTTTCAACGGGAGTCGTGGCAAAAAAAAAAAACTCCCCAATAGCCGTGAAAGCTCCACTAATGGGCCTTCGTCAGTGGCGATTTCGAGGCAGGTTCTTTCATTCGGAAAATGCGGTCGAGATATTGAAACTTAATTGGAATATAAACTTTAATTAAAGGCTCCTCACTGAAATTTTCCAGAGCTCTTCACCGCTGGAGTGCCGAAAGTAAAATTCTTTAAATTGCTTGCCGCAACGAGTGAAGCACGTTGTTCGGGAAGTCGAAACTGACTATACGGGCTCTCCTCGAGCAAGTCTTAATTTACGTTTTCATTCGGTGGTAAGTTACGTCGGATCCTCTAACGATTACTTGGATTCAAGTTGGATCCAAGTTCGCCAAAGTGTGGGGAAGAGTATCAGCTCGAATTTTTCGTGTTTGTTCAATATCCGCCTATTTGCGCGTAAATTCGCGTTCAGTCAGAAACGCGAGACGTTGGCAAAATAACCAGATTTTTCGGTACCTACCTCGGAGTACAACTGTAACTTTCAGCACGTTATATTTTCTGTCGAGCGATTCTATCGCGTGCGACGTATTTTCCCGACGGATATCTTCCCGCAATTCCCACACAAACCCTATCCCGAGAGAATATTCGTCGATTCCACATAGCCACGTTTGCGGAATCCTTATCCGGACTAACCGAGCAAACTATACCGCCGAATTACCGGTGTTTTACGAAAAGCTAGGTTGTTCGGTGAAATCCTAAAAATTTCATTCACGAAATGACTTGCCGGCGCGGTGGCACAAACGAGCGAGGCAAAGAGGAAAAATACCGGTCGATGGGATATAGCGTCACGTACGACCGATGAAAAACCAAGCACGTCGACCGTTCGAAGATGCCGAGTGTTTTCGCGAGGACGAAGCGGCGGTGAAAAGAACGAAATAGAATTGAGAAATGAAAGTAAAAGAGCGAGAGGAAAATTGGGGGCGATGAGTTGAGAGAGGTTACTACTTTGTTATAGCGAGAGTGAGCAGTTATCGAGAGGTTTCGAAAGGAAGCTGTACAGCGAGATCCTCCCTTGAACTGTCCGCGAAAAGAATCCGTGCTTATGTGGTAATCGAGTGGGCATTTCGAAGAAGTGGAATCTCTATCCTTCGGAATATAATAGTCGATATAGGCGATTTTTTGTTTGTTTCGCAAAAAACGAACCGTCGGATTAATGCATGAACAGACGGAGAAGCGAGCGCAACTTAATCTTAAGGGAAATGAAATATCGCGGTCAGTAATGTAAATTGTAATGAACTTTTCTCAAGGGTGCTAATTTTTCGAAGAAAAAAGCAAATTCGAGTTTTTGCGCACAATTATTTCGCATCCGGCCCGAATTCATTTTTGTCTCAAAAAAATTAGCACCATTGAATAAAGTTAATTTGAAAATTGCAACTATCTCTCTCACAAGCACAGCTATTTCACTTCCCCTTAATCACCGAGATTGAACAGTTGTAATACGACAACTCTGGACGAAGGCGTGGCGCATCGTCGTTGTCAAAATGCAACGTTGATTAATTATGGTAATTTGGTAATTACCTTGATAACGATACATCGTCGGCTGATAATTACGCGTCGTCGGGTGATTATGAGTTAGATTAATTAGTGGAAAGAGGTTACATTTTTCTGTTATAGCCAGAGTGGGCGATTATCGAAAGATTTCGAAACGAGATCCTTTCTTGACCTCTCTTCGATCAGGATAGAACGAGTGTTTAGATAGATAAATGGATAGCATTTATTATACAGCGATTGTTTCTGCGATAATTGAGTGGGTGGGAAGAAGGGGAATGTCTATCTTTCATTCGAATATAATATTCGATACAGGCGATTTTTTTCTCGTTTCGCAAGTGACGGCTGGATGGACGGAGAGACAAGCGGAACTTGAGCTTAATCACCGGGATTGAGCACTTACAATACAACAACCTCGCACAAACACGGCGTGACGCACCGCCATCGTCATAATTCAACGTTGTTTGACCACGGTAATTTGGTAATTACCTTCACAACACCACGTAGTTGCGTGATAATTAGTTCGAAAATGTTTGGCGGTGATACTGCTGCATGCGAACAAGCGAGAGCGGGTTATATCCCTAATATGCCAGAATTATCGAAGTGGAAGGGGCCGACATAGTACGAGGATATAGGTATAGGTTTAGGTATAGGTTTTACTACCCGCGGGCTTGATGAAACCTATATCGCACTACACAGTAAAAAAAGGTTGTAGTTTTTACAACAACTTATTGTCCACAAACGTCCACAATTTTTTATTTGTTAATTTTCTGATTCCATCATTCGGTTCCTAGTTTTACGAACAAAAGTACAACCTAAAATTGTTAATGGCAGGGGAAACAAAATGACAGGTTTGTATAATTCAAACCTTAACAAACGACTTTGCTACTTGTTTAAAAAAATTATTTTAACGAAACTTCGTATTCCGATTTTACGAAATTATTTTTTACTGTATAGTGTACACCCTTTACGAGAACGACAAAATAATGAATTAGGCTTTGGAAAAATTAGGATAATGACCATTAGCAACTCTAGTTCGATCTCGATGTACATCGAAAAATACGGTTTAGTAATATCGACCTCACAGCTGCGGTCACGGAAAATTGGTTTGAATCAATTCAGGCGCATTTAAATAGCCGTACAGAACCGTACAGAAGGTATATTATAAGTCACCGTACAAGAAGGTATATTATTTTGTCTTGAAAGTATATTTGGTTAATTTGAAAAAAACTGTGATTCGATGTGTTCGTATGTATACGAACATTTGCCATCTTAAAAATAATTTTATTCAATTTGGCAAGACGTCAATTAGTCATTCCCAAATATTATACCCACATGAAATAACTTTCAAGTTGTTTCAATATTTCAATGTCAAATCATCGAAGTTGAATCTTAGTTAATGACGGAGAATAACTTATACATCCAATTCAAGATTACACATATCAATAAGCGATTGTAGCGTAGTGGTACGGTACTAGGTCAGGATGCGTTAGTTTCGGGGTCCGAGTCCCGTTGGGATATACAGAATTTTAATTTGTAAAAAGTGTGTTATATTGATAAGTAGCGATGTACTGATAACAATTGAACATATAAAACACGATGTAACCGTGTAAATGTATGAAATTAATTAGTAAGAAATAACATAAATAACAGTTCTGGAATCCAACTCCAGATTCAGTTGGGCCAAACTTTTTATTCCTTTATGTGACTAGATATTCGTTTCGAACAAAGGATTTTTTTTCGACACAATTGCCTATTCCGTTCGATCAAATATATTTTTAGTTGGGACAATGAAATGATTTTTTTTAACGTTGATGTAACTTTTTACTCAATATAACTAAATATTTCCTTCGCCACCCGCAACCGTCCGATTTGGTTGATTCAAACCAATTTTGATTGATCTTACCAAACCTTTTGTTCGGTGTACCGAATGCGACCATTCACACCTCTAGTTCGATCTTGATGTTCGAGAGATAATTCCAAACGACTCTACAAATTTACGAACGAACGTGAAGAGAGGCGACACAATTCCTTGCTGATCCCCTAAACTATTCCACCCTACATCGCGATAAGATGCAAATAAAGACGGCGACAAACCTAAACGATTCGCTAGCGATAGTTGGGCACGCTCCTCCCTCTACAATCGTTTTTCTCACCGGCGCATCGGATCATACACCGGTGGTCATTGTTTTTCACTGGTGGGGCCAACACGATTTATGACCATGACGTATTCCATATTCTAATATTCGCCGAGCTTCCCTACCCGTCGTCCAGAAGAGTTAACGGTGCAGCGAGCGAGCAAGATAGAGCCGGCAGGTCGAATGGATCTTAATTTACGACGGCGTCTACGGCAGTGTATAAGCCCCGCTGCCCGCCGGCGTCCACATTCTCCGAGAAGAAGAACTTTCAGAGCGTCGACGTGGTCGTCGTCGTCGTCGGGACCTTATAAATTAACATAAATTAAAACCTCGTAAAGAAAGAGTGAAGAAAAGAGTTGGTCGGAAAGTATGAGCGACGGTGTTGGTTATGTCCGTGCGATACGAGACCACGATCGGGTCGCGAAGGAAACTTGTGTGCCGGCAGCTTTAAGCTAAAGTCGAGCATGAAAGTTTCGTCCGCACGTCACTCCGAGCCATGCTGAACGATCCATTGTACAAGCCCGGTTTGCAGGGTCACGCGCGCTGCTGAAACACGTTATGTACTCGTAATAAGAGCCTACTGTATAAACCCCGCGATTTCGTCAAGAGATTTCGGGAGGCGAACGGTGCACCGCGGTGCCGGAGGGTGGAGCGACGAACAATTTTTGCGGGGGGTTTCCTCTCGTATTTAACAAGCGGTTGTCGGTCGTTCGCGTGACCGGGCCGCTAAATTTTGCCAGTACACATTTACGTACAGCCTTGGGCGCCACGAGTGCAAATAGGAAAGGATCTGAAAACGTTCCCGGTTATGGTCGTGACGGTGGTCACGAGCACATTCGTCTTATCGTCGGAAATGTGATGAAATGGTTTTCATGGATCTATGAGTGAGAACAGATCGAACGAGGGGTCCCAACGGAAAGATTCGGCCACTTGAAACTTTGTTGATCTGTGAAGAACAATTAATACTGAAGCGAATTAAGCGAGATAAATTTTGAAAACGATATTAAAACTAAATTGCACAGACCCGTTCAATAAATAACTTATAAACACACAAGACAAAACGACAAAAATGAGTAAAAATATACCTAAGAGCGAATCGATCATTTTATTTATGCCAACAAGAAAAAATCAACTTTAAATAACCATAAAATTGACAGGCGAATAAAATTAAACATTAAGTCAGACTAAATAATACCCGTGTGTTTTGCTTGTTCGATCGATAGTTTTGGAAATTTTCGTAGTTTTTATTATTCTCCGCTTTATTATTAAATTAAGAAAACTACTTCGTCTCCTACTTCGATTATCGGTAATATAATTATTACGAAATCCTTTTTCTTAGTCTTTATATTACGGCGAGAAGAAATAAGAGTTAGTCGATGATATAATGTGTCGGTATTTTTTAAAAACTTATCTTCGCTTTTTTGGTATACGAAGAACTTCCTTATACCCGCTGGACTAGAGTCGTGATTGAGTTTCCCAGGAGACTGATAGTAGAATAAGCCGCGATAATATTCCGTGGATATCGGAGGATGACACACCCGATTACTCCTGCCGAAAGCTCGGAGAGAAGTGTCAGAGGTGGAAGAATGGTAATTACCGGACGAGCGATCGCACAATTGCCAACACACGAAATATTAAACGACAAGCTTAAACGCTCTATGTCCGAATTTGCGGTTAGACCGCGTACTTTAAATGATCTCATTACAGATCGTCGCGATTGGTCAATGCGAATTCACCCAATCGCTTGAAACTCTAATTTTCGAGTTGACACTTGTTACATTTTTTAAAAGAATTTTCCTGAGGCCGAGCATCGTCGACATATCATTAAAACATACTCGTAATTAGAGCGTACATTATAAACCTGCGATTTCGTCAAGGGAGCTTCGCGAGTGGGTGGAGTGGCGAATAATTTTTACGGAACTCTCCTCTCGTATTTAACAACCAGCTCTCTATCACTCGCGTAACCGAACCGGTAAATTTTACCGGAACACATTTGCTTATGGCCTTGCGCGTCAGAAGTGCAAATAGGAGAGGATTTCAACACGATCCCGGTTATAATTTTGGCAGTGCTATAACGTATTTATATATCTGATATAAATGTCTATTCATTATTGATTATTATGTGTAAGAGGGCTTTTACCACCAAAAGCCCGACTTGGTGATTTTAACCCCTCCCGATAACAGCAATAGTATATTGTGACGTATTTTCCGGTATCTCAACGCAAATCTCGAACAAAAAAAAACAAAACCGAAAATCGAAAATCAAAGCTCAAACCAAACGGAAGCGAAACGCGAAATCGAGAACCAAAAAACGTCACCTTCGGCCGTCCACTCTCGCGAATGCATTGGAGTCCTGGTGGGCGCCAGTTAATTTTTGTTTTACCGGTATTAACAACCGGAGTAACCTGGAGGTCGATGGAACCGACCTCCGCAGGGCTGATTTTGGTTTCGCCGGAATCGCCGAACCGGACTAAACTGGAGGTCGATGGAACCGACCTCCGCAAGGACAAAAAAACGGGAACGGAACGGTAACGAGCTAACACCAATACACTCGCGAGAGCAACGGTTGTGGAAATGCACGGTTTGCTCAGGGTGTAGGTTGTGGCAGAAGGGTCGCGATCCTTCGCCAATAAAATAACGCGAAATCTATGCTAACGAGAGCTCAAAATTTCCAAAACGAAAATAATTAATTTTGTTGGCTATAAGCCACGGGAGCTCGCACACACGTGCATCGGGAGAGCTCAGCTGACCGAAGGATCGAGCGAGCGTAACGAGAGCGAAAACGAATCCTATACGCGATCGAAAATTTACACAAACGATAAACTCACCGAACAGCAGGAATAAATCCAATAATATGGGGCGAGAACCGCATCTTACGATGCTCCGAGAACTTGAGCACAATCACTGCACCTCAAGAGCGTTCCGAACGCATCTCGATCGCAGAAAATCGCTAAAAGAGATCGGAACGAATTCCGCACGAAACACAGCACACGAGTCGAACATCGAACGCGCGAAGTGACAGGTAGCAAGCGAGACGCACAAACCGGAGCGAGAGCGATAGCCGGAGTCTACAACAGCGCGAGCGAGACTCGCATCGTAAGCGCGAGACAATACCCGAAAACCGTAAACACACGGGAGCGCGAGCGAAGTCCGAGCGGCCTCGAGGACGACTCTCGGTAGACTGATTTGTCTACGATAACACCTGTAGCGGATTATTATAATTATTGCGAGATCCTTGATCGATAACTGCTGCCCTCTCTAACTATTTCGGAGCGCCTTTTGAACGGGAACCGAAACTGTAGCGCGGTAGCTTGAGATTTGTCGCGATCGCTACTCTCAATTCAGGGCATGAAAACAAGGCTCTTTACTCAACTAAACGCAGCACAAGGTGTTCCGTCCTTGTCTGGATCCAAAACCATATCTCCGCCTGTTCTCCAATGCCCCGCATTATCACCCAGAGTGCCGGGTTTGCACCGGACTTTGGCGTATTCACGACGAAATCTCGTCGGGCTCTCCTCTATTCGGGTTCTCAGTACGTCGAGATTCCCTCCACCGAATAGATTCGAAATCCCGACTTTAACTGAATCTTTAACTTAACTCCAATGACCGACCGGACAATATCGCGATCAGCGAGAGCGGCAGCGAAACGAGGTCTATACCCAAGAAAAAACGGTATTTTCGCAAGAGAAAGGTACTGGACACTTTTTTCTTTATTTTGTGACGGTGATTTCAAAAAATCACGTCACAATATATAAGGCAGAATAAAAACAATCAATTCAGTTCAGTTAACATCTAAGCGTTGTATGGACAACGTCGGGCTACACGTCTATCAGCTCATCGAAGCGATGTCTATCAGCCAGAGTTCACAGCTCGTACGACTCTGCAATAGAAGTTGAGACTTAGTAATAATAGTCTCACTATATTAAATCTATGGATCATTATCTAAGTTATCCTCGTGTGTTATATGTGAAACAAATTGTATCGTCCATCCACTCATTTGCATTGTGAGAGAATAAAACAACCATGTGAGTAATAAATTGACATTTTACGAATATTTTAACCACGACCAAATAATCTTAAATAATAGCGCTAAGTATCGTAGACAGTGATCATCATAAAAAACCCATAAACGGAAAGGAAACATCGCCTATTTAAACTAAAGTTTTATAGTGTAAATAGACAAGGTTTCCGTCCCCGGTGTAAAGGGCTGCCCTGCCTTGACCCGAAAAGAGAAGCCGATAGTGTTGAGCTCTCCCTTACACTCTCACGAGTTGGGCGGGACGTAACAGTGGTGACGAGCACATTCGTTTTCGTGGCGAAATCAAATCCACGAATCCAATGATCTATCTATGATCGATCAAAGGAGAAGTCAGACAGAAGAGACAAGAGGTGAGAGCAGTCTCAACGGACAGAGTCGGCGTCTTGAGACGTCGTTGGTCCTCGCGATTATCGAAGACCGCACTTAGCCGACGCGAATTCCCCCAATTGCTTGAAAATCGAAACTTTCCGCGGAACACGATTATCGTTGATCAGAGTACGTCATAGCGCCTCGCATTTGTATAGACGTCTACCATTTACCAGAAAGAACAAGGGGTGAGAAGCGTCCCAGCAAAAAGATTCGGCGACGCCAAATTTCGTTGATCGTCGCGATTATCGAAGCGATTAGTCGACGTGAATTCCCCCAATCTCTTGAAAATCGAAACTTTGCGCGGAACGCGATTATCGCTGGAGTCGGAGTACGCCATAGCGGGACGTCTAGCATTTACCAGAATCTTGCGGTCCACTGAAAAAAAAAAAAAAAAAATATCAATTCACTGGAGCAAACGGTGTCGCGGATTCGATCGATATCATCCCTGGAGATTTCGTCCCGGAGCTTTCTACGGCTCCCGTCGCCGAATCTATTCTCGGTGGCGGTACAGCGGTGAAGCATATAAAAGTAGTTCTCCCGCGTATTCTGCGTCTCCGCTCGCTGGTTTTGATTTGATAAAGGGAGATGGGTCCGAACGGTTCGGTCCCGCGAAGAGGCGAGTCTCTCCGGTCGACTTCTTTGTTCACGAGCAAATAGAATTTGGCCGAAGGTAAAAGAACGACGGGGACGACGCGATCTTGTCGTCGCGTCGAACGGTGTCGGACCTCAAGTGAGAAATAGAGTGCGAATTGGGAAAGCCAAAGCAAGTTGGGGCTCCCGCAGGAAACCACTTTTCTACCATCTCCGTTTGCCTACGGTCCCTCGCTCCTCTTCTCACTTTGTTCCCGATTTTCCGCCCTCTATGGATATTACTTCGGAAAACCTGTTCCGCTCGCGGTCACACGCTCGAGTACGCGATGTCGCGAATGCTAAGAAAACCGGAACGATCCAGAGAGACGAACGACGACTCGCCGGTCGGCAAAGGTGTTAGTTTTGACGTCATTTGTGGAAAATGTCACTTCCGTTCCAAAAATCTTGATTCTTTTTACCGGAAATGACGTATTTGAGTTCAGACTTAAGTTCGAACTTAAGATCACAATGAAGGTCAAAATCAAGTACGAACTGGGGTTTGATCTTAACTTCGAAGTTTAGATAGATCTTAAGCATACAATGAAGTTTGGGCCAAACTTCGGTCTTAAGCTCGATCTCAAAAGCGATCTTAAGCTTAAACTAAAGTCTTAAGATTCTACACTGAGAACCGAAAGACGACTAGCCGGTTGCGAAAGGTGTCAGTTTTGATGTCATACGGGATGTCACTTACGGTTTAACAAAGTTGATTTTTGACCGGATGTCACACTTTGATGTCACTTACGGTTTGACAAACTTAATTTTTGACCGGATGTCACACTTTGATGTCACTTACGGTTTAACAAACTTGATTTTTGACCGGAAGCGACGTATTTGCGTTTCGAGTACGATCCGAATATCCGGCAACCCGGAACCTTCTGTGACCGACCTCCGCAGGCATTTTTCGGTATATCACCAGGTAAACGCGAACGAAGGCGAGGAAAACTGAGTGGAGGACGTCGGAGGCGTACATATCGTTGTACAGAATCTCGTACTTTTGTCCTTTTACCGTTTGTATGTGAATGCATCTAGGTAACAGTAGCCCAGCCTTTGCTGTCTCGCTGGGGCTTACACAGGCTGAAAGCTGAAGGGTATATTAAGCGCGGACCGTTTGGCGTTGGAAGGCCTGAAAGGATGAGATTTCGATGGACTTTGAGATAGAAATCCGTCGTCGCTCAGCATGTGTCCCGTCGGTCCCCGGTTTCCTTCGGGAGACTTGGAGCTCCACTCGAATCTCGGTTCATCCCTGGCAAATCGAGACTTTGAGAGCGAGCAAAGGAGGACGCCGGCCGGATGGGGTAAAGAGAAACTCGTCCACTCTGCTGCTATTACTAGGCCAAACGGTGGAGTGGTTCGCCCTTTAACCTTTGCGCAAGAGGCTTACCTTTCGTGATGCAGTGAACTAAAAAGAATGGTATTTCTTTTATAAACAGTTAGCGAGCTTTGTACAATTGCAAAATACATCTAACGCTTCTCGTACCAACATTTATTTTTCAACGTTCACATTTGTTAAAGATTTTTGTAGGTCGCCATAGCATAAAAAAAAAAATGTTATGATTTTTTCATAAAGATCGCTCGAGTATGTAAATTATAAATATGAATAATCGGCGTCCATCGAAATCCAAACCTGACTGTCCGATTAACTTGATTGTGAACAGCGGCTATGTTTTTTGATACCATTGACACCTTTCTTGGAGGTCTTTAAGAAACGCCTTTTTTGGGCCTCATGTCCCTCGAGCAGGAGGATGATGTGATGTAATCATTAGGTTTGTGGTGTTATCATTAGCTTTCTGCATGCTAACTGATCTTTATTTTGACGCCACTCACGCCGATTATCAATTTGTTTTTCTTTTTATTTTATTTTTCTGTTTAATTTTACGGCGATTTTTAATTAAATTAAGTTGCTTTGTATTGCTGTCTATTCGCTCTGGTCCTTCGGGGATTTATCCCGGGGTCCAATAAAAATTTATTTATCATACCTTACAATTACACGTATTATTAATAGACATTGATTCCAGTCACCCAATTTCCACAGGCTTCGAAACAATCATGCGAAAATTTCGCGGTCTGACCAATTCGGCACTATACTACTTAATCCCATGTCTTCCCCGCTACGCACCGGTCCGTTAATGTTGTTGTGGGACAGAGTCAGGGCAGGTGGGGTACGAGGGGAGCGCTCTATGCTTAAACATTGGGTCGACTCGCTATTGCCACTCGTCAATAACAAAATAATAGCAATATTTCCGTGGTGTTTTTGGGTGATTTTCTTAGAGATATTTAATAAAATATGGGTTTATTAATTATCGGACAGCGTAAAAAGTGTTCTTCGAAGTTTTTATGATACATTTTTGGCATATTAATTTATCAATCGTATTTAGTTGACAGCAGGACCGCCCCATTTTTACAAAGTAACCTAACTGTAGACCACGGTCTTATAGACAGTTCTGGACACTCCTATATCATCGCCATGTAGTCCGTTGTGCCGAAAATGAAGCCAATATAGCGGTCAAATCAGGCCCCATTTTTACAAAGTAACCTAACTGTAGACCACGGTCTTATAGACAGTTCTGGACACTCCTATATCATCGCCATGTAGTCCGTTGTGCCGAAAATGAAGCCAATATAGCGGTAAATTCAGGCCGAATTATGATTATTATTCTGCCCGCGCATGCCCAATACGTTGAAACTCGAAGTGTCGTGTAGTAATCGTATGCCATTAAATATTATCTACGGATGAGAATGCAACATTATTTACAGGAAATAAACAAAAATGTGAAAAAGCAGAGTACAATTAAAAAGAAATAGGCCGAGTTTTATATTTAATAATAATATATTCATTTAGAAATTGAATTGTGTTGTTTCTTTTTTAAGCCTACCTTCAACCTTCGAATTTGTTAATTAATTTTATTGTTTTTTTTTTTAATTTATGGAATAATAAATCGATGGGTTAGTAGTAGATTCGGTTGTAATCATTGAGTGGAAAAACAAGGGCGCGTTACGCATGCGTGTACATAAAAAACAGGCCTGAATTGGCTGTCATGTTGACTTCAATTTTGGCACGCTTTTGTCCGCCGAGTGTCCAAACGTGTCTATAAGACCGCGATGTAGACCATGACTGCAGGGATTATATATATCTATATTTTTATCGGTATTGTAGGTAGCCGTAGCAAATAGGGTGTGTTGATACGGTAGGTAGTGTCATTTTCGTTCATTTTTCTCACATAGCCGAAATTTTTTTCCAGCATCTCGTTTTGTTTAATTAATAATCAATTAACGATGCTGTAAATCGTAATGCAGAAACGTTAAAGCGATTATCCGTTTAACTTTATATACTTTTCCACGTACTTAGTAACATTTTCGTAGAAGATATTAACTACATACGACGGTACGGTCGGGAATTCTTTATAAGAATAGTGTAGTGTAGTGTAATCAGTGCACGACAACCGATAAGTTGCCGATTTTTTTTTCTCTAAAATTATGCAGTCGATTGGTTCCGAATTTCACAAGACCCTAGGCAAAGCGATTATCTACATGCATGTAAATTTTTATGATGATGGTAGCATTTTGATGTTGCCCCAGAAGAACCTTAAATTGATCTCGGCATGAGCGAGTGAAGGCAACGCTATCTTATGAACCACTCGGCGATGCTTCACTCTCTCCCTCCAGTCGGGACCGTCCGACGGCACCAACATTAACGTAAAGCGATCCGCACGCTATCTATAGCGCTCCAAGAGCGTAGCTACCATCGGAGATTACATTCGAAGTTGCTCGCCACGAGTGCGCGAGCATTGAAATACCTCTTACCGCAAGGCAAACAGATCAAGGCTTTGTAACATCGCGCTCAAACGGCAGCTCTTTCGAGTTCTATCCGAACCCTTTCGATCTCTCTTCTCCGGATTCTGTCTTATCGGGCTCCTGTCTATAGCGCGCTCTGTTTATGCAAACGAAACACCTTTCCGGAAATCGAGAGAGAGTAAGATTCGACGAACCAGATCGCACACTATCTTCCGCCGGTCGGGTATAGAAAGCCTCCCTTACGGCCAGCGCGACCTGCTATACTTGTATAGGATTCCACCGCATCGAATTCTCCTCTATAAGCACTGTTTGTAAGTGCAATTTATATAAGCGAAACACCCCTCGGATATCGAGACAGTGAGATTCGAAGAACGAGATTCCACACCACGGACTGCAGTGCGCTATCGGAAAAGTAAAGCGCACACGTACAGCACATCGCATCCACCTACACATACACTGGGGTGGTAGACCGGGACGGAGAGGGGTAAAAAGAGTCTCTGTACCGTACTTTTATTCCTCTGCACTTTCAATGAGCTACAGGAAATTCCTTTCGCACTGAAAGTAGCGAGAAGACGACGAAGGGAAAAAGACTTTTAGCTTTTCCACCTTCCAACCTTCTACGACCGATGATATTTCTTCGCGGTTATTTCAGTACAAAACTACCGCACGCCCGATGTACATATGTGTATGTATATACAGATAGTTGGTACACATTATACTTATCTTATATTTAGTTTAGCTGGGCAGAGACCCTCGAGGAAATTCACTCGGGAGGGTTATCGGTACGTGAGGTCCTTTGTGGAATCGAATTAGAAAGAAAAAAACAAAGCACACGAGGGCCGTTTTATGGCGGTCTTTTACTGGAGCATTATCGTTTACGGCATAACGCCATATATGTATGCGATATTTTTCTTTCTTGTGAAAAAAGCTCGAGCGCTTATATTTTTTTTCTGCTGGATTCAATGGGTCGTATATTTGTTGCCGCATGAAAAATTACCTCGGAGAAATATCTCCGATATCTCGGTTGAGTACCGTAACACTATATACCGATATTCATGTTCTTTTTTTTGCGCTTACGAAATTCGAAGTGGATACGAAGGGGAACAATTTTTTTTTGTTGCAAAATTCGTTTAATAATTAACAAAAAAAAAATTGTCCTTTGTGGAATCAAATAAGAATGAAAAAAAAACAAAGCACACGAGGGCCGTTTTATAGCGGTCTTGTACTGAAGTATTATCGCATACAGTATAACGCGACATATGTGACTTTTATTTCCTTCCTTATGAAAAAACTCGAGCGCTTATATGCTTTTCTACCGGATTCAATGGGTCGTATATTTGTTGCCGTATGAAAAATTGCTTCGGACAAACATCTCCGATATGTCGGTTGAGTACCGTAACCCTTCGTACCGATATTCAGCAGTAGTAATAGTGGATTTTTTGACAATATGCCAGACGGCACAATTTTTTGAACATACGCAGATTTTCGTGAGAACGTGACCTTGTCACCACACATAATCACATGTCATCAAAATGACATAAAATTTAAACGGTTCAATCGATTCTCCCAAAATTTAATAGGGATCATCGGCCGATCATAGCCCATCTGTATACAACTTTTTGTCCCGATAGCTAAAAAATTGGAGGCGCTAGCGTGCGTACATATATTTTTGAAGAAATAAAAGATCTGTCCTTTTTCATCGCGCCGCGGCACTTAGTCTTCCCTTATCCCATCTTGTCCGAATTCTAGTGTGCTGCGACGTATCATTTTTGCCTATCCCATTTTGCCCCGGTCCCGTTCTGCCCCAATCCCATCGTTTTACACAGTTTACGCTATTTTCCATTGTCCCATTTTGTCCCGAACCCATTTTGCCCCAATTCCATCATACAGGGGACTCTATATTGTGCAATCCCATTCTGCCCTAATCCCATTGTGCCCCGGTATGCAATTCTGCCCCGCTCTCCCCTATCGTTTTTCGCTTCAATTTACAAAACGCCGGAAATTATCGGCAACAAACGCAACGTTTAATAATTACGAAAAAAAAGTTTTTTTTTTCCATACCCTACAAAGCGAACTGTACAATGCAGAAGTGGCTCAGTGTTCTCCAGTGCGTGTGTGTGTCCGACAGAGCGAGCGGCGGTGTCCGGGACGAGAGAATGAGTCGTACGTTTTCGAGGTAGATACCGTTTTAATTACAACCCACCATCCATAAGTCAATCCGTACACGTAACGCCCCGGGGACAAAAGTTTCGCGGTTCGATCCCACAGTTTTGCCGTTCCCCTCCTCCGTATACATATACTTTTCGCGGCCCCCCTCTCGCACCGCCTCGCCGCTCTCATTCTCGTTTCCGCTTGCCGGATTCTGTACCAACCAGCGGTTTTACCGAGCGAGAAAAATATAGTTTTGCCGGACGGCGAGAGTGGGTAGAGAAAGTGGGAACGAAAGAAAAATAAAGAATACCGAATGAACAAAAGAAAACGAGAAATCGAGGTGTAAACTACTTTTTCCCCAGTTTCCTGGCCTGCGCGAGAAGAATCCTCGCTACGGCGAATTTTTCTATCAGCCCACATTTTCTACCCTCAACACACTCGCGGCACGACCGTCTGTGCATGGTGTGGCGGATAGTCGTCGTAGTTGTATATCAGGAAAAGCTCGTTGAGCCCGCCTCGCGAAGAAGTAGAGGCTGGTTCGGTCTGGTCCTGGAACATCCTGCGGAGTTATGGAACACTGTTCGATATAGAGTGAAAACCCCCTTTCCGCCCCCAATGCACAGTGGTCAGCCGCTCCACAGCGAATAGCAGCCGTAACATATGGAACAACGAAAGACGGAGATACGCCAATGACTGGACATCGGCCGAGTCCCCGAAGGGCCAATCGCTGGTCACGATAACGTCGGCGCTTCTCGTTCGCCAGCTCGCCGTAGTCGGTTTCGCGGCTCGTATTATCGCCTCGCTGCATTGTTACGGGGAACGATATTTTTGGTCGGGAAGGGTAGCGGGTGAAATGCCGCCGTTCTCCCTGCCTTTCCTCACCCCTTCTTCTCCCGTCTTGTCCAGAGTCGGGCGGCCTCCGAAACTATACACCGGAGTGCGAAAAGAAAAAGAGAGGCGCGAGTAACAGGCGAAAACGTCGGTGTGTTCCATTGTTCAGGAGTGCGAGAAAGGGGGTTGTCCAGGTCAATGCTGCCCCCCACCACGAGCAAACATCCACCATGGGGAGAAAAAAAAAACTTATATTTATATATGGTTGAGTCTATCTTGTACACATTGGAATTTTTTTTTTTCTAAAAAAATATATAGGGCAAAGCGGGGCAAAATGAGACGGTGGGGCAAAAAGCAATTTTTCAACAATTTTTGGATGGAAGAGTGAGGCAAGAAGGAGCTGCAAATCGGGAGGTGTTAATGGGGCAAAATGGCCACTGTAAAAAGAAATTTTAAATTTAATGTACTGGAAATCGAAATTTGCTTGTATTACTTACATTAATTGAAGATTAATGTACTTTTGTTGTAAAATAAAAATACGAGATATTAAAATTACAAATCTTTTGCCTGAAATTTACAAAAATTTTCATTAAAAACACAAATTTTACTGTAAAATTGTAGCGCATATGTATTTGAAATTTTAGAAACAGTTTATGTAAAAAAGCTTCCAATACCGTTCATTAATTTTCAAACAAATTTTTTTAGCAGTCGGGGTATCCAAAAATTATTGGAAAATTGTGTTTTCCTCATTGCCCCGTCTTGCCCCACTGTCCAATTTTGCTCGGCCCTCCCCTATGCAAAAGGAGTGCAGTTTTTTTTCGTGTCTATTTTCTTTGTTTCATCCACGCGGTCCGATACTCGGGGCAATACTTGATCACGACGGACCAAAGCTAGAGGATATACCGCACTAGCCGATAGAGCTTCGCGACGCTCGATTCTGCAGCCGAGTTACAAACGATGACGCCGGTATTATTTTATTATTTATCGTTTCGAATTTTTTCGTCCCTCCCCCTCTCCAGCCGGGAGTCGGGCGATCGGCAGAGATCTTCCTTTGGGCGGTGCAGTGGTATATCCATTCTCGGTATACGATAGCCGTATAATAATATACTACTGTACGGCGGATACGGCGGGCTACGCGCGGAGGATATGACGAGGGATTCAAAGGGGGCCGCCGGGATACGCTTGCGAAAACGAACGAGGGGAACGGGGGGGGGCAGCTGAGCGCGTGACGTTTTTCCGATTTCGCGGGATTAAGTTACCAGCGTGGCGCTGAATTAAAACGCTAATAACGAGCGGCAATATTTATTGGACGGCTTTGCGGACGGTACCGCGCTCCGGTAGCCGCATCGTGGGTGGGATTCGGATAATTCGAGACGCCAGTGGAAATTTCCGTTCATTCCTGTCAAAGGCAATAAACAAAAAAAAGTGTTTGCGAAGAAAATACATCGGAAGAAAAATCGAGGCGGGTATCCTGAAACAAAAGAAAAGTGAGCTTCGGATTATCGAGAGGTAGCAACGACGAGTCACTTCTTTCAAAAAAGAAAAAAATTATTATTTTTTTTTAATTCGCAAATATTAATAAAATTTTTATTTCGTCTTTTTACGAATCCCGGAATTCATGGGAAAATGGAGCAACGCACCCAGTTACCATGTTGTCGACAGGAACAAGTTCCATAAAGATACAGCTTTCGGATAAAAAGCTTGACCGTGACTTTCTCTCTCGCCCGTACGAATCGTCCGGCGCAATGCGGATCGACGCTGCAACTGCCGGTCAAAAGAAAAAAGCAACCTCATTCCTGTGAAAGGCAAAAAATAAAATATTTGTGGAGAAAATACATCCGATGAAAAATCTATACGGCTACCGGAAAAAAAAAAAAAAAACAAAAAAAAAAAACTAAGCTTGAAATTCTCGAGAAGGAATGGTAACGACGTTAGTGAATTGTCACTTTTCCAAAAAAAAAAAATGAATTAAAAAAAAAATCACAAATAATAATAAACATTTTATTAGGTCTTTCTATCCGTCCGGGATCTCACGAAAAAAATGTGAAAACACACGCAGTTACCTTGTTGTCGATAAGAACAAGTCCCTTAATGATACAGCTTCGGGATAAAAAGCTTGACCGCGAATTTCTCCCTCGCCCATACGATTCTTCCGGCGCGATGTGGATCGGCGCTGCAACTGCCACATCCGAAGCAATCCGAGCAGAATCAGCAATACCGTTGGCAGTAAAGGCGTGGCAGTGGCCAAGTCAGTGAAAGAAAAGTACAGTAGGTATCAGCGGCGTCGGTTCCGACGCCGTGGCCCGCCGACGACGCCGGGAGCCTCCGCAGCACCCCCGTCTGCTTCATTGTTTCCCCAAACAGGGTTCTTACGACTTTTATGAGGGAGATTTCTGGCTTAGCCGGCCGGATAACTTCGGTGCCGTGCTCCGTTCATCCCGCGCCGACCGGGGAAACGCCGAGAGAACGGGGGGGGGGGGGGGCGCTTTACTTTAACCAGCCGCCTCCGCTGCCACCGTTATGCGCCCTTTCCTCTTTTGCCTCATGGCACAATCAACCACTCTCTCATCCCTTCCGAAACGGCTTTAGGAGATTTTCATCTGAACAAAGGTTCCTCGTTTCTCTTCGCGGTACGCCGAGGCTATATATGTAGCATCCCCGCCGCGAGTATACGCGCTTCGGTGTTATACGATGATAAAACTAGTCTGGGGATAGTGGGAAATGTACGAAGGACCGAGATATATCGAGCTGATCCGCGTATTTCCTATACTTTTCACTCTATACGCGCTCGCGGAGCCGCAAGGTTTTCATGAAACTGCGGAATATAAGTCCTCCCCCCCCCCTCCCCCCTCCTCCCATCCTCACCCCGACCACTTCGACCCGGTTAAATTTTATATCTGTATACGTTACTTACGTTTAATTTATTCATTGGCGAATCCGCGAGGTATTTTAAACGTCGAAGCCGTCGACCGTATCGGCTTTTCGAATATTGCACCCGAATGCTGCCGGTGCTGCTGTTGCAGCTGCAGCTTTATGCACGCCAACTGACTGCCCGATGCTACAGTGCGGGCACTCGCGGAGGGAAGCGACGGGAGGGTTGCGGTTCGTGAATCCCGCATTGCGAGGGAAGTTTCATTTATCGCGTATCAACTGCCGACTACGAATTGTTCGATGTTTCCAGTGACAGTGCGCTCCGTGGAAAAGCGTCTATGTGTATATCGCCCGATATCCACGGTATTCTCCGCATGGTTCACTCGATCGGACGACTCGGAGAATTGTAAACAGCCCGGAATAAGCTTGATTATTTTTTTTTTTGTTTATCTTCTTTTAAACAATCTTTGTTTCGAAAGTTATTTCTGCACTGAGAGAAGGATCTCGGTGAAACTAACAAGTCATACGGAAAATTTCGACCAGGCAAGGTGGTACATCGACGTCATCACTGACATACGTGAAAATTACACGTGAGCCAAAGCAATTTTCACACGATCCACATGGTAATTTTTTCCAGAAGGCGGGTTTGCAAAATGTATCTGGACAAGAATTGCGCGGATAACATTAAGAATTTCGTCGATTAAAATTGAGAATTTCGTGGATTAAGACTGAGAATTCTGTGGATTATGATTGAGAATTCCGTGGATTAAAACTCAGAATTTCGTGGATAAAAATTGGTATTGAGGAACTGGAAACTGGGATTTTCTCGAACAAAAATTGAGAATTTCGTCGATCAATTTTTTTTTAAGTTTAGACACATAAAAAAAAGTTTCATGGACATAATCAACCGGTGTATCTTGCAAACCTAAAACAAGCGGTATATTTTCTAGTAAGATGAACTTATATCGTAACAAAAATCATGGGATATTCATGCATTATCTTACCGAAAAAATATCAACTAAGCTGTGGTTGCGGGTGGCGAAGGAAATGTTTGGTCGATTGAACTAAAGTTTGTTCAATTCAAGTAACAAGTTCAAGTTAGTTGATTCGTTGAAGCAACTAAATATTAGGTCAAACAACTAAATATTCGCTCAATCAACTAAATATTTCCTTCGCCACCCGCAAGCGCAGCTAAGTTCGATATTACCAAACCTTTTTTTCGGTGCTGCGATAGCGACAATTACTATATTTTCCAGCGGAATGTATGAAGTTTGATACGAATATTTTGTCAGGATGTCGCTGTAGTTCCCATCCGAAGTTTCTCTCGGGTTTTACCTGTGTCATGGTAATTTCTATCGGATTCTTCAGTGCACGTCACTCCATGTCGTTAGAAACGATTTACCAGAAATAAACAAATAACCCGAGTCTTGCCTGCCGTTAGTATTGCGCTCGACTCTTTGCTTATTGTTTCCGCCATAGCGGTTCTCGGGCAGAAGAAATCCCGCTGAAGACGGTTCTTGTTCTCACATAAAAAAAAATGGTACCTCAATTATTCAACCATCTCTAGAGATACCGAACTTTTTTCCTTCATTCGCTATTCTTTCTCACATTCCCGTATTGTATCCGCTTCTCGGTACGGTTTGTTACAGTTTTCCCTTTGACAACTCGGCCAGAGGCGGGTAGGCTCGGGGGAACGGACGGGTGGCGTTCGGTACACCGTGCATAAATAATAACACGGTAAATATTGTACGACGCGGCGGCTGTTGGTACTTCTGGTGCAAAGCCACTCGGCGGGGGGGGGGGGGGGGGTTAAAATTAGTCTACCTAGCTGAAAGTGGGCTTATCGAACCCGTGCGGTGAAAGCCTGGCTGCGCGATGAGAGAAGAGGCTCATGAAGAGGAAGGCTCGTAGGGCTGCTCTTGTTGTTCGTGTTTGTGAGTGTGGCAAGCATCGTAGGTCCACTTCGCTTGAATCTCGAGGCCGTTGTGGCCTCTCCTCTCTCGGTGTCGAGGCGAGAGCGATGCCTAAAAAAAGTAGCGAGAAAAAGATGAGACGAGGATGCAAGAATTTCACCTCATAATCTTCGTAACAAGCGCCTTCTTCAAGCGGGCTCTCCTCTATTCTCTCTGCTCGGTGTATCCACGGTCGAGACTGCACACCAGCGACGAAGACGTCCTGGATTTCCCCGGTTGCCCCTCGGCTGCTCCGCCTGGCCCTCGACGAAGCGGGCCCTCTTCAATAAATCACGCGCGCGAGAGTTTCTCGTGCCGCGGGCCGCACCGCCTCGTGTAAACAGGACCGAGTTAATAAATCTCATTATTCGAAGCGACTGGGGCATCCGACGGAGATGAAGAAGAAAAAATAAAAATAACAAGAAAAAAACGGAGAGAGGAGAAATCTCGAGAGGTGGAAGAAGAATGAGGGAAGCGAAGAAGAATAAGGGTGGTAGTTGAGGGAGAAGTAAAGCAGACACGCGAGAAAAATAATTTCCAGCCCGGTCTGGAAAATTATTATCGATGCCAATCTTGGGCGAAAGTCGAGAGAGGCGGGATGGGCGTCTGTCTGTTTTATCTTTCGCATATCCAGAGCGTCCAGTGCGGAGCCACGTCGGTCCTTTCGTCCCTTAATCTCCATAAAAATCAACTTTTCGACAACTTTTCTTTTTCCAGCTGCCATTAGTACGGGGCAAGATAATTAATATTGATTTACCCTCGGGCTTAGCGTGTAGATGCAATCAAGAAGCTGTTAAACGATTTGACAAACCGTCAAGCCCTATGGGCTGCCTGATCGTCGTCTTGCTCTATACGGACTAGGGGGAAGGGTTAACGCGGTACTATTATAGCAGTATGTACCCTTGGAGATAAAAGTTCCGATGGCACACCGGGGACCCTCCCGCAGTCCGGATTACGAAATGATTCTTCGACTCGCGTGGCTGCTCGGATCTCACCGTCGAGTAATCCGTGAAATAACGACCGCTGGCTAAGTCCTCGGCAGGGTGGATCAAGGAAGCCACTTTCATTCCCCCACTCTCGCTTCTTCTCCTCTTCCCTCTGCAGGTCTCATCCGCGAATTCCCTTCCTGTTTTGCCCCCTCGATTTTCGCATTTTGCCTCTCCCGTATAGCTCAACTCCTCGACTCTTCTCTTTTCTTCATTCAACCTCACCTATTCTCCCCCCGTCCCACGCCGCTGCTTCGCGAACAACCTCTTCTTCGATCTTTCCACCCTCACTCCCTTCATTTGTAACCCACGTCTCCCCCCCCCCCGTTCTCTCCCGGAAGAACTTCCTGTTCCACCGAGGAACTTCTTGATTAGGGATTTGATAGTGTTTTTTACGAGATTTTCCTCCGGCGCTGAATTCAACGTGGGTGGACCGTATTGAAGCGAGGCGGGGTAATCGCGACGAACTATCTCTAAATTTAGTTCTTCATCCCTGAGCATCAGGCAGCATGCTGGTACGTCGATCTCTCGAGTACGGCGCGTCCCCCGCCCGACCCGCTCTTTCACCCTCTCGAATCCCCCTCGCCTTCCTCTCCACGTTCCACTCTGTGTTCTGATCTTTAAACTGGGTCTCCACTTCAACCTCTCCGTGGATTCACAGATTAAAATCCAGAAAGTTGAACCCCCCCCACCAACAGCAGCTTTTACCGGCTAACCATTTAGTTATAGTACAGCCATTCGTTATCGCGCCTGGCAACTGGCGAAAAGCTCATAGACCCTACCAGTTAGGCTGTCCAAAAAAAGACTCGGAACTTTGAATCTATCGTTATCCATGCCGTTTGTCGTCCCTACGAGGTAGCTCAACAAATTGGGTCGCCTGTTCGCAAATTAAAAACTTGAAAGTCTGGAACTGCGACGGCTTCTTCGGTGAACGATTTATTGCTGAGAACAGACATCGGATCGCGGTCTAGTAAAGATAAACAGTTGGAAGCATTTCGTCACAGACATATTTTTTTGTTTTTTCCAGTTACGGCAGAATCTCACCTGAGTCTTCGAATCTACAGCCGTAATTCGATTGGTCGTAGATTCTGGTGAGCCTTGAAAATTATCCGTAAAGTCCGTTATCGACGTTGAGAGTTGATTCTCCTGCGAGCAAGGTCCTTTCCACCGGCTGTAAAAAGTTCTTTATCCTCATTCCCTGTAACGACTTGCGAGGGAGTGAGAAAGGGTCGGCAGTAGATTAAGCAGCAGTAAAATGGGCAGTAAACAAGGGTAAGGCTATATATATATATATATATATATATATATATATAACGGCGGAAGCGAGTAAAAGATGGGAGAGCGATCTCAAGGCATTCGGTCGTGAAAATGCGGAGTGTGGTAGCAAGTTCTTCCTATCCTCAGTTTCCCTCGCATGGCCATACGGCAAGGGAGAACGGAAATCGAAGAAGTCGGGATGAAAGAAAGTTACTAGGTATAATCTTGGAGGCTCGGTCGCTCTTTTAAAGTCGGGCCATCGTTCGGTGCCCTAGACGGGCTCCTCGCCTCATACTTTCTTTCTTTCTTTCCTTATTCTATACTTACATCCCTTATACCGTCGGCAACCAGCCAGCCAGGCAGTTATCCAGAAGGCCTTCCTCCTCTATCCTCCTTCACTCTTCAACTGCGAAACTTATTTCCCGGCAGGCCCGTGGCACCCTGACTAGCAGACTCGATGGCCGGCTCGCCGGCTCGCTGATTCCCCGGGCTTGCAAGCTCTTCTACCCGCTCGCTACCCAGCTGACTTGCAGTCTGCTGGTTAGTTCTTTTCCTCTTTCTTCCCATCCCCGCCGCTGTCCCCCGGTAACGTATATCCTCCCTCCCTCACCGCCGCGCTCTTCGTGTTGGTTTTATGACATTATTTTCCTCTCGCCCTCCAAACTTCTCGATTACTTTTATTAGAATGCAACTCCGGGAATTAACGTGGCGCGAGGTGAGGGAATGGGAAGAGAAGGAAACTAAGACCGGCCCGCCCGAGCTCTGGGCTTGTTTGCGAGCTACGACGTAGTCGCATTATAGCTACGACGAGAGCTCTTTTCAACCCCTTGCCCCCCACCTCGCATCGCGCCGAGACTCCGCTCCCTCCCTGCCTCTTTCTTCTTCCTCTTCTTCCATCTCTTCTTCTTATTCTGGATTGCCATCGCTGCCTTGCACCACCACGACCATTTCTGGTACCACTATATATATATATATATATATATATATATATATATATATATATATATATATATATATATATATATATATATATATATATCTCTGCTACCACCACCACTATCAACTCCATCCAGGCATCCAGACTTCCAACTGCCATCAGGACGTCTTTCCCAACTCTCTCTCTACCATCTCAAGCCTCTGCGCCCTCGACCTCTTCGCTCCCTCTATATCTACCCCTTGCATTGTCTATCCTCTCGTTCTCCTTCTACTTTCTATCTCTGTTTCTTGCACTCCTCACCTTGATGTAGCGACCAACGGGCTGGTTCCCACTTTTCAACCCAAGAGCCTCCACTCGACTTCGTTACTATATCTTGTCCGTCGCTATTCGCCCTCATTCCCTCAACTTCAGTTCGCGCTTACTGCTACTTCTCAGCTCTCTTAGACTTATTTCGGCGATTCGTCCTGCCTCTCTCATTGTCCCACTTCGAATTCGGCCCTTGCTCCTTCCCCTTCGTTTGTCACTGACAAACGAGAGATTGAGAGTGACTGAAAGGCTTAAACGACGCTGTCCCGTCAGTTTTAGGGACCAGCGAGCACGAAACGATGACACCGTTCCAGACGCGATTAATTTCCAGACGGAGATGAAAAAAAAATACTATCTTCCCGATGTTACTTAAAGCAGAAGCTTTTCCGAGGCACCAAATTGAAACGTCACTGAGGTATGGATTTATCGTCTGCTTCATCATTCATTCGCAGCGTCGACCTAGTCAGCATAAATAGACAATGGTATCATAAAAGGAAAAAGAAAAAGAAAAAAGAGCAGAACCATCTTTACGCGGCCCTTCGTCGTCTCACTTCTATGAGCCAGTGAGAAATTGAAACCCACAAACATTGTACGAGCGTTGGCTGCGTAAAAATTCTTATTACTTTCGTGTTTCTACTTATCGTTTCTACCATTTGGAATGATTCCGCGGTTCCACTCGGTCGGTAAAATTGGAGAGTGTCTTTCGTGCGGACGACTTAGCGCCATACACACAAGAGACGCTAAACTCGACGGAAACTTTGTGATCTGCATCGTCGTTCTAGCGCCCGGTAAAAGTCGACTCGCCGTCGGCTGCCAGGATCAGAGCATGGAGCAGAGAAGCTGGTAAGAGGAGGAGAAGGAGGAGCAGCCGAGAGAAACCGGAACTGTTAGTAATGCGTTCGTCCTTCGGTGCCAAATCGCTTGGCTCCAAATCTTTGCGTCCGCGGCAGCAGACGCGCGATCCTCGTCCCAAAACACGAACACAGCAATTTCACTGTGGTATACGACACGGTATATAGTTGGATTGTCGAGTGAAGTAGTACGGTACATGGAGATGAGGAGGTTCGTGGCACGCCGCCCCAGCCGCAACAACGAGACTCCATGAACTTTACCAGCGTGTTACTGGTAAATTTTTCGCAAGAGCTCGAGACGGCGAGACAGACCGCTAGTCGTATTCCACGATCGCCCAGATTCTCATTCAGGCTGGATTTCGCATTCTCCACGGTCTCTCGCGCTCCCGCGCCAACCAACCCCAGCCGGCGAGAAATCGCGTCTCGTGCTCCGTGCCGCTGTGGATCTCTCGAATTAGGATGAGTGCTGCATGCGACCCGGTCCTCCGTCACCGAGGTTGGCTTTACTCTCCTATCGAAGATCCAGAGTTACGGATGATCGAACGAAATTCCGTAAACCTTGTCCCAATCCCGACCGAGAACCGTATAGCAACCAAGGCAGTTTAACGCTGATACACGCTTCGTCGATTTCCCGAATTTCTCGCCGTTGCGCAACGTTGAATTCGTCCTTCTAGGACGCCGGTGCAGTTCAATGCTTCCATATAATTTGAGTTTCAGCTTTCCCGAATCGTCGACAGAACGATCGTCCACCTGGTAGTTTCTCGACTCAGAAATCTCCATTGTCCGACGTGGAATACGAACGTCGAACGCAAAAATCTCTTCCGCACTGAAGTTCGTGTAGGTGACATACTGGAATGAGGACATTTGTACTATGACTTCCTAGCGAAACGAAGTTTGCTTTCAAGTTTGTCTTCGCGTGCCTCGAAAATCTCGTTGGAACGTACTGTTACGTCCAGCCAAACTCGTGAGAGTGTAAGGGAGAGCGCAACACTATCGGCTTCTCTTTTCGGGTCAAGGCAGGGCAGCCCTTTACACCGGGGACGGAAACTTCGCCTGTTTACACTATAGATTTATGGGTTTTTATGATGATCGCTGTCGTCGATACTTAGCGCCATTATTTAAAGGTTTATTTATCGTGGTTAAATTATTCATAAATTGTCAATTTATTTACTCACATGGTTTCATTCTCTCACAATGTTAGTGAGTAGATGGATGATACAATTTGTTTCACATATAACACACGCATAACTTTAAATAATTATCCATAGATTTAATATAATGATACTATCTTTGTTGAAGTCACAACTTCTATTGAAAAGCCGTACGAGCTATGAACTCTGACTTTCAATGTGAATTTGATAGGCGTGTAGCCCGACGTTGCTCGTACAACGGTTCGATGTTAACTGAACTGAATTGGTTAATTTTATCTTGTTTTATATACTAATCATCCCTGCTAACTGAAGGGGTTAAATCACCAAGTTCGGGGCTTTTTGGAGGTCAAAAGCCCCAGTTTTACGCGGCATATCGAGTCGTTGGGCTCGGATTGGCCGTAGCCTCCCGTGGCCGAACGCGACCCCCTTACACGCATCATAATCAATATATCCGAGTATTAAATGAGGGTATAATCCCGAATAGACATTTTTATCAAGCTACTAGCTGTGAATGCGTTACAGTACCACGACGCGTTATACCGTCTACTGAGTCAGATCTTCTATTGAGCCGGATTCGCCGGATTTGCCGATAGTCAACAGGAATCTCCAATTTCGTAATTACTACGTATATTGAGATCAATCAGTGTCCATTGAATTCGATTTCACGAGGAATAATCCTGTGCGATGTCCGAATGTCTCACAGGATCCAGTGTCCTGTGCTTCGAAGGCCATGTATGTGATTCTCTAGAGAGACGTATTAGTTTCCATCAGTTGAGTAGACTTCGGGTTGGTTCGCTCGTCGTATTGGAACAGTAGATAGGTCGATTCTGAAGGACCTCCGTCACGCATCAATGTCGTACACTAGGAGAGCGATGCAACTACAGATACCACATACCATCGCATACCAGTGATTGGACCGCGTCGTAAACTTGTAGGACAAAAAGGCGGATCAAGACCCACTATTCGCTACCCGTGATCCGCAGAGTCAATCACTGTAGGGTTAACGATTTTGCACACGTATCGTTTCGTCAGTGATCTATAGATCATTGACGCGGTACCAACCAGTACCAAAGTCCGTGCGGCATCGACAGTCACTTGTGCGACCCTTGTCCATTGCCGCGGTGTCCAACTGCTCGTTTCCTGCTCGGGGAAAACTACGACACCAAAGTTAGTCCATAACCAGACCTTCGATGGAACTTTCACTATAACAGTAGCGGTCGCCGTTGCCGGCGTCCAAATAGACTATCGATTATCACGGTTTCTCTGTCCCTTGCTCCCTCGTAACAGTAATTAACGGCCTATCGAGACTGTGCTCACATGGAACTTATGAAGCAGCCACGGTGAAACTCGAAAGTTTGGCACTTCTGTGCGGATGTAGTATACCCGACGTTTTACTACTTGTTCCAGACCAAACTGGAACGCGCCACGATAATAATCTTCGGTATCACCGAAGATGGAAAATGAAAAACAGTTCACAACGTGCATTGACTACTCAGTTCAGACTGTGTACAATAAATTCACCGCTATTTTCGGTAACGCTCTCTCGCTTCCTCGCCACCGTCGAAATATGTATCACTTCCGGTTTGCGGTAAACAGGATCGGATACATCTCACTAGCGCATCTTCCGCGGTGCGGCGGAGGGGAGGGGGTTGCACTATTTCTCCGATGCAGTGCGTTCGGCATTCCGGAGCCGTGTGGGGAATCGCAGCTTCGCGTATACTCCATACTTACGTCGTGTATAGGTAGTAAACTGTAATACTTGCTGGTAGGTTGTGAAGCCTGGCAAACGCTTCGACGTCCCAGCGCAGTGGTTGAATTTCTCTCAGCTCGCTTCTGGCGGAATAGGCGAAAGTTATCTCGTTACACTTTCAGGACCCGATATTTATGGTACGTACACACCGGGGAGAGCTCCGACCCGCTGCATCGGAGCTGCCGGTGATGCTGGTAGCGTCGGAGTCACCATTTTCACGCGAGATTCTACTGGATATCTACGCTCCATCATGGATGTCCCGACACTCGGTGACGCGGGGATCGTTTCACACTGGTAGCAAAAACCCTCCCTTCGTCTCCCGCGAAGAACCTCTTACGGAAACGCGAGAACGTTCACCGCTGGAATCCATTTGGCGTTATTCGGGCTTTCAACGATTTTTCGACTTTACCCGCGACTCCGGGGGCGACTCGGTGAACCGATTTTGACGAACGAACGTTTCACGTTCTCGTTTTGTGGAACTTTCGACGGATATATTTTCGCTCCGGTTCACCGGTACGTACAGCTCTAACAAGAAAAAAAAAAGAAAAAAGTAAAAAAAAAACGGTAGAAAGTTAAGTGAGCCGGAGTTACTCAAAATATCGATATCCTGCGCTGAATAACTTATATCATCGATACCTGAAGTACCGTGTTATGTTTCCGAAAAGTATCCCCGATAAACTAGGACGCTTGCTACATTCGCATGGAAAATGTTTTGTTTTTCTTTCACCTCCTCACGGATCGTGGCGATAATCCGTGGCTTTATTTTCATTGTAATTTTCTCATTTTGCTTCCTCACAGAGGAAGAGGAAAAAATGTTTTCGAGATTTTCATGTCAGAGTACTTAAAATAGTCCAAAACGTCGAGAAATGTGATTTTTACCTGGTGTACGGATGTATATGTGTGTGTGTGTGTGTGTGTGTGTGTGTGTGTGTGTGTGTGTGTGTGTGTGTGTGTGTGTGTCTGTGTGTATGTGTGTATGTGTGTGTATGTCTGTGTGTATGTGTGTGTGACAGACTTGCATCGTTTAAAATGACTGTAACTCGAAAATCGTTTGAGGTAGCCAGTTGAAATTTGGTACACTAGAAGAGTGATTACGTCTCTTCATACAGTGCAATTTTTATGAAGATTGAAGCCAAATTGAAAATTTTACGGGTTTGTGAATTTTTTGCAAAATGTATGTGGTACTTCTGACTTGCGTAAATTTCGAGCTATCTTCCAAAAACTACACACGAATATAATATTTTGATCAAAAACCTTTAATATTGAATTTGGTCGAAATCTATCCAAACGGTCAGGTTTTATAGAATTTTAATTTTTTTGAAAAATTACTAGAAATTGTCTAATTCCAGTAACCATGGAGGTATCGAACTCAAACTTGATACGGAAATGGAGTAGCACTGTAAATTGTTTGGGATTAAATGTGGCGAAAATTGATCGAAACGTTTAGATTTTATGAGATGTTGAAATTTTTGAATTTTTTGAAAAATTTGTTTTTTATTTTTGCCGCCAGTTTATTCATGAAATGGTGCCTTAGGAGTAAAATAATGTGGAGATTCGTCATCGGTGGGGAAAAATACATAAGACATGACCTCAAAATGTCAAATTATGCAAATTTCAGTTAGCGATTTTCTACAATAAATTTTGCGGAAAATTTTGGCCATTTCAATTTTATGAAATGTAGGAATTTTTGTTATGTTTCAAAAAAGTTGCAAAGTAATTTGCACATGGTGTCCCAATTTATTACAATTTTGCCCACAGCTTTTTGATTATTTTCCCGCTTCGAACCTGAACCGGCCCGTCGTTTTGTATTAAAATCAAACACGACGTTAACGTTGAAAAAGGTGAAAATTGAAATTGTCATATTGCTTCCTCATAAAAGTTGAAAATTGAAATTCATATGGAAAATTGAATTCATATGGCTGTTCAATATCACAAATTTTTCGTATAGCTGTCTCACAATGTCCCTTTATTTGCGAAGCTTCCTCTATGAGAAAGCCAAAAATACAGAAAATGGTTTCTCATAGAAGAAGCTTTGCAAATAAAGGAACATTGTGAGAAAGCTGTATGAAAATTTCAGTTTCCAATTTTTATGAGAAAGCAATATGAAAATTTCAGTTTCCAACTTATATGAGAAAGCAAGATGAAAATTTCAACTTTCAACTTTTATGAAAAAGCAATATGAAAATTTCATTTGTCAACATTTTATTTTCACTTCTTTTCTCGTAACTGCTGAAACGAGGATTCCGAATGATCTTCCGGTGAAATATTTTTCACCGGCGATAACCGGAGCGACGAGGGACCGTGTGTCTCGTGCGGTATATCAACGAGGATAAATATATTTCTAACGTCTTCGAAGTACGGGGCGTTAACGTCGCGGGAGGGCGCGAAGTCATTCCGAGGTGTCAGAGTTCACGAAGAAAGAGGAGAACGCTCGTCCGTCTGTGGCGGTAGGATCTCGAGAAGAAGAAGAGGGCTCAAGAATGCCACGGTCTTTCGGTCATCGGCATGACAATGCTAGCCGAAAGAATTCCCCTTGCGATAGGGATCTCTACGAGAAAGAATAAAATTCGTGTGCGAGAGCACCGATATCGTACGAGTCGATATATCCGTTCTCGTCTTCTCGTTTCGCACACGTTCGCTCCATCCCGCTGATGTGTACACACGTTCCCGAGTGTCTCAACTCTGCACACACACACACACACGATACACATACACACACGCACGAGCGCACGCACACATTGTGTTCACGTGTGACCTGCACATACCGGACGAGAGTGCGCACGGGCGAGAATCGAGAAAGGAGACCGTAGCATCGCACTCGTCATCAATTTTCTTTCGACTCCGACTCCATCGCGTTGTTGCTGGTCCTCTCTGCCCCTCCGGCCCCTGCGGTTTCCACTGTAAATTCAAAACCCCGCTCGAAGACGATGCGGAGGCGGTGGCAACGCCCGGTCTCCGGGTATCCCGAGAGCAAAGTAGAAATTTGTGGGACGGCCAATCGTAAATATATCGCACTGCTGTGGTAAATACCGAGCGGCGGAATAGGTTCTTCCATTTATACAATTCTCGCTACCGTCCTGTTCACTTTCAATCGAGAATCTCGGTCACCCCGCTTGTTTTCCACGTGCAGAAATATTCCAGAAAAAAAACTGCAAATACATACATTTTTTTTATCTTTTCACTTCATTTATCGAAGATATTTCTTCTATCTCTAAAATCCTTTGAACTTCGCTTGTTCCGGTTTCGGAAAAAAAAGATATACGGATTTTTTTTTTATTCACTTGGAGGCGCCAACAATTTTTCCCATTTTCATAGATTTTCTCTCGATAACCTGACAATTACAAAAAAACTACCCCATATAAGTTATCAGTCACTGAAGTACCGAGTAACCAAAGTGGAATAATCGCGATAAGAGTTCGACAAAAAAAAAAGTAGAAATAACAGAATAAAAAAATCAAATCCGAGGCTCTCAATCATCCTTCGAAGAAACGCTCTTTATCGGATTTGCGAAGGGAAACGATAACAGCAGAGAGAAAGTCGGGGATCGTTTGAAATTAATCAGATACGCTCCGTTTCGTTCCTCCTTCCGATATTGTGAAATCGAATTACCTTTGCCCGCCCGAGTTATACCACGCGCCATTCGTAAAAGTAAAAATACACGATGTACCTACATGAACTATGGTATTCTATATCGAGAAGCGGAAATGAACGAGAGAAAAGGGAAGATGGATAGTGGCGAGGGGGGTGAGAGAGCGGGATAAAGCAAATGTTATCTCATCCCAGGATGATTCGCCGGGAGACTGCGTTACGGTTCGCCTTCGGCGGGGGTTTTATGTAATTCGACCGTTGATGTCTGCTGGCTTTGCTGTCGGGACTGAAGAAATAAAACGTTGCCAGAGCAAGCCTCGCACATCCACTCTATTAGGGCTCGTGTCGGTGGCCTGGAAGAGCCGGAGCTTTTTCAACTCGCTTCTTTGCCTCGCGCACGTGGCCCACGTTCGTTCATTCGTTAAGGTGGAATACGCAGTGGAAACAGCAGCAGCGGCGATACTCGAAACAGCCCGGTGTGGAACGCGAGTGGGTAATAAAGCTCATTGGCTGTCGGTGAGCGAAGGGGCGGCGAGAAAATCCGGCTATCGAAAGAGTCGGCTACACCATGACGGTACTCCAACGCTGCGGGGGTGCGCCAGACATTCTGGATACAGAGAGAGAGAGTCGGTGCAAGTTCTCTTCTCGATGGTTTTCTCGCCACCTTTGTCGACACGAGGGCCTCGACTCTATTCTTCGCTTTCCTTTACTCTCTGCACGGCCTCTTCTCCTTTCTCCTCTTCTCCTTCTGCTTCCTCCTTTCACCTCGCTCTCTTTATCGTTTCGATCATTCTCCCTGTCGACTCCCGGTTGCCGAGTCCTCACTTCTGTTCCGCCGCTCCTTTCGTCTCCCCTTCCCTCTCTCACTCACTTAAAGCTTCAGACATTCCAACCATAGTAACTCACCCGGTCTCCAGTTTCTCCCTTTCGCACACTTTCGGAACCCGAAATTCGGCCGTTCTCGGAGCCTCGAAGCGAAGAGTGTGAGGCGATGCAGCAGCGGCGACGGCACCACCCAGGCTGAACCTAGCCGAAGCGATTTATCGGTTTATGGGGCCTTACATTAGCCGTTTCTCGCGATAAGAGTCCGCACTCGCTCGGGCCGAGGATAAAGGAGGGCGTAGAAGAATAAGAGATAGAGACGGAAAGTCGAATTTAGGTAGCCAGGCAAGGTCACGCGAACCTTCTACAACTCCAACAGTCCTCCGGAATTTTCTACACTCGCGCACAGTGAAATCGACGACGGAGATTGGCCGGGCGTGCAATTTTAACGCTCGACGGATCACGCCGGTCCCCCTTAGGCCGCATTCTCCTCCTCTCTATCGTCCACTTCTTTCTTCCTTTAACAGTGTTCACTCTTGAATATATGTATGTCGTTATGGTAATTTCTTCGCCGCGGCCGCGCCATTCCACGCTCGTCCACGCCGTTGCGTCCGCACCGGAGGATCTTCGCCGTCCTTCCCGACTCGGAACTCCTTCGATCGTCCCCGCGTTCCCTCTTACCGTCTCTCTCAGTTCAGCAGGACTTCCTCTCAATTCTTATGTGTACTTCGGTGTCTCGAACACACGCCTCCACTACCGCTTCCGCGTTATTTCGGTCTTCTTCTCGGTCCACTCACGTTTCGCCGCTTTATTGCCTCGATTATGCCACTGCGCACTGCTGGTGTGGATGATCGTCGTGGCTGCTGCGAAGGTACAATCGCCGGGGCACTCGTACAATCAGGTTTTGATCCATTTCTTACCGTCCATGGCAAAGACCATTCATTGTCTTCGTTGAGGGCTGTGACCGATGTGAAAACAATTATCTTCAATTTGTTTCGGCTTCGAAACGGTCTATTGGGATTCCTCTTCTTCGGGGTATTAATGGGAGAACAAGAGGACATCGCACGTCCTTTCCACCGAAGCGACGCATACAACCAGCGTCTTTGCAATTTGATGAATATGGTTTTTCATTTTTTTTTCGGTTCGTCTAAATTCAGGAACTATGAATGGTTCTCTTCAATTTGTTTCGCTTTCGGAACAGTCTATAGGGATTCCTCTTCTTTAGGGTGTTAATGACGAGGCTCTGTATTACGTTTCGACCCTGGCCGGGGTTCTCTTCAGAAAATATGTATTTTTTTCCTATAATTTTAGATCAGAGTTGGGCAGTATTTTAAATACTTGATGTATTTTAAGTAATTAAAATACATATTTTAAGTACTCAAATACTTTTTGGTATTTTAAGTTCTTTTCAAAATACAAAATATGAAATACTTTTGGTTTTCTTGGCTGTACGGTTAGGACGGACGGTATGGATAGATGGATGGGCGAGGATGATGGGCGAGGATAATGGGCGAGGATGATGGGCGAGATTGATGGGCGAGGATGATGGGTGATGGGCGAAGATGATGGGCGGGCGTAACCAAGCCGGTTTTTCCGTCCAAAATCAATTCTGTCCCATCATGTTCGAGCCTGTCCCATCATGTCGCACCATGTCGCACCCTATCCAGGCAGCCCGTATTGCTTTTTAAAAAGTATTTAAAAAAGTACTTATAAATGTATTTAAAATAAAAAAGTATTTTATATTTTAAATACACATAGTATTTTGTATTTTGTTTCTTAAGTACTTTCGAGTATTTTGCCCAAGCTCTGTTTTAGATTAACAGTCTTGTTATAATATTATATTACACTAACTACTCGACATGCAGGCAGGACACGCCGAATTCAATCGATCTATATCAACCTTGGATCAAACATGGCGACACGTTGTTGCGTATCGTCTAACCGTCAGAATGTAGTCGCTGTTAGAACAAGGTTGCTATTAACAACGAATAGCAACAAAAGAACACCATCTAAATACGACGATATATAAAAATTATAATAAATATCAAGTAATTAGTGTAAGATAATATTATAACAGAACTGTTAACCTAAAATTATAGGAAAAAAATTAATATTTTCTGAAGAGGACCCCGACCAGGGTCGAAACGTTATACAGAGCCTCTTCATTAACACCCTGAAGAAGAGGAATCCCTATAGACCCTTCCGAAGCCGAAACAAATTGAAGAGGACCATTCATAGTTCCTGAATTTAGACCAAATGAAAAAAAAAATGTTGAACCCATGTTCATCAAATTGCAAAGACGCAGGTTGTGTGCGTCGCTTTGCTGGGAAGGCCGTGCGATGTCCCACTCCCACTTACGACACAAGGAAGTTACAAACGCTGCAGTGAGAGTGAAAATCATGTGAAATTTTATGTGTCGAGCTGATGTGAGGAGGTTTGAAAGTCGGCAGGTAGTTCCGTCTGTCCGCATCAGGGACGCTCGCTCGATAGCGTAGCTCTGAGAGTGGTTCCCGCTGGATACTGGTCAATTGGGAGTTGAAGAGAGCGGAAGCTCCGACGGCGCACCGTTGCGGGAGGGATGAAAACTCGATCAGTGCCGCTGGGCCAGATCGCATTCGTGGAGGGCCGGGGGGGGGGGGGGGGGGGGAGAACAGCGGGTTGGGGGAGGTAAACGGAGAAGAAAAAGGAAATATAACGGGATAGAACGAATCAAGCAGTAGTCTCGTGGGTGAACAATGGAAAGAGATAGGAGCGACCAGTTTCAGATAGAAGGTGAACGAGTCGATGAGGAGCGGCGGCAACCTGCGCGCAGGGATTGGGGAGGAAGAAAGAGACGAATAAAAGAAAGCAGTTTCACAGACGTAGTAGTACTATAACCCGGTTAGATTGTATAGACAATCGGAGGGTTGTCCACAAGGTCCGCCTAGTGTCGAGAATTTCTTTCCACGTTCGGCGTGGACCTCGTTCCCGGCTTAAGCGATATCCCAGCGCACGAGGGAAAAAAATAAAGTGAGAAAAAAAGAAAAAAAAACGAGCGAACCGTGGTTTGATTTCAAATAATCCTGTATAGATTTCCAAAGCCGAGGGTTCCGACTAAAAGGGAAGAGCCAAAGGAGGTTATAAAAGGAAATAAAACGAGAAGAAAATACCCCGGGAACCGAGAAAAGGAAGGCGAGCCGATGAAAGTGAAATGAATTTTCCGGAGCCCTCGACTCTGCTGTGCCACACTAATATGTATATATATATATATATATATATATATATATATATATATATATCCCTCCTTGCTTCACCTTTTTCGACTCATGGCAAAGCTATATCGTGTAGCTAGGACACATTTACAGTAGAGTCTTTAACTCCCAACCTCGTTCACATTCGTTCCTCATTTATCCCTGTTATTTCCCCGCACTTCATTCAAGTTGTTGCGTCAGCGGCGCGGACGGGAAGGCTCGAGACTCGTTTCACGACGGAGCACTCCGGTTCACGAGTTGGCGCAAAGGGTGCTTTAGAAATTTAACTGAAGTGTGTTTCGCCGGTGCGGCATTCTGTCGGCGGGAGGGAGCGATGCTTGCACCCCCGTGCATGCAGCGTGGATGAGATAGGATGCACGAACGATGGAATGGCGCGCCGCGGTGAGAGTACACAGCTGGTAGTGGAATAGATGTAAGCGTCGAGGGCTTGTACATACATCTGGGATAAAAACAGGAAATAAGCGCAGACAGACTGGTTGGAAACGCAGCGAACGCGGATAGAATCAGCCTGGTACTTCATATACACTTCACTTAACGAGACCAAACGGTAATTTGCCAAGCTTCGTTCGCTCCCCGGTATCAAAGTCTCGAACGAATTTCCTTTGAAATGGTATTCTCGTAACTTCACTGATCGACAGTGCGAACAACGAAATTCCGCGCTCAACCAGGCCAGAACGACCGGGAAAGGATTTGAATTGAACGGGGATGCTCGCGAATGGACGCACGGCACCGTTTCGTCTACGGTCGATGACCGTTTCGCTGAGTCGCGTACCGATCGTTGACTCAATGTGTTTCCGGAAACCAGTCGCGAACGATGATTCTACATGTGCGTGGATTATCGATCGGGTCTCTGAGAGTTTGGATTCTTGAGGATCCGGACATGGATGCCTCAACCTCATCGAGAAGATCATAAAGAGGATAATAAGGGCGATCATCAGTATAAGGAAACCATTTGTCGTCTTCCCTTAACGTGTTGAATCGGCAATGACGCCGGGCTTTAATTGCGTCCGCAAGTAGCTCACGTAAAATGCTGCGGTAACTCCGCACAGGTTTCAGCACATTAACAAGACCATTCCCATCCACCTCAACTCCTTCCAGGCTTCGCGTAAATCCTCGAGTATTGCGGATTTCTTCGTTCTCCTGGAAATTCTCCATGTTGCCTTTAATCACACAACTCTGCAAGCAATTATGAATGCCTAAGGCAGCTGGGATACCTCCAGGGCAGCATCCACCGTTAATTACGGAAGCTGTGTGACGACGAGGAGTGTCGACGGTTGCCGTGTATTCGGATGACACCGTAAGATGCGCCGAGTCAACACACGCGCCGGTGTGCAGTGGGTGTGGAAAGACGAGCGGAAGATGGCAAAGTGATGCGAGATAGCGAAGGAAAAGTGGGTAGCGGTGAGGTCTACTGCCAGTGTGCCTACAATAAACCGAAGCTGTGCGAGGACTGCAGAGGAGAGGACCCAAAGTGAAACTTGGAAATGACAAGGAAATTCCTTGGGAAAGGAAATGGGAGCGGAGTGCCTCGAAAGTGGCCTCATCAGTATGCAAAATGTACGAGTCTTCGCCGTCGTCGGCGTCCTCGTAGAAGGCAGTACGCATGTGCTGGTGTTGCTACTGGTCTCCAGCGTCCTCCATTTGCTCGCGCTCTTGTCCTCCACAAAGGTATAGCTTCCGAGCTCGCTCCTTTCGTTTCTCATACACCTTCGCCCTTTACCATCGACAAACCCCGTTTCGAACGAGCCCCTATTTTCGAAGCCAGTACTCTTCGTGCTGGCTTGGGGGAAGGGGGTGTCTCTTTGCGCTCGGGCCGCATCGCAGATGCGAATGGAACGATGTCACTCCCCGGCTACATGGCGTATAAACCTAACGCTGTGTGCACCCGCGCTCTACGCTTCACAATGTCGCTTGTAGCTTCGTATAATTATCTTCGTTACTTTGCTTGCCTTATACACTCGCATAGAGCAGGTTTCGTTACTGTTGGTGTCGACGCTTCTCCGAGCGTGACCCTGTTGTCTGTTCTCCAGAATTTTCCCGATTCTACTGCATCGTCCTCATTTGTTTCTTCCGGTATCTGCTTCTCCGCCTCTGCGCCGGTTCTCTTTGTGCGCTATTCGTTCGGAATGAATCAGCCCGCTTTCGTGAAAGATATATGAGTAAATGTGCGATGTACTGGTAACCGATAAACTTCATTTACCGCACCGGCGAATGAAAACTGAGCTGCCTGAAACATCTTTCCATTGGTCTCTCCGAACGTCGATTCTTGATTGAGACGAAGATAAATTTCCGATCTTTTTTTTTCTCTCACTGACTGATCACTTCGGCAAACCTGTAGGCGCGCACGTGGAATACGAAAGCGATTCACAAGAGACACGATATTCACTGTCGTGCCGATGCAACACTGACGCTCCTGATGAATCGAATATCGTCATAGTCACGCCGCCTGGCCGTAGTTTCGGCGATGCTGGTGACCAGCGAACAACGCGAATAACGCAATAAACGCTGAATCGATGAATGCCCGTTGACAATCCAGCGGGGCTGGCGCTCCTGATACATCCGATCTCAACCCCCATCGCCCAACACGATACCGCTCCGAACGGCTCGTTCGTCCCGTTCGCCGCCCGGATCCGTTTAGGTCCAGTACAGAGTTTAGGTATACGTTGGTCGGCGGACTACCGACACTGAGCGTGCTCCAGTGTCCGCAATTAATTATCCGAATTGTCGCGGATGTGTACACTGTCCTTTGGCGATCCAACGTCGGTGGGGGCAGTGAGCTCACAGGACCAAAAATCCAACCTACCCCTGCCAGTTGTGCTCCTTTCCTCCGAACACTACCAGTTCAGTATTCACTGTCGATCGTTCTACCCGTCGTCACCGCCAATTCCTGCTTCAACACATCTCGCGGAGTGGCACAGTTGCATGGTCCGCCAGGAGGACGGGGATGCGGATTGTCGGATGAAAGGGAATGGATGAAGCTCGTGGCATTGTCCCGGCCAACTATCCGTGACGCCGACAATAGTCACGCACTCTCTGCCTTTATCGCCACGACCGGCAGGGTGAAGCCGGTGCAATGTGGCAAAGGCACTGTGTACTTTGCAGCAAAAAAAAAAAAAAAAACTGTCGTGCGGTGCACAATGTCACGGGTTCACAGCTGTTAAAGGAATAATCTTTTTCCGTAAGTTGGTTCTCCGATTTCACATCCGGACTCCGTGAAATCGACGCTCAGTGAGGCTACCGAGTTGCCACGAATACGCGAGGAGGATAAGCCAACATACGCGGTGCGTTGCTGTAAGCCGATCAATTTCATCGTGCGGATTCGGCAAATGCTCGCTTCCATGCATCGGTGCTTTTACGCTGTGCCCGATTCCGTACAGAGCATTGGCTTCCATTCGTATAACCGAAATCACGTTCAAAACGTTTCCCCGGCTAGTATCGCGGGATGAAAGAAGGATGCTCAGAGATCGAGAAACTACAGACGGAAGCGAAGGGGGAAGGAATCGAGCGTCAGGCAGAAAACACGACACCGTTTCAAATCGATCTTACTTTTACGCTTCTTTAGACTTTTGCTCAACCGTATGGCCCTCTACTCGTTTGTTTCCATCACTCCACTTCGATCTTCCTTTATATCTCGTTTATTTGTATGAGTTTATTTGCAGTTGTCCTTGTTTTGAAAGCTGTGTACACTTTTCTCTCGCGTTTTAAGCTCTTACTTTAACCGCCGTTGTTTTTGGTCTTCAGATATTGCGTCGAACAAAGAATGTCAATCTCCGGAAACAGTATCAGGGATCGGTCTTCATTTCACTTCGATGAAAGAAAAGGAAAGCTGCCGCCCTACCGTTTGTTTCTGTTTCTTGGCTTTTGTATGTCGAACTACAATAAACTCGTCTGTACAACTCTATGTGCATCACTCTACTCTTTTTCTTCAGTTTCTTAATTGCTATACTGTCCTTATATGCCTTATATACCTTATATACCTTATATACCTTATATACCTTATATACCTTATATACCTTATATACCTTATATACCTTATATACCTTATATACCTTATATACCTTATATACCTTATATACCTTATATACCTTATATACCTTATATACCTTATATACCTTATATACCTTTCACTAAGGTATATTTATCCTACATCTGCATCCTCAAAGAATCTCCCAGAGTGACGTTCACCTTCCGTCTCGGATTTCGATTATTCAGGTTCGTTTGAGACCGAAGTACTATCAACCTGCCGTCGAACCTCCGGTCATAGGAAGTCTTCCAATATTCCGACGTTCTACTGCAACATACGGACAGTGGCAGTGCACAATGCTCTGCCGGAAAAGTGCACGAGCTTCAATGCTGCCTCACTTTCCCTTTCGTCGCGTGACACGCGAAGAGGATCCACAGCGTGCTTTGATGCATTCATGTGTGGTACCGGTACGGGTACCATCGGCATTCCTCCACCTCCTCTTCGCCCGGGGATTGTGGAGAATCCTTTCAGAAATTACGTTCGCGCGAACGACGATGGAACAGCACATCCGCATCGACAGACCGTTGTGCCCGTGAATCTCTTGGCGAAAATTCCTGTTAACCTCTGGCGCATCGGCCGCACGCAACTCTCACTCTTCGACCATCCCACAGGCTTTCAAAGAGTGGTGCGGAACGCCCTTGCCAGTCACGGAATAGCGTTGAACATTGCTTCACAGTATAACTCACACATAGCCGTAGTTGTACAGTACGGTGGAAAAGACGGTAGGTGCGAGAGATTGCTCCGACTCCTTCCGGGTAAAAGTGCCTTCGGGGTGGAAGGCGTAATTTTAAATTTACGTAACGTTACACTGAGGTGAAGAGAACTTGCGGACGTTGCAGGCCAGAGGCGTTTCAGACCTGATGCAGAAGCACTATAGCTTCCTCATACACTTTCCTGTAGTTGTATTTATCCTTTCTTTCGCGGGTCTTCCTTTCGGGCTCTCTCAGTGCTCACCACACTCTGCCATTTTCTTTTTTCCCCTTGTTTCTTGTTGGGCTACGATTGAAGAAGCCATATGCGATTGAAAAGAATCTTCCCTCGAACCTCGATCGTCCTTTCCCTATCGCGTACGAAACGGTGCGGGTGTACGAGCGTGCCAGACTGGATATTTATGCCAGATGTAACATTGGATCGGTACTGAGGGTTCAACTTTCGTTTCTTCCTTCGGTTTCTTTAATTGTCTCATTTCCTTCGTTTCATAGGAGCTGTGTCCAATAGAAGCTGTGTCAAAGTACAGAACACCTTCACCAACCTTCCTTTTTTCGCTGTTTCCAACTCTTCCTCTCCTCGATCTTCGCCTTAGCTCATATGCCATTCCACGGGACGGACCAGGTTGCGTCGAGCTCTTGAAGAGGTTGGCTCGTGCAAGGAAGGAACGGCGTTATGGCCGTAGACAGCACGAGCGCATGGCCCGGTTACCCGAGACTTTATCCTTTCCTCCGCGGAAAATTCTTCCAGAAAGCTGAAGAAAGAAGAGGGTCGCGCGGCGCATAGGCGAGAGGCCAGGCCACGGTGGCAAGGAGAGGGGCTCGTAACGTACACGGCGAAATGGCAAAACGACTGGGAACAGTTGCATTTTTACTCCCAAGCCCCAGTCGTCGTCGTCGTCGTCGGCTTCGTCGTCTTGCAGACGTAGCAGATGAAAGCGGTTATGCAGCGTCGGGGCTATTGCCATCTTTTGTCTATCCCCTTACTCCTCCCAACTCGACTTTCCAACGCTGCCCCGGACTAACGTTTCTTTTTCTACCTTTTACCAACCGCCTCTCGGCCTCCCTTTCCGCGCACACGAGCAAATGCTTCAACACAATCCAAAAGCCGCGCAGAGGAGATAGAAGGAGCGCGAAGCGGCACAAGCAACCGCGACACTTTCGCCACACTTTGCCCATCTTCATGGCGCATCTCTTTCACGGCTTACTGTACTCATATAGCTACCCACTTTTATTCGTTATATACATCCTCTTAGAGCCACGGGAAAATGGTAGACAGATTCAGAGCGGGAGTGGAGAAGGGGCGAGGGTGTTTGGGATACAGAGGAAGAAAAGAAGAGTCTAGGAAATATAGCGGGCGAACGTTGAATCCCACCGAATAGAAACTCTCTCTCACTGGCCCCCCTTTCTCGTTCTACCCCGTCAGAGCTCACGAGCCCCTTTCGCCCCCTCCGACCCCGCACCCCCTCCTATTTCGCTATTCTCTTTTCCCTTTTTCTCCGGCCTCTCGTATACACCGCCTTTTTCCATCACCGACGTTGCATCGCATCGTGGCTTCACCCAAGCTTTTCTCCTTTTTCGCGACCTCAAAGCCACCGGCAGTTCTATTTCGGACTATCCAACGCGGCACTGGCGTCCGACCAAATGCCATACCGTGACTGCTGCTGGTATAGTTCTACCGTGCCGAAAACACAGTGCCATCCAGCACATCGGGCGTACAGCAGCACGACCGTGTGCCACTGGCACCGCACAGCACCACATCACACTTTTATCTTTCTTCTCCATCTCTTTCCATACACGTAATACTTCCCTCCCCCTCCCTCAACCTCTCCTCGCGTGTCCACGATATTTCGTCGGTGTACTGGAAGACCACGTGTGCGCGTGTCGAGGGAGGTCTCTCTGTTACATCGGATCCGCGTCGTCTATGTCATTCCCGTCGTATTCCTTTCAGCCAACGATCCGCCGTTTCCATGTAACGTCCCTCGCATCCCGACGCCTCGACGCGGAGCACCTTTACTACCCTCGTCACTTTCGAATCCTTGCATCCTGCCAAACCGATAGCCCCACCGTGATTTTTGTGACGCCGTACGGGAAAACGTCACTTTCGGTTGAAAAGAAAGATTTTTAAACCGTAAGACTTCCGAACCGTAGCATTTCGGGTTTTTGAACCGAACGATTTTTCAAGCCGTAAGTAACGTTTCAAAAAAAGTGAAAAAGGGCCGTCGAGGTGACATTGACAGGTGGCAGCTTAGGAAACAATGGACTCTCAAGATCGAGTGGCGACTCGGAAGTCATGGATTACCTGAAGATTTTACACTGAGAGAAGGATCTAGTGAAAAATACCAATCATCTAAGAAAAATGACCATAGCGCATAGTAATACAGCGCCAGCGCGCCACCTATGGTAGAAAGTCTGAGATTATCCAAGAATTTTTACCATAATATCTAAGAAAAATTCTTATAAATCCGGTACTTCCTACCATAGGTGGCGCCCTAACGCTCTACTACTATGTGATATGGTAATATCTCCCAAGTGATATAGTAATTTTTACTAGATCCTTCACTCAGTGTATTATATAGAACTGGCGATCGGGCATTTTGTGCCCGAACGCTTATAGGTTGGGTTTGGTTTGTTTATATTATTTATATATATATTTAAAAAATTATTATTCATATAAGATACAATCATCTTATCAATTGTGACAGGACAATATTCTCTTCTCTCGACGCCTACGCATATATTGACTCCTCGCGCGCTTTAGATCTACCCGCAAGGCTTTGTCGGTTATAATGATTTGTCAAAAGAGTAGCCTGGCTCAGAATACAATTGCCAAACAATCGCATATAATCCGGTATTCTCTATGCCGAGTTTATCGAATTTACGAGGAACGCTTTCCTCGTAAATTCGATAAACTCGATTTTTGGACTCGACATTCCGGGATTCTCTAACCGATCTTTCACTTTGTGACAATAGGTTGTGACAAATGCTTGCAAAAAAATGTGATTAAAATAGAGAATTCTATGAAAAATACTATGAAAAATTCTATGAAAAATTCTATGAAAAATTCTATGAAAAAATCTATGAAAAATTCTATGAAAAATTCTATGAAAAATTCTATGAAAAATTCTATGAAAAATTCTATGAAAAATTCTATGAAAAATTCTATGAAAAATTCTATGAAAAATTCTATGAAAAATTCTATGAAAAATTCTATGAAAAATTCTATGAAGCTAGACATCTGTCAATTATATTTAATACATAAAAGAAATGGTTATTCAAATGTCAAACAATCTGCTGTCATAAAGTCCAAGGTCGGTTACAGCATATTCCGATATCAAACATCGTAATCAAAGATTCGAATGCCAATCAATATTCTACGTTTTCCTGGACGTAACTCGCAATCCTTGTATCCTAGTTGTTAGAGATTTCGTTATCTCTCGTATTTATATATCTTGTATTTATCGTACGTCTATTCGTTTGGAAGTTTTAGAAAAGGCTGTCAGAAGTGACAGAACGGTCACAGGGATAGATAGAAAAAAAAACTGACTACAAAAAGCATGTGACTACCTACAGACATCAACCCCAACAGCTTAGTTTCAAAATGTGTCATCCTTGTGCATTAATCCACAATATATCTAGGATATTTTAGATCTACAACTAAGATTTAAACGCAAAAAAAATATTCTAACCTTTCCTAGTACGTCAACGATAAGCAGATTATTTGCCAGGGCCGAGAACGGTCGAGGTGACATTACCAGGTGACATATTGTAAAAGAATAGGCTCTCGAAATCGAACGGGCACGTGGAACTTGTAATGAAAAGTTATTATATGTATATTTCTTATTTTTTATTTCAGATCAATTATTTTATTTTTTATTTAATTAAGTTATGTTCAGTTTCGACAAATTTATTTGCTCAACAATTCAAAAATAATAAAGGTTAGGATTTTACGAAAGATACATTTTGAATACGATACTGAAGTTTACATTTATGAAGCCCTTTAGTAAATGAATTATAATCAGCAGAGACATGAGAACAAATAAGGGCGCTATGTTTATTTTATAACTTGAATATTGACAAAGTTCAAAAATTCGGATCGCGATATACACATACGTTACCCGTCGAGAATACACACAAATACACAAAACATTATAATAAAATAAAATGACGGACTTAAACACCTAAACACAG
This sequence comes from Amblyjoppa proteus, assembly GCA_963922035.1. Classification (NCBI taxonomy): domain Eukaryota; kingdom Metazoa; phylum Arthropoda; class Insecta; order Hymenoptera; family Ichneumonidae; genus Amblyjoppa; species Amblyjoppa proteus. Next base: position 15,593,795 of record OY998233.1, read on the forward strand.
ACGAGAAAGAATCAAATCAGTTGTAATACGGCCTCTGATTTCATGGAAATAGATTATTAAAAATTCGCTCCCGGTAGGCCATATTATAATTGCCGCAAAATTACAAACTTTATTACAAATCTAAGTACTCAGCTTTCGCACGCTGTTGAAATAGAGAAAAGACGAAAACCGCTTCTTTCCCGATCAATTCTATCAATTCCATTCCTTGAAATTTGATGGAGATAATGAAACCCAGGTCTTGTCCATCCTCAGTGGTATCCGCGGAGGAAAAATTGATGGCGGAATTAAAAGGATACAGTAGACTTCAGATAACTTGTGATATTACTACTAATTATACAATAAGGGATCCCTTTGAACAATCGATATGACTAAATGCCGTGCTCCGAGAAAAAATAATCTTCTTCCTCTCATCTCGCCGATTTCGGGTCTCGAGAATCGCTCAAGCGTAACACTATATATCTACAGATATTCGTTGGCATTATAAATTTACCTCTACAAACTGATGGAACATTCGACCTTTATATTATTATATAGGGAACGTCATACAGGAAATAAGAATTATATCGAATAATTATATAAATCAGGCGCACACCCGGACCATCTCCGTTCTCCCAAATATTCAAGTTTGATCTTCCGACAGACGAGATTTCATACTTAACTCTGATACGTCGATATTTTTTAACATTCTGGTTTTTAAAAATTATTTTGTTTTGTTTTTTTTTTCGATAAATGATCATTCTTTCTCCGGCTGCACGGCAAATCGTGGCAGTTTTGGGGGCTGAAGGGTTGCGAGAAGTGAAACAGGAGAATGGTTCGGCTTCAGGTACAGTTGTTGTGTCGCGGAACGCACGCAGTGCCCGGTGCAAAAACACCATTCGTGTCCCGCTATGGGTGGAGTATTCGTCCGGATGCCACGCCTGTACTCCAAACAAACGGAAATGACTGGTCGGCCGATAAACGGATATCTAATATCCGACATCGTTTGTTCGGCTGGAATACCGAAAAATACGAGGTTCCGATAAGCCCTGCTTCTGTTTGCCAACCACGTACGTTTCGAATCCTTGTTGTTTGCATTGAATACAAAAAAAAAGAAAAAAAAAACACGCCGGCGAATATTATGATCCAATATCGGGAAAAAAACAAAAGAGTGTGTCGGTCTCGTAGAGGGTAAACTGCGGGAAAAGAGCCATGGCGAACATGATACGGCTCTAGCCCTCAACATCCGGCCTATATTCCGGGCACACAAAGCATTTTTATTCCCGCCCAATCTCGAAATTGAAATTTGTCACGTGCCTTTTTCGCTATTCCGTTTGCCTCGTGGAATCCAATTACTCGAGAGAACGGGGAAAAAACCTGAATGAGGATTCGAGGATTTATGAATCGAATTCGCTTCCAAGTGTTGTTAAAACTGCGATGGGAAGGGAAAAAAAGAACGGGGAATTGCGAAGGCTGGGAGAAAAAAAGCGCTATTTACCTCAGAATTCACGATACGAATGGAGTCGTCGAGAAATGTGATTTTTTTTTTTTTTACAGCTCGGTATAACACTTTTATCTCGCTTTCGAATCATCGTTTCAGTGTCCTCCGATTTTTCTATACTGTATTTGAATAATTCACGAAAAAAATTGGTTTCGATATCGACGCGACAGAAATAATATCCTGATTCGTTATCTTGTACCGTTGTACCGATCGATGAGACAGTAGAGAATGGTCGACCCGCGTCACACTTTTTTTCATGCAATATAATTCTCATGCTTATATTCTCATTTGATTATCGTAGCAATTTCTCGAGTTACTGAAATCGAATAAATCTGTCTATCTCCGCGGGTTATCTTCTTTTTACTTTCGATCGATTAAACGCCGGGTAATTCCGCAAGCTCGGAAACTACGTCGCCCCGGGCCAGTTCTTGGGGAGGTCGTGAACTTCCCGGCCTGCAATTCATCATATCCGATGGACGCGATCGCGAGAGCCCCCGGCGAATTAACTATAGATAGGAACCGATGGAGTGAAGAGTGATAAAAAAAATATTTAAAAATAAATGAAAGACCTGATTGATCGATCTTAAATTGTTACTCCAATGTTATTGCAGGTGTCCTGGATGCGGAGCAGGGATCTTCACATACTGACGTCCAGCGAGTTCGCGTTCAGTTCGGACCAAAGATTCGGACCTGAGCATATGCCCGGCAGCGACGCGTGGACTCTTCGTCTCGATTCGGCGAGGAAATCGGACTCCGGTAGATACGAGTGCCAAGTCAACACGGAGCCCAAGATCATGTATGCCGTTCAGCTCTCCGTCCGAGGTGATTGTCGTGCGCCGCTATATCCTGCTCTACCTTTGATACCCCCTCGCTTTTACGTGCACACCCAAACGCCAGTCGTATAAGATATATTGCATACCGCGGGAGCAGAGACCCGGACAACGGGGACAAACACGACCGGACTCACGTTGCGGACATACGCGCATACCCGAGCGAGGATCGAGTAAACCCATCGACAGTTGTTCAGAATGAGTGTCCTTTTCCCTTCGCGACGGATCAGCTCACAGCAGTTCTCACAAAACAGCACCTACACTGAGAAAAAAGTACATAGTAAAACCAACAATACTGACTTTTAACCATATAAAACAGTTCCCAAGGGAAACGTCCACAATTTACAGTTACAACAATGACAAAAAAATCATTGTTGCGCCCACAATTATAGTTTAATCAATGAAACATATACTATCGGAAACTATCTACATAGACGTTCGTCCTGGGAACAATTCGATATAGTAGGAAATACTATCCTTTTTCTCAGTGTACACTCCCTGCAGCACACCAAGTGTCCAGAAATTCACGCTTGAGGTTTTGGCATAAAAACCTTAAAATGGCCCTAAAGTTGACCATTCGCACGGACCCGCCGCGAGACTGGAAAAGCTGTTGTTTTTCTGAACTGATAAAAAGGATAGTATTTTCCACTATAACCAATAGTTCCCAGGAGGAACGTCCATATAAATAGTTTCTGATAGTATATATTATTCAATTCGTTAATTTATAATTATAGTTGCAACCATGATTTTTCGTCAGTGTGACTATAAAATGTACAGGTTCCCTCCGGGAACTATTTTTTTATGGTAAAAAGTCAGTATTGCAGCTTTTACTATGTGACTTTCCTCAGTGCATCTGCGATGAATTTACTGCACGACTAGTGAAAACGAAAAATCAATAACTGACCTTAAAGATAATGACTGAACTGACTGAAACTGATTTTAAAGGGAAGAAAAAAGTGGCACCTTTTTGCCATTGCATCGTTACTGTGCATCTTCACCTCTCTGCGTATTTCCGTGCAAATTCATTGCACTTACAGATAGCCTTTCACCTGGTTCATGAATGCTCGACCTTCGGCACTGACCGATTTATAATTCCTACCCTCAGCTATCCCTATCGTTCTTTCGATATTGTCCCCCGCGTATCTCGTTTCCTTCGACGCGAGCGGCCGATCCGACGAGGATATCTCTGTGCGGAAAGGAGCATTAAGTGGATCACTCGGTGCTCGTGTGACGGAGGTTCGGGCGCAGACGCCTCCTCGGCATATCAATACGAAGTAACTAACGTGACGTCTGTGTTATTAGCCAAAAGTCCCGGTTTCTTCCGTTATTCTCCTATCTCTCGCCCGTCCTTGCCTCGCTCTCCGATATCACCCTCGCTACGTTTGTACTTCTGTCTGCTTTCAGATCCCAACAAGCCGGAGGGTTACGACGAGCCGCATTCACAGCAGACAAGGATAAGTGAGTTACAGCCTTCGTTTCTTTTTCTTTTCATTTTTTCTTCTTTATTCGCCCTATTTTTTTCTTCTTTTTTTATACCCGCACTCGGAGTTGAATCGCTTCTTGTAGCCACTCTTTTCTCGCATTTTTATCCTCGCTCCTCCGGGAGTTTGAAACTTTCTCAGAGTCACACCATTCTTCGGCGAGATTATGCTCTCCGTGGACGATGCACACTTTGAAAGCAAACTCGTTGTTTCTGCATGCTTGCGTTGTGCGCGTGGAAACCGAGTTGATTCTGCAAAAGTAATTACCTGTAATGTGCGTGCGAAAGCAACACGCTCGTTCTTGGAGCGTGTTTCACCGTCGAGGTGGAGAATCAGTCACAACTTTACCTTACTTTGATATCGGCGATATCGGTTGAATTCTCGATCCCTGAACTGATTAACGTCCTTCGTAGAATCGTTCACATTATTGCTATCATTGATTTCTCACTTCGACCTCTCGACGTCGCTGGCTTACGAGAAACAAGGCGATGAACGATCCTTTTCAACAGCCCGTGGTCAAATTTTATCAGAAACATTAAGCGTGTCATCGATCAATCCTCCGGAGGAGACGGAAACCTATGTACATAAAGTTCGTCGTTGTTTCTTCATGCTTGTATTATGCGCGTAAAACCGATCTGATTTGGCAAACTTCACTCTATGTAAAGTGCGTGTAAAAGCAACACGCTCGTTCTCGGAGCGTGTTTTGCCGTCGAAGTGGAGAATCAGTCACAACTTTCACCTTACTTTGATATCGGCGATATCGGTTGAATTCTCGATCCCTGAACTGATTAACATCCTTCGTAGAATCGTTCACATTATTGCTATCATTGATTTCTCGCTTCGACCTCTCAGGGGGGCAATTCTTGAATCACTCGCGTCGAAAAGCGTATACTTTTTACGTTTAAGGTTATACGTAAAACGTATACGCTTTTCGATGCGTGTGATTCAAGAATTGCCCCCCAGCGTCTTTGCTTACGGGAAACAAGGGGGTGAACGATCCCTTTCAACAGCCCGTGGTCGAATTTTACCAGAAAAATGAATCGTGTCATCGATCAATCGGCCGGAGGGGCCGGAAACTTATGTCGGTACATAAAGTCCATCCCTTGCCTGCGAACTCTATCTCTGACGCGGAGAGCGCTCGCTCGAACAGACTTCCCTCCGTTCATTCCGACTCCCTCATGGCTCTCGGTCATTGCTTTCCCTCTTGGATCCTCCAACTGCCGAGTCGGAAGGGCAAGTCTCGGATTCACTTGTTAGTCTGAGTGATCGAGGGCCTGGTGTATAAAAGGGGACCGAATGACCCGCATATATACACCATCATCGTTTTTGCGATCAAACTTCGGTATAACTTTTTGGGAACGAGGAAGAAATTACTTTATTATTCTTGGCGTCCCGAAACTAAGCGAAACCGTCGTTCCTTTTCCATATTTTCTCCTCTTATTTCCTCGCCTCATGTCTCAATTCTTTCCATCCTCCTTTCTTCAACTTTATCAAGGGTGCAATAATAAATCTGCGCGCTCTTCCGAAAGCCAGCGTAACTGGTCCACCGATGAATATCCAATTCGCAACGAATTCGCTATCTCGTTGCATCGTCGGGATAGAAAAATTTCGCCCTGTCCGCTGATGCACGCGCGAATAGTAAATTTTTATTCGTCACGGATAATAAAAACAAAAACAAAACAGGCTCGAATTCTCGGTTCTCCTCGAGGAAGGGAGAAAGCGCGAGGCATTTACACTATAAGTTCGTTTATTTCTTTGAGCCGTTGAGCGAGAGCTTTGCTCAGCGTCGCTCGCTCAACGGCGGCTCTCCCTCTCTCCTTATTCTCTCTCTCGGCCGTCGTGCTTTCGATTAAACCCCGTTGGTACTTAAATGTGACCGAGTTCGCGACCCGAGAGAACGAGGCGACTTGAGGGCTCGCGAGAGGTGCGAGAAAGATGTATTTAGAACGAGACGCCGGAGGGGCGATGGGCTCGCCGAAGGGTCGACAGAGCAGCGGTGGAAAGACCGAGGAGGCAGGGAATCCCCGAGGAACCCGGACGCAAGTAATAATGCATATAGTGATAATGGTATAACGTAATATTACGCTCGACGAATGCAGTTCCCGCGGGATTAATTTAAGTCCAATAGGATTATCCTTAATCCCGGTAGTCCTGCACTTCTCCTCTGTGCTTTGAGGACCCCGGGGGAAGAGCGGCTACCCCCTCCCCTCCACCCCCGCGCGCATTCCCGTATCTGCCCGACTCTCGGACTCCCGCGGGAAGCTGCAAAAAAATTCCGGGCCCCCGCGAAACGGGAGCCCAATTGTGAATTTCTTTATTCGACTAACTCGACGTCTTTGAATAATGCGCGAACGTGACGCTATTTCACTCGAAATTTTGGCGTTCTCAATCTTTATCGTCTCGAATCTTTGTCGTTTATTTTATTTTTATTTTTTTGCTGGGTTGTTTAGTCATTTTTTTTTATTAATCATTCTCGACAGGTGCGAATTTTTCTGGAAATTTGCCGACTGCCTACGATCTCTTCGAGCTGTGACGCGAAATAAATGGAATGCTTGTCAACCCCGGAACGGAAAAAGACTTTTTCATTTTTAAACCAATTCACACCATGCGCTAGTTGCACGCAGCCGTGCAATTAATGCGTTTCGTCGCGGATAACGACAGAGCTGCTCCGCGAAAATTCGAGAAATTTCTATTTTTCGTGTTTTGTTGTTTTCGGATACCTTTTCGAAAAAGGTATCCGTCCGGGTTTGAGGGTGTCCGTCCGAGCTTTCTGTGCAGTCCTGTCGACGAAAATCAGATCTCCGGATATTATTTTTACCGAAACATTGTCTCGTTCGAAATGTGTCAAGTGAAACAGAATTCCGAAAATGTCGAAAAATGAGTGGAGAACAGAAATTAATCAACTACCTCTAGTCTCTTCGTGGTGTGACGAGAAACAGATAGAACGCTTGTGAACCCCAAAACGAAAAAAGGCATTTTTCATTTATAAACCAATTTAAATTATACTTCAGATGTACGCTGTCATGCAGCGGCGTTCCGTCGCACGTAACGACGTATCTTTTGCGCCGAAAATTCGACAAATTTTCATTTGATTCGCGAGTAAAAAAGGTGTGCCTCTGGGTTTGAGGGTGTCCATCCGAGCTGTCCATGTAGTCCTGTCGGCAAGAATCAGCCCTCGGGATATTAATTTGGCTGGAACACTGTCTCGTTTGAAACGTGTCGAGTGAAACAGAATTTCAAAAATGTAAAGAAAAAACTACTGAAAAAAAAACCAGAGAGACACCGAATGTTTGCACGAACGAGCAGTTTCGGGAGGGAAAATCACCTCCCCGTATTTTCCAATTTTCGCACGGATTTGCCGAATGAATTAATTCTAAAATTTCGGATAGTATCCCCGTCACGTAAATTTCCATTTGATTATCAGAGTTCGCCCGATATCCCCGACCGAGCGAGTACTCGATTAGGTCTATCAGGACTGATCGGACAGACCGGAATCTCTCATTCGACGCTCAAATACAACGGTTACGTTAGGTACTCCCGGGGAACAGTAGAATTAGCGTGTACAATAATTAACCGCATTCGAGTTTCCTGTCGCCTGGGTTACCCGATTGCATATCCACACCCTCGCGACCGTCGACCGGCGGATAATGCGATCCGCGCGCAGTGGGTGGCTTTGGCCGTTGCATCGTGGGCGCAAGCCGATTGTGCGCACAGCGGGATTTCTGATCCTCCCGATCGGTCGAATCAGGTATTATCCTCTCACCGTCACTCTCCTCCCCCCCCCCCTGTTCCACCTCGGACCCAGTGCGTCCTGTCCCTCCGCCAGCCATGCGAAATGAACGAGAGCATACGCTTTTCCGAAATGCAGTTATAACTGTGTACACCCCGACGATGGATGTATTCACCCGGTTGTGCATACAGACCGACGGCCCCGCCGGCGATGACCGCAGAAACTCGTCAGAAACAAAATTGTGTAACGAGATTTCGGATGGTCGGGCACGTGCACCACGTGTCAGTGTGACGGGAGTCGGTGCCGCGTATCATAAACTCGTTACGATACGGGCACGAGGCTCGTGGAGGGTCGGACCGATGAAATTTGTCTAACACCCCCGTCGCCGAACGGCGAACCGTTATATTCCAAGCGTATCCTCTCCGAGGACCGTGTCCGCGAGACGCCGGAACGCAGCGTTGAGCCGCTCCGCGGAGGTTCAATCGGACGTCACGTAAGGGATGATTACGCAAAGTGCTCGGGATCTATTTCAGGATACATTTGTACTGTTATACGTGTTAACGTTGTAATGTTATCCGTGTGTTAATTCAGGATCTATGTGTGCGAATTCCAGGTTACGAGAGCACAGCGCCGGTAGCTGCGATAATGGGTCCTCGCGAGCAGAGAGTGCCTTCCGGTGCCACGATCACCCTGAGGTGCGTCGTAACATCTCCCTATCAGACTCGTCCCATCAGGGGCGTACAGTGGCTTCGGGACAACAAACTCCTGACATTCCAGGTAATTGAAGTCCGACGAGAGTGAACTATGCTGTATAACATGTCCGGTGTACGGCATGCACCGGAGAGTATGTAATGGCATGTGTGAGCGCGGATATGGGACGGCAAATCCCGTAAGCTACGTTTCGCCGTCGCTCATTTGTTCGCCGGGCATGTAAATGTATCTTGTTAGACGGGAATTGTGGAAACCCATTGAAGTTGTGATCTGCATCGCGCTCCCGACTCGGTCGCTCACTCATGATTTGTTATTAAGCGTGTTTCTGGGGTGTCGTGACGCACGTGGAAATAAGAGATATCTCGTGTCATTCCGCAGGCTGCACGGGGCGGCATAAACGTCGAGACGGAGAAGGACGCGGCTCAGACCGTATCGGTCGTGACAATCGCCTCGGTGACTCAACTTGACGTCGGCAAGTACACATGCAGACCCACCGAGGGACGGGCCGACACGGTCGCCCTACTCGTCGATCAGGGTAAGATTTTCATCGATACTGTTTATAAGAGTAAAAGTGGAAATCATGGTCCGGACTGTTTATCATTGAGTTAAGTGCTAATAGGGATAGGACATATTCACGACTTGTGTACAGTAGACAATCGCGTAACTTGCATCTAGATAAATTTTACCGACCGGATAAGTTGGACAAAGTTGGCACGACTGTGTAAGTTGGATCCGCCTTTTTCTGGGAGTCCCTCCACCTGAATGGCGAGGCGGCGAAAAACCGCTGACATTTTGTTACCTGCTTGTCAAATCGTTTCTGTTCCAAGTATTTACATGGGAAGGGAGAATGGAAAGGTAATAAAGCAGGTAGTGGGAAATCCAACTTATCCGAACGTGCAACGTACGCGGTCGTTTTTACGATTTCCACCCTGTGTGTATAGCAGACAATCGCGTAAGTTGAATCCAGATAAATTTTACCGATCGGATAAGTTGAACAAAATTGGGACGATTGGGTAAGTTGGATCTGCCTTTTTCTGGGAGTCCATCCACCTGAATGACGAAGAGGCGAAATATCGCTGACATTTTGTTACCTGCCTATCAAATTGTTCCTGCTCTAAGTTTTTATATGGGAAGGGAGAATGGAACCTTTCCATTCTCCCTAAAGCAGGTAGTGGGAAATTCATCTTATCCGAGTATGCAAGGTACGCGGTCGTCTTCACGACTTCTACTCTGTGTGTACAGTAGACAATCGCGTAAGTTGCATCCAGATAAATTTTACCGACCGGATAAGTTAGACAAAGTTGGCACGACTGAGTAAGTTGGATCCGCCTTTTTCTGGGAGTCCGTCTACCTGAATGGCGAGGAGGCGAAAAACCGCTGACATTTTGTTGCCTGCCTATCAAAACGTTCTTTCCCCAAGTTTTTGTATGGGACGGGAGAATGGAAAGGTACTAAAGTAGGTAGTGAGAAATCCAATTTATCCTAGCATACAACGTACGCGCTCGTCTACTGTTTTACAAAGAAGTAATTTAAAAAAAATGATTTTTTGTCACACGTGCATGAATCGCGGCACTTTACATGGCAGTCTTGCGAGCCGAAACTGGCCCATTGCATGCCCGTTGTGAACCTGTGGTGAAATGACGGAGTCGCGCATGCGCAGTTCGCATTTCGTTCACTTTCGTCCCTTGGGAGTTTACTTTTCACGTTTTCGTCCCTTGGGAGTTTACTTTTCACGTTTTCGTCCCTTGGGAGTTTACTTTTCACGTTTTCGTCCCTGGAGACATAACCTCGCTTTTCAGTATTCGTCTCGCGCGACTGCCATTCCAAGTGCCGCAGATTCATGCACTTGTAACAAAAATATTATGTGTAACGAGGGTCGAATTGGCGTTTGCGGCTCGTGTGATTGCAGCCCTCGCTTCGCTCGGGCCGCAAACCTCACACTCGTCGCAATCGCCAACTTTCGACCCTTGTTGCACCATATACTATTTTGCTTCACTAAGCCATTACTCAATTGGACTTACTTGCTGTTGAACATTTGCAATGTGTAGTCGAGGTCTTCAAAGGACACGGTATTTCAACGACCCAATTCAGAAAAAAAGCATTTTTATTCGCGTAAACTCCAAACGCGTAAACTTTTATGGGAAATTCGAAGACTAAAAAGGATGTTTTCATCCCCAATTTGCGTCGCCGAAGAAAAGTAAGACAAACCATTACGATACCCGAGAAAAAATAAATGTTGCGGGAGTCTACCACTCTGTTGCGGCTATCTGCCGGGGAGGCAAGAAAAAAAAAAATTAACGAGCCTGTTCGAGCGTGGCTAACGAGCGCTGTCTCTCTGCCCCTTCTTGGGCAACCGGGGCACCTGAGAAATTGCGTATTCCAAAGTCCTCGACGAATTTTAAGGGAAAGGACTGTATATCACGGCGACGCTATTTGTCTAGCTGATCCTCGCTAAAGGGAATACGGTAAGAGGTCGGCGAGGTTCGGTTGATTTCTTGCTGACTGTGGGACACAGAATTCGGAACTGTGAGCTATCGTGCACACACCCGAATCGTCCGCGTATGGAAAATCTGGATAATTCTCGTCACCTCAGAGATAAATTGTATATTGTCGAATGACTTGCATTATCCCAATATAATTGAGAAGGAATGATACCTAAGATGATCGTACCACTATAATAATGAAAGGAAAACTGATGTGCAGCTTTACCGAAGTCACAGCTCGTGTAATAGACAGTAAGAAATAATTTCGTAAAATCGGAATACAAAGTTTCGTAAAAATAATGTTGTTAAATAAGTAACAAACGCGTTTGTTAAAGTTTGAATATACAAAGCTATCCTTTCATTTCTCGTGCCATTAACAATTTCAGTTTGTACTTTTTTTTTTTGTAAAACTAAAAACCAGATGGTGGGATCGGAAAATTAGCAAATAACAAATTGTGGACGTTTGTGGACAATAAGTTGTAAAAAGTACAAATATTTTTTAGTGTGTACACACCCAGGAAAATAATTTATTTGACGCCCACCGTTTATTTGGTTTAAGTAAAATGTTTATTTGATTTAAATAAATATTTATTTCATTTAAGTACCTATTTCCTTAATTTAAATAAATATTTTACATAAACCAAATAAACGGTGGTCGTCGAATAAATTTTTTTTTCTGGGTGCAGGGTGAAAGAGCGTTTGGACAAACGATTCGCAGTGTGGTATCTATTAACGTGAATTTTCTTTCCGAAATTATTGCTGGAGCTGCAATGCCAAACATCGTCGGGCATCCTAATAGTTGTCATAGATTCTCATCGAAGCTCTCTTTTTCCACCCTCAGTGGCTCGGCTTATGTTCCGTGTAACAGTTTCTATCGGTTCCGGCCAGATGGTACGGCATTAAAAATTACAAACTTTGTCGCAAAGGAATCTTTGCAGCCGCTTTCGGCATCGCGATAAAACCGATGAAATCATGATTCAAACGATCTTACGCAAATAAAAATAAAAACTAGTTCGCTCCTCCGGCTGCCTGTCTCACTCACCATTCATATTTCCATCTTTCCCCCTCGACTAATTATCATAATTATCATAAAAATCGTTCTTCCGCTTGGCGACCGGGGGCGTCGCATAATAATTGGGTTGACAGAACCGCGCTCGTGGATAACAGGCCGAGTGGTGAGGGTGGCTAGAAATCTCCATTAACCCCGGCTCAACGAAACCGTGAGATTTAACGACATTGAGGAACCACCGGAGTCGCCCTCGCCGTCGTCGGGGACGAAGCCCCGGTAGCAGCTCATTGCTGGCAAGAGAACCTCGCGCTGCCAGAACGAGGAGGTGCTACCGTTGGTCGTGACGGTCGTGCAAAAAGCCGCGCCTTGGTACAGTCCCAGAACCCATGGTGAACCCGAGCTTTTTGCTAAACTGTGCGGGTTCGGTGCGGAACCGCCCGAGCTAATTCTTATGCGATCGTAAATAACGTCGCGCATATATCAAAACTTACAACGACTCCCAACCCCCGAGGAGCAGAAGCAGCAGCACCGCCACCACCTTTCCACCCCCTTTGGCGTCGTTGCAACCCCCCCCCCCCCTCTGTACCTACCGGAGTCGTTGCTCTTCTGTCCTTTTGAGACGCCGTACCACTTTTCCTTACGTACCGTCAGAGCGCACCCGGCCTCCTTTCCTTCCTCTCTTCCGTCCATCCCTTCGACCCCCTCGCGAGCTTCACTCAGCACACTCGGTGGTTCCGACATAGTCGCGGCTCTGTCGGAGCCAAAGAAGAAGAAAGAGTACGGCGATGGCGGGACCAGCCGGAAGAGTGCGCGAGGCGGAGGGGCTGAACCTGAGACGACTTTCACCGTCGTGCCAGATTAAAGATACAATCCGGCGATTCTATTAATTAAGAAAGTTAATTACGGGAGAATTCAATTTTCCTAATTGCCCATCAGCGAGTTTTTCGCGTGGTTCTTTCCACTCGCGTCCCCTCCCACATTACAGTAGATCTCCTTTTCCTTCATTCCTGTCGCCCCCTCCCCCCGCCCCTCCGTTTATACTCATACCGATACTCTTCCCAGGCGAACGCCATACTTTTTTTCTTTTTTTTTAAGGATCTTCGCTGAAAGTTTTTGCCTCATTCTCTTTTCTCACGATCTCTACTTCACCCGCACACCTAACTATAGCTTCTTCAACGGCTCTTGTTTTATTTTTCATTCTCCCCTTCTTTTTTCTTCTTTTTTTCTTACCTTGCCTCCGCTCCAATCTCGACTATCGTACCGAATCTTAGACTCTTGCGACCTCTTCTTTTTCACTCCCCCCGCTCGTTACTCTTCCATCCGACGAGACGAGAAATTATACCGCGCGTCGAGGCCTCCTCGCCCGAATACGCTTTGCTACAACTGTCGTGTACCGGGGAGCTCTTTGGTGAATCTGAATTCGTAGAGGATGAAACGTTGGATGGTACCGTTGAGTCAGTTACCGTTGGCATCGTTCGCCAAAAGTTTTCCGCGATTCGCGGCAAGTCTCCGAACGCTCGCGCAGCAGGCAATCCTATACACTGTACCGGTGGATGGGTGGGCTTGTACGTGACTGGTATCTATTCGCTTCGTAAAAATGGTGCTGCCTCTGTAAATGCTTTGTTTTTTTAAAGCTTAACCACCGGGACAGCCGTAACTCTAGTTGTGACGTAATTCTCGCAACTTCGAAGACTGTCAGATTTCCACTTGGCCGGATGACTTCCGAGCGTCTACACACATGCACGACGTCTCGGTCGAACGCGACAGCTATCGTTTTTTTTTGAGGACTCGGAACATAATTATTTTTTCCTTTTTTTATGATGCCGAAATTATTAACAGAGGAAGACAAATCCGGGATTAAAATAGACGTTCGATGTCTCGGTCGATCATGACAATTTTCGCTTTTAAGCACTTGGAACATATATATATATATATTTAGTTATTTCTTTTTTTTGCAATGCCGAAATTCTTATCAGCAGAAGAGAAAACCGAGATAAGAATTTTATTTTTCCTCATAGACTTCTATGCACAGTAAAAAAGATGTTTACATTCAATAAACTTTTTTTGTCGACTAAAGACCACAATTATTTTGTTGTTAATATTACAAAAAATATTCGTGAAATAGACATTATTGTAAAATGTACAATATTTTTTTTGTAAAATTAATATGAAAAATTATGGACGTTTGTGAATAAGAAACGTTGGTACCCATTTGCCTGTGTAGTGAGGGAACGTTGTTGGAGCTCGCGAATCGCTGATCGCAACGACGTCAAAATTATGAATGTCGAGAATCGGCGTAGCGAAAGAATTATTCTAAAATTTTCTCTATACCAGACAGCAGAAGCAGCGTTCGTTATTCGTTATTTTATCCTGTTTCAGGCGAACGTACGGAAGCCATGCAGCGCGACGCTGGCTACATTTCTTCCGGAAGCAGAGCGAACGGTGGTAACGCCGGTGGCAAAGGCACGCACTGGTACCGGATACTGTTTCCGCTTCTACTTGCCGGGCTTCTAATTCTCCGGCATAACGGCCAAACTTTCCAGCATTAACGCAACAACAGTATTTTACAAGGTGTATATATTTCGTTGGTGTTGTTCACTCGACATCGGGGAGAGGGGAGAAGAGAGGGGGGGGGGGCGGTCGGGGAATAAGCTTGCCTACGTATACGTATAATTAAAATGCATATAGTTTATAGAGTAATATACGATAATATTAGGGTTACGTTGTTACGCTCTGGAGCACGAGTTAATGTGTATGTATTGCAACAGGGTCTGCCCGGGACGATCGCACGTATTTACACTAAAGTCTAGGCGTGAAAATGAATTTATATCACCACGAAGAAAAAAGAATTTTATAACAAATAAAAATATTACGAACTGCATTGAAAAAAAAAGGAAAAAAATGGCCTATGTTATTTTTATTATAGTTTCATGTATTTTATCTTGATGCAGATAGTGATGGCGCATTCCGGATCGAAGGAGGATATCGGGTTGAGAGAAATGAAACGCACGACTAAGGATGGTGGAAAAAATATCTCGAATGTCACTATGCTGAGACGATGGTAGAGAGAGAGAGAGAGAGAGAGAGAGAGAGAGAGAGAGAGAGACGCGAGCTCGTTGCTAGTCGCTAATTTCCATTCTCAGGCGATACACAGTAAAAAATAATTTCGTAAAATCGAAATACGAATTTTTGTAAAAATAATTTTGTTAAGTAAGTGACAAAGTCGTTTGTTCAAGTTTTAATATACGAACCTGTCCTTTCATTTCCCACGTCATTAACAATTTTAGTTTGTGCTTTTGTTCGTAAAACTAGAGCCAAATGGTGCGGAAAATTGACAAATAAAAAATTGTGGACGTTTGTGGAAAATAAGTTCTGAAAAGTACAAACTTTTTTTACTGTGTACAAGAGGTTGAAAAGTGTTTACTCTTACTTAAGTGTCTGCGTGCAAGGAGGATGCCATGATAACGTCGAGTATGTTTCAAATTAGGAATTCGAGCGAAGATGGCTGGAATATTGCGCGTTTTTCGACGTATTTTCCGGAACGCATCTCGACATCGGATCAAACGGACATGCAGAAGCAGAGTCAATGGCGTTGACAAATCCGGAAACTCCGGAAATCATTTTGATGCAGAGTTGTTTGAAGTCGACATGATTCCGCCACTACGCAATCAGCCGCACGATCTGAATTCTCCATACAAAATGTCGTTTCGCTCATCAAACAGGTCTATCGCGGTTTATAGTTGCAACAAACTCGAGCGGGTTTTAATATTTACGTTTGGTCTCGTTTTCAATAAATTTGTATGGATGAAAAGCGCGATTTGATTAATTGGATGGGAATCCCAGACTAACAAGGAGAGGGGGAGGGGAAAAACATGAAATTCGCAAATGTTGAGAACGATAAAGGGGTAATAATTATCACGCTTTTATGCGCGTGGCGAATAAAACCACCATCGTTACAGAGCTCGAATCGAAGTGCCTATCTTTAAAGCTAATAAAAATCCTGGAAAATTGAAGTGCTTTGAATTGGTGTCAAAAGCACTTCGGAAGGCTTTCGTGCGTTTTATAATTAAATAAATCCCCTTAAAGGTAGGAGAAAATTATATCACGAATTATTATAGTTCGATCATTAAAAGGGAAGAAATGCATGATATTAAAAAAAAAGACAAACATTTCGATAGCAATGACGTGTTCGAAGTGAACGAAATGAAAACGGGTTCCGCGAAATATCCAACGTGCTTTCACTTTATTCTATATTTTGCGAATAACAATAGAGTTTCGCGAGTAGAAAGTTTCAATTGCAGTCCCACCGGAATTCCTGCTCCAATTAATTTCAGGAAACACTGGGAGTGCTGCGAAGTTTCGGAATCAATCGGAAGGTTCTCGTAATATTTGAATTGCGGCTGCGAACTCGGTTTTCGGTGCGGACTTGTTTTTCCATAGCCTAAAAATACATGTTGTAACGACTGTGGGAAAGAATAACGCGCGTATTAAGTTTTGGGGCGGATATTATTGGTACAATCACGGCTATGTATCTCGAGTATCAAGTGTCAAACGTCTCTAGTCTCTCAAAGTCGGTCAAAACTGTTCTATCTGACGATCGATCGCGCATCGATCGTCCGTTCGTTCGTCTGTTGTCAAACTTAACTAATATCGTGTGTCTGAACGAATGATCGTTTTCGTTACAACATAATATTAATAAACAAATATCGCCTCTATACAATATTGACATTGCATTTCCACTGCCTTTAGGTACAAAAGATACGTATGCAGCGTTTTGATCAGTCAGTCCGCAAACTGGTCAGGTTTGCGCGGGGTGATTTTGAGGTGATCGCAAATATAACCGCTGCATATTGACCCATCAGGGCGCGGCTCGGGCGGTTACATTCCCAGCACACAGACCCGAATAACTTCATTCGGCTTTGCTGCAGTTCGGTCAATCAGTGGATTCGATTCGTATGTGATCAAAAAAGATTTTTTTTATTATTATTTAATTATATAAGAAGTAATTAATGAAAAGGACTCGCAAACGCTCTTCGAACAGGTTCAACGTGCTCCATCACCAGAAAATCAGTTCCGGACACTTTTTCGAGTCTTCACCAACCTTCGTACCGAATCCAAACGACCTGTCCTCCGCCAGTCGCTCTACATAAATGTTAATAAATGCATTCCACACGTTGTCGCTCGTCGCGGATCGTCGTTGAAAGCGCATCTCGGCCGCTGCGGACAGACAGCAAAAGGTGAGGACCGAGAAGAGGAACAGGACGCGCGTTAGCGAACATGGCTCTCTTCTGATGCCGCCTCGCTCATTGTACGCACGGGAAGAGACATCCTGCGGGACAGTAGATATACATAATACTATTCATAAGTGCAACGAGAAAAATGAGATAGACGACGAGGACTTTGCCGGGACTTTTCCGGGGTGTCTGACACGCGCTGCTACTCCTCTTTGCCGTGCACTACCCCTTCGCTCACGTCCTATCCACTAGAAAAATCGTTCGTCGTGCTATATAACCATCCCGACGGCTCGCTCTCGGCGAGTTGTTCTTTTTATTTTTTCCTCCGTCCATACATATACATATACATGTATGTATGTACGTGTATATAGTTATGGCTTTTTTTTTTACTTTTACTTCAAACCGCGTAGCTGGCTCATCCTCTGAATAATTCATTCGCTGTGAACAGTCGTCTGACTGGGCGAGTACGCGGAAACTCGCCCCTTCCGACGAGTCGGCGGTGCGGTACAGAGAATCCGAACTAATTACAAGTGAGATACCGGATTGCGTCGTCGTTGTGTCAACTATTGAAGACTCGTCGCTCACAAATTGTCGTCATGTTTCAATGTACTGTGTGCCGAAAGAGTTAAATCCGTGAATATTCAGGTAGTCTCCCGTGGACACAGCCATTTCTGACGAGACTCCCGGCTATCAGAACGATTTCGCGCCAGCTCTGGCCGCTCAAACGTCTATTCCACCCTCGTCAATAGGCTCGCTTCACTTGCACTCGTGATTTAACCCTTCGCAGGACATTCCTGGTGACGTTTTTCTATCCAAAGTCTGTGTGCAGCCAATCATGTTTTTGGAACAGCAAAGCCCGTTCCCGCTAAACCAAATGGTTAATGAATAGCAATAAAAACAATTTTTTTTTTATAATGGACCACCCCTAGCTTGGTAATATGGACCACCCCTCCGTGTCGTTAGAACGATGGTATTGACTTCAGGGGTAACACCACCATGACGCCAAACAATAAGGGAATATGCAGGAATTTTTGTTCTGTTATCCGGTGCTATATTTTTAATTGCCGTTTCACATATTGTTAGTACATGAGGCATTCCATGACAATGCAGCCACAAAAAAAATTCCAAAAAATTTCTAAAAATCAGGTCATGTACATCCAACCGATTCACTAAGTTTCCAATTACTTGGATTAGAAAAATAAATTATGACAAATTATTCGTTTTTATTCTTTTTCATTCAAACAGTAAAATCTTGGGGACGGTTCACAGAATCGACTACTGTAAAAAGTGAAAATCTGCAGATTCTCGTAGTCTGTCAGAAAAAAAATTTGATCAGATTTAATTGAGTAACTTTAAGTATGTCTTAATATGTGTACGGCAAAATCACCGAAAGTATGTTTTTTACGGGTCCCCACGCAAATCGTCACCCGAATAATTTTATCAAATTCTGTAAGAGAATCTCGATTTTTAGTATTTTTTTCACTACGTGAAGGAACTTTGCACTGATTTCTATTTTTCGACGACAGTTTAAGAAGAAGATGGCACGATTCAAACGAAAGCCTATTCGGCACGACGACTGGATCGAGTGTATATATGGTTTCGAGTGGCTTCACGAAGGATGCACTGACTTTCCGAATGTCTGCAAGATGTGCGTAGATTGTAGTGTCTATATGTCTATGCCGTTATCAATGTTAATGAAAAAAAATTCAATTGATAAGCGAATTTTGTTCTCAGGAGCCTTGGAACCGTTCCAATATTCTTTCTTTCCCATGTACTATCCTCCTAAAACGTATCCAAGCATTACCGAGCTAATTACATGTGGTCCATATTACCATGGTCCGTATTAACATGGTCCATATTACCATGGTCCACATTACCATGGTCCATATTACCATGGTCCATATTACCATGGTCCATATTACCATGGTCCATATTACCAATTCTGTAAAAAAAAGCGAGTACGATGGACCACCGCGTGAGATCGGTTAAAAAAAATTTCAAAAAATGTATCAATAACAGGGTCTTATAAAGTGTGATTTCGGGCACATTTCGGTTCCAGCAGAATGTGATTTGACCTCTGCAAGTAAGAGATACAGGTCAAAAACTTTTTAGTGCTCCATATTCACCACTTTTACCCTATATTTCTAGTGCTCTGGAGACATACTAAATTATAATTTTGCTAGTAAATCAATATTGCAAACTATAGTTGGATCTTTCAAGAAAAGATTAACGCGTCGTAAATCCATAAAAAAAAATGTCTTCCCTAAATTTAAGCAGTGGATATTTTTCTCGCGAAAATGGGTGATGTGTCCACCCATTTACCGGGGGAGATGGCCTCATCAATGTGGCCATGTCCCCAGGTGGGCCATCGTCTGCAAGAGCAAGCGAGATAGCCACGTCAATGGTCGTGGGCTACCGCCTAAAATAACAGGCGGTGGCCATATCACCCGGATATTACGGGTGAGATAGCCACGTCAATGGTGGTGGGCCACGTGGCTATCTCGCCCGCACTATCCGAGTGATATGGCCAGTAAAACTATTTTCTTTTTAGTTTAGCATCTGAAACATTTAATAGAGGTGTTTATTGTCTTTCTGTAGGTTATGTAGACAACATGAAATATAATAAAAAAATGTTTTATACGACTCCGACACTTCTGTAGGCTTAATTGACTACCATTATTACTGTGGCCATGTCACCCGTAGTGTCCGGGTGAGACGGCCGATCACAAATATTTATTTGTAGAGCTGCAATTAAATGACGCATCGAAAATATCGAAAGTTTAGAGATAATTGCTTTAGCTTGATGTTTTTAGAGTTGGTTACAACAAAGATGTAAATGTTTTGTAACGTTGAATCTGCAATTTTCGTTGTTTACAAAACCTTGGCCATTTCACCCCGACTTACCCAACCATACATTTAAAAAAACGTCTATGTGACGTCACTTTCGCTTTGAAAATCTCTCTTTTGAATAGTACGCATTATTTTTTCCTTTTACTTCTGAAAGCATAAAAAATACCAGGTGTGGGTACCGAAGCGACCAGAAATTCATTAGCATCGCTGAACCGACGTAAGCTGCCGGCACGAACGGATCGCAGGCGAACGGCGGAGCCGGGGATGAGTCGCCGGGTTGGCGGATTCGGAGAGGCGCATTATTATCGATAATAGTTTTCGGCTCGTTAGCGGAACGCTTAAGCGAGATTGGGGGAAGACAGAGGGAGAACGAGGGATTTCACCTCCCCCAAAGTCGGAATAAAATAACACTAAATCCGAGGGATGCTCGTGAATCAACATGCTTTATGATTGTTCGGGCAACTACGCGCTCATACAAAGTGCGAACTCCGGGTTGTCTGCCGGTCCTGCTTTTCGCCGGGAGGCAAAGGGGTTGAATAGAAGATACTATATATATACACACCGTTATACATATATCCTGTATGTGCCAAAGTGGGAGGGGTTGGGAGGATCGCTGTTGCCCGGCTCGGGACCGGGGCTAGGCCAGTACCGGCTTCGCCCATATACAGAGGGTGAAAATTGGAAAACTGCGTTGTCCGCACCCGAGCTCTGCTGCTCTTTTGGGACACATTGGCTAGTGCTGCACAGCTATAAATTTAACCCTGCTGCTCCTACCCACCCCCTCTTGCATCCCCCACTCGGCGCCCCTTCTGCACGCGATACCCCATCCTAAATTGAAGGCTGGTTTATCCGCAATGTTGAGTACAAAGCGGGGGTGGTACGCGTTGGCGCCATCACAAAGACCGGGCTCCGCTGGCTGGACCGTCATCGCCGGCGCACCACCCAAAAAATGTTGTTTTCTCGCGCGAAGAAATAGTGTGTATACACGGATAACAGAGCGGAGGGGACTACCGACTGACCGGCTAATTTCATCGAGGGCGACATTTTTTCGCGCCTGGTAACATCGTCGCGTTTCGACGGTAAGCGAAATGTTTTATTATTTTTTTCGTCGGCCTGCCTCGTCCAGCGCGATGGAACAATGCGTGAGATAATTCGTGTTGTCGTCGTTGTTATCGTCGCGAAGTAATCGACATTGCGGACGAAGGCGAAAACCCGATGGGATATCGACAAGCGGCGTTGGTGGGGTTTGGTTATGAAACTGTCACTGAAAATGATTATTAAATCGATATTCTCAAAACAAAAAAAAAACAAACAAAAAAGAATGTTTAACTTATACTATATGTACACCGAAAAAAAGGTTTGGGAATATCAAACTAAGCAGCGGTTGCGGGTGGCGAAGGAAATATTCGGTCGATCGAAAGAAATATTTAGTTGATTGAACGAATATTTAGTAGCTGAACCTAATATTTAGTTGCCTCAGCGAACAGTTACTTGAATTGAACAAACATTTTGTTCAGTCTACCAAATATTTCCTTCGCCACCCGCAATCGCAATTTAGTTGATAGTATCAAACCGTTTTTTCTGTGTAGTAGATGAAATTGTAACTGGTAATAAGGACGCTAATAACCATTGACGTTGATGCGACCGTAAGGGAAAAAACATATGTTCGTCAAAGACTATGACGTGTATGGTCGATTACACGAAAGGTAACAAAAAATGGCTTTCCGCACAAATCATTTTTGTTCCCTCTCAACGATCGAACCCTTTTTAATTGAAAATTGTCACTCACTATATCGATATATACTGAAACCCATTTAATAACAATGTACCAACAATTTTTGACACTCCGGTTAAATGGAGTGGCCCCATTTTGACGCGAATAGCCTCGCACACCACTACAGCCATAGCGCACCCTGGCTCGAGACCTCACCTCGATAAAGGATGTTTGCCATCTTGCACGGTGCGATTCAATTTTGGCGTAACAAATAGCCCAGTTTCCGTATAAGCCGGAATGGCTATGGGCTATCGAAAAACAATTAAACCGATAAAATATCGGCAAACACGACTCGGACGGACGGTTGATATTTTATCAGCCAATGAACGGAACGCGTAAAGTGGAAATGAGCGTTCGAGGCCGATAGGAAATACTGTGGGAGTCGAACGTTCCGGTTTCTATCATTGTTTCCTATACGCCCGCGTTCGTCGGCGCACCTATATTTGTGGAGGTCCGAATGTGCTCGCATGAATTCACGAGGGAAACAGAGGATTGTGAGGGGCTAAAAAAGAGAAAGTCCAGTTTGCCCGATGGATTCATGCGTGGGCATTTATTTCGATCGTCCAGTAGCGGCCAACAGAGGAGGAATGGGTGGGATGGTGTGCCCGCGCGCGCTTTGCTCACCGTGTCTTCTCTTTGCCATTTTTTTTTTTATTTCGTTTTTTAAATCTACTCCTTTTTTTTCAATTTCACGCACATTTTACCGTGCGCGATTGCGTGAGCGAGTGCGTACAGCTCGGATGGAGAACATTTTAACCGCTCGATCGTATACAGTCAAGCACGGCGAGCAACGAGCGGTGAAAGGGGAAGAGGAAACAGAGAGCCAGATAGCCATGGAGTATCGTGGAGGTACACACAACGCTCCACGTCTGTTTTACCCTCGTCGACAATTAACGGACGAATGATTTTAAGCCCCATCCCGCTCTCTCGCTCCATCCATCCACTATTCGGCCGGCGGACGAGTGGATTCGCAGCGTTCTCCCGTTTCACGAAATTCCACGCCACGCTCTTCGCGGCTCGACTCGGACCGGAGCGATTTTGGCGGCGTTTGGACCCAAACAATTGGCACTTGCCGGCGCGCGGAGCGAGGCCGAGATGCGCAGGGCCGAATCCAACGCTCCGGAACATCCGGCGATGGAGCTCCGAGCGGAGTTGGCAATTAATCGAAATATTATTACTCGATCAAGCGTTTATTCGTAATCGGCTTAAGGGCAAATTGCTTTCACCGAGGACTCGAATATTTTTTTTTTTTTTTAGGCCATCAGCTTATCGACTCAATTTCGTGAAATGCCATTATCAATCGGCGTAGCTTCTGCATCTCGCCAGAAATATCGAAGGCATTTAATGCCTGCCATGACCAAGCTTTTTTTCATTTTCTAATTTTTTTTTTTCTTCCGCTTTCACAGAAAAACGAGTGGAGGTAGATTGAGCGAGTTGATTTTGAAGAGAGTAACAATTCATATGGTATACTGTGGCGAGTGTCACACTCGACGAAAATGCCACGCGAATTTTTTTTTTTTTTTTTTTTTTTTTATGTCACGAAAATTTTTGCCTCAGGAGGCCCGAGTCGGAGAGGGCGGTGGCGGTACAACATAGAGCTTGAGCTCGTGGGAGTCAACGGAAGCGCCTTGTAATTACATACCACGTCTCGTCGGGTGGAATTAAATTAATTATTTCGCGAGAGCCCAGGTCTCGCCTCTCACGCACACTTTCCTTCGTCTGCAGTGAGATGATCAGCGTCCGCGTCCACTTGCAGTTGTCGTGAGGCAGCAGTCTCATTTAATGCGTCGGTAAACGCTCTTGGGAACTCACCCAACGCCCGTCGAGGTGAATACGCGCAGAAGGGTGGAAAAATTGCTGCCAAAAAAAAACGGAAAGAAAATCGAAAAATTTAATTTAAAAAAATTGGCTTAAACCAAAAATTTGTTCGGATCTGTTGTTGGCCTGTGAAAAATATCCAACTGAAAGTCCTCGATGCATGCTAATGATGTCAGCTAATGGCCGTTTCATACGGGATCGTGAAAAAGAATGGCACAATAAGATTTTGTCTGAAAAATGAAAAATTAAAAGCTGACGAGAAAAAAGTCGAGAAAATTAATTAAAAAATCAGTTAAAATCAAAAAGTTGTTCGAATTGGGTGTTGGCCCGCGAAAGACATTGAACTGAAAGTCATCGATGCATGCTAATGATGGTAACCAGTTGCCATTTCATCCGTAATCAAGAAAAATAATGGCACAATAAGACTTAATCGGAGAAAAATGAAAAATTGCTGAAGAGAAAAAAAAAACCGAAAATTGTTTATAAAAAAATTAGTTTAAACGAACGATTTGTTCGGATTAGTTGTCGACCTATGAAAGATATTGAACTGAAAGCCATGAATGCATGCTAGTGATGATAACCAATGGCCGTTTCGGGAGGAATCATGAAAAAAATGGCACAATAAGAGTTCGTCGTAAGACGAGATATTAAATGAAATCGAAGAGCGAACTAAATGAAAGGTTCACTACAGAAAGAGGAAAAGGTTCTCGACGTCGACATAGTCGTCGCCTCGGGCTAGCTCGGTAATGAAAAAAACACTTTTCATCTCTCTCGTCATAATCATTACATTTATTTAAACAGTAGTGTCACGTCAAGGGATATTTTTTTTTACATTACAGTATCCTGAATCGCATATTATTCGTCGTACCACACTCGCATATAGTCATTTTAGTTTTTTCACTCAAAAACGTGGGTTCTCGCTGAAACACTCGCGCAGTCATACACAACTTGATTTCGTTCTTTCATTTACTTTCTACGACATGATATACAATTACCGTGAGTTGGCTTGCGGGGCATGAACGTCGGTTCATCGTTTTCCTCAGTCCTCCTTATCTTCATTATTTACATTGCAATAGGTATGGTTTGTTTTGCCGAGGACATGTCAAAAGAAATTATTTTCTCCTACGTTTTGTCCTCCGTTTATTTATTTTTTATATCTTTCGGGTGTCTAAAGTGTAGGTTCGAATTCCTTTTTTTTAATTATTACAAAACGAATAGTGAACAGAAACGATTATGTTTTTAAGTAGTTAATAGTTGAATTGCGAAATTGCTTAAGTAGTTGAAATGCTCTTTATTTTACCGCCACCCATGAAAGAGCCAATGAAAGCATTCTACCAGAATGAGTTTTAATAAATTATTAATCGGCAAAAGTGTTTTGTATGAGCTTCGCTTGGTTCAGCTTTTCGTTTTTCTTGATTTATTAGGTATTATTTTTCTTTTTTTCATTCGGTAGCCGAATCCAAGTCGAAGGGTGTCGCCACAGCTAAATCCTCGATATAATGAAACACCGTCGCAAGAGAGAGAAAACCAACCCTTATTAGTGCCATGATCGATCGACACCCTCCTCGTACTGGAAATCTCTCGTTAATCGCGTTAACTT
Source organism: Amblyjoppa proteus (assembly GCA_963922035.1). Lineage (NCBI taxonomy): Eukaryota > Metazoa > Arthropoda > Insecta > Hymenoptera > Ichneumonidae > Amblyjoppa > Amblyjoppa proteus. The sequence goes on from OY998233.1 coordinate 15,618,792, forward strand.
TGCGCAACGAAAAAAAAAAGAACGGAAGTCCTTCGCTCGTACTTTCTTCAATGTCTCACCGACTAAGGTGGATGAATGTCTAATTGTCCAATTAAAGGATTCGCGGTTCCATGAAACTCGACTCCTCACTTGTTACTTTAAGGGCGAAAAATCGGGACAAGGACACATTTTTTTTCCATTCGCCGTTACAGTTATCGGTATGCGCTTTTTTCCCCTTTTTTACAAAGTTTTGTTTCCAAGAAAGCAGAATTATGAGGGCAAACAAAGCTGCCATAAGCCCCGCTAATGTGGTGATATATGTATTTAAAAAAAAAAACGAAGCTTTAAAATTGTTAATAATCAATAGTTCTTGAATGTTTAATCTGCAAGATGAGACTATTTATAAAAAATCTATACACCCCTTAACGCGACATCGTGCATTGTAATGTCCGCTTCTCCGTACGATTATTTTTTATCGTTTGTTTTTTCATCGAACCTCTTAGAAACTTTAACTGGCAAGCAAGTCATTTGAAGGAAAATAAGAAAACAATAATATGATTCTGTTTCCAAACATTCATTTGTTTGTGTAAGCAATATAACAAGTGAGATGATATAATAATTATTAAATTGTGTTAATCGAGTGATAAGTTGTATGAAAATTGGAAATGTAACTTTTCGAAAAGTTTTTTTAAAAAATTTGTACCAAAAAAGTTGCAACGACGAGAATTACTAAAATCATGTGAATCATCATAAAAGACGGCGGTTCTCGATCTCGCAGTGAATTTAATTATACTACTTTTTTGGTTTGTTCGTTTTTTTCCGGTAAGAACCTTCGATCATTACACAATCGATCTTGTGTAATGATCGATCATTACATATCGAGCATTACACAAGCGAAATTACATAATCGATTTAGATTGACCGACCAAATGTTCGACTTGCGAAGTTATCATTATTTGGATTTTGGATTTCGCTCGTTTTTCGATGAACACCGGACGATTCTATTTGGCCGCGCCTTCTCGTTCTCTCGAGGATACTCGCACATTTTCAAACGAATTTAGTTAATTTTTTTGTCTACACGTCACACAGCCCACCTCGAGGCGTTCGAAATAAAAGAACTTTTACAGTGATCTGTTCTGTTTGCGAGTATCTTTCGCTCTTGAGCCCCACTTTCATTCACACCCCGAATCCAGCACACCTCTATTACGTACGTAGTGGTGAGACAATAACGACGAAGTGAGCCTCGTACCGATCTGTTTTGCAGTCTCTAATTTCTCGAAGGAAAATTAGCGGTTTTTTTTCTTCTTTAAATCGTTTATTTCAGGATCCAGCCGCATGGCGTTTTCCGTTGTTCACTTTGTATTCGCGACTTTGATGAAGCCTCACGAAAACGTTTTCGCTTTCGTAAACTCTGGCAGACATTTTTTTTTTCCGATCATGCATAATGCATATTTAACTATAACATTTCATTAATATACAACGAATAATTACTTCTTTAAATCGTATTTAAATATTTATATATCTTCGTATCGTATATAATCATCGTCTAGCTTATGCGTTTTTTTAATTATTATTATTTTTTTGTTCTTTAAAGATCTATTCTTTATAGTTTCATTTTCTACGTAACACGACGTCGCAATTTTTGTCTGTTGTCGTTGCGCTTCGCGTAATCTCACATTTTTGTTTTTACTACGACAATTCATCGACAATAATCATCGTTTGATTGTTTTTTTTTTCTTTTTGATCGAGCAGCGAATTTTTCTTTGATTTTTTCGCTTGAAAATTGAAGTTAACGATGCCGCGTTGCCGATTCGGTGCGAAAAATATAATGGATACGTAAACATTTGATTGAATTTTTTTTTTTTGTTTACCTCGAAAGAAAATGTATAAGCAAATACCATAGCATAATCTTACAAACAATATTTCATTTTTTTTTCCTTTCATTTCCTATATAATTTTTATTTTACACCGTCAATTCACCTATCGTATAAACATTCTTTGTTTGCAGATCGAACTCTACATATTTCCCAGACGTACAGTCCACTGTGCGAGAATAAGATTTAGTCTCGTTTGGACAACAAAAAAAAAGATATATATATAAAATTCAAAACCGACGACTGTATTATCGGGAAATACGGCGTGACCTCTTCGTTCAGATATACAATTTACTGTACAATGAATTTAATCGATATCTCGTTACAATCTACCGGTTTAATGTGATTTAATTATTTACAGAAATTGTCTCATATACTCTCAGGGCATATATGTATTTATATTCCGTTCGTCTCCGTCCTAGTCTGCCAATAAATTGCGACTGAGCGACGAAAGATTTTAATTTTAATTTTAATTTTTTTTTTCTTTAGAATAATCGCCCGCATCATTAAGTGATCTTGAATTCAGATTTTACACGCATCATTCGCTCCCACACTCGATGATATCGTTTGGCGGACACGCACAAAAACACACGAACGCACCGGCCATCCAGACTCACGAAAGGGAAACAATGTATCCTTATTACCTTTATTATTTATCGAAGAAAAATTAGAAAAAAACAAAATCAGTCACCCAGCATTCTGCAACTTGTTCTGCAATGGATTTCAGTCAATCATTTCTCCCGCGCACTCTACATTATAGATTCTATATTTAATTATCCTACGCGAAATTCGTTTCGTTAATGACGCTTTACGATTGATCGCGATAAATTGTTCACGGAAGAGCGCACACTTCGCTGCAGAAAAAAAAAATCGTAATATCGCACTATGCTCACCTGAGTCCAGCGAAGATTTGGAGCAATCATTTTCTATCTTTTATTTATTTCTTGTTGGTTTTAAAATTTCTTAGAGTACCGGTCGATGAACGTGATCGATCGGCGACTACGCTCGATGTGCTTGTATTCGTTATCATTGCAGGTGTTTGTTTTTTAAATTTATTTTATTGTTTTCTTTGTTTTTTGGTTTTTAATTTATTCAGGTAAAACGACTTGATTTGATCGATTATTGAATATCTCACTCTTGAACCCCGGTTTGCGCAGCTGCCACGATGGTGTCCTCTAACGTTGGTGTTGGACACATCGTGCACCGCACCACACGACAGTTTTGACGCTCGCATCGAAATGATTTAATATCCCAAATTTTAGGCCTCGTCGATAGTGTGCAGATTCGCTCACCTCAGCAAATTCGCGACGAGTAGCGTCAGAGTCGCGAGAAGAATCGTCGGTGCGACTCCGCAGCTTCCGCCGTGTTGCATCGCTGCGGGATGCTCGCCTGAAACAAACGAGAGAACGAAATAACGTATCTCAGTTCGGCACGTACAGGGGTAATGGTCAGTCGTGTGGTCGGACGAGTTTACGGGAGCGAAGGCGCCGGAGCACGCAGGGAGAAATCGTCGAAAGTTCGAACGGGTCGTGGGAGTTGTTATTCTGCAGGGTCGTCGAAGCTTCCGAAACTTTTTGAAAAGGGGCCATTCGGTCAAAGCGGTTTTTATGTTCGAAACAGGAGGTGGACGCACTGAGTCCGTGTTGCCGAAAAGCACAACATTGTTTTAATAATTAACTGTAATAATAATAATAATAATAATAATAATAATAATAATAATAATAATAATAATAATAATAATAATAATAATAATAATAATAATAATAATAATAATAATAATAATAATAATAATAATAATAATAATAATAATAATAATAATAATAATAATAATAATAATAATAATAATAATAACTACAACAACAACAACAACAACTACAACAATAATAATAATGACGTTTAATAATTAACTGTGTGTTGGTTCGACCATTGAGCGAATCGTTGAACATTGGAGGTTGCTTTCAGTCGAAAACCAAGATTTTTAAACCGGAAGTGATGTATTTCCGGTATGACGTCACTTCCGGTTGAAAAATGAGATTTTCAAACCGGGCGAGACGTAATTCCCGTCGATAATGCGATTTTTAAACCGGAAATGACGTAATTCCCGTATGACGGAACTTCCGGTTGAAACATGCGATTTTCAAACCTGGAGAGACGTAATTCCGGTCGATAATGCAAATTAAAAACCGGAAGTGATTTAACTTCTGTATGACGTGAAGCCACATAATTTTGCCTAAACTTCAATCGGCCGAATCGTCGCATGGCCGAAAATCACCGGTCCTAACCGACACTTTATCCGAATCATCAAACTTCGGAATCGTCAAATGTCCGAATCTTCATTAATCCGAATCGTCCTTTCAACGAATGTCACTCTTCCGAAATATTAAATGGCCGAACATTATTTGTCCGAAACGTCATTTATCCGAACGTTATTTCTCCGATTCGTCCTTTTTCCGAATAATAATTTCACCTAATGTCATTTTTCCGAATGGTTAAATCTCCAAATGTCAACTCGCCGAATCGTCATTTATCCGAATTTCCATTTATCCGAATCATCATTTATCCGAATTTTCATTTAACCGAATCGCTAATCAACCAAATCGCAAAACTAGATTTTTTATTTATTTGTTTTTATTCGTGTTCCTTTCCAGTTATAAAGTATTATACGTTTCGGATAAATGACCATTCGGACAAGGTTCGGATAAATGGCGTTTCAGAGAAATAATTTTCGGCCATTTACTATTTCGGAAGCGTGACATTCGTTGAAAGGACGATTCGGAATAATAAAGATTCGGACATTTGACGATTAGGAAAAATAAAGTTCAGAAAGTTTGGCGATTCGGATAAAGTGTGTTAGGACCGGCGACTTTCGGCCGTGCGTCGATTCGGCCGATTGACATTTCGGCAAAATGATGTGGCTCCGTATGACGTCACTTCCAGTTTAAAAGTGAGATTTTTAAACCGTAAATGACGTCACAGAGAGATTTTTGTATTTATCTCCGCCAGCCAGTGGCGTGACGAGGCATTGTCCAGTGTTTTGTTACCGTTCGGAGGCTGACGGTTTCGCTCTAAGCACGTACGGCGGCCGGAGAAGTGCCGATAAGGCGGTTTGAGGTATGGCAGCCCAAAAATTTTCTATCAACACTCTGTCTCTCTCTCTCTCTCTCTCTCGACGCTAGAAATGCAATGACCGCGTAGCCCGGTTCGCACGCATAGACCTCGGCGTTCCATAGCATCGCATTAAGTGGGTGCGGTCGTGTAGTATGTAATTGTTTACGGATTGAAACCAAACGAGGAAAGCCGTAGTCGCGGCCCTGCCGATGCGAAGTCCGGGCGGGACCGCAATTTACGAGCGAATTGAAAATCTAATCCGGCGTCGCGTTTCCATTACGGTCGCGTTTATGCTTTGCCGTTCTTGCGTCGGAGCGGTACGTAGAAATTAAAGGGCACTAACGCAGATACAGGTGAAACGTCGAAGTCGTGAAGCTTTATCGAAAAAGACAACAACAAAAAAAACCAAAAAAAAAACAAAATGACACGAGGCGATTCGTAATCGCGTTAACACCCTGTCGGGGCGTGCATCGCGGCATCGTCGATATTACAAACAATAAACAGTGTATTATTCCGTACACCTACTAATGTCCTGCTGTGTGCGAAAGCAAGGATTGCGTCGGGTGGTTCGGCGGTCGTTCGGACGACCGGGCTATGCGGTATCCTGCGCGCACACGGGAATCGGGTTTATCGCGAAATAATTGAAATTTGCGGTCAATTTTGCAGTGTAATCAGCTATGTTTGAAATAACGTCGATGGCCAATGTGGGCAACGTGCGTCCTGCCGGCTCTAAATTAATTATGCAGACGAACTGTGCCGCATTAATTTTCATCCACCGGCCGCGTCGGACTTTCCGGGTATCGCCCGCGTTACCCTACGAGTACCGGCTACTACGGCATATGTTCCGCGGGGCTTACATACACAAAGGCGCGTATAAAGGCGATATGCGTTGAGCGCACCCAGCATACCGGCGGGGAGCGACCGCGCGGACGGTCGTGATTCTATGCATGTATACCGTACGCGATACGAGAGCTCCGTGCTCTCCGCCCTGGAGACAATTGTTCGCTCGCCGACTCGCTCAATCTCAACCGAAGGCTCCATTGTTCTATTACAGCCACGCATATTCGTGTATGCAAGAATCCAACATCGTATCGGCGGCTGTCGATGTAAGCGGAGAATTTCTCGTCCGATAGGATTAACGGCTGCAAACGCGGCTTGCGCTCTTGATTATTGATCTTGATCGTTGATTATCGATGAAAAAGGCATGTTGGGCGAGCTGTTTTACAAAGTTGGGTAAACCTTTCGGCAGGGCCGTCAAGGATTCAGTTTTTAAAAAATTATATTCAAGGAATTAGGCTCTCCGCTTGCTCGCTTCCAACCGATTCGGAGAAAATTGTTTTGATAAATAATGTTGTACGATAAAAATTAAACGTTATGATGATGAGTTCGTTCAGTAGAATTGACGGCTGCCAACGCGACTTGCGCTCTTAATTAAATAGCACGCTGTATGACCTATTTTAGAAAATTAGGCAAACCCTTCGGCAGGGTCATCAAAGATGCAGTTACAAAAAAAATTATATTCAAGGAATTAGGCTCTCTGCTTGACGGCCTCTGAGAAAATTGTTTTGATAGGTAATGTTACATGATAAAAAATAAACGGTACGATGATGAGCTATAACACAGGCCGGAAAGCGTCCGTGATGGGTTCCGCAGCGGGGAGATAGTTGGATGCGGTGGAGATTACAGAGATGAGAATTACGCGGGTCAGCGAGTAATGCGGGCAGGGGTTGCTCCGGTACAATGGTACCGGAAGTGATTTCACGATAGGGCGCAAGTTCTCGACAGCCCGTCGAGCTTCTCGTCAAATCCTAAAGGATGAAATTAGACGTTAATTTCGCATTCAAAGCCCAACTTAGTACAGTAGAGTGAGCAATGACGGTCGTCGTGGCATTTATTTCGCGTGGAAAAAAAATAATGAGAAAGTGCCCGCTTTATTCGAAGGCTTGTTGCTAAAAGTTTTTTTATCACTAGGATACTATAATGCTCTCTTTGGTGATTACTGTTACCCTATTCGGACCTATGTATGTGCGAATCTATGAGGGCCATCCAGCTCTATAGTATAAGCGACGTGCACATACATTATCCACGAGTTTGCTGTTAACGCGACGAGGGTGCGGTGAGATGGGCTGCAGGAACTATCGGACCTCCAGGTGTCGTATGTATAGTCGTTAATTTTACATTCAAAGCCCATTTTACCTCGACAGTGCGGGCAATGATGGTCAATGCCGCACTTATTTAGTGTAGAAAGAAATAACGTGCTTGCTTTATTCGAAGGCTTGCTGATAAACGTTTATTTTTTCCATTCAAATATTATAATTCTCCGTTAGACAGTAAAAAAAAAATGATTTCGTAAAACTGGAATACGAACTTCCGTGAAAATAATTTTGTTAAATGGAGTGATAAATTCGTTCGTTCACATTTTAATGTACAAACCTTTCTCTTTATTTCCCGTGTTATTGACAATTGTAATTTGTACTTTTGTTTCGAAAAATTAACAAATAAAAAAAAATTTTATGTTTGTGGGCAATAAGTTGACGTAAAAAGTACAAACGTCTTTTTACTGTGTACACAGTAAAACATAATTTCGTAAAATCGGAATGCGAAATTTCGTAAAAATAATTTTTGTTAATTAAGTGTCAAACTCGTTTGTCATTTATTCGAATATACGAACCTGTCGTATTATTTTCCGTGTCATTGACAATTTTAATTTGTACTTTTGTTTATAAAACCAGAAAATTAACAAATAAAAAATTGTGGACGTTTGTGGACAATAAGGTGTTGTAAAAAGTACAAACTATTTTTACTGTGCAGGTGATTCCCGGTTGCTCTACTTGGCCCTACATGTGTGCGAATATATGGGGACCATCCAGTTCCGTAGTGTAAGCGGCATGCAATATGCTATCCACAGTTTTGCTGTTAACGAGACGAGGGTGCAGTGAGAAGGGCTGCAGGGACTATCGAGGCTCCAGGTGTACGTGCATCCTGTCAATTCTCCGTCGACATTGTCAAACTTGTCCCAACGAGCCGTCACGCCAAGTACTTGACGAACGAACGCGCTAGTGCTTCCCAAGTTATTATTACGAGAGAATGTAGTGGGTTGAAAGCGGAAAGGAGAAAGATCGAGGAGAGCCAAGGTATTGCCACTTCAGCGTTAATTTGTGAAACTATCGCTCTCAAGTTTCTCTTCTTCGCATGCATCTCGGGAACGACGAGAACGCGGTGAACGGTTAGCATCGACGGGGCGCATCTAAATTAGACACCTTTCGATATTTATAAAAATTACGTTGATTTTTTAATTCTATTAAATAAACTAAATTCTCACTGACGAGCCGACTTCGAGTGCCGAACATTTAGGGTGATAAATTCTTTTATTAAGAAAAAAAAACTGAAAAAAATACAAATCCCATATCGAAGTCGACAGTATCGAATTTATTCCATACTGTCAAGTTCGATATGGGATTTGTATCTTTCAGTTTTTTTTTTTTTTTTTTTTTTTTAATAAAAGAATTTATCACCCCAAATGTTCGGCAATAGAAGTTGGTTCGCCAGTGAAAATTAGTTTATTTAATAGAATTAAAAAATCAATTCTCAGAACAGATGTTTTGCTGAAATTTTTTGTGAATAATTGAATATGAACGGCTTTAAAACAATGAAAGCAACGTGGTGAATTACATTTCTGAAACCACCGCTCTCGCGTTATACTAGCCTCGCATGCATCTCGGGAAAGACGAAAATGTGGCGTCAACGGTTACGGTTGACAAAACACATCTCAATTACATACCTCTCAATATGAATTCGATACTTTCCAGTTTGATACATCGTTTTTATTTTTTCATTTTTATTTGTATAAAAGAATTTATGAACCAAAATGGACGGTGAATAAAATTGGTTCACCACTGAGAATTAGTTTATTTAGTAGAACCGCAAAAAAAAAATCAGAACCCATGTTTTGCTGAAATTTGTATTGAACAATTGAACATTTAATAAGAGCGGCTTGAACAATGAAAACAATGTGGTGAATCAAATTTCTGAAAGCATCCCTCTCGCCGCTATTCTGCTCCGTTCTCGATAACAATGGGAGTATATTATATTAAAGCACAATGTGTACACCAGGCGTTTGTGCGACTGCATATATCTTTTCGCGGAAATTCTTAGTAGCGAATAAAATATCTTCCCGACGTTTTCTATCCCACGTACTTTCCCAGTCCCCTCTATCGTCCCCGTCGTCCCACCGCCGGTTTTCTGCTCCATGCGGAAGCGGCGAAAACTCCCCGCGAGCGCAGCCGGAACTTCAATCCCAAGTAGGTCAACAGCGATAACGCCAGACTACCGGCGTCGCGCGTACGCGCTCCCTCACCGATACTGAAGCACACATACAGGTTATTGCGCCGTTGTGTACCACCGTAGCTTTACAAATGCTCGTAGTTGCAGATCCGCACAGTCGCCAATGTTACTGCTTCTGGGTCGCCTTGTACAGGGCACCGAGAGTTATCAGTTCCGGTTCCGCACAATCAACCAAAAATTTTCTCCTCCCGTTGACGCTGGCGATTCATCATCGTTCCTCCACTGGCACGATCCTGAAGTGCGCCTACGTTTCCGACATTACCGTTAAGGTAAAAAATAATAATCAGGCAAAGATGAAAACTTCGATCGTCATTCTTGTTTCTCCATCCATTCGATACGCTCCCCGATGAAGACTATATTACTCTATTGCTCAATCGATCGATGATTTTTATATCACCGATTGCTATTTAAATTTTTTTTTTAATAATTGATCGATGATTTTTACCGATTGTTCCAAGATCGAAAGACCGGAGTCTCGGTTTCGTATGTGGTTTAATCTCACGTATCTTGGCGGTCTTCGTTTAACCCGTCGATAAAAGAATTTCGTTGTATGTTTTGTGTCTGCAATGCTCTTACGCTTTCGACATTGCCGTGCATTTGACGCGTATATCCGTCTAAAAAAAAAAAATTGATTTTTGGAGGTCTTGAACATTCTGAACACGTTTTCATTAAAATCTCAATTTTTTTTTCCCTGAAATAAAGCTTTCTGTACGTGGAAACAAAACAAGTAAACTATAGGCAAAGAAGACAAAACCTCGATCGTCATTCTCGTTTCTCTATCCATCCGATGTGCTCCCCGATGAAGACTATCACTCGATCGATGGTTATTCGTCATCCATCCCTTATTTTCTATTCTCAATAGTTGATCGATGGTTGTACCAATCGTTCCAAGATCAAACGACCGCGATCTCGATCTCGCCAGAGATCTAATCTCACGTATCTTTGACCCTCTTAATTTAACCCTTCGAGAATATAATTTAGTTTGTTCGTCTTGTGTCGGGGTCGCGGCAAGCGGACGAGAGAATGAGAGGAAGAGATAAAGCTTCGCATATAAAATGAAGTAGGGACTTTGGGAGAAGGTGAATCAGGTCGGACCGGTCGTTATTGGACGGGTGCGCACGTCCGAGGAATTGAGTTAGATTAGGTCAGGTGGCAGTACCGCGGAGGGATTCGAAGGGGGGGGGAGGGCAAACCAATATATACATATGTATAGCACAGTGGGTGCAGCACAGGGTGAACGAACCGGAAGAACCGGTTGGAACCGGTTGGTAAAGAAGCCACTTACCATTCAGTACGTGGACCATTACGCTCGCAGGGTTCGCGTTGCTCGGGATGCAGGTGTAATTTCCGCTGTCGCTCGATCTGGCCTGTGTCACCAGAAGCTTGCTCGTCGTGCCGCTTTCGGTTTTCTCAGTTTCCAGGGAGACGCCGCCCCTGTGGTGAACGCTGCGTATTATCAAACATACTATCGTACCCAACCTCGATGTCTTTTTTCACTGGTATCGTTATTTTTATTATTCATTTTTTTTTTCGATAATTAAATCGGTCGAAATTTTATTAATTTGAACTCCCGATGACTCGGGAGCAAGATAAGGGAAACATGCTGAACAATGATAACGGTAACGGCTCTAAAAAATCGAGAGGATACGGATTAAGGTTGTTGTTTTTATTTGTTTTTTTTTTTTCATTTTGGGTATTAAAACGTACCTGGGACTGTCGAAATCCACGACGAGGCCTCCGTGGTGCCACGCTACGCTGCTGGGCGGTGTGCTCTGCACGTTAACCGTGCACGTGAGGCTTATAGTGCTACCCTTCTTAACGTATACGTCTTCCGAACCCAGGATTTTCGCTTGCGCCGCTGCAACACAGATTAGAGCGCGGTGCCAGGCTTTAATGAGAGTTCTTGGTCCAATGAGTTTGGCGAGGTCGAGAGGGGGTGAAAGGGGGTTGAGGGTAAATGAGGGGGTGGTTGCTAAAGGGGGTTCGGTAGAAGGTAGCTCTCGCAGAAGTGCAACAGCACATATAGCCTCGGAGCCTGAGTACCGAGCCATCTTTGGCTTTACGCGCGAAGGGAAGGCTCGAAGGCTTGCAAACCCCATCTTGCATCCACCCTCACTCACGCTCGCCCTCGTAGCACAGCTCTCTCTCTCTTTCTCTCTCTCTCTCGCTTAGTTTCTCTCACTCACTCTCTCCTCTAGCCGTTTCAAAATAGTTTGCGTTGCAGCGAGGGATTAAACCTTAATTAAAACGATATAAAAGAAGAAGCTCGAGGCGTGCTGGAGTACAGTAGCTTTGGAGTACAAAATTTGCCATGCAATTTTTTTTTCTTTCTGCTTTGTTTTTGTTGCCGTTGCCGCTTTTGCTTTGCGGCATACGTGCCAACGAATTTTATCCATTCGGCTTGAATCCCCGCCAGGATGTGTATGCCGATCTTGGTTTTACCCTTCGCGTATAGTTTCACGAGTTCTCAACCAATCGCGCTGTATGGGAGGTTCGGGAGGGAACAAATAAGAAAATTCTGTTGCATTTATCTTTGCGACGCTGCGGTTTCGCCGTTGCAGAGCTATTATTAAGAGGTTGCAGAGGCTTATGCGAAAAGTTTCGTCGTGTTGTTTGGTCATCTGAGATCCGCTGAAAAATTTTCTTCATGAACATTTTTCAGCAAACCGCTCCATCACGACTGTCACTTGAGATATCGATACATCTTCGACCTGCAGGTATCGCACGATTGGTTCGTCGGGCCGGTTAAGCACGGAACACCAGTCAAATGAGTGCAAAATTTGCACAATTGTTTATCCAAAACGTTGTGCATTTATTAACGGTGACGGAATTCGACTTGTATTACCGCATGCGTTCTCAATCAAAGAAACTATTGATAATGATATTTTTGCAAAAACATAAACTGATAAATGCAAATTTGCATGCCCATATATTTTCGTTGAGTTACAAAAATCTTTATTCTTCAAACAATTTTCGTGTAACACGGATATTTTGATCCTCAAACGTTGCTCTACGAATTCACGAAGTAGATTTTCTTAGTGATTTTGGCAGTTTAAGAATGACAGCAGTTTGCTCAAGGGAAACAAACGTACCGGTTAAACAATGGACCATATTTGCTAAAAGTCATACTTACAAAAAATTTATTTGGTGAATTCGTAGCTCAAAGTTTAAGAAACAAAATGGGTCGCGGTACATTAAAATCGGTGAAAAAATTCCGAGTTTACTTTTAAAAAATCCACCAAAACGAACCATCATCGAAATTGCATTTGCATTTAGCAATTGTTAATCTTGCAAGACCATTGTGATTAATATTTCTATTGGTTGAGGTCAAGTGCAGTACAAATCAACCTACTTTACCGTCAATAAAAGCATACAATTTTGGATAAACAATTGCAAGAGTTTATCCCTCTTTTGACTAGTGTGCCACGCGGTAGCTGCCTTAAAGAAGAAAAAATTAAGAGCATCGCGCACGTAGCAAGCGTCGCGCACGTATTGTCTATAACAATTCTCGCTACAGGACTGAAACGACTCGATACGATTTTCGCTGCCCTCCTCGAGCTCGTCGTCTTCGTCGTCGTCGTCGTCTTAGTCGCACACTGCTTATTGCAAATTCATTCTAACCTGAGGTGAACGTCCGGCGAAAGGCTTTCGTCGTCGTGGCGGGGACAGGGGCGCTGTCTGCAACGGGACGAGAGAAAATACATCGGGTTAATCGAGGATTCCCGAATCGCGCTGATAAACGGCTAATCTATCACTATCGTCGTAGCACGTGCGCGATTTTTTTTTTCATTTCTTCACTAAACGCGAAAAATCGTTTAAACGGGTCGTCGGGGCTCTGACGCGTTCCGCGGCATGTACGATCGAGTAATTTTTCATAAGGTCTTCATGTTAAATTAGTACTCGGAGCCGGATGAAGTAAGTTAACGCGCTCGTGAGGATGCAGGAAAGCTTGCCAAAAGTTTGCCGAATGGAATTTAGGGGTCGTGCTTGTACGACGAGCGATGAGACGGTACAACAAGTGGCGAGACGCAGACGTGGCTGGTGTCACGGGTTCGGTTTATCCTCGATACGGTTCGGCGAAGTTCCGCAAGGAAACCGAAATCCCGATGTCGAGGAGGACGCGTGTGACTGGTTCTCTATCAATCCGATTCGAACTCGATTAATCGGGAGTTTCGTCGTCTCGTTTGAGCGCCGGAAACGTCGAAAGCAACGAGGACAACGACGAAGGCGACGTGAAACCGGGGGAACGGTGGGATGCAACACAATTAACTTGAATCAATTACCTTCGACTTTGAGCGAGAACGCCAGATTCATCTTGGGCTCGGTGTTCACCTGACACTCGTAGATACCGGCGTCCCGAGGCTGCACGAAGGCGATCGACAATTGCCACTCGTCGCTCGTTTCCGGATGTCTCACCGAGAATCTTGCGTCACCGGTGTACGTTATCACCGATGACGTCAGGATATGAAGATCTCTCTTGCGCATCCAGGAGACCTGCGGGGATAGAAGAGAAAAATAAAAATAGCAGACTCTTAAATTGAGGCAACGTCATGAATTGTAAAGAAGGTGCAAAGGTAATGCACATGGTTTCCTCATTTATTACAATTTTGCTCATAGATTTCTCTATGGGAAAGTTCGTTGATTGATTTTGACTTCCTCGTGGAGGAAGCTATCAGCAAAATGTAGAAATTACTTTGCACCTTTTTTTGTAACATAAAAAAGGTTCAAGTTTTAAAAACTTGAAATCTATCAAATTTAAACGTTTAGATCAATTTTCGCCAAATTTTATACCAAACATTGTTCAGCGTGAAGCTGAGTATTCAGAATCGCCTATAATCTCCAACCGGGCCTGAATCTTCACGAAAATTGCATTGAATGAAGCGACGTCATGACTCTACTAGTGCACAAAATTTCAACTGGCTGTCTCAAACCGTTTCCGAGTGATTATTGCCTAAAATTATGCAAATCTGTCTCACACACACAGACGCCTGGACGTCAGATAAAAATCGTGTTTTTCGACGTTTTAGACTATTTTAAGTACTCTTTTACAACTCGAATTTTTTTTACAGAAACATAGCTTCCTCCATGAGGAAGCTATGTTTCGAAAAATGATTTTCAGATGTCTTGTAGACTTAGCATAACAGTTATCTAAGTTGGCAATCGTCTTAAAATGTGTCCCACACGCAGAAAAATAATTTATTTGACGGCCACCGTTTATTTAGATTAAATAAATATTTATTTCATTTAAGTAGCTATTTACTTAATTAAAATAAATGTTTATTTAAATCGAATAAATATTTTACTTTATCTAAACAAACGGCGGCCGTCAAATAAATAATTTTTCTGGGTGCAGCCAACGATAAAAATAGCACTTAAGATTGATCTTTTCTCCTTTTAGCCGAAATCTTGGATACGTCAAATCGGTTCGCTTCAACGAAATGGTTTTTTCCTCGAGGGCAGTGCGTCTTCGTCGGTTGGCTAAAAATCGAAATATGATGGTGACGATAAACAGTTTGGTTAGAAGACACTCCGCCTATAATCGGCAATCCCTTGCGCGTCACGTATCGCGCCAGTTATGGATGAAGCTCGGATGCCAAGTTTGTACGAGGAAGTAGTACCAAAAAAAGCCTTTAAATTTTCCTTGCCGAAGGGTAGACGGTCATACAGTGGTTACGGGCATTTATGGGCAGCCGTTAAAGGTTGTCTCCGAGCCACCCCAACAATTATAGAAGTACGTGCTCGCCACGTTAGGCGAACCCAGTCTCGCCGACGACGACGACGACGACGGCGGTGACTCTCGCTTGCCTGCACTTCTACGACGTGCTCGGAGGTTGCACCGGAGAGCCGCTACAGCACTCTCAAGCGTGCACACCTACCAACGTATATCCCAGAGAGCAGCCGTAAGGCTCGCAGCTTCGAGCCACTGTTAGTCGACGTTGGGAGCCGTTAAACGTATGTTCCAAAGGGTAGAAGATATTCTCACCCGCTCGTTAATTACCCCCATGGCACGCCTCGGAGTCACGTCGTTTGCCGGCCGGGCGTCCTTACCAGCCCCGGCCACGTCCTCTCTACTCCACCTTTCGTTACGTTTCTTTTCGCCTCGCGATGTTGATAAGAACGCGAGAAAGACAGACAAACAAGAAGATGGAAAGATGAAAAATTCAAGAAACTGAACCAACGAGGGCTGATGATAAATAAAGAATTGAAGAATAGAGAATAGGAAAGCGCGAAAAAAAGGTTAACCGTACGGGTCGTGGAACGGGAAAACGAAGAGGCAAGACTTGAAGCGGCAAAGAAAGTTACGATGGAGCGTTCCTTTGAATACAATTTTCAAAGCTCCCTTCACAAACCTTACTCGGCCCTCTCTTCTTCTTTATATTCGAGGAAGTATGTTTTGGTGTGTGTTCTTTTTTTCTTTTCTTTTTTAACGCGCGATGACGCTTTAGATTAGGTGAGCTGTTGAGTTCAGTGATAAGCCTTATTTAATGAATTTGAGACGCTTCGCTCATGAGAGGATGGCAGGCCAGGTGGGTGGTTTAAATATTCAAACTTTGTAGCGATCGAAACTTTTAGGATATACACAGTATTAACTTCTGCCGAGAGTGATGCGAAGAAAAATTTATCGGTCTTAAAATGTATACTCCTGTGCTATAAAAGGCGCGAGAAAGGAGTGAGCTGAGAGGAAATTATTTTATTCTCATAATGGACCAAGTCTCAAAGGACCGGGTTATTACATCACGGAATTTTTCGTACTAGTGCGCTTTTTTATTTTATTTTTTCGTTCTTCTTCCGGTAGGAATAAGCCAACGGAATCGCAATTTGCCAGGTGGTAAGCAAACGCGACGTGGAAAAAGTGGTCTATGGCGGGTTCGCCTCGACGAGCATTCAGACGTTCAGCGTGGCGTTTCCCTACCCTCCGTTCAAGATTTGCCATTTTCTGCTTAGGTCAACTCGAAAGAACGTTCTGAAATGCTTGCGAGCTTTACATATCTACCGGGCTATCCGGCCCTCGCCTCTCGTGAGCTCTGCGAATCTCCATTTCCCTTTAATTCGTTGGAAAACCGCGTGGCTTGCTCGTCGTCGGTCGAGCGAGGGGTTTTGCCCGCGGACCGCCGTTGAGGAGAACGGCGGAAGCTTGATCGATGGAGACGGCGATAGGAAGAGAAAAATATAAGGATGAAAGCCGGAGCCTTTCGGCAAAGGAAAGGGGCGAGACGAAACGGACACGGAACGAAATTGAGGAAAGGATACGTTGCAATTTATCCGATGAAATATAAGCAGCCGAGAGCGCACGGAGGCTCCCGAGGACAGGAGGATTGAACGAATTTCCCTGAATACGAAAGAACGAGAAAGATGGAGAACAAGAAAAAAAAAGAAAAAAAAACTCAAACGAAGACGACCACAGTAAATTTTCTAGTTTCGTCTCCCTTTTTCGTCGCTCCCCGGGAGAATATTTTCCAATTCTCACTCTCTATCGGTATAGTCTGGAATCGCGGTGCGGGAAGCCGATATGGAACCTATCTGGGTTCGAAGCAGTGTCTCGAGGAACAAGTCCGGGAAATTGTCAGCGATTTCTATAGATGCTTTGAGGGATTTCGGGAAGGTGGCACATTTTTTATCCGCCAACCGGAAGTGAAGCTTCAGCGATACAGAAATCTTACACGTGTATATTAATTGCTTAAATATCGTACGTGTATCACGCCGTGTGACACTTATTTCGGAGTCGAAGTTCTTTTCCTTTATATTTTTCTAATAAAAAGGCCTCTGTAAAGTATGTATTTATTATGAAGAAAATAATACAACAAAAATGGTGAGTATTACATAGCGATAATCGGAGGTGTGCGCTCTAGCTACGCCGTGGTTACACTAAATCTTGTGAGTAAGAGACGCGGATCCCTGGACACCTATTGTCGGACTGTATCACCCTCGCACCCAGAAAAATAATTTATTTGACGGCCACCATTTATTTGGTTTGAGCAAAATATTAATTTGATTTAAATAAATATTTATTTATTTAAAGTAAGTAAATAGTTACTTAAATGAAATAAATATTTATTTTAATCAAATATTTTACTTAAACGAAATAAACGCACCCAGAAAATAAATTATTTTTCTGGGTGCGCGTGGCTTAATTAGCCTTTTCGGTTACCTACGTTGTAAGATGAAAAGACGTTTGTATTCTCGCGCTCTCCGGTATCCTCGAAAGCAGCGACATATCTCGTTTAAAATTTCGTTTTATGGACCAGAATAGGATAGAGCCGAATTTACGTGCTCGCGAAATTAGAGCAATCGGTCTCTTTCGTTCCGGGGATGTCGTGACCGAAGGACGCTTCGGATAAACATTGTACGACTGTACGAGATTTAGCGAGGTGTGCTCGTGTCGGAGGTCCCGATCGTGCTTGGCCGGTATATATGATAACGAAGATGAGATCAATTGTACTGCGAGCCCCGGAAAAGAGGAAAGAGCCAACGCGGAAGCCATCGCCGTAATAAAAGATGAGTAACCGAAATAATATCTAAAAAGCCAATTGTATTTGGACGATAGTTGCGATCTGACACTTGACTTATTTAGGTACGCGTACGAATGAATGGGCTATGCTGTAAAGAGTTTTAATGAAGTTAATGGTAATTGTGCTGGAAAACAAGTGGGACACCGAATATGTTAAAACATTGTATTTTTTTTGTACTTGTTTATATGTGAGATTTTCGGAATTAATGGCATACGAAATTGAATCGCCAAGTGGTTGCAACCAAGACGATCGACGGAACTTTTTCTTGAGTGTTATATTTGTCTTTTCTTATTCTATGGAATCCTGTTTCGTATGTTTGCGAGTTTAATTATTTTTTTTTTTTTAAGGAAATTGTTGGTGAAGATTTTATTCGAACTTTATTCATGGTTTTTAATCTTACAACGTCTCTACCGGTGTATGTACATCACAGCCTCTTTCTTGAGTGTTATATTTTTCTTTTCTTATTCTATGTAATCCTGTTTCTTATGTTCGCGAGTTTAATTCTTTTTTTTAAAGGAAATTGTTTGTGAAGATTTTATTCGAACTTTATTCATGGTTTTTAATCTTAAAACGTCTCTACCGGTGTACATACATCACAACCTCTTTCGTTTTTTTTTTTTCATGGAATCCAAGATTCCACGTCAAAATCCTCAAACCTAGCGAGGACGAGTTTAGCGAGGTGCGAAATGCCGTGCGAATATATGCCGGGAAAGATAGCGCGGGTGTGGTATAGATGACGAAGCTGGGAAAGCCCGAGAGTATACGTACAGCGAAAGAGGGATGAGGGTAGACAGCGAAATGCGCCGAGAGTGGAAACCGGCAGGGACGAAGGGGAGCCGATGGGACGGGGCTAATTAGTATTGGACCACTGTTCCCCTTGCACGCTCTGGCGAGCGCAGGGAGAGGCGGCCTCTTCCAGGCAGACGAGTGACCCGGAGGCGAACACCGTCGGTTCCGAAGGTGTTGCTAGGGGTGTCTTGGGGGTAGTTCCCGTTAATGAGCCTCCGGTAACGACGCCTTTTTTTCCATCGTGGCCATATATCCTGACCCGCGTGAAACCGGCGCCCGTTCCAGAAAGCCCAGCCCACCGCAGTCGCATATTCTATAGCTCGAGCCCCGTATTGCATCCCCCATTCCTGCACCCCCGATGCACGTTGAATCATTCGGCGTTCGTTCCGTCGCTCATTCTCGTACCATTTTTGCACCATTCAAAGAGACTGGCGAATATCGAACGTTAAAAAAAATTATCCTACCACTGAGTAAACCAATGTTCGATACTCCAATTTATCGACCGAAATAATACAAAAAAATATGTACTTTTTTTAGGACGATAAAAAATGCATTATAATGAAAAAATAATGCTGTTAAGCGTGGAATACCGCAGCACTACTATCACTTTAACACTCTCCCCTGACATTTTTTTTTTTTAGTTTCTTTCCATTTTCGCCCCCTTTTTCCCCATTTTCTTTCAGGAAAGCCGATCGACACGCTGCGGTCGTGACCGATACAGTTATACCCATAACTAACACTATAGACGCGCGTGTGTCTGTGTATCTCTGTATATTTATATATATAGTACATTAGGACGATGCAGCACGAGCGGTGCTGCATGCACCGGGCCGTAAATCAAGTAGCCGTCGGGAGCGACCGATAAATAAGTTTCTGCGCCGAAGTATTTTGCAATTTTTCTCACCACCGTGCCATCCGCCCGGTTCCCTCCGCGAAACTCGCCGGCCCGAGCTATTGTTTCCTCTTTGATATTCCCGGTGGCGAGTCGTCGGCGGTCTGCTCGCCAACCGCTCCCGTTCGTGTGCTCCCGTATAGCTCTCTCTCTCTCTCTCGTCCACTTTCGCCATCCTCTCGCCCACACCAAGCCCTCCGTCGTCCCGCAAAGTGGAGGGAGAGAAGGCTCTCTCCATAAATCTGGGCGATTGCGTGCACTCGGCACGCGGCCAATAAGTGGAACGTGCAGTCTGCAAACCCGAGAGGTGGAGAATCGACGATTTCTACCGCTGCTACCAATGCCGCTGCCGCTGGTCGAGCAACGTCATGCTTGAGCTCTCCTATTGCACCAGGGGGTTGGCCCACCAGGCAGCGCATGTTGCCGGAAAAGCTCCGACGATATTTTTTCCAGCAATGTTACCCCCAAAATCGACGACAGTACGCTAATTTCGCGCACGATCGCGGTATTGGCTTTTTTTCCCCAACGGGATCAAACATCAGGTCAACCGATGAGTTTTGAGCAGTTCACATTGCATGTAGGCCAAGTTTTGCTACTATTTTAAATAATTACAATATTGCAATTATTTTTCGGGTTCAATACTCGACATGGTTACGATGTACTGATAAAAAAATGTGGTTGACTTAAATAAATTTCGTTTCAATCAACTATACGGCTCGGGTAAATACGTTCAGAGAAATATGTACGTAATATGAACAAAATAATTTATTGTTTTTCCAAAATGAGAAACAATACGACCAACATGATGCTAGGTGACTTGAGACGAATTTCGTTTGTTGTAATCAAATAGATATTTTATCCAACTTATATATGTAATTGAGTGGACAAACTTATCGATGCTTCAATCTCATATTTTATTTTTTGTGAACAAAGACTTCACTTCTGGAATAAATATTTCTTTGAAAGAATAAATCGCGTGTTGGTAAGAAAAACGTAGTTTGTTCACTTAATGTAAGGTTTGGAACAAAAAATTATAATGATGAAAGAAACTTTTACTCGCTTGAAGTAAGCAAGTACAATTTTTTAAAAATATTTAATACTTATCAACATTGGTTTACGGCAACAAAATACATTTTTATTTAATTAGTAATCGCTTTCAAGTAACCACAATGTTGTTGATAAGCGACAATGCGGTACTGTACGAGCAAGGAACAACTATCTGTCCCAACACCAATGTTTCATCGGTGCTACAGAAAGTGCTTGGTATTGAACAAAACAAAAAAATTAGCATTTCTGTTTGTACGATAAACTTTTAGTTAATACCTACGAACTATCCTACGTGTCTTGTACGTTCGCAGGAACTGTTTCATGTGCGAGAAACGATTACTCGTGTTTGTCCTCTAGCGGCATTATTTGGTAGTTGCTATTTTGAATTTCAATCAACGAAATGATTATCGATATAATCAATTTCAGTGAACGGAAAGGTCCAATATGAGAAACACAAACTCGATAATTTAACCGAGTATGATTTGAATGGACTATACGTCGCCATGTGAAATCAAATAAGATGTAGTTGAATTAATATCGATGTGTTTTTGAGTCCACACTATTTACGATTCAAAAAACTGAGCCATTTCAAAAAGACCGGTAAGTTGGTCCCAGCAAGTATATACTTGCGAATGATTTTGTCAAAGATGAGGTGGGCTAAATACTAAGATGTACGCTGTGCACTGTAATTGATTCGAATAATTTGTTGAGATAAAGTGAACTTTAGTTTAGTCAGATAGATGTTTCTTTAAAAATAGAGAAAGCTTTGAATGAACGGGATATTCAGTGTACTCATCGTCTTCAACCGAAATCTTTTTCGTTTTTCCTGACAAGAAATCACCTCTATCCAATCCGATATACACACTTGTGTGTGATGTCATTCAGGTATGTTGCGTCAGAAATTCCAATGAAACCGTTGCACGATTCAACCACATAATGATGTTCCGCAAAATACTTTGAGGTTTAGTGCAACAAAACCATTTATTAAAGGAAAGGAACGGTTGGCCGATCGTTGATCAAGCCAACGAAACTGGTGGATATTCCTTTGAATAAACAGGATGTTTGAACTCGATTGGTGGTTCAGCATTGATCATATTGTTGACTTAAATACGTCTTATTTAATTTAAATAAAGATTGGTCAACCTGTCCGTTCAACTAAATGCATTCACTTAAATCAACTGTATTTTGCTTCCTCATAGAGGAAGCTTTGTTTTTCTCAGTGTTGAAAACATAATTAACCCCTTCACTGTCAGGGGCCCCTATAGGGGCCAAAACGTATAGAGAAATATGTTTTTCTGCCAGAGAAGTGCTTAAGGGAAAGGTAAAACGGAAACTCGTATTAAGTTTCCGCTACTGGTCTCTCGCCAGAATAGCCCGCGGCGCCAAAAATGTTATGATGCAGTCATGTGTGCTGCATGAACAAAAAAAAATAAAATAAAAATAACGAAGTCAATGCAGCTACAACGCGAGCGGGTAAAGATTACGTTACCCAAAGTTACCTTTCGTTCTGCACTCATAGGTACCGAAGTGATTACACATATTCACGAGTTTGTTAACCGTACGGCTTCCTTTTGAATTTTCATTTTCCTTCCTTTCTCATTCCCGTTGTTACTATCTCCAAGTTATACACTGACCAATATGATGTTTATGCAGAGTATATATAAAGAGGAGTAATCATTTTCGCCGTACGACTGTTTTGCCAGAGGTTGGGCTGAGCCGAACCGACCGCTCGGTGGAAACCACGGAATTTAACGCTGCGCTGCCATTTGTTCGTTTTATCGTGCGATAGTGGAACGCGAAGATGAGGAAGCTTTTTGCCGATTAAATAACGAAACCGAGAACATAATACGGCGGGGCAAGAAGTAGAATTTGAACAGGCGAACTACGTCGGAGACGTAACTCGTGTCGTTCTCAAGATCGGCGGCGCAGAAGCGTGACCGATAGCTGAGGCGTAAAAGCGACATTTTTTTTTTCATCATCCTCATCTCCGCTTCGTCCCAACCGGGAGACACTTAGCACTGTTCTCTACACGCGGGAACGTTACGCAAACGTAGAATAGCGTTGAGTTTGGATAAGAGTCGTCGACTCACAAGATTACGCTTTTTTTACCCCACTCTTTTATTACAATTTCTTGGCACGTTTCTCTTCAGCTCGAAGGTAAAAAGTTAAATTTGCATGAAGCAACGCCGCGCGGTGAACTCTGTCGGTTATTTCGCGAGATTCTCCTCTTATTTCTCGTGGCCTACTTATTTCGTCGCTGCGAGAGGAATTCTAGGTGAGATTCAACCATCGACACAGTTGTGGGACCGCAACGGTCCCCTAGGGTCTTGTACTGGCCTTGTCGGGTCTTGTAGTGATATTCGCCCGACCCCGGTACTGAGTCAGACCCAACATATCAGCTCGACGAACTATTCGGAATTGGGGTCTTCATCTTTTATTTCCGTCAGACATCTCGTCTTTTAACAAAAATTTCTTGAAATCGAGCAACGGATGCTTCGAGCATCGCATTCATCGGGTCCTAATGAGATGCAGAAGTTGCCCGAGCGAATGCGAGTGACGCCCTTGCCTCGTTGAAAAAGCTCGATAAGACACCCTAATTTCTTCCTCGAAGAAAATTTATTTTCCTTTTTTAGAAAATTCGTTTCGTATTCCGTGTTCTAAGCATCCTAGGTGAGATTCAACAATAGACAGATCTGTGGGACCGTATCGTTCGCCAAGGATCTTATACTCGTCCGGCTCTCAGCCGGTATCCATTCGACTCCGTCATTGAGTCGGACCCATAGTATCGGTTCGACGAACAATCCGGAGTTGGGGTATTCATCTTTTACTCCCGTTAGACATTTCGTCTTTTAACAAAAATTTCTTGAATGCTTCGAACATCGCATTCATCCGGTACTTCATGAGGCGCAGAAATTATTCGAGCGAATACGAGTGACGCTTGTGCCTTGTTGAAAAAGCTCGATAAAACAGCCTAATTTCTTCCTCGAAGAATATTTATATTCGTTATTGAGATAATTCAATTCATATCTCGTGTTCTAAGCATCCCAGGTGAGATTTAACAATAGACACGTCTGTGGGACCGCATCGTTCGCCGAGGATCTTAAACTCGTCTGGCTCTCAGCCGGTATCCATCCGACTCCGTCATTGAGCCGGACCCAAACTATCGGTTCGACGAACAATCCGGATTTAGAGTCTTCATCTTTTATTGCCGTTAGACGTTTCGTCTTTTAACAAAAATGTCTTGAAATCGAGCAACGGCTGATTCGAGCATCGCATTCATCGGGTCCTAATGCGATGCAGAAGTTGCCCGAGCGAATGGGCGTGACTCTCTTGCCTCGTTGAAAAAGTTCGACAAGACACCCTAATTTCTTCCTCGAAGAAAATTTATTTTCGTTATTGAGAAAATTCAATTCGTATCTTGTGTTCTATCGAGCGTTGGCGTCGTTTTTGTTATCCGCTCATACACAGACACACAGTCGTTGTACCCGCGTACAGTGAGGTTGGGCTGGCTCGTAGTTCTTCGACGAAATGAAATGAGAAGATAGCCGGGAACGAGGCTGGGGGGACGACGATGAGAGAAATTATCCTTTGAGCCAGTCAGCAGCGGGTCGGTTGTGGGCTTCCGAGCTAGCGCAGCGTAAAAGCGAGGCGCTTACTACTTCCTGAGGGATTCCGGGGCATAGCGAGACCAACCTAGGTTTCCTTATTTTCCTTTCTCGCCTTTCCTCGATTTTCTCCGCATCTCCGCCGTCCCGTCCGGCTCTTCGAGCTTGTCTGCCTCTTATATCTACCCTCTTCTTTCACTTCAATTACGCAGTCGAGAAATGCCAGGAGCATCAATTGATTTAAGAGCTGAGAGCCTACGAGAGTGTTGAAGGAGTCTCGGGGTTAAAGGTCGATGGCTGTGGAGCGGAATGAAAGGATGGCTTCTCCCACCTTTTCAGGGCATTCGCCGGCGAACGAGAGGCGATCAGAGTAGGTTAACATGACTTGGGAGAATAAACTGTTGGGGGCAAAAGGAACGGCAAGGAAATTGAGGATACCGGAAGTGAAACGGGCTGAATGAAAAATAAGAACAGCGGGAAGGTCTACAGAAATAAAAGCAGCACAGCCACGTTTCAGTCACTGGCTGCTGGAGCGTTTCGGGCGTCATCGTGAAAGTCCTTTAGGATTAAAATAAATCCTAATCTAGCGACAGGTCGTAAAGTCGAGAGGAGGGCCGGAGGGCGCTGTCGAGCTTCGTTGGCGCGTAGATTCGAGAGGATGAGAACGGCGGCGATGGAGGAGGAGAGGATTGAAGAAAGAGCAGAAATTGCGTAACGCGAACGAGCAGAACGGCAGTGAGGAGAAAAGGGTTAATACAAAAAAAAATAGAATACGAATATCAACAAATGATATCTCTGATGATATGTTTTCAGAAATTCAGATAGAATTTCTTTCCATTATTCCTCATATTCCATATTCCGTACAATGTAAAACAAAAAATTGTGAACTTAATGTACCGGTATTGGAAGCTTTTATGCATAAATCTGAATATTAAATTTAATGTACAAGTATCATGTAAAATTACGGTACTTATAAAGCAATTTCAAAATACTTTGAGTATTAGTATTCAACTTTGAGTATTATTAAAGAACTTTTTTTAAAAACACCACTTTTTTTTATCATTTTTTACTTGCCGTACATTCATTTTGCATAACATTTGTATATTAAATTTAATAAATACCAGTTTATGCATAAAAGCTTCCAAGACTGGTGCATTAATTTTCATGCAGAAATTTTTTACAGTGTATGCAAAAATGTACGTGATGCTACACAGATAAAAAAATGCGAAACCAACTAAAGATTCGGGCAGGGCTGTTCAAATAAATATTTAAGTGGTGGAACAAAATATTTGAATGTCTGAAAAATATTTTTGTGAAATCGTCGAAAAAATGGTTGACCTAATGAATCTTTTAGCTGCACCAAGAAAATATTTATTTGAACATCCTTGCCCGAATCTTTAGTTCACTCAACCCTATTTTTTTATCGATGTATGTGTAAGAACCAAAGGTCGTTTCCAGCTCGTAGCTTTCGGCCCGGGTGATTCGCCCCGCACCCTTTGGATTCTAACCGTTCAGTTACGATCAAACCTTCACATCATACGACGATGCGACTAGATGGATATATACGTTTATTTCATGTTCTCAGGCCTAAGCCGCCTAAGAACACCGTGCCTCAAAACACAAAAGATCCTTATAACCTAAAAAACTACAAATAACATAACAAAAGAAAAGAATATAAAATAGTCTTTAAAAAAGATGTAAAAATGAAGAAACATAAGAACACTTAAAATAAAAATTAAGCAAATATAATAAAATATATGAAAATATAAGAATATGCAGAAATATATGAAAACAAATATAAGAATACAAAAACAAAATGCAAACTACGAATTGGTCACCGTCGTCGAAACGACTCAATGTGCTCGCACATAAAACAAAGTTTGCAGTTTTCCGTCACACAGACCAGTCGATCGGATCAGATCGGATACCAATAAGGTAAACGACCCAGTTTGTGCCTCCCACGGCACATTTTTGTTTACTGTAAAATCAGTTTTCGTAAAAAATCACCTAGATTACTGGTAAGTTGAAAAGCGTTAAATGTTGTTTATTTTAGCGACAAACATAATTTTTTTTAATCAAATGTTTAGTAATAAAATTTATCAGCGAATAGTTCGACTTACACTTCAGTCGGCTCAGAAAACCATTGCTAGACTAGCTTCGGCAGTTGCAGAATAGTGCGTTTTCAATCTCAAGTAAATATTCAACCACATGAAACTTATATCACAATGTTCAGCAAGAACCACTTTACTGATGTGATGAAAAAAAAATCCTACTTTTGTTCAGTTGTTTTGTTAAATTCAGTGGGTCAATGACGCCGTCACATAAGACGCCGTTAAGGTTATGCCGCGGTTACTGACCCTCGATTTTTCTACACATCTAATGAAATTATAATATCTGTCAGCCAATTCCATCTTTTTCATTGTTTGTACCTGAAATTTTATACTAAAATTACATAAGAAATGCAATTAAATCCATTTCAATTGACAATGCAAAGTTTCAGAAACTGGGTAACTGCTGCGTGAGTGTCAGAAACCGGGTGCACGCGAGGGTCACAAACTAGGACATTAGTGGGACTACAGTGTCAGAAACCCCGGCAGTAGACAAGCATTATTAAATCAATATTATTATTAAAATGATCGATTTTTTTACTTGCATAATAGGTGAATTTTATTCGGAAGCTTTTAATATATGTGCATTCATTTTCAGTTCTCTTTTATTTTGACAATGACACGCGTTCGTAATTAATAGAAAACCTACAACGCTGCTCTAAAAGTGTAACAAAACTGGGCCGTTTACCTTACGCGAGCGTCAGCTGAACACTGCTGTGTGTGGATGCGACACGGCCCGTCTGTGTTCCGTACGTAGTTTCATGTTCGAACAGCTTCAACAGCCGGCCCGAGAACGTATAATTTTTAACGGTCTACAAGGTAATTCTAAAATTCGCCGCATCTCTCCGTTCGGAAATTTGGACCAGCCAAGTGAGGAAGCACGGTTTCAACACCGTCGTGAATACAATATGTGGGCATACACACATTGACACGGCCGTACGAGTAGGAATGCTCGAGAGTGACGGAGGTAGGGGGTGGGTTGTTGTAGCAGGGTTAGTAATGGTCGAGCGCTAGGCAAACAAAGTATCCCCTTGTCCAGAGGTGGCTCGCCTCTCCCGTCCAGCAACGGCAGCGCATATTCCTCTCGTGCGACGCAACCTACTCTCAACGGGCTACAGTTTCGGAGGGGTTCAGGCATTGTTGAGCTGGTCCGCAGTAGTTCAAGGGATCGGGGAGGCTGCCGGAGCGGGTCGAGTGTTGTATGATATGATACTCGACAAACGGCTTGCCTACGACCGAGTCCGAGTACCTACGAAAGTGTACGCTAGGTGCGCCGGCTTCCCTCCGAAGCTTCTGGGAAACCTTCCGCAGCCTCCATACGGCATCACCGCTGTTTCGCGACCCTCCCCAGTTATACTGCCAGTGTACCGCGTTACGTATGCGCGACACAGAGAATTTGGAGCCCCCCCCCCCCCAAAATAAACACCCTTCAGCGGATATGAACCCGACGCGACGGCTGACCAAACCTCGACCCTCGCTACTTCGTCATGTTGCTCCAGCCTCGAGCTTTCCTTCCGACGTTGGCGTTTGTAAACGCGAAAGGAAAAAAACCAAAAAAATTGTTGGGTCGACGTGTTCGGGATGTCGACGGGCGGCGAGAGGGGAAAGCTGCATCCTCGCACCATCGTTTTCTCACTGAAACCCTCACTCACCGCTCGACGCGGCGCGTATCCAAAAAATTAAATTTCCATGCCCCACTCAACTTCCGGGTCGACATGTTTTCAAAGTCTTTTTTTATTTTATTTTTTGATCGCTCTTTCACTCTCTCGCTCGGCTATCGAGGGCGGAACGTGAATTCTCTGCTCTTTCTCGTCGCCCCGCTGTCGCTGCCACCGCTGCGACCGGAGGGCTCGGAATATTTGACGGACAGCCGATAAACGGAAATACCAAATTCGCTGCTTCCACGAACTAACGAGCCACCGTGAAATTATACCTGCGCGGGTTATAGATTAAAGTGGAAGCATTTTTTTTTTATTAAAAAAAAAAGAAACATCGAACTGCCGAAGCGGAATTCGTGCCCGACGTATTATCCGTGACGGAGTTTGATTTTCATACGCGAGTACGTATCGGTGTTGGCTTACCTGCATCCGCGTTATTCGATGCGCTAATAACATGAATACTTTAAAGCTTGATTTGCAGCTCCGCTCTCGTCGCGTTGAGCCAACGAGCCAGCGAGTAGCGCAGCATTTCCTTCACTCTTCGACAAAATAATTTGCACGAAAATGTTGAAACTTCACAGAGAAAAAAAAAGAAAAAAAAAAAAAGAAACACGTTGATTACAATATTTCCCTTCCGCTGTAACGAGCGGGAAAACCCATCAACCGTCAAATAGAATCTGTTTTTAAAAAATCAGAGGGTCGGAAAAAAAAGGTGAAAAAATAAATGTGTCAAATGTAAAAACCAATTGCATTGTCGACGGTGTTACAATGAAAATCCCTGGATAACGCTCTGATACGGCCGCTCGACCGTCAAAAGAATCGAAACGTGGAAATTTTCCGGTTTCATCGCTTCTGTTCCCATTGTGTCTTTACATACGAATTTTAACGTATATATGGATTTTTATTACATTTTTTTCTTTTACAACGGTGCGACCGCCGTGTGTTGAACGTGCACCGTGAAATCCACAAGCACATAGTTGTTGTTCCTGTCTCTACCCAATATTCACCGCGACTTATGCCCACTATTGTCAGCACGCGCAGGCCTCGGTAATTTAGCAGAAATTATTCGCCTGTTGTGAGGGCCGCACAGCCGGAGCAAGCTTGGCGCACCGCGGGGAGGGGCGGACGTTTATATTGCGAATACTATCGCAAATTAGTTCCAGCCGGAGTCACGGGGCGTATATCTTCCGGCGCGTGACGTTAATGTAAATGTAATTTGCCATATACGTATACGCGATTATAAGCGTTATACACGCCACGAGTTGGATTTATTAACGCTGCAATTAATTGTCGAAGGTTGCACGGTGCGCGAGCCGTTTAATCGGGCGGCGAAGGACTAAAATCATTGAACTCGTTATCCGAAAGCTCGACCCGTTGTGTGTGTGTTTATTTTTTTCCTCCCTCTGCAGTCCCTTGTTATATCCTGGCCACTCCCGTTGCCGCCGATTTTCTCCGGGGCTCGATTATTTTTACTTTTCTTTATACATTTTTTTTTTCTCTTCGTCCTTTCAGGAATCGCTTTTTGCCTCTCATTCTTTCTTTCGGTTAGCCGAAAGCGAACCTTCACCCTCCGATCGCGCTCCTATAATACCGTTCCGTCGCCCTCCACTGTCTTTTTCATTTGTTATTCACAGCTCGGTGATTTTTAAAAGAAAGCCTCCGACGGTCCTCCGGTCGCAATAATTATTACCGTGGGCAATCTTTGGCCCGCATTCAAGGAAATCGCGTCTCCACGTTGGCGCGGAGCGAAATAGGGGACGGAGTGCTAAAGCCTATATAGCCCCCTCTTGGTCCCGCAGCTTTTGCAACCCTCCACCACGGTCGGTGCCCGCGATTCGCTCGGGGCGGCTGAGCGGGAAACTGGAAAACGCGAGGCAGCCACAGAATCGCGCGGTAAAGGTAAAGCCCGAAGAAATATAATGAGAGGCGAAGCCTTTCGGGACGTTTTTACAAACGGCACTGCATTCGGGTTCGTCATTACCATCGTTTCGTCGTTCGCTTTCTACCTTTATCTCGATCTTCCAGCACTTCACTGTGCTACGATATTTTTTCCTTCCTCCGCCCGCCTTTTTTATTCGTTCCACCTTTATTACTCATTCGACAATGTAGCCGTGGAGAGAGATTCCCTCTATTGTATAGATTCTTGATATTTGTAGACTTCGCTGGAAGTGCGTTTATATCGTCGAGATAAGAGTTAATGGGAATTCGCGACAGCCCCACTCTGGTAGATCGATTTTTATTTCGCTCTCCCAGTAATAATGATCTTATATATATTGTATTATTTATTTATTTATTATGGAATCATACGCGCAGAACCCAATTATAAGCTGTCAGGGAGTCCTGACAACTAAAAATAAACATGTTGGAGAGCGTATAGTTACATAAGATATAAAAATAGACAAGCTATACGAGCTATAACAGGCGATACGTAAAGGTATCCGACAAATAAGATAATGGTAATCTGAGAGAATACGTCTCAGTAATAAGTAAAGATATTTGCCGATCAAAATGAAAAGATAAATAAAATAAGTTTTATAAAATGCCTATATCACAAAAAAAAACCAAAATGCGTCTCGTTGCAAAATTTTTACTCTTCGACAATATGCAATAAATGTTAAACATTATTTGTGCCGCGTTGACGCCAATTTCCACCATCCGCGGGACGCCACGTTGAAATTTAATCGTCCAGTTAGTTTCACCCCTCTGCTTCCGGTCCTCCAAGTCTGCTCTAGCTGTCACACTCTGCATCACAGTGAATATTTTGGAAAACTGTAGATTTGTTTGTTTGTTCATTTGCATTTTTGCATGACAGTCAGTATTTGATATGACGCAGATTTGATATACTGCAGGTGTGATATGTTGCATTACAGTCAATATTTTGGGAAACTGTGGATTTGTTTGTTTTCTTACGTCCTGATCAGCTTTTTCCTGCATCTACGGTCAAGGAGATTTCTCTCACTTTTACGCGTTTATCGCATGTGACGCTCTTTCAGAACAATGCCCCTTTTGAATCTAACCTTTCGGAAATTTATTCAGGGATGGGCTAAGTCTGTGCCAAAATAATATGTGTGACTCGACTATTAGCGCGCAGTCTCTAACACACTCGGACGATTACGAATCTCCGCGTGACCCTGACACACCGTACGAAGGCCTAAGTGTAATACGACCCCTGATGGCTCGCACCGCGCTGCACTGAGTCGGGCTAACGTTATCACTGGCCGTCGAGTTCGTTGCTCTATACTTCGGTTCTCACTTGGAAAGATTAAAAAACCTCGACTTCCAGATATTAAATTTCTTCAGTTTATCAACTTATTCAAATTTCAATAGATTATTAATTATCCACAGATATTTGAAAGTATTTAATTATTGATCGGTAAAATCAACAAAAGAATAAAATTTTCAAAGAAGATTGATGAAATGAAATGAATGATTCTAAAATAAAATAATTCGATAACTTAGGGTGATTAGGAATGAATGAAATGTTCGAATAAGTCGAGATGATCGATTGATGATGATGTAAAGTTCGAAATTCCGAATTCCGAATTCCTTCTTCCTTCCTTCCTTCGTTCTTTCTTTCAGTGAAAGTCGATTGAGTCAACGATGGATGTTGAAGACAATGAATGTTGATAATGAAGAATGTAGGTGATGAAATAATGTTCCGTTGAAACTCCGATTTATTCCGTTGAAATATGTGAAGACTTTATTTAACTTTCCGACTTCAAAGTTCAGACTTTAATGATTGAAATAATTTTTTTTTCTGTGCATAATACTCTCTGCGACAAGTGAATTGTGAACAAGTAATGTCTCCAAGAAGTGTCGAAGACTGACACGTAGCTGTCCAGGCAGTGAAGAGCTGTTCCGGCAAAGAGGTGATGCGCCCTTTGAGGAGCTTCTTTTATTGTTTTAATCGGGGGGCGCCCGCGCCGCCAAGCAGTGCATTGCATCAGCTGCCCCCTCCGTGGTAATTATCGATCGGTTTCGGCGTCTTCCGTAACTTATTTTAAAATTCCGATCCGATGCTTCGTTTACGAGAAAATCGAGAAGCAAGACCACTTCCGGCATCCACTTCCGGCATTTTGGACTATATACACTTGGTAGCGTCTCGCTCAACTCGCTTAAAAATCTTTTTTTTAAGTACTTGGCGTCGAGACGCTACCGCGTCTCTTGATAATTTCGCAATTTCGGTTTTTACAACAAATTCCCGGATAAACAAATTATTCTGTTAATTTTCGATTTAAATAATAATAGTTTACAAATTTGAACGAAGTTCCTACGACGCTTCTATCAAAAGTTATAACCCTGATCTAACGAATTGTTTTAAATATTGCTTATAAATTCCTGATTTTCAACGGATTGTTTTCTAATTTCGTTTAAATTAATAATAATGTCCCTGAATATTTTCCTGAACAATAACAACTAATTCCCTGTTATCGACTATTATATTTGATTATTCTACTGATAGTAAAATCATGATTCTATCATGTTATTTAATTTCCCTGATGATTATAATAATAGATGATAATATTTCATACATTTTTATAATAATTTTATAAGAACGATTTGACCCAAAATATCCTTCATGCGTGATTTTACTGTATACTTAATGAATTTATTATTTTCTGACCAAATTCCCATGTCTGCTTTATTCTGATGTTGTTTTCATTTACAACAATTCCATAATTTTAAGTGAGCGTTATGCATAATTATGCCCCAAGAGTCACACTGATTCTCTGGCTGCACGGCTGTGTGCGTACGTGCGTCGCTGCGCGCTACGTGTTAGAGAGATAAGGCACCGTCTCCCGACGGATACAGTTAAAGATTCGGATAGTCTTTCCCGTCTCAATTAAAACAATAGGTCTTCAAGTAGCCGAAGGCATCCTCGCTGCCGATGATACCCCTCTAGCAACCCGAATATCCCTTTGATATTTTACTTCCGTTTCGTCTTTTGGTTACATGAGTGTGCCAATCTGTTGCTATGCCAATCACTGAATCGAGTCATTCAGTATTAGCTGATACATCAAATAATTAATTACTGCACAGGTAATTGTTTCTCAGCGGCTAATTACTTTCCACGAATTTCTATGGCATTTTGACTATTATTTTACTTCCCAATTTTTGTGGATTTTTGGTCAGTTGCGTCGGTGAATTTGGCTAAAAATTCACAGGACGTAACAGTTTGTTGATTTGGATATTTGTTCCAACCCTCTCCCTCCTTCGGTTAAGCTGACAGCCCCGTTCGGGTGGGATTTTGAAATTCCGAAATGCCATTTCGTATACTATAATTTTAGAATTGCGGTTTTCATAGCATATGGAGTGGATTTAAAAATGTCGTATTTCCATTCCATATGCCATATTTTCGGAACTGCGGCTTCATAGCATACAGAGAAGAGTGGGCAAAATGGGATAACGAGACAAAACGCAATTTCCCAATAAGTTTTGGATGATGGCCATGGTGGAACGACGGCAAATCGGGTTTGAAAATCCGGATGTATCGTTGGGACAAAATCGGGCATCCAAAAATTATTGGAAGATTGCGTTTTATCTTCACTGTCCCGTTATGCCCCGCTGTGCCATTTTGAGTCCACATAACCGCTAGTATGTTATATGTTGGAAAATATGATAAGATGCGTATTTTCAACAAATGTCATTAATTTGAGAAGGGTTTATCAGTAATTATTCTGTATGTTAAATGCAGAGCAAATGACTCAGTATGGTACGCGGGACACTTAGGCACGATTCTAATAATTTCATACGTCGGCAAACAATTCGAGTTATTTATAGCTCTCATTGAAAAGTATTCCTTATTCTTCCAAGTTGCCGTTATGAAAAGTGGCCGTACAAGACATTTTTCAATTGAAATAATTGCGATAGTCAATGTCAACATTTACCAGACAACATTTGCCAGATAGACCGACGTTCGTTTTTTATTCGCGCTTCGATTGACTGCGTTTTTACCGTATGCTTAATCCCGGATTTATTCATCCATTTTCTGCGAGTGAGGACGAGGGGTCTGTAGGCTCCCCATTCCTATTCACAGGAAATGAATGAATAAATCTGGGATTAAGCGTACGGTGGAATCGTAATCGTTGACTTTTGGAATGAAACAGATATGCCGTTATAATTTTTAGAACGAGTTAAAGGTGGGTGAAAAGTTAGGAGGGGTGTCAGAAACGCTGACAACCCCTAATATGTCGCCGAACTACAAATTACCAAGCTCGGTTCCACAGACAGACAGTCAAGCAGCCAGCAATCAATGGAAAAAATCTCAAGTTTCCTCCAAGTTTATTTCCTCCGAATGATTATTAAAAGCATTCCTCGGCAGTTTTCTTACCGTAGCCTTTTGTAACCATCTCTGAACAAGGTTTTGCCTTCACCTTGCCCCAGTTTTTCCTTTTTTTTTTTCTAAGAGCAAAGCTTTCCTGGTTTCAACAGGAGCATATCGTTTGTCGATACTCATTTCCGTAAGAGCTTCTAACGATGAAAATATCTTTGAGTGCAAATGCTATAGCAAGGAATCGTGCTTCCATGAATAAAACATTATGAGCAAATACAATAGGCCTTACACAAAGCGTGGAAATGCATCACATTGTGACTTTCTCCGGGCGCACATTTGAGCTATTTCATTTCAGGTTTCACGGCTTTGGGAGTTGAAGATATAGAAAACAAGTACAAGACGAGGGTGAATAAGCACTCTGCTGCATCTAGCCGTCACGCCCGGTGCCATAGCTAAGGCTCTTGCGCTGTTCTTTTGTCTGTCAACAATTACGTGACTCCCATTCAAAGCGGCCCCATGATTGTTATGCGCGACGATTTCTCGTGTCGAAGAGGTGCAACAGCGGTCGGCTTTCCCGCAGCACAGAGGGCGATTTCATAATGGAAATAGAGGACAAAGCCGGGGTGGAACGCCTTGACTCAAGAATAAGAGATGCAAGGCGCGGAAGAGCTCCAGCCACATCATATAGAAAGCGGTGAAAACGGTTCGCCGTCTCGCGTTCGTGGCATCCTCTATCGCAACCGCGTGGCATTCCGTCCCACAGAATTGTCACGATGCCACATGATTTTGTTTGTTTTCCATGTTCGGAGGGTGGCTTCCCTCGTAGCGGACCCTATCGCACGAGGCTTTCACGAATTGCGAACTGCGAGTGGATGCGCAACCATACACAATTCTTGTCACCTCGTCACCGCATCAGTGACAACCCAAGGGCCTTTGACTCCGAGCCTTTGACTCCGAGACACGTTCATCATTCACGGTTACGTGCAGTGAGTTATAGGCAGAAAGCTAAAGGGTCTCCAAAAGTTTAGGAGCATGCGCGACGACTCGGCCCGAAAATGGATCGGTGATCGTCATAACCTGATTGCGAACACGTTGAGGTGGTTTGTTACCCTCTGGGTTGCTCGCG
The DNA here is from genome assembly GCA_963922035.1 of Amblyjoppa proteus. Lineage (NCBI taxonomy): Eukaryota > Metazoa > Arthropoda > Insecta > Hymenoptera > Ichneumonidae > Amblyjoppa > Amblyjoppa proteus. The sequence continues at coordinate 15,654,106 of OY998233.1, forward strand.
AATCGAGGCTCATTTTCGGTTCTGTGGATCTAGTTCGAGACGAAATTCATTTCGCCTGTGAGTAGTTTGATGCAAATGAGTACGTGGTCCCACTAAATGGCTGTGCAATTAACGGCTGCAAGACGGCTGTTTAGGTTTGAGAGGTGCCAACTACAAACGAACTTTTTTTCATGCTAACAAGTGCGTGACGAAAACCAGAGGGAGGAAGAGAAATATGATTACATCCGTTCTCGAGTACGGGAAATGACGGTAATGGAAAACAGCTCTATCGCAACCGCGTGGCATTCCGTCCCACAGAATTGTCACGATGTCACATGATCTTGTTTAACTTTCACGTTCGAAGAGTTGCTTCTCTCATTGTGCACCCTATCGCGGCTTCCCACGAATTGCGAGCTGCGAAGTGGATGACGAACCATAAACGATTCTTGTCACCTTGTCACCGCATCGGTGACAATACAAGAGTCTTTGACTCCGAGGCAACTTCATCACTTACGAGGCAACTTCATCACTTATAGGCAGAAGGCTAAAGGGTCTCGAAAATATAAAGTGCTTGCACGACAATTCCTCACGAAAATTTATCGGCAATCATCGCAACTTAATTGCGAAGATGTCGAGATCCCCTCATGGAAATAAAGTATATGCATAAATATATTTCCGAATATATATTATATATTTATAAGATATGTACTGGATATATAATATATATCCAGTATATATCTGAGATATAGAAGTTTTTGCCGGATTATATATCTGCAAACTATACCGAAGATCTATGAAAGATACATACAGGATACATAAATGATATATCTATGTAGGTTAAATCAGGGTGATATGGCCATGATTTTTTAAAGAACGAAAATTAGAGGTTTAACGTTTAAAAAACTTTTACATTTTTGTTGTAACCAACTCTAGAAACATTAAAATAAAGTAGTTAACTCAGAACTTTCGATATTTTCGATGCGTGATTTAATTGCAGCTCTGTAAATAAATATTTGCGATCGGCCGTCTCACCCGTGCACTACGGGTGACATGGCCACAGTAATACTGGTAGTCAATGAAGCTTAGAGAAGTAACGGAATCGCACAAAACATTTTTTACTATATTTCATGTTGCCTACATAACCTACAGAAAAACAACTTCTGCTAAATGTTTCAGCTGCTAAACTAAAAAAAAAACAGTTTTACTGGCCATATCACGTGGATAGTGCGGGTGAGATGGCCACGTGGCCCACCACCATTGACGTGGCCATCTCACCCGCAATATCCAGGCGATAAAGCCATCGTCCGCTGTTGCAGGCGGTGGCCCACGACCATTGACGTGGTCATATCACCCATTATCCGTGAAAAATATCCACCGCTTAAAATTAGGGAAGACATTTTTTTAAATAGGTTTACTACACGCCATTCTTTTCTTGAAAGATCCAACTACAGTGTGCAATATTCATTTACTAGCAAAATTATAATTTAGTATATCTCTAGAGCGATAGAAATATAGCTCGAGAAATTTCAGGCTACCTCGAAATAGGGATTCGCCGCTCATACTGACCGTTGTACGTATAATCTTAAAATTTTTTGTGTAATCACATTGTATCCACATATACTAAAAAGTGTGCAAGCGGTGGCACCATTCGATTATTACGTTAAAAGATATTACGGGTGGCCACCTCACCCTGATTTACCCTATCTGTAAAATATATGCAGAGTACATATCCTTCGTATTTGTGGCATATTTAATTTATATACATGACATATATTCACTCAAAGGTGATTAGTACATACCGAAAAAAGGTTTGGTAATATTGAAAAAAATAATAAAAAAATGTTCACAACTTTTCAAAATTTATTTCTATAATATTAACGATAAACATAGGTACTATCGGAAACTTTGAATATTATTGGTTGTGCAGCATCTCAATATTTAAGTCTCTAGATATAACCGGCAATATCTATTATCATATTTCTGCGGGCTGTTTCAGTTTTGGCTATGTGCAGTCACAGATGATACGCTGTTCTGTCACATCAAAGATATATATGTTATTATATTTAATATATATATATTGTAACGAATATGTAGCTGACTATCCATTAGGACACACGGTATTAGTTAGGTTTGACAGTAGACAAACAAACGGACGATCGATCGTCATATAAACAGTCTTGATCAGACTTTCAGAGACGAGAAACGTTTGACACTTGATACTCGAGATACATAGCCGTGATTATATCGATAATATCCGCCCCAAAACCTAATACGCGCTTTATTCTTTCCCACAGTTGTTACAATATATATCGAGGTATATAGGAATATGTACAATATTTATATACGTGAATGTATATAACGTATAAAACATATATATCTGAACATACATTAGTTCATATATGTAATATATAATCAGTATATATGAAAAATATAAAATTGTAGTATATCCCGTTATATATCTGGCGGATACAGGGAAAACCAGCCAACGAATGAACAGGGCCAATAAATGGACACTTTCCATAAGAGCAGGTGCATAAGAAACGTCATTTCACTGGCTTTTCGTCTGCTTAACTGTCCATTCATTGGTCGGTTCACCCTTACAAAAGATATATACAAGATGTAGAACTTTTTGCCGTTATATATGATGTATATAATTATATATCTTTTTATATATCTGACATATACTTCATTTCCACGGAGGGATGGTTTCCTACCCTCTGTACTACTGACGAATCAAGGCGCCTGTTCAGTACCGTGTATCCAGTTCAAGAAGAAACTCATCCTCTCTGCGAGTAGTTTGATCCAACCGCGGCCGCCGTGCAACTAAATGACTCCGGTAGGGAATTAACGACTGAGATAAAGCTATTTAGGGTTGAGATGTACCAATGACACACTCCCTTTTTCCGTGGCAACAAGACGAAGAAAAAGATGATAACATCTGCTCTCGAATGCGAAAGCTGACGATAATGGACAATAGCTCTATTGCGACAGCGCCGCATTCCGTCCCACAGAATCTTCAACCGAGGTCGCCGTGCAACTAAATGGTGCAATTAACGGCTACGGAAAGGCTGTTTAGCTTTGAGAGGTGCCAACGACACACGCCCTGTTTCCGTGCCAACGAGTGCGTGATAAAAACCAGAGGGACGAGGAGAAATATGATTACATCTGTTCTCGAATACGAGAGCTGACGATAATGGAGAATAGCTGCTGGGTCCCGGAGCGTCGTTGGCATTTCGTGAGTCTGAGAACCTGGAAAATGATAAACGTCGAGAGGAAATTTCGTTACCTCTTTTCCTCCGCTAAGCTTTTTTTCTTTCTTTTCTCTTCAATTTCTCTCTGTTTTCTAGGCTCGCACCACCCTCCGTCCCGGTTATTCTCTCCGGTTCCTCAGCCCGAAATACATATATTTTTCTCAACGTCGTAAAATATTTTCCAGCCGGCACTGCGTTTCGCTATTGTATCGCGCTGCCCTCTATACTCAAAGCAATAAATAATTTCCCGCGACATATTTCACATTTGCCTCGTACTGCCGTTCCGGCTACACCCTGCCAGCCTGTCCAGGGCATTGTTACACGGGCACGATCGGGCGCATATTCGCGGACTCGCTGCTGAAGGACATTCCCGATTATACAAGTCTCCCCCCTCTTCGTTTTTCTTTTTGTTGTTCCCTCCTTTTTTCCCTATTTCCAGCTGAACTTTTCGTTATCCAGAGTCCGATGGATTATGGTCCGAGTGAGGGAATTTAGCGAGTCGGTTCGGACTTAGCGAAGGAATAACTGGGAGGGGAAAAAAAGAAGAATGAGTGTGATAGACATGAAGGAAAAAAGCGGCGGATAAGGGAGATGTTGGTGCGGCCGTTGGAATAACGGGATGACTGCAGGCTCCGCGAATCAGACGATTCGAAAGGTTGTTGGAAACAAAAAGAAGAAAGCCCCGAGACAGACAGACGCACACCGTGTAGGCGAGGTATGCTTCTGCTGATGACGCTCGTAATATTTTTGCCAAGCGTTATACACGAGAGCGAGGCGGGGTAGAGAGTGCACACCACTTGCTATATACATATCGTACAAATCACTTGGATACGATGTGGGCCTCGACAGATCTCCCTCACCCTCCGTTCCCCTTAGTCATCGTCGCGTTCCTTTTCCTCTGACGTCTGATGCTCGGCAGCAGTGGGATATTCGAACCATCATCGTTCCCGTTAATGACTCTTCCCGACGGCCTGCACAAGTGGAGCGCACTGCCGAGGAGGCGGAAAAAACAGAGACGAAAAGGAACAAAAAAAAAAATGATGAGAAGATACGACAGCGATGGGAAAAGCGGCGGACTGAGAAGACCGACTCTGTCGGGGTGGATGAGAATGAAAAATAATGATTGGAGAAAGGCTACGGGACAGACACAGATATGGACGATCATACCGCGATGCGTCTCCGTCCGTATGTACGTCACGTACGAGCAATTCGCTTTTGCGATCTGTTCATTTATCGCCGTAGACCTCTGCCGGCGTACGTGGCGTCGATATTTACTGGCATATGCGCCACGGGCTACACTCCGGATTCCATGCAGACGTGCAAGTCAATTTTTCACATTTTTTTTTCTCTTTCTATTGTTTGCTCCGGAAAGCACGAAGCTGGATATATCGATGGCTCTTTGACGACTGTGCGGATGGATCATCGAGGATCATTGACAGACGAGGAAGCGAATCTTTGATTGGCATGACCCGTTTCTATCCCGTCCTTGGTTCTTCACAGTTCACCGATGGTCTCTCGTCGGATCTTTCGTCGACCTGTCATACCCTAATTCACGCCAGTAGCAGTCGCGATCGCTCGAATGAAATATAAATTCCGTCAGACATATATTCTCGGAATCTGCGGGGCTTTCATATGCGTGGATTAAACTCCCCGGAGGGATGAGGGAGAAGGGGCGGAAGGGTTTGGGAGGGCGAACGAGGTTCGAGGGAACGGTTTGGGTGTGCCTTTTGAGATTCAAGGGAGATGAGAGGGAACGCAGTGAATCACACGAATGCGGGTGATTGTCGGTGAGGGTTGGGAACCCGACCGCGGGTATTAACGACGACAGAGGCAACGCCATAAACGAGTAGCTGAGTAGAGAGAGAGAGAGATCGAGAGAGGGAGGGAGACGGAGCGATGAAAGTGTTCTCAATAATTTCTCTGATATGTGGCTTATGAAGGATTTAGGGGGGGGGGGGGGGTGGATCTCGCCTACAGTTCACTAGTTCTCCTCTCTACCTTGCGGATATAGGATAGTGGTATTTCAATTACACATGCAATCATATCCATATTACATTCATTTCAGCCCCGCAAACCAACCGCGGCCATTTAACTAACCCAAACATAAACTACCGGCGGGCTTTGCCGCGATTGCTATCCGCATGCATTATGTATGTTTTTCCGGAACCGAGATTTCTACTGGAAATTCACTCTGATTTCCGCTTCCGTTTCGATTCACAATGACCCGAATTACCGTTCGATTCCATCGGCGCAGAGCTTCCAGGACCGATTGGCTATTGGCTTTCTTGGCGATCATTTGCCGATGGGAATCGACCACCTTGCACATCTGGCACGAATAACGACGAGCGGAAAGTCACCAGGATCGAAGACGGTGAATTTCGTATATAGCCACACAAATCCGACGAATGTTCCCACCACTAGGATATTTCCGGTCTCGGCACCATCCTCCGGCTTCTCGAAACCGGGCTATATTGCCACTGGCATTGTAATTGGCTGCCAAATGAGAGCTCGACCTCACCTAAATCTCACCAAGTTGCCGTGGAATCGTTGAGCCTCGAAGGCGGCCCCGAGAACAGAATGGCCCACCAGTAGTTTCTTGAGATTGAGGAAGCTCTCGGGGGTGCGCTCACGAGTTCGTTGGCGGTGGAAGGTGCGAGAAAGGGACGCGAGAGCGAAGTCGACGGGGGTGGCTGAGAGCTCGGGGCTGAGTTTTCGGTGGATAGCCGAGGTGCCACCGAGACTCCCGACCGACGATAATTCTAGTTGGGCAAAAGGAGTGAAAAGGGTGCAAAGCCGCTTGGGTACCGAGCGAAAGAGAGAAATGGGACATTTCGCGGGAGAGGGATGAAAGCGGGGACCACTATGCGGATAGTACAGTAAAGGAGAAACAGGGAAAACTTTTGACGGAAGTATTTATCGTAAGCCAGTAACTGTTGGACAACTTCGCGAACGGCAAAAATATAGGTATTTCAGACGTAGTACTGAACAATACACGACTTGTATACAGCTTCGCCGGGTACGTCGTACCGCGCAGATGAATGTATACCCTTGATATTATCGTATTGTGAACAACCTATTTTCCCTTTTTTTTGCGATGCAATTTAATGCCGATGGTATCAATAATTAAGATGAAAGCATTCGCGAGACGATGTCGAAGCGGAATATCTCGATATTCCGCCTTAGCTCATGAAAAACGAGAGAATACAAAAGTGAGATAAAAATGTTCCGCAGTGACGAGTGACGATTAATCGTCGTACTCTCGAGTCGACAGGTTCGACGCTTCCATCGGATTTTTCATCGTCTTCGTTGCACCCTCTTCGCTTTATCGCGTTTCCCTCGTCGTCTCTCGCGCGCTCCGCAATCTCGATACAGAGGAACAAAAGAGTGCCCGTGTGATATGTTAACGAGGTCGGTGGGAGTGAAATCGCAGCACAGAGAGACGGGAATATGCGCGTGTACTTATAATGCACAGCGAGAGACGAGTGACGGAGCCCTCGAGGATTTTTCTGGAAAGAACCGACTGTCATCGATGGAAGAGGGAAAATGTTTTCTCATCTGTATATACGAGTTCTCTTTTTTTTACCGGAGGGCTCGAGGTAACGCGCGCTGATGGCGCGGCGCTGCTTCGAGTAGTTAAAACGAGAGTGCTCGCTGTGCGGAGGGGAAAACGGGGCGACAGAGGGAAAAAATCACCATCAGTACTGTTAGCGCCGACGTCACCGCGACTGCCGTCTACACAAGGGTAAAAGCGCTGGAGGGGGTTGGGAATGCGAGGGGCGCAACCGAAGAACGAGCGAGGGAAAGGGTGTATATAAAGAGGCGAGAGATTGCTCTGCCGGCGAGCTTCTCGTTTTCCGGAGGTGAGCGGATCATAACCGATTGTCCTTTGTTTTGTCTCTTTGTTCACACGTACACGCTCCCCTTCGCTCGCTCGTTGCACTTTCATTCCCGGCAAGTCTGTCTTGTTATTTAGGGATGAGATTGGGTCGAGGCCGCCACCGCGTTACAACACTTGCTCGACGTCGCTGTCCCTCACCGGGACCATCGCTGTGCGTATCCCCTGCGGCAGGAGATTCGCGGATCGAGGACCATCGAAGTCGAGGTTTACGAGTCGTATACTCGCCTCGAAAAGTCTTTTTTTTTCTCCATAGAAATTAACGCTGCTCGGCTCTTCAGTCAGAGTCGTTATTTCGATTGGTTATTAATTTGTTATTCATATTTGGTTTTTTAATTAATTATTTGTTTGCATAAAAAATTTGTTTGAATTTCAACACTCGCCGGGCGTCAACACACAGTAAAAAATAATTTCGTAAAATCGGAATGCTAAATTTCGTAAAAATTATTTTGTTAAATAAGTGACAAATGGGTTTGTCACTTGTTTGAATATACGAACCTTTTCGTTTATTTCATGTATTCTTGACAATTTTAGTTTTTATTTTTGTTTGTAAAACTAGAAAGTTAACAAATAAAAAATTGTGGAAGTTTGTGGACAATAATTTGTTGTAAAATGTACATTGTTTTTTTTACTGTGCACTCTCTATGCCTCTCCATGATTCGCGGATTTGGGACCTTAGAAGGTACGAGTCGTACATTCGCCTAGAAAAGTAATTTTTCTTATCACCATAAAAATTAACGCCAGTCGGTTCTTCGGTCAGAGTCGTTATTTGCTGGCTTATTAAAGGCGTTATTTGGTTCTGTTATTAATATACTATTCATATTTGGTTTCTTAATCGATTATTTTTCTGCATAAAAAAATTGTTCGAATCGGAATATTTTTAATCTACCGAAGCGAATAAACCGTTCAACAAAAAAAAATTATCGAGTTGATACCAAACAAATAACAGCTTTACACGCGAACCATCGCGACTTTTGGTCCATCCAACCGTTTTACTTTTTCAGTGTAGAAAAAAAAATAGTGCTTTAAATGTTTCGCTAAAAAAAATATATATATACATATATACAATATCGCAACCCCAACTCGCTCGCTTTACCCGGTGAAACGCGGACGACTGATAGTAAAAGCGACAAGCACCGCGGCGCTGGAACGTCGATCGTATCTATACGCAAGGATACAGGCTGTCGAACACTGGAGGTTTGTATGCGCGATAAATTAACAACGATTTACTTCAACGACCGGGGCGCTGCCGCGCGCTCGTTCGTGAAAGCACCGACTCCTACTCCTACGTCTATACGGACCGCAGTGGGTCGGAACCACTTCTGGTCGTACGAAGTTAGTCCGGAAATTAAATTATTGAGCGAGCCTGGGGTAGTTTGTCGATAAGAAAAAAAAAAATATATATATATACGAAAAAAAGTACAACAAATTTAACGTTCGAGCGACGTCGAGCACTTGCACAGTTAAAAAGAAATCAGGAGCACGGGAAGTCAATCGACAAACAAGACGTTATTGTCTGCACTTCAATGCTGCGACATTGTACAAGCCGCCACATGGTTTTAACGTTGAAATTTCTCTCAGCCAGAGTGATTATAAAGTACAGTTAAATTACTTTGAGAGCGTCGTCAAACTCGGCGGGGTATTTTCCCTGTCGTTTCACCGCCCTTACGATCTTTGTAGAAGACGTCGGAGTCGAACCAAAGAGTACGTATAGTAGTTTGTAATTACCTCGAATACGAAACTGGTGTAAAAGCCAGACGTTTTCCCGGCGTGAAAAGGGAGGTAAGGCGAAAGGGAGAGGACGAGTAAAATAGACGGGAGAAACAGAGAGCTCGGCGAGAGTCAAAAACTTGGGAGGCAGCGGGGAAATTTCATGCGCTCGCCTCCGAGGAAAGTAGTTCGAGACTGCAAAGGACGGACGTTAATTGTAGCGGAGCGCGGACTCGGTCATTTTGCTATAAAACGTTATACGTATACCGTTCCGAAGTTTAGTGTCATGCCCGATCCTCTCTCCGTGTCCATGCAACAGCAACGGAAATCACTGCGAAGACTCGCTTCGTCGGCTCGATTTTTTTTTTTTTCAATATTTTAAGTGACTTTATTGACGAATAATAATTTTATAACTACAGTTTCTACTTGCGCATGAAAGATGTATCATTTAAACGTTCATTTTCATCATTTTTGTTCCAATGTTCATTGATTCAACATCAATCATTTTGTTCGCCGAAAACAAATGTTAAATCCACACACCTGTTTCCGGTCCGGTCGACAAAAGTACGGCCATATCGACCCGAGTTCGCCTGTACGAATCCGAGTTATCAAAACCTATATTTTCGGTCTCATCTGTTCAGTATTTAAAAAAAACCGCTTGGGGGTTTCGCGTTGCGTCTGGCGATGTTCGCAATCGAGTTACTCGCTTGTGAAATAACGAAAGAAATAAAGGGATTAAAATAAAAATCCGCTCATTCGTCGGCGTTCCATTCGTCTCATCGTAGCGGGACGAGTCAGGCGAGAGAAAGTAATTTGGAGTCTGCACTGCGACAGAAAATAGTCGAGTCCGGGTTGACGAGAGGTGTATGTACACGTCGCCTATCTGTGCCACTGAGAGGACGTCGCGCTTGTGGAGAAAGTACGACGAAAGTCCGACGTTAACTAGGTTGGACCTGTAACTATCGAAACTCTCAACGCCGCTCGGGCGACATCCCGGGTCGTTCCTGGGTTATATATTTTTGGTTGAGGTCGGACGATAGAGCGACGTGAGTGAGTAAGGCAGTGTAAGGCAAGCCGCGAGTTTCACCTGGGGAGCATTATACGACTGTGTATGTCGTTCGCCTTCGCGTTTTCCTGTCCCGTTCCCTCTGCCGGGGCTCGCACTCTCGGCGCAATACACCCGCTCGTTCTTCTCCGGTACGCCATAACGTATTAATGACTACGGGCGAAACAATGCACTCGACAAAAGTTTACCGACGCCACAAACTACTAACCAGCCACACGAGCTTCGGGCTGTGGCTCTCCATCGCGCGCGACCCCGCCAGCCGCATGACTATAGGATGCATTGCTGTGGTATGCATCCTACATCCGCATGCACATAAACAGGTGAGCGAGCGACCACGGCAGCGGTATATAGCCAGGTGAGATTTAACCATCGGCACGGCTACGGGACGGTACCAGTTGCCGAGGTTCTTGTACAAGCGAGATTGCACCGGAAATACATCACGGTTTCTAATGTATACGAATTTTAAGCAGGAAGTGACGTATTTCCGGTGTCACGTCACTGCCGGCCGGAAAAAGATATTTAAAAACCTTAAGTGATGTATTTCCGGTATGACGTCACTTTCGGTCGGAAAATGAGATTTAAAAACCGGAAGTTATGTACTTTCGGTATGACGTAATTTTCCGTCTGAAAATGAGATTTATGTAACTCATATATGAAAAGCGCTACCTTCAGTGGCTGCCGAGAGTGGCGTAAGTGGCGCTTTGCAGCCATGAGTTTTGTAAATTCCCGGCGCGTGCGCATATCGGCTTATTTGCGTGTGATTTACTTTTCCGTGCGATTTCTGGAATTTATTGCACGCTGCTCGGACGTTATTGCGCCCTGCCTGTGCAGCGCCACAATCAGCAGGCACGGAGTAGCAATTTCTCCTGCATGCGTTACACACAATATTATGCGATACTAGTGCGGTGTAGCGAACATCATACGCGGACTGTGAATTAAGTCGTACTCGCCGCACTCGTACCACAGGGCGCATTCACTTTCCGCTCGTGCTCCTGCGGTGCTCGTACGGCTCGTGCGACTCACTTCACAGCGTGCGTATAATAGTATATTGCGATACTAGTTCGTGAAAGCGGACTTTGGCTGTACGAGCCGGAGCGAGCGCTACAACGGCACGAGGCGAAGCCGAGTGACGTTTGTAGCTCGAGAGGAGTGTAGCCGACTTCCCAACCACGGTCAGGAGTTTGTTTTTACGTACAAGTATCGCATTCTATTTTATATAATGAATGCAAGAGAAGCTGTACTGCGTGTCTGCTGATTGTGGCGCTATGAGCAGCGTGCAATAATTTCCAGAAATCGCACGCAAACAAAAATTCGCACGCAAAGGAGCCAAACTGCGCATGTGCAAAAGTAAATCGCACGCAAGGGAGCCGAACTGCGCATGGACCGGGACACTACAACACTCATGGCTGCGAAGCGCCACTTCCGCCACTCTCGGCAGGCACGCAAAGTAGCGCTTTTCATGCATGAGTTCCATAATAGTACTTTATTACACTCGGCGCGAACATAGCAGTTTTACGCACACTTCTCATGCGCAAAACTGCCATTTTCACATATTGTGAAGTAAAATTTTGTACAATACTCGTGCGAAAAACTTTTTCTGGACTCGTATAATTGCAGCATGCGCCTCCGGCTCATGCTGCAAAGTCACACTCGTCAGAAAAAGTTTTATCGCACTAGTATCTTAAATTGCTATTGCGATACAAGTGCGGTAAAGTGAACTTTTCAATCCGGAAATTGACGTTACCCATGTAGGGTGATCGGATGTGGCCAATGGTTGGGCGAAGCTTGGTACCAATGTTGGCAACATTGGCATGCGCATGGCAGCTTGGTCCAATCATCGAGGGAGCCTTGGATGATAAGTACTTGCCAATATTGGCACCCAACATTAGCCCCGAGTCGATCAAGGGGATCGGCCGATAATTGGTTACCATTGTCGGCCCTCTATAGGTTACGTATATACAGCGAGAGTGTTTTTAAAGCAATATTTTTTTTTATAATGTAAAAGTTAGAATATCCCTGTATTATCCTTCGCATGTCTGGGAGAGATTATATTTTACATATTTTATCCTGCGAGAATTCTCAAAGCGATCATACTCTATCCAATGTATCGGTAATACATATTGTGTATCGGTATGTCAATGCATTAATTGACTACCGAGTACGCAATCCAAAAATAATACGCATACTTTGCGAAAGTTAAAAAAGGTGGCATTTCGCATGCTCTTATATTGACGCTCGGGACGCACTTTCACTTGCGAGAAACTACTTGGGTTCGCGCCATCTAGCGGCGAAAGCCGATAATTGATGGTCCAACGTTGGCGTCACATCGGTAAACCAACGATTGGCGACACGATATTCGGTCGAAAATTGGCCTAAAATCGGCAGACCGATGGTTCGTGGGGTTAAGCATCAACCGACGAACGGTTGGCGAATTAGTATTCGGCTGAACATTGGCCTAAAATCGGAAAATCTACATTTGGTGAGTTCATACTCGGTCGAACACCGGCTTTAAATCGACAAACCAACTATTGGCGAGTCAATACTTGACCAAGCATTGGCCCCCAATTTTCAAACCAACCAATGGTTTGTAAATACTCGGCCGAACATTAGTTTCAAATCGACTAACCAAGAATTGGCAAGTCGAATGCGGCTAAGCATTGGGCCCAAATTGTCAAAACAACCATTGGCGAACCAATACTTGACCGAACATTGGCAAAGCGTTGGGGATTCGACAATCGCCACGCTGACATTAGCCCGACCATCGGCCGCGTCCGTTCCATCGGGAAAACCTACATGGGTACAGAGAAATCGTTTAACTTTTTTCTGCCACGCAGTGGCGCGGCAGCATTAGCCAGTGCTTATTAGTGTTCAGAAATCTGTCGGCCACGCTCTGGCTACCTACGCCGGCCAGATAAGGGCCGATGTACCGTTTTTCCAGTTACGACGGAATTCCCTCTGGGTACGTGCACGTTACATGACTCTTTGCAAAAGGAGATCTACACCGCGTATAGCGACCACAAGGCGCGAACACGTACCGGCTGGACCGATTCGCGGCTCTCCGTGACTTACTGCCGAAGTTACCGCGCGTGCTTTACCTCCAAGTATCGGATCGAAGGGACATAAATTCATAGGAAAATATGTATGTACCGGATCATCCACGAGGATGTTTCCCTCAGGAATTCTACGTGCGAATTTGATCCTTGCTCGTGCAGGTATCTAGCGCACGATGATTTTCACTTTTTCATGTCATACGAAATATTTACAGAAAGTACTGGAGTGAAAAAAAAACCATTTCTGTCCATCTATCTGCCTGTCTGTGTGTGTCTGTGCAACTGGGATGCATCCAATTTATTACAAGTATTTTTGAGCGTGCGATGTAAGATGAAGAAAAAACATTTGGGGCATAGAGAATTTTCGATAGATTAATTCTTTTCTAGTCGATCGACCCACTTTTCATTTATTTGGCAAATTTTAACGTGCCAACATTTTCTATTCAACGACTCCTTTTTATCGAGGGCTTTCACGTACGGGTCCCGCCGCGCCATTCACAAATAACTTTCTCAACAGCGACCCTCGTTCGAGACGTTGAAAAACGATAAACAGATTAATCCGCGGTCTTTTCACTCGGCTCGAGAAAGGGTGCGGGGACGTTTCACCGGGGCCAACGCGGCGCTTTTCGTCGACGGTAACGTGAATAGAACTTTGCGCTGCCCCGAGAGGGTTTAATATATTTTCGAAGAGACTTTTCTGGCTTGGCCTGTGACGCTCGTGTCGCAAGATTGGATTGAAGAAACTCCAGACTTGGCGGGTATTAATGACGGGGATGAAAACGTCCGACGTCTCGGGCGGCTGCCATTTAAATAGCTTTTCGTGTACTGTGCTACACACTTTCAAAGCTCCGAGGGTTAAATTGTGGATATCTTGAGCTCCTTGAGTTATATTCCTCGACAATCGTTTCGTTGTTTTACAGGACTGCGAGAAAGCCCGTGATCACGCGCCTCTTATGTGTCCGTGATTTAATGCCATCTCGACAGGCAGTATCCAAGTAAATGTATTAAATAAAATTCTCGAGGGACACGCCTGGCCAAAAAACATGTCTTAAGGTAGTCACTGCACGGAACATTACTCAAACAAGTGCTAAATTTTCACAGTTGTTTATCCAAAATGTTGGCCATTTATTAACAGTAACTGAAGTCGATTTGTATTACTGCGTGGGTCCTCAATCAAGAAAACTATTGATAAGAATGTTTTTGCAAATACATAAAGTGATAAATGACAATTTCCATGACGATACATTATCGGTGAGTTTTTTCAAAGTAGATTTTAATTTTTCCTTATTTTCTTTCTTTCTTATTTTTCAACCAATTTTAATTGCTTTCTTTCTTATTTTCTTTCTTTTTTATTTTTCAACCACTTTTAATGTATCAGAGCTGATTTTATTCCCCAAATGCTGTTCTACAAATTCACCAAGTAGGTTTTTTATTACCTTTGCCCGTTTAAAAATTACAGCAGTTTGTTTATCGGAAAAAAATCACAAGTTAAGCGATGGGCTGTAGTTGACAAAAAAAAAAAAACTGACTTCGAGAATTTATGGAGCAAAGTTTAAGAAACAAAATCAGGCGTGGTACATTAAAATCGGTTAAAAACTTCGTATTTTACTTTGACAATACCCTACAAAAATATACTATCATATTACCAGTTGTTGTTTGCGCGAGTCCATCGTGATTAATGTTTCTCTTCGTTGAAAACACATGCACTGATATAACTGAAGCTCCTTTACTGTCAATAAATGCATATCACTTTGGATAAACCATTGTAAAAATTAGGACTCATTTGACTAGTGCTACGCAGTAGCTATCGAAAAAAATCATCTTGCCTAAAAATGGACTCGATTTGTCTCGATCAGTTCCTCAAGCAATTTTCAGAATTTTTTTATAGCCGTTTGTTTTACCCCGTTTTCAAGAACGAAACGCTATTTTAGCAGTCTGATCGGCGGTTCGGCGGAGGGTTCAAGACACGAAGGGCGCAATACGAACACCGTTCGTATTGCAAGAGAAACACGAAAACTTGAAAACTGGTCGGCCTTTGAAGCTCGTTTCTTTCACACTGTCTACACCCCGTCGTCCATTCTTGCTCTTTCCTAAAAGCTTCAGAAAGGGGTGGCAAAGAGTTTTAAGCTGCTTATGCATCCCTCAGCGATCGTCATTCATGCACATTTCGCGACCCCTAGAAAAACGTGCGACACTCACGAAAAAACGCGCGGATTAAAAAGTATTTACGCGTTATTTCGCCGCTGACACGGCTGTCCGAGAAAAAAAGAGCAACGTGATGATAAATTAAAAGTACAAATTATTGTCGCGTTTAGCGGTGTATCGATCAATTTTTTAAATTAAATATATATTGCTAATTTTTATTTCATTTTATTTTTTTTCATTATTCGAGATATCGAACAAATGCCTAACTGTATTTTGCTTTACTCCCCACTTTGGGGGCTCATCAAACGTCAGCTTTTCGAACGCATAAATCGAAATATATAATTTTTAACGCTCAATACTCACAAGAATACTGTAGCAAGCTCATGGTAATTTATGTCGAGCATGCCCGTTATTGCACGGTCCGAACTCTAACGTATCCTTTGTATACGCTGCACAATTCCGTTTTTCTGGAATTTGTCGATGTCACGGGACGCACGTGTTTCGAATAGTTAAAGCACGTACTATTGCCGTTGGCTCGTAGAAAAATTCCTATTGAAAGTTGCATAGGTAGAACGCAAATATATATATATATATATATATTATACATACCACCGTACAATCTAGTATACACATATATATGAGCGCGTACTACGTTCAGCGAACATTACAGCCGGTCGCATGAAATTCCACCGGTAAAATATTCTACTGACACGTTTTTAGAGTGAGCCCGGGAGGTAAAGCTCGAGAGGAAAGGTTCGCATTTATATATATAGAGCTCAGTGAACTACCATGCAATGGTGTGAAAGTGCTTCTTTCTCTGCGCCGCCGGATCGCCAGTAGGGATGGCTGCGCCGAGGGTTGTACAGTGTAGAAGAGTTAGAGAGGGCTCGTTGGAAGTGAGGAAAGAGTGTGCCGCCTGTGAAAACCCGGAGCACACCGTCGACTAGACACGGCGCAGAGCGGTACGGTATAAGGCAATAAACGCTCGACACTTTCCACCATCTCGGGAATGTTATATAAAAGCTCATAAATAAATTTCCCATACAGCCTCCACCCTTGACGCTCGGGGGACGCGACGACGCTGCGAAGCACCGACGGTGCTACCGGTCGCCTCGTGCAAACCTTTTTTCTTAATTGTTTTCGGCACATTATTCAAGCCAGCGGTAAGTACAAGCTGGCGAACGGCACAGTGGAGAAGCGCCGCAATAGTCAGACACCAAAGGGCGACGCTTCCGCGAGCGACGAGAAAACTAAGGCGAGGGCGATACAAATCGACGGAGTAGCTGATTTTATCGCTTCGTCGTTTCAGTAAAGCGTCGTGTCCGACCAATTGCCCATGGGATGGTTCCGGCTGCACGAGGATTGACGAGCATGGCAAAGTACAAAAGTTAAATCCACACGTCCAACGAGCTCTCCAATTCGTAGGGCGACACTTTTTTGTCCAACCCGAGCTTCGCATATTCCTGTGTCATTAAAGGTAGATCTTCGTTACGAGTGACGATAAAACGTTCCATGATTTCTCATTGTTTTCACCGTAATTTTTAAGCACAATAGATCAATCGTAAAATTGTACAGAAAAAAAAAAAAAAAAAAAAGACGGAAGAGAAAAAAAAGCACGGAAAAAACGAAAAAGTTGTCGAAAATACTCGTTAAACGGCTTCCACAGTTAGGATCGAGCTAAGTAACGAGCTTTCCGGCAAACTTTTTTTCCCTGAACGCCTGCCAAGTGGCTGACTAGAGTGGCCTCGGAGGGGTTGCATAAAGGAACCCGGGCAAGTCGCGGGAAAGTGAGTGAGAGGAAGAGGTTGAAAAAAAACGAAGAAAATCTTCCCTCCCCCCCAACCTCCGCCCAGTTTGGCTTCACTCCTCGTGGACATTTTCTACTCTTGGCTCGGTTCGCGGAGGCTCTCGCGTTAAGTTCGCTCCTTTTTCGTCACAGCTTCCCTTCCCTCTAGGAGTTTCTTATTCGCCCTTACCGACAAGCTCTCATTAAGCTCATTTTCCGCTTAATATTAAGTGTCATTGCCTGGCTCGAAGGAGCGACCAAAAAAAAGTCCAACTGCTCTACGCCACGACCCTGGGCTTCACTTTCATTTCACATGCGCCCTTGATCTCCGGCGCTACTACGCAAGTACCCGGGCGCGATGGCAGAGTGCTGACGACCTCACGGTTCTCTCATATTGATGTGATCGCGGACGATGCCCCGCGCAGGAGCGCATCGCGAGAGGTCAGAGCTCGAAACTCAACCTCTGGCTCCGTATCCGGAATCTCTTCAAAGGGCATTATTCACGGATAGGGCGATACGCACGGAGGCAAAGCCGCTGCACGGCACTCGGAGCTTAGCTCCCTTAAGCCGCCTCTTTGACCCGCGCTCCTCCTTGAGACCGTGACCCCTTCAATAATCAAATACGCCGGACTCAATCGTCAGCCTCTGGCGAACCGCATTAATTCATAAAACCTCCAGGTCCACAATTCGCTGATCCTCGAAGCCTTCCTCCGAACGGACTTCCTCCCGGGAAAACCGTCTTACAATCAACACTCTTCCTACCATTAAGTTGATCACGAATAAGCCGGTCATCGTGAATAAAGGACGCGAGCAGAAATTGCCGTCGGACTGACGTTGGGTCCCTATCAGGCCTGCCTAACGCTTCATCAGGTCCTGATAAGGCACCTTATCAGACTCTAATCAGCAATGTAACGCAGTTACCGATAAGGTTCTGATCAGGTTGCTTGATCACGGCCTAATCAAGGTGCCTGATTGCCTCCTGAGAAAAATATAATAAATACTTCTTATTTATTAGAGTTATTTTATCGGACCTCTGAACCTCTTATATTTGTTCTTCGCATTAAATTAACTAATTACTGCAATCTAAATCACCGAAAAATTAATTTTTGAAACTCATGCATGAAAAGTGCTGCTTTATGTGGGGGCCGGGCGCGACATAAAGTGGTGTTTTTCAAGAAGGCGTTACATAAATACTGGAAGCGTTGCATAAATACTCGAAGCGTGTCGTAATGAGTATTTACGACACGCTTCGAGTATTTATGCAACGCAAAAGCCTATCGAAAATACTGTGCTCATGCGCACAGTGTTTACGTGCGCATGCGCACGCCGCCTGTTTTTCCTCTATTGGCGCGCCCGGCCAGCAACATAACCTGGCACCTTTCATGCATTCGTCACAAAAGTAGTATGCGATACTTGTACGTAAAAGCGGATTCCCGACGGCGGTTGTAAAGTGGCCGCACTCGCCTTCTCTCGCGCTACAACAACACTCGACTTCGCCTCGTGCCGTCGTAGCGCTCGATCCGGCTCGTGCAGCCACTTTCCAACCTTCGCCGAAAGTCCGCTTTTACGCACTAGTATCGCAAAGTACTATTTTATTTCCCTCATGGTCGGACTTGAACCAGCGACCTTGCCAATGGGGATTGCATTGGTGGCGTCTTAATCAACTCGGATATCCTCAACTTCGGAAACATAATGTAGAATTTACATTTAAGCTCTGGTAGAAGTATACACATGACAATAACTGACCCGTAGGAGGGGGAGTTAGTCGTAGTTGCTGCATGTGTGTACTTCGGCGCGGTACGCCTAGCGAGCTGGAGGAGAGAGGGAGAGGCGGGTCCCCCGCCCTCCCTTATGTTTGAATGGTTTTTATTGGCCCTCAAAAGGGCCGTTTAAACCCGGGTTTTTATCCCGCTCCTACTTTCTCATTCGGTTTAGCCCGGTGAAGGGCACGGTATGTTTACCGAGGGGGTCTGTTTAGCCCGGCGAAGGGCACGGTCATTTAACCGGGGGGTTGCTGTCGCGCCGAACTACGCGGGGTCCGACGCGGACCGGTGGGGGGCGATTTTTCCCCTAGATTCGTGGCGGCGGCGATCCGGAGGGGGAGGTCCCGCTCGAGGGTTCCGTGGGGGCGGGTTCCTCCCTCTCGGGCTCGATGCGCGAGGGCCGGTACTCCGGCGGCGCCCTGCGGAATACCCCCGAATTCTGCCCTACCCCGTCATAGACCGAGAGGTACTGCTCGGTGGGGTCGTAGACCTCTGCTCGGGGGGTGTGCTCGGCGGCCTCTGCCAGGACGTGCAAGGAGTTCACTTCCCCGAACCCAGGCAGTGAAGGTGACCCCGTGGTGCAGGCGAAGAGGGCGGCGGCGCTAGCGAGGAGGTTAAGCGAGCTACGGGAGCTGAGATCGCTATCCGGGGACCAATTCGGTCCGGATTTCGCGGGTGGACGTCTTCCGGAAGATGTCGGAGGGGGATCGGCGGGTTCCCTGGCGACTTTTGGTGTGTCGCCGAATAGATCCTCCAGTCGAGCGCGTTTCTTGGCCGCGTTGCCGTTCTCGACGGGTTTCGGGGGGCTCGGTTCCGGAACGGCTACTGCGGCAGGCTCCTCGTACAACTTATTCCACAGTCCATGTAGTGATTTGGGCGTCTCGTTCGGCGGCGATGGCGGGGCCACTCCCGGAAGCGTCGTCGGCACCACGTCCGGTAGCGCGGGCGGAAGGTCGCGGCGTTTGTGGGACACTCCGGGGTAGACCTGGTGTCGAACTGCGCGGGGGGCGGGTTGATTCCACTCGCGCAGGACTCCCCTAATCGGGCCCGTGTGGCTCACCCGTGGTGGTTCCGGAAACGCCCGGTGGCGTGTGGGCCGGAGGATCGCGACCGGAGGGACATAACCCCCACCCTGCGGCTCGGGAGGCGTGGGTCGTCTCACGTACACCGGGCCGTCGGGCGGGAACGGAAGGGTCCGAAGCTCGCGTACGTGTGGCCTTTCGATGATTTGCGGGTATAACCCCCGTGCAAGTATGTCTACCGTATTTGGCACGGGTCGAGAGCGCGGCGAGTAAGGCCAGGGGCGCGGGTCGGTGGTGATGACATGAACGACGCGCACGACGCGGTCCAAATGGCAGGCCCTAAGCTCGCCTAGAAGCGCTGCCGCCCGTTCCTCCAAACGCGCCTCCGCTCGGGCGTTTAGGCGACGCCGGTAACATTGGTTATTATCCGAGCGCCGCATCCGCCCGATCTCTTCCTTACCGACCGCGGGAAACGATACTGTCGAGAGTCTCTGCCCGCTCGGCAGGCCGGTCGCTCGATCGCCGCGTTCAAAACCCGCGCTACAGCGGTTTCCGCTTTGCAGCGGTTTATGGCTGCTTTTGCAACAGTGGTGATTCTCTGCTTCTCAGCAGGATAATGTTTCCGCTTTGCAGCAGGATGAGTTTTCTGCTTTGCAGCAGGAAGAGTTCGTTTCGTAGAAACGGTTTTTTTAGTTTTTGGGGTGGTAGTCGTCTGGGTAGACGGCTTCAAAAAGGTGCTTTCCCGAGTCGGAGACTTAGTAGGCGTAAGTTGTCCTTTATTCGTGAAATACTCGGCTATTTATTGCCGATCAACTGCATATTCGCTTGCGAGAAACGGTTTGACCATCATCTCCCTCTAGCGGAGAGTTTTACACCTAGTTTGGTCGACGCGAGTGTTCGCCGCGCTCGGCTATCTCCGGTAAAGTCCGGTTCTCGCGTGGCTCGCCGCCTTCAGCATGTGTTTCGCGGAGTTCGCGTGTTTAACCTCGTCGGTCGGTTCGCGAGTGTTTTGTTTTTACAAGTTTTACAGTTTTTAAAAAGTGTTTTCTAAAAAGTGAAGTGAGCAAAAGTTCGTGTATGGTCTTGTTAATTTTTCGGAAACGAAGTGTGTGTGTGTCAGTGAGTGTTTATATGTTTTTTTCAGGTTCGTGTATGATGTTGTTAATTTTTCGGAAACGAAGTGTGTGTGTGTCAGTGAGTGTTTATATGTTTTTTTCAGGTTCGTGTATGATGTTGTTGCCGGCGAGCAACAGGTGGTTCGTTGACAGCACTCGCACTTACAGGTAAGAATATATTTTTTAGGCCTTAAATAGTGTGTCAGTGGCCCTCCTAGTGAGGGTTTATGTTATCTTATTTAATAATAATAATTATTTGTGTTTTTTTTTTTTCTGTTCCAGGTTTCGTCGTGGGAGTTTTTGCCGGAGGAGTCCCCGTCGCATGACATGGGCGGAAGGCCCATGTCCAACGCTGGATTCACAGGTAAGTTTTTTAGTTCGTAATGATTATATATATATATCTTAATTAATGTGTATTTTTTGTATTTTTGCAGATTTCGCCAGGCAGCGCGTAGGACGCTGCCTGGCGGGGCGCAGCTGCGGGTAAGACGCTGCCTCGCCTGGTGGCCTGGGGAGCCTCGTCGCCTTGTCCGGAGTTATCGGTAAGTCTATCTCTATTGTATCATGCACTTTTAGCAATTGTTTAATTTCCTTTTTTTTGTTTCAGGTGGGGGTGCCCCGGGCGAGGAGACGAGGGAGCCAGACCGTCGTTGGATTCGCACGACGAAGGGTTAATCCCTTCGTCGTCGGGTAAGTATGTAGAGTACGGTAATCTGCGTATGTTTAAATATTAATAATGTGTTTCTTTTTGTTTCAGGTATTTTTCAGGTTTCGGCGAGGGAGACGCCGGCGGCGTACATCACACATGACTAAATATACTTTTACAAAGTGTCACATGTGCTTTGCCGGCGAAAAATGAAGTTCATTGAAAATTTTGAACATTTTCTAATGAGATAAAAATCGGAAAAAATCAATCATATGTAAGATGCTGGGAATATTGATTTTGTGTAAGTAATGTAAGACAATTGTAATAAATAAAAAATAAATGTTTAACAAATAATCGAGAAATCTTTTTTTAATAAATCGTTTGAATTATTTAAATTATTTATTTACTTATTAACTTATTAAAACATTCAAAATTGTTTCCAGCGTAAGAAAAATCTATAAAAAATGCACATAAACTATAAAAGATTTACGAATTTATTTAAAATTAGAAAAAAAGGTTCACTTTTCTATTTCTTAAATACCTTAGAATCATTTTTTGGAGTTTTGATTATGCAAAATCAATGTTCTCTTCTGAAAATCAATATTGTCCAGGCATGCATATTGCGTGCCTGGAGAAGGCTTGCCTGATTCACCTGTTAAGGCCCTGATCGCACAGTAAAAAATAATTTCGTAAAATTGGAATGCGAAATTTTGTAAAAATAATTTTGTTAAATAAGTGTCAAACTCGTTCTTCACTTATTTGAATATACGAACCTGTCCTTTTATTTCCTGTATCATTGAAGATTTTAGTTTGTATTTTTGTTCATAAAACTAGAAAAATAACAAAAATAACAAATAAAAAATTGTGGACGTTTGTAGACAATAATTTTTTGTAAAAAGTACAAATTTTTTTTTACTCTGCGGGATACTATCGGGTTAGCTTCGTCAAAAGCAAAGGATATCCAGTCATGTATCCCTGTACGTTATTGGGTCCTAATCAGGCTGGCATCAAGCTCGCCTGATCAGGCACGCCCTGGCTATACCTCAACAGGGCCTGATAAGGTATCAGGCAGTCTGATCCCAATTTCTGCTCGGGTTGATCACGAATAAGCCGTTCATCGTGAATAAAGGAAGAGAATGGTTACTTCCAGTTAACAATTCATAGGCTTCCGGGAAAGAAAAACCTAGAAATCTTGTTTCACCGTGAATGGGAAAAACTCGATTGGAAAAAGGGTAAAAAACGTACAAGATCAAACAACGAAAAATGCATTTATTCTCGGAGGTACATCTTCCAATGTAACGAGAAAGATACGAACGAACACGATGGTGGTACATCGAGGATGTGTAACGAGAATGGGAAAAACGAACTCGGGAGTGAGACAGAGATTCTTTTTCGTAAAAAAAAAAGAAAGCGCTCCAGAAGTAACAATACAGTATACAATGCAGCTTTGCTGGTGGCGCAAACTGCCTGGAATCGGGAATGGGTTCCCACGTAGAAATGTTCGGGGTGAGTAGTAGTAGAGAGAGAAATATATATATATATATATATATATATATATATATATATATATATGTATATAAATCTCCCAATATTCGTTTCTCCGATGGTGCACGCTCAGGCGAGCTTTTACCACGCGTAAGCCGGTTCCCTAAGCCATTCCGGCTGGCATTGATTTAATGCGCACGGCGATAGGCAGGTGTGTTCCGCAGTCGCAAATTACACGTCTAGCAGCTATTCAGAAATCTGTGACAATTCTAGGCGTTCATTCGCTGAGGTGGGACGAGGAGACGGTGGAATGGAAGTTCTCTGAGAGGTGGAGATGAGGTACGAAAGGGTACAGGCGGGCGATAGTGGATGGGCGAGCTAGATGAGGAGCGGAGACTGCCGTAGCTCCGGCATGTTGCAGCGAAGGAGCAACTGGTTTAGGTTGAGCCACGTCAAAATCAATGCAACGCGTAACGCTTTGCTCGAATGCCATTCAATTATTCGTAATGTTCCTCAATTCCCTTCCATTTAAATGTATGGATCGCACTGATTTACAGGCACTGAAAACAGCAAGCATTCTGGTTTCTCTCGTATTTTCGTTGATCCACTGTTAGTTCAATTAAACTCTTCCACCGCACTGCGATATACACAGCTTCCGGCATGATGCATTCCGGGGAGAACGGATCGTCTGACGAGGTCCTTTTATGGAGTAGATTGAATCTTTCAAAAAATTCTGGTTTCTGCGGTTCGCGTTATAGAATCGTATGTAACGCGACAAGTTTTTTTTTAAATATCCTAGTGTGGAGCAATTAGGTGATAAATAATGTTTTACGCATGTTTTATTGGAATATATGAGATAACTTTTATTGGTCTCCAATCATACAAAGATTCACGACGACGGCCGAGTCTCGACTGACTCCTTTTTATTTGAGTCTATGACAACGATTCTTGTCTGTCTCGTGATCCGCTCGCACTCATCTCAACGCCATCCCTCTACCGCTCTCACACGCATACTCATGTATCCGACAATAGTGACGATCGAGCGAATAAATAAAACGCGCGTATTTGGTTTTCGGGCGGATATTATTAGTACAACCACTACTAAATATCTCGAGTGCGAACTGTCACCCGTCTGTTCGTTTAAACGTCTCAGTCCAGACTTTAACATGACGATCGATCTTGTAGCGATCGTCCGTTCATTCGTCTATGGTCAAATCTAACTAATATCTTGTGTTCTAACGAATAGTCAGCTACATACTCGTTACATATTGATACTCGTTATATATTGATGGACTTTTATGGACTTTCCAATGCGTCCGATAACATTTTTTTCTTCTCAATTTTTATTTGCAGTTTGTACATTCAATCTGTGATACTTTACATTCTCAACCTAATGTATGAATAAAAATCCACTTTTTATACTTGAGAAAAAAAAAATCAAGTTGTCGCCGCACGCGACGAAGTGTTAGTCGCACGGTTCGAATATGTGTTCTACAATTTTTGTTGTTTTTTTTTTCGAGAACTATGCCAGCGACCCGTTTCGAAGAATATCCCTCTCGGTTTGGCTGACAGGGAGAAGAACGGTTTCACAACGCAGCCATTAATCTCGGGCGACGACGAATCTCGCAGTCCCTGCACTCCGGAGTGGTGAAGCGTGGCTGTATGTGTGCCAGGCATTAAACAATGCTCGCGTGTGCCTCTCCGGTCTCGTCACGTCAATCTTTTGCATTGCTTTGCTCCGCTCTGGTTCGCTTTGCCGAGTGAGTGTCGACTCAGCGCGCCGGGATAGTTCTTCAATCTCCAATACTGAAGCATCCGCATCGCGGCGTCCTATATAGTATAGAATAACCATTGAGCAGTGGCACAGCGTGCTCGTCACTCCGTCTAGACGTCCGGGAGAGACTGACGCTGACATTCGATGACGGCCGTTGATAGGCGTGACGATGCCCGAAGATTGACGGGGGCCATTAGCGTCATAAAAAAAAAAGAATAAAAAAATCATGAGTTAAAAGAGTTCGAGAAAACATCACTCAACTAAACTGCACTTTGTTGATTGTTTTCTGCTATAGTTTTTATTTTTTTTTATTTTTAAATTCACATCACGTGGCCTTATGTCATTAAGCCATAGATATTATTTATGTATTTATTTAATGGAGTGTGAGAATTTGGCAATGGTTCGTACGTCTGGTTAATTCCAATTGAATTCGCCGTCCAATTTTAGAAACGGCAATGCATGGGTCATTTCTGTTAAATCGGTGCAGTTAAATTCTGAATGGCGTGTTGTGTTGTTCGTAAACTGATGGAATTGAAATTCTGATAGTCCCTTGTGAATAGCGATGAATAATCCTTGCGCATTGCATCGGAGGTTTCCACGACGGGGTGAAAGGACGGTAATAAGGGTGAGAGGAGAAAGCCGTGGCTGACGAGGGCAAGATGCTGCCTGGTCGCGGAGTCGAGGGACGAGGATGAGAATAGGAAAGCCGAAGTTGCTGCCGGAGACTGGGGGGGTTCTAACTAGAATTGTGTCTCTAGTGCCTCCGACGTGTCTTGGCCCGGCGCACTGTACGTATCTCAAGATGTGTAGCCGCATGTTAGCTTTGCCTAAGACAACTTGACACGTTCGCCGCGCGTCGAGCCAGTGGTTTGCTTTCCTTCTCCATCTTTCGCCTCGTCGCGTCTACAGAAGTGAGTCGACCCAAGGAACCGTCGCCCTTTCTGTTTCTCTACCCGTTCCCTGTATCTGCTTCTACAGCACCTCAGACACTACCTCCGAGATTCTGCATGGCCCTTGTGTTTCCTTCTTTTGTTCGAAGCCGTGGGTTTCATTACATCATTTCATTCGCAGTTCTCCGACAATGTTATTATTCAATGCGGATTGTTTCAATATCGGATTAAAATAGTGTTAAGTGGGCCGAAGGACTTCGGTCGATGGCCCGTTGACAATATGTGGATGCCATTGTAATTGTATAAAATTGTATAAATGTGTAAATGGTTAAAAACTGCATCGCCAATGCATCGCCAATGCATCGTATGTATCTTTAATAAATGTACACTTACTACTACTACTAATGGTAAATCTGCTTGATATTTTTGGAAAGGTATTTATGAATACAATTCAGTAACTACGGTTTGTGAGTCCTTTAAAGGAATCGTTGTAAATTGTGCTTATATCAGCCTTTCTGTTTCTCTACTTGTTCCCTGTATTTGCTTCTTCAGCACCTCAAACGGTACCTCCGAGTTTCTGCATGGCCTTTGTATTTCCTTCTCTTGTTCGAAGCCGTGGGTTTCATTGTGTCATTCCATCCGCTATTCTCCAACAATGTTATTATTCAATGCGGATTGCTTCAATATCGGATTAAAATAGTGTTAAGTGGGCCGAAGGACTTCGGTCGATGGCCCTTTGACAATATGTGGATGCCATTGTAATTGTATATAGTTGTATAAATGTGTAAATGGTTAAAAACTGTAATGATCGCCAATGCATCGTATGTATCTTTAATAAATGTACACTTACCACTACTACTAATGTTAAATCTGCTTCATATTTTTGGAAAGATATTTATGAATACAATTCAGTAACTACGATTTGTGAGTCCTTTAAAGGAATCGTTGTAAATTGTGCTTACGTCAGCCTTTCTGTTTCTCTACTTGTTCCCTGTATTTGCTTCTTCAGCACCTCAAACGGTACCTCCGAGTTTCTGCATGGCCTTTGTATTTCCTTCTCTTGTTCGAATGCATATGCTTCATTGCGTCATTTCATTCATCCTTCTCCAGCAATGTTACTATTTACTGCCGATTATTTTTAAATTAGATTAAAATAATGCAAAACCTATCTGATATTTTTGAAAATGTATTTAAAATAATGCGAAACCTATGTGATATTTTTGAAAATGTATTTGTAAATACAATTCAGTAACTATACGATTCGTGAGTTCTTTGCAGGAATCGTTTTTCGCATATCGAGTTTTCTGTTTCTCTACTCGTTCCCTGTATCCGCTTCATGAGCATCTCAGACACTACCCCCGAACGGCCCTGCACGGCCCTTCTGTTTCCTTCTTTTGTTGGACGGTGTGGACTTCATTGCGTCATTTTATCCGCCGTTCTCCGGCAATGTTATTATTTAATGCCGATTATTTTTTTATTGCATTAAAATAATGCAAAATCTATGTGATATTTTCAAAAATATATTTGTGAATACAATTCAGTAAGTACAATTCGTGAGTTCTCCGAAGGAATTCTTGTTGAAAATTATGCTCATAAAGGTTGAATAGGGCGGGGTTTCGCTCGAACCGTGAGGGTTGCTGGAACGCGGAGTTTGCGAGATGCGAGAAAAAGGGGAAGCAAAGGCAGAAAACGATCCGCTGTGGGAGAATCGGTGTGCGCCGGTGCCGTATGCCCGAAACAAGGTCAGGAAAAATAAACGATCCACCGGAACGCCGGGATAAGACACAATAGGGGGGGTTTGAGATGTAAGAGAAGAGGGGTCGTCTCCGTCTGGCCGTCTGGTCGTCTACTCCGCGTTGTACGGGAATTAGATTAAATCGCTCGATCCTGAGGTATTTGCATTAGAAATCGAGTCCTCCTCGATGGCGGAAGAAAAGAGTCGAGGGTAGAACTTGCGCCGATGATCGTGGGGCGACACGGAGTTCCCTTTCCGAGCCAAGAAATCTTCGATTCCACTTTGTTTGTCCGTAGGATGTAATTACAGGAAAGTCTAAAGAATGATCGGCGGATGGGAGGGGTGAAGAGCTGCGAGGAGAGGCGAGACTTTTGCCTCCGGTATCGTCGAGCCAAGACGGCTCGAGACAGGTAAGCCGATCGGTCAATCAATTTCAATTCTCTTACGTACGACAGTGAGAAGCTGAGAAGCCGACTGAGAAAAGAAAATCCCTCTAAAATACGTGACCCACACCGAGATAATTCTTTATCTATCGCACGAAGACTCGTCGGGAGTCGCACCGGCTCGGGATGGATTTGCCCGGCGAAGGAGAGACAGGAGAATAAAGGCGAAAGAGCTCGGTCAGACAAAATGAGTTTGCCAATGGACAATGAAAGAAAATAGAACGAAAGTAAAGATAGACGATGAGCAGGATATAGCAGTTAGCTGATATTTTTAATCGAAAATCGACAGAGTCATCTGACAAAAGAAAAATTCCGAGAGCTTTAATCTTTATCGCATTTCTTATTTATAGCACGTGTGCTCCGAGAATCGGAGGAAAAAAATAATAATAATGTTTCAATTACACGATGCACCATCGGTTATTGAAGATTATAGTCGATCGATATCCGAAGGGTCTAAACTGTCGACTTAAGGAGGTTGGAGCGCTTCTCGCGGGCCAAATGAGTACTACATTTATAAAGTCATTTATACAAACTTTTACACAACCATATAGTGATAGTTGAGAAACATTAATAGCAATGGATTTGCAAATATATTAACTGGTTTTTGGTAATTTTCCAAAAGGTACATATTTTCTAGTTTTTTAAAAGAATAATCCGTAATTTTTGCTGGATTTTGATGTATTATGACTCATTCTCTATCTTGAAAGATATTCTACGAATTCACTGTCTAGATACCTCCATGGAAATAAAGTATATGTATAAATATGGGGGATTCCATCCGATTTCGGTCATCCTCCGGCCTGACCCCTTGCAATTCGAGCGAAACCTTTTTTAACGTCTTTTCTGTCTTTACATACGTTTAAAATGTAACACCATTTTTTTTTAGATTATTTTGAGGATCTGTGACAGAACAATCGATAATTGAAAATTGGTAATAATTAAAACAAAAAATTTTTCGATGTGAGATATCTCTGTATTGGATAGGGGTATCGGGAAATATTAGGTGTGCGATGGATACGTCTTGAATGATGCTTTAACAAAAAAAAAAGAATGACTAATTTTTCAAAAATATTTGGCATGTTAAAAATCAATTTGAAGTATAAATAATGATTTTTCGATCCGTTGGACATTTGAATTTTTTTGATTTTTTTTTTTTTTTTAATCTTTGAATACCAGAAATTATGAAACCTTAGCGATTATGGTATCTCTTATGGTTTAAAACATATAATTTTTTGAAGATTTTATAACCTTCAATAATTTCACGGCTATCAATGTTCCTTTTATTCTTGGGGAAAATACATAAAAAATGTATTGTATAAAATATATAAAAGTGTACTTCTTGCCGTAGAACGCGATAGGCACCCGGGTATTTCCGCGATTCCATCGGGAAGCAAAGAAATTGCTGTTTTAAAATACTCAAAATCACTCATTTTTCAATTGCGGCTATACAAATTCCCGATAAACTTTTTCCGTTAGTCGTCGCTCCAGGACTATTTTTGATGTACTTTTTCACACTGATCACGAATCTACCACTTATTTTATCCGTAGATGAACCACACATGCTGTGTGTGCTGTGCGTGCGTGCGTGTGAAGCAGACGCGAAAAATTCAAACCGCTATAGCTCGGGCATGCCTCGACCGAATACGCTGAAGTTTCACACACAGCATGTGTGGTTAATAGTTAATCTTTCTTCAAAATTTCATTTAAAAATGTTCATTTGTTTTTGTACACCATTTTTTATTTCTTCAAAAATGCCTGTGCGCACTCCAGCTCTTACAATTTTTGAGCTATCTGGCTAAAAACGCGTACACGGATGAAGTATGATCGTCCGATAATTCCATTGAAATTTCGAGAGAATAGATCGAATCGTTTAAATTTTGTCATTTTTAAGTTTTTGAATATCATGAAAAATTTGTATTTTCTTTTAGACGCAATGTTCTGTATTTATTATTCAACTGCGAATAAAATATGTGGTAGATTCGTTATCAGTATGGAAAAATACATTAAAAGTAGTCCCGGATCGACAACTCACGAAAAACGTTTACCGGGAATTTGTATAGCCGAATTTGAAAAATGAGTGATTTTGAGGATTTTAAAACAGCGATTTCTTTGCCCGATATTTGCGATCCCGATGGAATCGCGGAAATGCCCGGGAGCCTATCGTGTTTTACGGCAAGAAATACAGTTTTATATATTTTTTACAATACATTTTTTATGTATTTTTCCCCAAGAATAAAAGGAACATTCATAGCCGTGAAATTATTGTAGGTTATAAAATCTTCAAAAAATTATATCTTTTAAACCATAAGAGATACCATAATCGCTAAGGTCTCATAATTTCTGGCATTTTTCGAAGATTTTTTAAAAAAATTTACAAAAAAATTAAAATGTCCAACGGATCGAAAAATCATTCAAAAAATTAAAATGTCCAACGGATCATACATCAAATTGATTTTTAACATGCCAAATATTTTTGAAAAATTACAAACATTATTTTTTTTGTTAAAGTATCATTCAAGACGTATCCATCGCACACCTAATATTTCCCGATACCCCTATCCAATACAGAGATATCTCACATCGAAAAATTGTTTGTTTTAATTATTACCAATTTTTAATTATCGATTGCTCTGTCACAGATCCTCAAAAAAATCTAAAAAAAAATTATGTTTCATTTTAAATGTATATAAAGACAGCAAAAAAGTTTCGCTCGAATTGGAAAGGGTCAGGCAGGAGGATGGCCGAAATCGGGTGGAATCCCCCATATATTTCCGTATATATACATATTATATATCCAGTATATATCTGAGGTATAGAACTTCCTGCCGCATTATAGAGTAAGTCGGTGTGATATGGCCATGGTTTTTTAAACAACGAAAATTGGAGGATTAACGTTTTAAAAACTTTTACATTTTTGTTGCAACGAACTCTAAAAATATTAAACTAAAGTAATTAACACAGAATTTTCTATATTTTCGATGCGTGATTTAATTGCAGTTCTGTAAATAAATATTTGCGATGGGCCGTCTCACCCGGACACTACGGGTGACATGGCCACAGTAATACTGGTAGTCAATTAAGCCTAGAGAAGGATCGGTATCGCACAAAACATTTTTTCTATATTTCATGTTGTCTACATAACCTACAGAAAAACAATAAACACCTCTGTTAAATGTTTCAGATGCTAAACTGAAAAGAAAACAGTTTCACTGGCCGTATCACGCTGATAGTGCGGGCGACATGGCCACGTGGCTCACCACCATTGACGTGGCCATCTCACCCGCAATATCCGGGTAATATGGCCACTCCCTATTATTGCAGGCGATGGCCCAGGACCATTGACGTGGCCATTTCTCCCGGAACATGGGTGGCCATATCACCCATTTTCCGGGTAAAATATCCACCGCTTAAAGTTAGGGAAGACATTTTTTTTAATAGGTTCACTACACGCCGATCTTTTCGTGAAAGATCCAACTATAGTGTGCAATATTGATTTACTAGCAAAATTATAATTTAGTATGTCTCCAGAGCGCTAGAAATATAGCTCGAGAAATTTCTGGCTACCTCGAAATAGGGTTTCACGGCTCGTACTGACGATTGCACGTACAATCTTAACGTTTTTTGTGCAATCGCAGTGTATCCACACAACGAGATAAAGAAATCGTTGAATTAAGCAAATGCGCGGTGACATACGTTCAAAGGTTTATTTTGTTGGTACAAAAAAACGTTTTTTTCAATCGACAAATTTTGTATAAATTGAAGCGAATAATCGTTTAACAAGACAATGCTTTATTTGTACCACACAAATAACAGCTTTGAACGTATGTCACCGCGACTTTTGGTTAATCCGACCAATTTTTTTTCTCAGTGTGCATATACTAAAAACTGTGCGAGCGGTGACACCATTCGTTTGTTACGTTAAAAGATATTAAGGGTGGTCATCTCGCCCGCCTGGCCATCTCACCCTGATTTACCCTACTATACTCGATAGACACGTAAAAATTTGTATAAATGACTTCACACTAGTCATTTGACTAGTGTGGAGCACTCTCACCTCTTTAACGGAGGATCTGTAGAAGCGTTTCCCGAAAAGTTACTTCGATAGATATAAGGACGTGGATGAGCGATTAGAGAGATTAAAAATTCGGGATTATTGGCTGAACGATTGTGGAAACTATTGCCGTCGTCTTTCATTTCAACCGCACCGTCTCCTTTTTCTTCACTCCATTCTCCAGCGTCTCGGTGAAGGCTCCTTCGCGCCAACTCGACACCTAATTTGCCGCATTTCAACTCTAATCTGACTTATTCTCACATTCCTCCACCTCCCGCACGAAAGATAGAACACGCAGGTATACATGTATATATCGTCTCTGTCACAGGAAACCTCCCGTTCTCATCCTCCCAAGTTTTGACACTCTCCGTCACCCAGCTTCTTCATCTTGCCGAGGACTGTAACTCTATTTCGAGAGCGCGGTCTGCTCCTCGAAATCCCGAGAGTGCAGGACCGTTTATTAATCTTGAGCTTTTCTCGAGCGAACGGTTTATCGACTCGTGACTTACAGTACATTATTCTTCTCGGGACAGTCGTATGAATTCCACTGTTATTTATATCCTAGCAGTGGGGTGTGTCATCGTTATGGTCCAGTAGGATCTCGATTACTCTCATATTGAGTGTTTTTCGTCAAAAAATGTCTCTATTCACGGATGTTCGCACGCCGATAGAAATGTTTTCTTTAAATTTTATTTAAACCAGGCGACAATTTCGTTGTCGCCCGGCCTACCAAATGGTCTCAGACCATGAGAAAGGCTCATTTTATTTTATCAGAATACATTCAGGTGACTCGAACAAATCATGTATGCAAGTAGCATTCCGCATGATAGTGAACTATAGACGTTGCAGTCCCAGGCGTGGTATCGTTCGCACTTCAGGTGTTCAAGTGTGAAGAAGTTTCATATCTGCTTTGTTCTGTTTTCTTTCTTCGAATGCAACAACTGTACAAAACTTGGACAGAAAAGCCAAAAACTACGCCTGCAGCTTACGTCACTCACCAATACCCTCCAGTTTCTCACATATGCGATATATCAGCGAAATAGCGATACTTTATCTATAAATCCATGAAAAAATAAAAAAAAAAAATTTCGGTAGTTTTTACAATCGTTCTTGTTCTTAAGTTGTATTTTTTTTTGCTTCTATTTTAGACGACGGAAAGATGGGGTGGGATTTGCTGCGGGAACGGCACCGATTTACCAACTTATGGCCAAAACGCTGGTCTCCGGGGAATCCCGGCAGGCTCTCGATATAAATCGTCATGGGGCTCTAATTCTCGCCGCAGTTTATACGTTATTGCATTTATCACGCGTACGTGACCTGCACGATCAAGTCACGTCTGCTGGATAGCTGGCTTGCCGGAACGTACAAGGTAACCCGCCGCAGCGTTACCACCGTCGCCGCCGCGAACACACATGGCGAACGTGAGAGGTGTTCGGTACGTGAGGGTATACATCAACCTGTCATACGAAAGAGCTCCGTTGTACCTGGCGTGTTAAGCGTTAAAAAAAAGAAAAATACCGCAAACTAACTTAACGTCTTTTACGTATGTATCGCAAACTATTGGACGAGAGTGAACGAATTCCAGCCGCTATTCCGAGACTGAAAGATTTGATCTTCCAAATGTTTTTGCAATTATGATTTCTTGCGGAAAACATGAATTTTCGTCTACTAATCCAATAGTACTTTGATTTCGTTCGTAAATACACGAAAAAGTGCGCATATAAAATTTATATATTCCATCGACGTTCTTCGACTCCATGAAAATCCACCAATCTGTCATGCGAACGAGCATTGTTGTACCTGACATGTATTTTTCTTTTTAACGTAAACTTTAAAAAATAAAGTACACGTCAGGTAAAACAATGCTCGTTTGCATGATAGAACAAAAATACCCCAAACTAATTTAACGTCTTTTACGAATGTATCGCGAACTATCGGAGCAGACTGAAAGATTAGATCTTCCAAATGTTTTGCCAATTATGACCTCTTGCGGAGAAACGAATTTTTGTCGACAAATCCAAAGTACTTTGTTTTCTTTCGTAAATACAAGAAAAACTGCGCATATCAAATTTTTATATTCCATCCAGGTTCTCCGAGTTCATGAAAATATCATTTATTCAACGAACCGCTTATTCATAACGAGCTGAGGTTGTAGAAATATCTTTCTTTTTTTTGCCTCGCCGTTTTAAGCAAATAGTTGGCCGCTCCCGTACTCTTTTCTATCGCGACGGTCCTAACAAAGCCGTCTGCTTCGCGGTCGCTTTACTCTCTCCTCCTCCTCTTCTTCACTTACTACCTACTACCGTTTTGTATTAACATAAAAAGTACTGGTAATCGGAGGATCGCTCGAGAAGAGTATATACATATATACATACATATATATATATATATATACATATATATATATATATATACGTATAGAGGATGGAGGAGAGAAAAGACGCAGAAAATGACGAAGAGGAAGAGGCAAGAGTGAGTTTGAGCGTACGTCTTTCGTCCCAGACACGCCTCGGTGAACGCACTCAAAGTTTGCCGAGAGTTCAAGGATTTGATTGCCTTTTCAAGTTACTCGATACGAAAGCAGATAATGACTGCAAGAGCTCGCGCACTCTCGAGTGAATATAAAGGAGCAACACGCTCCGCGGCAGTCGTTTCGAATCTCTAACAGTGCATTTTCTCGCTTAGCACCGACCTTGCGCCACCCACTAATGATGTGTGCTTTTTCAGTCCGTTTTCATTCTCTTTTTGTCGCCGTTATTTGGTAACAAAAAATTTCATCTTTAGCTTCTTCTTCGTTTTGTTCGTTTCTCTGCGTCTTGACCGGCGAATGGCGAGTTCGAACGGGGAAAAGTATAAATGAACATGAAAGACCGCACGCGCCGATAAGCCATAAATTTACGGAAAGACTTACCTCCCCCATTCGAACCCAAAAAAATTGCCAGATTGTTGGACATTTTCGTTTAGCTCACCGTAGCGGAGAGCACAGTCGGTTGCCGGGCTTTGGCGACTTGGCCTCATCCAGCGGCAGAGAGAAATTTGATTCATTTTTGGTCCCAAAATCGTAAAAACTGACAAAAAAAAATCGGCTCCTGCGACTGCTTTCTCGAGAAAGTTGATTAAGTGACCGTAACTCACATGTGCCGAGCACTCAGGCCAACAGCCTGCAATGGACCTCGCGAAGTGAGGCACTACCGGCATATATCAGTACAGAAACCATTCCTACTAAAGGGAAAAACAGTGTTACACCCAGAAAAATAATTTATTTGCCGGGCAACCCGCAAATAAATATTTACTTTATTTACATAAATATTTACTTAAATCAATAAAAGTATTTATTTAAACCAAATAAATATCTATTTGCGGATGTCCGTCAAATAAATTATTTTTCTGGATGTATAATGGAATTGACTATGTTGCCGAAAAAGTATAGAGGCAAAAAGAGTGCGGCGGCAAAATAGACGAAGAAAATGCATTTTCTTCGTCATACATGTATTACGAGTGAATGAAGTTGGAGAATGGATTTTTTTTGTTTTTATCGCGTCGTGCCTACTTTAGGGTAAGTCGGGGTGATATGGCCATGGTTTTTTAAACAACGAAAATTGAACGTGTAACGTTTATAAAATGTTTACATTTTTGTTGTAACCAACTCTAGAGACATTAAACTAAAGTAATTAACTCAGAACTTTGGGTATTTTCGATGCGTGATTTAATTGCAGCTCTGTAAATAAATATTTGCGATCGGCCATCTGACCCGGACACTACGGGTGACATGGCCACGGTAATACTGGTAGTCAATTAAGCCTAGAGAAGGATCGAAATCGCACAAAACATTTTTTAATATATTTTATGTTGTCTACATAACCTGCAGAATGACAATAAACACCTCTGTTAAATGTTTCAGATGCTAAACTAAAAAGAAAACAGTTTTACTGGCCATATCACCCGGATAGTACTTGACAGATGGCCACGGGGCCCACCACCATTGACGTGGCCATTTTACCCGCAATATTCGGGTGAGATGACCACCCGCCGCTATTGCAGGCGGTGGCCCACGACCATTGTGGTGGCCATATCCCCCGGAACATGGGTGGCCATATCACCCATTTTCCGGGAAAAATATCCACTGCATAAATGTAGGGAAGACATTTTTTTAAATAGGTTTACTACACGCCAATCTTTTCTTGAAAGATCAGATGTTAGTGTGCAATATTGATTTACTAGCAACATTATAGTTTAGTATGTCTCCAGAGCGCTAGAAATATAGCTCGAGAAATTTCTGGCTACCTCGAAATAGGGATTCTTGGCTCGTACTGACCCTTGCACGTACAATCTTAAAATTTGTTGTGCAATCGCATTGTATCCACATATACTAAAAACTGTGCAAGCGATGATATCATTCGTTTGTTACGTTAAAAGATATTACGGGTGGTCATCTCACCCGCCTGGCCATCTCACCCTGATTTACCCTATAAAACATTTTCTTCAGGAACCGCACGTCTTACCTTGTTTCTTTCGTGCTCCAAGCACTTAATTATAGGGCGGTCTGGACGGCAAAGATTTTTATGGAGTCCTCGACAGCCATTCAGCGTCACAACATCTGGGACTCGAATCCGCATGTCGATTTAAGCCACAACTCTTCTTTTTCCCGACCCTTAGTTCCGCTCACCTCTATCTTTCGACTTACATTTTTTTTATGTTATTTTTTTTGTCCATTCGTCCGCCAATCTCGCCCGTTCACTGCCTCCTTTTCACTGCCTCGAGCTCTCTTTCGATGCTCAATGGAGAGCACTACCCATCCGGCCAATTAGTCGAGCTCACAATGAAAGCGTTCGATCTTCATTGCGTCTTCTCTTACTGTGAGTCGATTCGAGATGTCTTCGTTGGATCGAGAAACCTCTTCAATTTCCGTCGGCATTGAGGGTTCTCGCGCAATAATGCTTCTCACTGTGAGGGAAATTGGTCCTTAATTTATATTTATTTTTAATAGACAATGTTTTTATCGTTTCGACGATTTCGAAATTTGTGCATTTTTCATGTTTAGATTTTATGTTTTCTAAAAATGGAATTTTTAATATTCTACATCTTTCGTGTAAATAAGGAACCCGATTTTTCGAACACCGATTTATATAATTGCCCCTACTACACGCCACATATCGATCGCGTAGCTGCGTGGAAGGGGAAACGCTGAGTCGGGCCCGACAGTGCCGGCGCTAAACATTCGCATTTACGAGTAAAATATTGATCTAATGGGGGCGACTACGAGTAAACGATACGGCACTGTTCGCGACAGCAGCTGATGCGCAGAAACTGCATGAGCGGGGCAAGCGCAAGCCTCGAGGTGGGGGAACAGTGATGCGGCGCTGGTCCCGTAGCTATTAGAAAAATCAGTGACGTAGTGTGCAACCGATAAGTGTAACGCACATTCCACTATTGGTATCCCGGAAATGACCGTTTGTGCAGTAGCAGCCTTCAGGCGAGCACATCTGCAACATATATGTTCATCGTACGTGTTCTTATAGGCGTCGCTACGATGAAATCTCAGAAACGAAAATAAAGATACTAACTTCAGTACATATCTCTGGATAAGGCACAGTACAAGTGGGTTCGCATGCTGGCCCACATTTAGCCCACTCTTCGTTTTGGCCGCAAATTTCTTCAACACTTTGACAGACATTTATTATGCCTGTTGGTAGATAAATTCATCATTGTTTTTCATTTTTCTATTTATTACTTTTATAATAATCAAATTACTCATAAACTATTATACTATTCGAAATACATATTGAAAAAATAAGCGATGACGTAGCTTTAAAGTAGAAATTTGAAACTTGCCGGCACAAAGCAGTACTGAAAATAGAACGAACACAGAACCGAACCACTTCATAATGTTGACACGTCTGCGTCGAAAGCACAACCAAACTAGTAGTCTGAGCTCTAGAGTTTCCGCTTATAATGTACGCATTTGGCACTTATATACTAACACTTTGCCAAGTTGTTTATGTAAAAGGAATCAGTTTCCTTTAGACTCGACAAGACAAACCGACGCTAGTTTTAAATGCAGAAGACGGTAACGTCGCGATAAGCCAAGTAAAAAAATATATTGCAAGCCACGCGAAAAATACTAAAAGCCTATTTGCATGAAAACGGAAAGATAGCCGGTCGAGTTTCAGCTTCCTCTATGGCAAATGCGTCCAACGACAAGTGAGCATGATAGATATTGTTCCACCATTTATTTATCGAGAAGCGAAATGACGTTTCTGGTAATGGAACAAAAAGCGAGCAAATATCATTTTAGGTCCATCAAAAATCTACGAAGAAAAATATTTAACAATTTGAGACTAATTTACTCACTAGTGATTTCGTCCAAAATCATATTTACGGATTATAAGTACAGTAGAGCGTCGATTATCCAAACACCCATTATCCGGACCCTTTGTTATCCGATCCGCCGCCGGTTTGGATAAAGTTTCTGCTGTCCGAACTATTGCGCGAAATTCTCGTATGCTTACATTGTTGCATGCGAATACATTGTTGCACGCTACAAACAACAAGCCATATCAAGAACGCTCGAGCTTGCATAGACTTACGAAGCACTACCGTAAATGCACGTCAGTCGTATGGGCAGTATTTATTAGTTTATCAGCCGAGCAAATATACACGTATTCAAAATTTATTTACGTTAATCTACTGGTCATGAAATTTAGTGCGTTATGGATTCAACGTCCAGTCCTTCAACCTCTAGGAGTAAGCATAATGAACTTACGGTGGAAAAAAAAATTCGAATCTCGATAAGGGAGAGATCAGCATATTATTAGCGCCCTCGTATGATGTTTGCGAGTCAACGATTTCTGACATTAAAAAGAAATTCGCTGCGAAAAGACGTACAATTCTCTTGCGCCAAACGAAAATTGTGGATTTCAGTAGGCTAAAACCGGCCAATGAATGGACAATTAAGCAGTCGAAAAAGCCAATGAATAGAAGTTTTTATGCACATGCTCTTATGGAAAGCGTCCATTCATTGGCCCTGTCCATTCATTGGCCGGTTTACCCTATTAAGGTTTGAAGTTACCGTTGAATACCATAAAATTACATCACATTATTCGTCAAATATATACTATTATAATTATTTAAAATATATGAGTGCTGTAATTTTTTTTGATATGCATCGCGGTATATCGCTTAACACAGCGCCACTGTTCTGATATCCCAATTTTCGTTAATCCGAACGAGCCCCGGTCCCAATTTGTCCGGATAATCGAGGTTCTACTGTATATGAGATACGCCTTTGCGGTTTTCCGCACGCTATATAACACTGATTCGAAGAATACGTAAGTGATGATATGTTTATTGAAAGTATAATGATATACACTCGAATGGAGAGTCGCGCCCGTAAAGAAACCAATCAAATAACACGGAAGCAATATGATCGACGAGCGAGCGAATAATTTAATCGTGTTCAGTGAGTAGTCATCACACTCACTGTTAAACAGTCACGTAGCTCGCACAACAGCGAAATTCATCATGCGTCGATCAGCTCTTATAGTGCTTGTTGTTGTCGTCGCAGTACTGTACACGTGTAAGTATTATTTAACCGTAATAGAATATCACGGATAGCTCAGATGGATTCGAAACGCTTTCGACTTTTTTACGGTTCACCGGTGGTATTCTTGGATCGATTGAGACTGCCAGTCTCTGTGGATGTCTGTTTTCATATTATATCATCAATATTACATAGGCGAAGCGAGGGGATTGTGCAAAGGAGGGCCCCATGATGTTTGGAACAACTGCGCTAGTCTCTGCCCCGCATCGTGTGCAAAACCCCAAGGAAGATTCTGTGTTTAGTTAGTATTCATAATTCCTGCAATGTCAATTAAACTGTAAAT
The DNA here is from genome assembly GCA_963922035.1 of Amblyjoppa proteus. NCBI lineage: Eukaryota > Metazoa > Arthropoda > Insecta > Hymenoptera > Ichneumonidae > Amblyjoppa > Amblyjoppa proteus. The sequence goes on from OY998233.1 coordinate 15,693,795, forward strand.
TTATTTCATCGCTACATAATGAATTAATTTATATTGTAGGTTTGCATTCGCGCGTGCCAGTGCCTGAATGGATATGTCAGAGGGAATAATGATCGTTGCATCAAAGCGGAAGAGTGCTAGCCTGCAAAGTACGGTACTATAGACATATAAAATTTCATTGGTTCAACGAAAATTAAAAATCTATTATAATGTACAGTTATAGCGATGATCATGTCAGTGCATATTTCACGGACAATTATGGAACCACTGTATTAAATAAATGGCCATTATGCGTGGACATACTTTTTCATCGGTTCTGCGCACACTTCATTAGGCGTCACGTTTGCGAACAATTCGATGGAAAAGCTCAACTGTTTAATTGATCCGACGACCGTGTGGAGGGGTGGACCATATACAAACGCAATAGACCACGTTGACTGCAGAGATAGTAACATGCTCTTTATATACAACGAGGAAAAGACAATGTCAGCGATCATATTTCCGTAAGCGATATCAGACCACTGCCGTAAAGATACAGTCTGTCTATGATTAATTACCATAGATGGCGACTCGCCACTAAAAAATCAACACTGAAACGCGAGTGTCTCTCGTTCAAGGTTTATTTTCCAGTGTGTTTCTGGCGTTTGTCACCTACGGATGAACGAGACATGATGAGTCAGCATAGATCAAATACTATCGTTTATTGCTCACAGTGTGTAATCAGTCGCTCTCGTCGTTGCAGTACCAACTGAAACGCGAACGAGTGACAGTACCGTCTACAATGTCTTCGGAAGCACTAGCCTGGGTAACGGTAGATTTCATGGAGAAGGTACTAAAGCATTCGGAAAGTGACCAGTCTATAGAGGTGAAGGATTTAAAGACGAAACCTGCGGTCGGAAAAGGTGATAATTATGGAAGTGATATGATACGCGCAAGCGTGAAGTATTCGCTAAATAAGTCGGGTAGTATAGCAATGGAGACGATATCGGTACTGATCAAGATTTCACCTATCGCTGAGGGTGCCACTAAAGAACGGGTAAAGGGAGATACATATTAATGTTATTCATATCATACACCGTAAAAAAATGTGTACTTTTTACAATAAATTGTCCAAAAACGTTCACAATTTTTTATTTGTTAATTTTCTAGTTTTACAAAGAAAAGTACAAACTAAAATTGTTAATAATACAGGAAGTAAAAAGACACACAGTAAAAAAATGTTGTACTTTTTACAACAAATTATTGTCCACAAACGTCCACAATTTTTTATTCGTTAATTTTCTAGTTTTACAAATAAAAGTACAAGCTAATATTGTCAATAATACAGGAAATAAAAGGACAGGTTCGTATATTCAAATAAGTGACCAACAAGTTTGTCACTTATTTAACAAAAAATTTTTCACGAAATTTCCCATTCCGATTTTACGAAATTATTTTTTACTGTGTACGGTATGCTTATTCATAGACACCTGTTACGTGCAAATGTAAGCGTAAATGTAATGCACCAGCATTCTCACTTTTTCTATCTTTTTCGGTTAATTTTAGCTAAAGAAGTTTAGATCCTTTGAGTCGGAAATCAACATGATGCAAACAACGTTAGTCGAGATGAATGACATTTTAAACGAAAAGGATTATCGTCTGAGTGCCAGAGTCCTATACGCCGAAATTGGAGATCCTTCTTTCCTTGTATTGGAGGATTTAGCACCGCTGGGTTATCGTATGGCCAATCGGCGGTTTGGTCTTGATTTAGAACACTCCCTTCTCGCAATGAAAAATCTGGCTAAATTTCACGCTAGCTCCGTAGCAGTCTGTGAAAAGGTACATGCTGCTTAAAGAATCATACGAAAATCATACGAATGGTGGCGAAGCCAATAAATTACTGATTGGTTTTCAGAATCCAAGGTTCGCTAATAAACGATATAAACAACATGCTTGAAAAATGGCTTCTAAAGCCTAAAATTTGAGGCTTATTCTTTTTTTGAGGATCCGACGCCGAAAACTTTGTACAATATCGGTCTTTTTCACGCTGATCATCCCGAAAAGTGGAAGCAGTTATCATCAAGCGGAATGAGGAGTCTTGCCAGGGAATTACTGAATTGGCCGGAATTGGGCGTTAAGTGAGTTAATCAGACTCGCGTATGCTTCCGCAAGCTTGAATCGAGTTTTGTCAATCCAAAAATGCTTGGACCAATCAGAAGGACTTCATTACTCGAGTTTTTCAATGTTGTACTAGGCTAAACGTGGTGAATATGGACCACTCCGATTAACACGTAAATCAATGAAATACGGACCGGTCCATATTACCCACTTTCACCCTATAGATGATTATAAACTAGCAGTCGACGAATTTCACCATTAATATTTCATTCATTGTTGCGTTTTTTTTTTTTTTTTTCGCAGTCGCATCAGTTACTCCGAGAAATTATTAAAACTTGCAGCAGTCTGTTACGATAAAGCTGTTGAATGTGTTAATCAAAAGGGGAGCGAGTTTAAAGTGCTAAATCACGGTGATTTCTGGGTTAACAACATGCTCTTCCGATACGACGATGAGGGTCAACTCATCGATCATATTTTCGTAAGTTCAATTAGCAAGATTAGAGAATAAGAAAATGACATGCGACTGCGCAATAAAATAACGAACTATGGATGCAAATCGCGTATTAGGGTCGTCAAAGCCAATAATTTGGCAATAACAAACCGAATTTTCGTAGTTGGATTCTCAATGAAAATCAGTGAAGTTCATGTAATTTCATGCGTCTACTTCCAGGTTGATTTTCAAGAACCTCTGTGGAATTCGCCGGCTATGGACATCTTAAACTTTCTCAGCACCAGTCTCGCAGAGGATGTTGATCTGTATCATCGTGAAGCTCTTCTCAGAGAATATCTGAACATGTTGACGAAAACAATGTCGAGGCTTCGCTGTAAGACGAACCCACCGACTATGGAAGCTCTCAACAACACCTTGAAGGACTATGAGTTTTACGATGTGATAGCATCGTGTCTATTTCTGCCTAGCGTACTGCTTGACAAAAGCGAAGTCGAAAGCGTCAACGAAATTACGAGGGGCGATGACTTCAATGATCCCGTGTACAAGGGACAAGTGTATCGCAAGATAATGTTGAGGCGTCTACCCGCATGGATCGAGCGCGGATTAATCGGCGATTGAATTACACGTTGTTCAACGTGCATGGCTCGAACGACGAATGTGCATGACAGATATAGTTCCATCATTTATTTATCGAGAAAAGAAAAGATTTTTCGGTTAATGCGGCAAGAAGCGAGCAAGTGCCACATGTACTCTTCGAAAATTTCAGTTTAATTTTCATATGTAACCCACAGATCGAAAGAGGATTTATTTAGAAGAATATCACATTTTTTACAATAGATGTTCACTTTTCAACGAAAATGTTTAATCTTTTACAATGTATCTATTATAACGTTTATCATATCAATACATATTTCGCAAACAATTATGGAACCACTATATTCAATAAATATCCATTATGCGTGAGCATGATTTTTCATTGTTTCTGTGCACACTTCATTAGGCGTTACGTTTGCGAACAATTCGATGGAAAAGCTCCATTGTCTAATTGATCCGTCGACCGTGTGAATAGGTGCACCATACCCCAGCGTAATGGACCGCGTTGACTACTGGATCAATAACATGCTCTTTATATAAAACGAGGAACGCAATGTCAGCGATCGAATTTCCGATCGGGCTATTAACGGTAGGATAGAGTCTATCTATGATATATTACCATAGATGGTGATTCGCTCGTAAAAAATGAACACTGAAAACCGAGTGTCTCTCGTTCAAGGTTGATTTTCTACATCGAAAAAAGGCTTGGTAAGATCAAACAAAATTTGTTTGAAAAATGATTTCATTGTCCCAACTAAGAATATGTTTGATCGAACAGAATAGGCATGTATAGAAAAAAACTTTTGTTCGAAACAAATATCTAGCCACACAAAGGAAAAAAGGGCCCAACTCAAGCTAGAATTGGGTCCCAGTACTATTATTTACGTTATTTGTTACTAATTAATTTCATACATGGTAACATCGTATTTTACATGTTCAATTGTTATCAATACTTCGCTGCTTATCAACATAACACTATTTTTTTTACAAATAAATTTTTTATATAGGGTAGAGCGGGTCAAAACGGGGCATGGGGCAAAACGTCGCTTTCCAATAATTTTTGAATGCCTCAATTCGCTCCATCGATACATCAGGCTTTTCTGCCCCGTTTTGCCGCCTTGTCCGATCCAAAAGTGATTGGAAACTGTAGTTTTGCCCAACTGCCCCGTTTTGCCCCGTTGCCCCATTTTGCCCGCTCTTCCCTATCCTAACGTGGCTCGAACCCCGAAACCAACGTATCCTAACCTGGTGCCTTAGCATTACGCTCAAATCGTTATTCATATGTGTAATCTTGAATCGCATATATAAGTTATTCTCCGTAGTGCCTTACCACTACGCTCAAATCGTTATTCATATGTGTAATCTAGAATCGCATGTATAAATTATTCACCGTCATTAACTTAGACAACCTCGAAGATTTGACATTGAAATATCGAAACAACTTGAAAGTTATTTATTGTGGGATAATATTCGTGAATGACTAAATTGACGTCTCGTCGAATTCAATAAAATCTTTTTCAAGATGACAAATATTCGTATATATATAAACACATCGAATCACATTTTTTCAAATTTAACAATAATATATTCAAGTCAAAATAACATACCTTCCGCATGATGACAGTACATACGATTGAATCGAAAAAAAAGTTATTGATTTAATGCCGTCTTGGTTCACTTTGAACCAACGCTCTAATCGCAATAATTGCTATATGCAATTAACACAACCAAACCAGTTTTATTGTTTCGACAATGGTGGCAGCCTATTTAAATGCGCTTGGAATGATTCAAACCAATTTTTCATGACTGCAGCTGTGAGGTTGATGTTACCAAACCTTTTTTTCGGTGCAGTGTCTTTCTGGAGTTTTCCGGTTACCGATGAACGAAAGAAATTTCTGATAGGCAATAATGAGACAAATGGCAGAATTCGTCCATTAAGGTGCAGTCATAAATGATGATAAGTCAGCATAGATGAAATCTTATTGCATATTGCTCACTTAGCCGTGCGAACTGGACAGCGAACGAATGACGGTATCCTCTAAAATGTCTTCGGAAGCACTAGTCTGGGTAACCGTAGCGTTCATGGAGAAGGTACTTAAGAATCAGAAAATGACCAGTCGATAGAAGTAAAGGATTTAAATACAAAACCTGCTGTCGGAAAAGGTGATAATTATGGAAGCCATATGATACGTGTAAGCGTGAAATATTTGCGAAACAAGTCGGGTAGTATGGTAATGGAGACGACATCGGTAATAATCAGTATTTCAACTACCGCAGAGGGTGCTATCATGGAAATGGTAAATGGACACACATATTCATATCATACCGCATGATTATTCATAGACGCTTGGTACATGCACACATTGGCATAATGCATCAGAATTCTCACTTTTCCTCTCGTTTCGCTTAATAGAAGTTAACAAAATTTGAATTCTTCGAGTCGAAAGTTAACATGATGCAAAGAACGCTAGCCAAATGACCTTTTGAACGAAAAGAATTATTGTCAGAATGCAAGAGTTCTGTAGGCCAAAATTGCAGATCCTTCTTTTCTTGAATTGGAGGATTTCGCACCGCTGGGTTATCGAATGGCTAATCGGCTGGTTGGCCTCGATTTAGAATGTTCTTGTCTCGTCATAAAAAAAACTGGCTAAATTTCACGCTAGTTCTCTAGCAGTCTGCGAAAAGTGCATGCTGCTTAAAAAAATGTATTGTGATAAACTAAGATAATTAATAATTGATTGGATTTTAGAGCATAAAGTTCACGATGAAATGCAATAAACAACAGTCTTGAAAAATGTATTCTGACTTTGAAATTTTGAGGCTGATTCCTTATTTCAGGACCCGGCGCCAAAACCTTGTCCAAAAGAGGCCTTTTTCAGGTTGATCATCCCGAAGATTGGAAGCAGTTTTCTGAGTACGGAATGAGGAGTCTTGGGAAGGAACTATTCAATTGACCGGAATTTGACGCTAAGTGTGTGACTCGGTCTCGCGTATGCTTACGCAAGTTTATATTTAGTTTTATTAATCTAAAAATGCTCGATCTACCCGAATGGACTCCATTACTCGATTTTTTTAACATCATACCATGCATGATTTTAACCTAGCACTCTACGGATTTCATCGTTGAGACTTCATGCGTCGTTGCATTATTTTTTCCACCTACAATTACTTTTTTCTAGTTTTTGATCTTCACACATTGGATTAATCAGAATAATTTTTTTAAGTCGGTAATGAGGCTCGAAACCGTGACCTCGGGATTACTAGTCGACGTTCTTACGCACTCGGCCACACTCACCTTGAAGATTTTCTTTTCGAATCTTAAACAATAGCTGCATGTCTGCTTCATCTCTATCTAATATTAACGTACCAATTGCTTTAAATTGTCTATATCTTATTATTTCATTTTTGTATTCACACTTCAATTAATAATATTGATGAAACTTAGGCTGTCTGCTCCACAGTGCAGTAGGTAAAACTATAATTAAGGAATCCAAAATAATAAAGAAGAATTCAGCAGGTGCGTAAATTTAAAAAAAAAAATTGTTTATAAATATTTGGTGTTGGACGTTGGCTGAACGTCGCTAGCGGGTACTGGATCAAAGACATTCGACGTTATGAGCGAACGTCCACTTGATATTGTCGAGGACGCATCCGTATGTCGAGCCTAACGTTGGAGTGGTTGGCAATCGACAGTTTAGCCAATGCTGGGTATTCGTCGAGATACGTCCATCGGCTGCCAACCTGCTGCCGCCTAAAAGCTAATCGTCGGCCATACTCGGAGCGTCGGCCATCCGCACTTGGGTCGATTATCTAATTCTATATCAGGCCTTCCCTCCGATTTCAATCTGGGTCTAACCCTTGATTGGACTAGCGATTTTTTATATGACTGAACTAACCCTTAAAAGCACTGAGATTTTTTTTTATTAAATGTTCATAAATTGTTTATAATTTTTTATAATGAACTTATTGATCGCCACAATTTACAAATCTGAAAGAATTATAAAAAATAGTGAGTCATATATAAACAATTTTAAGATTTCAGCCGGAGTTGGCCGGCGTAATCTTCTATTTTTTTCGAAAACACGGTGAAAAAGAATAAAAGAAATAATCCCTCGATTTTGGGTAATCACTTCACCATTTTTTATATACAACACTGCATTTTTGGGAATTTTTTCAGATTTTTCTGATGAAGAGAAAAATAAATTTCGTGGTTTCGACGAAAATTGAGAATCTATTATAATGTATTGTTATAACGATGATCGTATCAGTGCATATTTCACAGACAATGATTGAACCACAATATTCGATAAATGTCCATTATGTGTAAGCATGATTTTTCATCGTTTGTGGGCACACTTCATTAGGCGTCACGATTACGAACATTTCCATGGAAAAGCTCGATTGTCTAATTAATCCGTCAACAACGTTGACTGCTGTGTCAATAATATGCTTTTTCGATACAATGAGGAAGGCAATGTCAACGACCACACTTCCATAAGCGATATAAGGCAACTAACTGAGAGATAGTGATATCTTATCATTGATAGTACCTCGCCACAAAAAAAAAAAAATCAACACTTAAATACGCGCGTCCCTCATTCAAAGTTGATTTTCTAGTGTGCTTTTAGAGTTTGCCGACTACCGATATTTTAGATTTCTGCACCCGTCTCGATCATCTGAATGACATATTTTCAGATTTCCACCTCGGAAGATGTTCAACAAATAAACTAGCGCTGTGAAAAATGTGAAAACAATGGTTCGAATCTTGATCGAATATCACGAACGATACAAATTGCTGATAGGCAGTAGCTAGATAAATGGCTAGATAGATGGTAGCACTCGTTCATTGAAGTGCAGTCGCTGATCTTTATGAGCCAACATAGATCAAATCTTCCATTGCTTCCATTGCTCACATTGTGCAATCAGTCACTCTCGTCATAGCAGTGTGACTTGGAACGCGAACGAGTGACGGTATCCTCTAACATGTCTACCGAAGCACTAGCATTGGTAACCGTAGAGTTCATGGAGAAGGTACTTAAGAATTCGGAAAGTGACCAGTCGATAGAAGTGAAGGATTTAAAGACGAAACCTGCAGTCGGGAAAGGTGACAATTATGGAAGTGATATGATACGCGCAAGCGTGAAATATTCGCGAAATAAATCGGGTAGTATGGTAATGGAGACGATATCGGTAATTATCAAGATTTCACCCATCGCCGAGGGTGCTACCAAAGAGCTGGTAAATGGAGATTCATACAGCATTCATATTCATAGACGCCTGTGACATGCACGGGTGGGCAAAATCCATCAGAATTTTCACTTTTCCTATCCTTTTGGGTTAATTGAAGATAAAGGAGTTTGAAGCTTTCGAGTCGGAAATCAACATGATGCAAACAATGCTAGCGGAGATGAATGGCATTTTGAACGAAAAGAATTATCGACTGAGCGCCAGAGTCCTCTTCGCCGAAATCGGGGATCCTTCTTTCCTTGTAATAGAGGATTTAGCACCGCTGGGTTATCGTATGGCCAATCGCCTGGTTGGTCTTGATTTAGAACACAGCCTTCTCGCAATGAAAAATCTGGCTAAATTTCACGCCAGTTCCGTAGCGGTCTGCGAAAAGGTACATGCTGCTTAAAAAATGCATACTCCGTTTTAAGTTCGTTTAGAATCGTATGAATGGCGGCCAAGGCACGTGATAACTGATTGGTCGTCAGAACCAAAGTTCGGCGTATACTCAAAAACAACAGACCCGAAAAATTGCTTGTAATACTGAAAATTTGAGACTGATTCCTTTTTTCCAGGACCCGAAGCCAAAGACCTTGTACAATAAAGGCCTTTTTCATTCCGATCATTCCGAAGATTGGAAGCAGTTTTATGTCGGCGGGATAAAGGGGCTTGCTACGGAACTACTCAATTGGACGGAATTAGGCGCTAAGTATGTCACTCGGAATCGCGTATGCTTCTGCAAGCTTAAGTATAGTTTTATAAATTTAAAAAACCTTGGGCTGATCAAAAGTACTTTATTGCTCGATTTTTTGAATACTGTACCATGCGTGATTATAAACCAGCAATCTACGGATTTCACCATTAATACTTCGTTCGTCGTTGCGTTATTTTTTTCCCAGTCGAAGCAGTTACTCCGAAAAATTATTAAAATTTTCGGCAGTCTGTTATGATAAAGCTGTCGAATGTATGAATCAAAAGCGGAATGAGTTCACTGTGCTCAATCACGGTGATTTCTGGGTCAACAACATGCTCTTCCGGTACGACGATGAGGGAAAACTCATCGATCATATTTTCGTAAGTATAATTAGGTAGCAGATTAGACAATGAGAAAATCACGTGCAATAACTGAGCGAGCTAATAACAAGTCGAATATTCGTAGGTCAACGGAAATTAGCGAAATTTAGGTGTTTACATGCGTTTATTTTCAGGTTGATTTTCAAGAATCTCTGTGGAGTTCACCGTCAATCGACATCTGGAACTTTTTTAGCACCAGTCTCGCGGAGGATGTTGATCTGCATCATCGCGATACTCTTCTCAAAGAATACCTGAACATGTTGACAAAAACCATGTCGAGGCTGCGCTGCAAGACAAAACCACCGACTATGGAGGCTCTCGAGAAGGGCTTGAACGACTACGAGCTTTACGGTGTAATGTCGTCGTTCCTGATTTTGCCTCTCGTAATTCTTGACAAAAGTAAAGTCGTAAGCATCGACGAAATGATGCGGGACGATGACTTCATTAATCCCGGATACAAAGGACAAGCGTTTCGCAAGATAATGCTGAGGCGGCTACCTGGATGGATCGAGCGTGGATTAATTAACAATTAAATTGCACGTTGTTCAATGTTAAAAAGGAGTGACGCTGAATTAGTGCAAATCGCGGATCATATATGTAGAACGTCAACGAATAGGTTTCTAAATAAACGAAATGGTTATAATTAAGCAAACAAATCTCCACATTATTAAGCGCGCCATCTCTGTGAAATAGCGTCATATATATAACAATAGAGGTTCTGATGAATAGATTATTGAGCGACAACAAATGTGTTACCGTACAACTATGACATTGGTGAAACTCTTGCACAGACTGCAGCATATTTAAATAACTGCGTTGTCTAATTGTATATATAGATGTTGCATAAATCAACGGAGACACAAAATGCAATCCACGAAAGCACATTGGTTCGCGAATTAAAAAAAAAAAAAAAACGTGCCACGTATATGAAGTCGGACTATTATCGAATAGGCGACACATTGGATATTGCATAACCCGATTGAACCGGTAACAAGCGTAAATAATAATTGATTTCTCGTACGTGTACAGCTTGGGCAATCGTTTGCCGTTCGTTTCTCGCAGCACATGTGATGCGGGCTAGCGGCCATAATGCTGCACGGTGATATAACAGTCGAACCCCACGGATACATATATCATGTTTCCGTAATTGTCTTAAATTAAATTGATCCGTAATTGTCTTAAATCCGTTTTGAGAGTGCGTCGCGGTTTTGTCAAGAAAAGAGGAAGGTTAAAATACGCACAAAAAAGGCTGCTGTGTGATTTCTCACAGAGGAATGCGAAAAGCGATATGATCCGAGGCGGTACGTGACGCACGCGTCTCGCGCGGAGAGTCTGTCGCGTGGTGATAAGTGCAGTTCATCATTGCTGCCGCGAGCAAAGTATAATTACTGCGACAAAACGCTGGAATGGATCAACGCACAAATTATGTACCTTTCTTCCTAAATCGAAGGACCGAGAATATCTTTCACCAGTGACAGAAATATGAACGCAGAAGATAATTATCATGTTGAGACATTCTACGACCTCGTGCATATCATTGACTTACGGATAAAGAAAAACTCTGTGGCAATCCCAATCATGCTATAGAAGGTTTATTTCTGCAGAAGCAATCATGGTATACTGATGATCACGCAGAGTGTGATTCACCTTCATTAGCACGAGATTGGAGGAAAAAGCATAGCAGGCGGTGATTCCCCGCTGCTCCGTGCCTGGTTATTATTGCATGTATTTGTGGTAAGCAAACATCATTTTTTCTCATATTTCCTCAATTTGCGATGGCACATACAAATAAAAGTTCTCAAGTTGATTACAATTGAATTGATTGATTCCAAGTTGCGTCACTCGCATAATAGTATAACGCTCGATATCTCTTTCCGTAGAAGCTGCACATATTTTTATAAAAACAATTCAAGTTAAAACACGAAGTCAAAGTGTTTCGCGCAACTTGCAACGATATCCCGTTGCTCGACTGACATCTCTCAGCGTCTGCAATGGACATCAACGGCGGTTCCGCTAACCGGTTTCTTTTTTCCACCTGCAGTTAAATTATTCCAAAGCCATCACACATGTGCCAAAAAATGTGAGACGTGCTTAAGGATGCTTCACACGTCCATTCCCAATCAAAAGTGAGATTTTGTGAAAATTCGAACACTTCCTAATGATATAAAAATATGAAAAAAACAACTGTATTAAAGGTGCCAGCAACATTCACTTTGCATAATAATAATAATGTCAAAAAGTTATTAACAAATTTCTAAACAAAAAAATTATTCAATAAATAATCAGTAAATCTTTTTTTCTCTTTTCAAATTAATTCATTGAATTTCTAAAAGGCATCTACCGTTTCTCAGAATTTTCTATCATTTTTGAATTTTCCGTTTCTGATGTTACGTCCTGTGAATTTTCGGCCAAATTCACCGACGCAACTGACCAAAAATCCACAAAATTGGGACGTATTCGTGGAAAATAATTAGCCGCTGAGAAACAATTATGTGCGCAGTAATGTATCAGCTAATACTGAATGACTCGATTCAGTGATTGGCATAGCAACAGATTGGTACGGTCATGTAACCAAAAGACGAAACGGAAATAAAATATCAAAGGGATATTCGGGTTGCTAGAGGGGTATCATCGGCAGCGAGGATGCCTTCGGCTACCTGAAGACTCATTGTTTCAATTGAGACGAGAAAGGCTATCCGAATCTTTAGCTGTATGCGTCGGGAGACGGTGCCTTATCTCTCTAACACGTAGCACGTAGCGACGCACGTACGCACACAGCGGTGCAGCCAGAGAATTGGTGTGACTGCCTCGGGGCGACTGATTGGGAAAATCACCGTTGGCTCTTACGAGTGCAGCACCTCTCGGGGCATAATTGTGCGCAACGTTCATTTAAAATTGTGGAATTGATGTTAATGAAAACAATGTTGGGATGAAGCGGACGTGGGAGTTTGGTCGGAAAGTAATAAATTCGTTAATTATCCAGTAGAATCACGCATGAAAGGTATTTTGGGTCAAATCGTTAATATAAAATTATTATAAAAATTTATGAAATATTATCATCTATTATTATAATCATTAGGGAAGTTAATTAACCCGATAGAATCACGATTTTGCTATCGATAAAATAGTTAAACAAATTAGTCAATAACAGGGAATTAGTTATTATCGTTCAGAAAAATATTCAGGGACATTATTATTAATTTAAGAAAAATTAGAAAAATTATCCGTTGAAAAACAGGAATGTATGAGCAATATTTAAAATAATTCGTTAGATCAGGGTTATAACTTTTGATAGAAGCATCGTAGGAACTTCGTTCAAATTTGTAAACTATTATTATTTAAATCAAAAATTAATGGAATAACTTGTTTATCCGGGAATTTGTTGCAAAAACCGAAATTGCGAAATTATTAAAATAAGTTACGGAAGACGCCGAAACCGATCGATAATTACCACGGAGGGGGCAGCTGATGCAACGCACTGCTTGGAGGCGCGGGCGCCCCCCGATCAAGACAATAAAAGAAGCTCCCCAAAGGGCGCATTATCACTTGACTTCACAGCAGCACTTCGCCACTTCCTCACTGTCTGGACACCTACGTGGCAGTCTTCGACACCTCTTCGAGACATTACTTGTTCGCAATTCACTTGTCGCAGAGAGTATTATACCCAGTCAGAAATTTATTTCCATCATTAAAATCTGAACTTTGAAGTCGGAAAATTAAATAAAGTCTTTAAATATTTCAACGGATAAATAAATCGGAGTTTCAACGGAACATTATTTCATCACCTATATTCTTCATTATCAACATTCATTGTCTTCAACATTCCTCGTTGACGAACTTTACATCCTCATCAATCGATCATCTCGAGTTAATCGAACATTTCATTCATTCCTAATCACCGTAAGTTATCAAATACTTTTGTTTTAGAATCATTTATTTTATTTCATCAATCGTCTTTGGAAATTTTATTCTTTTGTTGATTTTACCGATCAATAATTAAATACTTTCGAATATCCGGGAATAATTAATAATCTATGGGAATCTGAATAAGTTAATAAATTGAAGAGATTTAATATCCGGAAGTCGAGGTTTATCAATCTTTCCAAGTGAGAACCGAAGTATAGAGCAACGAACTCGACGGCCAGTGATAACGTTAGCTCGACTCGGTGCAGCGCGGTGCGAGCCATCGGGGGTCGTATTACACCTAGGCCTTCGTACGGTGTGTCAGGGTCACGCGGAGATTCGTAATCGTCCAAGTGTGGTAGAGACTGCGCGCTAATAATCGAGCCACGCATATTATTTTGGCACACAAACTTAGCCCATCCCTGAATAAATTTCCGAAAGGTTAGATTCAAAAGGGGCATTGTTCTGAAAGAGCGTCACATGCGATAAACGCGTAAAAGGGAGAGAAATCTCCTTGACCGTAGATGCAGGAAAAAGCTGTTCAGGACGTAACACTGAAATGAAATGAACTGTTGGCGCGATGGCCTGGAAACTGTTGGTGTGTACTGTAGAATCGTGATACTGAAAGATATCCGAAATTCATGTCTCTAAATCAATTTTTTAAATTTTCGAAATAAAAAAAAACATTTTCAAAAAAAATGTTAAAATTCAAAAAAAATTCATATGAATTCCAAAAAATCAAGGATTTCATTTAAAATGAGACGATAAAAAGTTATCTGATTTTTTTAAAATTAATTAATTTTTCGAATCATTTGTTCATAACTTTTTGGCATTATATATGCAAAATCAAAGGTTTTGACATATATAATGCGACTGATTGTTTTCGGATTTTTGGCATATCACGAAGTACCAACATTTTGATCGCATTAAACTTTTGGTTGGCAATGCATGTGTGATGTATCCTTAAGTCCAGAGACGCAGTAGCGTCTCAAGGCAAGTACAATTACAATGTCGCTAATACAAATCATGGCGACAACTCTCTTCTACTTGCAGAAGCGAAACTTGGAAAAATAGTAAGATTCTTATAAAATTGGGTTCACAGTTCATATTAATATTTTCAACGACAGGACTTTCTTTTACATGAAATGTATATTACGCGAAAGAGCTGTATCGACCACATTGTAATTAAATTCTAATGTAATATTTCCAGAAATTGAGAATACGAACCGCATCAGTCGACAAGGTATGGCAAAGAGAATATTCGTAAATTATACATTATTAATAGCTCTAAAGTTCATATTAATTTCGAAGACGGGACTTTTCTGACGTTATATGTTTAATACACGAAAGGGCAATATCGAGGACGTTGTAATTTTAATTACAATGTCCTCGATATTGCCCTTTCGTGTATTAAACATATTAATTTGTGAAAATATCAAATTAGATTTTAATCTAATTTAATATTTTCACAAATTCGAAGTACAAACCACAGCAGTCTACAAGGTACGGCAATTAAAATGTTTCCAAATTAGGCACAATTATGAACTTTACATGGGACCTTGTGATCAAAGCGCTCGCTGTACAGAGTCATATACGCCGACGAGGAATTTATCGTTGATAATGAATTAGTCGCTAATCAATTGGGGAAGTCCCGCTGAGCATTATTCCTGTAAAAGGCAATATGTTCGAAATTTGCTCGGATATTCTGTAATGTCGCCTGCGCAACCCGCTTTTCCTTCATAACCGAGCGACGGTTTCCTCGCACGAGAAAATGTAACGCAACGTTGGCGCACGAGCCTGTGAATATGAAGCGGCTGCTGTGAAGTTAAAAATAAACCAAAGCGAAGACGAATAGGAAGACAAAAAATCCAAGAAGCGTGACCACAAAAAGGCGTGTAAATAAAGAAGCAGAAAAATGAGATAAAAAAGATAGGAGCACGTAGAATGTTGCAAAAAAAAAGTAGTAAACACGAAGATGCCACGAGAAATCTTGTAGGGGTGGCTTTTTGTCCGCTGCCGGGTATTTTCACTTCAGTCAACAGCTTCCCCAGCTTTCTCACCCTCGTGTCCACGCGCTCGGTACATTTCTCTCTCCACTAGTTCTGGCCTCATTCTCTCATGTCTCCGTCTCGGTATAGCTGCGTACTCGCTCCCCTGTCGTGTTTTCCCTCATCGCACGAAGTACTCTACACCGGCATAAACTGAGTTTTACAATTGCGGACACCGGGGTGGTGAATTAACATGTGCCGTTCAAACAAACGTGGCTCGTTACTCGTCCAGCTCGGTCCAACTGCCAACGATACAGTTAGTAAGCCACAAAAGCAAGAAGGATACTGTTAGCCGACTATGGAGGGCAATGTGCATGAACTCGGTGCGAACCAGGTGCTCGTAGACTCGACGACAGGAAAACGTATCTCCCTTGCCACGTCGAGGAAACGAATGGCCCGGCTCCGGTTGCCACGCGAAGGGCAGTATAAAACTCCGAAAGAACGACGAGGAAAAGGGGCGTAATGTGGGAAAAAAAGCTCGGGGTTAAAAAACGCACGGGAATGACGACTGGAAAGGACTTTACGACATATTCGTGGTGACAGGTGTACCAAATAAAAGAAACGTCCCTCCGAAGTTTAAAGAAAGAACGATAAAAAAAAAAAACAATAGCGATAAAAAATATTTTATCGTTCATAAGCCACTTGAAGCTTAATGATTGTTTCGCGCGGTGTAACGCCCAAAATTGCACGTTATTTGACTAAGGTAACGGTACCAATACTCGGACACGTCCCAATCGTCGGACACTCCGATGCAGATTTGATTTATTACAAATGTAACTATTAGAAATCCAATTTGACACTTGTAATGGTATCTACATAGCATTATATTATTCGCAGAAAAAAGTTATGCAAGGTTCAAGCCTAAATTATTTTCTATCGTTGCATTTTGTTAAAAGACCGACGATATAGTGTCCAGAAATTGGTACAAGTGTTACCACATACGCGACCCAATAATCGGACAGTTCGAAGAAGTTAGGTTAGCCAGTTTTCTGCGTAGCTTATCCTCACTATCCTTTAGCGTAAACATAATGTTTTCATTGATTCAATTAATAAATAGCAAAGAAATTCTTTTAGTTAATATTAACTAGTCGCATTCGGGGGGGGGGGGAGGAAAAGGTGGCGGCCGGGGTAGAAGTGACGAAGGAGAGGTGCCGGAAAAAGTGCACAGAGAGAAGGAAAAGGTCGCGATAAAAGGGAAAAAGTTTGATAAGGGAAACGGTATCGAAAAAGGAGTGTAGTGAAATAAGAGGAAAAGGCAGGAAGTGCGAACATATAGAGAAAGAAGAGTGGAAAGGAAACAGAGACAACGAGGTTAGGAAGACCCACAATGTACAAAGGGAAAGAAGAAGAGAGGAGAGAAGGTTATGGCAGAAGCGAAGAAGACGTGAGTCGGCAACGAGGAGAGCCGAACGGTGACGGATAGAGAGCCGAAGCAACTCGAAGGGATTCAGAAGTGTCCGGGAAAGGGCGAGAGGAGTCGAGAGTCCCGAGTCGGGCGAACAAGGGCCTGGCGGAGAGAGGGAAAAGTGGAAGAAGCGCGGAGAAGAAGAGGGGCGCATGCGCGATGACCGTAAAAGGAGGAAGAGAGAGTTCGGGAGAAAGTCGGGTGATGGCGAGGAGAGGAAGAGGCGAGCCGGGGCCGAGGGCAGCCGAGGACGACCGAGTCGCGACAGACGAGGATACCCGAGAGCGAGCGAAGTTAATAAGAGAAAGGAAGAAAGTGCACGAAGGACCTGAGCGAGACAGCGGCAAGCGAGGCACAGTGGCAACAGGCAATAGGCGGCCATTGGACACGTGCGTAGCGGACGAGCTGCGAAAGTGGGAATAAAATTCAAAAAGTGCGAAGAAAGAAGAGAGCAGGATGGATTGGAAGCAGGAGTTGGTTAAAGCAGTGAAAGAAGTAGAAGAAGAGATTAAAGGGAGGGATTAAAGAAGATAAAAGGGATTAAAGAAGGAAATAATCGAAATTAAAGAGGGAATGATATGGATGAGAAGGATGGCGGAGAAGAGAGAGGAGAGCAGCCACGAAGGGAGCAGCGGCTGGGAAGAGAGCAGCGGTTCGGAGGAAGTGACAGATGAAGCGGAACAAGGAAGCGACACAGAGGACGAGGAAGGAGGAAAGGAGAAAGGAAGGAAGCAGGAGGAGAAGATAGCGGACAACAAGACAGAGGAGCCCGGAGCGGTAGCAGACGGGACAGCAGAAGAGAAAAAGAAACGAGAGAAAAGAGAATGGATCAAGAGCAAGAAGGAAGAAGATGAGAAAAAGAAAGCAGGAGAGGAAGGAAAAGAGAGGAGAGCGGCAGAGGAGAAGAAGGCACGAGAGAAGAGCGAGGAAGAGAGAACGCTAAAGAAGAGAACGCTAAAGAAGGGATAGAAGGTGGCCGCGAGGGAGACGGAGGAGATAAAAGAGGTACGAAGAAGAAGAGCAGAGAGAGAAAGAAGAGAGGCGTAAGAGGAAGAAGAACGTGATGCTGAGAGGAGAGGTGGACGCAAAAGAAATTGAGATACAGGACTTGGATGAACTGATTAAGGAAGGTCTGGGAAAGGCGATGGAAATTGAGAAGATAGTGAAGAAGAAGCAGATCGGAGGAGACGGATTGGTGATAATGGAAATGAAGGCGGAGAAGGACAAGAAGGAGCTATGAGAAAGGAGACGAGAGATGGAAGCAACTGGAGCAGAAGTGTGCGAAGGACTTAACGTGGTGGGAGAGAAGGACGAGATATAAGCTGAGGGAAAAAGCTACCGAGGAAAGAAGGAAAGGCAAGAAAGTGTGGGTAGAGAACAGAAAGCTAATGGTGGACGGAAGAGAGATAGAGTTTGACGAAAGAACGGGGAGATGGAGGGAGGAAGAGGGCGGAGGGAAAGAGAACAACAACGGGGACAGCCCAAGGGACGAGACAATCGAGACGCAGAGGAAGAGAGAAGAAGCGAAGAAGACAGAAGAGCGAAGAAAAGATTGAAAGAAACGTAAAAAATGTAAAAGAGTTATGGTTTGTTTTTGTATGGAGGCAAAGGGAGGCAGAGGGAGGGTGTAACAAGGAGAGAACCTTGAAAAAAAAAAACTTGAAACCCTAAGGGGAACAATAAACATACATACAACTAGTCGCATTCGTACATCAGAATTCTCGAAATCCGTGAATGTCCGAAAGATCGGGACATACAGTGTCTGAACATAGGGACGTGCCGAAAAACCCGGTCCGAAAACTGGTACATTTGGACTCTCTTGTTACTTTCTTCCGTCATTAAAAAAATATGTATCTTTTTATAATCACTCAATGTGTTTTGAAAACTAGAAACTATCAGCTTGACGTTGGTTTCAGTTATGTTCACAAAAAATGTATTCTTGGCCAATTAATAACTGCCGGCAACTGGGGATGTTCTTAACCGTCCGAGCATTGGTACCTGTACCTTAAGGTAGTCCTTGAGAATAGTATTCACTTCACATAAGTTTCACAGAAATGAGAGGGAATTGTAGACACTTCTCGATGGTATAAAAATCTGAAAAAAATCAAGCGTATTGAAGATGCCGAAAGGATTAATTTTGCATAATAATAATTCCAAAATGTTGATAAAAAATTGATGAAAAATAAAATTGTTCAACAAATCTTTCGGAAACATAACTTTTTTTAATAAAAATTATTCGTTTATTTTTCTGAATATGTATGCATTTTTTCAGATTTTTAAATTCACTTTGAATGTTCTGACTTTCTACACATTTTTCCGATATAAAAAAAAAAATCAAAGTGAAATTAAAAATCTGAAAAAATTCATACGTATTCAAAAAAATGAAGGAATAATTTTCATTCAAAAAGAAAGTTAGGTTTCCGGGATATTTGGTGAACAATTCTATATTTTATGAATTTGTTAATAACATTTTGGAATTATTATTATTATGCAGAATTAATCTTTTCAGCACCTTTAATATGCTTGATTTTTTTCAGATTTTTATATCATCCAGAAGTGTTTGCAATTTGCTGTCATTTGTCTGAAACTTATGCGAAGTGAACACTATTCGCAAGGACTACCTTAATTACACTTCAGCGTAGGGAATACGAAGGATCTAAATCTGTAAAGCGGGTTGTTATTGAAATCGGTGCGGAAGAGTCGACAGAGTGCAACTCCTCTATAGTCATAAGAGTTACATACCTACGAGCAGCTTCTCGCTGGCCACGGCAGCAGCACACGGTGAAAATCTAATATCTCTTCGTCGTGCCCCTCCCACTCATACTTTCTCCCCTTATCGCCACCCGATGCTTTTCGCAATTTTTCCCCCATCAATAAAACGTCTTCGCAAAGCGGGAATTGTGCAAGCATTATTCATTACAAAAATAATCACCCTATCGCCTTTGCATACAAGCGATATATCGTTAGTTTCAGCGCCGGGATAGAAGTTTTCGGGCGTCGATCTTGAGCGTCAGGGGAACTCGGGTGCGACCGGAAGGCGGCTCGAAGGGTGAAACAGGATCGAATTTGAAAGGGGGAGGGGGGAGGCACGCTGGCTACTGAATAAGAGTCCCCGTAGCTTGCGGAAGCAAATTTATCGCTCCCAAGTATACGGTAAATCAGGAAAGACTTGGCCCCACAATTCGTCGAGCCCGCTCGAAAATAGTTCTATTTGTCAAGTCTTATTCGCGTAAAGGGCGGCGCCCGCGAGAACCGTGTCCTCCACAGTGTAATCGAGAAAACGGGACGTTTGCCGCACCCGTATATTCTAACTTGAAACCGCGAATGAGGACACTTTACGCCGAGGTTGCCGATAAGGATGCCTCTCGAAAACCGGAAATGATGTCATGAGAATTTTTTTTTTTAATTCCATTGTGACCTCGCTTCCGGTTTGAAAATCTCATTTTTCGACCGGAACTATTTTGGTTTCAGGTGTGACGTCACTTCCAGTCAAAAAATGAAATTTTCAAACCAGAAGTGACGTATTTTCGGTATGACATTGCTTCCGGTCGAAAAATGATATTTTCAATCCGGTATG
Organism: Amblyjoppa proteus; assembly: GCA_963922035.1. Lineage (NCBI taxonomy): Eukaryota > Metazoa > Arthropoda > Insecta > Hymenoptera > Ichneumonidae > Amblyjoppa > Amblyjoppa proteus. The sequence continues at coordinate 15,714,149 of OY998233.1, forward strand.
ACGTTACATTCGGGTTAAACGTCAGATTCTCAAACTGGAAGTGTCGCCGCAGCGAATTTTTTTATTTTTCTCTGCCAAGCAGTGACGTGGTAGCATTATCCACCGTTTATTAAGGATGCTTCACACGTACATTCCCAGTCAAAGTGATATTCAGTGAGCATTCAAAGACTTCCTAATGGTATAAAAATCTGAAAAAATCAACTGTATTAAAGGTTCGAACAACATTCATTTTGCATAATAATAAGGTCAAAAAGTTATTAACAAATTACTAAAAAAAATAATTGTTCATCAAATAATCAGTAAACCTTTTTTTTCTCTTTTCAAATAAATTCATTGATTTTCTAGAAGCCACATGAATTTTTTCAGAATTTTCTGCCATTTTTGAATTTGTCGTTTTTGAAATGTTTTTAAGACCGTAACTACGGTACGGTTGGGGCAATGGCCTTGAAACTTTTCGTGTTTACTGTAGAATCGCGATACTGAAACATATACGAAATTCATGCTTCTACATCGATTTTAAAAATTTTCGACATTGTTTTTTGTCACGCGTGCATGAATCACGGCACTTTACATGGCAGTCTTGTGAGCCGAAAGTGGCCCATTGCATGCCAGTTGTGAACCTGTGGTGAGATGACAGAGTCACGCATGCGCAGTTCACATTTCGTTCACTTTCGTCCATTGGGAGTTGACTTTCGACGTTTTCGTCCCTGTAGACATAAGTTCACTTTTCAGTATTCGTCTCGCACGACTGCCATTCCAAGTGCTGCAGATTCATGCACTTGTATCAAAAAATATTATGTGTAACGAAGGTCAAATTGGCGATTGCGACTCTTGTGATTGCAGCCCCCACTTCGCTCGGGCCGCAAACCTCACACTCGTCGCAATCGCCAACTTTCGACCCTTGTTGCACAATATACTATTGAAATAGTAGAAAATTCTGAAAAAATTCATATGAATTCTAAAAAAAATCAAGGAATTCATTTTAAATGAGGAAATAAAAAGTTGTCTGATTTTTTTAACAATTAATTTTTCGATTTATTTATTAATAACTTTTTGGCATTATTATTATGCGAAATCAAAGGCCTTGACATACATAATGCGGCTGATTTTTTCGGATTTTTGGCATGTCGCGAAGTACTGAAATATTGATCGCATTAAACTTTTGGTTGGGAATGTATGTGTGACGCATCCATAATCTTCAGAAGACCGTCAGCTTCGCTTTGGCGATCTACGGCGACCCGAGAAGGACTGATATTGGCGTATGGCACCAGTTTAGGGCCAGCACTGTGACGTCGTTTGAGCTGCGGCAGAATTCAACCTCGGTGTCTTTACAGATACGAAATGAATATTTCCTCGCCTTTTTATATCACACTGTGCTGGTTGTTGTACTATCGTGGAAAAACGCCGCTTCGAGTGCTGAGCTAGTAGGACTATAATCGCGAGCGAATAATCCACCGGCGGAATGAGAAGACGGGAATGAAGACGCGCGACGGTCTGACTATTAATTAGGCTACTCTCGGACAATCTATCCACCTTCTGCTTCCACTCATTCTTCTTCGTCTTCCTCTGCTTCTCAAGAGTGATGAATATTTGATTGGGTTTCTCAGCCCAAGACCGTGGCAGCAAAAGTAGCGCAGCGCAGCAATCTTATCCGTCTCTCGTCACCCTCTGTTATCCTTGAAAATTGCTGATACATTTCAATACCTCCTTCCGCCGTTAGCATGCTCCGGTGAAGGTTAAAACTTGTCGACTTTTATTAACGATTCCCGGTATAATGAATATCGGCTTATGCATTTATCAGAGTTTTCTTGAATATCTCTCGTCGAAATTAAAACTAGAGGTATCAATGAGAGAGGTGACTAATTTTTTTCACGTTCATGCGAATTCAATCCGCTTATTTGATACCCGAACAAGTTTCAACGAAAGGTGCGCGAACGAATTCGGACGTGAGTTAACTGACGAAATGCTCATGGTTTTTTTTTTCCAGAGTGTTTTATAGTGTATTCTAAAGAACCTAGTTCGTTTTCTCGATATCGGAACAAAGTACAATGAGTATAAAAAGAATTCCATCGCGCAGCTCGGATGTGGAAAGCTTTCCCGGTTGCTCGAGCTTTAAATGAATTGTCGCGAGCTATTCTCACCGTCGGCATCCACGGAGGAGCCTACCGGGGTGTTAGGAGTGCTCTGCACGTAAAATCTTCTTTTCCTTAAAATTCTGTGCTTCCTCGAGTCCGTAGCCTGCGGAGCGGGGCGTCTGTGCCGCGCGCTCGAAGAACCCAACCCGACCTTTTCAATTTAAGTTTCTCACTACGGATGTACCGGCGCATCGAGCTCGAGAAATACTCGAAGCCCCGCGTATTCGGGCAAAACCGGCACGAGAAACTCGCGCAAGTTCGCGCCGAACGAGATATCCAGACGAACAATGAAAAATATACAGCGTCGTCTATCCCGCTTTCTCGCCGCTCCACCTCAGGGTTGGGCGCGATCAGAATTGAAAAGTTTGAGTTGCAAAGCCCGAGTTTCCAGTGCGTCGAGTGCTGACGGTGGAAAGTGTAAATAAAAACAGGCCGAAGCCGGATTGTTATATCTGTACGCTTTCATTTATACTTTAATTTGAAGAAACGCCGGCCTTAGTTGTGAAGTAACGAAACTAATTAATTAATTTGCTAATGCACAAAGTCGAAGCTAAAGGCGACGTTTATTCGTCGAATGTATTGAACGAAGAGTCGCTCTGCATCAAGAAAAATAATTTATTTGACGGCCACCGTTTATTTGGTTTCAGTAAAATATTTATTTGACTTAAATAAATATTTTACTTAAACTAAATAAACGGTGGCCGTCAAATAAATTATTTTTTCTGGGTGTGATAATTAATTGAAAATAGTCGATAAATTTTGTCGGAAGCGCATCATGAATCATATTATTTTATAAATGGTGGGAGAGAGTCAAGGAGGAACATTTTGGAAAGCGTTCCATCGATTGCGGACGTCGAGACGGGGAGGATATCCCGAGATCTAAGAATCGTGAAAATGTTATTCGAAACCTTGATTTTTGGGCGGGATTGGAATTGAAGAGTTTGGATTCCGAAGACCGAATTTCCAGTGCGTCGAGTGCACTGTAAAAAGTAATTGTAAATTGAATGTACTGAAACTTGAAATTTGCTTTCATTACTTACATTAATTCAACATTAATATACTTTTTTGAAAAATTATAATATCAGATATTAAATTAACAAATCCTTCGCCCGAAATTTACAAAAATTTGCGTGATAAATAAAATTTTTACTGTCAAATTGCAACTCATATGTATGTAAAAGAGCTTCCAATACCTCTCATTAATTTTCGAAAAAAAGATTTTCACAGTGTGCTGATAGTGAAACGAAAAAAATTCTAACAGGACGAAGCCGATTTGTTACATCTGCGCGCTTTCATTCACACTTTCATTTGAAGAATTGCGGGCCTTTGTTGTGAATCAACGAACTTAAATAATTAATTTGCTGCCGCACAAAGTCAAAGCTAACGGCCACGTTTATTCGTCAAACGTATTGAACGGTGTCGCTCTGCTAAGTAATTGAAAATAGTCGATCAATTTTGTCGGAGGTGCATTAAGGGTGATTACTTGATAAATAGTGGAAGAGAGTCGAGGAGGACCATTTTCGGAAGACGTGCTCGCTCCGTCGATTGCGGACGTTGAGGTGAAGAGGATATCCCGAGATCGAAGAATCAGGAAAATTTGATTCGAGAGCTTCGCCCCTTCTCGGGGTCGCGCCCTCTATTGGATACGCTTAATCCACTTTGTGTCTAATTGAACGATAGCGGAGGGAAGAGGGCATGACCGGAGCTCACCGATTAGGGTTGAGCCGCATCGTTCAATGAGCGAGGAGAAGGTTCAGATATTTCACGCTTCTCTACCAAATTGGATGACCGGTCGAGCAACTGGTGGTGAACGTTTCGCCTTTGTAGGGCAGAGTAAATTCTCGGGAAAATCTCGGACAGAGTACTTTCAGCGCCCAACCGCACGCAAACACTGTCACATATTCGATATGAAATTTATTTTTAAAAATGTAATTCAATTCCGACGTTCACGAATAATTTTCACGACTTCGACGATGATGTGACACATGTAATTTTTTAATTTGTGTGCGTGTTTTTTTTTTTTTTTTTAATTCTTTTACCTCGTTTCAGTTCGTCGTGTCCGAAATTAAACGGTTGGTCTCTGGTGTGGAAAATCCGACACCTATTAGTATTGTTTGGATGGGTGGAGAATTGATGCGCCCGTTGCGAGCGCATAAGCTTTCGGGTGGCAAAAAAGGTCGTGATCGTTAATGGATTGAGCGATGCGATAACGGCCAGTATAACGAAGTGAAAAACAAAATTTTGTTGTTCTACAACGGCGGTTCGAAGCTACCACCTGAACCGTTTAGCGAACGATAGTTATTTTCGGTAATTTACTTCGCGTCGGCGTTGTCAAACAGCGCGCACGCGGCGGTGAATAAACACACGGTATAGGGTGTGCGTTCGCTGAAGAGACGCTGAAACATCGTTAGATATATTTGCTTTTTTTTTCCTCACCGTTTGTCCTGACAATGCCATTGATTCATGAACAAAAAAGGAAGCCCAACTAATCAAGGAAAAAATACTGGAACGGACAGTTTCCGTGCACCGAGAAAAATAATTTATTTTACGGCCACCGTTTATTTAGATTAAATAAAATACCTATTTGATTTAAATAAATATTTATTTTATTTAAGTAACTATTTACTTAATTTAAATAAATATTTATTTAAAACAAATAAATATTTTACTTAATCTAAATAAACGGTGGCCGTTAAATAAATTAATTTGCAGGGTGACGGAAGGGCACGTCAAGAAACCGAAAACCGCGTCAAGGTTCGCCGGCGCAAGCAAAGACCTTCAAAAACGTCGGGGTAAAATAATTGATTTAATAATCGTTATATTCGTCAGTCATCGTTAATTCCACATTCTTAGAGCTATTGTGCGCGAAACTGAGAGATAATAGATCGAATTGACTGCACAGCGCGAAGTCACAGTAACGGCGCAACGGCGGGGTGGGTTCAAGGGTCGGATTTCCATTTCGCGAAGCATTAGCATATGTAATAACGTCGGGAAGGTAATATCTGGGTGTGGCAAGAGAGGACCCAGAATGGTACCGGTGAATTCCCATTGGTAATAAAGAGTAACCCTTACCCGAGAATCCCTCCAGTGCTCTCCTCCTTCACCTACAGCGTTTCCTACAGCACACCCGGAACACCCTGTTAAGATCGAGTTTCAGGGCGCTCCCGACTGCACCGGGTTGCAGGTCGTGGAGGATGAAATACGAGGATGTAAACTTCCGTCGCTATTACCCCCGAAAACTCCCACCCACCTCCTCTCCCACTCACCGTTCCACATAGCCCCTCGTTCATTCCGCCTTTCTCTCACTCGGTATCCCACCCTTCCATTTCGCAATACCATTCAGTGTGGCTCAACTTCGACGTAAGATTCCGCGCTCAGGTTCCCTGCTCCGGTGGAATATAGCGGTGAATACCGGCTGCGTTTATGCTTTTGCTTTGGTCCGCAGGGTGCAGTTACCGTTTAATATATCAATGCAATTCTCGTGATGCGGCGGAACGAGCGGAACAATAGTTCCGTGGAAGCCTGGGAGGTAAGAAATATGTCTTGCTGACTGGAAAACAAAACAAGAAAAAGTGATGATATTTGAGAGCCCACACGGATTATTATCCTGCTTCTGTTTTCCTGCAGTACGCTGCCCAGGAGCTCGCTGGTTGTCTCGCATTTCTTTCATATTTTCTCACACGGTACAGATTGGATGAGGGGGTTGTTTCGAAACGCTGGCGGCTGGCGCACTCCCGAGACTACTGCCAGCTACTAAACCCCCATCCAGCGACCAGCCAGCCAGAAGTCTCGTACGTTTGCGCGAGGAACCCGAGCACAGCTAGGATGGTTGCGAGGTTGGCTGCCGGCCGTCTCTCCGTAGTGCAAGGGAACGAATAAAAGTATATGATCGTGAGAACGGGAACGAAAGGACGGAAGGAATAGAAAAGAGGAAAGGTGCCGCTCGCAGAGCTATGTGGAACGCGAGGCGGATATGGAAAGGAAATACGCGAGGGATGATACGTGAGGAGATAAAGTTGAGCGTACGTAATCCATTCTGGAGCGCAGGAACCACATTGCGGCCCCCTCACACAAACCATCGCCATTACGCTGTCGTGTTTTCCTCCCTCGTATGTGAGGAAAAATCGAGGGAGGATATAGATAAAGAGAAGGTGGTCTTGGGGGGATGACGTGAGAGAGAAAGAGGTCGAGGAACGCTGGGGGTGACTACGATTGGGTGGTGACAGGGGGGAGGGTGAGGACTCAGCCGGGTGGAGGGTAGCAATAAAAGTGCATTATTTCAATAACCGAACCGATTCTTCCGAGCCAACGGTTCACGACGACAGGAAACAACATCCCCTGGCATCCGGCCAAGCCGGGAAGGGCAAAGAAATGCTGAAATCCCGTCTCCCCAATAATCGGATGTGTTCCTGCAGTGTTCCTGGCACAATGCAGTTATCCACTTCAATGAATTTATCCTCCTTCGAGACCGAGACCTCCCCCCTCCCCCCGCCTCTTTCACATGCACCCATCCCCATTTTTCCCTCCAGTCCTTTGCCCGATCTTTCTCTTACCCGTGGCCACGAACCCACCGCGTTCCATCTTTTCCTGTTCCACAATTCCACTCAACCCACCGATAGTCCTCCTACCTCTTCTCGGGCCACCAAAGCCGCCATCCCACCTAAGGAGTTTACGTTCCTTCTACTCGGTCGTAGTACTACGGAAGAGTGCAGTGACCGTCCCGATCGTACGTTCGAGGTGGAAGAGCGAGGCTATACGGCGCTGCACACAGTACAGTAGAATCGTATACCGTCGTTCTTTCTCCTTCCTCTCGCCGCTCCTTCATCCTCTTATTTCTTTGCCCTCCGCGTCGTAGAGCTCCACGAAAGCTCGGACTTGGAATTTGAGATTTTCTCGGGACTCGAAACGAGAGAGGGCATTCGCGGAAAGATACTTAGAACCGGGTAGACACATGCCACAAAAGATCGCAGCGTGCAGACTTTTCGTCTATGCGCCGCCCCCCTATAAGCCACTCGGCTGCCTGGTCCTGGACTGTGAAACCTTCAAAATAACCCAGAAGTCGATAGCCCTTTGCTCGGCAACACGCTTGGCTTGAGTTTTATGGTTTGTTCGTACGGGTTTTGTTTACTTTACTTGTGCTAAAAATAAATTTAAAAAATCAAACATCGGCGAGTAAATTTTTATCGTTGGAACTTATAGCAGCTGCGTATGGAACTGGACAGCAGTATTTTTCATCGGATGCATTGCGTAACTTTATAGCAAGAAAAAGACGAGCGATCCTGTACGTTCTTTTTTACCGCGCACATTGAGACGTAGATAGCGAATTAATTGTCTGTACGGTTTCGTAACACTTTCCTCGTTCGCCCGCGACTAATGACACCGTAGTGTTTTCCTCGTGTAATGCGTATCTCGAAGTGTGGCCGGGATGACTCATCGAGATCAAACTGTGAAACGTGTTTTAATGCATTTTTTAAATTTCATCACACAGATTTCATTGCTAACATTTTTATTCAAGCTTACAGAATCATTGCAGTAATTCGCAGAGATAAGATTTTCAGCGTTAGATTGTCATGCAGTGGATGGTGAACATTTCAGCAATCCTCTAGAAGTACGCAAGCACCATCGCCTTTCCGGACGAATCCAGCCCTACACTGGCAGCCCGGGTTACAAGACTGTAATATATATACGAAATTATTTATTGTTCATCCTGGAACGCCCGTCTTTAGTCAAACGTGTTTGATTACTGACTGTGGCACAGATAGGGGTACCTCCGTTTTCGCACGTCTTTGGACACAGACTGGCGCAACTGTTGAACTCCTCGTTAGCGCCATTGCACTGGCCATTAGCATTGCCTGTAGCGATATCGGAACCAAAATGAGTCCACCGTCAAATAGTACGCGTCTTAAGGTTATGCGCACTACCGACACAGTGCGAGCCGTGACTGCTATTTTTCGAACTATCTTTTTCAGGCTTGATTCATATTTCGGGTGAAAAACATTGATACACTGAGAGGAGGATCTAGTAAATTTAACTATATCGCTTGAGAGATATTACCATAGCGTATAGTAGGGAAGTAGGGCGTCACCTACGGTAGAAAGTACCGGATTTATAAGAATTTCGCTTCTTCATAGAGGAAGCTTTGTTTTCGTAAAAAAAAAAAATTTCGAGATTTTAATGTCAAAATACTTAAAATAGTCTGAAACGTCGAGAAATGTGATTTTTAGCTCCGGACGTGTGCGTGTGCGTGTGCGTGTGCGTGTGCGTGTGCGTGTGCGTGTGCGTGCGCGTGCGCGTGCGCGTGCGCGTGCGCGTGCGCGTGCGCGTGCGCGTGCGCGTGCGCGTGCGCGTGCGCGTGCGCGTGCGCGTGCGCGTGACGGACTTATATCATTTGAAACTACTGTAACTCCGAAATGGTTTGAGATAGCCAGTTCAAATTTGGTACACCATTAGAGTGATCACGTCACTTCGTTCAGTATAATTTTCGTGAATATTGAAGCCCGATTAGAGATTTTACGCGATTTTTAATTTTTTGAAAATTCTCTGTGGTAGCTCTATCTTATGTAAATTTTGAGCTATCGCCCTAAAACTGGACACAAATATACTATTTTGATCAAAGAGTTGAATGAAGAGTTTGGAGTTGAATTTGGTCAAAATCTATTGAAGTCGTCAGATTTTACGGGATTTTTAGGTTTTTTGAAAAATTACTAAAAACGGTCTAGTTCGAATAAACATGGACGTATCGATATGAAATTTGACACGGGAATGGACCAACACTGTACAAAGCTTCGTATTAAATTTGGCGAAAATAGATCGAACCGTTTAGATTTTATAAGATTTTGAAATTTTTGAATTTTTCGGAAAATGTTTTTTTTTACGTCCGACGAGAGTTTCTGCATCGAATATCGATCTAGGAGTAAAATAAGTTCAAGATTCGTAATCAGCGGGGGAAAAGACAGTAGACATGCCTACAAAACGGCGAAATTCGACGATTAAAAAAATTTTTTTCTAAGGCCCTGTATTTTAAGAAAACGAAGTAGAAGCGCGTTAATTTTTCACGCAGAACCTTAATCTGCCAGTCGTTTTACATAAAAGTCAAACACGACGTTGACGTTAGAAAAAGCTGAAAATTGAAATTTTCATATAACTTTCTCATAAAAGTTGCAAATTGAAATTTTCATATGGCTTTCTCATAATGTTCATTTATTCGCAGAGTTTCCTCTATGAGGAAGCCATAAAGTGCTTTCCTATCGAAGAAGCTTCGCGAATAAATGAACATTATGAGAAAGCCATATGAAAATTTCAATTTGCAACTTTTATGAGAAAGTTATATGAAAATTTCAATTTACAAGTTTTATGAGGAAGCCATATGAAAATATCAATTTTTTTCGTAGATATTATGGTAAAAATTCTTGGAAAATCTGCAACTTTCCCCCATAGGTGGCACCCAAGTGCCCTACCGCTATGTGCTATGGTAATTTTTCTTAAATGATTGGTAGTTTTTACTAGATCCTTCTCTCACCGTCTGCTTGGTACGCGAATACAATTGGTATGTTTTTGTCCATTTGTCATCGCCGAACTAAATAATTCGAAAAATTTCCGTGCCAGAACGAATTTTTCCCATGCACAGTAAAAAGAATTTATACATTTAACGAACTCGTTCGTCCGCCAACGTCCACAATTGCTTTCTCGTTATTTATGCCAGACATATTTGTAAAGTTACGAGACATTTTTGAGAAACGGACAAATTTTGTTTGTTAAATTGAAAATACAGGAATCGTGGACGTTTGTGCACAAAAAACGTTGATACCCATTTTACTGTGTAATCTTCAAAAATGCATTAATTGTCATTATGGAGACTCACAGAATTGCAACACGACGACTGCAGCGACGAACAAGACAACACAGGAGCGAGTCATGGCGTGTGTTTTTAGCGTCTTCGCAACGAGGACTGTAAAGGATTCCGAGTAAACACGTCTATTTATAAGAATCGCTCGACGGATCATAATATATCCGTATAGATTTCCTTGTTTTGCTCCGACACGACCTTGACTATGTATCATGTTATTCTCAGGTGCATCAATCGACCATACATTCACCGACATGCAGTCAGACACCTACCTCCATTATTCTACTTACGACTACGTATTCAGGACTCTTCATCAATAAGATCGCTTAGGAGTTTAAATGTGTAGGTGCGTGCAGTGTAAACAACTTCTTTTAATACTTTTAACAGCAGCGAGCTATTAAACTCCTATTATGATATGGATTTTTATGAAATATTCACATTTGATCAAATAAATCGATTTCAATATTTATTAGGCAATTTTTACTGGTACTGAAAGATACATTGTAGCCATTCAGAAGAATTGTATTCCTCGCGTTAGGTTGTCGGTAGACGGTTTATCCTTCAGTAGTCACTCAGAGGTATGCAGTCGTCATAGTCGGTTCGGCAGTATCCTGGCGCGCAATAGCACGTGTCAATACAATCCTGTAATTCATAAATGAAGTTATCTATCGTTCATCCAAACTCTATCGACCTTAGTAAAGCCTATGTGGCTGCATAGAAGGTGCCACAATCGACGATCAGCCGCATGTTTAAAACACCGAAAAACAAAGCCTTCGAATGAATAATGCCGCACAAGATGGAAGAATCGAACCGACAAAGCATCACTGGACAAATGCCACGAACCGATATTCTCTCGAAGATGAGAACATTTCTATCGGGCACGGGTTCGAAAATAATTTCCTACTAAACGTCATAAACCCTACATGATAAACGGATCAATATTGGCAATAATTCCAAATATATAATCTCGCATTAACTACACCTCGAAAAGGCCGTTTAGTACGAACCGTTGTTAACCCTGTTATTAAGAGGAGTTGAAAATCACTTGACCGCGCTACGGGAGCGAGAGAGATACCGTTATTGGCGCTCGCAGTGGAGTAAGAGAGACAGCACGAGGGACGGTTTCACATGGCATCAACAACGATTTGTACTAAATGTCTTTTCGAAGTGTAGTTAATGCGAGATCATTTATTTTCGGGGCATTGGTAAGATTGATGCATTTGCTATCTAAGGTTTCTGTCGTGTAGCAGAAAATTATTTTCGAATCCGTGTCCGATACAGTTGTTCTCAATTTCGAGAGAATGACAGTTCGTGACACTTGTCCAGTGATGCTGTGTCGGTTCGAATATTCCATCTTATGAGGCATTATTCATTCGATGGCTTTGTTTTTCGCGTGTTCTCAACGTGCGGCACATCGTCGATTACGGTCTCTTTCATGCAGCCGCCTATGTCACTACTCCACGAACACATATTACATTGACACTACACTGAAAACAAATTTTCTTGCAGGCTACGAAAGAAAAAAATTGTTGTTTCAATTCTACTTCCAATTCTTACAATTCCATATGATATTGAAACAACGACAGCGAAACTACCAAGGTAGCATGTTATTGGTTCAATCCCATATGCAATTGTAAGAATTGAAAGTAGAATAAAAATAACAATTTTTTTCCTTTAGCAGCCCGCAAGCGAATTTTACTTCAGTCATTAACATTTTTTTCATTGCATAAGGTGAAAATACGTTTACATTCTCGCTATCGAGAGAGAGAATAGATGGGATACGAATTCGCATACTTGCGAAACTGGAGCAAGGACGCTTTTCGGTCTTAACCAAATTGTACTGCTTAACGGGATTTAGCAAGGTGTTCTCGCCTGACCTGCCGATATTTTCCGATGAGGTCGAGAGTGATTATGACTGCAAACCCCGAAATATGATGAAAGAGCCACCGCGGAAGCAATCCCCGTAATTGAAAAGATGGATACTCAAATTTATAACGAACACTTATACTAACAATAATTGTTTTCCGAAACGGAAAGATGTAATGTACTGATAGGCGGGTATGGATAAATTTGTGAGGATGAGTTGTGATATAATGAATGTGAGGAGAAATGAAACGATTGTATTTGATATCGAGACTAACTTGGAAGGAGATATAACAGTGTTATTTTTTATGTTTATCTTTGTATCGTAGTCGTTAATTTACGAGATATAAAATGAAATATTTAAAAATAAATATATATATATATCGAATCAAAAAAATATACATTAAATCTTATTTTGCATTAGCCGTTAGTTAAAAGAAAAGTTTGTTCATGAATCATTTTTCAAATATACAGATAATTGTAATCTTACAACACTTACTGTATTCTCTATAGGACAAGGCTTGCCAATATCTCTGCACGTATTTTGACACACACTACCGCATTCGTTAACTTCATTAGGACGAGAGCACTCCTTGGCGCCGTTTGTTGCTATATCGGAAAAAAATTAGCCCATCGTTTAAACATTAAGTCATCTCCGAACGAAATAATCCCAAAGAAGTTGGATGTAGAAACAAACGTTTCACATAATCTTCAAGTTCGGATAAGTACGGTTTATGGATACTTACAGCAACGAAATAGTACGACGGCAGCAACTACGAAAATAACAGCGGAACGAGCCATCTTGTGTATTTCCTAGTATCGTTGCAACAATGACTGTAACGGATTTGGAACAATGACG